>OX463824.1:24102500-25363750 GCA_949825045.1 Argyresthia goedartella
GCCAAGTTAACATTGTGGCCTAGTATTTAAGTGACTGGGGATCTCTAAAAAATATATAATAATAATTGTAGCCCATTAATGTCCCCACTGAGGGCAACGGGCCTTTGCCCGGATACGAGTATGATTGAGCCATACTCCACCACGCTGGCTCAGTGTGTCGGAAGATATCAAGCTGCCCTATTAGGGCATCTGACACAGCTTTGCGACTGCTACCACAGAGTAGCGATAGTAGCCGGGACCAACAGCTTACCGTGTCATCCGAAACATATGCCACATAGAACGGACACCCATCCAGTGCCGGTCTCGGCCAGATGTTGCTGCCCGCACGATCGTTTCCGAAGTGCGCATTACACATGGCCACAGTGCACCTGATTCACATTATCATTACAGAGCGACGCAATGCATACAGTTTCGTTAACTTAGGCGCGGCTTCGCAATGCATTCTTGGTATTCATACCATTTGGCGTACTAAGTACTCATCGCGCCTAGACTAAGTAAGCAAAGAATTTTGTTAATCTGTGTCCGCTACCAAGGCCATTTATTGGAAAAGGCCGAGCTTCCCATACAAAAGATATCTGAGATGATTCTTTGCTTCTTTTTAATTCGAATATTTTTTTATTTTTTTTCAAATAGCTTCAAGGTAATTATTGTATTTTACACTCAATGAGCAAATGATTGGACAATCCCCTACATAAAGATTTATCGAATATTACCATTTTCGACTATCTGAGAGACGATCAGCCACATCTAGTCTTTACTAACACACAGAAGTATTACAATCGCAACTCACATCAAAAATCCAAAATACGTCTCACAATTTTTAGGGCTTTGTCACTCTGTACTTACATTCAACCTCTTTGGTTTGAGATGATACGAAAAAAATATGGGGATTCTTTAGAATCCATTTACTCCAATATAATAGTAGTTTATCTACACACGTATCATAATAGTAGTTTATGTGACTGTTACATAAAGTCAAAGTCAAAGTACTTTATTACTGTAGATATTTACATATACTTAGCAAACGTCATTTTTTGCCTCTTCTCTACAATGGACCACTGTGGGAGAAGGAGGGCGTAGAAACTCCCACAGATTGATTTTTAGATCTCTTTTAAAATTAGGTTGTGCTTAACTAATACAAATATGAAAAAAATTATTATCATGATTAATAAGCAGGAATAAATAATTACAAAACTATTAACAGCAAGGTCTGTGTTGAGCTAGATTAACCCCATACAGTCCTGTCATTTACGTAATCTTGAACATTGTGATATCCGGTGATATCCCTTTTTCGACAAGTCGCTTTAACATGCTTTTTAAATGCTCAAATGGCAATTTTAAAATTTCCAGAGGTATCTTATTGTAGCAGAGAATGCAATGCACCCTTGAAAGAATTCTAAAAGTCTAAAACGGGGCGCACATAGTCTGTGATTATTTCTTAGGTTAACATTACAGCTATCGCTATATGTTTGGAAAATGTTGTAAGGTTATTGCGTACATACATTATATTTTCGAAAATAAATTGACTAGCTACAGTTACTAAGTCAATTTCTTTAAAAAGCTCTCTTAAGGGGACTGTTCGTTTTAAATTATAAATTGCTCGAATAGCTATTTTCTGTAGAATAAAAATAGTTAGAATATCCGCTGCTTTCCCCCACAACAAGATACCATAGGACATCACACTATGAAAGTAACTAAAATATACTAGCCTAGATGTAGCCACATCCGTGCTTTGTCTGATGTTCCTAACAGCGTAAACCATAATGCATAATTATGTACAGTAACATACACTAGTTTATCGACACAAATATCATAAGCTCTCTTTGATGTGTTCAGGAACCGCATGTTCTACCGGCATTGTGGCATTGATCATTGCTCTGCAGTTGTTTAGCTTGTTCTGTAGTACCAACTTCACAGACAAACTAGGGGCGGCACGCAGGCGGGCATCGGCGTTCGAATTTGAATGTCATAATATGTAGAAAAATTACACATTATGGTCATAATGTTTAATTACAGATAAGAAATGAGTTTTTACCAAGTAGTTTAACATTATGCTGATCGAAACGTGCGGTTTTTCTACGCAGTAAAGAGGGTTTATGATACGTGTGTAGATAAAGTCATTTACAGATTCGATTTTTGGGTCAACGTCATTAAGATTCTCACTCAAGGAAAACGCGATTGGATGAAATTTTCTTGACAGCATTTAATTACGAAAATACCTCTTAATTGTTTTATTTTTACCTGAAATTCTGAAACCCTAACTAGTTTAATTACGAAATTGCTCTTAAAATGCGGATATGATGTCTTCGTAAACTCCTTGAAAATCTTTTTGACAAAATGGCGTAGTTTACTTTTTTTTGGCACTACGTTATTTTAGTTTCGAGTCGAGCGCATTGTTGGCGCTCTCTTTTCTTTCTTATGTGGATGTAATTAATGATTACACTTTCATTTACATCCGTATTTCTTTTATATATTTTCTTTCGTATCACCTTTTTCCCGCCTCGAGCATTGGACTGAACTTACATCGCTGAGCTACTGACAATGACCAGACAGTTTTATTTTAAACAGAGTGTCGCAAGGCAAATGATATGAAAAGTTTTAGTTTATCCTGTTATCAACAACAATTCATTACTTATTATTTTAATTGTAATCCTTAAATTTATCTGGAAATGGTATTTGTTTACAGTATTTTCAATAAAATACTGTATAGTTTTACATAATTTATCAAATGCAAATAGTACAAACGGCAACGCATTTAAGTTTTATAAAATTATATCAACTACAATTCGATACTTATTTTATTATTGTAGTTCTAAAATTTATCTAAAAATGTCATTTGTTTACGGTATTTTATTGTATAGTTAAATATAATTTATCAAATCCAAATAGTTAAAATGGCACCGCATTTCCGTTTTATAAAATTAAACACACTTCCGGAACAAAAGACGAGGCATGCGGCGCCATTTTTGCCGGCATTCGTATTCTTTTCGTCTGCCGAGTTAGCTACTTCTCTGAAGACTTTGCTGTGATTTCAAGACTAGTGGAAGCGAATTTCTGTATCGTTTCATAAAGCAAAATACAGCATTTCAAGAGTGAGTATTGTCCAAAGTTTCATTTTACAAACCCAGTAAACCCTGTTAGTCAACAATCCGATCTATGTTTTTGACTTACCTAGGTCAGTGTTAGTAGAAATATATTTTTCTTGCATATTATTGCCGCAACTATTGGCTAACCGCAACTGCTTAGTGCGTGGGCCCACTTATGGTGGTTCACGAATTGATAGTTTTTATTGAAAAGTTGTTTGTTTGTTTTTACTTGTTAGTTTATTCGAATTGAATTATCTTGAAAAGAGGTTCAAAAACTATGTTAAAAATGAGCTGATAAGAAAGTCATATTATAATATTAAGGAATACTTAGATGACAAAACATGCTTGGTCCATACCATCTCAGCGCATAGAAATTCGACAAGGGGAGATGGATCAAGTCTTATCACTCACCGGCGAATTTCCTTAGACCGTTTTTTTTTTTTTGGAGGGGAAAAAAATGGAATTACCCACGCCCAGGAGTCAGACCTGCTATGTCCGAGTCCCCACATATTGAGCGGGCATCAGCTCGTGTGGTATACGGACTAGAAACAACCCCTTTGCGTTTACAATTATTTGTCTAAGACTTTACTGTGAGCCATGGCCTCGGTATATGCTGAAGACTTTCTGCAATTTGCCCTTTTGGGCGATCTATATGTGTATATGATAATGGGAGGAGAAAAAAAAAAACTAAGAGACCGAAACCAGTACCTGTTGTGAAGTCACTTTTTTTTAAAAGAAGGTATGGGGGAGCTTCTTGCCGTTTCTTCTTATATAACCCCGGGGCTCACCTTCCGAAACGGTGTAGTCTTTTTTATATAAAAAAAATACTTGTAGTTACAAGTAAGTATAATATTGAATAAGTTGAATAATCATAATCATTATATCGGTATGTTACATGTCAATTGATTGACGTCTTAAGAGTTAAATAATATCTTATTAAGCTACAATTACAATTTAACATATAATTACATACATTAATTATTTGTCATTATTGCATTAATTAATTAATTACATTTGTCAGAATGAAAACATTACTATTGCACGATTGGTACCTAACTCAGTGAATTATGGGTATTATGACACATTTCCCTCAACAAGGAATTCCTTAACGGAATAGTAAGCCTTCTTAATAAGAAATATTTTAAGTATATGAAAAGTTGATCTGAGTTGGTGTCTGTTATGGATAAGATTATTTCTTTATTTATATTCAATAAAAATAATAATCTGAATCTGAATCTTGAACTTGATGCAAGCCATCAGAGATAGGTCACAGATATTACGTTTACAAATACCTATTTATATGGAATTATGGAGCCATATGATGCATGTGAAATATACATCATCATTGACCAGTTAGGCAAAGTTAGAACTCGGTCATCGTTTGAACTAAATATACCGCAGGTTTCTTTCTCTAAATATATTTTTCCAAGGTATACAATAAGACACTCAACACTGAAGCCATGTCACCCTATATTTAAGTAAAACGCCGAGACCAGACTAGCCAATTTCACATTTGACTGACTTCCCCCTAAACCTGCGACAACGGGCCATCTCGCGTGTCAGTCTGGTAACAGTCGAGATAAATTTTACGACTTTCCCGAACTTGCCTGGTTCGGCTATAAAAGCGGCAGGCGAATTGGAAGCCGACTGATTGAGCTGGCTACAATATTTCTAGAATCTAGACTTGCTTTTATTTCTAGATATACTTTAGTGTTTGGGCGCCGGCAATTTGAGTTAATTGATCTGATCCATCACGGAGATTAACAGAAATAGTGAGATATAGGTAGATACCACATGTATTTACTCGTATGGCATATTTATGTAGGAGCGTCACAGGCATGTATCCAAATTTCTTAACTAGTTGGTGGCGTCTTTTGTAAGGGTGTTGACGTCATATGAATCTCAGGGTAATCAGGGTCAGGGTCAGCTCGACCCGAGTCAACTCGACCCGAATAATAATACCGGATATTTCACATTGTGACATTGCGGTGATTTGAACAGGTAGAAAGTCGATAATTTGAAATCAATAATTACTTTATTTTATTCCCTTACAAAGCAGGAGAACATAATGATCTATAATGCTTATTTCAATTAAGATGTATTATTTATATAGCGAAATTCGTACAATCAATCAAAATATACTTATTCTGTTAATAATAACTTATCTCTTAGAGCGCGTCATTCCTTTAATAATAGGTGTACGTTTCTAAAGCAGATACTTCTCAGAGAAGAACGCACAAGAACGGTTGGTCCCGACCCGACGAGTTATCGGGTCTCCAGTATGAATTTGGCTATATACATTAAAGTCACCTCATATAGCTGATTTCATGCATATCATGTTGATTCTATGCATACCATGTTGATTCTGTGCATATCATGTTGTTTTTTTTATTTATATATTTATAATGTGTGTTTTGGAGAGCTTGTATCCTCACAACAGATAATGAAATAAAAACCAAATTGCGTTGTTCTGAAAGAAAGACATTTTATTAAAACCCTGGTTTATCCATTACAGTATTTCACCATTATGGCAAGTACAGTTTAAAGGTAAGTTATTATAAGACTTACCTGAAAGAAAAACAACAATTAAAGCTATTATTCACTTAATTATTCACATATTTCTGAATCTTGCCGACATCTTTGACAACCTTCAAAATGTACCAAAGACTACGGAAACGAGACGACGACGTCTCGTTTTACATATTATAAATGATTATCAAAAAAATAATGTTAATCATTATTTTTTAAGACTGTGATTGTTGTAATATTGTACCAATTAACGTACTTTTTAACAAAATAAAAAAATACCTATTTTAAGCACGACACTAAAATATTTCTTTATTTTGAATGCTCAAACGAATATTAATAAAGTACCTAAATACATTAATCAGTCTCTATTGCAGAACAAGTTCATAGCATTAAAATTTATTTAAAATAATATATTTATTACTATAAAAGTATATAATTCTATCAATAAATTAAAACAATCTTCAATATTTTAAGAGGATGATGTCTTTCATGCCGACGGTACAAACCTTTTTTTTAGACATAGTTTCTGGTTATTGTTCGGGTCGAGCTGTCCATGACACGGCAATCAGAGCAGGTACTCACGCACTATGTGGTCGACTGTCTGGCACTTGGCACCGCAGTCGCAGCTAGGAGTGGCAGACCAGCTGCAGCGGTGTCTATAGTGGGCGCTGCGTCCGTGGCCTGTACGGATTCTATTTAGCTGTCACCGATCCCGACAGGATAGTTCGTGATACTACGTGTCTGGTCGAGTGCGGTCGCTTACGTAGTCCCCCAGCTGGCCATTATTTAGTCCAATCACACAAAATATGTACAAGATACAATAGCAATTCAATTAAAATAATATAAATACAGATTCAATTCAATAATCTAGGTACAACACAATCATGCATGCACCTCACAGAACCTGCCACATAGGTACTCATGCTAAATGCCTCCATGCATCATTCAGTGAAGCTGCAGCCAGCAGTGCGGTTAGGCTATCCCGCGCCCATACTAGCGGAGACTGCCGGCGCGCCGCCGTGCGGTGCGTGCCACCCGATTGCAGCTGGTGCCAAAGCCATGTGTGTAACTGTCTCGCGCGCGGCATTTATTTGATCAGCAGCAGTCTGCATTCGCCCAATACTGGAACATACATTAAGCGCGACTGTTTGTTATTTCAAGTTCGTTTGTTTGTTCTTTCAAACCAAAAACCTCTTAAAATATAGCTTCTTCTTCTTCAGCTCTCCATACTCCTCAATGTCCTTTGCCAAGCGCATAAGCTGTCCTGCGGTGGCCACTCCCGTCCATTCTCTGATGTTGCGGAGCCACGACTTGCTCCTTATGCCAGCGCGTATTTTCCCCTTTCCATGCTAAAATATAGCTAGATTCTCTAGAATAGGAACCATAAAATAAACATATACATTTATGCACAGGCACATAAATTGGTTCAGGCCCCATACTAGGATTCGCTGTGTCTTGGGAACAGAAGAAGAAACAGCGACGTCACGCACATTTAAATATCCAATACCTAGGGTCTTTTTTTCTCCCCCCACAGCCGGAATTCGAAACCGGGACCTCTCGCTTAGCAAGGGTTAATATGTATTTACTTAAGCAAGGGAAGGAGAATTATTTGTTAGTCCTTGGCTGCGCACTTGCAGTCCAAGGCTTTGGTAAATGATCCAATCGGGCCGCTCGTAAAATAACCACTTGTGTGTAGAGAGCTTTAGAGCCACTTTTAAAAGATCTATAACAGATTTACTCGTACTTGCATGCTTCTTAAGCTCAAGACACATGGAGCGGTCACGCAGCAACGTGTCAAAGTCAAAGTTCTTTATTACTGTAGATATTTGCAAATAATTAGCAAACGTCATTTTTTGCCTCTTCTCTATATTGGACCACTGTGGGAGTAGAAGGGCGTAGAATCTCCCACAGATTGATTTTTAGATCTCTTTTAAAAATTGGTTGTGCTTAACTAATATAAAAATTACAATATTAATTATTATGATCAATAAGCAAGACTAAATAATTACAAAATTATTAACAGCAAGGTCTGTGTTGAGCTAGATTAACCCCATACAGTTCCGTCATTTACGTAATCTTAACATTGTGATATCCGGTGATATCCCTTTTTCGACAAAGTCGCTTTAACATGCTTTTTAAATGCTCAAATGGCAATTTTAAAATTTCCAGAGGTATCTTATTGTAGTAGAGAATGCAATGCACCCTTGAAAGAATGGCTAACTTTCGCAAGTCTAAACCGGGGCGCAACTAGTCTGTGATTATTTATTAGGTAAACATTACAGCTATCGTGTGTTTTAGGGTTCCGAACTCAAAGGATTGTGAAGCCCTATACTAAGCCACCGCTGTCCGCCTATCCGTCCTTCTGACGGTAGGTCATGAAATGCTTTTCATGACCTACCGTCTATGAAAGGTCGTACGGAACCTTTCTTAAACGAGCCTTACTCGCATTTGACCGGTTTTTTGTATTCTACGTCGGGGTGATGGACTGGCCCCGTTTTGCTAAATATGTCTTGAATTATGTGGGTGTTAATCTGTGTCATTGTCATCCCCTCCCTAGGCGATAAAGGATGGCTTACAACTTGCACAGGTTCGAATTCCGGCTGGGTAGGAAAAAAAACCCCAGGTGTGTGACGTCACTGTTTCTGGTTCCCACGACACAGAGTATCATAGTGTGGGGCCAGACGCTTGTTTATGCCACCGTAAGATAGTCAAAACCGTTAGTTGTTAGTTTATCAACTATCGACAGATAGTAAACCAGACCGACAGGGTTTAGAATTCAAGTTTCTTTTGTTCTTCATGTCATGTCATGTCAACCTAATACGAAGACTATTCAGGGGCTTCGCTGCACTCGCCCCCTCTAGTCTTCACCTAAGCTACCGCAGTGTTTGCCCTGGTATTTCGTTTGCAATTCAAGTTTAAAACCAGTTTACTATTTAAAGGTTTTAACCGTTAGTTTATCAAATAACGGTTTTGTCAATCTTACGGTGACATAAATAAATGGATATGTTTACTGATTCATTTCCGCCATCGGATCAGCATCAGTCATAAATAAGCATAAGCAGTGCTGCAAGCAGGTGCAGGCTCTCTACTGTCTTTGTTAACTATTCTTGTCCACCGGCCTCACCGACAAAAAGACAGTAGCAACGCCTTGTCATCGTGACGAAACGTAATCGTAGCAATTTCGCGTTGTCACGGTGATTGAATCGTGCGCATCGAGATCTGCCTAGATCGCAGCGCCCTCGGGAGAGTTCCGTCGGATCCCATTACAATATACGAATGAATGACTCGCCGACACATACTATGACGGACTTGTGACTAGACTAACTGTCTGGTAATGATTCAACAAAACTTTAAATGCAGAATTTGAAGAATTTGTCGATAAAAAACAGGACCAGGAAATCAAGTTTTACAGATATTTAAAGAAGAGAACCGAGATTAAGATTGGTAAATCTGAAAGCCATCATATCATGCACGGAAACGACTCGAAATTAAAAACGCTCAAAATTTATAATTTAAATTAAAGAATCTTAAAACGAATATTTAACCCCAAATTCGGTCCATTCATCGCGCGACCGGATTCTCGTTCCAATCCAACTCGCAAATTCACTAGCGCCCTCTACTTTAATTAAACTAAGCTGAACGTCGTGAACGTTAAATGTAGACGGAAGGCCGCCATTGTAAATTCCACCGACGTTTCAGTTTCATGGCTTTAGTTGGAAAACGCCGGCGGACTTTTATGGGCAATTTCGGTTCCGTCGCTTTGTTATACTACCAATGCTTTTAAGGCGCTGCACCTCGCCCCGGTAAACATATGTGCGGCTTTACGAGCCACTAGCTTATGGAAAATATGTAGTAATGTCTGCTTAGAACGTTAACAGTGTGCGGGTACGAAATGAGCAATTTATCTTGTCCTGAGGTCAGGGGTACGGTGTAGTCGCTTGTGTGAGTAACAAGATATGCGTATGTTCTTGCAGATGGGAAATATCAAAGGTGTCACGTTACTTGTGCTGTTAAGAAATCCGCGGGAACGAAGAACTTTTCCGGGGTCTTGTTGACTTGAGGACAAGATAATATAGTCTGCAGATACTAAATTTGTTTCAGTATTCATTGGTCAGGCAGTTAAAACGGTCTAACCAAGTTCTAACTGAAATATAGAGCTGGCTGTACGAAATTATTAAGAAATGAAGAGGCTCACCGAGTACCTGCACGTAGTGAATTCAAACACCTTTATGCAAATTTTATGAATCAGTTATTATTTAAAAATTATTTCCCTACGTCTGAGACGTTAAAGGTTATCACATACAATTAATTGGTAAGCACCATCTCATGTATTATTTACACCGTCACTTTGCAAACGGCTCTATCAACAAAGACTATGCTGAGGGATGCTTTGAACTACATCGATCTGAGTTAGAAATAAGATATTAGTAACTGATGCAGGTAGTCGGTCATTCCATTATCTCACCTGTTTTGTGAACGCATACGGCGTCATAAATTACAACAGGAGTAAAACCTAGAAGCTGCCATACGCTTATTTACGTTACGTTTACGTCAAATTTATATTACTGAGCAATATTCAGACGCCTCATATCTCTCGCAGACAATTCCCAACACAACACACCCAACTCGACACTCGGACAAAAACAACAAAAATATTTAGCAATAAAATTTTACGATTACTCAGAGTTTACTCTTCGACTGGCAACTCCTTTGTATCATTCCCAATTAGGATTCCGAAGCATGAAGTAAGCTCGAGAAACGTCATAAATTGAACTTTACGATTGTCACAGATAGTGTCTAATAAAGCTCATGTTTAGTGGCAACTTCGCACACTTTAAAAGCTAAGTTAGCGTTTGTCAACAATTACAGAGTAACAATATCGGTTCTGACGGCTCGGCGCGTCGCAATGGCTCCTAAAATTCACTAAGCAACTTTAATTCCCGATTGTAGGTAATAGTGCGCCGAGAAATGAGGTATTTTACGGGTAGTCGCTTCTGCCGAGTATTTCGAGTGCATAACTTACAGGGAAGCGGTGTTTTAGTGTGCCTGGGTTATGGCCGCCGACTATGCTCGTAAACCAGCGGCATATTATGACAGTTCTATACACCTTGTGTCTTTATACTTTAAACAAAGCGTGTTGGTTTTTCTACTTCTTCTTTAGTTTTTTGGCTCGTCTTTTGTCTTGCTCTTAATTTTGCAATGACACTCACTGTTGGTTGGGTGTAGCTATTCTTATACAAAAAGTATGGTCCTTGGCTCATTTATTTCATTGTCATTAGAACATCTGACCTTTGCCTAACTCAGGGCCAACCCTAGGTTGAGCATCTTGGACCCTTGTCGGTTTTACGTTCGTCTTCAGCTTCGGCATCTTCCCCTTTCCATTTTTCACATGACCTCCTATTTAGTGATACGATAACCAACTGCAGTCCATGGATGCTAATATAATTTTCTCTAAGTGGCAATACGAATACGACACTCCCGATAGAATTAATACTTTCTTCCCACAATGTGCCATGAAACGTACATAAAACCGGTTGCAATCGAGATGCGTCCTCTCAAGCTAGATGCCCTTCAATGCGATAACTAATTAAAACAGATTAATTACCGGTCTCGGCTGCGGCCGTAAAATCCGCGCCTTTACTGCTCATACCGGCAGGCGGCAGTTAAAGAAGTTTTCCTTTTAAAACTAAAAACGCTTCGTCCGTTTCAGAGCGAAATTCGAAGGCTGTAAAAAGAGGCTTGCTTCGGTCTGCTCGAGTCTGCTGTAAAGATTGTAGTGTAGCCTTCGAGAAGCATCCGAATGCACCAACTGCTGATCTAGTAAAACGCAACTTAAATTTTCACGCTGTCCCTAACAAGAGATCTGTCCAACTTTGAGTCTCTGTCAGACTTTGAAAAGTGTGCTGTACATCTTTATTTCAATTTGTATATTTCCTATATCGTGCGTCTTAGGGACTACGACCGGACTACTATGTCACATGACCTACCCAGCGAGGAGGTCATTTTCTGAGTAGGTCACTTTCGGATTGGATCACTTTCTAAGCTAGTCATGCTCGCTTTTGTAGTCTTATTACAATCAATTTAGGTACATCCACGTTTTGTAAATCGAACCTGCGTTTTTTCAGATGGGGTTGCAGGTGTACAGCACAGCAATGCCACAATAACATGGCTTTTCTCAGATGCGGTGGCAGGATTGTCCAACTTCACATAATTTAACAACGTTGGGATTATTCACTAGTGTCACTATTTTTGCCAGGGGTCACTTTTTTGACAATTGACAGGTATCATGATTTGACAAGTGGCAGGTGTCAAGATTTTGAAATAGTGACATCTGTCAAAAATTTACCCCTGTCAAAAATAGTGACATTTTTCAAAATAGTGATACCTGTCAAAAAAGAGACACCTATCAAATCGATGACCTATGAAAAATAGTGACACCTGTCGAAATAATGACACCTGTCAACAACAGGGATAACAGTCGAAAATAGATCCCACCATGACTTCCTCCGAAAGTGAGCTAATCCGATAGTGACTTCCTCAGAAAATGACCTCCTCCGCCTCAACTTTTCACTATGGTGGTTGTTAGTATGCTATTTTGCGAGTAACTCGAGGGCGTCAGATTAGAATATGGGAGATAGCTTACAACCTGTTTAGTAACTCCACCAGATCAAAGCTTGCATATAGTTAACTCCCTATATTTTAATCTGACGCGCTCGAGTAACTCTCGAAATCCCCTCTTGGCCTACCTACCTACCCTACTATTATTGGTCACAAATTTTACGACAGATTTAGTTGTTTTCGTGGCCAAAGGTTTCGTGAACCATTACATCCGCGAAGTGAGTATATTTAAGTATACAAATGTTATGTTCCGCCTTCAACTTAACTGGTGTGTAGATTTATTCCCTCAACTGTGAACATTTAGTTTCCCACTCTCCGTCCGTAATTAGCCCAGCACTCTAGCCCAGATTTATTACTCAGATGCAAGAACAGCCAACTCCTCTTCCGACGGCAAAAGGACTAAAATGCTTCAGGTTCAGCTTAACCTGGTATGTGCCGAACTACTAATACCTCCAAAGCACACGCACGTGACTTTTTACCCAACAATATACTTTGATTAGTTCGCGAAATGGCGTTTCAGAGTAATTCCATGCTCGCGAGAAAAACATGCTCTTGTATGAGTTGTGTGAGGACTTGACGGTTCAAGGAGGTTTTAGAACGGAGACTCCATCGTTGCGAGGCAAACCAACTCAACAAAATGTTGTCCATTTTTTTATATGCGTGTGCGCGTAAAGGTATCACTCTACTCAGTGTGTCGCCCAGTCGTGAATTGTGCGCGTTTCTTGCGACGATAATTGAGTATGATGATTATATCCTACATCAACTACTTTGTACTCGTCACTAGTGGGCCTGCCTTTCTTTGTGAAGGTCCTCGCAGATTGCGGGCGTGTGAGCACACCGTTGTTGAAACTACATCACCTCGTTCCCCGCGACAAATGATAGACTTGTTTGCCATTAATTCGGAAGGCTCTTCCAGTCCTATTTATTACGAGGGATTGTTGGATGAAAGGGTAATAAACTGAGTCTGGATAGACGGTTCGTTTCGTTCGATACGTTTTGTGGGAGTAGTACGAGTTGCTAATGTGTGTTAAGCCGGAAACGAAGCTATGCTTTTCTCGTTCCTTTCTTGGCAGAACACAATCTGGTTGTATGCCTTGGCATCGATTTCTCAGGTCAAAACTAAACTAATAAGCGAGCTGGTAAGTAGAATCTAATCCATGGCTATTAGAGCTGCTGTCGGAGTTCAAATTGTTAGGTTAGGGCAAGGCTGGCCAAACCTTTGCTAGACTAGCAAATTTTTCCTTTTTAGGGTTCCGTACCTAAAGGGTGCCAAACGTGACCCTAAGCCTCAGCTGTCCGTCTGACTGTATTTCTGATGTCGCTACAACAACAAGAATTAAAGGGCTTCCCCTTATTAGAGACGTTTTATGATGCCTGCGAACTTATATCATTGAAAATTTCGTGGTATCTCTTACCGTCTTTGATGGCGCAATTGGTTTGACGTCGGATCCGCGATCTGTAGGGACTGGTACCGAGACCTAGATTGGACATATTTTTTTTTTGTTTTATCATATTATACTTATTCTTTTTTAGTTCTTGAACGCATTTAACCGTTTTTTGTGCACAAATTTCCTTTCATAATTTATAATTCTTTATTGCACAAAGAAAAATAAAATGTTACATTCCTTATTAATATAGTAGTATGTTATCTAAGAAATGTTGCTCACCTGGAAAATCTATTGGCCAGCCTTGGGTTAGTTTTCAGTGTTCCAAACTCTATTTATTCGTATATTTGTATGATTTGTTATCTATTTTTAAAACGCTATTGTAGCCTATTTCCATGATAATGCGGATTGAGACAAATTAAAACTTTTTTTATCTTTGTGGCTTAAATAGTGTTTTAAGTGATTTGATTAACACTGTAAAATCGATAAAAACATAATGCTTTTATTCAATGTCGGAAACAGACATTCTTGCAGTCATGGCAATTTACAATTACTTCCTCAAATAGCAATAGTACAGTGAATAATATAATTACTTGACATACATTAGTAACCATCTGATCTTTCACCTACTTTGTTGTTTAACACACATACTTGCATATAAGTCAACGTGTACTTTAATGTTAGTTTTATTACATTTTATATTTTATAATATTTTCATAATAAATTCACTCATGTGAATTGTCTTACACGTGTATCTAGAATTGCTTCCAATTGCGCCTCACGTCGTTTCTAAGACCGAAATTACTTGAGGACTGGGTGCAAAAAAAAACAAGGAGAAAACCATTTCGTTGGACATTATCTATACATAATGGCCGAATCGGCAGTGACCCTGCCTACGAAGCCAAGGGTCCCGGGTTCGAGTCCCGGTGGGGGCAAATATTTGTTTGATGAGAACGTATGTTTGTACCCTAGTCATGGTTGTTTATCTATATAAGTATAATATTTATCTATATAAGTACGTGTATCGTTGTCTAGCACCCAAGATACAGGGAATCCTAGTTTGGGGCTAGATGAATGTGTGTTAATAGTGTCCAAGGTATTATTATTATTATTATTATTATTATTATTATTATTATTATTATTATTATTATTATTATAATTATTATTATTATTATTATTATTATTATTATTATTATTATTATTATTATTATTATCATTATGTTCTTGATTAAACTCCGTTTTTCCTCGGTAAAAAATACAGAATGTCCTTCATTTCTCCTCTGTAGCGTTGTTTGTTACTTATTTTTTGTAGAATTCTTCTCGCTCTGAAACTGCCAAATGTCAATAGTTTTCCCGTCTGTCGGTAACTCAGTTGTCAGTCAGAACATAAACAAATAATGATATTATAGGAGTTTAGTTGTATTAAGGGGTGATATTCCATATAATAATAAAATCTTAGTGAAATCCTAAGATTAGAACAATAGTGTAATAAATGGGTTCAAGGTGCACTGACGGAGAAGAATATGCGACGTAAAACCTTTTTCGGCAGCATTCATCGTGAGTTCTTTATAGTTGTACAATTAATATTATTTGGGACCTGTGCTAAATATACATAAAAACTGTAAAACAATGTTGTTCTCATTTTATATAATACAATATTTTATAATATTTACAACATAATATAATATTTTTATGTAAAGGTTATAGTAGTTTATGTGACTGGTACATAATGGAGGGCATTAAAACTCGAGAGTGGGTTTCTCGCCTCTCGGCTCGTTTCATAATAATATCACTCGAGAGTTTTAATGCCTAATTATGTACAGTTACATACACTAGTTTATCTACACACATATCATAAGCTCTCTTTAATGTGTTCAGGAACCGCATGTTTGACCGGCATTGTGGCATTGAGTTGTTTAGCTTGTTCTGTAGTATCAACTTCAGGCAGGCGGGCATCGGCGTTCTAAATTTGAATGTCATAATATGTGGAAAATTTACACATTATGGTCATAATGTTCAATATTCAGATAATAAATGAGTTTTTACAAAGTAGTTTAACATTATGCTGATCGTAACGTGCGGTTTTTGGACGCAGTAAAGAGGGTTTATGATACGTGTGTAGATTAAAAAAAATAAAGAAGCGTTCGTGGCCTAGCATTTGTTTCGGGCGCTTCCGGGTTTCGGATGACACATTGTGCTGTAGGTCCCAGCTACTATCGCTACTCGGTCATAAAGTTGTGTCAGAGGCCCTAATAGAGCAGCTTGATAACCTCTAACAGTCGGGTTGGCCACTAGCCCGACAGGCCTCCAACAACCCGCACTGAGCCAGCGTAGTATAGTATGGCTCAACATCACTCGTATCCGGGTAAAGGCCCATGCCTCTCGGTGGGTACGTTAATGGGCTACATTTATTCATTATTTTATAAATAAATAACAAGTAAACATTAAATTCCCGTGTAAAATTGTTAGCATTTTTTTGTGAAAAACAGATTTAGTGATAACTTCGGGAGACTTCCATCGGGAAAAAATAATCAAATTACGTTTATCTGTTAGCAACTGCAAGCTTACACTCATGATCAACAAGCGAGTGTAAAGAAACAACTGCTATAATATTAAAATTTTGCGTAATTTGAGATTTTAAAAATTCTGTTCTCGGCCTACTGCGGCGCCTTAAGACCTTACCTTCCGGTTTTCCTAGCAACACTGGTCCGTTTTTATATTTCTAGACGTTTCCCTTATGTAACATAATAGTTCCATGGTATTGCCTATGTCCACATCACCAAGATTTTTATTGCATCACCATCATCATCATCACATCTATCTAAGTAGGTAGAGGAAACGATAAACTCGGTATTTTCCTATCCCAGCTAAACTATATCTGTTACTCCATCATCCAAGTAAAAAAAGGTAAATCCTACTAAAGTTAATAACCTCAATGTTAATCGGCACATTGCAAGTGTTGTCTTTAAAAAACAAACAACAATTGATAATTATTTATCAATCAAATCAAATTAATTACGCAGTGTTTTTAACCGTTCTGAATAACTCAAAGCTTCTTGAACAAATGATTAATGTTCCTCTAGTAAAAGAAACTGAATCAAACGACTAAAGTCGTAAAACGTGCAATAACACGACAATATAGTGTGTTGCTAAAAGGGAACGCAGTTTTGCACTCTTCGAAAGACAATGCTAAGAATGTTCAATGGAGCGATAGAAATCTGGATTCTGCGGCACAAACCGCCGCAGACAAACAAAGTAAACAAACGTATCAATATCGGAGACGTCTACTTTGTACGTAATGAATGAGAATGACCCGGGGTTTGGGTAAAGGTTTCTCTGTACCCGGGCTGCTCCTGTCCTGTCATGCGATTTGAGCTACTGTTGACAAGGTGAATAACCATTGGGCAATATTGAACTGTAGCTCGAAATAAAATTATGTAAACGAATTATCTTCACTGATTAACCTACCGTAAACCAAAAAACTGACTACTCTACAAATGAACCATTTGATTAACAAAACATGCACCACCAACAAAATCACAAATCCTAACAAAACAAGCTAATCTTTCTTACACAGTTCACAACAAATATCTGGATTGTCGAACACAAATTCTGTTTTCAGTACAAAAAGAGTCTTAGTTAAACTAAAATACTGACTTGCACTCAAAATTCTCCATCTAAATAACAGAAATTTTAAAACACGTGTCATTTGCAGCATTTTCATTAAAAAAAATATAGGTAAAACAATGATAGAATTGTTAAATATAATTTGGTAAAGTAAACATTAATAAGTGTGGTATTAATGTTTACTTTACCAAATTGTATTTAACAATTCTATCATTCTTTTACCTAAAAAATGTTTAATGAAAATTATATATAAAACATCCCTACTGGCATAAAGCGAAAACGTCAACGCCCTGCTAAAGCAAGACCTACCTTAATCACACAATGAAAAATGTGGGGCTTTAATTAGGTTTAATTGGGAAATATTAAACCGCACATCAAAAATACTGATTGGCGCAGCAAATATCAGGGCGAAGTGATGCGGTAGCTTAGGTGATCCTTTATCATTCGTGTGAGGTTGAACATGTAAGTGCAAAAGAAACATAAAATGTTTGAACATGTAAGCATAAGAAAAAAAAGTGTTTTTGTTGGACATATTTGATGTGCTATTAAATACTACCCGATTTTTTATAATTTTTATATTGCAATCACAAAAAAAATTTTTTCAAAATCAGATTTATCATTCTTTGTTGTTATAATTACATTTAGGTGATTTTGTTGATTGATTGATTAGACAATAATGATTGGTTAAATGGTGTTTTCATCATTAAAACTTATGGGCCTCTAAGATTAATGTTCAAGTAAAGTTGGGTTTACGTTTTTTATACTAATAAAATAATTGTTAAGCCTATATTCAGATATCAGATAATCACTAGCTTAACGGCTTTACAGAAGTAGTTAAAGAATTTGCAAGATTGATTTTGTTTTGGGAATAAATTCTGAGGTGTTGTCAGTATTTTTGTTGCAGTTCTTCTTGCAACACTTCTCCCACAAAAGCAACAACTAACTCGTCCATGGATGATCTTGTTCAAAAAAGCGGCTTAATTAGTATAACTTATCTCTTGTGTTTGTTATCTTATACTTCAATCAAACCATAATATACGTAGGTATACCTACAAACCCACAAGTCGAGAAACAAAAAAGCAAGAAAAGTTTTAGAAGTCGCTTGCAAAGTACCACGCGACTAGAGTCGAACAGAATTTCTTTTGACAATTTGCCCATACGACTGTGTGATAATACGTAAATTTTGATTTCTTACGACAAATGGCGAGCCATACGCTTATTTTACTTCGGCTAGTATTTAATCGCACAGCAATTTTTTTTTCGCTGCAAAAAAGGATCAGCAAAAACACTTTTTATATTTTAGGTAATTTTGTTGTTTTTACATATTCAACCTAATACGAAGGATAAAGGGGGCTTCGCTTCGCTTATCCCCTTTACCCTTCACCTAAGCTACCGCAGTTATTTGCTGTGAAAACCAGTATATTTTTTGTGGAAATCAGTATTATTGATGTGCAGTTTAATATTTCTCTTGAACGTCTACGCTCTCAATTCGCATGGTCTATTTTTAAAACAATCAATCCAGGAAGCCACTTCTCGCTCCCTGTAATTGTCGAAGTATATCTAGAGACAGATTTGATCGACGCAATAATTCGCAATAAGTGAAGTCACTCAGCCGCCTTTTGTTTTCCAACCTGACTGTTTATCAACAGAATGGACCGTTAGAATACTATTTTTGTAGAATTGACTACATGTCCTTTATAGGCCCAAGCTAATCGTAATTTTCGCTCTCAAGGAGACACGTTGACATGACTCAGAGTTTGGTACAAATGTTAAACGTAACTGAAATAAAACAACGTAAATAAAACTAAATCAGCAGAGCACACTGATAAAACGTTAAACGCAGACCTTATAAGTAAAGTGAAAGAGCTCTATCAAAAGAAAGTCTCAAAAAATGCATTTGTTTTTTCGCTCACGAGAAACCGTTGATCAATGCAGCACCGCCCGTCTTTGATCGCGGTTGGTGTGACAATATCACAAATTTGTAACATTCAAACAACGAATTCGAGTTATTTTATACAAAGTAGCTTACGAGCATTACTCGCAGCGGTATGCGTAACAATGTCAAGGTCGGCGCAACAACATTGCCGGTCGGTCTGTGACCCCGACTGTTGCGTAATGTGCAATAAATAAGTCTCTTTTATGCGGATATCAGAGTAGTATCTATAATTGAGCCGGATGATACGTTTGCAATGTTGCTCTGTGATTTATTGCTTTTCGTAAGCAGCCGATTTATAAACAAATTTTGTAATGAGTAATTACGAAATTAGTACCTTCAAATCTCTAGGCTTGTTTGTTTTAATGAATTTACATATCGACGAAGGAGTTTCTTGAGTGATGCTAAATCTATGGACATTTAGGGATGTTTATTTATTTTATGTATGCAGTGTAGGCACTCGTACAGTTAGTTTATTGATTTGTAATAGGTATTTTTGTATGTAAGTACCGGAAAAATTAGTTTAAGGTTTTGTTGTACGCTTAGGTCTACCGGGCTTAGCGATCTAAATTTCTCATCCTGACTTGGTTTGCTCGAGTAGATCTCTTACTAGAATAAGCTCGACTTTGTATTAAGCGAGTCAAGCACTAATCTCGGCGGGTCAACGATGGTCGATAACGCTCTAGTATACAAAATAACCATTATGGAGAATTCGCTTTCTTATCTCTTGGTCCTAAAGTTCTGACCTAGAGGTAAGTCACTGGGTTTCTTGCAAGCTTTCCGGGGACCAATTCCGGTTGACAGTGACGCGACGACGATGGTTAACTTTAGTTATCTATATAGACGTTTTTGTAATCCCTTTTGGTTTGTAACTAATTTATATGATTAGCATTAAACTCAATTTCTACAATTTCGCAAAAAAAAAGATTTCGCAAACGCCAAATCAGGCTAATTTAAAGATGACCGTCGCCACCGCGTCGTTGTAGCGGCATTCAAATCCAAATCCAAATTCAAATTAAAAGTTCTGTATTTTCTGCAAATTTACATTTGTACATTTGACCATGTTCATTTGTCCACTGTGGGAGACGAATTCATTCATTCATTCATTGTGTTGCAGAATTGGGCCCCAGGTCTTACAATGCATACGCCCAGCAGTCCTCTGGGTAGTCTTGACCTTCAGAGCAACCCTATTTTGAATACAAACATTAACGTGCCTTTGCTAAGGCCACTCGCCTGTCCTATAGTATACCTATAGTATAGATAGATGAATTCACAATGCGTGTTTGCATTAACTTGGGTAAATTGTAGATAAGACAATCAGTAGCAATTGTGCTAAGTTTTCTGTACAGGAAAGTCTTGCTTCAGTAATTTGATCTCCTTATTTGAGACGATGGGCTATGGCCCCTTGTCCTGCAAAATGGACTTCTAACTGGTTAAAGGTGATTGTAACTGTGCCTTTGCCTTCCCATATGGCGCTATGTATATTTTTGGCGTTATGTTTGCTTTTTACCATTAAGGTGAAAAAGGAGGTGTTATAAGTTTGAAGCGTCTGTCTGTCTGTGTATCTGTCTGTGTTTGTGTCGGTTTGTGGCGCTCAAACGGGTGGACGGATTTTAATGTGGTGCTTTGTAAATTGTAGTAGACTTCCCTAAGATTTTTTGTCTAAATCGGTTCTGTGGTTCGAAAGTTATTTACTTAACAAGGAAACAAATGAGCCAAATTTTAGAAAAAAGTTTATTTTTTGGTTTCCGTACCCGAAGGCTGTCTCTCACGAGTCCGTCCGTCTGTCGGTCGTCTGTCACTTTTACAGTTTTGCGTTCAAACTGTTATATCTTCTTCTATGTTTATCATTTAGTTGACCCAAAACCATAGAAATTGACAAAAAAAAATTACATGTTTTTAAGGGGGGCTCCCACTCCGATTAAAGGGGCGCAAAAAATAAATTGACCTACCCCATCGAGTGGGGTATCGTTGAATACTGTAAGGTTTGTTGAAAAAAAAAATGGAAAACAAAGAATGAGAAGACATCAAATACAGATTTTTTTACAACATTTTGTACTGCATTTTTTTATTTCCCATTAACCTAAGACCTTAAAATTTAGTGACAGTATTTATTATTATGGATATACTTACTTATACCAATATATTGATAAATTATATTTATATTTGAATTTCCCTCATTTTTAGGCTTGAATTCTGTATTTGGTACGGAACCCTTAATGTGCAATTAGCCGGGTTTTTTTCTGTCGGGAGTGTTTTTATTTTTTTGTTTTGGGACCCTCATTATGACCCCATAACATGAACCTGCACGAAGCCAGCAATAGCACGCTATTGTTCGTTAGAGACGTGTACCCATATTTCGCAGCTTGTACCAGCATAACTTTATTGTTTCTAACTTACGCTCCTATTGTCTAGGTTCTTCCGACCAGACCCCCAAGAACCTAGTGAGGGAATGGGATATTATCAGCATGTCATTTACTCACCATTCTTAGTCTGACGCGGTCGAGTAAATCCCACTTGCATGGAGTTATTTTTTGTTGCCCTAACGGCGCGGCTCTAGAAGGAAAGCTCGGATTAGTTGCGACTTACTAAACAGGGTGATCCCATATATTAATCTGACGCGCTTGAGTTAATCACGAAGGGAGCATCCTCTTGGCCTCCCCTACTATAGGTGGTTCTGGATTTAGACCAAAGAGTATAATGCATTAATGATTTTTTCTGCATTCCTTGTGCTTATTTTCTGTCATATCCTGTGAAACATAAATAAAACAATAATAAATAAATAAAACACCGACAAAATTCTAAATTCAAAAAGAGTTTATTTCCATGAGAAACACATAGGTTACATTTGGAGAATGTCAAATCTTAAACTAACACATATATAAGGTATAGGGAAATATATAACTCAATTTGAATTCCGTCACCTGAATGTTTTAGAAGCTGGAGGCAAAGAGGCGACTAGAAACCTCCAGCTTATGATATGAGATAGAATGTTGTTTCGTGATCGAATGATCTATTAAGGTGCTGCAAAAAAAAATGGGGTTTTTTTCGAATCCATTTACTCCACCATGGAGTCATCTACAGCTTTGATTTTTGGATTAACGTTTATCGAGTATTTAATTAAGATTTTCACTAAAGGAAAACGCGATTGGATGAAATTATCTTGATAGAATTTAATTATGAAAACACCTCTTAATTGTTTTATTTTTTCCTGTAATTCTGAAATCCTAACTAATTTCATTGTGGAACTGCGTTTAAAATTAGATATTATGTATTCGCAAAATCTCCTTAAAAAACTTTTTAACAAAATAGCGTAGTTAATTTTTAAACAATTATTCTGTGGTTTAGCGCTACGTTTTTAGGGTTCCGTACCCAACGGGTAAGAACGGAACCCTATTACTAAGACTTCGCTGTCCGTCCGTCCGTCCGTCCGTCCGTCTGTCACCAGGCTGTATCTCAAGAACCTAGCTAGCTAGAGAGTTGAAATTTTCACAGATTATGTATTTCTGTTGCCGCTATAACAACAAATACTAAAAAACAGGATAAAATAAATATTTAAGGGGGCTCCCATACAACAATACCACATACAAACTTATGGATGCACCTGGTTACGTACATGGAGTGTGAAAGTAACCGCACCAATAACTTTGTAAACAATATTTTGCTGTGTAAAATCCAAACTATTCACTCCACACCATCGCTGCCATTGAACGGTGGTACGGAACCCTTCGTGCGCGATTTAGACTCGCACTTGACCGGTTTTTTAATTTGTTCTTGATTCCGTCCCTCTCACACTGCGGGTAATTCCGCCTGGAGTAACGGGGGCCTTTGCACTAAGTTTGCACGGACAAGGTTGACTCCTCTATTTTACTTTTGACATCTCCTTATTGCGTGAATAAAAGCTCTATTTGACAGCTTCATAGTCAAAAATGTATGACTATGAGGCTGTCAAAACTAAAGTGATTAACTGAATGAATAGATTATAGGGTGGGTGCCTTTAGTTTGGATCTATTTTAGTTTAGCGGGCGGAGTGACCTTGTTATTGTGCATGCGCATGCGCATGTTCTAACACAATTCGCGTGCGGTCGGGAACTATAAATAACCAATTTTCTAATTATGACTGATAACGGCTATTGCGGCAAACCTTGAATTAAATCAAATCAAAATTATTTTATGTAAATATGAACATATGTTTAGAATATTTGAAGACCTGCGAAGAAACTCCCACAGATTGATTTTCAGATCTCTTTTAAAAATGGGTTGACTTTAACTAGAACAAATATCACGTATTAATTATTATAAATAATGTGCAGGAATACATAATTACAAAATAATATATTTTGGGATTACGTGATTTCTGTGTTGAGTTGCACGCCACGCACTCTTGTCAGTTTTGTTACCCTGAATATTTGTAATGTCTATTTTTATATAAATCAAATTGATCAAATGACAATTTAAAACTCTCCAGAGGTATCCTGTTGCAGCAGATAATTGACCCTTAAAATGATTGCTAACTTTAACGCGTCTAAACCGGGGTCTAACATTACAGCTAGCGCCAATTTTGAAAAATGTTGAAGGTTCTTGCACATGTACATTCGATTGTAGAAAATGACAGCTTTGTGGCGCTGCGGAAGTGGCTCGGTTTGCCAAGCGAGAGGTCCCGCGTTCGATCCCCGGCTGCGAAAAATGTCTTTATTACTGTTGATATTTACATATACTTAGCAATCGTCATTTTTTTCCACTTCTCTACATTGGACGACTGTGGGAGAAGGAGGGCGTAGAAACTCCCACAGATTGATTTTTAGATCTCTTTTAAAAATTGCTTGTGCTTAATAATAATAATAATAATAATACCTTGGACACTATTGACACACATTGATCTAGCCCTAAACTAGGATTCCCTGTATCTTGAGTACTAGACAACGATAAACATACTTATATGGATAAATATTATACTTAGATAGATCAACAACCATGACTAGGGTACAAACATCCCTTCTCATCAAACAAATATTTGCCCCCACCGGGACTCGAACCCGGGACCTTTGACTTCATAGGCAGGGTCACCAGGGTCGTCAATTAAGTTAACTAATACAAATTTTATAATATCATATATCATAATTAGTAAGTAGGAATAAATAATTACAAAACTATTAACAGCAAGGTCTGTGTTGAGCCAGATTAATCCTATACAATAAAGAAAAGAAAAACCCAGGTTTGGGATGTTTATATGTGTGTGAAGTCGCTGTTTGTGGTTTCCACGACACAGGGTATCCTAGTGTGGGGGGAGAAGCAATGTTTATGTCTGTATATAAATGTAAATGTATTTAGTTAAAAAGCTGTCTTAGAGGAGTCTCTTTGACTCGAATGGCTCTTTTCTGTAATAAAAAATAGTTATCCGCTGTTTCCCCCGCAACAAAATACCATAATACATGACACCGAACGTAACTAATAAATAGTCTAGCCAACCTGTAGCCACATCCGTGCCTTGTTTGATGTTCCTAACAGCGCTAGCCGCAGAACTATCAATGGTTATTCCAAGAAACTTACTTTATACTTTATTGCGCAAAAACAGAAGATACAGAGACATCAAAATGGAAACTAGGTGTACAAAGGCGAGCTTATCTCTAAAAGAGACTTCTTCCAGCAAACCTTATATGGACAGAATACATAAAAGAACAGGTAGGCCAATGTGCACAACGTTAAAATATTAAAATAATAAACTAATTACTAATATGTACATAAATACATAATGTCAATACAAATAGACAAAATTATACTGCAGAATATATATCACAGCAATATACCTACATAAGTCTAGTATGGAAGAAAAGATAGTGTTATTTAAGCGACTTTAAAAAAAATAAAGTGACGGGAAAGTGTCTCTGAAGGCGCTAGGAAGTTTGTTCCTGAACAGCCTCGTAGCCTGAACCCATGTTCATATGCGGCTGTGTTGTTGTGCGGCGTTATAAGCAGTGACCGAGCGTGAGAAAATGTGAGATATGAGGGGAATATGTCAAATCCGTAGTCGATTTACCACTAGTGAAACCGAATTGATGTGATAGAAATTTTCAAATATTTTACTTCGTGCTGGAAGTTCAGACATTTAGCCATGGTCTGAGCCAAGCTGTTTTTTGACTAAATTTGCTACTTTTGAAACGGTAAGGTTAAATCAAAATAATAGGATCATGCATTAGTTTCTACTGATTTAAGCAGTAGCAGATTTATGTATGTATTTTTTACGACTCGAGTTTACGATTCAAGTACATCATTATCTATAACATGAACAATAGTAACCTATAATTAAATGACGATCCAAACTGCATTATGAAACTATAAGGAAGTAATATAATTCTCAACAATTATGAGTTCCGTGACAAGATATTAGAAATCTAAGGGATACTTTCAGAGCAGGCTTTTTTAAAATCCAACAGATGGCGTTGTAGACGGCCCTTACGTTTTTGGGGTTCCGTACCCAACGGGTAAGAACGGAACCCTATTACTAAGACTTCGCTGTCCGTCCGTCTGTCACCAGGCTGTATCTCAAGAACCTAGCTAGCTAGAGAGTTGAAATTTTCACAGATTATGTATTTCAGTTGCCGCTATAACAACAAATACTAAAAAACAGGATAAAAGAAATATTTAAGGGGGCTCCCATACAACAATTCTTTCAATACCACATACAAACTTATGGATGCACCTGGTTACGTACATGGAGTGTGAAAGTAACCGCACCAATAACTTTGTAAACAATATTTTGCTGTGTAAAATCCAAACTATTCACTCCACACCATCGCTTCCATTGAACGGTGGTACGGAACCCTTCGTGCGCGATTTAGACTCGCACTTGACCGGTTTTTTTACGTTCGTTACGTTTTCCTTTGGCGCATGATGTGGTCACACAACCAAAACATCGACTCATTCTTTTTGTTCCCTGCTCCAATCAAGTATGCAAATGGTATAAAATTTCAAAGAGTTATTTTTTTCGGGCCCACTTATAGCTAGCTATTCAGTTCTCCCTTTCGCGTGACGGGGGCTAGCCCATCGCCGCAGCTATGGAGTAAAGGTTTTCTCACGATGTTTTCCATCACCGTTAGAACGACCGAAAAATGTAAAGATAAACTACTTAACATAACATAAACATTGACATGCAGACACATACATAGATTCTGGCCCCACACTAGGATACGACGTCACACACATATAAACATTTAAGACCTGGGGTTATTTTTTTTACTCCCAGCCGGGGATCGAACCCGGGACCTCTCTCATATTCACTTATCTCATTGGTACATGGTCAGAATCGGCATTCGAACCTGCGTCTCCCGCATAAGATGCAAACGTGAAACCCACTAGACCACGGAGCTCTACCTCTCGCCGATATTGATACACCTATTAATTAAGTAATTACATTGATAAGACCACTTTATCACTTGCCTCCTCTAGTACATTATATGTATAATCAGTAATCACGATTGCCCTTGACTATATACTATGTTTATATTTTGCTTATGCTATAATTACATACACGTTCCAGATGCTTCACCATGGTGACCAATCTCGATTCTGCGACCAAGATATATTTCTAGAATAATAACACGATGAAACGCTTCTCTGGATACACGAACCCACGTAATGAGACAATAATTTCCAGTTTCGTGATTCACTTGGGTTTAGTCTCCTCTCACGAACGGGTGAACTCTGCTTAGGTTGGTTTCTACATATCAATCAATCGCTTTGTTTTCTGGACTGATGTGCTATACTGACTCTGAATATCAACCTAGTTCATAAAATCTTGGAAGTGATACGACAGATGACTTCATAAAATCCACTTCTTAAACTAGGGATGTTACCAAAATCATCGTCATCATAATCATCATTATCAGCCTGTCAGGGGACCTACTGTTGGGTATGGGCCCCCTCATAAACACGCCATTCCAACCCGCGTCCATTGCTTTCCTGCCACACTCGCCACATCGTCGGACCATATCGCAGATGGTCTGCCGACCGATCTTTGGCCTCCTCTTGGCCACCACTCTGTCGTCGATCTGGTCCATCTTCTCGCCTTGGCAAGTGTCCTACCCACTTCCACTTAAGCCGTGCTATCCGCTTACCCACATCAGCCACCTTGGTCCGGCGTCTGATTTCGGTATTACGGATACGGTGACAGCCTGATGCCTAGTATGGCACGCTCCATGGCTCTTTGTGCACAATCTCCTTCGTGAGCGTCCATATTTCGGCACCGTATGTAAGAGTTGGCAGTACCCATTGGTTAAATACCTTTGTCTTCAGGCATTGAGGGATGTTAAAAGTCAGGACATCCCTTAGTTTTGCGAAAGCAGCCCATCCTAGCAGGACTCGTGTAGCGATCTCCTTTACCTGGCTCTGTCGACCAAAAGACAAACAATGTCCAAGATAGATATACTCCTCAACCACTTCTATGGGACTGTTATCCACAGTAATGTCGATACCGTTGCTTGTGGGAGTGTCTATCATCATAATCTTTGTCTTGGACATCTTCATCTTGAGGTCGGGTTACCAAAATATTCGGAGAGAATCGAAATTGAAAAAAGAATATCAAAATCTATCCAAATTTGCTGCATCCAATTCTCAAATGTTTAAAGTTGCCTCAGGGAGTCACTACACGACTGCTGAGGTTACAAATTCCTCTAATAGCCCTTTTTTGTAGTACAAAAATTGAGTCAATTTCAGCAAAAAAAGAAGAAATAACCCCCAGGATGTTTCGTAATTTCTTTATTGTACTACACAAAACAGACATACAGATAACTTATTATAGAAAAAACATGTACAAAGGCGAGCTTATCTCTAAAAAGAGATTTCTTCCAGCAAACCAAGATGGTAGGAAAGGTGATGGTAGAGCGGAGAAGACCTGCGCGTACAATTAAACTCTATAAATACTACGAGTAATATATACTACAAACAATATTATACTGATAACCCTAATTGCTAAAAATAGATTGCATACCTTAATACAACGTGACAATATATATATGTCACCGGAAAATAATACGATCCGCAAGTTTATAAATTTCCCTTCCTTCTAGATTATATTAGGCTAGGTTAGGTTAGGTTATGTTAGGTTAGGTTAGGTTAGGTTAGGTTAGTATATTTATAAACTTGCGGAAAAAAAATTAGGAAAGCAACCGGACCGCATAGCAACCGGAGATCCCACACGATGTCTCTTCTTTCTACTCCTCGGCATAACACTGCCGCTTACAAACACTCGTTTAGGTTAACGGCGATCCGACTGTGGAACGCACTTCCCTGCGCTATTAGAGATAGTCCCTCAATTTTCACTTTTAAGATAAGATTGAAAGAGCATTTCCTTTCTCTTTCGTGATAGGTACTTTTATATATGTATATATAAGTAGTATATGTTTGATATATATTTTATTTTTTGCTTTTGTATTTTATTTAGTGTAAATCATTTACTATATCATTTTTTTTTTATTCATTCATTTTTTATTATATCATTTATTATGTTTTAGTTGTAAACAATTAGATGTGTACAGTTTTATTGCGCGCTAGGACTCTCCTGTTGCACAATTTTTCCTGTCCTGCCTAGGTTTGCTGGTAGAAATCTCTCTTTAGAGATAAGCTCGCCTTTGCTCTTAAAATGTTTTGTTACCTTACTATTAAGATTTCTGTGCAATAAAGAATAAAGAATAAAGGAAATTTATAAACTTGCGGATCGTATTATTTTCCGGTGACATATATACCGTATAATATATATACTAATACATACCAATATATATATATATATATATATATATAGGTAATAATAAATAAATAAATAAGGGTAATACCTGCATCCGTAGTCAATTTACCCCTAGTGAAACCGTATTGTTTGGCGTGGAGTTGTTTTGTACGGTTGAAGTGTGAGAGCATTTGATCGAGTATAATCTTTTCAAATATTTTACTTAGTGTTGGAAGAACAGATATTGGTCTGAAATTTGAAGGAACACCCTTATCTTTATCAGGCATAAACATTGCTTCTGGCCCCACACTATGACACCCTGTGTCGTGGGAACCACACATATAAACATTTCCAGTTAGATATATCTAACTGGAAATGTTTATATGTGTGGTTTAGATATATCTAACTGGAAATGTTTATATGTGTGGTTTAGATATATCTAACTGGAAATGTTTATATGTGTGGTTTAGATATATCTAACTGGAAATGTTTATATGTGTGGTTTAGATATATCTAACTGGAAATGTTTATATGTGTGGTTTAGATATATCTAACTGGAAATGTTTATATGTGTGGTTCCCACGACACAGGGTGTCATAGTGTGGGGCCAGAAGCAATGTTTGTGCCTGATAAAGATAAGGGTGTTCCTTCAAATTTCAGACCAATATCTGTTCTTCCAACACTAAGTAAAATATTTGAAAAGATTATACTCGATCAAATGCTCTCACACTTCAACCGGACAAAACAACTCCACGCCAAACAATACGGTTTCACTAGGGGTAAATTGACTACGGATGCAGGTATTACCCTTATATCTCATATTTATTCTGCATGGGAGGCCGCACAGGATGCTATCGGAGTTTTTTGCGACCTGTCGAAGGCGTTTGATTGTGTTGATCATAATACGCTATTAATGAAATTAAATCATTACGGAGTTAGAAATAAAGCGTTGGATCTACTAAGATCATACCTAAGCAATATAATTCAAAAGGCAGAAGTTAACGGCGTTAAATCTGATGGATCGGGTGTAAAAATTGGCGATCCACAAGGTTCCATATTAGACCCTTTCTTATTCCTGGTATATATTAACGATCTGCCTTTCATGGTGGAGAAATTAACTGACATAGTGTTGTTTGCTGATGATACTTCAATGGTCTTCAAAATTGAAAGACAAAAAGGAGATTTTGATGGTGTTAATGGTGTATTGTCTTTAACCTTGAATTGGTTCACAGTTAATAATTTATTGTTAAACGCTGGTAAAACGAAGTGTATCAAATTCTCACTTCCAAATGTCAGGCAAGTTTAGACCAGTTTAGTGTTAGACAACAGCACGTTAGGATTAGTAAATGATACGAAGTTTCTTGGAATAACCATTGATAGCAAATTGTAGTGGGGACCCCACATGGATAAATTAGCTGGTAAATTTAGTTCTGCGGCTTACGCTGTTAGGAACATCAGCCAAAGCACGGATGTGGCTACATCTAGGCTAGTGTCATGTCCTATGGTATCTTGTTTTGGGGGAAAGCAGCGGATATTCAAACTATTTTTATTTAACAGAAAAGAGCTATTCGAGCAATTTATAATTTAAAACGAACAGACTCCTTAAGAGAGCTTTTTAAAGAAATTGACATACTAACTGTAGCTAGTCAATTTATTTTCGAAAATATAATGTATGTACGCAAGAACCTTACAACATTTTCCAAACTTAGCGATAGCTGTATTGTTAACCTAAGAAATAATCACAGACTATGTGCGCCCCGATTTAGACTCGCGAAGGTTAGCAATTCATTCAAGGGTCAATGCATTCTCTACTATAATAAGATACCTCTGGAGATTTTGAAATTGCCATTTGAGCAATTTAAAAACCATGTTAAAGCGACTTTGTCGAAAAAGGGATATTACAATGTTCAAGATTACTTAAATGACGGGACTGTATGGGGTTAACCTAGCTCAACACAGACCTTGCTGTTAATAATTTTGTAATTATTTATTCCTGCTTAGTAATCATATTAATTAAATTTTTTTCATATTTGTATTAGTTAAGCACAACCTATTTTTAAAAGAGATCTAAAGATTTATCTGTGGGAGTTTCTACGCCCTCCTTCTCCCACAGTGGTCCAATGTAGAGAAGAGGCAAAAATTACGTTTACTAAGTATATGTAAATATCTGCAGTAATAAAGTACTTTGACTTTGACTTTGTACGTAAGTGAATAGGCTTATGCATCGAGTTGTTCCGCCTACAAATAGAGCAACGCTAGTGGAGCAGTTGAACTGCACTCAACAAGTCTGACCGCTGACATTGTAGCCGGGTCGCGTGGCCTGTTCTACACGTGGACCTGTTGCTGTATTATTATATTACGCGCATTTATACAGTTTCATTGCACTAATCAGCTGTTCGCACGCGGACTGTCGATAAGCTTGAACATTTATATACTGGCATAGAGACATAATCATTTACATACAGGCACATACGTTGCTTCTGGCCCCACACTAGTGGGAACCAGAAACAGCGACGAAATATATAAAAATCCCAGACCTGGGGATTCTTTTGGTACCAATGGTCAGCTTTAAGTAGCATTTAATAATTTGTGGCGTTCGAATTTCAAATATTAGGTGCTTACCTATGAAATCTGCGTTTTGTATGGAGAAATGGAAATTAACTCAATTTTCAGTATAAACAATTTTTATTTTTTTTAGGAATGACAGATCCTAATTTTATAAACTTTGTGTGTATGAATGAGACAACATTTACCTAACAGAAAATTTTATATAATTTTTGAAAAGTGTCAGCTGTAAAAAAATATTACGAATATTATCATGAAAATGGATGACATTTAGGAGGCACTGATTTTGATGATAACATTTTAGTTATCAAACTGAAAATTAAAAGAAAATTTAATAAGTAGATGTAAAATATTGAAATTAATTTTAAAACAATAAAAAAAACTGGAAATAGCTATTGAATTACTCGAATTATGAACTCCTGAAACTGTAAGAAAAATTCGCCAATTTCATAGGTAAGCACCCAATATTTGGCACATCTGTGCCGCTGCCAGTCAGTGGAAAAATGAGTGACGCTATGTTAGGATTGGTTTGTTTAGAATATTTAGGTCTTATTGACTGAGCGAGCGCGAAGCGAAGCGAAGCTTCAGGATTGGGCAAAAAAGCTATGTCCGGATGTGTGTCCGGATGTTCTCCTCTACAAGCTATATTTCTCGACATATTCCCGTGAGTTTTCGTGAGGTTCGATATCATTATTTTTTGTCGATTCACTTTTGTTTTTTTTTTCAAAATGGTGGAAATATGGCGTAGAAAATTTAAAAAAATCCGCTACAGCCCAAAGGGGTTGACAGATTTTAACAAATGGCGTGTCGTTGGATTCGTGGAGACCGTCAGTTTGATATTAGCTATATAATTTAAGTCAAAAGGTTGGATTTTGGATCGCAAAATGTAGTTCACAAAGTTATTGGTGCGGCTACTTTCATACTCCATTTACGTAGCCAGATGCATTTATACGTTTGTATATGGTATTGAAAGAAAATTTCAAGGGGTCGGGGGAGTGATGCGAGGGGATGAAAAATAAATAAAAAAAAACGCAAATTTCCTGTGCTCGCGAGGTCTATAGCTCACAGAGCCACTCAATGAATTTAAATCTTCCGAAGTAACAAATAAAGAACAGATAAAAATGTCTTAGTTTTAAAACGTGTTTTTGTGTCTTTGAATGTTCAACATTTCTTTACATATTACGACTTTAAGGTCAGAAGCTGGTCGCAATTATCGCAGTTTTTTTGTTATCAGCTCATCACAGTCTTACCTATACATGTATAACTTATCGTTTAAGAATGTGGGACAATGGCATCCCTATAACTTAACTCAATAAGTTATTCATTACATTACTTCGAGCGACTTGCTACTAAGTTACCGGCCCTGATAAGTGAACACTTAAGTCAACAGTGAGATTTTGTTCTTCAAATGTATACAATGCCTTTTTGTGTTAAACTGTTTGAGGTCGTTGTCGGGAAGGCTGATACAATCAACATTGTGGACGTAATTATTCTTTATCATCTTACATTGAGGAAAGTACTCATTGAGGGCATGTGACAGATGAAACATAAATACAAATGATTAGCCCAACATCAAGTCTCAAGTGGCTTTAACTTATAAAAAAAAATTTGGAGTTCAATCTGATAAAAATCAACTCTGAAATGTAGAGACTTTAATGCGTAAGCGCTAAAACGCTATGTGTAAATGAAGCCAGGTTTTCTGGAATAAATCCCTTGTTGAGATAAGTTCGCCTTTATATATTTATTTTCTGTAATAATCTGTCTGTATTCCGTTTTGTGCAATAAAGTGTAAACGATATTCCAAAGGGCGCGCGAGCGGCGTACTCCAGCAAGTGAATTCGTTTCGTGCACTGTGGTGAAAGGCTGCGTTGTTTGCCTCTGATTCGTATAAAGAAAATGGTTTTCCGTCTTTGGGACGGCAGTGATGTGCTTCCAGACGAAACTTCAAGTGAAACAACATCAAAAATACCGGCGTTTTGTAAAACATTTAAACATAATCACCACAACTGCGTGCGGGTGTACCGACACTATCGAAACTTTGCTATTATTCCATTCCTAAAAGTAAACAACTCGATAAAGATGCAAAGATTCTAACTGCAGTGCAAATACATTTGTAAGGATTTTTTGCGTGATGTAACTACAATAACGGTCTTGAGAAATACTGCGCATGACAGATAACAATTAAACTGCTCGTATACTGTTGAATGCAATCGGCGCTTACGCAACTGCATTAATCTTGACTAGATATTCTAGTCTAGGTCAATCATGCCTAAACAAATTATCACACTAACAAACTAAACTACCAACTTATAAAGGCCACTTGCCTCAAGACACACAGCAGCCGGAGCTTATGAGATAATCTGATATCTCTGTCTTACATTATGACAAGTTATCAAGTTTATCAAGGTTCCGGGTATTTATAGTGGATCATTCATGACTTCATTTTCTTTACACGAAAACGGTATTTAACAAGGTAGTCACATTAATCTAGAAACGTGTCTCATATTGTATATTTCCAGCAGGTTTATTTTGTTAACTAAATTTTGTATTAAAAGACAGCATTTGACTATGACGCCACATGGATTCATAGAACTCGTGAATAAAATTACCTTCCTTCCTAAAAAGTATATATTTTGACTAGCAGCCGAATACCGTTAGAGTTTTTCAGTAAAAGAAAGAGATGCAGCGAATAGTGATTTAGCCGAATACCGAATATCCGGCCACGTTCTGGCCGAGGCGCCGAATACGCACATAAAAATGTAGGTAGTTTTACATGCCGCGCGCATGACATAGTCATAATCATGTTAGTATGTTTTATTTGCGAGCTAATCTCGTCTAGACATGCGTTCATTCTTTATTGTTCTGTAATATTGTGTTACTAAGAGTATCTATTACTAAAAATATTGTTTTTTGTTCGCCCAAAGCTATCTTTAGCTTTGGGCGAACACCATATAAGTCGCGTGTCATTTGTTATTTCTTGTCATATTAGGTACCTTCGCACTAACTATGTTGAAACTTGTTCGATTATATTTATGAAGTTTTTTTTTAAATATTTGTTTATAGATGTTATTCATACTTCGCTATTCAACCTATTCGGCCACTTTGCCGACAACGAATATAGTTGCCGAATATTCGTTGCTTCTCTAGTTTATACAAGGTAACATTAAATTAGCTGACCATATTTTGAGGAATGACAGTACCCATCATTATGAATAATTTTCTCCAAGAAACATATGGTGGCAAAGGGAAAAAAAGATTTGTCCCTCAGTACATTGACCCGATCAGCTGATTACAAGTTACTATGGGGGAACCAAAATTTTATTTCATTTGCGACGCGACGCGACGCTATCATTCCCTAAAATATGTGAATGAGTGATAGTTATGATCACGTCCGCATGAAATCCCACAGCCCTACACGGTCCCCCTGGGTAGACGAGCAACAAATCAACACTAAAACGTACAGGTTCTCTGTCGAAATACAGTGAAATCTATAAAAACAGGCGAAATTAACCTATTTGTTACACCGCTATTAATAACGAAATTGAATAACCTATATTTATTAATCATACTGAATTAGCCCTATACTAACAGCTTGGCGCAATCGAGACAGAGTGTCATAAACATTGCATTACAAAGTCTGAGAATCTGCATCTTCACGCCATTAAACTCAGTTCATCGATCGCAATCGAATGCATAGCAGCTTGACCTATCTTTACAGCTATGCTCCTCATATCGGGAGGTCTAATATCACTGGCTTATAAGCGGCTGCAATAAAATGTGTTTCAATGTATAGCTCTAGTTTTCCGGCACGTGGTAGGTTTGTCACTACAGCCTATGTGTGACTTGGCAAATGTTATAATTGACATTACAAAACGACTTACAAGCCACTATTTCCGGGATAAAGTAAATCTTAATGAGTGCATCGTAGGGTTTAGAGTTGCTTGTTGAGGTTTTGGCGGCTTGGTGAAGTAGTGTGGAAAGGTATGCAGCCATAAAAATGCACATCTGTTCTAACACTATCTATAGTGTCGTGTGCGACATTTCGAATTGAATTTCATTGTAACGCTGTTGGTTGATGTATTCTGATGGCCGAATGCAATTGCACTGCTGCTCTAATTAAGTGCCGCTTAAACTTCATACTTAATTTATTAATTTCGGAGCGAGATACAGCGAGGGCAAGATTTTGAGTCCGTCAAACTTGTTGTTCTTTGATCCTAAGTTGTGGCATTGTACGTAACTACCTACTATGAGTGAATAACTGGAAGTGAAAAATAATGGGAAATATTAAACTGCATATCAATAATACTGATTTGCACAGCAAATATACTGATTTTCATAGCAATCAGCATATCAGGGCAAAATACTGCGGTAGCTTAGGTGAAGGGTAAAGGGGGTGAGCGAAGCGAAGCCCCCTTTATCCTTCGTATTAGGTTGAACATGTAAGAACAACAAAAATACTTAAAACATAAAAAGTTTTTTTGCTGGTCCTTTTTTGCTGTGAAAAACAGTATTTTTGCTGTGCGTTTAAATACCAGCCAAAAATAATTAGTTGAATTAAAAAATCAAACAGCGCTAATTTTGCCTTTTCTGTTAATAAAATGTTTTTTTTTTATTATTCCTCATACAGAAATATGATTTAAAACATTTCATTACATTTAGTTGATATGAATAATTATTACTCGGGCGAATTAGGTTTGCACCTGGATCGTGACGTCTCTACAGCGCTCTTAAGTTAATTGCATCCAATCGAGGTGCCAACTTAATTCGCTCAGGTAGTACATGACCTGATTTACTTGGCCGGAGGACAGCAGCGATAACTCAATGATTCCTTATCACGGATAGATTAATATTTATGACAACAAGTCATGTATGTATGTGAGGTAAGGTAAGGTAAGTTCATGATAACGGAGAACAAAGTTTCAGGGATTAATACAAGGATTGCCTGAGAAAAGCAATTGTGAGAATACGGATGATTACTAATCATTATCAAGTCAGGTTCGAAAAAATACTATGTCAATTTCAGCGAATATTTTGCATGCGTATTTATAAATTATCTGGCAGTAATATTTCTAATGCGTCACACTCATGTTTTCACTTAAGACACTTTGTATCTGTGTGTATCTGCTGTTGTGCTACAAGCGATCGAAATATCTACAGCCCACTGGTTCACTAATTCAACCCACCGAAAATTTGGGAAAATTGACAGATTTTCTGGTCACAAACGTCTCGCTGTGAATGGGGAAAAAACTGTCAAAGTAGTTTCATGTAGAGGGCGCTACGTGTTTATTCATCTGAGGTGACGATTGAATCACAGAGTAAGTAAAAGCAAGATGAACCAAAGAGTACACACACCTTTGCTGTTGACGATGTTTGTCATGGTACAAACGCACAGTGCCCTCTACCAAAACAATTGCTTAACTATCCTCATCGGAGTTAGAGAATACGGAAACTGAAAAGCGCGCGCAAAGGACTCCTTTGCCACTCTTGTAACACTGCCACTCTCCCTTCCAGCCCGATGGGTGTTTCACCAATGGCGGCTGTACAAGCGCTCGCTTTACAGCCTCCTCGCGCCGGAGTGCGGGTACGTGCTGGTGCCGGAGTACCACACGCACCTGATGCCGCTGCCGCTGACGACGCATCCACGGCCGGAGCCGCCGCCTGCGCACACATAGCATAGGGATGACGTCGCGCGTCACACGGTGAGTTGATATGCCACACCTATACTGCTAGTGTATACACTTCGCTTAAGACCCAGTCCTGGCTGTTGGGGTCAGGGGCGCCGCATTCGCCCGTCGTCTTCTGGCGTGGTAGCGGGGTACCGAGCGGCGCTGAATAGCACGGGGTAGCCCGGCGAGGTTAAAAACTAGTGTTTTTTCGAATTAACTAAAAACTAAAATAAGCTAATCGAGAAACATTAAGGATTGGTAAGAAGCTCTAAAAGAATCCTCTTAGAAGAGCTTCTTATAAAGCATTCAGGTATAAAAAAAAATGTTTTATTTTTATTTTATATTAAAATTGTTTTCTTTTCTTTTGATGTGATAACGTCTTATGAATCCTTGAACGCCGGTTGCAAGCACGAAAAAGCATGACTCATTGTCACGTTCCGCCTGAGCTGAGCGTGCAAGCGAGAGCGCGGAACAAGCGATAGAGAGGCACGATCGGCTAGCGTTTCTTATGACAATTTTTTTAATATAGAATATGTTCAGGTTTTTTTACGATCGAGGCAAATTAATCGAATGGTGTAAAGACACAGTAGTTAAACTAGATTATTTCATTGTGATTATATTTTTTTTGAGAGCTATGAATTTAGTGGTTTTTTTTTGCTTAGTCGCTTTTCAGTGGTTTTGTGTGGCCTTAAAAGGGGGGACTCCCTCCAGATTTGATTTGAACCAAATGCTTCGAAGCGTGCGTGACATCAGTAAATGACTTGCGCGGTATAAATAGTACGTTTTTTTACTTTTTGTGCACATAACTTTTATAATGTAAATAAATTTTCGAAAATCGCTTCGCCAACCTCTTGGAATATATTTGCGAATTTCATGACTTCGTAACATTCCATAATCAGAAAAAATGATTTGTGATTATTTTCAATCGAGGAAATTTTAACCCTTTGCAATTGTAATCTACCTAAACCCTCGAAAATACGATGCAGTATCCGTGATGATATTTTTTTGTTACTTTGAACTTGATTTAGTAACTTGAACGTTTTCTAAGACAAGCAAATTTGTGGATTTGTCCTCCTAACTGGGTCCCTGCGGCAGTGGAGCGATGCGGCAGAGATGTGGTTTGTGACGTCACGCTGATAGCGCGAATCTTCATTGCGGGGTCGGCATACTAGTAGCCAATGAGGATACAAACACTACATGCATCACTTCCGCACCGCTTCACTACAGTACTGTACGTTCAGCTTTAAATTCCAATGAAACCGGTGTTGCTAGTTTTTGAAAACATTGTTACCCAAAAGTTAGGGAAACAATATATTATACTATTTTTATTTTTTTATTAACATTGGAAAACCAACAGCTATCTTTAAATTAACAATAGGAATCTTATATAAAAACAAAAAAGCCAATTATAGGTTTTCGCCGACAAAAAGACACAATAAACAGATAAAACAGTTAAAGCACTCTTAAATAACGGAAGTGAGTGGTTCGCATTATTCATAGCCCTATACGTTGTTAGATGACATGCGGTAACAAGTCACATTAAAAAAGAAAAAAAGAATAAATAACAGAAAGTCGAAATACTTAGCCATTTTAGTCATAGAAAAAGTCAACAGGTCAAGATCAATATCTCCGCACAAATTGTTGAATCTCTGACAAGCACGCCAGAGGAACGTATTTTGTCTGTAGTTAGTGTTTGAAGGGAGCGAGAATAGCGCATTATAACGCAGTAGCCTATACATATATGTTTGTATACGTAGCCGATACTCGTAGGTGTATTTATAATTATATCATTTACGTATTTCGTATGTTGACGAGGTTGAATGTAGGTAATTAAACTTACACATCTACTATCTTGTTTATTGAAAGCGGGGAGTTGAAATGTGGATCTGGCAGCCGGATATTGCATTCGCCCATTTCTTTGGTGACAGTTTGACAGGTGTGCAACTTAACACTAAAGCCAACTTAACAGCGAAGAGAATTAAAGCTGAAATGCACTATTACGGAGATACGAGGCGGACTGCAAAACGTCCGCTCTCCGCTGAGCTGCCGAGACTCGCTGCTCCGTGCGCAAGGGCAAGCCTCTTACCATCTGTTTATTGTGAGTGCAACAATGTGTAGTCATGAAAATACCATCGAAGAAACCGTGAGATCATAATTTGACAGCTAACTGTCTGGATAACACTCAGGAACCATGCAATCTGCAAGGCGTGTGTGGCCAGCATGCCTGGCATCTGAATGTATCGGTAATTCCGTGTGAAATTGCCACATTGCATTGAGAAAACCGGTTTTCCGAATACTAAAAAGATTCTGTCGATCACGTGATGTGATCTTTTACCTAATTTGCACACGTCCCTTTGTAAAACGCAACTCCCCGATTGCATTGTGCTGCCCTTGTTCAGCCTACAGGCTACAACTTACAACCTTTACCAGCCTCAGGCTCAATTTAAGAAATAATCCCAGAAGGCCCTAACCCTCCCACAGTACACCTTACCTTAATTGACCGAGCGAGCGAAGGGCTCCATTTCGACAAGATAGGAGGCTGATTTTGATTTCGTCTATCTCTATGTCTCTATATGTGTCTGTCAGATCCTGTCTAGGGGCCACAGTTTTCAAGCGATACAAACAAAACTTGGCACACGTGTCCCTTGAATTAAAAGTAATTTTTTTGTCGAGAGCTTTTCTCGTTTTTCGCCTTGGGAGGGTAGTTATGACGTCATTAATTTTTTGAACGTTTTTTTTTTGTGGAAACCTATCGTGTGGGTTATCAAATTAAAGGGCTTCATGAGCCGGTTCTAAAAATATACTACACCATAACCACTCGGCCGCCTGTTTTCTAAAAATCCAAGAAATATTTTCAAAACATACCAAGTGTGGACTCCTCGAAGTAGGAGACGGATTAGTAAAGAGGATCTGTACAGACCATGAGAGTGAGTGAAATAGATCATTTTCGTGAAAAGTCAATAGATTGTATTTTAAATCGCAAAATGTAGTTTACAAAGTTATCATTGCGGCTACTTTAATACTTGATTTTGATTGAATCTAAAATACTTACCTATAAATTGGTTCACAGTCCCCCTGTTAGCGAGGTCTACTGCCCACAGGGCCACTAGTTATTAGGACATGACAACTATTATTAGTTGTCATGTTTTATAAACAGGTCCTGTAAACTTTGTTCACAAGAAATAGAGCCACCTCAATGACGTCACAAGAAATAGAGCCACCTCAATGACGTCTCTAGACTTCTATCTATGTGGGTGTTACCTTGGCTATCGTGGTGAGATGGGAAGTTTGAATGAGTTTGTGTTTCTGCCAAGTTACGCCAACAAACAGTCACAAGTTCAAAGTGACACGTTATTCACACTCTTCGTGCTTGAAACACTCGAAGTGTTTGAATGCTCTAGTTTCGTTGGGACCACTTTGGTTGTCTCTCCTTCCTCGTATGATGAAACACGTTTATTATCGCTTGCCTGTTCCTCGCCTCTGAAGGTTCTTTTTTGCGTGAATGTGTATTGATTGCGTTTTTGCGCTGCGAGCAGCGGAAAATGTAATACCTTGATATCTTGGACACTATTTACACACATTGATCTAGCCCCAAACTAGGATTCCCTGTATATTGGGTACTAGACAACGATGCACATACTCATATAGATAAATATTATACTTAGATAGATAAACAACCATGACTAGGGTACAAACATCCGTTCTCATCAAACAAATATTTGCCCCCACCGGGACTCGAACCCGGGACCCTTGGCTTCGTAGGCAGGGTCACTGCCGTCTCGGCCATTCGGGTCGTCATGTTATTGCATATTTAATGTAATGTCTACTTTGTTTGCCTTTAGATTGTATACATCACCTAAAATTCATATAATCAACGAACCAGACACCAAAATAACCAAATTCGAGGAAAGAACGAATATTGATAAAACACATATTGTATGATAATTAGAAACGCGTACGAAACATTTCCCTTTCATTACTATAGCAAAGTTGCGCCGATATGAAAAGATAACATATTCATCAATAAAATGGTTATATACGGATATTTATAAACGGAATCCAATTTTGTTGGCCTCTGAATGTCGCCTCGAGGGAGAAGCAAACAGCCCATGTGTACAAGAGAGATGCATCAGGCCAAGAAACGTGGCGCAAGAATTCAACGAAATTTGTGGAGGATATTTTTTACAACTTTTTCCCTTCCAGCTAGAACGTGGCGGTCATAGTTCATAGTAGGGATGCATCTGTCGGGCTGCATGGGAAAAAACCCTAACAGTGGTCTTCCACAACGTTTGCTCACGTGAGTGGCGAGCCATTTGCGCAGTTGCACCCACTTTTATATTCCACTAGCTGACCGGACAGACGTGTCGTCCTGTCAAACGTTATTGGCCTACCTACGTCATCTATCGACAGTAGCATGAACTGAACCGACGATTTTTTTCCGACTTCAAGGAAAAGTTAAAAAAAGTTGATCCTTATCGGTGCAGCCGTTGGCGAGATTTGCGCTTACCAACACATTCTGGGATTCTTTTTTATTATATAGATTTTGCGCCACAGCGGGCTAGCCGAGCTAGTTTTGAAGATATGATGGTTTCCTAATGTTATCCGTCACCGTTAGACAGATCGTCCGTATAATCATGAACCAATGGTCCATGGTAGACGGCCTCTGTGGCGCAGCGGTTGTGGCTCTGCCTACCATGCGAGAGGTCCCGGGTTCGATCCCCGGCTGGGGGTAATGAAAAAAAAAAAAAACAATCCCCAGGTCTTGGATGTTTATATGTGTGTGACGTCGCTGTTTCTGGTTACCACGACACAGGGTATCCTAGTGTGGGGCCAGAAGCAATGTATGTGCCTGTATATAAATGTTTATGTTATGTTTATGTTTATGGTATAATGAAGATAATTACTTATCTCATTGAGACGCTTGGTTGTACTAAGAGATAAGTTATTATCCTAAATACTTGACCACGTGATCGTACCGGAGTCGAATCATCTCCTGCGTGACAGCCGAGAGTAAACATAAACATAAACATTTATATACAGGCACATACATTGCTTCTGACCCCACACTAGGATATCCAGTGTCATGGGAACCAGAAACAGCGACATCACACCCTATAAACATCCAAGAGCTGGGGATTTTTGTTCTCTTATCCCCAGCCGGGGATCGAACCCGGGACCTCACGCATGGCAGGCAGAGCCGCAACCTCAGCGCCACAGTAGTCTTCTAAGTGTCACGACTACACCACGGTCGTCGTAAATGATGATGCAATGGTATCGGAAACTTACACAGGTGTAAAGAAAGTGTCTAGTAGTCCAATGGGTTTCAAGCTTGCTTCTGAAACAGGAGATGCAGGTTCGAATCCTGGCCAATGAGATAATTAATTTATCTTAAGCAGATTATCGGAGGTTCAGTGTTTCGGATGACTCGTCGAGCTTTAAGTCCCTGCTACTATCGCTGCTTGGTAGTGGTCGTAATAACTCCTCCATCAACCCGCCTGAGCCAGCGTGCTGGAGTATGGCTTAATCTTGCTCGCATCCGGGTAAAGGCCTGTGCCCCTCGGTGGGGACATTAATGGTCTACATTTATAGAAACGAGTGTTAATGCGTATTTATCATTCGACGAGTAAATACTCGAGTAGAATCCCATCTCTAGTCTCACGTTTGTGTGAGTGTCTCAGTTAGCGATAACTGTAAGAGAAGAGCTCCGTGCTATTGTTACTCCAAAAATCCCCTAAGCAGCTAGTCCCTTCAATGTACACAAATCTCCCTAGTAGGGAATCTAAGTCAATCGTCAGTCATTATCATAATGTCATTGCTATCAAACGAAGCAAGAGTTGATACAGCCTATCGTAGCAAGTCCCGCGCGACACGTGTTTGTCGCGCATATGATCGCATCTATGCCATTGAGAAAGACGCAACAGTGATACCGGGAGATGAAGACCAATGCCCAAGACACAAGACCAGGACAAGACAAGACCAGGACAAGACAAGACCAGGACAAGACAAGACCAGGACAAGACAAGACCAGGCCCGTGACCCTCGATGAGAACATTAACGGGCTACATTTATAAAGGCTTTTGTTTAAACGATTACCAAAAACGCACCTATTTTACTACCAATAAATTCGAAATGACTGCCAGAATGGATAAATAAATGTCCACCAAATTGTGTTTGGATAAATGATCACCAAACTTCTTTTTATGTTTTGGGTACTTAAGTTTATGTTTTAAGTATTTTTTGTTGTTCTTACATGTTCAACCTAACACAAAGGATAAAGAGGGCTTCGCTTCGCTCACCCCCTTTACCCTTCACCTAAGCTACCGCAGTATTTTGCCCCGATATTTTTTCCAAGTTTTGGTGTTCATTTATCCATTTTTGGGTAGGAAAAAAATATTTTGGTGATCATTATATTTGTTGCCATTTATAAAGGAATTGTCGTCTTCAAGACTGGTTCGCCAACACATTCTTACACCCGACGATGTCAGACCGTCGACGGTAGTAAACAGAGTATGAGTATCTTGACAAGACAAATATGTCGATGTTAGTGCACACTTCACTTAATTTTATCTCCGCTACTTCAGTTTTAGTGTGTAATGTGTCGGTAATGCCTGGACGGGCATCTCCTGGCTTAGTATTACGAGGGCTGCTTGTTCTTGGGAATAACTAGCTCGCGTATGGTCTTGTGGAGGAGATGTGGAGAAAAAACCGGCCAAGTGCTTGTCGGACTTCGCACGTCTGGGGTTCCGTAACAAATGTAGAATTTAAGCCTAAAAGAAGGGAATTTTAAAGGAAAAATCTAAATTATTTATACATAGGTAATTGTTAGTAAACTGTACGTAATAATAAACATTATCGCCAAATTTTGAGGTCATAGATCCTATGTCATTGAATTTTGTCATTCCTTTGTTTTCAAATATTATTTAAATAAAAAAATACATTATGTATCTACTCAACGAGCTCGTACGTGAAATGTTTATTTGCGCCCCGCATTAGCTGTATGGGAGCCCCCCTTAAAAAAAATATTTTTTTTTTTGACAATTTGTATGTTTTTAGTTCAACAGATGTTTTACTGTGAAAATTGAAAACACTGTAGCTTTAATAGTTTGCCTGTAAAATCTGTGTAACAGACGATGGACGGACGTACTGACACGTGTTTGACAGCAATAGGGCTCTCCGTTTGGACCCTTCGGGTACGGAACCATTATAAGAAAATATTATAATAATTTAAACAAAAATAAAACTTAAGAAAAGATTTTTAGCAATCTTATCCAAACCCATAAGATATCTAGAATTGAGTAGTTCCGGTGGCCATCTGTAATGTTTATCATCAGTTCCACGTCGCCAAGTCTGGCTTCCCGAAAGCAAATTAATTTACGAGCAACTACAAAAAAAATCGAAATCGCTACGGTATGCCTTTATCATTAGAACAGTTTCCTCGATTTCTCTATCATCCCATTACCAGTTCCTTACTGTCATTTGATACATTGTTGAGGAGTTCTCCCGGTACGTCACCATCACCTCCACATCACCATATGCAGTATGACGAGCCTACATTACTTGGCAACCGTGATGAAAGTAATTATCTCGCAACCTGTGGGATACCTAGTACACTCAGAGAAAAATCGGCTAACAAAGCGACAATAAAAGCTTTGTTAGAATTCTATTGTTACCGCACGTAAGTGCATCGTCGCTGCAGCTATAGGCCCATAGTTGCTGTGGCAACTTTTTTATTGTTGAAATTATTTTTGTTATTTTAGCTAAAGACACGTAGATACAGTAACTATGTTAAAAATGTTTAAACGGGATAACAACGGCACGTTGTCAACTTATCAACGTTATGAAGGGATATTGTAGCAAAGTTTAATCTATCAAAATAGGCGTTGTTACTATGGCTAAATGGTGTTGTTGACTCGGCAACGTTATGAAGTGATGTTACAGCAAAGTTTAATCTATCAAAATAACAGTTGTTATTACGGCTAAATGATGGTGTTGATACGGCAAAGTTATATACTAACAAAATACGAAGTAGGTGTTTTGACAAAGTATTCTTAGATAAAATTACAAAGTGACGTCTTATACTTGTTCTCGCAAGCCCAAACTGTTTCTCCTATTCTGCCAGTTTCAACGTGGATGTCGTGCAGAGAAGTAGTGTTTGTGCTCAAGAGTGATATGAAATATGGCATTGGAGACTTTTTTAACAAAAAATAAACAGTGCCCCAATACAATAATGAGGTTCATGTCGTTGACCCGTTGTCGCTGTCGTTCACCGTCTTGAATCCAGAAACCCACCAAACAAAATCGCGGTAAATCTGCTGCAAGAAGACTCCAACCTCGTGCAACAATGGTCGCAACAATGGAACTCAACAATGGCCGGCAAATTGGGCTCAGATCTTGTTCCAGGCTACAAAATAAAGGGGTCCCAGCTGCCTAGGCGCGACTGGTGTAACTTCAACAGACTACGCACGGGACTACGCATGGACGCTGTGCCCAATATAAACATCGCTGCGGCTGGATAGACTCCCCTGCTTGTACCTGCGGAATTGAAGTACAAGACATCCAACATATTATCTCTGAATGTCCAGAAACGCGATATACCGGGGGACCTCCCGAGGACCTGATCAAGCTTACTGACGAAGCCACCGAGTGGCTTAAATCCCTTTATATTAACTTGTAATTTGGTATGAACTGTTTACTAATGCCATAGGAAAAAATAAGTAAAGTAGAGATTATTACATACTTTTGATATAAATATTTTCTTATTTTCTTTTAGGATTCTCAAATACCTCTATCCTCTTATCGTATCTTGTGCTACCCAAGCAATGTACTACATTGTAGATTTCAATCCCTTCACTTTGTAAATGTTACACTGAAAAAAATCTATATTCCTCGAAGCTTCTGCCTATATATTGTTGACCGGAGTGCTCTGTGTTTGCACCATACAGATGTATGGTGTACATTAAACATAGTTCAGGGTACGCATACTCCTGGAATAATAGTCAGAAACTTCGGGGAGTATATAATATTTTTTCATGGTGTACCATTAACAAAGTGCAGGGATAAAATCAGCCATGTTACTTTGCTAGAGCAGCAAAATATATACGAGAAAAGTAACTTTGTCGGAGAAGCAACGGTGAATTGATAAAAGCACAAAGGAAGATAGCTAATTCAACAAAACAAAGTTAGATCCACGGACAGTAAAACTTTGTCTTTGTAGCAAAACACCTTGTCATCGGGACAATATACCTTTGATATGATAGCTAAAGTCATTTGTCATGGGAACAAAAGGACAAGAAATCATATAGTGACATGAACAATTTTAGCATTGTAATTTCAACAATGTTTTATTGCTATTACATCAAAATTGATAAATTTACTTAGTAACAATAAAAACGTTGCCCTCATAACTATGCACCTTTGACGGCTGTCCAGCATCAAAGTTTTTTTGTTGCAATGGCAATATTTTTTTGAGAGTGTACCGATTGAGCAGTTCCGGTGACCATCTGTGGTATTCATCATCAGTTCCACTTCACTCCCCAACCAACCAATATAAAAATCCCAACGAATCTGTTAGTAATATTTGAAGAGTTCCCTCAATTTCTCCAGGGTACCTTAATCAGATCCTGGCCTGATGTCAATGCGACCAATCGGAAAAAGCTTTCAAACATAAAAAAAAACTATTTCCAAATCTATCCAGCCTTTTTTGAGAAATAGCTGATAAAAACATAGATTCCGACGAATTGTATGCCTCCTCCTTTTTTAAAGTCGTTTAAAACGGGGCCTTTTTAAAGTCGGTTAAAATTAACCAGTATTTTTTTTTAAGTATCTCCGTAGTTACTGGCACCGATGTCACGTGACATGCAGTGTGAATAAATGGACAAACTTGAGATTAATTGTGCCTCTGCGAACACTTATAAGAAATGTCGTGTCTCTATGATAGTTAAAAAAAGAACAAAAAAAAACAGATTAAGGCGTCCCAGTACGCTAAAACCACCTTTTGTAAAACTCAAGTTACGCAAAATAGGAGTATAAAAGCAGTTGTTTTTATACTAGCTTGTTGATCTTAAGTGTCAGCAGGGATTCGTGGACGTATAAATTACGACGTAATTTGACTATTTTTCACTATTACCTCTTTTTACAACTTCGCTCCGTGTTTGAATATATTCACTTGCTTTTTATTTCATCGTTATAAAAAATAATGAGTAACGTTGCTCTGTTAGTGCTCTATACATGGGCTAAGAGCGTTTTAGAATTCCTAATCCCCTAAAAGTTAGCTAAATAAGAAATTCTTTGTTCCGCTCGATGTTGGTGTGGGGAACACTTTTAAAAACTGCAATATTGAAAAGTCCAGTTTAACCCTCTTATTTATGTGACCTCTGTTCTAAGCAGCACCTTGGTACTTGCATCGTTAATATCCATAAGTAGAAAGAGAGGCTCAATACATCAAGCCTTTTGAGAGTAACACCATCTCACTTTCTCACTCCTCACTGTAGAACCGTCGAGTCACACACTGCCCAACTTATCCTTCAGATTCACATTTTAACTCGACATTATTTTACAATCCTCCCGATTATAATATGAGTATCTATACATACTCTTACGTGCCTATTTGTGATCGCAAACACGAAAATTCACACTAAGCAGCGCAACAGTAGCGCGATTGACATGCGGCTGTGGAGCTGCTCAGAAGCGGCTGATTTCCATATTTAAAAAAGCAGCGCGACGGCAGCGCGGCAGCAAAGCGCACATTTACACCGATTCCGGGAAGAAGTGAACCTTTTGCCCGGCAGTGGGAAGATATGGGCTGTTTTTTTTTTAATGTATTTCATTTAATGCTCCCCCCCCTCCACGTCCCCCCACCGAGGGGCACTGGTCTTAATCCCGATACAAGTAAGATTCAGCCAAGCTCCGTCACGAGAACTATTAACATATTATTTCTCCATATCCACTATTTTAGGGAAAAAAACTTGATTCAAAATAAAACTATTTGCAGTTCCGGGTCGGATTCTGTGTTGTGTAGGCGTCGCCTTGTATTGCAACAACCACGGCAACGAAGTGCGACGCCATGTCGTGGCGAAATTACGACCAATTTGTGGTTGCAATTTAATTTTCCTTCCTTTTCTTCATCCTCCGTGATTGACAGCTGCACCGCCCCTTTCTGGGGTTCCGTACCCAAAGGGTTCCAAAAGGTACTCACCGCTGTCCGACTGTCCGTCGGCGGACTTTATCTGATGTACTGTTATAGGTAGAGAGTTGAAATTTTCACAGAATGTGTATTTCTGTTGCCGCTCAACAACTATTACGACTTGTCGACCCGAATAGCCGAGTCGTCAGTGACCCTGCCTATGAAGCCAAGGGTCCCGGGTTCGAGTCCCGGTGGGGGCAAATATTTTTTGCATCCGTTTTCATCAAACAAATCAAACTAACAAACCATGACTAGGGTGCAAACACCCTAGTCATGGTGGTTTATCTATCTAAGTATAATATTTATCTATAAAAGTATGTGTATCGTTGTCTCGTACCCAAGATACAGGTAATCCTAGTTTATGGTTAGATCAATGTGTGTAAATAGTGTCCAAGGTATTATTATTGTTATAATAATGATCTACGCCATTGTAAAATAAAGGAGTCTCAATACAAAAAATGATTATTATTTTTTGCGATTTTTCTTATACTGTGGTACGGATCCCTTTGTTTGTAAACCCGATTCGCACTTGACCGATTGTTATAAGTTCTTATGTGAAAGTTATCTGTAGCAAAACAAGGTTTTAATTACATATTACAGGCGCGATTAGCTCTAAAAGGTTCTTATTTTTAGACGCACTACAATGTCGGATAGTTTTAATTGTATAGGTATTTACTAGATTTAATATCCACCTGTCAATTGTGTAATTAACTTATCAAACCTATTCAATATGAAAGTCGGCAAAACATGTCAAGTTCTCCAAAGTTAAAAGTAATACCCTACAGATGATTTTTGTCATTATTATATTAACAATAATTATCCCAATCCCATGGGGTCTCATCACAGAGACGCAATCACTTATTTTCGAGCGTAAAGGCGAACGCAGATTAACGACGACGACCCGAATGGCCGAGTCGGCAGTGACCCTGCCTACGGAGCCAAGGGTCCCGGGTTCGAGTCCCGGTGGGGGCAAATATTTGTTTGATGAGAACGGATGTTTGTACCCTAGTCATGGTTGTTTATATATCTATGTATAATATTTATCTATATAAGTATGTGTATCGTTGTCTAGTACACAAGATACAGGGAATCCTAGTTTGGGGCTAGATCAATATGTGTAAATAGTGTCCAAGGTATTATTATTATTATTTATTAAGCTCGATCATCAGAAACAAAATGAAGTTACTTAATTTTCAACCGACTTCAAAAAGGAGGGATTTCTCAATCCGACTGTTTTTTTGGCTAGTATTTAATCGCACATCAAAATTACTCATTTTTACAGCAAAAACGGATCAGCAAAAATACTTTTTAACTTTTAAGTATTTTTGTTGTTCTTACATGTTCAACCTAATACGAAGGATAAAGGGGGCTTCGCTTGGCTCACCCCCTTTACCCTTCACCTAAGCTGCAGTATTTTGCCCTGATATTTGCTGTGAAAATCAGTTATGCAAATCAGTATTATTGATGTGCAGTTTAATATTTCCCTTTTTTGTATATTTGTTGCGCGATTATTCCCTCAATTATGAATCGATTTTGATGGTTGTTATTTTGATTGTGATCTATCAATATATACTTCAGGGGTTGTCCCATAATTTTATCGAAATTGATTTAGCGTTTTTGAAAAAATCCACAAAAACTAAAAATATATACGTCACCTCAAGTTTGTCAAAACCGTTAGTTCATAAACTAACGCGTTAGTTTGTTTACTATAGACAAATTATAAAACAGACCGACAGGGTTTAGAATTTACGTTTCTTTTGTTCTTACATGTCAACCTAACACGAAGCCTATTCGGGGGCTCTCCACCTAAGCTACCGCAGTATATGCTTATTTCTTTTGCAGTTCAAGTTTAGACTAGTTCACAATTTAATGGTTTTATCATAAACTTACGCGTTATATCGAAAGCAGTACGGTACAGTTTACAATTATCGATAGTTTATAAACTAACGAGAAAAAAATTTAGATTATAAACTAACGGTTTTGACAATCTTACGTTGACATCTACACAGATGATGTCTTGGTTTGTGGTTCCGTGCAGAAAAAGTTTTGATGAGGATTTTTCATGTCATAGACTTCATTCGAAATATCCGTAAAAAACATAAGTATTCTAATGCTTCATTTGTCCACTGCGGCTTGGTTTTTTTCAAATTCCCTTCGCCGTTAAGTTGGCTGTTCTTTTATAGAACAGCCAACAGTTTTCCAGTCAGTCGATAACCCAGATGTCATTTGGAGCGTAAAAATATACTGATATTATAGTTTTTTAATTTTGTTAATCGGAAACAACCAGCCTCAAGTACAACAGTTCCAAAACTGTGAGAAAGTGACGTCACGAGAGGTGTTATTTTAAAAATTATAAAAAAAAATAAGACATAAATTTCCTGAAATATTCGAATTAGTTTCTGAAATAGCCTAAAATATCACAAAATAAAATAAAAAAGTAGTACGTATTTATAGGATGTCCCATTCCAGACTTCTGCCAGCTCAGACCTCAAGACCCAATGCCGAACCGTGGGTCACCATCACTGGGTCACCAATCCCGCTGGGTCACCGGTACCCACTCCAATTCCGTGGATCACCTCCCCCCCTCGTAAAACTACCGTATATTGCCATTCCGCGCGCTTGCCGCTCGTAAACCCGCGCCAGAGAGGGATAGACGTTCTTTTACGACTCTGCCGTTTTCGCAACAAAAACTTTATAACGGCTGGCATCGTAAATTCCTGTCTTCCTCTCCTGGTGCAAAAATTAAAAAATATCTACTCTACTGCCTGTATAATAGGATTTTTTCCTATATTTTTATGCTAGTATTTTGCCCTTTGATGTATTTTACCCTGTCTTTAAATAATAAAATGGGCTGTGTATGGTATAAATGCATTATTCTGAAGTTTTATTGCTGTATTGCAACAATGTTGCACGAACAAGCTGTGTGTCTCGAGGGTCTGTGAAGGAAGGTGTGGTCAGCCCTTTGCTGCGGGTGGTCAAATCACTTCCTGTACCTCGAAACTTCAAAAGGTCGATAAAATAAGGATATTTGAAAATGAATCCTTAACGTGCTCAAACTGCTGGAATTTCTTGGTTACCTTAAATATACTAGAGGTATCAAGGGGAAATAATCTGCTTCTTCTTCGGGTGCCATCTCCTATCGGAGGTTGGCGACCATTACTCGGAAAAGGGATGTTGTGTTCATCCCGAACCACTCCCTCAGATTTTGGAGCCAGGATGTACGTGGGCGACCAGGTCTTCTGCGTCCTTGGATCTTGCCTTATATGATCAATTGGAGCAGGTTATATTTGTCGTTGCGCATGATATGCCCGAAATATGTTAGTTTCCTGCCTTTTATAACCCGTATGAGCTCTACTCCTTTTTGCATTTTGTCTAAAACAGCAACATTGGTAATTTTATCCGTCCATGATATCTTCAGCATTCTTCTGTACAGCCACATTTCAAATACGAAGGGCAAATACCGGCGAGCTTGCATGAAGAGACTTATGAATGTTGAGGAAGCGAGAGATGGATGCCAGGATCGTAGCAGGTGGAGGTCTTTAGTCTCTGCCTACCGCTCTTCCGGGAAATAGGCGTGAGCATATGTAAGTATGTATGAACTAGAGGTTCTGTGAGAACAGTAGACCACGCTTCAAAGAAAAAAAAAGTCCATATATAACGCTACGTCAAACTTCCCCCATTCCCCCTCTCCACTCCTCCCTTTTTTTTCGCAACATCTTGTGTATAATGAAATCCTTAGTGTGCCTCTCAAATGTGATTTAAATCCGTCGATAAATAACGTTACAGAAAAATTCACCCCTCGTCCCCCTGAATAAAAAGTTGCGCGACGATTTTTTTTTTAATTAAATCGAGGAACTTGTGTGCCAATTTTCGTCAAAATCGGTTGATAAATGCGACCTGTAGGCGAGAACAGACATCCGGACAAAAGCATTTTTGGCCAATGTCGAAACTGCACGCTTCGCTCGGTCGGTCAATAAACGATAGAAATAAAAAAATATCATACAGAACAGCTCCGTGGTCTAGCGGGCTCACGCTCGCTTCTCACGCGGGAGATGCGGGTTCGAATCCTGTACTGACCATATGCCATATACCAATGAGATGAGTAATTTATCTTAAGTACATTATACGGACGTTCGTACGGTGATGGAAAACATCGTGAACCTTCAATCTCCATAGCTGCGGCGATGGGCTAGTCCCCCTGTCACGTATGATGGAGTATTGATTAACTGGCTTAAATTGGGCACAATGTGCCTCTGCCGCCCCATATGGGAAAAGGCGTGACGCGTTGTTATAGTTGTTGTCATACATTCAGTCATTGTATATCATATCTGAGCACATTTATAAATATCTGCCCTCGAAACGAAACATTTTTGGGTAAGTAGTGTTTGTCTGTCCTACCTCAAGTTCCATTTAAAAGCGGAATGCTATCGAGACGCTCGTAAAAACGCGCGTAGTGATGTGACACGATGCTGAACTAAGTATCGAGTGATGCACAATCCACTTATAAAATCCATTAGTAACAGAACCCGTCCTCATAGTCACTATAATGTGTCAGTATGATTACAGGAGAGTCTCAGCTACGGCTGAGATATCGTTATTGGCTATATGTAGCTACAGTAAGTCTGAGTTATTTATAGTAAACTAAGAACTAATTAGTTTCACTTGTTCTGGTGTCTGTAATATATGTCGGTATAACTTGTCATTTCGTGATACTGATATCTAAAAGAAAATATGTAGGAGATACTGGTTGAAATAGGTACATACATTTAATTCCATGAGTGAATGAATGAATGAATGAATACTTTATTGCACAAAAACAAATATACAGAGACAACACAAAAAATATATATGTACAAGAGGCGCGCTTATCTCTATAAAAGAGATTTCTACCAGCAAACCCAGATAGGAAAGGGAAGTGGATTGTGAGAGTAAAACCTATTTGCACAACAAAATAATTCATACACAATAATAATATAAGTAGGTACATATACCTATTACTACTACTTAACCTAATTTATATATTATTATATACATACGTACATAACATACACATATAGATACATTTAACATACACATATAAATTATATATATATATATATATATACATACTATGGAAGATAGAGGTAATGATCTTTCAAGCAAATCTTAAAAACGTTAAGTGACGGACTGTCCCTGATGGCACTGGGGAGCTTGTTCCAGAACCTGATAGCATGGATCCTGAATCCTTGCCCATATGCGACTGAGTTGTGTTGAGGAGTTGCAAGCAGCGACCGAGTGTGTGATCCCCGAGACCTATCCGATCTATCTATCTATTCAGCCTCCCGCACCCACTGTTGAGTATAGGCCTCTTCTGACGCGTTGCTGCGCCAGCCTCATCCACTGGCGCCCAGCAAAGTAGGTAAGATCGTCCGACCACCGGGCGGGTGGTCTGCCTCTTGGTCGAGTTGCGTCCCTTGACCACCATTCCGTCACTGCTTTTGTCCACCTTCCGTCTTCCCTCCTGGCCAAGTGTCCCGCCCACATCCGCTTTAACCTCGCGATACGCTTACCCACGTCTACGACGTTGGTTCGTCGTCGTATCTCCACGTTGGGTATTCGGTCGAGAAGGGAGATTCATAGCATGGCACGCTCCATTGCCCTTTGTGCTACTCTGATTTTGGGCTTGAATTCCTTTGTGAGCGGCCATGTCTCGGATCCGTAAATGAGTATAGGCAGAACACATTATTATAGCTTCATGAACAGCGTTAAATTGAGAAAAGATCAATTCGCACAAAGCAATTCTAAATTAAAGAACAATAGTTTTGAAAAAATCATTAAAATTAGACTTTTAATACACCTTCAGCAGAATCAAGTGATAAGTGAGAGACAATTTGGTTACCAGATGAACATTAGCACCACAGATGCAGTGGAAACACTCATAAATGATGTTGTTTCTAAACTTAATGTTAAGATGAAGGTTCTAGGCATATTTTTGGATCTCAGTTCTGCTTTTGATTTGGTTGACCATACTATTCTAATAAGAAAACTAGAACATTATGGCATCCGTGGTGAGTTTCTGGAGCTACTAAGATCATATTTAAAACACAGAAAGCAATATGTTGAATTAACATCGTGGGAAAATGGTAAGGAAGCGAAACATCGGTCAAAAATTACCAACGTCGAGAGAGGTGTACCACTGGGTTCGATTTTGGGTCCAATACTGTTTATTGTCTTTACAAATGACTTGGTAGAATATATTTCACGAAATCTGTTAGACACTCAGCTAGTTGTGTTTGCTGATGATACAAATGCTGTTATTCACGCAGAGCACCTCAGCACTCTTGAGGAAAAAGCTAATGCAGCGCTATTTTCATTCCACCAATGGTTTGACTCAAATAATCTAAAGATAAGCAATAAGACCTGTGCAATACTGTTTAAAACAACAGCGGCTAATAATGATAGGGTTGATCTGAAAATGCTTGGAGAGGGTATTGATTTGACAGACACAGTAAAATTCTTGGGCATTCAAATAGATGCTAACTTAAACTGGAAAGCTGAACTGCAAGCCATCGAAAGTACTCTAAGCTCAGCTTGTTATGCGTTGCGAAGTCTACGAGATGAGCTAAAAATTTACAATTTAAAAGCTGTATATTATGCGCTGGTGGAGTCAAAACTGAGATTCAGTATAAAGTTTTGGGGAAATAGTTACGATTATAATGTCAAAAAAGCGTTCATCCTCCAAAAGAGAGCCATAAGGGTAATGGTACGAATACCACAGGTTATATCGTGTCGTGAATTTTTTATCAAATTAGGTATCCTCACAGTTCCTAGTCTGTTCATATTAATTCACTCTGTAGATTTACTTAAGCGATTAAATAAAGTAGAGTCTGAGGAAGAACGGGAAAGACGATTGAACACAAGAAGGAAACACCTAGAGAGTTTCACTGTACCAAGACTGAATGTAGTTCAACACTCATCTAGGTATCAGACGATAAAAAATTATAATAAGTTACCAATAGAATTTCGACAAATTACGAGCCCCAATATACTTAAAAATAAGCTTAAAACATTCCTTTTGAACAAGTGTTACTATAGGGTTGATGAGTTTTTTGAGGACAAAAGTTGACTGAATTGATATTATTAATTGTTTTTATTGTTGACAAATTTATTCTTATATTAGGTATTATTTTACAATTTAAAAATTTTGACATTATATAAATAATTAATTTGATAAATGTGTTTGTTGACATTGTTATTTTTTATAGTGAAATGTATATTGTATTGTTTTAATTGCATGATTTGTTAATTAATTATTTTATGTTTTAGTCTGTAAGCAATTTCAAATACAATTTTATATTGTTCATGAATAAATAAACTGAAACTGAAACTAGTAATACTATAATCCCAAAAAGTTCGCGACCACTTTCAGTAGTTTATGTTCTAAATAAATTAAGGACGACATCTGATGTTAATCGCCCGTTGAGGATCGATAACATTGTAGCGAGTAGTGTGACGTCACTAGTTTGCGCGACGCGTCGTCTGCGGGTCGTAAAACTTTTCGCGCGTAAACGTCACCTTTGACGCTGTTCAGCAGCTGCAGCGCTACAGCGCTACTCCTAGCACCGCCACCGTCTAATAAGCATATTGATTTACAGCTGAGTGTGAGCGCAAAATATGCACTCGGGGTCGACGGCCGAAGACTCACCTTGTCAGAATTTCGGGGCCAAAAAATGATGCGGTTAATTTGTGGTGTTCTGAATGTCGCAAAGGCTGATATAATACATTGTTGTAGCGGGTGGAAAGTGAGCAATAGATGAACGAGTGTGTTGAGTTTGAGAGACGAGAGACGAGACGTGTACGGCTATTCAGAACTCGCTGTTAATAATTTTGGAATTAATTATTCCTGCTTAGTATTTATAACAATTAATATTGTAATATTTGTATTAGGGAAATTTTAAATTGCACATCAATAATACTGATTTGCACAGCAAATATACTGATTTTCACAGCAAACATCAGGGCAAAATACTGCGGTAGCTTAGGTGAAGGGTAAAGGGGGTGAGCGAAGCGAAGCCCCCTTTATCATTCGTATTAGGTTGAACATGTAAGAACAACAAAAATACTTAAAACATAAAAAGTGTTTTTGCTGATCCTTTTTTGCAGTGAAAATCAGTATTTTTGATGTGCGGTTAAATACTAGCCTTTGTATTAGTTAGACATAACCAATTTTAAAAAGAGATTTAAAAATAAATGGGAAATATTAAACTGCACATCAAAAATACTGATTGTCACAGCAAATATCAGCGCAAAATGCTGCGGTAGTTTAGGTTAAGGCTATAATGGGGGTGAGCGAAGCGAAGCCCCCTTTATCCTTAGTTTTAGGTTGAACATGCAAGAACAACAAAAAATACTTAAAATATAAACTTGAGTACACATAAAATATTTAAAACATAAAAAGTGTTTTTGCTGATCCTTTTTTGCTGTCTAAATCAGTATTTTTTATGTGCGAATAAATACTAGCCAAAATAAGTCTGTGGGTGTTTCTTCGCCCTTCTCCTCCCACAGTGGTAAAGAAAAGGCAAAAATGACATTTACTAAGTGTATGTAAATATTTATAATAAATAAATTTTGACTTCAAAAATCAAATCAAAAAATTATTTATTTTTATTTATTTATACATTTTTACAATTCTACAAAAAAATATTTTTTGATAAATTAGGTTTGGGAATCCGCCTCTTTGCTCCGTCCTCAATTAACAGCATAAGTCAGTCACGCGACGCGACGGCAAGACGCACGATAAGTCGATAAAAACCGACACTGTATGACGCACCATCTGTTGACATGTGGCAGAAACATAACAAACAAGTCATCAATGTTTTGTCTGGCCTGTTCAACAGGCCAGACAAAACATTGAAACACTGAAAATTTTAACATAATTGACAGTAAATGTCACTTTCTTCCTAAGATCTTTCTTTGTCAGTTTATTCAGCCATGAACCGCTACTTCAAACTCAAACCATAATCAGTTATGTACTCATTTAGTTGTTTTATTTTTTCCATGTATATGAGACTTGTTAAAGTGCATTATTTTGCCTACTTGCAATAAATGATATGAGTTTTGAGTTTTGTCAGTGTCTTTTTTTAATTGAAAAATTATTGAAAAGGATTGATTGTCACATTTGGTAAAATGATAGCGCTTCAAAGCTAGGCATCTTTGAAGCGTTATTCCTGCTTACGGAGACACTTTCCAAATCCGAAAAAAATTATGTCATGAAGACATCCCTTTTCTTCAAAATGTGTGTTTGAAAACCTCATATGTTTATGGGAACTTTATGAAGGAAAAAAAACGAAATAGATGTTTGTTACCTAAAACTTGCTATTTCTTGGGATCTAAATAGAATATTATGGTTATAATATTTTTCGGAGTTAATCAGTAGATACCTACATAGGACAACCCTAAAACCAACTACATGGACCGTGAAAATGAATCTCCTTATATTACTGCAATAGAAACTCGTAAAATGTTAACATTGTTGATATCAACACATTTGAGTGTTTCTGCTGGCCACTTGTTCCGGATATATAGCCTTAGCCGCAAATATTGTTCTTCGGCGAAATAGGTGTTCAGTATTTCATCAATTGCAATGTTCCCTTCGATAAGATCATTGTCAATCTATTCTATAATACGCGCCCAATGAAAGAGGATGGTCTCAATCATTATTCAATCAATCGATTTGGTTCGGTGCCAAATTGTGAACGCTGCTAGCCTCAGGCCCAAATCGAAAGGGGCGATTCGAAGCGCTAGCCGGCTGAAGTTCAGTCCGCTCAAAACGGTCCGTACTTTGGCCACCGAGTTGCAACCTCGCATTCGCAGTCGTAAAAGGACTCTTAAATAAGCTATAAAATATTGTCGGCGTATTTAAATTTATCTCTTCTAGTATAGTTGGCCTGTCTGTCTGGGCGTCTGATGTTGCGGCGTTATTGTTAGGTATACAGGGTGATAATTTTACCTGCGCTTTGTGGGTTCTGCACCGCTGTGCTGTGGTGGTTTTACACTTTCTTACCCATAACTTTGCATGGTTGTATAAATGTTGTGAATACAGCTGTAGGATGTACTAAAACTAGTTATTTTATGGTTACGTGAGACATGAGGCAGAAGGTCTACAAAAATACAGAAACGTCAATGACAAGTTGCTGGCGCCTCGCCTTACGAAACTCTAAGTGCCTGACTCCCTGACAGATATTATTATTATATCTATACTCTGCCTTATTTCCAAGAAAGAAACGCGTCAAGAACATTATTTACGAACAGGGTTTAGCTAGATTTGTTTGTAAATTAATTAACGTAAATCATTTCTAACATTAATAGTCTTCTCTTGATGAGATATGTACGCTATTTTAATTAAAGATATAAATATTATTTTATTACACCTTCGTAAAAAAGCGAAGCTTTTGTCGCCTTATTTTTCGATTAATATTATTTGTATTTAATGTTAGATATTACGGGAAAATCCCCATGCTATGATTGTGAATATTTTTTTATAAAAAAAAAATATACACATTGACGTAATAAACCTGCACAAAATTCTATAAAACCATATTCCCAATCTTTACAATAAATTATTTTGTTAATTAAAAATCTTGGATTACCCAAACGTAATTTCGCTAGCAAAAATCCGCAGTAGAGTCGGAAATCCGGTCTCATCCAGACTATTCCAGACTATTCTAGAAGAAGCAGCATTCAATCCAACTTTTGGCAGTAAAGGTGCGCTGCTGCCGACGTAAGTCCGTATTTAACCCGTAAGTTGCCAGATTCAAAATTTTAAATAAAACTAATAAAGCGTCTTTTCCCATATGGACCGGCAGAGGCACCACTGCCAGAATTAATCTGGAAATCGGTTTTTAAAACAGCAACACTCGACGGCTTGTTAGATGCACAAAGGTTAGCTCATCGCCGCCGCCGCATGGTTTGTAAGAAAAGATAATAGCTAGGCCGGCTCACGAAATTAGTATGCAGTCTAATAATATGACTAATAAATAGCCCAGCTAACTACTTTTCCTTACTTTAATTAATTAAAATTAGGGGAATTAATGTTGAGAAGCTGAACAAAGCCCTGGATTCCCGACTCTTACAATTTCGTTGTCTCAACTGAATTCCCGATATGTCGGGGGAAACTGGTCGTATGGACACCCTTCCTCCGTGCTGCTTACCTTACGTGCACAAGTTTACGATGCCAATCTAACGTGATTGTACTGTACATCTTTATATTTTTTAAATCACATTTTTACTTATCCGGGATCCGCTTGGTTGTAAGTCGAAATCGAATTGGAACAAAGGACTTGCTCGATTGTTTATCTACTGGTTAATGCATGTTTATAATGGTTAATATATATTACTGTTGGCTCTTACACTTTACGATTCCTGTATTTTATAGAACGTGAACGTGCGTATTGTGGAATAAAGCCATGAGATAGTCAAAACCGTTAGTTGATAAACTAACGTTTTTTTTTCTCGTAAGTTGGTCAACTATCGACAGATAGTAAACGGTAGCATACTGCTTACTATATGACGCGTTAGTTGATCAACTAACGGTTAAAATAGTTAAATAGTAAACTGGTTTAAACTTGAATTGCAAACGAAATACCAGGGTAAACTGCGTTAGCTTGGGTGAAGACTACAGGGGACGAGCGCAGCGAAGCCCCCGGATAGTCTTCGTGTTAGGTTAACATGTAAGAACAAAAGAAACGTAAATTCTAAACCCTGTCGTCTGGTTTATCTATCTGTCGATAGTTGATCAAATACAGCGTTAGTTTATGAACTAACGGTTTTGTCTTTCTTCCGGTGACATATGCAACTGGTTACATGAAAACTATACTTAACGCAAATTATATTGAAGATCGATTTTAACTAGATATAGAACTCATACTGCATAGCCAACTCCAGGTCCAAACAATCTTTAATAATATTAATATCCCTTTCAAATGAGTTGTCATTTGGGCACATTGTCACTCCATACATTGAAGGTACCTGTACATTCGGCCCTCGCAAGTTGGTGCAAATAAAATGTTTCCATGTTAAACCATCGATAGTTTACTACCATCGATAAAAATAATCAATCAGCCTGCTTGACGGCCAGTCAGTGGTATGAGCTTAGATTAAGCTAAAAAGGATCAGCAAACACACTTTTTATGTTTTAAGTATTTTTGTTGTACTTACATATTCAACCTAATACGAAGGATGAAGGGGGCTTCGCTTCTTTCACCTTCTTTACCCTACACCTAAGCTACCGCAGTATTTTGCCCTGATATATGCTGTGAAAATCAGTATATTTGCTGAGCAAATCAGTATTATTGATGTGCAGTTTAATATTTACCTGGAAATAATGTCATCCCTGTGGAGTTCCTTGGTGCTATTGTCTCGTATTCCGGGCGTATTTCCGAAGCACTGGTAGAGTTTATTTTTCCTGTGCGAGATTCAGCCATGAATCACCACTTGAAAGGGAAATTTCCTTTTTCAAACTCAAACCACAATGAGTTCATTTTTTTGATTCATTTTTATTTTTCTTCATGTAGGAGTGTCTGACTTGTAAAAGTGTTTTTTTTTTCCTTCTTACAATAAAAGAAATAGAAATAGAAATAGTTTATTGTAACAAAATTTTCAAAATATTTATTTTTATATAAACTTATTGATTTTATATAAACTACTTGCTAATAAATGACTCGTATACAAAGTAAAAGTTACCATTGGCCCTCACACTAGGTCAGACCTGTATCGTGAGGACCTGGATCTTTGATATAATGTTGGCTCTATTTTTATGTATGATTGGCTGGCCAGAGGTGTTCTAGGTGTAATAATAAAATAATAATCTTTAATAGTGTGACAGGTATGAAGTGTTGTAAAAGTATGTAACAAAAAACAAAAAAAAAATGATAATACATAGTTAGCTCAAGTGGTTGCAAATTAAGTTACAATTTAATCATACTAGATATACATATACAATCTAGGGAAGGATGTTGGGAGGGGGAAAGGATGTAGGGACAAGGATTACGAGGAGTATAACACGCGCGAGTTAACTTGGCACCTGGCTCGCCCCGCCCGCTTCCCCGCCCCGCTACCCGCGGTGGTCCTTGCCAAGGCGATCGCGGGTAGCGGGCGGGGAAGCGGGCGGGGCGAGCCAGGTGCCAAGTTAACTCGCGCGTGTAGTACGAACATTTGAGTTTTGAGTTTTGCTCCAGCGGTTCCCGGTTTGTCTTGCTGCGTGTCCAGCCCATTTCCACTTCAGTGTCGCTGCTGGTTTTAGGGCATCCTGGATCTTCGTATACGTTTTTGGTTTTCCGATGGTTTTCCGGCTTGATTTGTAGCATACTTCTCTCGGCAGCTCTTTAGAATGATCTTAACTTCTTTATGGTTTCCTCTGTGGTAGAGCATGTTTGGCATCTGTATAACAGACTTGGTAATATTTGGAAGTCCATCATCCTCTTTTTAAGTGTAATTGCTAATATTTATTTTTGGGCCCAATATTTCATCCAAGTTATAGGTATTCTTCGGTCAACTCTCTAATTAGAATAAAGTTCTTAGTATAGGTCGCACAACGAATTAAGAGCGCTGGGCGACGTTGGCGGGAATTACTGCGCATATGTACAGCTGTTCAAAAGTGACTACTGCGCATTCAAGGCCACCGGTCATAATTCGTGAAGCGACCTGTAACAGTACCGTAATGTGATTATGTAATGAGGTCAGCTGCCTTTTTATTTTACAGTAGAAATCCTTTTTTGTAATAGATAAGGTAGAAGATGGTAGAAGATATGGTAGTCACATTACGCCTCTCGCTCACTATGAAAAAGACATATAGATATGCGCTGTTTTTTGTATAGCCGCGAAGAAATTTTGCAAACGCTGCCTTTGTGGATCTTGATATCTCCAGATCTATGCTTTATAGATGAGTAAGATGTAATCTGCCATCCGCAAATGGGATTAACGCTGCTGCTTGTCAGCAAGCACATATGTGATAAATATCGTTGTTGTTGGGGTTGTTATTGTGTTTCACCAGACATGTTTTACCAGACATGGTGTAGTGTAGTAACACTACACCATGTCTGGTAAAACAAGATAAGAATATGAAAAGTAAAAAATTGTTTGTATCGAACGCGTCGTCCATTCCTAATAATTACATCGAAAGTTTTCGAGCTGCCTTCATGTGGCACTGTTACTATCAGCTCAACTGCATGCTGTAAGACTCGGGAAATAAGCGAGAGTTACCACAGATCGGTTAACTAAAGCTGGCACGATCAGAGTACTCACACTAATGCCATGTTTACTATACAGTATGTTTAAAAATGAATGATTTTATTCTAATCTCGAAATAATAAAACAATCACTATAACGCGCGTCGATTGACACATATATATCACATAATAAAGACATAACGTAATAACGAATAAAACAAAAAGAAAACAATATATTGTTCGAACTTGGATTTGAATCCGGTAACCTAAGATTGCGAAACCGACATCAAATTAATTGCGCCACCACAATCGTGTGGTAAGCTGCGAAATCTATAATCATATTTATTCAAATATGATTATAGATTTCGCTGATATGGTTATGATATGGTTTGTTATATCTCTGGGGGTGTTAAAACTCGTCTCTTGCAAGGTTTATTCGTGTAGTTCATTATGTATTGCTGTAGCGGCAACAGAAATACACATTCTGTGAAAAATTCAATTCTCTAACTATTACGGTCCACTGACGGACGGACGGACAGCGGAGGCTTAGTTATTCCCCCGTTTGGCAGCCTTCGTGTGCGGAACCCTAAAAAGGTGTTGTTTACAAGTGCGCGCTTTAAACTCTATGTTTTGTAAATAAATAACGATAAGTTTGAAACTTGAATTGAGTCATTGTTGGATCTGACGCTTGACTTGTGGCCAGCAATAATTTATTAGCCATTTACACTTCAATCGAACTGCCTTCACAATATAAAATACATTTACAAACTCCGAAAGTGGTTTACGAGAAAGTAATACTAACACAACCCGCCACAATGGCTCGTTGTAGGGAGCCGACTTTGTTAATATTTTAATCGTCATTTTCAATAGTGAAATAATCTCCGTATCCGCTCAAAAACGAGTTTCGTCACTACGCACGTTAAAAGTCTATAAAACCATACAAGGATTGAGCACTTTTTAAGACTTCATACCGAAGATAATAGGCGAGAAGTAATAAACCACTATGTTCCTTTGAAGTGCGTTCGTAAAACGCAAGTGAGATTGACAGCTGTGACCTAATGAAACTGTGAAAGCGTTTATGGTTATCGTAAATACGTGGCCGGCGACAAAGACGACTGTTTAAAGATAGAGAACACTGCTTTTGTGCCAGTAGCCTAGTATCTGCTAGTAGCCTAGTATATGTCAGTGCAGTAGCCGAGGCGGCATCAAAGTAGAAACATGCAGGCCTGAAACATTATCTCGTCAACATACAAAATATTACTTCTACTTTATAAATTACTAGCTGATGCCCGCAATTTCATCTGCCTGTTCCTAGGAATTATCATTTACCGAGACATTATAGTGCTGTTGGATAAAAAGTATCCTGTATTTTAATCTAGCTCATAAACTATCTCTCAGTCTTTGTTAAATTTCATTCAAATCCGTTTAGCCGTTTTAGCGTGATTCTGTTGAATGTTGTTGGGTATTAGTTTCCCCAAAAATGATTTATTGCCTTTCTTAGGGTTCCTTAGAGAAACAAGGAACCCTTATAGTTTCGTCAAGTCTGTACGTCAGTCCGTCCGTCCGTCCGTATGTCACAGCAACTTTATGCAGAAACTACTAGGACTACACAGTAGAAACTCTTTATGTAGATGTATTCTGTGAACCGCCTTACGATTTTTATACAAAAATTGAAAAATTCAAATAATACATTGAACTGAAACCAAAAAATATATGCTGTGTATCTCAATAAACACTTTCAATGAAAATTGGTTTGAAAAAAATTATAATAAGCAGTTTTTAAAATATAAAACATTTATTAAAAACCGCCAAGATAACTTTGTCATTCATACAAACACTATGAAAAACAAAGTTACAACACAAACATCCAGTCACATAATTACTTGCTACAACGAAACCCTTCATGGGCGAGTCCGACTCGCACTTGGCCACTTTATTCATTGTTATTTTCGGATTACAAAATTTCGTTCAACGGAAAAACTGCCCATTTTTTCGGCGAAAGACTGTTAAAATGATTAACCTTTACGTAGCCTGATTCATAACCCATACAATCATCCCGCTACCTTTAAGATCATCGCTGACTTACACGAACCCACTCCCACCGACAAAAAAAGTTCATATGACCGGTTTTGAGTATCTCTTTTCGGATGATCGGCACCGTAGATCTCACACTGTCTCACTTTTAGCCACTCCATGGCACAACAACGCTGCGTATAAACACTCTTTCAGGTTTCGGGTGGTCCGACTTAGGAACGCACTTCTTTGCACTAAAAGAAACAGTCCCATTATTTTCTCTTTTAAGAAACGTATTAAAGACCCCTCTCTTTCGTAATAGTTATTGTATATATTTATATGTAAAATGTATGTAATATATATCGGTATAGTATTTACTGTCTTTACTTTTTAGGTATTAAATGTATTCCTAAATAAAATATTATTTATACTATTTATTGTATTCTGACTACCCTTTTATGATAATATTTCCTATAATGCCTTGGTTTCTTGGAATAAATCTCTTTTTAGAGATAAGCTCGCCTTTTTCTACGAGCATTTTCTTTTAATGTAACTGATAAAATATTTTTGTGCACTATTTGTGACTAGAATAGTCACAAATAGTGCACACATATAATATTTAGGCTCTATACGTATACTTTACATTATTGACATAACTTAGCAAACAGTTCGCTGGAAGCGAGCTTGCCGCATACGTACCACTCGATAGTATATTTACAGAACACACCCTAAAATCCATATTTGAATGAATATTTTTTGCAGAGTGGGAGCGGGATCGTGTAAGTCAGCAATTAGCTTTAAGCCACTCAGCAATTTCAAATTGAGTTGGTATTTATAGAAACAAGGGGGCGGGCGGCCGGCCGTCTATGTTCAAACATCCTCGTTACTATACGAACGTTTTAACTAGACTCCTCGAATGATGACGTCATCCCACGTACTAAGGTTTTTGCAAGCAAGGTGTATAGTTTAATGGTCCGTGTGGTAGGTGCTGTTGAAACATCGGACAGGCTTGCTCGCTTGCACATACCGCGCTAGTTATGCGCCTTACGAGAGAGGCAGCGGCGATTTTATTGGCTATTAGACTATCAAGAAAATTCATTGGCAAAGTACTAAAAGCTGTGCATAAGTAGTTGTTTTAAACTGCAGAGGTAAATCATTAGGAACATAAAATTATTTGAAATATTGGCTCAACCTATTGATATACATACATACATATGCTCACGCCTATTTCCCGGAAGAGGGGTAGGCAGAGACAAAAGACCTCCACCTGCTACCGTCCTGTCATATATCTCTCGCTTCCTCAACATTCATAAGTCTCTTCATGCATGCTCGCCGGTTACGGGTACTTCGTATTTGCCCCTTAACTAACAATCGCCGATTTGATCTTTATAGGATCTTCTTGGACTTCCCCGTCCAAAAGCTTCTTTCACACCCGCCGTACAAATCTGTTTAGTCAACCTCCTTTCATTCATCCTTTCAAGCTGACCAAACCATCTAAGCTGGCCTTTCTCTATCCTTGTCACTAGATCTTCTTTCAATCCACAGCCTTATAACGTCATTCTTCAATCTATCTTTCAATGTTACTCCACAAATGCTCCTCAAAGACCTCATTTCTACAGCGTTTATTCGGCATTCATGCTTCTTCTGCCATACCCAACATTCGCTCCCACCAATGTCGGACTCATCACTCCATTATGAATCGCCAAACGTGCCTTTTGGGACACCGTTCGGCTACTCATTAAAGAGTGCAGTTTCCCCATTGATTTTATTGCCCGCACTCACTCTCCTTTCGATATCACCCTCACATTTCCCATCTCTTGTAAACATACTACCCAAGTATATAAACTCATTCACTTGTTCCACTTGTTCATCATCAATCATAATCACGCATTCAGTTACTTCTTCAAACTTTTCTAAAACCATGACCTTCGTTATACCGACATTCACTTTCATTCCCTTCTTCTTAAGTGTGTTCATGAGAGTTACCATCTCCTGCAGCTCACCCACCGACGACGCAAGAATAACTTGATCATCGGCGTATAAGAGGCACTTGATAAGTAACTCTCCCATTTTCATCCCTACTGATATACGATTATTTATTTATTTATTTAATGGTTAAATTAATATTTATTCATATTCAACCTGTCATTAAAAAAGTCATTAATAGCCATTTTTCTACCTTGTGGGAAAACGGTAGATAATGACGATAATCATTTGCATTTTGCTGTACAGCAGCACATTTCAATTCGTAGCAGAATATATTTCTATTCTATTCTATTCTATTCTATTATATTCTATTCTATTCTGCTACTAATTGAAATGTGCTGCTGTAGAGTAAAATGCAAAAGATTATCGTCATTATCTACCGTTTTCCCACAAGGTAGAAAAATGGCTATTATGAAACCTACAATTAAAGGCAATATTAACAGCAACATATAAAACAGAAGAGAATAAAAGCACGCACAACAAAAGTATAACATATTATGTGTAAAATTTACATTTAATACGCAAAATTAAATTTTGCGGCCACATTGACGTCATGCAGTGCGTGTCGAAGCAGCGAATAGGTTCCGACTCAGCATGTGTCACAGGGCCTACAGGTCCTGCAACGCTGGTATTCTGTCAGCACCTTATCAAAGAGGGGATGATAATATAAGGGTGGGTGTTAATAAACTACTTTTTATTAAATCCGAATACATTATCGTAAATAAAAAGACAAAGTCATAAAAATTATAAAATAAATAAATTACGAGGAATGTTTATTAAATATGGGGGGGGGGGGGGGGTAAGGAAGTAGTAATGAATGCTAGTATGTAGATTGTTGAACGACTTGACCGACTTAACAGAACACATTATGGCATACAACGTTATGAATGAATTATCACTACACACATATACAATCCACCATGTCTTTCAACGATCCTCAGTAATGCCCTCAGATGCTAATCAGCGCTTGAACGATTGACGCTGATTTATTACAACGCCTGGCTACTTGAGCACATGGTCGAGTTCTCTGGTGAGTTACAGCCCTAGTTATAAAACGCGAAGATCTTTAAAAATATACTATGTGACATTCCCTGTAAACTGATGTATGATGGGCTTGCATAATTATGTAATTCATTGTTGATTTCGTCGATATGCCTTCATTATTATGGTGCCTACCTAGCTTTTTCAGTAGTTTGCTGTAGCAAACGTATTCGCGGATTTCTTTTTTTTTTTTTTCGGAATATATATATCTAATCAGACTACGAAGTTCTCTCCGCCATCACGAGACGAATCCGTAGACACCAGATTTGACCTCCTAGGACCAAGTAAACACTAATCCGTAGACACCAGATTTGACCTCCTAGGACCAAGTAAACACTAATCCGTAGACACCAGATTTGACCTCCTAGGACCAAGTAAACACTAATCCGTAGACACCAGATTTGACTTCCTAGGACCAAGTAAACACTAATCCGTAGACACCAGATTTGACCTCCTAGGACCAAGTAAACACTAATCCGTAGACACCAGATTTGACCTCCTAGGACCAAGTAAACACTAATCCGTAGACACCAGATTTGACCTCCTAGGACCAAGTAAACACTAATCCGTAGACACCAGATTTGACCTCCTAGGACCAAGTAAACACTAATCCGTAGACACCAGATTTGACCTCCTAGGACCAAGTAAACACTAATCCGTAGACACCAGATTTGACCTCCTAGGACCAAGTAAACACTAATCCGTAGACACCAGATTTGACCTCCTAGGACCAAGTAAACACTAATCCGTAGACACCAGATTTGACCTCCTAGGACCAAGTAAACACTAATCCGCAAAACTTATTCCCCTACATTGCTCAAAAGTCTTCATAGTAATTGGAAAATGCAAACACCTGAAATTCTATTTCAAATTTGATTGCCTTCGTTAAATCGTTGCGCTAAATAAACTTGTAGCGCCTTATAATAAAGCCTTTTTTCCGTCAGTCGTGACAATATGTTTAAGTATGTGTGTGTGTCGAAGGGCTCGCGAGTTCTAATGTTCTCACAGAAACACTAGTTAATTAAATGTACCTGGTGAGCGACACGGGCTTTTACCCGGATACGTGTAAGATTTAGCCAATTCCACCACGCTGGCTCACTGCGGGTTGATGAAGGGTGTCAGTTGTGGCGGGCTTGTAGCCAACCCGTCCATCAGCAGTAATCTAGATGCACTATTAGAGTCTCCGACACGACTTTACGACTACTACCACGGAGTAGCGATAGTAGCCGGGACCTGCAGCTTAGCTTGCCATCTGATGAAACACGTAAGCGCCCGATACAAATACCCAACGGATAGCCATCCAGACCCATCTCGGCCAGATCCTCGTCCCGATGTACGAATACCGCAAGGCCAAGGTATCTAAATCTAGATTATTAGTATTAATTTAATTATTACTTTAGCATTAATAACACAGATGACATGTATGGAGTTTTATACACGACTACAAGCATAGTCAGTAGATATAGATTTCACAGTGTCAAAATTGTTAGGACATTATCATAACATACATGCCATATCTCAAAGAGACATCACATGACATATCTGAGCTATGGCTTTCATTTTTAATTTCAATCGTCATTTCCATAATCCCAACTCTATCTATTTCCTTTGGCTCATGAGACATGCAAGTTAATGATGTTGTCACTTTTCCATAGTTGTTAGATTGTAGACCACTATTTTATTGACTATAATCCTTTGTTCTCCTTGCAACCGGATTACCTTTTGAGATCCATATTCCAAACGTGATATTTAATTTCTAACTACGCTGAGATTTTAGAGTCCTGGTCCCAATCGTTGTTAAATGGCTTAGATAATTTTGATAGCTTCATTCATGTTTACAGAAGGGGTAACTAACTTTATTTCTTTGGCAACATTTTTATGGTTATCCTTACACTCGAAAGACATTCAAACATAGCTTGTATTTGAATGTATTTCAAGTGTCGTTAGATGTTTTTACGACGTTGACTGGACATTGTGTTTTTGACGAGACGAGACGATGTCCATGAAAATGAAATGTCGTAACTTTCCGAATCTAGTTTATGACATCAGGCCAGTTCTCGCCAGCCTCTCAAAAGGACTCTTTGTGTAAAAAAGCAAACGAATTATTTTCGACGCAACTAAGTTTTGACCTCAATCAATGAACCCATGTGACCAGTAGCCGTATCATGTGATGCTGCCCTCTAAAAGAATTTTAATCGCTTATGAAAAATTTACCAATCAGGAAGGAAATTGGCAATCAAAGACGAAAGAGCTCTTGTCAAAAAATCGTGTTTTATTGGCAAATTTTTCAAAAGCGATTGAGATGTCCGGATCACAAGATACGGCTACAGGTAGCTCTATTATGTATCTGTGAAATCAATCCCGATAGCCTTCAAATTGATGTTTTGAATGCTGTTCGCCAACTTCAAATTGTTGTTGTCCATATCAGTGTAGGAAGCAGGAAATACTCGTCGAAAAAGTATGCGAATCGAACTGTACAATAGTACAATTGTACACAATCAGTCTATCCCCGCTCAAAAATTACCTCTCACTCTTTAAGTCGGTTTGCTGGAAGATATCTCTTATTGAGAGATAAGTACGCCGTTGTGCACTGTTGCGTCTGCGATGTAACTTTGCTTTAAATTTTGTGTGCAATAAAGAAATTATGAAAATATGAACATTTCTAGTGACTCTTAAGGGAAAAAAAATAAGGTTCATTTTATCTGAACTCGAAGACTATTTCACTTAATTATTCCTGCTTGAGCCACTGAACGATATTGTTTCACCGAGCGGTCACCTTGTCATTTTGTCCTGGCTACTTCTTTTTAAATACAAATTAGGTAATTTCATGGGTACCAAACTGAGAAAACTATTCCGAGAAATTGTGTCCTTGACTTTTGGTTCTTCAAATCGATCTTTTAAAAGCTGTTCGCCATCTTCAAGTTGTCGTCGATCAACTCTAGAAGCGATTATTCACATGAGTCATCTAAGCGATTGTAATTTGTATTTGAAAGGAATACGCCATGTAAGGCGCATAAGAAATGTTTTTGATTCTTACGTTGACTAGTTATTAATTATTTATATTTTATTACTACAAGTGATAACCTGTTATTGGCTTTTTTAGTTTTAGTTTAGCTATTATTATACTTTATAAGCTGTTGGTTATCCACAGAGCTGGAATTAAAATATGTAAAGAATTGATTTAATAATAATAATCCTTTATTGCACAGAAAACACAATGGAAAATATAACACGAACAGTATGCAAAGGTGAGCTTATTTCTAAAAAATAAATTTCTTACAGTACAGCTAAACTGTGAAGAAAGGAGAAAAATAAAATATGGAATTGTCAATGGGGCTTGCGTTTTGATCAAGGACACCTAATTTTAATTACTAGAGTTATTTAGGAGGATAGTTGAGTATATTCCTATTTTTTTATCCTAGTCTTCATTGTCGGAAACTTGTTTTGGATTTATAATACCTAAAACAAAATATTATTTTGTATGCCTGATGTTAAAAACGAATTATAAAGTTGGTTGAAATGGAACGTGGAATAAAGTAGTGTACCTAGTTTAGCAAACTTGGATCAAACTAAAACATATGACTGATTTTGAAATCTGAGTCAGGGCACCCCACTTACTAGGCAGTCTTTTGGATACTATTAGGTTAGTTTTGGTACCAAACCGACACCTGGGCAGTCCTTCCTGGGCAGTCTTGTATGGCTACTCCCTAGACTCTAGGGAGGGAGGGATTGACGTTTGAAATCGGCTCATAAAAAACCCTCTAGGGCCTAGAGTGTTTTTTGAGCCGATTTCAAAAGTCAATACTACAAACATCATTGTTTGTAGTATTGACGTTTGAAAAGTCATCTTTTTGTTGTCCTATTGTCAAAAATAACCTCAAAATGCGATTTTTGAAAACTAACAAAAAACCCCCGGTTTCCGACAATTGAGACGTAGGGGGACAAAACCGTTACCGTCAATGGTACTAAACTGAGAATACCGTTTCGGGGTGCTCTTGACCAAACCACGTTATTCCCATATAATAGTAGTTTATGTGACTGCTACATAATGGAGGGCATTAATACTCGAGAGTGGGTTAATAATATCACTCGAGAGTTTTAATGCCTAATTATGTACAGTTACATACACCAGTTTATCTACACACATATCATAAGCTCTCTTTGATGTGTTCAGGAACCGCATGTTTGACCGGCATTGTGGCTCTGCAGTTGTTTAGCTTGTTCTGTAACACCAACTTCGGGCGTTCGAAATTTGAATGTCAGTACCAACTTCACAGACAAACTAGGGGCGGCATGCAGGCGGGCGTCGGCGTTCGAAATTTGAATGGCATAATGTGTAGAAAAATTACACATTATGGTCATAATGTGTAATTTTTCAGATAAGAAATGAGTTTTTACCAAGTAGTTTAACATTATGCTGATCGTAACCTGCGATTTTTGTACGCAGTAAAGAGGGTTTATGATACGTGTGTAGATAAAGATATAAAAACAATGGCCTTAATTTGTGCTCCGCAGCGTTTGTTTATTTTTTTGTAGAGTTGGCTGCCCTGTAAAACTGTCAAATGTCGATTAGTTTTCCCTACAATTAGTCAATAACTCAGCTGTCAGTCAGAACGTTAACAAATATTGGTATTATAGTATTTTAATTGAATAATGTTGTTACATCTCAGATTATAATGAAGTCTTAGTGAAATCCTAAGATGAGATCAAGACAAATATGCATAGTGTAATAAATGGGTTCAAGGTTCACTCAGGGAGAAGGTTAGACCACCTGAAAAATCGGCTTGTAATCACCAAAAAAGCACTTATTTTACTACCAATAAATTCAAAACGACCGCCAGAATTAGTAAACGATCACCAAATTGTGTTACTTCTTTTTATGTTTTGTGTACTTAAGTTCATGTTTTAATTATTTTTTGTTCTTACATGTTCAACCTAACATAATAATAAAGGGGGCTTCACTTCGCTCACCCCCTTTACCCTTCACCTAAGCTACCGCAGTATATTGCCCTGATATTTTCTGCAACTTTTGGTGATCATTTACCCATTTTGGGTAGGAAAAAATTATTTTGGTGGTCATTTAAATTGTTCTCTAAAACATCTAGCTAGCATTTCGGCAGCATTGATCGTGAGTTTTCTACAGTTTTACAATTTATAGTATTTGGGACCTCGGGGGTTACCACAAGGTCTTATGCCGATTCAGATTAGGAACCTAATTTGAACCGCAAAATTATCGTGACCGCCTTAAAACAAGTCTTGGTGTTAGGTAAATAAAGCCCATTATGGCGAATTGGGATGGAAATGGTTGCCATGGTGATGTTCTTGTTTTGAACCTAATTTGAATCGGAAAAAGATTGTGGTAACCCTCCTGTGCTAAATATACGTTGAAACTGTAAAACAATGTAATTTGTCCATCATTTGATCATACATAAGTGAAGAGTTATTTTTAACCTGAGTCTTTTGCACCATTTTTTGGAATGTTTTTGTCGTTTTGAATGTTCAATAGTGACATGGATTTTTCAACCGACTTAAAAAAGGAGGTTCTCAATTCGTGTTTTTTTTGAGTGTTTGTTACGCGATTACTCCGTCAGTTATGAACCCATTTTGATGATTCTTGTTTTGATTGGTAGGTCATACTTCAGAGGTGGTCCCTTACAAATTTTATCAAAATTCAACAAATACAAAAAAAATATACACAGATGACGTTTTGGTTTGTGGTTCCGTGCAGCAAAAGTTTTGATGAGCACTTCGCATGTACACAGACTTCATCGCATCCCGACCGGGGGTGAAGAAATAGGACTTGAACTTGAAGTCAGCTTTTTTTAAGTTTTGTAACTTAGTGAATTATTTCGTTCAGAAACAACCAGCCTCAAGTATCCATTCGAAAAATATAATCTAGTGACGTCACTAGAGATCTTATTTAAAACATTATTTAAATAAGCAAATAAGACATGTATTACTCGAAATAATCAAAATATTCTCTTAAAACTGGCTAAATTTCATAAAATAAAGTAATAACTACTACGTGTATTTTCTTAGCATCGCAGATAAGGATACGTTGTTCGTGTGGGAGCTGTGTTGTAAATATACATGTTGCAGTAAAAACCCGTTATCAGTTAGAAAGAACGCGTTTTCACTAGTTAAAACTAGTTTTGACTAAATGCCTTAATTAAAACTTCAATTTACTGCTGGTCGAAAATTAATCTCAATTAAGTAACCAATACTGTTCTGTGATAGTACATGGGATCGCCTCGCTCCGCTCCACTTCACACTAACACAACCTAACTTTGGTATTCAGACAGAATGTGACCTAAAGCAACTAATTCAGCTTCAAATTCTAGTCATATTAGGAAATACTAGTTTTAACTAAGGTAATTCTAGTTATTACTAGGAAACGCTACTTTTAAATAAGATAGTTATAACTAGTTTTGACTTGTGAAAACGCGTTCTAACTAATAATGGGTTTTAACTATAGCACAGTATACGTTAAAACTAGTTTTACATTGATGTATATCAGTAAATTCTAGTTATTACTAGGAAATTATAGTTTTATCCAGCATATATAACATAGAACTTTAGTTTTACCGGTATTTAGCCAACTACATTATTTTATAATGTAGTTGGCTAAATACCGGTATGTATTTAATAATATGTTTGCAAAAGAAAATCATTCAAATAATTACCTATCTGTATTGATCAAATTAAATCATTATTAGTTTAGCTATTGTGTCTAGAACCCTAGATATTGTGTTAGAACTCTTTTGGCTTGCATGTATTGTGTGGTAATACATAAAAGCTAAAAGGGTTCTAACATGATTGTTGGAGACTGACATACCATTAAAAAAAATCTTGATATACGCGGCCAGAGATAAAACCGATGTCCATCGATAGAGTAAATAGTTGAAACTCATGTGTGTCATTACGAATTTCTAAAAAACGATATCCTATGCGAGAAATTGGAGTTCAAAGTGCAAAAAAGTTGTTTTTGTCGCCCCTTCAAGTCAGATGTCTCGAAAAGTTTATAGTTTTAGAAATTTATAATTAATTACACATATTTGTTTGTAAAATAATACTCTATCGATCGACACCCGCTTCATTACTGGCTGCAGAAATCATAATGTAACATGCCCTTTATAGCGTTGTGCTGTGCATTATAATAACCCTGTACCAATATTAGGTATTAGGAGATTTTGTTATATTTATTCTTACTGCGTTATTTATTAAGTGAGAGGCAGTATTGACGAGCAGTATTGACGAGCAGTATTGACGAGCAGTATTGACGATCAAAATAATAGCTTTGCTATAACAATAAGCGCTGATCCTTTTACTGCACAGATATTCCACAATGTGGACATAAAAATGTCTTCGTCTCTGTATGTTAAATCCCAATTCAGTGCTATAAAATAACATTTAATTACCGGCCAACACTAACGTACACAGATTTATGTGCAAACTACGATTTCATTATAGATAGGTTAACTGTTAATAACTGTTGGATGACACGAGGAAATCTATAGTTCAATAAGTTTATTTGCTGCGTTGTTCGAATTCGAACAGCGTTTCGTTTCGAGATCTAAATGCGAGTTACATGAGAGGAGAATGCTCGATTTACGATTGACGTTGATTGCGTTAACAACTCAGATCAACGAAACGCGTACTCATTAAAACTGTATGAACACTAACGAAGCGTTATTTAATGAGAGGTGGTACCGGTAACTGGTACCGGTAAGACATCGAAACGTCTCACTCAAACGATATATTTTGTGTAGTAGGTAAGTTCTAGTTTTATTAGGGAAATATAAAACTGCACATCAAACATACTGATTTGGACAGCAAATATCAGAACAAAATGTTGCGGTACAGGTGAAGGGTAAAGGGGGTGAGCGAAGCGAAGCCCCCTTTATCCTTCGTGTTAGGTTGAACATGCAATAACCACAAAAAATACTTAAACTTGACTACACATAAAATATTTAAAACATAAAAACTTTCTTTGCTGATCCTTTTTTGCTGTGCAAATCAGTATTTTTGATGTGCGATTAAATACTAGCCGTTTTATTATATATGTGGTGCTAGCTAGACTGGTCAAACAAGAAAGGGGCTTGCTAGTTGCTCTAGTCAGGGCAATTCTTTTTAAACCGCTTACCTCGTTTCTCCATCGCTCGAGTTAGACCCAACCCATCCGTCCCCAAATAACAAGTACTTCTCTAAATAAACTCGCCAATATCAAGCGAGCTCACGTACTTACCAATGTTTAGGTAAGCGGCACGCACGCGCATACGTGGGGCCATTCGTCGAACAAAACAACGCGCCCTCTAAAGAGTATTGACGAAACACGAAACATTATTTTCTTGCTCTGCGGACGAAGGGGTTATCCAATGGCTGCTCGTGCTGCTGCCTTTGGGGAGACGCTATTTTCTTTTCGATAATTTACTATTGTTGAATGAGTCCGAGGAACTGATCGTCCCTGTTCCACTGCTGGCCTCTTCTCTAAAGAGCCTCATGATCCTGTGCCAATCGAATCCAGCGAGATCCTGACCTGACGAGACCTCGCTCATGCGGTCTCACTCTTTGCCACACCAAGGCACAACACCTCGGAATATGGGCACTCCTTCAGGTTGCAGGCGCTCCGACTGTGGAACTCACTTCCTTGCAATAGAAGAGACAATCCCACTCTTTTCTCTTTCAAAAACCGGGTAAAAGAACACTTCCTCTCTCTCTTTCATGATGGTTGTTTAAAGAATGTATATGTAAACTATATATACAGGTTTATCTATATATCGGTACTTATTTAGTAGTTTGGTGTAGGTATTTTATGGTCCATATTTTATAGATATTTAATTTACTTATGTTTATTTATTATACATTTTGCACTGTCATGCCTTCGTTTGCTGGAAGAAATCTTTTTTTAGAAATAAGCTCGCCTTTTTACATATGCTTTCCATAAATGAAACTTTTACAATATCTGTGTGAATAATGAATGAATATAGGTCTAATAGTAATCGAGTTAGGGTCGATATTATATATTTAATATTTATATTTCTATCGACTCATATAAATGTAAATGTTATAAGATTAACATTTCTATCGAACCTTATAAATGGGAATGGGTCCTCCTCGTATTGCTAGTGTTCGGCAACAAATATAATGACCATCAAAATAATTTTTTCCTACCCAAAATGGCTAAATGACCACCAAAAGTTGCAGAAAATATCAGGGCAAAATACTGCGGTAGCTTAGGTGAAGGGTAAAGGGGGTGAGCGAAGCGAAGCCTCCTTTATCCTTCGTGTTAGGTTGAATATGTAAGAACAACAAAAAATACTTGAATCATAAACTTAAGTACACAAAACATAAAAAGAAGTTTGGTGATTTGCTGATCCTTTTTTGCTGTGCAACTTTATAAATATTATCTCAGAAATAATTGCCGGAAATTATCGTATTGATATTGGAAATAATCCTATTGACGCTACATTCAGCCGCTAGTCGTCTTCTATATCTTAGTTACAACAGTTTGACGACCTCCGTGGCGCGGGTTCGATCCCCGGCCAGGGATTTAAAAAAAACTGGTTTGTATGTTTATATGTATGTGATGTCGCTGTTTCTGGTTCCCACGACACAGGGTATTTTTTCAAATATATGTACAGGCACATACATTGCTTCTGACCCCACACCAAAGAGCGACATCACACAAATATAACATCCAAGAACTGGGGATTTCTTTTGTTTTATACCCAGCCGGGGATCGAACCCGGGACCTCACGCACGGTAGGCAGAGCCACAACTGCAGCGCCACAGAGGTCGTCCTTGTGTGGGGCCAGAATCAATGTATGTGCCTGTATGTAAAAGTTTACGTTTATGTAGCTTTTCAACCGCTATTTATGTCATTTTTCGCTGTTTTTTGCAATTCCTATTTCGTGAGTAAGATATTCAGATTCGTTCCTAAGTGTCTAACTGTAACTTTACTATCGGAAATATTGTCAGTGGATAGGTATTTTTTTTTTTTTTATATATATTATAAGACAATCTTACACAAATCGAACTAGGGCCATAATAAGCTCAATAAGCCTTTTGTTATGGGTACTTGACGACGAAATATTTAATAGAGGTAAATACTTATGTAAATACATAGAAAACAACCAAGACCTTACCGGGGTTCCAACCCAGGACCGTCAGCTTCGTAGGCAGGGTCACTCTACCCATCTAGGCTAAACCAATCCTCATTACCAGTCGTAGAGACAAAAATTAGAGCATTTAGACAAAACTCCAAGCTTCGGCATTAAGAAGTAAATATCAGATGTATGCTAAAGTAATTTAGCTTAAGTTGATGGCAGGTGTACCGGTTCTCGAAGAAAACAACTTTATGATATTTCCCTGCGCGGATTATGCCTGCGTTTATCGCCGCAAGTGACGACGGTGTAAAAGGAGCTTTAAAGTGTGCTTTTCTTTACGACTTTCATCGTTGTTTCATGCCATATTAAATAAAACTGATTTTAGTGTTGTAAGTAAATTCTCTATGGTACTTGTTCACAACACAACCTCAAAAAACACCATCCAAATGGACTTGGACAAAAAGTATTGCTCTCCTGTCTTCAACACAATGTGTGACCAAACGGAGGTATCTCGCTTAGCTGTTGCACGAAATGTGGGGTTGTATAAAATCTAGAATGCGTGTAAATATATCTAGAATGGGTATATTTCAGAAACAGACGTGTCAGATCAGCAACAAAAAGCCTAATCGGTCCTAAAAGTAATGTTTGCCCTGTCCGCTAGCAGTTTTATGATGCAGTTGCATGGCCGTCTGCTTGGTCCTCGGAGTTAGTACGCCGTTCTATGAATTTAACGGGCAATAGGAGTTTTATATAACTGGAGCAGGAATGGGACTAGTAGTCTGGACTAGGGTTCGATTCCCATATGAGGAAATATGATGAATACTACTTAGCAATTATTGCAAAATTTGCGGTATTTTTTACGCATTGCTTGACTTTTACCAAATATTAATGTCTACGGTCTTGGCTTGGCGATTTGTTGTTATGGTCGCTGATCCGAAGACACCCAGGCAAGTTGTACTGATTCATACATTCTGTGCCAGAGGAGCTGTGGTTTGGACTTACTGACTTACTGAAAAACTGAGAGACAAAAGTAAGTCGCAGTTAGATGATAAATTAAACAACGTCATAAGTTTGCTTAAAGAATGGTTTGATGCTAACGGCATTATTCTCAACTCTAATAAAAGTATTGTAATGTATTATCAATCAAGATTAGGCATTTTTGGTAACTCGACTTCTCAAGAAAATGTATTTTTAGGATATACAATAGACAATACGATTAGTCACAAAGGGCATATTGATAAAATTTGTATGAAATTAGCTAGCAGCAATTATGCTCTTTTTAAACTTAAACCATTATTAGATAAAAAATCACTTCTATCTGTTTATTATGCGTATATACATTCAATTATTAGATATTATATTACTGTATGGGGTAATGCTACAGAAATTAACAGAGTCCTAAAATGTCAAAAACGATCAATCAGAACAATCAATGGTTTAAAAAAACGCAGCCACGCAAGAGAGCACTTTAAAAAAGACAAAATTATGACTGTTATTTCTCTTTACATTTACAATAGTTTGTTAGAGGTTCACGAAGATAGGGAAATTCCGGAAAAGCAAGATACTGCTTTATCCTATACTTTCCGTGATAATAAAAAACGAACAATAAAAAATAATGAAACCCGTATAGTACCAAAAACAAGATTAGCTAAAGTACAGAAACAAGGTCGTTACTTTAAAATCCTGATGTATAATAAATTACCAAAAAGTCTGACCACTCTAAAATTTAACTTGTTCAAACAAAAACTAAAAATATTTTTTGAAAATAATCCATTTTATACTGTCAAAGAATATATGTCAATGGAACTTGTAGAATCTTTGTTCTTGGAAAAAAAAAATATAAATAAAATAACTATCATTTCACTGTAAAAAGTTAAATGCAGTAATTTATATGTCAAATATTTAAGTAATGTAAAATTTGAAATATTTAAGTTAGAATAGGAATTTCAAATATTTAAGTAGTATGTAAGTGTAAAATGTAAATGACTTGCCTGTAAATTATTTTACTTCGAGGCCAATAAATATTTCTATTCTATTCTATTCTATTCTAATGCGGCAAGCAAAAAAACGTCCACCGCAACGCACAGACAAAATAAGTTTTCTTAACCTCTGGGTTCCGATGATCTTCTAAAGAAGACATTTTCCCGTTATAGGTTTTGAATTTTATGACCATGACATGAGGTTCAAAGTCGCGATGCCTCCTGACCAGGTCCAGGTCTCCAGCGCTTAAAAACGGCGCCTCCTGACCAGGTCCAGGTCTCCAGTGGTTAAAAACGGCGCCCATTCGTCTTCGCGAGTTCCAGACATAATGCCAACTCCACAGTGTTTGATTCTATTCAATGCAGTTGTTAATTATACTTTCAAGCCAATCAAGAACGGCGTGTGTCAGTACGTTGCCTATTGAGATGTCTGTGTCATCGGTTTTATTTGTGTCTGGTCTATGAGGTGCGCGTGAGTTTACGAGTCAGGCGACTTGCCCCAAGCGGCGATAAAGAGGGCTATTTGCTCATATAAATATGTCTCAAGTCTGCCTGCGACTAACAAATCAGCGTCAAAAATGTCAGGTGAGTCAAGAAAATTTGCGTGTAAACAGATGACATTGGAGAGATTGACCTAACAATATGAAAATAATATAAATTAGATAATCCGATATGTAAGTCCACCCGTCAGTGACGTATTGGGTCTGTCTGATGGACTAATATCCAGGTGGCGGCACTGAGCTAGCCCATTGTCACCCAAAATAAGTACTTATTGAATTACTGGGCTAAAAGTGGGCGCAACGATGTCCTTTCAATCCCGAATGTCCCCCGTAAGTAAAATATGTTCTGGAAATATCCAAGAGATGGCCCAATTAATCTTCAAATAGTTGCACCGCATTCAGACGCAGGAGACTCATCTTCTTCATCTTCTCCTAGGGGCTAAAGAGCTGCACCTAGCACACTTGAGCGGGGCCTTTGTACATGTCCCCTGCACTCTTCTAATTCAGCCATCCTAACTGGCGCAGGAGACGAAAATGTATTGTTATTCGCTGATGTCATTACAGGTGCCTTTTGTCTTCCTTTATAGTTTCACATGCAATAATTAAGCCTGCCACTGTACGTCACCTCTAGAGATGTCACGCGTGCCGCCTTGTCCACTGTACCTAGTTGTCCTGTATACTAAGAGCAGATTTATATTGCTCTTAGTGCCCAACTCGTAAAATTCTATAGGTCAGACTGATTTAAAGCCGGCAGACAAGTGGCCGGTCGGTGCTATAAATTCTGGAATTTGTTGCGACTATAATACCTAGAATGTTTATATGAGATCACTCGAGGCGGGGATTGTTGTGGCTGTAATAGGAATCCCACCCACCAGAAGTGTCCTTGGCTATTTCCGCCGTATTGTATTGTGTTTTACAATCGAATTGGCCTGAAATAATTAATTCGGTTCCTAACTTTATACGTACATTCATACATGCAAACATAGGTACGTATATACAAAAAATTGTGTGCATATGATGAGCAACTGTTGGTAATTCGAAAAAGTACTTAGCCTGATAGTAACTAGAGCTGAAACGAATATTCGGTAACTATTCGGTATTCGGCCTATTCAGCTTTAATTTACTGTTCGGCCGAATACCAAATACGAGGGCACTATTCCGCCTAATACCGAATAATTCAGAAAGATAACATTTCTGTTTTCTTGAAGCTATAAATAACATGTCATAAATAACAACATTATACGTCGGAAGAAATAAAACAATAAAAATCGTTACGTATCACAAAATAACTCTGAATGAAAAAATAATTAAAACCCCCGAGACATTATTATAAACCGTACCGTCAACCCGTTAGATCGCTATTCCTTGTTAATAAGATAACTTTCTCACCACTGAACGGATTTTTGCAAAACTTATCTAAGAACCATCGCAGAGAAGCCATTACAGAAAAACCGTAACAAAATCCGTCCAAACCGCTTCGTCTCTAGAGTGCCACGGACAGACATACAAACAGAACTAACGAAGGAACACACTCAAAATAATATAAATAAACGATATCATGCGCAACGACACAATCGTCACCAAAAAAGTTCTAACATAATCAAAAAAAAAGACAGGTACCTACCAGATCAGTCTACCAGCCACTCTTCCTCTGCTTCCCGTTTACTCCGCGATAAAACAAACAAGTTATGTTTTAAAAATATGTTGAAATTGCACCAAGTTGTATGTATCATCGTAATATGATGAAATTCGGAGGCCGAATATTCGGCTAGTCGGTTCGTGAGGCAGCCGAATATTCGGTATTAGGTATTCGGCTAAATCACTATCCGTTTTAGCTCTAATAACTCTATTTATTTACATACTACGGGATTTTCCAACAACGTGGAAAATCGCGTAGTATGTAAATAAATAGAGTTATTATTGAACTCCCTACATCTAAAACATCACAATTCAAAAAACCTAAAGTTCTATATCCCGAAGTTCAAAATCACGAAACTCAAATGCCGATGTCCAATTCCCGAATCCCGAAAGTACAAAATCCCGATACTCGAGGAATACTATAAGATTCGTAACGCGAGCTAGTGAATACATCGTTGGTATGATTCGAAAGCGAAATTTTACGCGTTCATTTAACCCGAAAAGGACTTATAATGATGAAAGTTTCTCTATATAGCCATTAACAAGCCCCTTTTAGATTAAATTCCCTGAAAACTTCGTGATGCGCTGATCAGTATTCAAATTTGAAGTTCCTGCTTTTTAGGGTTCCTTACCCGAAGGGTGCCAAACGGGACCCTATTACTGAGACTTCGCTGTCCGTCCGTCTGTCTGTCTATCACCAGGCTGCATCTCCTGAACCGTGGTAGCTAGACAGTTGAAATTTTCTCAGATGATGTATTTCTGTTGCCGCTACAAAAAGAAATACTAAAATACAGAATAAAATAAATATTTAAGGGGGCTCCCAGACAACAAACGTGTTTTTTTTTTGCATTTTTTTTATCGATATGGATAATGGTAGCAGGTAGAGGCTTAAAATGTTCACAATTTATTGAGTACATTATTTACTTTAAAAATAAATAGGTAATTAAATTAAAATTACTATTTAAGGGGGGCTCCCATACAACAAACTTGTTTTTTTTTGCTCATTATTGCTCGATATTGATATCTAATGGTAGCAGGTAGACGCTTAAAATGTTCATAATATATTGAGTATATTATTTACTTTAAAAAGAAATAATTAAATTAAAATTAAATTGATATTTAAGGGGTGCGCCCATACAACAAAAGTTTATTTTCGATTATTTATAGATAATGGTACGGAACCTTCGTGCGCGAGTACGACTCGCACTTGGCCGTTTTTTTATTTTATTATTATAGTGAACTCTGCGTGGTCCTATACAAACATAAACATAAAAACAGCGAAAACTAATATAACTAGCGGTTGAAAAGCTGCATAAACATTTACACATTAACACTAGGATGTCCTCTGTCGTGGGAACCAGAAACAACGACATCACAAACATGTAACCATCCAAGACCTTAGTTTTTTTTCCCAGCCGGGAATCGAACCCGGGACCTCTCGCATGGTAGGCAGTTGCGCTACCGCTGCGCCATAGTAACATTATTATACTGCATATTATAGAAAATTATCTTCTTCCTTTCCTATTTCTCGTTTGTGTAATGAATTGGCATAATTCGTAGTATTTACTAGTTGACCCGGAACTTGGTTCTAGCTAAAATTTTATTGTGAAATAAGTCATATGGTACATAGCCCAAAATGTCGCTTCGGTGAAAAATTTGTATTTAAATAGTTGTTTTGTTAAATAAAAATCGTTAATAGTTTACACGTACATGGTACAGTATTTTGTGTTTCGATCTACGCTAAGCTAAAACTTTTTAGTGGACAATCAACAAAAAGGTTAAATGAATTACCTAATAGTTAATCTATGAGTTCTATGACAAATGAGTTTTAATGATATGTGGCTAACAACGCCATCTAGCGATAGGAAGCTATGACTTCTCCACTTTGCATACAAAATATTTTTTGATTTTTTGGTTGTTTCTCTGCGCTTTCCTTATTTACTTTTTACTTAAACTTCCTACGGACTGAGGAGAATAAATATAAATAGAAATTATCCAAACTGTTCGGGCCAATTTGGAGATTTAGTAAGACTAACGTACAGCGATGAATTTTTGTAAGTATATATTTTGTGGGCTGCGTTGTGCGTATTTTTTGACATTGTATATCATGGAAAAAATATTGATAATGTCCAAGATAATAAATTAATTGTTATAGAGATTTTTAAGTCAAAATTAATAATTGTCTTTTTATAGCGTAACAAAGATCTATTTGGCGAACTAGGAAATCGCGAACCTCGAGGAATATCGTAACATAAAAGCGTCCACCAGTCGATTTGAATGCTTTAAATATTTATAATTAACAAGTTATACTTGCTGCCTTCTGTAAAGATACATACTATTTACATAATAATATTTTATATTTATTATGTGTATTACTGGAGCATTCATCTGGGGTTGTAATGGTTGGCAGACTGGCAAGCTCGTAAACTGACCTTCGAAAGCATAATTTGTGTCATTTCGCATCATAAAATATATGTACGAAATTACAATTTTATGAGTTTTGTGGCCGTCCTAAACCATAAGGAGCGGTGCAGACGGAACAAAAAAGAACCATTATTATGATATGCTTTACGATACCATGGTTGCTCTTTTCTGTGTTCTTCTATCGGTTTGTTACGAATCGGACAACAAAAAATATGAGTGAATAAATTTGCACAGTTGTCCCTTAATAAGTGCAAGTGAGCACTTATTCAGTTTTCGGTTTTCCCGGACTTTTTTCATTCTCGGATCCCGGTAACGAAAAATTCCGATTCCGGTGTCCCGGGAAATCATAAGAATCCATTCAGTTTGATATTATTACCTAGGTACCAGAAATTATATTTTGTTAAAACTCGATCATTTATTTATCACAGAAGTAAGTACCACAGTAGTTTTTAAAGCATGAATAATAAAAAAACGGCCAAGTGCGAGTCGGACTAGCGCACGAAGGGTTCCGTACCACCGTACAATGGTAGGGATAATTTGCAGTGAATAGTTTAAAATTTTCATAGCAAAATGTTGTTTACAAAGTTATTGGTGCGGCTACTTTCACACTCCATGTACGTAACTAGGTGCATTAATAAGTTTGTATGTGGTATTGAATGAATTGTTGTGTGGGAGCCCCCTTAAATATTGATTTTAACCGGTTTTTTAGTATTTCTTGTTATAGGGGCAACATAAATACATCATTCGTCGTCTTAAGCCGGATGACACTTTTATAATTTAGTTTTTCTTATTTATGTATTTTATACTTACACAAAGCACACAATTATTTTGTTTATTTATTAATTTATTTCTCTCTATACATATTTACAAATTATTTAATAAAGTAGGTTATTTAACGCCCACCCATATATGATTTCCACGCACGATATTTAGGTACCGACAGAATATCAGCGTTGCAGGACTTGTTCGCTGTTGCGGTACACAGCGCATGGGATATTTGTTCATATTTGTATAATTTTTTTGCCGTGTACTTACAACCATGATTATTGAATTTAGTATTTTTATTTTCTCTGTGTAGATCTTATAATGCCTATATGGCCTAAACTTGTGTGATGTGTATTGTTACAGTCAATAAATTGATATTCAATTCAATTCAAAAAATCATCTGAGAAAATTTCAACTGTCTAACTATCACGGTTCATGAGATACAGCCCAGTGACAGACGAACAGACAGACAGACGGACAGTGGAGTCTTAGTAATAGGGTCCCGTTTTAACCCTTTGGGTACGGAACCCTAAAAAAAGATCGAAATCCGCGTGAACGAAGTGTACTCAACAATCAATTAGCTACGGTATAAACAAGTACTACACAGTATCACAAGGATCAACACGAGAATGTTTAACCTTACCCCGCAAGTCTCTCAAACATCGAACAGATAATGTAAATAATTTCCCTCATCATACTAACTTTATTATCAAACACAGCCATATATTTGAGATACAACGTCTAATATTACCCTAACGAACAATCACAGTAATGCTGGAAATTATCATACCAGTCGCATAATTTTGCTATGTTATTGTAATTTGTAACTACTTTAGTCTTGTGTGTAGTTTGTGAGGCAAAATATGCGTATGTGGACAGTAACTAAATGGCTCTAACAGGTACTAGTATGTAGACTCCGTCTTCAATAAGTTCTCAGAAGTTAGCAAGATGTGATTTGGAATAATTTTCACAAAATTTCAATCTAAATTTCTTTATTACTGTAGACATTGACATAGACTCAGTAATAATAGTTTATGTGACTGCTATGTAATGGAGGGCATTAATATTCGTTCGGCTCGTTTCATAATAATATCACTCGAGAGTTTTAATGCCTAATTATGTACAGTTACAGACACTAGTTTATCTACACACATATTATAAGCTCTCTTTGATGTGTTCAGGAACCGCACGTTTGACCGGCACTGTGGCATTGATAATTGCTCAGCAGTTGTTTAGCTTGTGCAGTAGTACCAACTTCACAGATAAACTAGGGACGGCACGCAGGCGGGCGTCGGCGTTCGAAACTTGAATGTCATGATTTGACAATTTTTTTTACGTTATGGTCTTAATGTACAAATTTTCAGATAAGAAATGAATTTTTACCAAATAGTTTTACATTATGCTGCTCTTAATGTGCGGTTTTTAGACGCAGTAAAGAGGCTTTATGATACGCGTGTAGATATACGTATTTATAGTCTCTTCTCTACATTGGACCATTGCGGAAGAGAGGGGCGAAGAAACAAACAGGGATTGATTTTAGATCTTTTTTTTAAATTGGTTGAGTTTAACCAATTCAAATATTATAGCATTCATTATTATAAATAATATGCAGGAATAAATAATGATTAACCCCATGCAGTCTTGTCATTTATGTCATCTTGAACATTGTATTCCAACTAATATGATAAATGTGAAAGAAGCGATGTTTAGATGTTTGGATGTTTCGATGGATATTTTTCAAAATCTCCAGGGGGTATCTTGTTGTAATAGAGAATTCACTGAGCCTTGAAATAATTGGTAACCTTCGCGAGACTAAACCGGGGCGTAAACTAAGTATCATACTTTTAAAATTCCAATAACTTTTTAACTATCAAAATATAAAGGACTCGAAAAATAATTTAATTTTATACTATCGTTTCAAGGAAAATTGATAAAATTAGCTACAAAACGTTTTTTATTTTAAATCTCTAAATTCTATAGTTTAGGAAAAATTGAAATTTTTAAAATGTAGGTACTAAGTTTTGCAGGTCATTGTTGTCTGTGATTATTTATTAGGTTAACATTACAGCTATAAATTAGGTTAGCATTACACACATATTATTTGCAGGAATGCATGTTCAGTTGAAAACCGTTAATTCTGCTAGCATGCAGTGTTCCTATGCAGGTATTACTTTTTTCTACATTTCTACTTAAACTTATACCACCATTTTTTACAAATAAGTTAATTTTCTTCGCGTTGTAGAATGTAAAAATGTTAAGAAAACGGTGATCATAGTAAGTAAGTGTAGGGTATTGACATTAGTATTTTGCCTTTAAGTATAATTATAGCAATAAGTGAAGTGAATGCGTTTTGCCACACGTGAATGTTAAACCCTCGGGTAAACTTGGGTTGTTCGTTAATTTCTCAAAAACACGGAATTATGTTAAAATACTACATTCCTTAAGTGTAAGTAATCGTGAAGATGGATCATGGGAACATGGCCTAGAAAAATGGAGAATCGAATATGGGTAGTATTTAATCGAACATCAAAAACGTCTAATTTTACCTAACCAAATACTAACTAACGGCGACAATTTTTGTCGCTGAGTAATTAACTTTAAGACTAAGTTATATTATTTTTGGCGATGGGTTTATTATTTATTTTTAAATAATATCGGCTTGTGTTTAATCGATTACCAAAAATGCACCTATTTTACTACCAATAACTTCGAAATGACTGCCAGAATGGCTAAATGTCCACCAAATTGTGTTTGGAGAAATGATCACCAAACTTCTTTTTATGTTTTGTGTACTTAAGTTTATGTTTTAAGTATTTTTTGTTGTTCTTACATGTTCAACCTAACACGAAGGATAAAGGGGGCTTCGCTTCGCTCACCCCCTTTACCCTTCACCTAAGCTACCGCAGTATTTGTCCCTGACATTTTCTGCAACTTTAGGTGGTAATTTAGCCATTTTGGGTAGGAAAAAAATAATTTGGTGGTCATTATATTTGTTGCCAATAATATCTAGTTAATCGTAGGTGAAACTTTGCCTCTATTAGTAACCCAGTATAGGCAATGAAGCCATGATAATGCAATAGATGATAGACAACGATGTTATAATATTATCATTAGATTACATTATTTTTATATTGTTTACTCGCCGATGCCCGCAACATCATCTGCGTGTTCCTTGGAATGATCATTTACCGGTATAGCGTTACCCTCCTTCTGGTGCAGTCGGATAAAAAGCATTTGTTAATCTAGCTCATAAACTATCTCTAAATTGTGCTAAATTTCATTCAAATCCGTTCAGCCGTTTTAGCGTGATTGAGGCACAAACACCCAAACATCCAATAGTAGTTTATGAGACTGCTACATAATGGAGGGCATTATTACTCTTCGGCGAGTTTCATAATAATATCACTCGAGAGTTTTAATGCCTAATTATGTACACTTACATAGGTACACTAGTTTATCTACACACATATCATAAGCTCTCTTTGATGTGTTCAGGAACCGCATGTTCGACCGGCACGGTGGCATTGATCATTGCTCTGCAGTTGTTTAGCTTGTTCTGTAGTACCAACTTCAAAGACAAACTAGGGGCGGCACGCAGGCGGGCGTTGGCGTTCGAAATATGAATGTCGTAATTTGACAAATTTTGGGACATTATGGTCATAATTTATCAATATTCAGATAAGAAATTCGTTTTTACCAAGAAGTTTATGATTATGCTGTTCGTAACGTGTGGTTTTTGGACGAATTAAAGAGGTTTTATGATACGTGTGTAGATAAACGTCTAAACATCGCTACTTTCACATTTATAATATTAGTTGGATTGTAGCATAAAAAATAAATCACGAAAATTGAAAAAAAAACATCACCCTAGAGTTTCTTGCTGCTATCTGCTCCAACGGGCGTCTTTCCGAAGCAGTGGTAGATTTAATGCAGATTCCTTTTCCTGTGCGATATACATGAATCACCACTTGAAAGGGAAATGACCTTTTTCAAACTCAAACCATAATAGTTACTCAATAGTTTAGTTGATCATGTTTCATTTATTTTTTATATTTCTCCATATATATGAGACAAGTGTTTAACATGTAAAAGTGCATTATTTTTGCCTTCTTGAGTTTTGAGAGTTTATCTGTATTGGTAACAATACACTCGGCTAATCAACGCTCATCCAGGAAACTCTTCCTCCAACTCCTGACTAGCCAGACCATTCTCATGTCTCATTGAATATCTAATGATCGTAACGTCAACTTTGGCGCTCGTAAAGTCGACGCACTAAAAACTTGCGCCTTAAAATGAAATAAAATTTCGGTGCCGTGTTAAATTTACCTCGTAAATAATAATGTATGGTGGCATACATATTTTATAGCCCTTGACATGAGTAATATACGCGACATGAGATTATTATATTTTAAAGGTCTCTTTCCGTGAGTTTTTATCGTTTTCGGTAACACAAGTTAGAGTCGACATGACTGGGAGCCGAGACTTACAAGTCGTAAACTGACAAAAGTGAAATCTAAATTATGTGTGACGAGGATTATAATTAATTTTATAATTACTCGCATGTGTTTAAGAACGTGGTCGTGAGATACTTGTGTGTTCTCGCAGCTCTCTTCGCCCGCAGCAGCAGAATGTTTAGAACAATGGTTTTCGTTTCGGTTTGCACAAAAAAAAATGTATCAGGGCCATATGTGGACTTTTCCGTAGAGATAGCGCTAAACCACAATTTAAGAGACTCAATATCTGACAGTGCCATCGCGGTATATTCTTGAGGTAGCTATATTTGTCAAGGCGAACATGCATCTCTTGACTAGATATAAAAGCAAACGACACCTAAACAAAATTTGTGTGCCCCAACACCATAAAACTTTATTTGTGTGCCCCAACACCATACAACTTTATTTGTGTGCCCCAACACCATACAACTTTATTTGTGTGCCCCAACACCATACAACTTTATTTGTGTGCCCCAACACCATACAACTTTATTTGTGTGCCCCAACACCATACAACTTTATTTGTTTGCCCCAACACCATACAACTTTATTTGTGTGCCCCAACACCATACAACTTTATTTGTGTGCCCCAACACCATACAACTTTATTTGTGTGCCCCAACACCATACAACTTTATTTGTGTGCCCCAACACCATACAACTTTATTTAAAAATAGTATCTTTGGTATGGCACCAACAATATTTAACAAACTACCTGATTATATATACTTAATATAGAAAATATATTGCAATTTAAAAGGGCATTGCGAAAGCTCCTAATAAACAAAATATACTACTCCATAACTGAATACCTCCTTGATAATAACTTGTGACCTAAGGTGATACGACTTTACATACCTAGTTAGCTTATGAAGTTGATGCTTTGATTTGGTGTGATGTGACTCCAAGTGATTTAGTCTTGATAAACTATTGATAGACTCGTACCTTATCTTATCTACCGTACTTATCTATAAAATGTGTGTGAAATATTTGTATGCCCTAAGGCTAAACATTGAGATGCTTATTTTATTCTACCAACATAATATGTAAAAACAACCTACCTATGTTTCACAAATAAATGATTTCATTTGATTTGATTCGTCTTACGCTTGAATACAGAAATTTGTTTGGTGCTGAGTGATCATTACGGAGTGTATGGCTGTGAATTGGTGATGAATTTTAATTTATGGTACAAGAATCATTCGTTTAACACCTCCTTCCCTTCAAGCATGTTCGTCGAGCCTCGTTATAGTTTAACACCTCCTTCCCTTCAAGCATGTTCGTCGAGCCTCGTTATAGTTTAACACCTCCTTCCCTTCAAGCATGTTCGTCGAGCCTTGTTATAGTTTAACACCTCCTTCCCTTCAAGCATGTTCGTCGAGCCTCGTTATAGTTTAACACCTCCTTCCCTTCAAGCATGTTCGTCGAGCCTCGTTATAGTTTAACACCTCCTTCCCTTCAAGCATGTTCGTCGAGCCTCGTTATAGTTTAACACCTCCTTCCCTTCAAGCATGTTCGTCGAGCCTCGTTATAGTTTAACACCTCCTTCCCTTCAAGCATGTTCGTCGAGCCTCGTTATAGTTTAACACCTCCTTCCCTTCAAGCATGTTCGTCGAGCCTCGTTATAGTTTAACACCTCCTTCCCTTCAAGCATGTTCGTCGAGCCTTGTTATAGTTTAACACCTCCTTCCCTTCAAGCATGTTCGTCGAGCCTCGTTATAGTTTAACACCTCCTTCCCTTCAAGCATGTTCGTCGAGCCTCGTTATAGCTTTTGAATTTTATTGCAATGGCATAAGGTTCTAAATCGCGAAGTGATAATAAACACCTTATTTCTACCAATTTAGGTACAAATAAAGCGACTTTTAAATGTGTGACCATGGGGAATGAGAGTCAGTGAACACGATATTTGAACAGTATCAAACACTTTCAACATAAAACATAATAGTCACAAACGAAAAAAAGCCTTCCTTGGTAAATTTAAATTAATAAAAGTCAGCCTGTTTTTACTCGCACATACATAGATGTGATAAACGTGTGGTTATCCCCCTTGAGATTCGGTCAACCTCAACCATATACAATAATTTCATATTGATTTATTATTATTACACACAACTACGCACGCACGTACCTACAGAAAAAGTAATACAAATAAAATAGTGAACAAAGTTGAGCTTATATCTAACAAGAGATCTCTCAAAGCAAACCAAGTATGACCACATCTATGTAGTGCGTTAACTGTCCTTTTCACCCTCGACATAAGTACCTACATAAAGACTAGACGGTATTACTGTAAATACACCGTAGCGGTCGATATGTCGCAGTTAGTTGGTTAAATCAGACACTTAACTAACTATCTACACCGTTAATTAAATGCCGAAGTTTAACCAAGTCACTAAAATTCCGTCAGGCAAGTGAATGAACTAAACGTTTAACGAGTTGTGTAAACGTGCCTAGGCAACAAGATATATACTTATTTTTTTATGTGCACTTAAGTTTATGTTTTAAGTATTTTTTGTTGTTCTTACATGTTCAACCTAACACGAAGGATAAAGGGGACTTCGCTTCGCTCACATCCTTTACCCTTCACCTAAGCTACCGCAATGTTTTGCCCTGATATAAGCTGTGCAAATCAGCTGTTGTCGTGACGCCATCTTGTTTTCCAACAAGCCTTCTTTCGGTAAGACAGATTGTCTTCGACGATGCTTTATTTCAATCAAAATGTTAAGAAAACGGTGCTAGTGACTTGGTTAAACGTCGGCATTTAATTAACGGTCTAGAGAGTTAGTTAAGTTTTGATTTAACCAACCAAATGCGACATTTATATTGTTATGACTCCCTTCTTATACGTATATCATAAATAGCATTATATAAACATTTATATACAGCCACATACATTGCTTCTGGCCACACCCTATGTCGTGGGAACCAGAAACATCAACGTCACACACATTAAATGTCCAAGGCCTATCGATTTCTTATTTTTATACTTCTTCCTCAGCCGGAATTAGAACCCGGTACCTGTCGTTACAAGTTAACAAGTGTGCGTGTCTGGTGTGGGTGGCCAGTTTGCGGTAGCTCTTAGTACGGTAGACTGATGGTCCATCTAAATTCTAGGTCATAGAACACATCTGTTCTAGCTCTTAGTACGGTAGACTGATGGTCCATCTAAATTATAGGTCATAGAACACATCTGTTCTAGCTCTTAGTACGGTAGACTGATGGTCCATCTAAATTCTAGGTCATAGAACACATCTGTTCTAGCTCTTAGTACGGTAGACTGATGGTCCATCTAAATTCTAGGTCATAGAACACATCTGTTCTAGCTCTTAGTACGGTAGACTGATGGTCCATCTAAATTCTAGGTCATAGAACACATCTGTTCTAGCTCTTAGTACGGTAGACTGATGGTCCATCTAAATTCTAGGTCATAGAACACATCTGTTTTAGCTCTTAGTACGGTAGACTGATGGTCCATCTAAATTCTAGGTCATAGAACACATCTGTTCTAGCTCTTAGTACGGTAGACTGATGGTCCATCTAAATTCTAGGTCATAGAACACATCTGTTCTAGCTCTTAGTACGGTAGACTGATGGCCCATCTAAATTCTAGGTCATAGAACACATCTGTTCTAGCTCTTAGTACGGTAGACTGATGGTCCATCTAAATTCTAGGTCATAGAACACATCTGTTCTAGCTCTTAGTACGGTAGACTGATGGTCCATCTAAATTCTAGGTCATAGAACACATCTGTTCTAGCTCTTAGTACGGTAGACTGATGGTCCATCTAAATTCTAGGTCATAGAACACATCTGTTTTAGCTCTTAGTACGGTAGACTGATGGTCCATCTAAATTCTAGGTCATAGAACACATCTGTTCTAGCTCTTAGTACGGTAGACTGATGGTCCATCTAAATTCTAGGTCATAGAACACATCTGTTCTAGCTCTTAGTACGGTAGACTGATGGCCCATCTAAATTCTAGGTCATAGAACACATCTGTTCTAGCTCTTAGTACGGTAGACTGATGGTCCATCTAAATTCTAGGTCATAGAACACATCTGTTCTATGAACTAGATGGTTGACCTTCTGTGTCAGCTGTGTGTGACCTCTGTGGCGTAGCGGTTATGGCTCTGCCTACCATGCGAGAGGTTCCGGGTTCGATCCCCGGCTGGTGATAAAGACGAAAAAAAAACAGGTCTTGGATGTCTATATATGTGTGATGTCGCTGTTTCTGGTTCCCACGACACAGCGTATCTTAGTGTGGGGTGAGAAGCAATGTATGCGCCTGTGTATATTTATTTATTTTATTTTATTGCAGAATAAAACAGAACATGTCTATGAATAAGGGTTTTACATATTAAACTAGTGATTCAACCTTAAGATGTCCTGACAGTATGCTTAATTAACCCCTCGTTACCACCTAACGAATTTGATAACTTTGATAAATATACAGACTGCAACTACCCCAGCGGCATCTGCAATTTGAGATTACATGCAACTGAATGAAACATGAATTTTTTCGTCTGTGCGAACTCGGTCATAAATCATAGGAGCGAGAGAGAGATATCTTATCTCTTTGTCGCACTCATATAGCAGCATTCATTTAACTTGACGCCTAACATCGTCGTTTACTTTACGTCGTATACTTTCATCCGTGATTCAGCATTTTAACTTAAACTTAACTTAGTAAACTATTTTGACTAACCAGCCGATTTTTTATTTATTTTTGTTGGAGGGGAAAAAATGGAATTACCCATGCCCAGGAGTCAGACCTACCTGCTATGTCCGGGTATATTGAGCGGGCATCAGCTCGTGTGGTATACGGACTAAAAATAACCCCTTGTTATCTTTATTTGATTTTACTGTGAGCCATGGAGAACCAGCCGAAGACCCAGACTCACCCAGTGAATGAATGAGTGAGTAAGGATTTCTTTGACGAGTATAATGATTACCGCTAACGGCATCACCATTAATTCTGTTGCCAGGCAGACATTAAGCTTACAGCTGTCTCATTCACTGTTTTAAAATGGGGCTGACCGATATCACGAAAATACTCGAGTTCGTTGTCAGGTCGGTTATCTTACACTAGAATAAGTACCTGTTGCGTCAGGCAAGGGCGAAGGGCTTTTTCTTATAGGGATGAATAGGTCAAGCGTAATGACCTTTTAACTATACGCTCACGTAATGTCCACCTAAGGAGCTCTCGTTAATACGCCAACGTGTAACAACAATGTGGCACTGCTAAGTATTATTTCTCCCTATGTGACGATTGTACCGAAACCGGTTGAATAGACCGGTATTGAAATTTGTTATTTTATCTACACACGTATCATAAACCCTCTTTACTGCGTCCAAAAACCACACTTTACGACCAGCATAATGATAAACTTCTTAGTAAAAACTCATTTCTTATCCGAATATTATGACCATAATGTACCAAAATTTGACAAATTATGACATTCAAATTTTGAACGCCGACGTCCGCCTGCGCGCCGCTCCTAGTTTGTCTGTGAAGTTGGTACTACTGAACAAGCTAAACAACTGCAGAGCAATGATCAATGCCACAATGCCGGTCGAACATGCGATTCCTGAACATATCAAAGAGAGCTTATGATATGTGTGTAGATAAACTAGTGTATGTAACTGTACATAATTAGGCTTTAAAACTCGAGTGATATTATTATGAAACTCGCCTTCGGCTCGTTTCATAAACCCACTCACGGGTATTAATGCCCTCCATTATGTAGCAGTCACTTAAACTACTATTAGCGCGGCATGGCATCTACTACCGGTCAGCTGCGCGCCGACTACCCGCTGTCATAATAGGATTGTTGCGCGCCGCGGTCAAAGTACCTAATAAATACAGCAGAAAACTGACCTATATAGCAACCAATTCGGTTCAATACATGAGATCGCCTTGCCCCGCTCCGCTTCGCTTCGGCTCCAGGTTATATTAAAAAGTTGTGACATACCAAACCTAACTTTATTATTCGGAACTAACCTGTTGCAACCAATTCGGTTCTGCGAAAATACAGAATAAACTTCCTGAGCCTGATGCACTGAACGAACTCTACTACAAGGGTCAAAAGTTGACTCATAAAAAGAAATGAGGGTCTGGAAACTGACTAAGCAAGTGACAAGTGCCCACCATATTTACCCCTTCGTTGGTCATACCATATATTATTCATTACGATATCGAAAAAAAGTCTGGTGACATACCGCTTTTTGAAGGTTTAACCAATACAATTTCTCCGTAAGCACGATGACTGCTGACACGACTTGCTGATGATAGATACTTCACTGGTCTTCGAAATTGAACCTTGTATTTAACCTTGAATTGGTTCACAGATAATAATTTATTGTTAAACGCTGGTAAAACCAAGTGTATCAAATTCTCGTTTCCAAATGTCAGGCAAGTTGAGACTAGTTTAGTGTTAGACAGCAGCACATTAGAATTAGTAAATGACACGAAGTTTCTTGGAATAACCATTGATAGCAAATTGCAGTGAGGACCCCATATAGACAAACAAGCTGGTAAGTTCTGCGGCTTACGCTGTTAGGAACATCAGACGAAAAACGGATGTGGCTACATCTAGGCTAGTATATTTTAGTTACTTTCATAGTGTCATGTCCTATGGGAGTTTCTACGCCCTTCTCTCCCACAGTGGTCCAATGTAGAGAAGAGGCAAAAAATGACGTTAAGTATATGTAAATATCTACAGTAATAAAGTACTTTGACTTGGTATCTTGTTGTGGGGGAAAGCAGCGGATATTCAAACTATTTTGATTTTACAGAAAAGAGTTATTCGAACAATTTATAATTTTAAACGCACAGACTCCTTAACCTCTCCGAAACCCGGCCGCCCGGCGAAAACCAGCTCGAATCCCAGGCATACATGAGACCGCGCGGCGCGCGCGACTTGACTGACATATCAAGTGATTATGTCTGAATGGTAACTCTTAGAACTATGAGAGTTGTACATCTGAGTAGCTAATGAAACCCTCTATTACTCAATGCGAAGAAAATGTCACTGTGACCTTAGTTTATTTTTGTACCGACATCAGAATCACAGACTTCTAATAAAATGCTCCCTCTCGTCACAAATGTAGTCGAATGAGTAAAACACAACAAAATTCACGTTTTGTTTGATACTTTCGTAATCTACACAAGATTACCTTTTGAAAACAATAAAAACATTAGTATGTTCTAGTAGAAAATTTTTCAATATTTCAGCGTTCGAAGATTTCATGAAATACCGGTTACGAAAAGTGATTTTTTCGAGTCACGTTTGCAGCGTCTTGAATGAATGAAATGAACAAAAGACCATACCGGAAATAGAAGATTGGCTCATTGGCCGTTTTTACACACTAAAAACTTGCCAATACGAACACAATTGGCTAATTCATTCCGGTCTAAAAAAAATGGTATCGAGTGCGTGTCGGTACGCTTGGGTCAATAGTGTTTGTTTACGTTGACGTGTCGGTACGCTTGGGTCACGGAGAGGTTAAGAAAGCTTTTTAAAGAAATTGACATACTAACTGTAGCTAGTCAATTTATTTTCGAAAATATAATGTATGTACCTAAGAACCTTACAAAATTTTCCAAATTTAGCGATAGCTGTGATGTTAACCTCAGAAATAATAAGAAGTCACAGTCTAGTTGCTCCCCGGTTTAGACTCGCGAAGGTTCGCAATTCTTTCAAGGGTCAGTGTATTCTCGACAATAGTAAGATAATCTCTGGACATTTTGAAATTGCCTTTTGAGCAATTTAAAAAGCATGTTAAAGCGACTTTGTCGAAAAAGGGATATATATTACAATGTGCAAGACTACTTAAATGACGGGACTGTATGGGGTTAATCTAGCTCAACACGGTCCTTGCTGTTAATAATTTTGTAATGCTTATTTATCATAATAATTAATATTGTAAGATTTGTATTAGAAACTCAAGCAATTTTTAAAAGCGATCCTAAAATCAATCTGTGGGAGTTTCTACGCCCTTCTTCTCCCACAGTGGTCCAATGTAGAGAGAGGCAAAAAATGACTTTTGCTATGTATATGTAAATAATAATAATACATTGGACGCTATTTACACACATTGATCTAGCCCCAAACTAGGATTCCTTGTATCTTGGGTACTAAACAACGATACACATACTTATATAGATAAATATTATACTTAGATAGATAAACAACCATGACTAGGGTACAAAGATCCGTTCTCACCAAACAAATATTTGCCCCCACCAGGACTCGAACCCAGGACCCTTGGCTTCGTAGGCAGGGTCACTGCCGACTCGGCAAATTCGGGTCGTCAATATCTACAGTAATAAAGACATTTAATTTGATTTGATTTGATTCGCTGACTTGTTTGCATTGTTACGCTGATAACTTACGAACACCTGAACCGATTTTGTTAAAACATGGATAAGAAACATCGTAGGAAAAGTCTCCTGCCATTTACAAAATACTGCACCAAAATCCGCAACCCATTTGACGTAGGGTGCGACCGACAGACAAACACATACACTAACAGACAGACAGATAGACAGACCGTTCCAAGAAGGGTGTTATGTTAACACCCGCCAGAATTAGTAAACGATCACCAAATTGTGTTTGGATAAATGATCACCAAACTTCTTTGTGTACTTAAGTTTATGTTTTAAGTATTTTTTGTTGTTCTTACATGTTCAACCTAACACGAAGGATAAAGGGGGCTTCGTTTCGCTCACCCCTTTTACCCTTAACCTAAGCTACCGCAGTTTTTTGCCCTGATATTTTCTGGAACTTTTGGTGATCATTATATTTGTTGCCGTAAATAATTCAAAGTCAAAGTACTTTATTTCTGTAGATATTTACATATACTTATTAAACGTCATTTTTTGCCTCTTCTCTACATTGGACCACTGTGGGAGAAGGAGTGCGTAGAAACTCACACAGATTGATTTTTAGATCTCCTTTAAATATACAACCTATTTTTAAAAGAGATCTAAAAATAATCTTAACTAATACAAATATGAAAAATTTAATTGTTATGCAAATCATGCACTTACTAAAATCGATTCAATTTATGCACAATACTTCGCCGATGCCTGTTTGTCTGTCTATGGCAGCTTAAAATTAGTATGGTTATTTCAATAGTCCATTTAGTATATAAGCTATTTTTTCATTCTATTTAGTAATGAAAACTACATTTACATTGGATTATTAATATAACCTTACAAATAATAATTATTTGATCAAATCGGTTTCATAGTAAAAGTTGTTCAGAATGATGTCCCTAACAGACCCTTGGAATTTGTATCTCTGACGCGGTTGCACAAGGTACACAATGCCAACTCTGGTCGCCCCACGCACGACAGATCCGATACAACTCAAAAAGTATCGTAAAACCACCTGCATTAGATTGGAAGTTAAGTGATTAAATCTCTTTATGGAGTAATTGGCACATTCCAGATCATACCTATGTCTTAATGTGTAAAACAGCCAGACGTACTCAGATGTAAGAGAGGGCAATCCAATTGTTTTATTGAACCAATAATATGCAGACTTGAAATAAAAGCATAAATTGCAAGGAACTTTCTCTGTCTTATAAATAGCATACATACAATTCTGCAATTATTTACCATTTTACAAAGCGAAAATATTAAACTGCACATCAAATATCAGGGCAAAATGCTGCGGTAGCTTAGGTTGAATATGTAAGAACAACAAAAAATACTTAAAACATAAACTAAAGTACACAAGAGGCAAAAAATGACGTTTGTAAATATCTACAGTAATAAAGTACTTTGACTTTGACTTTGAATAGTCTGAGGTCTCCGTAGCCTCCTGGAAGAAAAGAATGAAACTGTGTGAGTTTCTACGCCCTCCTCTCCCACAGTGGTCCAATGTAGAGAAGAGGCAAAAAATGACGTTTGCTAAGTATATGTAAATATCTACAGAAATAAAGTACTTTGACTTTGACTTTGAATTATTTACGGCAACAAATATAATGATCACCAAAAGTTGCAGAAAATATCAGGGCAAAAAACTGCGGTAGGCTTAGGTGAAGGGGGTGAGCGAAGCGAAGCCCCCTCTATCCTTCGTGTTAGGTTGAACATGTAAGAACAACAAAAAATACTTAAAACATAAACTTAAGTACACAAGAGGCAAAAAATGACGTTTGTAAATATCTACAGTAATAAAGTACTTTGACTTTGACTTTGAATAGTCTGAGGTCTCCGTAGCCTACTGGAAGAAAAGAATGAAAATATTTAAAACAGAAAAAGTGTTTTTGTTGATCCTTTTTTGCTGTGCAAATCAGTATTTTTGATGTGCGATTAAATACCAGCCTTTCCATAGTATGTTGCAGTGTCCTATACTAAGTGGAATTATGTATGACAAGCGCAGCGAGAGTTGATACGGTATTTGACAAGGTAGTCCAATAAATCTAGAAACGTGTCTGAAGCTGAACCTATTTCAAAAAACTGTTTGACAATATCCGAATTGTAAATTTCCAGCAGTTGTATTTTATAAACTCAATGTTGTGTAAAAAGACAGCATTTGATTGTGACGTCACATGCTAGTATTGCATAGCACTCGTGAACAAAATTACCGTTTTGACAGTTCTTAAAAAGTATTTATTTTGACTGGACAGTCAAAATAGATTCTTCGTAAGAATACCGTATTCTTACGAAGAAGCTCGATCAATACTTAAATAATCGTGACAGATTAGCATAACGGCTGCAGCTGCGATCGTGTAAAGATCAAAGCGTACGATTCTCGACTCGACTCGCCCTTTATACCTTGACAATTTAGCGTGGAAAAAGAAGATGACAACATATGTGGCATATTAGCGGACTACTGCGTGTTTTGTTAGACAAACTAAATATGGCACAAAAAAACACGCAGTACGCCAATGTTGCATTTTTTTTCTTCATTTATAACGTCCTGTCAGTGAACCCCACATTAAATGGCTATACGACATTACGAGTTTGCAATAATAACCCATCTACGGCGAGATGCGTCTAGAAGTTCAAAAACACAACTGTTCATCGATGCTTGTCTTTTAATAATTAAAATAATGGACTCATTTCTTGAACAGAGTCCGCCTCTGGCCGAGGACAGGTTTGCAACATTGTTGCAGTCATATTTATATGTCTTCCCTTCCACTCGGGAGTTCGGGTCCCGTGGGACTTCAGAAAGTTGACCAATTGACTAAAGGAAAATATACTGATTTTCACAGCAAATATCAGGGCAAAATACTGCGGTAGCTTAGGTTAAGGGTAAAGGGGGTGAGCGAAACGAAGCCCCCTTTATCCTTCGTATTAGGTTGAACATGTAAGAACAACAAAAATACTTAAAACCTAAAAAGTATTTTTGCTGATCCTTTTTTGCTAGTAAATCAGTATTTTTGATGGGCGACGGACTAGCCATTGAGTAATTCTTCCAAAAATGTACGCAGATAGAATTGTGTGATTAAATTTTGGGTCCCTTAAATCTACAGTGTCTTGTAATAGTTAAGTACAACCAATTTTTAAAAGAGATCTAAAAATCAATCTCTGAGCGTTTCTACGCCCTCCTTCTCCCACAGTGGTCCAATGTAGAGAAGAGGCAAAAAATGACGTTTGCTAAGTATATGTAAATATCTACAGTAATAAAGTACTTTGACTTTGACTTTTGTACAGATCTTGTTTAAACACGAAATAAATATTATGATAACGTTTAGATTACGTTTGCTTTACCGAGTCTTTTCAACTCTTCTTCACTACCTGGCTTTTAAACTCAAGTTATTAGGACTTTTTAAGACACTCCTGGAAATATAATTAAAGGGTGCAGTCCCCAGGGCCCAAAGGCCTTTTAACCTCACGTGAGAGCTACCGGACACTGGTTATACTACTCCGGACCATTGAAAGGACTGGCTCTTTAAGTAGGCATTAAACAAAAACGCAATGTTATAGAACCCTAACATCATAGCAGGCGAGTGGTTATATCCACAATACATATTATACAACTAGGTGCAGTATCGGATATTAATTCCCCACGCATTACGTTGAATTTTCGATATAACCTCAAAATGCAGGTCGAAAATTCCAGTGCCTAACTGGATTGTCAATAAATGACATTTGGAAATCGTCAAAACCTCAAATTAACGGGACTCTTTGTTTACTCAATATCGTATTATCAAAACATTCAATACTTTCATATAATAATATAATAATAATAATACCTTGGACACTTTATACACATTGATCTAGCCCCAAACTAGGATTCCCTGTATCTTGGGTGCTAGACAACGATGCAAATACTTATATAGATAAATATTATAATTAGATAGATAAACAACCATGACTAGGGTACAAACATCCGTTCTCAGCAAACAAATATTTGCCCCCATCGGGACTCGAACCCGGGACCTTTGGCTTCGTAGGCAAGGTCACTGCGGACTCAGCCATTCGGGTCGTGTGATAACCAGTTTTCGAAAATGTACCAGTAAAAAAGAAATGCATCAATCACAGACATTTTTCACCTAGTTACCTATGGGGTGATCTGTGCCTATAATATGCAACGTCGCAAAGCAACATAATAACTTAGTGTCCTAATGGTCTTAGCGTTCCAGTTTCCTACTCGATATTCAACCTTTGGTGGGGCGGAAATGAAATTCTGTCGACTGTATCTAGATAACTTCGCCGATGGGCTAGCCCCCAAGGAACGTAAAATGGAGTGTTGAATAATTGGCTAATTGTCCTCGTATGGGAAAAGACGTGACGCTATCTACAACTTCTAGAAATACCTACTATTAGCTAAGGACTCCATATTCCGAGCATAAATCTCTCCTTACTATAACAGTATAGGGAAAGATCTGTGCTCGGAATGAAAAAATGCCCACTTGCGCTGAATTGTCAAAGAACTATAAAAAATAACTATTAAATAACGAGGTAATTATTTACGGAATAAGTTAGTTTTAACAAATATGTCATACTTTAACAAAAGTGAAGATTTTAATGTTCATTTGAAATTGCTTGTATCGATATACCTACGTACCGACCGACCACTCATGATGTCAAGATAAGTACCTGCATATTCGGAATCAGCGTTTTTTTGCGTGGTTCTATCAGGATTTCATGCAAAGTTATTTATAAGTCACTCGTCGATATGAATTTCATCAGCTCTGAGATTTCGCAGTGGGCGCTGGAGTCACTAAATACAAGGTGACATTTTATCAGCTGACCATATTTTGGGGAATAATAGTACCCATCAGTATGAACAACTTCCCCCAAAAAACATATGGTCGCAAATGAAAAAAAAAAACGTCCCTCAGTACATTGACCCCATCTGCTGATTACAAGTTACCATAAGAAGTAAAAAAAAAATTTCGTATACGACCATATGTTTCTTGGGGAAAGTTGTTCATAATAATGGATATTATCATTTCCCAAAATATGGTCAGCTAATTAAATGTCACCTTGTATATTACGTTTAACCCTTTATAGGGCAAAAGTCAAAATCGGTCGATATATTAACCACTTACCCATACTCACTAAAGTCGCTCTTATTCACATGATTATTATGATAATTTTGAACCTTATGATTTTTCGAGTAGTTGATGAATAAGCTATGGTCTCGAAAGTGACCGACCATTACCGAACGCAACCTTTTTTGTAATGCATCCATTTCGCGGTCGCTATAAGGACCTATGAGCGTGTCCATAAAAAAAAGTTGTTAGTACATCTCGCCGGTTTTCACGATTGGATTTATATTTTTTTTGTGATAAATATGCATTAAAACCTCAACCTCGCGATCTCGAAAATAAATGAAATATTATTGATTTGCCTTTTGATTTAACAATTACCTAAAATAACAGATATACTCTAAATTGAACAGAAAGCTCAGGGTCAAATGGTTGACCCTGTTCACTGTATTAAATTATCAGTGTTTAAATGGTTGACCACACATTTTGGTTCCAGATGCTCACTGGTCATTTTGTTGACCACCTGTTTTTTAGCTTTTTCGGAGTGTGGCATAAATTTTGAGAAATAACTTTATGTTTAACCCAACAGAGCAACATATCCAAAAATCAAAGTGATCCGCCAAAAAAATATATTGCCCTTTAAAGGGTTAAGACCCACTACTTCAAACGCGAGTCAAAACTGCATGTTTATATGGATTTGTCAAAATGATTAGGAGAACAGTTCGCTTTCGTATTGGCAGCACTCAGTGCCAGGCCACACGAGCTCATTTTTTTGAGCTGTGAGTCTCCGAATTTCGGCTGCGAAATTTGTGCTCCGCAGAAATTCAGTTGGTCGGCCACACGAGCGTAGTTAATTCAGTTGCTATTCATCAATGTTTGCACAGGGTGCTTGTGTCGTGCAATGGTGGTAATAAAAACGTAGTGTATTTACGAAGTGTATTTAGAAGACACAGAAGATAATAGAAGGAAATGCTGGGTGAATGCGCTCAATATTGGAAGACTGATGGGCGGACAGTTTCATATCTTGTATAATCGTTTATGGGCAAATCCAGAATTATTTCAAAACTACCATATGCCATTATGGCATATGTTTTCCAAGAATTATTACGTCTCTTAAAACCTTTTATTACTAAATCAATGTCAAGCAACTAGTGTTGTTGATAGCGATAGCCTGGCTGTAAATTAATATAAAAGCCTAAATTGCTGTATTTCATAATACCTTAGTGAAAAAAAAGCCTGCTGTTTACCGTATAGTCGATTCGATTCCCGCCCCTCGCTCCTCTCTCGGCGCCGCAGCATCCAGCCGGGATTGTGCGCGTGAGTCGGCAGACAACTCATTTCGCTCGCTACGCCCGCCCCCGCCTTTTTGAACGAAACAGGAGTTTTGAATGAAACCGAATGTGGCCGAAATTTCGCAGCCGAAATTCCGCTGTGAGCAGGTCCAAAAAAATGAGTTATGTAAATAAAAACATAGCTTTGAAATATTTCGTTATTTTTTTTCAAGAAAATTGGCAAAAATCCCCATTCCCCCTTTGAGTAACATTATTACTCAAATACTCACCCTGATCTCCGAAACTACTAATCCTAAAATTTTGAGCAAATTGCTTATGTAGGTTTATTGTTATATATAAATATATACTGGGAAAATCATGCGAAATGTATGGTTTAAAAATGAGGGGGCATAACTAGGGTTCAAAACAGAAATAAAAAAATAGGTTTTCCAAACCGTACCGTGTAAGGAAAGGAAAAATAATGAGAAATGTATATTCTACTTCCGTTCAGAGAGATGGACGAAGCTTTGATCAAAAAGTACAATATCTTCAAGCCTTCTTGGCTGTTCAAGTCAACGACTTTTGCCGATACAACCTAGAGCAGTAGGGTAAGGGTCACTGACCTTCAGATGTCGTTGCTTCCACGACTTTTAAACAGTACCTTTGGCAGTATAGTCACCGTTTACCCGTCAATTTTAAAAACACTTCAGACTATACATACAAATATCCGGTCCACGTTTAACATTGCTAAATAAAGTCACTTAGGTATGTTTTTTTGGCCCCTTTGGCACGCATTATATGGGTGCTCATCGTTATAATTATTTTCTTTAACTTTTTTGTGCAACTCAGTGTACGGGTCAAGTGGAACAAGTCCGTGTAGGTAATTGGTAGTTTAGAAAACTAGCTATGTAGGACTCGATTTACAGCTAGTGCGTGTAGGGATCTATTTACAGCTAGTGCGTGAAGGGATCTATTTACAGCTAGTGCGTGTACCTAGTTACATAGATCTGCTTATCTCTAGACTTGCACATTGTCAAGTAGAGTTTAGTGTAGACTAAACATCTGGGGGCAGGTCAGTTGAGCAAAGACCCAGTTACCTAACACCCTTTTCTCGAAGTCATTCAGGACTTTGACCCCTATAACTTCGTTATGGACAAAGCTAGAAGCCTGAATCTCAGTGATCAAGGGGTGATGATATTCCCTTACTTATTGACCAAATTTTGGGGAATGATAATACCCATTATTATGAAATGTCACTTCCAAATGTCAGGCAAGTTGAGACCAGTTTAGTGTTAGACAGCAGCACGTTAGAATTAGTAAATGACACGAAGTTTCTTGGAATAACCGTTGATAGCAAATTGCAGTGGAGACCCCACATAGATAAACTAACTGGTAAATAAATTTCTGCGGCTTATGCTGTTAGGAACATCAGACAAAACACGGATGTGGCTACATCTAGGCTAGTATATTTTAGTTACTTTCATAGTGTCATTTCCTATGGTATCTTGTTGTGGGGGAAAGCAGCGGATGTACAAACTATTTTTAATTTACAGAAAAGAGCTATTCGGGCAATTTAATTTTAATTAAATTTAAAAAAACTCTTTCAAGGGTCAGTGCATTCTCTACTACAATGTGATACCTCTGGAGATTTTGAAATTGCCTTTTGAGCAATTTAAAAAGCATTTTAAAGCGACTTTGTCGAAAAGGGGATATTACAATGTTCAAGACTACTTTAATGATGGGACTGTATAGGGTTAATCTAACTCAACACATTCCGTGCTGTTATGATGTATTCCTGCATATTAATTATAATTATTCATATTCTAATATTTGTATTAGTTATGCACAAGCAATTTTTAAAAGAGATCTTAAAATCAATCTGTGGGAGTTTCTAGGCCCTTCTTCTCCCACAGTGGTCCAATGTAGAGAAGAGGCAAAAAATTACGTTTGCTAAGTATATGTTAATATCTACAGTAATAAAAAGACATTTGATTTGATTGATTTGATTTGGTTTGAACAACTTGCCACAAGAAACCTAGGGTCGCAAACGGAAAAAAAAGGTTATCTCTAGTATTTATATATCGGTATATAGGTAACTATTATAAGCAGCTGATGGGGTCAATGTTGTTTTTTTTATTATTATAAGCCCACTGCTGGGCTAAGGCCTCTCTTCCCCTCTTCCACTCTTCACGAACCTGGGCTCTTTCCCACCAGTTCTTCTCGTGGACCTTTGCATTTAGGATCCCGAGAGATGTTAATTTGGCCCATCGGTGTGGTTGACAAACTATGCATATGTCATAGCTATATCGTAGAATTGGCTATACCATGATATCGTCAACTATGGATTGATCATTTCATGAAATACCATATCATGACATAGTCAATTATTTCATGAAATTATCAGAAAGAGTTGAATTTCACGAAAACATGTGTTTTTAAAAGCATTTGTATTCACTACAACGTGGTGTTTTTTGTGTTATAAATGTCAAATTAACACGAAGACTTTTCGGGGGCTTCGCTGCGCTCGCCACCTTTAGTCTTCACCTAGGCTTCCGCAGTGTTTTGACCAAAAATATTTTTTCGTTCAAGGAAAGTTCTAATTCAACCATGGTTGACGATATCATGATATATCGATATATCTAAAATATATCTAAATAATACATATTTAAAAAATATATCTAAAATGCGATTCTTGAAGTCAATAAAGGCGAAAATCACAAGTACGCCCAAATTAACCATGCCTCATGAAGGCGGGCAATACATCAGAAAAATATAAACGCTTTTTTATTGGCTTAAAGATTTCGACAAAATATACCCCAATCCCTGGAAATAAGAATGAAAATCTTCTGCTAGCTAATTTTGGTGTTGCCCATTTTGCATGATTTATGACATTGTGGGGCATGTAACAAAAGCATATTATCCGCTCGCATCGGGCTGCGGAAGATGTGTAAAGCATATTATCCGCTCGCATCGGGCTGCGGAAGATGTGTAAAGCATATTATCCGCTCGCATCGGGCTGCGGAAGATGTGTAAAGCATATTATCCGCTCGCATCGGGCTGCGGAAGATGTGTAAAGCATATTATCCGCTCGCATCGGGCTGCGGAAGATGGGTAGAGCCAAAGAGATGATCGATGTAGGTAATAATAACCATAAACAATAATCATACCAATCTTTTTGTAAAAAATGAGAATTATTCGATATCCGCCATTTTATCGAGTGGTAATATTGCACAGGGGGGTGAAAAATCACTCCCCTGTCAGCCAGCCACCCAGGGCCAGATGCGGATCATAATTTGTTTAACGAATTACATTACATTTCTGGTCCCCACGGCACAGAGTATCCTAGTGTGGGGCCAGAGGCAATGTATGTGCCTGTATGTACGTGCTCTGTTAATCCAAGTTCTGTTCACATTCCAGGTGCGGGACCCAGCGCCGGCGTCGTCCTTTGCTCTCCACCAGGAGCCCAAGCTTGAAGATACCTCGAGCGACCGCGAGTGATGGCCTAAAGGAGCAAGCCCCTTGGCATTACCACCCTCAGACAGCACCCTCCAGCCGTCACCACCACGCTTACGGGGCACAGCGTCAGTCGAAACCAGTTCAAACCAGTGAAAAGCAGTTATTGAACCTCTGTAAGACCTTTATGTGTATCTCTAGTGAAACGGTATGGCGCGCGTCTCAAAAGAAGTGGTATTTTTAATGTACTTTTTATTATTGAGTGTCTCGGGTGATTTCCAATGGTTTTACTTAGTTACTAATTGTATAGTGAGTCACTAAACATTATGTTCTTTTTTGGTTGATAATGTTCGATGCCATCAGTGGTGTCGATTCCGCTTATTTATAAATGGAAATTGCATGATTGTTAATTAGGAAGACAGTTTATTTCAAAAGAAAATATCGTAGAATTATCTTTTTAATTTTGCATAAAACAAAAAAAAAATTTTTTCACTACCTATTAAACTAGGTACCATAAATTATTTCCTTTCTCGTAAATGTTTCCCTTAAATCTACAGATCACTTGTTAAATATAAACACAATATTTTTCTTACCACCGCCAAATCCTAATAAGAGGTGGGCAATTGCTTAAATTCTTAGCAAGAACGTGTTCCATCCAGTAATAAATCATCCATTTTAAAAGTTTTGACAACATTAATATGTACTTGATTAACGTTGATTTTACATTATGATCTCAGGGATTAAATTAAAAAGATTTTGTATTTGTCCGAAGAATTAATGCTAGTCAAATTTTTGAAGTAACAAAATTTTAGTCTCTCTAGACTAGACTTTTTAGTTTTACCAATAATTGGCAAACTTATGCAAGAACTAGAAAAACTTTTGCTGTTTTAAATAGACTTTCTAACATTTTGTCCAGAAATTATTGAAAAAAAAATCCGCCCACAACAAAAAATAACGTCCTTTCAACAATAAATAGTTCAATTACATATTTATTTTACATATTTAAATGTCTCTTTAAGGTTCTCAGAAAGATTAACGCCTGTGCATATGCATTTTAATGTACATCTAACATGGCATCGACTATGATTAGATAAATCCATACAGGGTGTTTCAACTTTGTGATCGCTTCGCACAACAGGCCAAAAAAGTAGTTCGTGATGGATGACTCGCAAGTTTTTTTTTATCATAAGTTAAAAAAATCAAATTAAAGTCCTATGAGAAATATTTAAAGATTCACCTCACCAGTACGGTATTCACTATCTAGTTGAAACATTGTTATTTCATAACGCTGAGCCATAAACTGTCACAAACCTATTGAAGTAAATTGTTTGAGCAAACTAATTTTAAGCAGTGATCATTATTCATTTGTGTGTGGAATGGTAACATTATTATTATTACTGTCCTTGTTTGTCATTTTGTAAATAAAACAACCTGTAGATAGTCATGTTCATTAAACTTTGATAGTTGAAAATGTTTTTTTTTTGTTTTTTTTTTTTTGTTATCCAGGTAAGAACTGAGTTTTAGCGTTTATTTAAGACATCTAGTTCTAGTTGTACATTGTGATTGGATCCTAGTAATTATAAGATTTTCATGTAATTAATTAAACTAGGATGTAAGCTGTATTTAATATTGTCATTATTATTGTATTTAATGATTGTGAGATAACAAATTAAATTAACTTTTGCCCTCCACGTGTCGAGATCACACTGTCTTGTGATACCACATTAACTTTAAAGCTACTGTGAGCGGCACACTCCTGTATTGACATTTGATGATATAGGTATAGTATGAAAACTATGTTTGACATCTGTTTGACAGGTGTCAACGACTCCTAAAATATGAATGTCTGATGATATTTGTCCGAATCAGAAGTCCATTAGTATTTCAGTAGATTACATGTTTAATATTTGCGTAGTTTGAAAAATTCCAAAAATATTTTGACTTTCTCTTTACTTAGGGGGTACTTTTACCTAACTAGTGGTTAAACAAGATTTTACTGAGATATTTTGTAAAAGTCATTAAATCATTATATCTTACCTATTTAACTAAACTAAATATTGTACCACATCGTCCATACTTTCATTGATATCTAAAATACATAAACATGTAAATAAACATATCGCACTAAAGTTAATAAGACCTGCAAATTTATCCGTATCTATAGTGAAAAAATAGTTTCTTTAAGTGAAAACTTTTAAACTTAAACAAGTTCATTGGATTTATCTGAGCTACTGACAACCATTCATTATTTGATTATTATAGTGTATGAAACGTCAGAAATTAAACAATAGATTATAAATAAATAAATAATTTAAACAAAACAAAAACCCGACTGCTTAAAATAACCACTAAAAAAGAAAAAAACTCTCTAATTTAGTGTGAAGAGAAATACAGAGGACCGTGTATTATATTTCATTAGGTAACTACATCAATTTATCTTTTATTTATGTATTTTATTTCATTACAAATATGTTTTTTATATGTTTAAAATTTTTGCAGGTGGGACAAACTAATGACCCAAATATATTTAATTGATATCTAGTAAATGGTTTTGTCAATGTTGATTATAGATACCTACACTACAGTTTTTTGTGGAATTGTATGTGCCCCCCCGCCTGCAATAATTTAAATCATATAAATTATATTTGTAACACATTAAAGTATATCTGTTATTTATGTTGGTACCTAATAAAATATAATACACGGTCCTCTGTATTTCTCTTTTCATTTAATTATAGAGCTTGTTTTTTCCTTTTTGTGGTTATTTTATGCAGTCGGGTTTTTTGTTTTATTTTACTATTTTTTTATTTCAGACTTTTTGACTAATACTATGTTATTTCTGTTTAAGTTAAAGGAAACACTCCGAAGAGTGACGGTACACACGTGACGGTACACACGTGACGGTACACACGTGACGGTACACACGTGACGGTACACACGTGACGGTACACACGTGACGGTACACACGTGACGGTACACACGTGACGGTACACACGTGACGGTACACACGTGACGGTACACACCCAGTCTATCACCTTTTGTTGGATTTCTGGGCGCTGATAGTGAAACTTAAGGCTTTCGTGAAACGTTTTACCTTTCCATTAAAACTAAAACTGTAAGTTATACGGTTATTTGAAATTGCTATTAAAAACCCTTCATTTTGACACCCCATTAGATAGGTTTGGAAAAAAAATTTTTTGGAATTCAAAATGTGGCGTCTAAAATCTGCTCCTTTTTATAATTTTTTATTTTACCCAGTGCCACTCGCGCTATTAATACGAATCTAACGACACCTGAAACGTTAAAATCCTTCAAGCCGTTTAGGCTGTAGCAGGGAACATAGAAATCTACATACATACACACTTACATACACTCGAAAAACGTAACCCTCCCTTCTGAAGGCAGTCGGGTAAAAACCTCAGGAAGAGCGCTTGATGCCTATCGTACAGGCTTTTTTAGCTTAGTTTAGGTATCAAGAACCATACAAATTGTACTAATTATGGCTATATTGAGTTTTTTATATACTTTTTTACTACTATACAGTCGATAAACAACCTAAGCTTCTATATAGGTCGCTAGAGGGCGTGAAAGAAATTGAGGCTTAACCGTGCGGTCCGAAATGATGAAAACAGGTATGCGCGAGCTTGGGACTTTATAGATCCACAAACCTACCTGACCTGGTGACTTACGGACTTACTCAATGGCTTACGACTGAGATTAGCGTATGCCTCCGAGCAAGATAAGTATGTGGATCTCTCTACACAGTTCTGACACTCCAAATTGGATATGTCACAGCCCATAATAATATGGTACAACGCCACAAGTTCTACAACGCCATCTAGCGAGCTGCTTTGTTAATTGATCTATCAGTAAAGTCGTAATTGACCAAGACATTTACTGTGTTACTCCAAAAATGTTACACATAGTTTAACCTCAAAACAAACGTCAAATCAGTGTTTAAAAGTAGTTTTTTTTTTGTGGTGAGACCCCTTAAGTTTGCAAATTACATTTTTAAATTTTGGGCAAGGTATTAAACTATTATACCGATGTGACGCAATAGTACATTACTTCAGAGGGAAGAAAGTGACAGTTCCATACCGAGATTATGGCATTTGCGCCACGAGCTTGCGAGGGGCGCAAACCATTTGAGGTATGGAACTGTACTTTATCCTGAGGTATGTATAGTGCTTTTTATTACACCTACGAGGAAAATTATAGACATAAATGCATCCATATTTTACAAAATACACAAAGATAAATGCTAAATCAATCGAAGTTTTTGCGAAAAGGCGCGGGCTTTTCCTTTTTTTATTCGCCCGTTTCTGGAGTAGGCTAAGATCCTAAGGTCATGCAGCCACTTTTTCCGTGATTCCGCGCGTTTTTAAAAAACTTTTTATCACACCTGCTCTGAAAATACATACTAATTATACCAATTAGAGGGAAGAAACGCCTTTATCCCGCCCTTCAAATCCTTTCATCCCAAGGTATGGAAGTTTGTATGAAAATCCTTCCGACCCAAGGGTGGGAAGTATGTATGAAATTCCATTACATACCCGGTTTTTTTTTTTATTTGTCAGCAGTCATACTGCAAAGAGACTTTAACTGTCTACTAATTAAATTTCAAGTAAATTGTTACTGGCCACATACAGTTTTTTTTTTACCAGTTACCAACCTCCTTGGTGCATACAGAAAATTAAAAACGAAATTATTTTTGTATATAAAACGCGCGGAATCACAGAAGAAGTGGCTGCATGACCTTATGATCTTAGCCTACTCCAGAAACGGGCGAATAAAAAAAGGAAAAGCCCGCGCATTTTCGCAAAAACTTCGATTGATTTAGCATTTATCTTTGTGTTTTCTGTAAAATATGGATGCATTTATGTCTATAATTTTCCTCGTAGGTGTAATAAAAAGCACTATACATACCTCAGGATAAAGTACAGTTCCATACCTCAAATGGTTTGCGCCCCTCGCAAGCTCGTGGCGCAAATGCCATAATCTCGGTATGGAACTGTCACTTTCTTCCCTCTGAAGTAATGTACTATTAATAACTTGCTAAGACGCACAGTTGTGCCCATGCCACATATGTGCCCGTATGGAAGTAGGCGTGACGCTATGTTATGTTGCTATTCCGATTTAGACTTATTAGAATCCGTAGAAACCTTGCGTAACATTGGATAATTGGCGAAATTTTTTTACAGATTCAGGAGTTCATAATTCTTGTAATTCAGTAGGTATTTCCATTATTCTTTTTATTGTTCAAAAAGTTAATTTCAAAGTTTTACTTTCACAAGTTAATATTTTTTTTAATTTTAAGTTTGATGATGATACATTTTCTTGACACTTTTAAAAATTTTGCTGTTAGCTTAATGTTGTCTCATTAATTCACATAATTTTATAAAATAAGGATTTGTCATTCCTAAAAAAAAATGCAAAAATGTTTGGTACTGAAAATTTTGTTATCTTCAATTTCTCCATACAAAACACTGATATCATCGGTAAGCACCTTAGACTCGAACTAAGTTCTGGGCGGCAGTCATGTTTGTATTTTTATTTTATTTATCAGCGTGAAAAAATATATTTTACTTTCTAAACTTTTACTAAGATATCTATCAAAAATATGAATATTAGTCGAGTTTTTTTTTGTTTCTGAATGAAACTTCGTATGTCAGTAGCTTATGATACTTCCATTACTATGGATAACAAAAAATATTTCTCTAGTTTAGTATGAAACGTCAGTCCATCACAATTCAGAACTTTGTAGATAAATAAATAATTTAACTTTACACCCAGCTAACTATATCTACTTTAGTCTTATTGTAAGGATTAAATAAATGTGTAAATATTTTGGTGGCGAGTCGAGTGAAAAATACTTAAAAGTCTTATATCAAAATCTTTTAAAAATACATAAGAAGGCCCGTTATAAGGTAAACACGAATCTTAATTTACTTCACTTAAAATACGGCGTCAGATTTGTAATAAACACAATTGTGCTTACCACAAAAACTCTGCTACTATTTTTAATGTCTGTTATGAAAACATTTCTGTAATTATTGTGATTCATCACTTATTTGACAACTTATAAATTTTGTATAAAGGGATACTTGCGGGACTGGATTTTTTCAAAATCCAAGAGATGGCGCTGTAGACGGCCGCCCTTTTTTTGCTTTGGCGCAAGATTAATGTTGTAAATAGAGTTGCGGTAGAGGACACTTAAACAAACAAAAAGTGCTTGGTAATATTTCATCTAAATTGTCAAGTTTGCGAGATAATTGGATGTAAAGATAAATACATGAGGACATTGATTCTTTTACCCCAATTATCTCGTAACGTGACACAAGTTTAAATATTACCAATCAAAATTAAGTCTCTTCTAGCCATATTTATAACATTCATCATGCGCCAAAGCAAAAAATGGATAGGCTGTCCTACAGCGCCATCTCTTGGTTTTTGAAAAAAAATGTGCTGAAAGTCTCCCATTGTACCCCTGTCAAGTTTTGTGTGTGGTCTCACATTAAGACTTTATAAATTGATTGTAGAAATAAGTATTTAATTTGGATTTTATGCGGCGAATTATTATTTTTATTCAGTGCTGTTTAAAATCACATTTAAACGGTTGAAAATGTGGTTATTTACTTACTTAATGTATAATTAATTTATAAAACAGTCAATCTCGAAATAAGGATTCGCCACCAAAAGATAACTTGACAGAGTCTCAAGGTACACAGGTTTTTGTTATAATTGATATTTGGAAGTGATATTTAAACAATTTCTTGTCGAATAAACGAATTTATCGTTTGAAGTGTTGTTCTTATTTAGAGGTATAGTGGGTAGGCGTTGGTATTGCGATAGCAGTCATTGTCCCGACTGCTACTGCGAACCATCATACGTGGTAACGGTCGGCGACCGCTACCACGATACGCTAAACGACAGTAACTTCGAATGTTGCACTCAATAACTAAGTATTCCTAACCCAATCATGAGAGTACAGTGGTAGACAGGAGTAGATGACCGCTATTGCAACGCTAACCCGTACCCACTATGGTTTCATAGCTGTATCTGTCATATTACCCCTACATATAAATCTGCAACATAGCCTTTATGAATGAATGGATGAATTGTACTACTCAAGCATATATATTATCAAGGAGTATACCTAGTTCAGTCAAATGGCCGGCATACCAGAGGACACGCTTTTTGAGGAGGGGGAGTGACCTGCTCACGTGAGAGGGGAGGATTTTGAATAGAATCGACCGATTAATGCAATCTTTAGATTTCCAAAGAAAATAAAAATATTTTTTCAAGATCAATTACAGTATTAAAACAGATTCCGATTCTAATCTAAATTTACAATAATATAATATAACAATTCAGATCCATAGACAACATTCAATCGCAATAATCAAGGGACAACACAGTCGTGCCTTCCTCTCAAAGAACCTGCCACATCCTCGCACTATATCCTTCCATGCATCACTAAACAGAATAGCGGAGGCTGCCGGGGCGCCACCGTGCGGTGCGTGCCGCCCGCTAGTAGCTGGTGCCAGCGGCGAAGTAGTGGGCCTTAATCGCACGAAAAAGTAAGCTAAATTGCAATACCGTAGAAGGTGCTTGGCTACGGGACTGGGTAGTGTCGCAGTTAAATAAATCATGTCTTGATGAAGCCTTTTATTAAACGATTTTTTGTGTAAAAAGGCCACATCCCAATGTTTCCATACAACCGACGAGCAAAACCGTTTTGATAGTTCATAAAAAGTATGTGTTGACTACTATTGTCTAGCCAATGGGATACTTTCAGAACAGTTTTTATTTAAATCCAACAGTTGGCAAAGCTTGCTTTATCCTTCGTATTAGGTTGCACGCGCAAGAACAACAAAATCCATCATCATCGGGGGTCTTCCCACGCAACCCTTCTGGGGCGTGGGGAGACATGGTCAGATCAACGGATCTCTTTCTGAAGAATCGCCTATGTCCACTCCTGTGGACAGGTCATCGGTGGGCTCTCACGGGCGGTGGTCTTCTCACTGGATGAGGTATTCCATTAGGTGATCGCCGGCTCAGAAACCAGGAGCTCTATTTTCGAATCGAGTGACATTTATTTCACGCGAGCGTTCTTTTCTACTGATATTCCTTCGACATCCGAAATTTCGTATTTTTCAGTCATTCGTCTGCAACGAGTAGTCAGGGCCACTCGTTGCGCAAGTCGAATAGTAGAATAAACGTCAAATACGTTAAAGCTAATGTCAACAGTGTCACCACAATTGAAAGTGTTACAATTCATGTCATATAACTTCTCAAACGATTTTTTGGAAATTAGGATGATTTTCTCAGACTAGTTTCAAATGACAATTAGTACCTACCTAAAATAAGCAAAAGGCATTGTCATACAGCCTCCAATAATATGAGAGAATTTAACGTTGCGTTTCCCATGCGGTATTTGGGTCGTATTTATGAAATTTCATAATTTTAGATATTATTGTTTTTTTTTTTATAAACTTTTATTTTGCAGAGATCGAAAAAGTTGCATTAAGAGATCTATTAGGAGTATTGATCTTCCATATTTTTGTATATTCTCAATAAAAGATACGAAAAAATATGTATTAAAGGAATAGCAATGTATACGAAAGTGACAGCGTTAATATCTTCCACATAAGAAAGAACAGAGCGCTGGAGTCAAACAAAAATAATAACGTAGCGCCAAACCACATAATAATTGTTTAAAAATAAAACACGCTATTTTGTCAAAAAATGTTTCAAGGAGAGTTTACGAATGCATAATGTCACATTGAATAATAATAATAATTAACTAATAAAATAAATTAACTAATTTCATTACGAAATTGAATGCAATTTGTAAATAAATTAGTTACGATTTCATAATTACAGGAAAAAAATAAACAATTTAGAGGTCTTTTCGTAATTAAATTCTATTGACAAAATTTCATCCAATCGCATTTTCCTTCAGTGAGAATCTTAATTAAATACACAATAAACGTTAACCCAAAAATCAAATCTGTAGATAACTTTGTAGTGGAGTAAATGGGGTTGGCCGGTGAAAGCTAATTCCAGATGGCGCTAGCACGTCTTGTAACTCCTTCAAAATGACAAAAACGTAGGGATGCCATTATTTTCATTCGATTCGAATCGTTCGAGATTGAATTTATCTGGCGCAAGGATCGAAAGAATATGTTTGTATTAAAAAAGATGGGATTACTTCAGGGAAATGCAATTCTAGTTCACACGTCCATGGGTTAAGCTCGTTTAAGCTTCAAACAATACAAAAAGTTCGAAAATAGGACATCCAAAAGCGATCTTTGATTAAATCGATTCGAATGTAATCCCTATAATACAATGTCAGTGTCAACTGTCGGTCAATGTTGGTCTGGTCAATGTCTTTTCTGTTGTAGATTCGACTTAATCAATCAACTAGGTACATGGAATATGATAACTTTCCCGACCCGAGTATTTTCCCTGCTTTACGTAGTCTGATTCCACGAAATGATTCCGACATAACATAACCTTGTTCTATTGCTCATCACTAATTTTTTACGACGTATCGCCTTCAGCCACTGTTTTGATAACTTTAGGTCTTTGGGAAAAAATTAAGGGGGGCTCCCCATTCTTGGAACTGAAACCAAAATATTTTTTTTTCATCAAATAATAATAATAATAATATATATATGTTACCGGCCAAACCCGATTTCAGGACAAACTAGTTTTGCCTAGGATAAACTATTATTTATCACTTTGGTCAGACATTATTTTGCCATGTGGGTTACGGGCAATGTGATAAGACAGATACTATCAGGGAAAACACTGCGGTAGCTTAGGTTAAGGCGATGATGGAATAAAAATGCGCTGTCGAGTGGAAGTGAGATGTAATAATTACTCGCGAATAAGAAAAAGCGGGATGCCAATAATGCACTCGCGACTAATCTGAAACCACGTAAGCGCCAAAACGTAAAAAAAAATCATAAAAAATAAACTATTTCAGGGAATTAACTTTCAAATTGAAAATCGTTAGAAATAACAATTGTTCATACATTGCAATTATCACACAGTCATATTCACTTACTACTGCGGTGTAATAGGATAAAACCATAAAAAAAGGGTTGACTTTGTATTTATTTTCTATCGAGAAAATTTTATCCAAACATGTTTTCCAATTAAGAATCTCTAGATTATATAGTCAAATTACATATACCAGAAATTATTTACGATTTGCCCAGTATTTCCTGAAAAACACATGAATACAGCACCCCATATTTATTTAATCAGCGTCTTAAGGATAAAGGGGGTGAGCGAAGCGAAGCCTCCTTTATCCTTCGTGTTAGGTTGAACATGAAAGAACAACAATATTATCATTGGACAGTAGAGTACCACGAAAATAATCTTATCCTAGGCAAAACAAGTTTGTCCTGAAATCGGGTTTGGCCGGTAACATATATATATATACATATATATAAATTTGATGAAAAAAATATATTTTGTTTCAGTTCCATGAATGGGGAGCCCCACTCAATTTTTTTTCTATTCTTTTATAAAAATAGTTAAGCGTTTTACAGAATACATATACATACCAAGTTTCAACTGTGTTTCGGAATAAAGTTGCTGTGATATACGGTCGGACGGACAGACGGACAGACAGACAGACAGAGTCACAGTTGAGACGAATCTAACGACACCTCTCAAGCAAAAATCATTCACTCGAAAAACATAACCCTCCTTCTGGCGCGGTCGGGTAAAATTCAAATAAAATTTATTATAATTTTTCACGATAAACTTCGACTAACTAATTGTATTATGTATTTATCAATTAGAATGGTAAGGAGATAGAACAAAATAAGCTCGATTATTTGGAACTAGCACAATTACTGCAATCGAGTTAAAAATCGATAGCAGTATCTGTGACATGGCGTAATCGCCAACAGCCAAAGAACATCGAATTATAACTCGGTGCCCGTTGGCTGTTTGCGCTCGCTACGACCTACGCCTTCTTACCGTGAACTTCTCGGTTCGTAAATATAAGCCTTTTCGAACTCGTGGGAAATATACTATCGTGCAACAAGAGAGCAAAATTGATTTTTGCTGCGAATGCTTGTTTGAGTCCCGAGTGAGCGAAGGATTATATATTTGAATCACGAGCGTAGCAAGCAACTCAAGGCACGAGATGCAAATAAGTTTGGTCTCGTGTTGCACATACAAATTTTCATCTCAGCAATGAGAATATACCAAATAAGGAATGAAAAAATACAACATAAAAAAATCGAATGAAAAACATGTCGTTTACTGCGGTTGTGGCTCTGATGACCATGCGAGAGGTCCCGGGTTTGATCCCCGGCTGGAATACAGAAAAAAAAAATCCCCAGGTCTTGGATGTTTAGGTGTGTGACGTCGCTGTATCTGGTTCCCACGACACAGAGTATCCTAGTGTGGGGCCAGAAGCAATGTATGTGTCTGTATGTAAATGTAAATGTTTAATGTTTTATGTACTCAGAATGTACAAATAACATTTATTGTAATCTTTCATGATAAACCTTCCCCATGTCATGTGTAATCTAATCGCAATCAGCCGAAGAACATCGAATTATAAATCGCTGTTTGTGATTTCGCCTAAGTCCGCGGCATTCAAAATTAAAAAGCTACTTTGTCTCACTCATTGAGCGAAATGCAACTTTGGACACTGTTCACTCGCAGCAAAAGCCTCTTCTTCAAGATAATTGTCAGGTCTTAAGAGCAGAAGTCAAAGTTGTACCTAATAAAAAGGTAAACAGTATTCACTCATTCACAGAAGAAACCCTAACATAAAAATAAATGGTAGGACGATTAGTTATCAAATTTCTGTCTTACAACTTTATGCCGTGAAACAGTAATCTCGCTACTGCGTCATATTTTTGCTTTTTTATTTATTTTTTTAATATGAAATATAATTTAGGAAGGCGGCCCATGCATTAGTTAGGTATCAATTCACCGAAACAATTTACTTGTTAGTAATATATTATTCTGCACTACATTAGCCATGTTAATTTCTGGATCAACACATATCAGCCATATCTTTCATTGCTTTCCTGTTATTGTTTTTTTTACAGTAAGCAATTTGTACACAAAAGTTATCCTACTGTCATCAATTAATTTATCTAAGTTATATTCTATTCTATAGCATTTTCTGCACCAAAAATTTGAAAAACAACATTTTTTTTATCTACATAGTCGAAAGACAGCTATATTTTACCACTTATACAGCTGTACAATAGTAATGAATCAGCTTTTTCACGACAAATGATAGTAAAATCGCATCTAAAAAGCGTTTAGGTGACTTGTAGTTACTAATTCACTGTCTTTGCATATTATTACTGCTTTTTTACGACTACCGCAACTATATTTCAGCATTTATACGATCTTTAGCTGTAATAACTGCTCCCAAACGCCATTGCCGCGTTGTATAAGCGCTTACAGACCATTCTTAGTAACTACTTCTTTTGTTGCTTTGTGTTTTCGCTGCATGTCGCCATCCATAATTGCTCCACCTCATTATCGTTCAGCACCCGATCACCTTTTTTCGCCATCTTGCCAACATCTGATTATTGTTTTTTTTACAGTAAGCAATTTGTACACAAAAGTTATCCTACTGTCATCAATTAATTTATCTAAGTTATATTATATTCTATAGCATTTTCTGCACCAAAAATTTGAAAAACAATATTTTTTTTTATCTACATAGTCGAAAGACAGCTATATTTTACTACTTATACAGCTGTACAATAGTAATGAATCAGCTTTTTCACGACAAATGATAGTAAAATCGCATCTAAAAAGCGTTTAGGTGACTTGTAGTTACTAATTCACTGTCTTTGCATATTATTACTGCTTTTTTACGACTACCGCAACTATATTTCAGCATTTATACGATCTTTAGCTGTAATAACTGCTCCCAAACGCCATTGCCGCGTTGTATAAGCGCTTACAGACCATTCTTAGTAACTACTTCTTTTGTTGCTTTTTTACAGAATAAAATTGTGCTGTAAACATTTTACGACAAGACTGCTAGTTGGGTACTTAATAGTAGCTGATTATACGATATCCGACATTTTAAGAATCTGCCTTTACCCGAATCTGTTGTTTCCAGAATAAGGGCGTTTTTTGGTTGTGCACATTTATCATGCGCCAAAACAAAACAAAAATGGAGTGTAGTCGACAACGCCAACTGTTGGAGAAAATTCTTCGTCGTCTTTCGTTGACAGGAGCGACAAACGTACTAATAATGTACAAACGCCAGGTTGACCACGAAGTAAACAAGAACCAAGTAGTGCCCTCTATTGCATGAGCTTGGCGTTTATGTAAATAAAGTTATCCCGCGCCTCCTTTCGGTTTTTCTTAGCAACATTTCAAATGGTACTATCCTATTCTTCTACAATTCTGTTGGGGTTTTCAGATTTTGTATATAGATGGCGCTCTTGCGTTTTATAGTTATGATAGTTCCGTAATAGCTACATAGATGGAGGTGAATTTAATGCTATTAGTTTGTGTTTACGGAGATTGTTAGTAACGCAGTTCATCATAGGAAGTATAGTTTTTTTCCCAAGGTCAAGCTGTATCAATTATTTTACCTTCATGTACAATCGAACCAACTGAATCATGACCCACTTGCCTGATAATTCGTTTGAAACTTTCAAACTTGTAAGATCTAACTAAATGTCAGTGTCGAATCAAATGATAACAAGTTCGTTACCAAGGAAATAAACCTTCAAGCGAATTTCGACCTACTTGCATTTAAGGGGTTTAGCAAAATAAGCTTATGGTGGGTCATGATTCAGATGGTTCGATAGTACCTAAAATGGGGTTGGCAACTGTCAAAGTGGCGCTGGTATCGGTTGGTTCCCCTAACGTCAAAGTCACGCTTCTGTGTTACCAGTACAGTGTGTTCAATCGCCAGTCATGTGAGCATATAGTAAAAAACCCTGCCAAAAAGACAAAATTAAGTTGTATAGTAGTAATTACATGAGATTATATCATATACCTACTCGAAAAATTACTTTTGTTGTGTAGTGAATAGATTCTGATTACCAATTATCACAGAAAAAAATACAGAAATTACCTAGTCGATGGTTGAAAGTGGCAACTGGATAAAGGTACCAAATGCACGTGGCGCCACCTATGATTAGCTTTCACCGGCCAACCCCATGAAAACTACAGAATGTTTACAAAGAAAGTAAACTTTCATTGAAGAATGAAGACCCATCTAGTGTAATAATATCAAAAATATTCCAGCAAATATGAATGAGAGTTTCTTTCTAAAGGCAACAATGGGGTTGGCCGGTGAAAGCTAATCATAGGTGGCGCCACGTGCATTTGGTACCTTTATCCAGTTGCCACTTTCAACCATCGACTCATATCTGTAATTTTTTCTGTGATAATTGGTAATCAGAATCTATTTACTACACAACAAAAGTAATTTTTCGAGTAGGTATATGATATAATCTCATGTAATTACTACTATACAACTTAATTTTGTCTTTTTGGCAGGGTTTTTTACTATATGCTCACATGACTGGCGATTGAACACACTTTACTGGTAACACAGAAGCGTGACTTTGACGTTAGGGGAACCAATCGATACTAGCGCCACTTTGACAGTTGCCAACCCCATTTCAATAAATCCAGCAACAAGTATAAAAATATCAACAAATCAAAGTTCTCATTTTTCATACGTTATCTTATCTTCATAATTATGGCCTAATACAGTAAGTAACATGCATTGAATAATATTGTAGTGGACCTCCCATCTGTTTGGCACCTTGACACAATTTTCTTTGTTTAAAAACCTAACTTAACCTAAACAGGTTATACCATTCGCTGACCATCTCAAACCAGAAAAACCATGTCTGCCGTGGCTGTCGCTCACTACGAGTCGTTTATCAACGACGTGCTCAAAGCAGACCTTCGGAAGACTGAGTCATCACTGCAACAAGTAAATGCTGAAATTTCAGATCTAATCCAACAAAAACATACACTCAAAGTGATATCGGATAAGAAAATTCATCCCAATGGATTCAAAAGCCAAGTAAACATTGGTTGCAACTTCTTCCTTGAAGCGTCAGTAGAAGACACATCTACTTTACTCATGCATATTGGTTTAAACCACTACTTGGAGTTTAAAATAGAAGAAGCCCAAAAGTATTTGGACGCTCGGATTAAAGCGTATGAAGATATGTCAGACCATCTCCGGAGCAAAGCTGCTGATACTAAAGCTCATCTAAAGTTAATGCTGTTCAATTTAACACAACTACGGAGTACAGAAGCAAGTAGTACATAATTAAGTCAGTGCTTTAATATGAAGATATTTTTAAGGATTACTTTGTAAATATAGAATAAGGATAGTCAAGGTACTATCGAAGCATCTGAATCATGACCCACCATAAGCTTATTTTGCTAAACCCCTTAAATGCAAGTAGGTCAAAATTCGCTTGAAGGTTTATTTCCTTGGTAACGAACTTGTTATCATTTGATTCGACACTGACATTTAGATAGATCTTACAAGTTTGAAAGTTTCAAACGAATTATCAGGCAAGTGGGTCATGATTCAGTTGGTTCGATTGTACATACTATGTACAAGGTACATATAATTAAAACTTTATGTTAAAATAGTACATTTGAAGGTGTAATTTATTTGACTGCATTCATCATCATTGTCAACAGGCTTACAATCTTTACATGTTTATTACAGCTGCTGTGAATTCTTCGTTAGTTAATGGTTATAATAATATGCTTAATGAAGCATAATATTAGGCATCACAATACATTTCTGAGACTGAAGATGGGCGAGCATACTTCACTGATTAATTGTTATAAGATGGTATTTTAGCAGGTAAGTAATTTGCTCTGTGAAAATCCAAAAATCCGATCCAATTCAAAAATATTTTTACAAATTAAATTAGTTGGGTACATTTACATTATTTATGGCTAGTATTTAATCGCAAATCAAAAATACAGATTTTCACAGCAAAAAACCATCAGCAAAAACACTTTTTAAGTTTTAAGTATTTTTGTTGTTCTCACATGTTCAACCTAATATGAAGGATAAAGGGGGCTTCGCTTCACTGTTTACCCTTCACCTAAGCTACCACAGTATTTTGCCCTGATATTTGCTGGGAAAATCAGTATATTTGCTGTGCAAATCAGTATTTTTGATATGCAGTTCAATATTTCCATTATTTATTAGTTATCACATTTTTTCAAATCAAAATTGCACGATAATTTGATTTGATTTTCGAAGATATCTACCTCTAATCTCACATAACCACTTTTTTATTGTCATTTTGAGGCAATTGTGAATAATTGACATTGATGTACTAACAAATAAAACAGACTAAAATTGCCTGCCAAGCAAAGCTTTTGAATCAGCAGCCTATAAGGATAGTCAAATCATAACTTGGATGGTATTGTATCATATTAGAGTATCTCCTGGAATTACTCCTAAGCAACATTCTCTCTGCCTGGATAGAGGCATATATCTTCCAGTATAAATGTAGATATAGGTGTGATAAGTAATTAGATTCAATATAACCCTTCTTGCACTAATTATATGGACCCCAAACTTTCTTGAGTCTATCAAATATTCAAATAGGCTCATATTAGCTGAACACGGCGCTTTTCGAGCTGATTCTCATACTTGAAATCTTACTTATCTCATTAATTAGGCATAAACTTGAAGAGGGTGTTATGAGTTCCATTTCATGATAAATATTTTTTTACAAAAAATAGTAATATTATTAGTAAAAACTAATCTGATGATTAAAAAGGCTTGTCATATTTTTTTTAAACTTTTAATAATAGTAAAATAACTCTAGTAATTGTCAAGACAAATCAAACAAGTCCAAAATTGATGGGGTTGCGTCGTTTTATTGCTAGGTTCCCATAGCTAGGCCATATTCCTGCTCTATCATCAGCTCAGCTCCATGTCATGAAAATATTGCATTGTCATCAGATTTACATATGCGTGCAAAATTTCAACTCATTTGGAAACCGGGAAGTGGTTCAAATTGTACTTGCAATTTTTGATTATTGAGCCCAACTAAAAAATAAAAAAGCTTTAAAAACAGTTATTTAGATATTTTTTATACACTCTGTTATCTGTGACCTTCTCAAATGAATGAAAGTCAGATTATCCTGCGCCTCTTGTCTTGATTTATTGTGATATCCAACACATTTTCGATAGCTATTTTCACCAAAACCAAGTCACCAAAAGAGGCATCATGCTGCTTTCGGTTATCTCTACTTGATCTCGACTGTACTTAACCTCTCGTCTGCCGTAGACACGGATCCGTGCCGGATATTTTCAACCATATGGCTTGGCAATAGTGTCGAAATCCAATGAATAATTAAAACTTTATTTTGCATCCTATAAGTTACCCTTTAATGAAAGAAATTTATGCAAACCGTAAGTACCGAGATTACTACTCAGTTGCCCCCTAATTTGATTCTAATGTAGTCTTCTCAAACTCATATCATAGCGCTATCAATATTGAGGGGTAGACTAGACACAGTTAAGTGCCATTTTGAATCTTGGCTTCTTACCCTCGCTTGTACAGCAGTTTTTGCTTAAAAATGATAATAATTAGTTGATAAGTACCTACTTATTTTGATGTGCTGTCCAAGTCAAGTTAATGGCCATTTTTTAGTGAGGTAGTCGATGTCGATAGTTACCAAAAAGCTACACGATAAAGTGAAGGTTGGATATTATCACCGTTTTATTTGAAGTGATATTTTATTTATCTTAATAAAATTAAAAAGGTACTTACCTATACTTTATCGCATGAAACACATATGGAATCTTCGGTCGTCTCTGGTTACTCCTACTTCTACGATAAAAGTTAATATACATCTCTTTTTCTTTTAATTTTATTCATACATATTCATTTTCTTTCTAGTTTCTGAACATAAATTTTCCGTTCAATGTCACAATTTTCCGGTAGTTCTAGCTGAAGTGGAGCTATTCTAGAATTCGCATTTGACATCAGACTACAGTCTTCTCCCCCTTGTTTCGCTTAGAAAAGGAAGGGAGACCGAAGCATATCGCTGTCGCGCTGGCAGATGCCAAATGCTACTGCTGAGCATGGCTCTACTTTAGTTTTCGTGCTTGAGAATCAATTATTGGACAAAGAGGCAGCGGAAGCCATTTTTAAATACAGTAAGTCCAAGGGCAAGCTTAAACGTAAGCAAGATCGAAATCGTTAAACAGAGTCGATGAGGTCTTGCGCAGCTCTATAACAAACCTGAAGCAGGTGTTCTGGCGGTATTCAGGACGTCACCCCGTCTGTGATTTCCTCTTTCCCCTCTGGCCATCAATATAAGGTCCGATTATTTTGTATTTTCCGCTCGACACTTTTCGGTTTTAGTCCCTGAAATTAGTTTTTTACTTAGACTTAATAAACGTCATTAACACATGGTAACAGCTTTAAACTATGGTTAATGGGTACTTAAGTAAAGCAAATAGGTTCATTCATCCATGGGTTTTGGCTTGGAGTTTTTGACAATTAAGGCATCTGACATAATAAAATCAACAAAGTAGATTTATTTATATTTGGCGTTGTTTTTTTATATCAGAATCTAACAATAAATTGCGATGGAGGCAACAACGGGCAATCTCGTTGCATCTGCCAGTAATATTAGACAGGGTAAAAGCTTGATGCACAATCTCGCGTAATTGTAAATAATGTACACAAATACTTTTTTAGCGAAGCGAATATATTTAAAAGTTATGAAAATAATTATTTTCAAAAAGTATTTCAAAGAGTAGTGAGGCAACGGCAATATCTGAAAAGAGTTTTTGATAAGCCGTTTATTAGGTATTACGAAACATTTCATACTATAGTTTGTGTTTACATTAGTAGTATCTCTTATTTAATTCCTGCTCTATATATATTTATCTACGTATCATAAACCCTCTTTACTGCGTACAAAAACCGCACGTTACGATCAGCATAATGTTAAACTACTTGGTAAAAACTCATTTCTTATTTGAAAAATTACACATTATGACCATATTGTGTAATTTTTCTACATATTATGACATTCAAATTTCGAACCCCGACGCCCGCCTGCGTGCCGCCCCTAGTTTGTCTCTGAAGTTGATACTACAGAACAAGCTAAACAACTGCAGAGCCACAATGCCGGTCAAACATGCGGTTCCTGAACACATCAAAGAGAGCTTATGATATGTGTGTAGATAAACTAGTGTATGTAACAACTGTACATAATTAGGCATTAAATCTCTCGGCTCGTTTCATAAACTCGATTATTAATGCCCTCCATTATGTAGCGGTTACATAAACTACTATTAAATGTTGAAATGAGTATTATGTATTTTAAACGTATATAATACTTTCTAATATGTAAAACCCTGCTTGAGGGCAAAGGCCCCGATTGCTAGAGTTTGAATTGATATCAGCATGTGAGGTATGGTCGTAGACCCCCTCGCTGACCAAGCCAAGCAAAAGAGTACGAAATATAATTGAAGACCTCTCTGGCGCAGCGGTTGTCGCTCTGTCACCATGCGAGAGGTCCCGGGTTCGATCCCCGGCTGGGGGTAAAAAAGAGAATACCAGGTCTCGGAAGTTTATATGTGTGTGACGTCGCCGTTTCTGGTTCCCACGTCACAGGGTATCCTAGTGTAGCGCCAGAAGCAATGTATGTGCCTGTATGTAAATGTTTAGGTTTATGAAGAAAAAATACTCCAAATAATTGTGTCTGATTCAGACAGTGATAGTGATAGTGCGAGTGAAACATCTATGTAATTTAGTAGTAGAGTAGAGCTATGTCTGTCTACTCTGCAAAATGTGACTTCGGTACATTACTTTTTTTGGGCTAGTATTTAATCGCTTATCAAAAATACTGATTGGCACAGCAAAAAAAGGATCAGCAAAAACACTTTATGTTTTATAGTAGTTTATGTGACTGATACATAATGCCTAATTATGTACAGTTACATACACTAGTTTATCTACACACATCATAAGCTCTCTTTGATGTGTTCAGGAACCGCATGTTTGACCGACATGGTGGCATTGAGTTGTTTAGCTTGTTCTGTAGTACCAACTTCACAGACAAAGTAGGGGCGGCACGCAGGCGGGCTTCGGCGTTCGAAATTTGAATGTCATAATATGTAGAAAATTTACACATTATGGTCATAATGTTCAATATTCAGATAAGAAATTAGTTTTTACAAAGTAGTTTAACATTATGCTGATCGTAACGTGCGGTTTTTGGACGCAGTAAAGAGGGTTTATGATACGTGTGTAGATAAAATATTTTATGTGTACTTAAGTTTATGTTTTAAGTATTTTTGATGGTCTTACTGTAATGGTACACGAGAGTCAGTACATTTGATACTTCATTTTGCGTGACAGAGGGCTAGCCCATCGCCGCGCTGTTTTGAATACGAGAATCGGTTCATATAACGTTTGGGGTTTTGCGTAGCTCAGGGTAAGTTAGCAAAAAACAATGAGCCGACGCGTGGTTTGGTTCCAGGAACAGAGTTCAGGTCAAGGTTTTTTGTCGCATTCCTGCGAGATGTGTAGGGATCAGAGCAGATTTGGCTGCGCGAAATAAATTATGAATAACTAAATAATGGAAGGTTATTATGGAACGATACGGAGAAAGCTATTATGTTGATTGCGAATATACAATTGCGTTTGGTTGGTATGAGATGGCGAGTTTGACACGACTAGTATGAATAGCATTCTAGTGGTCTTTGTCCAGCGCGCTAGCGGTCGGGAAGGCTTAATTAATCGCAACAAGCTTTTATGGTCAGCGATCAACAGATTTTGTGTATCGGCCATACCGAATGACTTGAGTGATAACCTACGGTTGATCATAGTGAATATGCGTACACACAATTTGTAGAACGGCGGATCTGCATGGCATGGTTGAAATTAGACCCTGTGTAGTTAGTGATAAGAAGCTTCGCTTGGGCAGAGCGTGTTCGCAAAGGACGCCATTTTTTTTTCAGACATGTGGGGACTATAAATACGATTGCGGGGGAAGGGAGAGCATTCAGTCTCGGCGTTAAGCTACTGTGACAGTCGTCTTTCAGCAGTTCTAAACAGTTTTGGTCTGCCGTGTTACGCGTCAGAACTGGACGAATTGTGATTGCGAGTTTCAGTGGTTTTTCGTGAGTGTCTGAAGCGCCGAGATATACCTCGGTTCCTATCCTTTATATCAACCTACCCCAAATTCCAAAACTATCCTTGGGTCGTTAGATAAGAACTTGTAGGTAACTGATCTGAGTCTGAGTCTGGGCTTGGAGCGACCCTAAATTCCTTTTTCCTTCACCATAGGGTTCCTGGATTGGCTCTTAGGATATTCGTGGGCTAATCCTCTCCTCATTCCTTTCCAGTAGCGAGTTTTGAAATTCCCACACACACAGTCATTAAACATACAAGCACATTCAAATCAAACTCAACCATTTTCGAGTGGTGTCGATAATGGACGTGGTATAACACTAGGATTTTGGACTAGGCTAGACAGAAGTTTAGTTGCGGCTAAACCTAGGTTGGCAGGGCATAGGGAGACTGTTTGATCGATGAGGTTCCGCGGATGGAAATAACAAATTCAGAACAAAGTTAAACCGGTGTCAACACAGATAACCTATCCTGTTGATATTTTGACATTTGAGTGTTGTCGGGGACGCGCGAAAAGATCAAATTACAGTCTAAAGTTCATTGTTTAGGACCGGGTAGGTTGTTTTGCTTTGCCTTGGGTCAGGTTGGATTCAAGTTGCATCTTTAAATTAAATGTAAATTTCGCTGGAGGTCTAATGTGTAGGCTGAGTCAAATATATATGATTAGGCTCAGTCGAGGACGTGCTGAGGCTAGTGGAATTCATAGATCGGAATTTACCGAAGTATGCATTTCGCTATGGTGTGGGTTAGATCTCCTAAAGCGCTAATGACTACGTTTCGATAACATCCAGCTCAAATTGCGCAGAGTTGAAGGTTTCAAAACGTTACGGACCTTTTGAGGTAACCGCTAGTTCAAACCCATTTCGGAAAATCAAATCGCAATTGTGTAAACCGGTCTTTTCGGATCGTTATTGCCGTGAACTAATTACATAATTGGAACCACCACCAGCCGCTACTAGCGAGCACATGAAATATCATTGAGTACTCACGTCGTAAAACTACGACGGATATCTATACGATATCCCAAACAAATATTACAAATCGTGGTCGACCACTAAAAGAAGTTCCAATCGCCCATATATACAAAAAAATAAATGGTACCATCACACAAAATACAACAAAGATCGATCGGGCGCAATACACCGCTGACTGATGCGAATTACCGGCTTGCGGACATATATGCTTCTCTGTCTTAACTTGAAACTCTAAATTCCTGAACCAATCTTCCGCTCGACTATTGTGCGCCTAACGAACTTCTCAACGAACGAGAAATTCAGACTTATCATTCTTAACTTACAAATATTACAGCTGAATAGGGACATCTCCTTTTGGGGTAGGTAGAATAGACGATCATAGCTACTGATAGTGGTGGCTCGACCTTAGCCGTTATGCCGTTACATTACATGTTCAACCTAAAACGAAGGATAAAGGGGGATTCGCTTCGCTCACCCCCTTTACCCTTCACCTAAGCTACAGCAGCATTTCGCCCTGATATTTGCTGTGCGAATCAGTATTTTTGATGTGCAGATTAATATTTCCTTTTTTTTGTAGTATTGTGATGTGATGTGATGTGTCATTTATTATATTGTTATGAATATGCAGTAATGTATATGTGACCGTAAGATTGTCAAAAACGTTAGTTGATAAACTAACGTTTTTTTCTCGTTAGTTGGTCAACTATCGACAGATAGTAAACTGTAGCGTACTGCTTATTATATGACGCTTTAGTTGATAAACTAACGGTTAAAACCGTTAAATATGAAACTGGTTTAAACTTGAATTGCAAACAAAATACCAGGGCAAACACTACGGTAGCTTAAGTGAAGACTAGCTTCGCTACGCTCGCCCCGGAATAGTCTTCGTGTTAGGTTGACATGTAAGAACAAAAGAAACGTAAATTCTAAACCCTGTTGGTCTGGTTTACTATCTGTCGATAGTTGATCAACTAACGCGTTAGTTGATCAACTAACGCGTTAGTTTATCAACTAACGGTTTTGACTATCTTACGGTGACATATATTTTCTTCCGATCTGTCCCGATAAAAGCCGAGAAGTGTCGAGCGGTAATGAAATAAGTAATAATCGAATTGTTCCTACTTTTGTTTTGTTAATCCATACCTATCGTTGGCGATGAGAAAGCTACTTGATTCTTATGATAATGTTACAGCTATGTGTGTGACTATGATGATTAAGCACACGTTTGATGTTAAGAATAGCATTCTGTGACCTGTTAGATACAGTTTAACTTCTTACTTTGTTAACAGTGGAAGGAAAGGGTAGATAAATAAAACATCACAATCAAATAAAAGCTTAGCTTTATTACTCGTTATATTCACGAAGAAACATCCCTCATTCGTATCAACAAGTCCCTAGACTGAGAATACAACTCGTGCTTCGCCGGTATTAGTGATATCTTCCAATCAATCGAGAATTTTGAAATTTTGATTTTAACAGATTTTACTAACCGCCAATTTATATATAGCAACACTCGATCTCGTACGCAAGTTGCATCAATCGAACCTGAGGCCGATCAAGTTTTAAATTTAGAATACACTTTAACTTTCCATAATATTTTTTTTATTTCCACTTTTATATCGCTAATACACCGAACAGTGGTTAGTTTCTAAAACATTCATGGACAAAGACACACGCTCGAAAATTATAAGCATTATGACAATGTGATATTATATTAATGTATAAGTATTGTTGTAGTATTAAGAATCATAATAATTAATGCGTAGTTAGGTTAGGTTAGTTTTCGTTACATTAGGTATGATTTGTCTGAGGCCCACAGATTACAATAGTACCTAGCCATCCCGAGACCAATACCGAGGAATCGTTTTCAATTTTTATTTCACCTTAAAATCGTTTTTTAAATTTAATCTTTTTTACATCCAGAACCATATAAACATCTTTATTTATATATTTTTATCTATAACTCCCGCGCCCGCGCCGCTCCGGCCTGCGCCGGTCAACTTTTTATTTACAAATGGTTAATGCTCCTACGCTTTTAGTATCCGAAGCTATTCTTAAAATTAAATACAAAAACGCATGACATTCTAATTTACCTAGCCGTCTTCCATTTTGTCACCGCTATAATTTATGAAATTTTGATCTTTACACCAACTTTAGAAATATTCAATACAAAAATACTCTTTTTGAATAAAATTTTATACACGACGAATTTATCATCGGAGTGTAGCGCGGGCGGCGCGGGCGCAGCTCCGAAAGAAAAGCTTTGAGCCTCGTAACCTTAACATCATGAAATTTGTACTAAATATATCAGCCGCAGCGGACACGGAGCCCTTATCACTTAGTCCAAATGCGAGGATGCCGAAATAATGCCTAAACGCTTATCAACACTAGAGTTTAATTTTCAACTGTCGTCCGAAGCAATCTGTCCGACGCGGTACCGACACATGTCGTCACTGCGGCCTTGTACCACACTTGTACCACGTCGGACTGAATGTCTCGAGCGACTCTACTAAAATAGTTTCGTTTTAATTTTGATACTAATTTTTATCACCGGCTTCCGCGTCCGCTCGCTGTAGTTTACAAAATACATATACGAAATGCGCCACACTAACAAGACTGCAGCTGAAAACTAACGAACTTAACTGTAACTCAACTTACGTGTACGATACGAAAATAATACATAATGCTGTTACAATGAAGACCACATGGATATTGAAAATAAATTCCAGTTTCAAATATAAAATTACGATTGCTCTGTTTCGAGTTTGGATGACTTCCAGAGATTATTAACGTTTCTGTGACATTGTTGCGATCTTCTTTATAATATTTTCAACTTACACTATCGGCAGTTTATTTTTGAAGACTCTATAACTAATCCGTGCTCAATTTTGAGTTTGGTTTCTCAGGATTTACAATGTTAAACGGATAAACTTACATATCTTTATGAACACTACCAAATTTTTCACCATCTTATTCATATATATTTATATATATATATATATAGAAAAGTTGATTGATACAGCTATTTGGTACATCTAAATGTTTCTAAATTCCAAAAATGAAATGCTATATAATAGAGTCTATTACAATTTCGACAATTTAGGAACCATAATACCCAAACGTGGAACCAAAACGTACTATCAAGTTTCGTTTTTATATAACTTTGAAAATAAGCACTACAATTTACTTGATATTATATTGATAGTCCAAACATTTATAGACGGATTCGAAAATATGACAATGTGAAATAAATTTTTATAAATACACATATGAACAAAGGTACATTATATCTAGATACAAGATTTTCGAACAAATAGATAAGTAATGATGTTGCCGAAAGGGCCATTTTAATTTAATCTACATATACATACAAACATGAGCTTTAAGTCAACACCGAATTTTGTACTTTTTCTGTGGAATGTTTTCCCACGATCACTGTGGACTAAACATTTCGATGTTTCAGACTTGAGTCTTTACACTAATTTAGAAAAATTGTCAACCTATAACTTATATTATTTATAATTTTAAAGAATCCAAACGCCAAACATAAATATACATATACATAAATCGAATTAGCGCAGTTGCTTATAATATATGTAATATCCATAGTGGTCTCGTGGTGATGTGCTGCACAGTGAATCACATAAGCGAAAAATTCGGTTATCATGTCTTCAAATACGATGCCAAAGGAAATCATCACACACTTGCTTTGTCTTATCAATTAGTTTGTCAAAATAATTTTGTCAAATGATCAGAACGGCTCCATGTATCTGCTAATACTAATGCGGCATGTCGGTGTTTACAGTCGATGGGAAATCAATACCTGTATGTATATTGTAATATGTGTTGCGTAGCCTGCGTTAACGTCTAAATATACGGAGGATCTATGGAGAAGTCGGAATAACGGACTCATTACTTACTAGAAGGAATAAAACATGTCACGATGATTTATCAGTTCAGAGCTAAAACGATACTGTAGGTGTATTATACTTGTTAGAGGCTGCTACAACTACGGAAATTCCTTTAAGTCAATACCATTGTGCAACTGTAATCAAATCAATTCCTTCGATGGCGTTCATTTCTCTCAATTCCAAAATTTGTGAATACTCTAGTTTAGTTTTAGCTCTGCAACTGTCATTTCATGATCGAACAGAACCAACAACTTGAAACATAACACGTCTTGTAACTTAACATGGATGCTCTATGTCGAATTTGCCAAACGGCGACTGCGTACTCTCTACTGACGCGAATCGTAGAAAATTAACCTGGGATATTGCTGAGGAGTTACTGCTGTTTGTGGAGGCCTAACTAAGCTCGCTTGATTCGTAGCCGAAAGAAGTTCTCAAAAAGGCTTGGCGAGCTTCTCAATGTCGCGAGCCCAGTTGGCCAGATAATGAATTTGGAACATAAAACCAGTTTTGTTCTGAAAAAGGGTGCCTTCTTGTGTTGGGAATGTGTTGTGTCGATGTCGCAAAAGTGCTTCTGTATCTCGTCTTACCTAACCCGCTTATCACTTACTCTAAGAACACCAGTCGACGCCTGGTCCATCCTAAACTGAGGTACTCTTACTTATTATTGTAATGGTTCAAACGGTTACAAATAAAACGATAACAAACGTGTAATATAAAATGAATTGCTTACACTTACACCTGCTTAGCTAGGTCCGTCCGTCCGCCCCGCGCGGTAATATACGCTTCTTACCCTCGCTTGTACAGCAGTTTTTGCTTAAAAATGATAATAATTAGTTGATAAGTACCTACTTATTTTGATGTGCTGTCCAAGTCAAGTTAATGGCCATTTTTTAGTGAGGTAGTCGATGTCGATAGTTACCAAAAAGCTACACGATAAAGTGAAGGTTGGATATTATCACCGTTTTATTTGAAGTGATATTTTATTTATCTTAATAAAATTAAAAAGGTACTTACCTATACTTTATCGCATGAAACACATATGGAATCTTCGGTCGTCTCTGGTTACTCCGACTTCTACGATAAAAGTTAATATACATCTCTTTTTCTTTTAATTTTATTCATACATATTCATTTTCTTTCTAGTTTCTGAACATAAATTTTCCGTTCAATGTCACAATTTTCCGGTAGTTCTAGCTGAAGTGGAGCTATTCTAGAATTCGCATTTGACATCAGACTACAGTCTTCTCCCCCTTGTTTCGCTTAGAAAAGGAAGGGAGACCGAAGCATATCGCTGTCGCGCTGGCAGATGCCAAATGCTACTGCTGAGCATGGCTCTACTTTAGTTTTCGTGCTTGAGAATCAATTATTGGACAAAGAGGCAGCGGAAGCCATTTTTAAATACAGTAAGTCCAAGGGCAAGCTTAAACGTAAGCAAGATCGAAATCGTTAAACAGAGTCGATGAGGTCTTGCGCAGCTCTATAACAAACCTGAAGCAGGTGTTCTGGCGGTATTCAGGACGTCACCCCGTCTGTGATTTCCTCTTTCCCCTCTGGCCATCAATATAAGGTCCGATTATTTTGTATTTTCCGCTCGACACTTTTCGGTTTTAGTCCCTGAAATTAGTTTTTTACTTAGACTTAATAAACGTCATTAACACATGGTAACAGCTTTAAACTATGGTTAATGGGTACTTAAGTAAAGCAAATAGGTTCATTCATCCATGGGTTTTGGCTTGGAGTTTTTGACAATTAAGGCATCTGACATAATAAAATCAACAAAGTAGATTTATTTATATTTGGCGTTGTTTTTTTATATCAGAATCTAACAATAAATTGCGATGGAGGCAACAACGGGCAATCTCGTTGCATCTGCCAGTAATATTAGACAGGGTAAAAGCTTGATGCACAATCTCGCGTAATTGTAAATAATGTACACAAATACTTTTTTAGCGAAGCGAATATATTTAAAAGTTATGAAAATAATTATTTTCAAAAAGTATTTCAAAGAGTAGTGAGGCAACGGCAATATCTGAAAAGAGTTTTTGATAAGCCGTTTATTAGGTATTACGAAACATTTCATACTATAGTTTGTGTTTACATTAGTAGTATCTCTTATTTAATTCCTGCTCTATATATATTTATCTACGTATCATAAACCCTCTTTACTGCGTACAAAAACCGCACGTTACGATCAGCATAATGTTAAACTACTTGGTAAAAACTCATTTCTTATTTGAAAAATTACACATTATGACCATATTGTGTAATTTTTCTACATATTATGACATTCAAATTTCGAACCCCGACGCCCGCCTGCGTGCCGCCCCTAGTTTGTCTCTTAAGTTGATACTACAGAACAAGCTAAACAACTGCAGAGCCACAATGCCGGTCAAACATGCGGTTCCTGAACACATCAAAGAGAGCTTATGATATGTGTGTAGATAAACTAGTGTATGTAACAACTGTACATAATTAGGCATTAAATCTCTCGGCTCGTTTCATAAACTCGATTATTAATGCCCTCCATTATGTAGCAGTTACATAAACTACTATTAAATGTTGAAATGAGTATTATGTATTTTAAACGTATATAATACTTTCTAATATGTAAAACCCTGCTTGAGGGCAAAGGCCCCGATTGCTAGAGTTTGAATTGATATCAGCATGTGAGGTATGGTCGTAGACCCCCTCGCTGACCAAGCCAAGCAAAAGAGTACGAAATATAATTGAAGACCTCTCTGGCGCAGCGGTTGTCGCTCTGTCACCATGCGAGAGGTCCCGGGTTCGATCCCCGGCTGGGGGTAAAAAAGAGAATACCAGGTCTCGGAAGTTTATATGTGTGTGACGTCGCCGTTTCTGGTTCCCACGTCACAGGGTATCCTAGTGTAGCGCCAGAAGCAATGTATGTGCCTGTATGTAAATGTTTAGGTTTATGAAGAAAAAATACTCCAAATAATTGTGTCTGATTCAGACAGTGATAGTGATAGTGCGAGTGAAACATCTATGTAATTTAGTAGTAGAGTAGAGCTATGTCTGTCTACTCTGCAAAATGTGACTTCGGTACATTACTTTTTTTGGGCTAGTATTTAATCGCTTATCAAAAATACTGATTGGCACAGCAAAAAAAGGATCAGCAAAAACACTTTATGTTTTATAGTAGTTTATGTGACTGATACATAATGCCTAATTATGTACAGTTACATACACTAGTTTATCTACACACATCATAAGCTCTCTTTGATGTGTTCAGGAACCGCATGTTTGACCGACATGGTGGCATTGAGTTGTTTAGCTTGTTCTGTAGTACCAACTTCACAGACAAAGTAGGGGCGGCACGCAGGCGGGCTTCGGCGTTCGAAATTTGAATGTCATAATATGTAGAAAATTTACACATTATGGTCATAATGTTCAATATTCAGATAAGAAATTAGTTTTTACAAAGTAGTTTAACATTATGCTGATCGTAACGTGCGGTTTTTGGACGCAGTAAAGAGGGTTTATGATACGTGTGTAGATAAAATATTTTATGTGTACTTAAGTTTATGTTTTAAGTATTTTTGATGGTCTTACTGTAATGGTACACGAGAGTCAGTACATTTGATACTTCATTTTGCGTGACAGAGGGCTAGCCCATCGCCGCGCTGTTTTGAATACGAGAATCGGTTCATATAACGTTTGGGGTTTTGCGTAGCTCAGGGTAAGTTAGCAAAAAACAATGAGCCGACGCGTGGTTTGGTTCCAGGAACAGAGTTCAGGTCAAGGTTTTTTGTCGCATTCCTGCGAGATGTGTAGGGATCAGAGCAGATTTGGCTGCGCGAAATAAATTATGAATAACTAAATAATGGAAGGTTATTATGGAACGATACGGAGAAAGCTATTATGTTGATTGCGAATATACAATTGCGTTTGGTTGGTATGAGATGGCGAGTTTGACACGACTAGTATGAATAGCATTCTAGTGGTCTTTGTCCAGCGCGCTAGCGGTCGGGAAGGCTTAATTAATCGCAACAAGCTTTTATGGTCAGCGATCAACAGATTTTGTGTATCGGCCATACCGAATGACTTGAGTGATAACCTACGGTTGATCATAGTGAATATGCGTACACACAATTTGTAGAACGGCGGATCTGCATGGCATGGTTGAAATTAGACCCTGTGTAGTTAGTGATAAGAAGCTTCGCTTGGGCAGAGCGTGTTCGCAAAGGACGCCATTTTTTTTTCAGACATGTGGGGACTATAAATACGATTGCGGGGGAAGGGAGAGCATTCAGTCTCGGCGTTAAGCTACTGTGACAGTCGTCTTTCAGCAGTTCTAAACAGTTTTGGTCTGCCGTGTTACGCGTCAGAACTGGACGAATTGTGATTGCGAGTTTCAGTGGTTTTTCGTGAGTGTCTGAAGCGCCGAGATATACCTCGGTTCCTATCCTTTATATCAACCTACCCCAAATTCCAAAACTATCCTTGGGTCGTTAGATAAGAACTTGTAGGTAACTGATCTGAGTCTGAGTCTGGGCTTGGAGCGACCCTAAATTCCTTTTTCCTTCACCATAGGGTTCCTGGATTGGCTCTTAGGATATTCGTGGGCTAATCCTCTCCTCATTCCTTTCCAGTAGCGAGTTTTGAAATTCCCACACACACAGTCATTAAACATACAAGCACATTCAAATCAAACTCAACCATTTTCGAGTGGTGTCGATAATGGACGTGGTATAACACTAGGATTTTGGACTAGGCTAGACAGAAGTTTAGTTGCGGCTAAACCTAGGTTGGCAGGGCATAGGGAGACTGTTTGATCGATGAGGTTCCGCGGATGGAAATAACAAATTCAGAACAAAGTTAAACCGGTGTCAACACAGATAACCTATCCTGTTGATATTTTGACATTTGAGTGTTGTCGGGGACGCGCGAAAAGATCAAATTACAGTCTAAAGTTCATTGTTTAGGACCGGGTAGGTTGTTTTGCTTTGCCTTGGGTCAGGTTGGATTCAAGTTGCATCTTTAAATTAAATGTAAATTTCGCTGGAGGTCTAATGTGTAGGCTGAGTCAAATATATATGATTAGGCTCAGTCGAGGACGTGCTGAGGCTAGTGGAATTCATAGATCGGAATTTACCGAAGTATGCATTTCGCTATGGTGTGGGTTAGATCTCCTAAAGCGCTAATGACTACGTTTCGATAACATCCAGCTCAAATTGCGCAGAGTTGAAGGTTTCAAAACGTTACGGACCTTTTGAGGTAACCGCTAGTTCAAACCCATTTCGGAAAATCAAATCGCAATTGTGTAAACCGGTCTTTTCGGATCGTTATTGCCGTGAACTAATTACATAATTGGAACCACCACCAGCCGCTACTAGCGAGCACATGAAATATCATTGAGTACTCACGTCGTAAAACTACGACGGATATCTATACGATATCCCAAACAAATATTACAAATCGTGGTCGACCACTAAAAGAAGTTCCAATCGCCCATATATACAAAAAAATAAATGGTACCATCACACAAAATACAACAAAGATCGATCGGGCGCAATACACCGCTGACTGATGCGAATTACCGGCTTGCGGACATATATGCTTCTCTGTCTTAACTTGAAACTCTAAATTCCTGAACCAATCTTCCGCTCGACTATTGTGCGCCTAACGAACTTCTCAACGAACGAGAAATTCAGACTTATCATTCTTAACTTACAAATATTACAGCTGAATAGGGACATCTCCTTTTGGGGTAGGTAGAATAGACGATCATAGCTACTGATAGTGGTGGCTCGACCTTAGCCGTTATGCCGTTACATTACATGTTCAACCTAAAACGAAGGATAAAGGGGGATTCGCTTCGCTCACCCCCTTTACCCTTCACCTAAGCTACAGCAGCATTTCGCCCTGATATTTGCTGTGCGAATCAGTATTTTTGATGTGCAGATTAATATTTCCTTTTTTTGTAGTATTGTGATGTGATGTGATGTGTCATTTATTATATTGTTATGAATATGCAGTAATGTATATGTGACCGTAAGATTGTCAAAAACTTTAGTTGATAAACTAACGTTTTTTTCTCGTTAGTTGGTCAACTATCGACAGATAGTAAACTGTAGCGTACTGCTTATTATATGACGCTTTAGTTGATAAACTAACGGTTAAAACCGTTAAATATGAAACTGGTTTAAACTTGAATTGCAAACAAAATACCAGGGCAAACACTACGGTAGCTTAAGTGAAGACTAGCTTCGCTACGCTCGCCCCGGAATAGTCTTCGTGTTAGGTTGACATGTAAGAACAAAAGAAACGTAAATTCTAAACCCTGTTGGTCTGGTTTACTATCTGTCGATAGTTGATCAACTAACGCGTTAGTTGATCAACTAACGCGTTAGTTTATCAACTAACGGTTTTGACTATCTTACGGTGACATATATTTTCTTCCGATCTGTCCCGATAAAAGCCGAGAAGTGTCGAGCGGTAATGAAATAAGTAATAATCGAATTGTTCCTACTTTTGTTTTGTTAATCCATACCTATCGTTGGCGATGAGAAAGCTACTTGATTCTTATGATAATGTTACAGCTATGTGTGTGACTATGATGATTAAGCACACGTTTGATGTTAAGAATAGCATTCTGTGACCTGTTAGATACAGTTTAACTTCTTACTTTGTTAACAGTGGAAGGAAAGGGTAGATAAATAAAACATCACAATCAAATAAAAGCTTAGCTTTATTACTCGTTATATTCACGAAGAAACATCCCTCATTCGTATCAACAAGTCCCTAGACTGAGAATACAACTCGTGCTTCGCCGGTATTAGTGATATCTTCCAATCAATCGAGAATTTTGAAATTTTGATTTTAACAGATTTTACTAACCGCCAATTTATATATAGCAACACTCGATCTCGTACGCAAGTTGCATCAATCGAACCTGAGGCCGATCAAGTTTTAAATTTAGAATACACTTTAACTTTCCATAATATTTTTTTTATTTCCACTTTTATATCGCTAATACACCGAACAGTGGTTAGTTTCTAAAACATTCATGGACAAAGACACACGCTCGAAAATTATAAGCATTATGACAATGTGATATTATATTAATGTATAAGTATTGTTGTAGTATTAAGAATCATAATAATTAATGCGTAGTTAGGTTAGGTTAGTTTTCGTTACATTAGGTATGATTTGTCTGAGGCCCACAGATTACAATAGTACCTAGCCATCCCGAGACCAATACCGAGGAATCGTTTTCAATTTTTATTTCACCTTAAAATCGTTTTTTAAATTTAATCTTTTTTACATCCAGAACCATATAAACATCTTTATTTATATATTTTTATCTATAACTCCCGCGCCCGCGCCGCTCCGGCCTGCGCCGGTCAACTTTTTATTTACAAATGGTTAATGCTCCTACGCTTTTAGTATCCGAAGCTATTCTTAAAATTAAATACAAAAACGCATGACATTCTAATTTACCTAGCCGTCTTCCATTTTGTCACCGCTATAATTTATGAAATTTTGATCTTTACACCAACTTTAGAAATATTCAATACAAAAATACTCTTTTTGAATAAAATTTTATACACGACGAATTTATCATCGGAGTGTAGCGCGGGCGGCGCGGGCGCAGCTCCGAAAGAAAAGCTTTGAGCCTCGTAACCTTAACATCATGAAATTTGTACTAAATATATCAGCCGCAGCGGACACGGAGCCCTTATCACTTAGTCCAAATGCGAGGATGCCGAAATAATGCCTAAACGCTTATCAACACTAGAGTTTAATTTTCAACTGTCGTCCGAAGCAATCTGTCCGACGCGGTACCGACACATGTCGTCACTGCGGCCTTGTACCACACTTGTACCACGTCGGACTGAATGTCTCGAGCGACTCTACTAAAATAGTTTCGTTTTAATTTTGATACTAATTTTTATCACCGGCTTCCGCGTCCGCTCGCTGTAGTTTACAAAATACATATACGAAATGCGCCACACTAACAAGACTGCAGCTGAAAACTAACGAACTTAACTGTAACTCAACTTACGTGTACGATACGAAAATAATACATAATGTAATTGCTGTTACAATGAAGACCACATGGATATTGAAAATAAATTCCAGTTTCAAATATAAAATTACGATTGCTCTGTTTCGAGTTTGGATGACTTCCAGAGATTATTAACGTTTCTGTGACATTGTTGCGATCTTCTTTATAATATTTTCAACTTACACTATCGGCAGTTTATTTTTGAAGACTCTATAACTAATCCGTGCTCAATTTTGAGTTTGGTTTCTCAGGATTTACAATGTTAAACGGATAAACTTACATATCTTTATGAACACTACCAAATTTTTCACCATCTTATTCATATATATTTATATATATATATATATAGAAAAGTTGATTGATACAGCTATTTGGTACATCTAAATGTTTCTAAATTCCAAAAATGAAATGCTATATAATAGAGTCTATTACAATTTCGACAATTTAGGAACCATAATACCCAAACGTGGAACCAAAACGTACTATCAAGTTTCGTTTTTATATAACTTTGAAAATAAGCACTACAATTTACTTGATATTATATTGATAGTCCAAACATTTATAGACGGATTCGAAAATATGACAATGTGAAATAAATTTTTATAAATACACATATGAACAAAGGTACATTATATCTAGATACAAGATTTTCGAACAAATAGATAAGTAATGATGTTGCCGAAAGGGCCATTTTAATTTAATCTACATATACATACAAACATGAGCTTTAAGTCAACACCGAATTTTGTACTTTTTCTGTGGAATGTTTTCCCACGATCACTGTGGACTAAACATTTCGATGTTTCAGACTTGAGTCTTTACACTAATTTAGAAAAATTGTCAACCTATAACTTATATTATTTATAATTTTAAAGAATCCAAACGCCAGATACATAAATCGAATTAGCGCAGTTGCTTATAATATATGTAATATCCATAGTGGTCTCGTGGTGATGTGCTGCACAGTGAATCACATAAGCGAAAAATTCGGTTATCATGTCTTCAAATACGATGCCAAAGGAAATCATCACACACTTGCTTTGTCTTATCAATTAGTTTGTCAAAATAATTTTGTCAAATGATCAGAACGGCTCCATGTATCTGCTAATACTAATGCGGCATGTCGGTGTTTACAGTCGATGGGAAATCAATACCTGTATGTATATTGTAATATGTGTTGCGTAGCCTGCGTTAACGTCTAAATATACGGAGGATCTATGGAGAAGTCGGAATAACGGACTCATTACTTACTAGAAGGAATAAAACATGTCACGATGATTTATCAGTTCAGAGCTAAAACGATACTGTAGGTGTATTATACTTGTTAGAGGCTGCTACAACTAGGGAAATTCCTTTAAGTCAATACCATTGTGCAACTGTAATCAAATCAATTCCTTCGATGGCGTTCATTTCTCTCAATTCCAAAATTTGTGAATACTCTAGTTTAGTTTTAGCTCTGCAACTGTCATTTCATGATCGAACAGAACCAACAACATGAAACATAACACGTTTTGTAACTTAACATGGATGCTCTATGTCGAATTTGCCAAACGGCGACTGCGTACTCTCCTACTGACGCGAATCGTAGAAAATTAACCTGGGATATTGCTGAGGAGTTACTGCTGTTTGTGGAGGCCTAACTAAGCTCGCTTGATTCGTAGCCGAAAGAAGTTCTCAAAAAGGCTTGGCGACCTTCTCAATGTCGCGAGCCCAGTTGGCCAGATAATGAATTTGGAACATAAAACCAGTTTTGTTCTGAAAAAGGGTGCCTTCTTGTGTTGGGAATGTGTTGTGTCGATGTCGCAAAAGTGCTTCTGTATCTCGTCTTACCTAACTCGCTTATCACTTACTCTAAGAACACCAGTCGACGCCTGGTCCATCCTAAACTGAGGTACTCTTACTTATTATTGTAATAGTTCAAACGGTTACAAATAAAACGATAACAAACGTGTAATATAAAATGAATTGCTTACACTTACACCTGCTTAGCTAGGTCCGTCCGTCCGCCCCGCGCGGTAATATACTCTAAAATCAGGATGGTATAATATTTTATTAAACTCTGCAAATGAACCAGAACATTCCATTTCTATTGAGCTTACTTAAATATCTTTAGCGCTAAGATAGTTTTGACATTTGTCTCTTCTGTTTTATAGTCTATCATTTATGTACTTTATATACATGTGTCTATACATCTCTGTACAACTATCTATCTAGCTTATTGTGTTATTCTAGAGAAGAAGCCGGTTTGTGTTTATTTGTTTGCCTGTGAACTGAGGATGTGAACTGAAAGTGTGGCCGCGTGGCGGGGGGGGCGGCCGGAATACTACTTGGTATAACAAATACATCGAGATAAGCGCGGCTCAGCCTGGCTTCCGAACGTCACTAGCCATACAAAAAAGTTCAGGACTACCTCATCTCGGAGTTCTATCCAGTGCGCCTCCCGCTCGGAAGCTAGGCGCGAACGGTCACGCCCTACGTGTAACTACGAATCAAACTAATTAATCTTCTATAGTATAATATTGTGTGTATGTATATTGATCGTTCAGATTATGTCGAACTGCGTCATGCGCGGTGAGCGTCGCAGGGGCACCACGGGACTCCGGTTGGGCGGTCGGTACTATTGAGGGCCCTTGGTAAATTTTATTATTTATTTTCGTATAAAATCAACATTATTTCTTGAAGGCACTTCTGTTCGGACGAGGTGGCCCAGTGCGTTTTTTTTTTAATATCTGCCGGATGTCTAAATGTGTGTGGTTAATTTAGCGTCGGGTCAAATGTGTCGTCTATTGGTTGCTGCCTTCAACTATTTCTTCGGTTTTGGATGTGAGTGCGAGTCTATTAGCTTTGATGTCGCCGTGGTGCGCCCGCCGTACGGGGCTTCGAGAATTACAATTTGAAGTATCGGTATTTAATTCTAATGTATATCGGTAGTCATACGGTTAACTGAATTTGGAATTCGTGATTATTTCCCTAAATATTACTGTGGATTATATTGTAGATAAACTAAAGTCAGTGATAACTGTTTCGCGCCCGTTCAGCGCATGATGCGGTGGCAAGAAACAACCGCGCATGACTTCGGAAAATAGTATTTATCTAGTAAATGAACTTAACCCTAGGTCAAGCCCCAGAAGCCTGGAGGTCTGACTAACTGAAGGTGCGATCCGAACATTGCCGAAATATATGAAAAGTTAACCAAGGATGTTTACATTTAACGTCAAATTAAGATGTCTGAGTAATATTTGAATTTCGTGACTGTATTAGAATTATATTATTTATATTAACTTTCTGCATGAACAGAAAACCGGTTGTCAGTATAAAAATAATTCTATAAATCTGTTGTCTGTGGATCTAAAAATAACCCTGGTCTATTGTACTAATTACTATGGTTAACGTTAAGTATTCCTAAAATAATTATGACGAGGTAAAGGTTGACAACTTTCGGCCGCTGGATGCGGGCCTAACTCAAGAAACGCAAAACTTAAAAAAATGCTAAGTCAAGATATAACTCAGGGAACAAGAGTCGGACCATAACAGATCCGAAGGACAAGGAACAAAGGGAGAACAAAACGAAAATAAAAACAACAAAACATTTCAAACTTAAGCAATTAATATATTAAATCGTTTTTTTATATTAAACCCTTAAATAATAAATCTAAATCAATAAATGATTTTTTTAAGATATACACAACTATAAAAACATTTAAGATAATACTTAATAATATAATAATAATTATATATAGCGAAATATATTATGTGCAGAAATAAAATTCTAGGTGACTTAAAATTTCTCTTACTCGTTATAACCTAATGAATTTCCTAGTAGAGCGCGGAGAACCCTCCACTCGACGTCCAAACTTCAAACTTTCTGTATAATTTATTTAAATTTTTATCAATAATTTTGAATCTGAAGGCCTAAATGCGAGTGTCGTAAAATTTTGGTGTGCGAAACGTTCGTCCAAAGTGTTTGTTTTAAATCGTCGAGTCGCTCACTCCAGCTGTTCGAGGAAATTGGGTGACTTGAAGTACTCAGGCACGGCGTCATCCATCCTGGAGATGACCTTGTAGATGGACTTCTTCCAGCTCTGCTCGCTGTCCTTACCGCCCTGGATCGCGCGGAAGAACTCGCGCAGGGTCTGCTCAATGACGAACCGGAAGTTGGGCGGGACCTGGAACACACAAAATGACGAATAGTTCCATGTTTGAATTGTGGTGTAAAGTCCTGATTGGAACTGTAATTCTGAATTTGATATGATTGCAATCAGTGCAGTTTTTGGGGTTATCGTTTTTCTTTTGTTTTGTTTGAGGTGTAACAAATAGAATAGGATCGATAGCTCCTCTCTGGTACATTATCCGCTTCATATCTTTATTATGCCATATTAATCCTATAATGTAAAGTTTCTCAAGACTTACGATTCTCACCTCAATGTGGTTATTTCTGTTGTAGTGTAGATTGAGCACCCTATATAGCTCGGAGTCGCCAGCCACGTGGAGATCGTCTGCTGACTTCTGACCCTCGCTGATAGCCTGCCGCGCGTACTTCTCCATCTGGATGTAGTAGAATTCTCTGGAAAAGGGAAAATAAAACGTCATTTGTTTGGATAAAGACAAAGAACTGCCGAAACATGGTTTACATTTAATAGTTCTTGAATAGGTAATTATAGTGTCACATCATGACTGTGTGCAATATTTTATTTTATTGGTCAGATCCTTTATTAGGTAATTATTTAATCATTCATGTGACAAGTTTAGCGTCATCCACATGTTCCGCGGCACATAATTATTTCTCAAAATTTTCCTGCCGTTCTTTTTCAAATCGCAATTGCGCTCTTCTGCGTCACAATGAGCACGAACACTTAATTGCCGCCTCAAATGTCGTTATACAGCCACTAGAGCTGAGTAGGTGGGAAAGGATTTGATTAGCCTGTTTCGTTCATATCGCTATCTTCTGCGCCTAGCTGACGAGGGCCGGGCTTGTGCAGATAGATAACGAACTTGATATCCAATGTTGGTTTTATTTGCTTATTTTGATTGGTTATTTTTTAATATAATTATAAGCTTCAAAAGTAAAAAATGTGTACATTTGTCCGTAGCAAATGGTAATTTTGAAATTCTAACCTTTTCTTTCTCTTGACCATATCGACCATATTAGTCACTATATTATTATTCGGTATACAATTGGATAAAGCAACTGGAATTCCACATCTTTAATGTGAAATTATACTAAACGACCATAGAATACTGTTATCAAACCTTGGCCCTGAAATACTGCCCTGTGGAACACCCATCCCAGCTTCAAATTCAAGAACTAAACTTACTGACTCGAGGTGCTGTGTTCCACGTCTGTACAGGAGTAACCCTGGCTCAGTGCTCAGTGTTCACTGCTCAACCCGCATCGAGAGTCTCGCGAGGCTAATTACTTACGTTTGCATTCAGGGCAGCTAATTCACTTTTTAGATTTCCACCACTGATGCGTTGCGGACGTGAACAGCACCTTATAAAGTGACTACGAGTACTACCTAGCAACAGATAGTATGACAGTAGGTAGGCCATTTAGAAATAACAAATGTTTGATTATTATTTGCGGTAAACCACTTGCTTGGTTTTTGCAGGGAAGCTGCAAGATACCTATGTATAATCTTGTGGTTTTGTTACAGAATAAAATGATTTATTTGATTTAATGCTCCGGAAAGATGCACAATCCGTCATAATTATGTATTTCAAAATCCATGTAGGCATCTGTACAAGTTAAAGATAAAACGGCATTGTATTGATTCTGCGCAACAAAGAATCCAATACAAGTTTAGCCAAATAAAAGGTTTTAAATCCGAAACAATGACTGTAGGTTTCTCCCATTGGCGCAATCGACAACCCTCGGCGAAACCGAATCCCGCAAATGCAAATAAAAAAGGAAACCAGATGTCATTGGGTTTTCAAAAAGTACTGCATCGATCACCTGATGATGTCTGAAAGCACTCGTACCTGCTCCCGGCCTATTCTCATCTCATTCGTACCCTGCACCACTCTGCTCTAGGCTTCTATTATTTTTTAATTGCCACTCAGCTTGTTGTGTTATGGCTAACGTAATTGAGTATCAAATACCACATGTTTGTTTCCGGCTGCGTGAGATTATTTTTAGAAAATACGCCATATTATTTTGTTGCTTTTGCAGCACTAGGTACTTTGTACCTAAACTAAAAATATATTAACAATATATAATTAATATATATATATACGGCTATGCTTCTATACATAGTTCTTTGGATTAAGAAGTAAGTTTCTCACGCCAAAGAAGATTGAGCACATACTCTTATCTGAACAGATGTGGGACTCTAATGACGAAATCGTAATTATGATAATGGTAATTGATCACCATAAGATCACTTATTACTTTCATAATTTCTTCACTTGCTAAGTGGATCCATTGAGTGCTGAAAGATTTGGTTACTTTGAAAGCTGATCTAAATGAAATGATACCTACATGGAAAATTCAAGAAATTTGCCTTTACTTTGATCAATTTAGTACTATAATGGCCGATTCACCAACGATTCCTATCTTTTAGGGGACACTTTATTTCTTTCAGGGGCCACCTAGCGGTTGTTTCAATTTGCCCTGAGTGTAAAGTGTGCTCCTTGGGGACCCCCTAAATATAAGAGTGCGGCCACTGAAACAATCGCTAGAAAGCTAAGAAAAAGAGCTAAGTGTCCCGTAACTCTTGGTGAAATCGGGCATAAGAGTCCGAAATTCGTTAAATGTAAAACTCATCCTCAAGGTGAAATATCCTACATACAAAGTATAGATACAATACAAAATATCTGCGTGATAACCATACGAATAAGTTGCCGTTGAGTTATAAATAGGAAGAAACAGCTGCTTGAATCCTGTGACGATTGTCCCCTGTTCCCAAGAAAATCTGAACTCCAGATACTTAATTTTAAACTTTAAATTCGCTAAACTAACGGCCAAACATATCTTATATTAAACTGCAAAATTAAAAAGCAAGCTATGGAATAGTAGGACTTGATGCGGATCGATTTTATATCGTAAAGTATCGGAGATACGTGTCACCATGGCCTGTTCTGATTCAAGATTTGGAGCACATTGGGTTTCTTAAGATTTCGCATCTTGCGTCTACCTGAGTTGAACATCTTACTTTTCTTAACGTTTACTTTGCTCGTTGGATTTTTTGTTATTCCATTTTGATTCAAGGCAAGACCAGGTTGTTACTTTCAAACCAGCCGGCATCGAAATATGATGAAAATTTAATCAGATGTGTGGATTTATTGCAGCTTATCATTAACTGAACACGTACATAGATAGCTAGTAAATGCATTGTTATTCGTAAAAGGGCTAAAGGGACTAATGAACTAATGACAGATGAGACATGCTTGTTTCCTTATGTCATTTCAAATTATTATTTCATATAAATTTAGCATTTTTGAATTTTGTCCCCAAATAAGGAATCAATAAAGCTATGAGGATTGGATGTTGCGAACTTTGAATCTTGTGGTGCTACCGACTGTACATTAAGGAGCTAAGGGTTGGAAACACTTCCCCTCAAGAAACCGCCGAGGTTCCCGTGAGAACCGACTATTACCACACAGCCATAGATATAGAGATATCGTAGACTGGACCGAAATATAACCACTTCCTTTGGTGGCAATAATCGTAATTAAGTACGTTAATGAATTTTGTTTTTAATTGTAATAAGGTGATGCTTTTAAGCGTAATGATTAAGTTGTATCCTATTAGAAAAATAAGTAAACATATAAATTTATCCCCGTAAGAGGCCCTGAGCCGAGTGAGGTAGAGTTAGGTTTATTTAGCATGCCAATATCAGTATTACCTGCTAACCAAAATTTACCTTCGTATTCTTCGTACTCTTAGTTGCGTGTTCATGCCGTGTCTATTTAATTGTAACTCTGCTTCCCACAGTTTAAGACGCTTTGCAAGGGGTCAATCTTTTGTATGATTTTTTCTTAAATTCTCCCTTCTTGGTATTGTTCACTTGGTGTTTGCGAATTCAGCTGATGGAAGAACGGGATTATTATTTCTTTTTTTCCATCATCGTCTTCCACCCCTATAGGTGAATCAATGATATTTTTCCAAGTTCTAAATATAGGGCATTTGAGTTCTTTTTTACGATTTCCATATCTTACGGTATTCGTTGTATGCGGGCTCTAATACCGTTGTTTAAACTTGTGTATTTATAGTGAAGTAGGTTAAGAACTTATCATAATGCGGTTTTCCTTCAATTCAAAATAGAAAATATTCCATTATAATATTAACCAGTAAATATACCGTCAAATTCATTAATAAATGTCCGTATTGAGATTTAAGAACTTCATAGGGTAAAACTGATCCAGTAAAACCGATAAAAAAAACTGCATCGGCGATCTTTATTAACCTCTCACCTGCCGTTGACGTTGGTCCGCACCGGATATTTTCAATCTTATGGCTTGTTAAAAGAGTTCAAAACCAATGAATAATTAAAATTGGCCAAAAATAAAAAATATATATTTTTGCCTTCGGTATTTTGATACCGAATATGACATAGTTTTTTTGTACTAACTATTACAAAGATGAGTGTAATGCTGTAATGAAAGTTGGTTAAAAATTAACCGTGGAATAGGGGATGATAACGATACGCTATGGAAAAGATCCGGAGAAGTTGTTTAATTAATTAAAATAAATTTCTTTCGATAACTAAAACATCGAATCGCATTTATAAAGTTCGTCAAAACTCTAGGCATCATAAAAAAAGATTGTGGGGGAATATGGCTCGGATATGTAATACTGTGTGCCAGAACTGTGTTTTACATCTGCGGCGATTGTCAAGTAGTGGAAAAAAGTGCTGACAATTATAAAATGACTATGCATCGCGAAGTACCTCGACGGACCAGCAAAATAAGTATAACTCATCTTTTAAAGACTGTAACACTGACGATTGGTACAAAAAATATATTAATTTCTCCAGTAAATCGAGATCACATAATAGGTATGCCACGATATCAGATGAAACTTGGTATAATAAAACAGTTCTTGAGGGCTCTCTATAACAACGCCAAGCTCTGAAGTTAGCCTGCGTAAGTAACCAGGATTAAGCATAGAAAAACTGAAACCAGATATTTTAGATGGGCCACAACTTGAAGAACTTGTAAAAGACCCCAAACTTACAAAATATATCTAGTCGATTTCAGCGTAAAGCTGGGCGAAGTATTTGACCAATATACACGAACAATGGAAGTGTGATATCATGTAAGATGGGGCACCTGTAGACATTCCGACTACTTCTGGTGCTTTACAAAGACCAGTCCTGGACCCCACATTCTTTTAAATTATAGAAGCCTTACGTGTGTTATCTCAGACTAAAAATAATCTACAGAATCTAAAGAATCTCTATTAAAAAAATATAGAGCGTATGCTTCAGATTCCCAGGAAAAAACAGAGTTATACCCGTATACATTGCAATCTCATCCGTTACTCCTTGCTCTACGTTTTGCCTTGCTTAACCTCTCAAAAACCGCGGGTAGTTGGGACTGGTCATGATTTTGAACCTTATACCATGGTAATAAAATTTAAAACCTATAACGTAAAAGTGGCGTTAGCTACGGTGGCATTCAAGTGGTTAATATATCCATCACAGGAACTGGGACCGTAGTGTACTAACTACAGTGCGTATTGGTATTTGGTATAGGTATAGGAACACAAGAGCAACGCAGCAATGACTCGCCCTAGGCTAATAATGCACTCGAACCGGATGCAACCAGACACATGCCCCCTCCAGTCAAAATAGTTTCCAGACTTTTCCGTTCACTCATTGCGATCTCCCAAAAACAATGGTTATTAAAAACCTACGGTAACTTGCTTAAATGATGGTGGGTATTATGCAAGAGGGTGGCGGGTGGGGTGTGTGAGTGTGTGTGTGTGTGAGTGGACGGTGTCCAGTTTTGCAGACGGGTGAGTGTGTACTGACAGTCTGTATCGGCAGGGTAGTGGAGGATCAGAGCGGGTTTTATTGTAAAATGCTTAGCGGGTCTTACGTTTATTGGCGATTCAATAACGGCTAACCGTGAGCTTCATAAAATAGCTGTTATTTTGTGAAGGTAAAACGTAAACTTCGTGGTATCCTGGTAGTGAGATTATCGATATAAATAACTAAGGAATCAGCTGAAGGATGATTGATTGCTTTGCCCAGTTAATTGCGTCTTTCTAAGCCGTTATAAACAAGCTGATATTTTTTTAAATATGTTTATTATCAAGTCAAACTATTTCAAAGTACAAGCGAGAAATTTAAAGCACCCTACACAAAATATAATCCTGGCCCAGTTCTCGATCAACAAACAACCAACTATCCGACAGAGAGAACTTCACCGCGCACAATGAACTATGGATAAAAAGCTTCAAGTGCTATAAAAGGAGTCAAATCCCCGAACACACCGAAATTGCGGCCTTAACTTCGCGGGTATCGCCGAAGCCTCTGGTTTTCGTGAGTCTGTGCAAAAAGTTGCACGGAGTGGGCACACACACATGCGCGTCCGCACACAAAGACGCAAGTAAGCGAGAGTAAACTAATACCGGGCCGGATTAATGCTTCAGTTAGTGAAAAAACTTTTTTTCAGGCCGCGCCGTCCGGTGCAGGGCCGGCGTGAGGGCAATCATCTTCACGCTTTCCTTCCATTTTTTCTTAATTATGCCTACGTTTTCTCATTTAACTCCACTAGAATACTCACAAAACTATTGAGAATGAAAATCACTCGTCTATTCAGAGCATACTGCTGCGTTTTAGTTGTTTATTTAAAGAGACATGTTTGCCTGATAATAAAGTATATCTACTACTTTTTATATGTCACTATATTTTGCAAGCAAATCGATCTTATGTTTAAAGGTACAATACAGTACTTTCTAACGGTAAACTGTTTGAGTGTTCGTAAGTAGATTTCTGGGTTTGCTTCGCATGCGGGCTATAGATATTTATCTGCATTGTTGCCACTTTCTACAGCGAACTCAACGTTCACTTCGCTCCGGGTAAGTTTCTGTTACATTTCAAAACCGGCATCATATCGGTCTATGCTTCCCTAGAATGACAGAATTAGAAATACATTGTATGCAGTATAAAATCACAAAATAAATGCTGGAGCAAAGTCTAGAAAGCCTTTCGAGTATACGAGTAGAAGGGTTGAATGTGTCAGAGAGTCAATTAAAAGAAAAAAATAATGCCATCGCGGCGCAAACAAACCTAATTCTCACTGCAGCCTCTCGCTCAGTCGCTGCTAAAAAAGGACAGACAACAGAGGAGCGGCATCAATCACAATCACCTCACACGAAACTCGATTTAAAAAGTCTCCACAAAAAGTCTCCCCCCTCCCCGAGTCCGGTCCTGGCTAATGACTCCCCCCAATGACCCAGCCCTGTCTTGCTGCAATGAACCCCGCGCTTCAAAAGTTCTGCTCATTGGAGTGCTTACTGAGATTTTATTACGGGAACTGCAGCGTTCGGATAGGTCGCTTTTTAAGCCCTGAAAACGCGGAAGGGCTCGCATGGCCTGCGCTAAAGGGCGGGCATAGTGAGTGACCACTCTGGAAGATGACTGTTTACGGAACTCTGCATTCGGAAAGCTAATTAGTTCTTTGCCGGACGCGACAGTTGTGTTTCGAGAAACCGCTTTTGAGGTTTTTCGAGTGGGAGCTTCGCAAAGTCCTATTCTTGGTGGGCCGGTTAGGCCGAGGTAGAAATAGATTTGCACGGATGCACCCAAAACTCTGCGTACAATTTCCCTTTTAGGTCGCTACAGTATTTGGTTAAGGACGACAACGGTCGCTAAATATAATTTTCATGTCAAATCTAAAAACATCTCACTTTATTTAGTTATTTTCAGCATATTTCCCTGGAGAGTTTGGTTCTCTGCAACGTCGTGTTATATTACACCTAAGATTTGAAAATGGCAGTAAATAGGGAAATACTTAAGTAATTGGAAAAAGTGAAAATAAGTAATTATGATTTTGAACGTACTAGGTTGATGAAACGCGTCTTACGGTTACATGATGGGTTTCTAACGTTTAGAGAGGGTACTTGGATGATTTCCCAAGAGTCAGGTGACGACTACACTAGTACACGCCCTTTGCCACGCCTTTTACCGCTCTAGTCTTCCTTAGATACAATTTCTACAAGTCCATTTTTGTAACTTCATATAACTTTTTCACGTGTCGAAAGAAATGCATGTGAATGAAATTTTAGTAGATAACTTATGTTAACAAGTTAACCTACTTGTTACTGCCGTTGTTTTAAAACAACACAAAACATTCTAAATTTCGATGCAGTTTTCGAAAGTCTCGTTACACCCGGGTTCTTTAGCTAGATGGTTTTCAAGATAATAGCAGTCATTTTTCAGTTTGAATGAACCAGTTCTTTCATTAATATCTGCTTGATTATTTCTGGCCAGTATCAACGCCTGGCATCTTTAGAAACAAAAAACGATCGCGTGACGTTCCCGCCCAAAACTCATGTGTCATTAGAGCGTATTAAGTTTTTCAAGGTACCCACAGTAAACAGCAGTGAAAAGAACGACCTCGCCCGCTCCTTCGAGACTACAACAAGGAGTGCCCTGACATCGCATGACAGACATCGTCCACCTAAAACTACCCACGAGCATTCATTAAGGGAATATTAAGTGACAGATTAAAACACTATTTCGTATTCACCGTATGTGTAAGCCGGTTTTCTGAGTAATTAAAAAACTTAATGCCTATCGAAGACAAGATAAGGCCGCGGTCGGAAGAAACAGCACTTTTCTAATTACTCTTTCATTAGCCTGATGGAAAGTGGCCTGTGTATGCTGTGTTGTGTATGTGTGCGGTACTTGCGTAGTGATTAATAGTAGGCGAGTCATGCGGTCTTGACCGGAATTCGGTTGCCTTTTTAGGTATAATTTATCAAGAGGATTTCCTCTTTGCGAGCGATTTAACTGCTGTTTCGCAGCGCTTTTGAGAGCACTCCGCTCGTCCGCGTTCCGAATTCAAATTATAAAAACTAAAATGGCGGAAAATAAAACGCACATCACGCGCCTTCTTGATTACCGGCGATAAGTAGGACCGCGCCTTGCGTGTTTTAATTATATTATTAACGACGTTGTCCGGCGAAAGGCTAATAATTCATAATGGCTTGAGCGTATGGCAATGATATGTAAATATTTAGCCGCACCCAGCTCTGTCTGTCTACGCCTATTACTTGCTCGCGTGCGTGCGAACCTTAATTCGGAATTAAAGACATGTTATCTAAAATTTAGCTCCTCGTTTAGACTAGGCGTGACGTTCCGAATCGACCACGGTGGGCGTGAAGCGAGTTCTTATGCTAATTGGATTGGCTGAAGTAATTCCTCTACACTTACACCAACAAGTCGACGAGAAGTATGTAACAGGTAATTAGTAGATTTTCAGAAGTAAAACTACTCATAAGCTTTCTCGAAAGGGTTGAATTAATTACAGGTTGCAGGCGCGGTTATAAATGGCTGGCCACTTGGCACCCTCGCTTGGCCTTATTAAAAATGTTATCACGTAAATAAGATTCAAGGTGGCATGTGTATTAGGCGACCAATTAAATTCAAGAGTTCACGTAACAATTAGCCAGCAAACTAGTGGTTTCCTCTTGAATTGCTCAGCTCCGAATCACCCGGGCTTATCCTGAATTCCGACTGCACTTGGAGGTTTTTAATTTCCATCCCGAGCCATTTTAATGTTGCACATCGAATTAAAATTCCTAAAGGCATCCAGTTCCGCATGGGCGTGTTAAAAGGAGCATGCGAGTATTGCGCTGGCGTCGTCGTCGGAGGCGAGCGGCAAGGTAACATTTCCCTCCCCGAGCGTGAAAAGGTTCGAGTCTAAGTGCACACACTCGTGGATGTGTAAAAAGATTAATTGGAGTGTTGCCCGCCGGGTTCCGTGGGCTCTGCTTCTAACAATTTATGTCCTGGCTCGCAGGGAACTGCGACTGCCAGTGCGGCCCACTGCAGACCACTTCTGCGACTTAATTAAGTAAAATAACTTAAACGAGTGGCGTCGCTTTAACGTTGCTAATTAGTGCTATCGCCGTCGTAGCGGCTAATTCTGCGAGTAGCGCTTTGTTTGTTCCTTGCGGGAGCTCCTTTGAGGCGCGCGCCAAAAGAATTTGTCTTTGCATCGACTTTGCGCGGAGGCTGTTTGTCGACGCAAACTTTGCGCGACCAAGACTGTTTGTATCAAATTAGCGTTTTTTAGAGCCCCGGTTACACGTCTTCGGGCGTGTCTAGGCGTAAGACGCGCGCGGAGGGCACTCGTGTGGAGAGCCCTTTAAGTCCTGCACGATAACAAGTGCCGGTTGGTGTGTGGGCTTTCTCATCGCCCGTCAATAGGGCTGCGGGAATAACCTGTAGGCTTTTCAAAAGCTAAAGCAGAGCTGGCATTGCACCGATCAAAACATGTAGATAGAGAAATTTCCCTAAACACCGGAAGTATTCACCTGTGTACTTCCTTCCGTAAATTTAAAATGCCATTTGTTATTCTGACCCCCTTCAGTAAAGTTCGCTTCAACACGTGAGGGTGGGCACATCTTGGTTTAGTAATTGCCTTCCGGTAAAGCCACCCTTTCAGTATTCTTTTCAGAGATTTTATCGCGAAGGAAATGGTCATTTTCCGTTGTCGCCACAAAGCCGCCATTAGGGGACAATACTAATGGACTAAGGCGAACTTTGTCGGTATTTTTAAAGAAAAGTTTTTGTTGTCGCAATTCTGCTTGTACAGTTTCTTTTAAGGCTATTTGTAGTCAAGATGCGAGTATTATGTGATATGTTGCAAAGTTGATATCTCTAGTCTAGACGTTCCCGCGAAAGAAAACTCTTTGGTTAAGCAAAAAGAAAATACACGCTGTGTACAGACGGAATAAACGATTGAGAAATTACATAAAATTGTATAAGAAACCACTTCAGTTCAATCTAATAAGGGCATAGAGTCGAAGCAGCCTTTAATCTTGCCAATGACGGCTTAAAATTATAGAAATATGAAGACATTATTTGACATAGGTACCTATAGGTAAGTATCTATTCAAATAATTTTACACAGGGAATAGAACCAATCTTTTTGCATAAAATACACATAAATCATCATGGAAAGTAACAAGTATTGATTTATTGAACCTCTTTGTTGTGTTCATTATCTTATACTTTTTTTCTAGATAATTCTCACCTGCCAGTAAGCATGGCTAGATAACAAATTTCCCCCCTTTCTAAGGCATTAGCTTTGCCCTTATCGCACACGCGCAAATGTTTGCTTACCACTCGAAACTATCATTCAGATATGCAACTTTTATATTAAAGCTTGCGTATCTCAAGCTTTGTCTTATCAGGTGCCTTGGTAAAAGCTGATAGCGAACTTTATGGGGTTTCGAAACGCGGTTTTTTCCTATGTTTTAATGAAGAATATCGAACAAAGAGTTATGGTATGTTATATTGAATCCTAATCTAATCTGCAACGTTCTCCAGGATTTCCAGTTACTATAATAATAATAATAATAATAATAATAATACCTTGGACACCATTTACAAACATTGATATAGCCCCAAACTAGGATTCCCTGTATCTTGGGTACTAGACAACGATACACATACTTATATAGATAAATATTATACTTAGATAGATGAACATATAAACATATAATATTCTAAATAGGATTCACACTGATTTATTGTGAGTAAAGTTCCTGAAAATAGTATGACAAAGCTAGTTATGAAAAGTCGAAGTAGAAAGATGGTAAATAAACAACTCTTTTCGATAGTTTGGACGATTATGTGATCAAATCATTATTTAGGGTCACCCTTCAATAGCAATAGCTGAACTAAATCTAATGAGGAAATAGTGAATTTATAACCCCTTCGCGCTTAATTGAATTATGAAAAGGGGTCTTAGAAATCGGGATTCCAGTTAGGTATTTATAATTGTTTTAACACGCTATCTAACATTCGTTGATATTGCATTTTATTAGTCACTTAGTTCTTGTCAAAAGTGTGGAAATTCAGAACAACTCTTAGTCTTCTTTGAAATCAAATATTTTCGTATAGATAGGAATATCGACTCACCTGAAGTTGGAGAACCATTTGACAAGCTGCGCGGTGTTGTTCTTGTTGAACTTGATGTCCGGGAAGTACATTTTGAGGACCGCTGAGCTCGGGTACCGCACCCAGAAGAACATCAGCTTCGCCTTGCGGAGGTGCATTGGAGTCAATGTTGAGGAGTGCAGAGGAGTTAAAGGATATACTGCTGATGTTGTTGGCTTACATACTAAGTGCACTGTTAATGTGGTAAGTATACAAGACGATGTCGTGAGTGAGAAGGAAGATGTCTTGGTCAAATCACTGGTAGGATTGAAGGCTATCAAAAACTGATTGGGCATTTGCTGTAACGCGCAGGATCACTCCTAACCAATGAAACGATGTGTAATGTACAGTTGATAATGTTACTCTTAAATTTACATTAGACTGAAATCAATACCATTAGATCTAGTGATGAACAAATCAAAGTACAAATAAACATATCAAAAACCTATGAAACTATCTTACCTACCTCTACTTAATTACTAATTGAATCATAAAACATGAATAAAAATTTAAACATTTAGGGTCTTACCACAAAAAGATAAACTACTGTTCAACACTTGTTTAAAGACAAAAATGTATAGGATTTGACGTTTTTTTGAGGTAAAACTTTGTGTATTTTTTTGTAGTTACACGGTTATATACAGGCCATGGTATTAAATGTTCAATACCTAACTGGGTTTTTAATATACCTAGCTATTAAGTTAAGTTTGTCATCAAGTACGTTATAGGCTTGAGTAACTATATGTATGTAGTTTTTCTAACAAGCATTAAAGGATAGTCTGTTTGAGCCTGTGGAAGCTCTACAATAGTTAATCCATTTGCATCTAATCTTATAATGTGCCTTAGCAGGAAATCACATAGATTTAACAAATGCAACCGAGCTAAGTTACGTCTGAATTCATTTGAGTTACGATCGAATTCCAGAACTCAATGATGACGGCGTCTTAACTCGCATCACCACATTAATAGTTATCTAAGGCATAATAACAGTACTAACAGGAGGTAAAGTTTGAGTTACCCGTTTTTTGATGAAAAAAAAGACTAATATGCTGATAGTTATTCGGCCGATTTTCCTCGTCTTTTATTTGAGTGATAGTGTGACTGTGATACACTGTAATTGAATTAGAAAATGCGTAAGTTCACTACCTTGGTCGCTGGTAGAGTTTATAGGATCGCGGGTAAGTGTACTCGTAGAAACCGCAACATTTGTCCGGCTTCCACAGTCGTACCACTAAGTAGGAAACAGGTTGCACTCGTAAGGTTAAACACTAGAGAAATAAGATAGCTGTGGGTAACGCCCGCCCCAGGCAAGTAAGTAGTATTAACGAGGATTAACGACCTTACGTGATTTGACCAGAGACCTATGGACGTATTCATTGCCTCAAAATGGCGTTTGGGTTGGCTTTTTATTTGGCGTGTTTATGTGACGCCATTAATGATGATATAGCGAGAGCTAGAAACAAAGGATTTTATCCTAGCCCGGGGTTCGAACCCGGCATAATCTCAACTACTCGGCTGCAGTCAATGCCTGAAAGAGAGCGGTAAGGGTTATGGTCTATTTGAAAAGGATATAGTAGGCTGCGCTGGGTCATAAGGCAGGTCGGTGGAGTTGCAGTCGGAGTGCAGGTCCTGTTGGTCGAGGTGATGCGGCAGGTGCGCGGCGGCGGCGGCGGCGGCCGCGGCGTGGTGCGACAGCGCGGCGTGGTGCGCGTGCGCATGGCGCAGGTAGTCGGGCGCGGCGGCGTGCTGCTGCAGCAGCGCCGGGTGCAGCAGCGCCGGCGCGTGCGGCAGTGGTGGCGAGTCGCGCTCCGGCGCCGGCGGCGAGCGCGCCATGCCTCCTCCAGTCACGAAGTTGTACGGCGAGTAAGGCGAGAACACCTGGCTCTCGTGCAGTGACGGGTTCGGGATCGCCACCGACGTGGGCAGCGCCATGCCGCCGCCGAACGGCCGCGGCGATGGCGACGACTCGAACTTGGCCTCGGGCGAGTGGCCCATGCCCTCACCGAGGATGCGGCTGACGGTGCGCGGTGTGATGCGCGTGTCCGTCACCTTGTGCCGCTTTTTCTTTGGCGTGACTACGAGGCTGAGCGCTTCGTTCTGCTCCGGGTTCGGTTCCCGCTCGAAATCCTTGAAGTGGCCGTTCATGGAGGCGTAGAGCGAAGGAGGCAGCGGCTTGGGCGGCGTGTGGAACATGCCTGCGGAAGGTCTCACGTGAGCCGTGTGCCCGGCGGGCCCGCCCGCCTCGGCGTGCAGCGGGAATGCCGCGCCGCCCGGCGCACGAGAACCGTTCAGTTGGCTCATCATCATCTGGTTATGCATGAATGACGAGACCCCGTTGGGGATGCCCGCCGGGTGGTGGATAGGGGTGTTATTACCTGACATCGGCATCGGCCGGTCTGCCGGCTTGGGCGGCGGTGACTTCCTTTCGAGTAGCCGCGTCGCCTTCATCAGGTCCCGGTTGAGCTGCTCCGCCGCTGCAGCCGCCGCCTCGGACTGTTTGCCCATGATGCGGCGCTGGTGCACGAATCTCGTCACGACGGAGTCGATAAGGGTCGCAATGGAGGCCGTAATCTCGCTCTTGAGCACGTCGGCGAGTCCCTCCAGGTCGGCGCCGCTGACGGGCCCTACGGAGCCGGCGCCGCCGCGCATCGTGTCCAGCCGCTCTGCCAGCTCCGAGGACAGCGGCGGCTTCGGCGCCTGTCCGAGCTGCGTGCGTTGCTCCGGCGAGTGCTGGTTCGACTGCGATCTCTGCTGTGGCGCGTTGTGGTTGTGATTCTGTTGTTGTTCGGCGGCCTCCTTCATTCTGGCTTCCTGCTCCCTGAATATTTTCTGACAGTTGAGATACATGGCGGCGGCGTTGTTCAGGTTATGGTGCGGGTGCTGGTGCGGGTGCATGTGGTCGCCGGGTGGCAGGTGTGGCAACATCGGCAGCGAACCGTTGAACCCGTGTGGCAAGTGCGGGTGCACGGCGCGCGGGTTCATCATGGAGCTCATCACTTGTGACAGCACGTTCGGCGTGCTGCTGTTTGACATCGGGGGCGGCGCCTCCTTCGCAGGCGAGGCCGGCTCCGACTTTGGCATCGGTTCATCGATCTGCTCGAGATCGCTCGACGCCCCATCATTATCTATAGTCTCCGATTCTTGCTCCATACGATTGCAGAGCTGAACATACTTCTGTTGCATCTCGGCTAACTGCTCCTGCATCGTTCGTAATTGCGATTTAAGAGCATTCTTTTCTACTAACTTCTGTGCGATGGGCGGCTGGTCGGCGTCGTCGTCGGAGTCGTCACTCACTGTATGCGCGCTGCTGCTGCCGCGGCTTGCGCCGTACCGCTCGGCGGCGCCGTCGTGCTGCTGCGGCTGGTACAGTTTGCGCTTCTTGCATCCGTTCACGGCGGGTTGCGGCAGCGCGGGGCTTGAGCGCATCGTCGACACTATGTTCTCGACACGGGCACGTTTCACTTCCTGCAGAGGGCGCGGGGAGCCGCGGTCGCCACTCTCGTCGGGCTCGCACTTGGGCGCCAGCAGCGGCTCCTGGCCCGGCGCGGCGGGTGCGGCGGTGGCGGTGGGCGGCTCGGCACCGGCACGCGGCTCCGCGTCCAATGCCAGCAGCGCCTCGTCCAGGTCAGGGCGCGAGTCACGCGACACGGGCCGCTCGGGTGAGCGCTTCACTTTGGGCTCGTCGTTGTTATTGTTGGCGAGCACGTTGTTGTTGTCGGGCGAGAGGCGCAGCAGCTCCTTCTTGCGGCTCTGTAGGATGTCGCGCAGCACTCGGTGCGCCAGGTCGCCGCCCGGGGCTTCCTCGGCGGAGTCCTCCTGCTTGGGCGCGCGGCCCAGCAACTCATTGAGCATCTCGGCCGGCGGGTAGCCCGGCCCGAAGAGGCCGAAGTGCGGGCGGCCTTCGAAGATGGCGCCGTAAAGTCCGCCGCTCATGTGTGCGGAGCGCGCGGGCGCTTGTCCGTTCGTCGCGAGAGTCGAGTAAGTATTGCGCGGCTCGCCGGCGTCCACGCGCTGTCTGGCGCGCTTCTGTTTCTTTAGAAGCTTATCTCCGTAGGGCGCGTGTGAGTCGGCCTCCTCCTCCGATGACATCATACGCGAGACGCGCCGCGATTGGCCGGGCGGGCGGCGGGAGCGGCCCCACCGCGCTAGGCGAGCATCGCCCGCTCTGCAACAAGGAGTAGTGGGGTGAGCGGTTAGCGGCGCGCACACCTGCCGGCCGGTCGGGGCCGGGCGTCGTCGTGCGCGACGAGCCGGCTGCGAGCAAGACGTGCGCGCGCGTGCTATTGAGAGCCGTATTACTGTAATACTCGACAGCGACACTATATGCAAATACTCAAATGTTATTGTAATAATATTTCACACCGTACCAGCAACATTTTCAATAAATTAAGATATAAATGACAGTATGTATTTGAACTACCAATAATGTAGTTTTCAGATAATGATCAACTAAAACAATTGGGCCTTATCGATTTCAACAAAAGACCAAAGAGAGGTATATTTATTTTTTGTAATGACATGAACCAATTTTGTAGAATAGAAAATTACGAAACTTAAGGAGAACATTTATAGTACTGATCGAGGACAAAGATTTGGAAACTCTATGGTTACCTACCGTCGATAAGGCATGTCGAACTGTACATGTGTGTGTGGGTGTAGACCACGTAGGTATTCGTGAAGCTAATGAGACAATAAGCTAACTGTATGTATACGGTCGTTGGCTATGTAAAATTATTCTCATCACAAAAGAGTGGAGATACGCAGCACCTACCTATCTGTTACTGCGGCATTAATTCCTTTTGGAGCGTGACTCCGTATTCAGTATTCAGAGAGGACAATGAAGCTAAAAATGACAGAAATATTCTGTGAGACACGCGTTAGCACGACTCCATTGTCGTCGGACTATCGAGAGGCGATAGTTGGATCCAGAATCTCGTAATATTTTAGGGGTTATTATAAGTGCAGCATCAAAAGTTTTCTTTAGCACCTGCAACCTAGCGTCTTTTAGGGTTCGGTACCCAAAGAGTCCAAACGGGCTCCGTTTATTGCACGTGTCCGTCGTCTGTCATGCTCATGCCGGTTGTACAGCCAAACGGTTACAGCTACAGTCTACAACATATATTGTATTGTATTGTCAAAAGAAATTTTTACTGTTTTTAAAAAGGGGCTCTAAAAAATAATATTCCTATCTCATCCACTCTCTCTCTTTGTAAGATTGTCCTCTAGTAAGAACACAATCTTAACTTCCCATTGACCTGACCTTAAAATTAAAAGCTTTTTTAAACGTTTATTTTACTAAAAAATACAATAAACAACAGGGCGATTTCGATATAATAATGCAAATCTAGTATAGTAGATTCTGTCATCAAATACTTGTGCTAATGTATAAAAATAGAGTTGACTATATGAAATTTGAGGTCGTTGAAATTATTTTATAGACGAAGTTGATACAAAAATTAGTGTCCAAGGTATTATTATTTATTAGAAGCTGGCAATGTGTGGACTGGACATATTACAAATTTAAAGAGTTATGATGATGCTGTGATATATTAACCGTAGCTTTGTATTACAACATAATTGTTGCTTGAAAATTATTTCTTAGGCGCTTAAAATGTATTGCTGATCTTTTAATTTAGTGGACAATTAATCAATTTTGAAGATGAAACTAGTATTTTAGTAAAGCTGCATTTTAATGACGTGTGTTATTGTGTGTTATTTATAACACCCATATTCTGATTGGAAATATCCAGTTCGTCTAGGAAATAGCAAGAACATTTTAACAGATGGAATTCTTGGGCAAGCAAAAAAGACATAAACTTCAGCTCCGAAACGAGCTCAAAGACGTCAAGTGTCATAAATTAAATACATAAGATGAATATATTAATTAGGTATTTAATCGAACATCAAAAAAATTTACCTAACCTAACAAATTAATAACTCCATGCTAAAATTAATAAAAACAGAAGTAATTTTCAATTTAATCCTATATAATTAATTTTGATGCCAAATAAACATTGGCATCAAATATTGATGTTGAGTTAATTATTTCCCTTTTAATAATACAGCTCAAAAAATTTGTCTGTTCGTTATTTCGAAACGATAAGAAAAATCCTCACAGAAACTCAGGATACCGCGATATCGACGGTCTTTTAATTATATTGGTTCACTTTAATTGGTAGTTTTTTTTAAAAAATAAGTACCTATTTTAAAGTTTAACCTATTAGGCTAACTTGATTACCTACAACATAACATATTCGTAAAGTATTTCCCATTACGATTGAGACGGGCTTATGTTTGCAGTAAGCTTATATTTTAATAACTGGCAAAAAGGTTTTCAATCAATCAATAAAATGTTTTTATTACTGTAGATTTTTACATACTTGGCGATACGTAAATTTTTGCCTCTTCTCTACATTGGACCACTGTGGTAGAAGGAGGGCGTAATAACTCCCACAGATTGATTTTAAGATCTCTTTTAATAATTGTTATACAATTCATACAATATTGATTATAATATTAATTAAGCAGGAAGAAACAATTGCAAAATTATTAACAGCAAGTTCTGTGTTGAGTTAGATAAGTCCCGTCATATAAGTAATCTTGAACATTGTAATATCCCTTTTTTGACAAAGTCGGTTTTACATGGTTTTTAAATTGCAACGGTGTTATGCCACCGCTTATGGGAAAAGGAATAACGCCATTCTTTTTGTTTTTTTAGGCACTAATTCCTTTACGATCTCACGTCTCACGCACCGCGACCCACAATGGAGACCGTCCAATCTCGCGAGCCGTGTTCCTCTGCTGTACCAACATCCGGCCAGCAAATTGCTGGTCACAATGAGATCCTATCAATGGCTGAGGACTTCCGATGGCACGGGCCACTTGCGACCGTCGTCATGCCTCTGCGCATGTTGTCTGTGTGTGGCGATGGGCGTGGATACACCTTCCCGCCTTCCGGAGTGCGCAAGATCCGGTTTCTGTATGATGTTTTGAACATGAGAAAAATATCGCTTTCAAGTTTTGATCTTTCTGATTCCATATCTTTAGAAAATAATAAGAGTCCCCAAGGTGTTTGTTTTAGCTTTATTTAAAATAAGAATTTCAGCCCTGGAGGTTTTTTTTTATCTGTACCCACCTACACTCTTGAGAGATACAGATTTTTTTTCAGTTCAGCAGTATTACGGGGTTCTCTATTACCATTATAATCTTCTTTTAACATTCCTTGCATCAATGGTTAATTAATATCGTAGTATATGTATTTCAACCTCATTTATTTCTAATAATTTATCCTCAAGAAGTCTTGTCGTTTCCACTTCCTTATTTCCTCAAGATATTTTTCTTGCGCCATTCATATCGTGTCGTATATATTGTGTTTAAACAGAAGCATTACTTGTATTTGTGTTGAAACGAGTACATTTTGAACTTGCTCAATTGTCGGATTCCACTTCAGATTCTGTGAATGTACATACAGTGATTTGTTTGTTTGTCTCTGTGTGTGTGCTCAATTTACAGGCTTGCTCTGCCTTTTGTGTCGGAGTGATTTGCGTTTGTAATGCCATTACAATTACGACGTAGATTGCGAGATGATCACAAAGACAAACCGACTGAAGCTTTTCTGGTAGGTAAAGGAGAAAATGTAGAGATGGCGGATAATAGTGAAGTGACACCTACTGCAAACGTACCAAATTTACTTTATGAGTTAGGTAATAATCTGTTTTATCCTGAAATTAATAATATATCTTGGAGACAGTAATTTCAGCAAAGGAGTTCTTGACTTTCTGAAGGAAAATAATAAAATTTGACTTCCTCTATCTTTTCTGTACAAAAACAAAACTAACGATAAACAGTATTTGCCCCAGGAATGGGGGCCGACGGTGAAATTCCCCCATGATCGCTCGAGTAAAACAGTATTGTCCATGTATCGGTATTCAACCACACTAACACAATGATGTGATGTGAAACAATTATGTAATTATGGGCCATGAATAAGCAATGCCTTGTCAAAATGTTACCGGGAACTTATGCACCCTACTCTACCCCCCAAGTATTATGGGAAAAGTTATACTTTGTTTTACACTATTCGACCAGGTAAGTACGTGGTCAGTACAGATAGTGGTATCGCAGGTGCGCCAATATTGAATTCCTGCCGGGTGTAAGGTTTAGTGGATTTTCATCCTTTCAAAGTATCGATTTAATAATTTCAGGACAAATTCAATAAAGGAATAAATACAACTTCATTCATGTCATAATGACCAATACTTGATGTTAAAATATGTCTTACCATTCTATGGTCTCAAATGCACGTCCCTGGTGACTAACTACTCTAAACCGTATAACTACTGAAACATCGCAAGATCTAAAGGCCCGTATACACCGAGCCACAAGCATGTGCGTTTGAACGCGACCTGTTGAGTCGACTTCCCTATAGATAGCGCACCGAAAACTAGGGATGGGAATCTTGGGCTACCCTTCATAAATGTATCGATTGTAAAGAGTTTGTTCAATATATCACCGCAGTATGATCATCTGCTTTGTCAGTTCAGTTCAGATTAATAATCATAAACAAAACATGAATCTCACTCACTATTTTGGTTATTTGTGCAGCGAATTTTGGCCAACAATTTAATCATTTGGTAGGTATTATCCATAAAAGGGCCAATAAGTGTAGTGCAGTGAAGATAAAAACCTCGTATCGACATACATCGTACCTACTCACATCATTATAGTGAGATCCCACTGCAACCCCTGTGTTTAATTTGCCATGACCCGACGTCGTCTAATTTTTACGTAAATGCCTGTTTACCGGAAATATTCGCACTAAACTACCTTGCTCAATGCTGTTGATTTAGGTTTCGTAATGAACCTTAGCTTTTCAGGAGGCATATATATGTTTTCAGGTCAAGTATTGGCTCAATATATACTTCCACTGCTGATGTTGTTTAAACTTGAAGAGAGGGCAGTACTTTTGAAAACTTAAAACACAAAGACTGTAGACTATTTTGATCTTAAGGTATTGTTTGTTTTCAGCTGATTGGTTTCTAAATTATCTTGACATGGTTGTTGGTAGGTACATAGTTACGTAGGTTATGTTGTGACTAATATCTTTATTGTTCGAAGCCGAAACAATGCATCCTTTTCGTACCCAGAATTGCTTTCTACCCGTAATTCCGATAGCTATCACCGTGCCATATGGCAACTGCTCGGGTTATATTCACTATGCTTCCTGCAATGTGTATCGGAACGTGGGAATGCACCACCCTCCACCCTCCGCAATTACCACGTACATTTATTTATATATTTATCATTACAGTCCAGCTCGGTGGGAGACACACACACCTTCATTTACTGTGACTTATGGTCACCCGGCCAGCATATGGCGTTCGACACGCAAAGGCATTTGAACCGAATAAGGTTATTTGGGACACTTATGAGAATATTTTATTAACGGACACATTTCAGAGACAAAGAGTTGGGCGTTTTTGTATTAAAATAATGAATCATAATTTCATCAAGGGATAATGGAGCACGGTCATGCGACTCTGTGCAGACACGTACCATCTGAACATTACCTTTATGTTTGTCGATAGTGCAATAAAGCGCCAAGAATCGAACGACGCCAACGAAATCAAAATGGCGGTCGGCACGGAGGCCTTCGCCTGCAGATGAGGAGATATGCACGTGAGGTGTAATGGGTTCGTCGTCGCGTGCTTACAGCAATTGTCCTGCTCCATATATTGTCAGATACTATCTGTCCGTCAGACTGGCCGGTGTCCACGCGGGGGTGGAGTGGCCAACCCGAAGATCAAAATATCTATAGATACCTATTTTGAAGCCCTAACTTACGCTGCCACATAACATACCTAGTTACGTTATGGTGTTGTAATTAAATAGGCACTTTGGCGTTACTTATTCGTCTGGGAATCGATCCCAGGGCTACCTACTACCCCTACCCTACTGTTACGAGCATATAACGCTGAGCCTCCACCTCACTCTTGTAGACAGGTGCATCGTAGTAGAAGTTTATAATTTACTGAATTTCAGATTATTTCTCACATAGCGGTTAATAGTAGTTTATGCAACTGTCGAATATAATCACGAGTGTATTTTTGGGACGAGCAAAGCGAGTTCCATAATAGCATCACACGAGTGTTTTAAGGTCTAAATATATACAGTTACATACACTACTTTATCTACAGAAATATCATTAGAGCTCTAAAATCGGTTCAGAACCCATTCGTAAAATCAAACAACAAACAAATAAACAAATAAACAAATGACAACTGTCACGGCGGTACCACCAAAGTCGGTAAAGCGGTTTGAATGTTTCGTGTCGGTAAAGCAGTGTCAACAACAAAACTGTTCAGTTGAAAGCGTCGCTAGCGTCAATGTCACACTTATGTCATTTCATACTGGGAGGGCATTAGTTTTGTGTTTAAGCCACCTGAAAAGTGAAGTTGGTGGCACTGTACAGACTTCAAGACAAATGTCAATTTTGACGATTCGACGATCACAGATATTTTTTTAAATTTTATCGATGCGTTAAAAGTAAAATTGTTTGTCTGTAAATTGCCGTATCCGCATCGATGTGTCATAATGCAGGTCATATGTCCTAGGGTTTCTGAGTCGATTTTAGTGCATCTATGATATGTGCGTAGATAAAAGATTTTATTTACCTAAAATATAGAGGGTTATTTATCGATTGTTTTGTTTTTCTGTTATGAGCAACATAGGACTAATTGCCAACCACAATCCCAACAGCACCGAGTCTTGGAAGTTTTTATGCCCAGCAAAGGGTGAAGTCCAGCCATCAGTTATGCATAAGTGATGAGGACAGTGGCGTGTCTCCTGGGCCATTATGGTGTTCTATGAAAAAGGATATTCAAGCTTATCGGCGGATATCGCACGAGAATAAAACGCAGATAAGTATCGCGCCGCGTCGCGTGAGGGCTGAGGGGTGGCGAGCATCGATATCGACGTCAATTATTGCCGGCGATTAGGACTTCCCTGACTTTAATGAGTGGGACGAGTGGGGATGAAACACCAAGGGAAGATGCCTCAAAATATGGCGAATCCGTATCTAGTAAATAAAGATTATTTGTATTTGAATGGACGGACGAAATGAAGGAGTACCTGAACATTCAGTTGTTTATCGCGGTTTGCTGAAAGACGGGGCTGGCACAAACATGTTACGGCTGGTGTATCGCTAAAATGAGTAAATCGATTCATGGTGGTTGAAATTTTGTACAAAACTATATCAAAATAATGTTCATAACAGCTTCCACTGCAACGGCACTGTTGCGTCAGTCCAAAAATTGTGTTTTTTTTTATTTATTTTCCAAACCCTCTATATAGATTATTTCTATAATTTTAAACACTCAGTTTTCAGATATTTTGAATCCCCTTTTTAGAAACCGAACCAGTTCCGTACCCGAAGGGTTCCAAACGGGCCCCGCAGCCCATCTGTCTGTCTGTCCGTCCGCGGGCTATATCTTATTAACCGTAATAGCAAGAGAGTTGAAAATTTTACAGATTTTGTGTTTCTGTTGATGCTAACAGCAAAAAATAATGACCTATACGAGATTTCAAAAATTAAAGAGTGTCTTCCATACAAGCATGTTTTGCGTTTATTCCTATATGACGTTGGTTACGGAACCCTTCGTATGCAAGTCCGACTCGCCCATAACCGTTTCTTTTTCTTCATATGGTTTCCATTGCCATTGTGATTTTTTCACACACAAAGGATTATATCATATATTTTTTCTGGATTTGTCTCATTTATTAGGAATAGAATAATGCTTTAAAGACGGGTATTTGACAATAGCCGTTAGTCTGAGACACCCAAGATGACCTGATCACCACCAATATTCTGTAAACCACTGAAGAGAGAATGGGACTTCAGTAAACGCAGCTTCATGTCAATCCTATTTGTTCAAACTCTCAGAATTGTAAGTGAATAAATGCAAAGAAAACTGCTTCATGCCACGACGTAAATAGTTGAAACAGATACTATGTATTATATTGCAATACCTTTTAATTTTTGAATGATTTATTCCAATGAAATAACGCATATAATTTTTATTCAAACCTGTCGTGTGAGGACAAGAACCTAACAGAACCTAACAGAAAACAACAACCAGGATAAAATTTAGAGTGTCAGTTTATTGGTTATTTACAGTGAAGTCTATAAAAAAGATGATGCGAAGATGAGGATGGATGAAATGAGAACAAGTTTTATAAAAGACAAATTAAGTATAAAAAGGAAGCGGAGAACACGAAGAGAAGTAGACCAGTGGGGTGATGACCAGGTTGCGGGCGTATTTGTAGTTGTAGATGTTGTTGTAATCGTCGTTGTAGGAACGGTAGCGGCGTACTTGTAGCTACGGCTCGCTGGATCCCGTTGTAGAAATCGTCGTTGTAGGAACGGTAGCGGCGTACTTGTAGCTACGGCTCGCTGGATCCCGTTGTAGAAATCGTCGTTGTAGGAACGGTAGCGGCGTACTTGTGGTTACGGCTCGCAGGATCCCGTTGTAGAAATCGTCGTTGTAGTGGTTTGAAGGAAACGTTTGAAGGTCGAGAGAGTTTGAAGGCTCGCAGGATCCCGGGGCAGTGCGACCCCGGGATAAGGCCTTTAAGTGGTACTTCCAGTTCAGAAGCTGACGTGAGACTCCAGAATTTCAGAAATGTTCCGCTTTTATACCCTTTTTGGAGAGTTCTAAAAATTATTTAAATTAAACGTAATTTTTGTGAGTGGCCAAGAGAGAAAAAGTATTTTTGTAAAAGTATTGAAGTAAACCTATCAGACCGCTAACGAGTTTGAATGGACATTGCCATGACAACCAGATCAACAAAGACGTCAACAAACGTCAAAGTTTAGTTTCAGGCTCGTAATACGGTAAACAATGAGAAAACCATGCAGTAAATTACATAACAACGAAAGGAAAAAAAGTAGCGCACCAGCGCGCACGAAGCCCGAGATTGCAGAGTTTCGGAGAAAGCCAAAAACAAGGTCACCAAAGGTAAACCCCTTTTCTATCGATTTAGAAGTGCTGATAGCATGAAAATGCAGAGCGAAAATGATTTTTAATGAGTTCTTATGGTTTAAAACGTTACAGGGTCCTATGGGAATAAAGTGATGACCAATATCAGACTGTACAGCATGAATGCATGACAGAGCAAGGTACCCTGAAGGAAAAACAAAAAAGACTGATGGTGGAGCTGGAGCTAAGGGATAGGAAGCAAGAATAGCATGTAAGTAGCAAAACACTACAAACCCTAATTTATGATACATACCTAAATACATTCTGGTTGTTGTTGTTATTTGGTTATCACTTTCTACGACCATTTCTATATCCCGTTGTCGATTGTATTACCTATTCTTTATCGAGTTACCGGTTGTCGTATCGACATATTGAGCGCCCGCGCCCGCCCATCACTCGGTGGAAGAAAGGCACTTATTAGCGTTCGTAGCGTTATCTCTCTTTGTATCGCTTGTGACATATGGCCAATATCGAACACAGTCCGTCATATCTCGAGCCAGCATGCAAGATATGGCGTGTCCAGTCTAACCTATGCAGTATAATTATGGTGCAGTAATTATGTTTTCTTTGTGGCATAAAACTGCCATGATGGGCCTACTTTAGGTGGGTGGGGTTGGATTATCGTGGTTTGTCGTACCATGCAAAAATCTACCCACCTAGTTTGTTTTTAGGGTTTATTTATTTATTTTTATTTTATTTTATTTGGGACATCAACAGCACATAGATAAACAAATTACAAAGAACAAAGATACAAAATTAAAGCCAGTAACAGATATCCACAAAAATACAAGAGATAAATTTAAATTGAGAAACTTAAACAGATAGAACAGTGTGCAAACTTAATAAATAAGATCTCTTACATATATATAGAGTTAAGAGACAGGTATGTTTATTATGATGTTGTATATGTAGAATAAAGAAATAAATGATGTAAGATTTATGACGTGTTTGTGTGTGAGTGTATGAATGAGTGTGAGAGGGTGTGTGCGTGCATGTGTGAGGTTCACTTATTCCTCCTTGATATTGTGTAATTTTTTAATAATGTCATGACGGAATTTCGCCTTAGACGATGCAAACGGATCGAAATTGTTAAAAAGTTTATTAAATTGATTGGTAAGGCGAACCATTGTTGAATTTTGAGCATAACTGGTATACGTGAGGGGGATAGCAAAAAGCCTTTTGGAAGTTTGACGAGTACAGTAGTAGAGAGTAAAGATAGTTCAGAGAGAAGAGGTGAAGAATCAAGGCGGCCCGATAGAATATCATGGAGTAACATCATATCAAGCAAAATTCTGCGATCCTCAAGACTGATGAGGTGATGCTGGTGACAAGACTCCTCGTAAGGGTTTCAGGGTTCCGTACCCGTGCGGGCAACTATTACTAATTATTTTCTGGTAGAACCCATTGCTATCAGAAAACAATTGGGTTTAGAATTTTGCCACATACGTCATCAGCTGCGATTAATAAGGAAGAAATAGTTATGTACTTGTCTACTTTAGTGACGAACGGATTTACTAGATTTTAAGTGTATATGTTTTATCATAGTCAGAAACGACTGCCTACTGGGGTTTAATAATTTACCAAGTTAAATGTTAAATGGCAGAAGCACAATTGTGCAAACATCGGCACAATTGTGCTCCTGCTATCCCGTATGGGATAAGGCGTGACGCTATGTTTTGAGTTATGGGAAATTTAAGCTATTTTAAGAAGCGGATTTGTTGACTGGATGTTTTATTATTTTTTTACTAGGTAATTTTTTAAATAACACCCCTCGTGACGTCACTTGCTCACAGTTTTGTTGCACTTGAAGCTGGTTTTTCCGATTATAAAACTAAAAAACCACCAGACATATAAATATTTGTTTACGTTCCGACTGAAATCTGCCTTATCGACTGACAGGAAAACTGTTGATACTTGACAGTTTTACAGAACAGCCAACTTAACGGCGAATTTAATTTGAACAAACTACAGAGGACAAGTGAAGAACGTTATGTTTTTTACGGATATTCCAGTAATCCTGAAATATTTTTAACGGATAACAAAATTTTGTTAGGAACACAATTATCTCGAAATGTTTTTCTCAGTTTGGTACCTTTATTTTTTTACAATTCTCATCTTGAGCAACTTTCACTTTGATACCGAGATCGCAGATTGCAGATTGCTGTTGATCAGATTAATCATAGCAACTTTATTTTATTCTTGCATCCGCCTGGCCCAAAAAGTATAGAGATGTGAAAATCTGTCACCTTTCTATTACACTCTTTAGAGTGATATTTAAGGGTACCAATACGATCAAGCGTCGAATGCGTGTCATTACGGAGTAGATATGTACCACGTTGCCTTATCGTGTTATCGTTCGTCTGTCCGTTTGTCCGTCACAGAATACTGATAACAAGTGTTCAGTTTCATGCTGCAAACACTACAGCATCGCATCTGGTCGCTTATCGGGAACAAAACACCAGACATTGTAATTTCAAAGAACAAAAACACTTTATCGAAGTCACACTTCCGCCCTTCTCAAGTTTATACTGCAGGGAATTGAAATTAAATGCTTTCAAAGGATATGTCTTTTACGTTTCCTGCAGAACAACAGATAAGTTCTTCGAATGTTGGTATTTTTTTTTCTAAAATGAAATGTTGATTGAATATGTCGAAGGAAATGAATTAGCAAAATGATTGATTAGCCGGCGCATTTTAATTGAGTTGTAAGGAGATTTCCTTAATTTGACCATTTCCGTTTCTGTGTAAAAGTGATAAGAATGATTGAACTAAGACGCGACTGTATTTTTTGTCCGGCTCCAATTAATTCTGAGTATTTTATTAATTTACTACAACTAAAACGGATTGGAACTAACACAATATTACCTACCAATTTCCATCTGCCTAAAATAAGTTCACCTATCAAATCAACAGCCACAATACATATTGTCCCAACAACGTTCCACGCTCCAATCTGAGCCAATTCATCTAATAGAGACTTCCTAGACACAGTAGACGTCCTGTCGCCAGTCACAACATCCTCAACCCATTACAATAAGGACCAAGCTACTCGTAGCTAGCCCTCCACTTGACTACTTCCTTCCACATGAAAGTTGGTGTGCAATTGCACAATCCTTGGAGAAAGGTTAGGAGTGACACATAAAGAAATTATCTGTTTATTCGTACTTTTCTAAGATTACAAATTTCAGATCGTGATCAGCTAAATGTAGCTGGAATGTAGCGAAGGATCTCATTTCCTTCCACACTTGACTTTTGTTTTTTCCTTACTAAAATATGGCATGTTGAGTTCTCAGTTAACATGCCATATTGCCATATTGCCATGCTCAATTATCGTGGTATATTTACATATTTAGGTAGGTATCACCAAAGCTGGGAAAATGACAAGACTGATAAGAGCAGGCTACTTTTTTCTGAAAGATTTATCTTATAGTAGCTGCTCTTGTCAGCATCATGGTCAGCACTCATCAATACACCTCCTGGGCATAGGCCTCTTCTCTATCGCGCCAACCCCTACCATCCTGTGCCAACCGCATCTATTGAGATCCTGTCGACTTTAGTGCGTCGTCGGACCGTCGGACAGGTGGACTGTCCAGTGGCCTTATCGCTCCCCTTGGCCACCACTCTACCGTCCGTCATCCCGTCTAGCCAAGTGTCTCGCCCATCTCCACCTCAGTCCCGTTATCCGCTTTCCAACATCTTGGACCTCCGTCTTCCGTCGAATTTCGACGTTTAGCACGCGGTCAGCGAGAGATATATCTCTTGCTGAGCGAGCACCACACGAGCAATGGATCGTTCCATGTAGGTATACCTGTATGGAACGATCCATTGCTCATTTGGTCACCTTGATTTTTTCCATGTTTCGACTCCTTAGGTGAGGATAGGCAAGACAGGCATTGTGGCAGTTTGGACTCAAAGATTTCGTCTAGTTTCCCGAAAGCAGCCCACCCTAAGCCGATGCGTCTGTTGCCTTCATCTGTGCATCTCGGTCAAAGAATAAACGATGTCCAAGATAGACGTAATCGCTGACCATCTGTACGGTGTCGTTGCCAACAATTATGGTCGGTAAATTTAAAGAGCGATTCGCCATGATCTTGGTCTTGGACATGTTCATCATCCTCTTGTGGATTCGGTGTAACGCCAACCTATTCTAAAATGATTGCTAAGCAAAACCTCTATCCATTGACAACCATCAATAGAAGCTCTATCAAAAGGGTGACATCACTGTGCCCACAGCCTATCCCTCCGAGATTGTACCCAGTTCCGTCGTTTAACCAATGCGCGTGCAAGATTGTTTCCTCTTTAGGCAGTCGGTAGGACCAATTGAGCTGGTAGTAGCACAGCTCGGGACCGGCGATAATAGATAAATTGCTCGTCCAAGTGCGCATAATCCCCACCTCACGGTGCAGACGGGTTCGATCTAGCGATGACCTTATTCAAGACGGAGAGGTGATGGAAATAGATCGACAGGCTGGGAAAATGGGGCCAAATGCCAGGCCAAGTATTTTTGTAAGTGTGATGGAAAGACTGCGAAACCGATAGACATTAAATCCACGGCATTCAGTTCCATTAAACCTCCATTGCTGCGATAGGGAATATTACCCAGGAACCTGTCACGCAAAACAACCCGCTAAATGTGGTCGAAACTGTGCCACTGCCACGCCGTGTGGGAAAAGGCCTGACGCGTAAACAATTTTTTTTATTTTCGACCTTCGTGTTCTTAGAAATTATCTTATCATGGTAGCAAAGTCTTATCGACCATGGATAGAGATAGTGACTTGCTTTGCACAAGAACTGTTTTGTGATTATCACTATAATTACATATTTTTATATATTATAGTAAATTATAATAAATGTGACACATTAATGTCCCCACCGAGGGGCACAGGCCTTCACCCGGATACAAGTTAGATTAAGCCATACTCCACCACGCTGGCTCAGTGCGGGTTGATGGAGTGTTTTACGACCACTGCCACGTAGCGATAGTAACCGGGACCTACAGCTTAACGTGTCATCCGAAAAACTGAACGTCCTATACTGTAAGTACTTACGATAAAATTATCTCATTGGTACATGGTCAGGTTTTGAACCTGCTCCTCCTGTTTGAGAAGCAAGCATGAAACCCTTTAGACCACGGAGCTTTATCATTATTTATTATATTTATTACTTCCTATTATGTTATATGTATACTTATGTATGTATGTTTTAATGATTGTGCCACGCCGCAGTCTGTGACGCTCGCGCAGACTGAAAATCAGCGCCAAGGGCCTTCAGCATACTGCTGAGTTAGTTATGCCATTTATAATGACAGTGACACACCACGACCGTCGATCTCGCTCGAAAGATTGATTGATCGATTGTGTGAATGAATGAATGCACGTATGAATGAATGAATTATTTGGTTTTCTTCCTTGTGTGTTCTAAATTCTTCCATTTGTGTGTTATAAATATATATATATTCCTTATTTCCATTTGAATTTCTCTAATTGTAATGTGTTTGTGTCTGAGTGTGTGTTCACTGTGTTTGTAATAAATGTTTCTGCTTCTTCTGTATAGAGTTCACCGATTCGAATGTTGAACTTAAGGGTCTACCTACAACAAACATGTCCATGTTAAATATTGTCCGTGACCACAAAAAATATTAAAAAGCGTTTAACCTCAAAACAAACGTCAAATCCCATACGTTTTCGTTTTTAAACAAGTGTTGAACACTCATCTAATTTTTTGTGGTCAGGCCCTATCTCTACTTTCGCCTCCGATACCTTATTGAAACCGTTGTCTCACTACGCAGCCAGAGTAGAAATAGTAGAAAACGGTTAATAGGATCGATACGGGTTCTCCGTTCCAACGACACATTTTATTTAACAAAAAGGCGCCGGACATTGGCAATCTCTGGTGGGGTGGAACTGCCGCCACAGAATAACTGAGGTCTAGCTACAGTAGATATTAAAGAATAAATATATGGTAGCCAATTATTTTCTCTGTCGCAGTTAGTTGGTTAAATCAGACACTTAACTAACTCTCTAGACCGTTAATTAAATACCGACGTTTAACCAAGTCACTAAAATTCCGTGAGACAAGTGAGTGAACGAAACGTTTAACGAGTTGTCTAAACGTTCCTAGGCAATCAGACATATATATATATATATAGCTAAAGCCTAAGCTACCACAATGTTTTGCCCTGATATAAGCTGTGCAAATCAGCTGTTGTCCTGACGCCATCTTGTTTTTCAACACGACGGCTTTCGGTAAGACAGATTGTTAAACTTTTTCGATGATGCTTTATTTAATTAAATCAAAGTGCCAGTGACTTGGTTAAACGTCGGTAATTAATTTACGGGCTAGAGAGTTAGTTAAAGTGTCTGATTTAATCAACCAACTGCGACATCTCCACCGAGAGGCACAGACCTTTACTCGAATTCGAGTAAGATTGGGCCATACTCAATTCACAGTTTTCAATATAAATAAACCAACCTAAAATTAATTACAATAACTTGACAAAATGAGATGTAAAAAACGTTTAATTTTTACGTGCCATTTTTAGTGAGGTAGTCGAAGTCGATAGTTAAAAAATTATTGCCTTTTATTTATCACAATCAAGAAACACTTAAGAAAATTATCTGCGTTCGTCACTATGACTTCTATGGTTAAATCATCCATCTTTTTTCAATTGCTATAACAGTTGTTACTGCATATTAATTTTTTAGTATCAGAACATGTTTTTCTTAATATTTTTTGGTTCAATGCCACAATTTACTTCAGCTAGTTTTCGTGCTTGAGAATGGATTATTGGATTTAGCTACCTCGTCCGTGCAAAGGTCCCCGTTACTCCAGGCGGAAAGACCCGCAGTGTGAGAGGGACGGAATCGGGATAAATGAAAAAACTTAGCGCTAAACCTCAGAATTTTTTTTTAAAAATAAACTACGCTATTTTGTTAAAAAGTTTTTTAGGAGATTTTGCGAAAACATAATATCTTCATTTTGAACGCAGTTCCACAATGAAATTAGTTAGGATTGCAGAATTACAGGAAAAACATAAAATAATTTAGAGGTGTTTTCGTAATTAAATTTTATCGAGAACATTACATCCAATCGCGTTTACCTTTCTGAAAATCTTAATGAAATACTCAATAAACGTTAACCCAAAAATCAAATCTGTAGATGACTGCATGCTGGAGTATAAGTAGCGGCACAAAACTCTAGCGCTGACCTTGGCAGTGGGTCTCTTTCGCGTTCATTATTTCAATATTTCCCTCCCTCTCATTTAGCCAAGGTCAGCGCTAGAGTTAAATGGCGGCGGCACCTATAAATGGATTTGAAAAAAAAATATTTTTTTTTTCGTGTCGCCTTAACGAAGTGGCAGCCGATGCCATTTTAAAAAGCCAAGTACAAGTACAAGTGCAAGCTTTGACATGTGCAAGATCGATCAGGGCAGGGTCGATCGGACTTGCGAAGCACTATGACAAAAGTAAATCAGGGCTATTGCGGGTGCGCGGGTTTGCGGGAAGGCACCCCCTACGCGACTTCCTCTTTCCCCTATGGCCATCAATCCAGTAATGTTAACTATTTAAACAAGTTAATTTTCACTTTCTCTATACGAATCAGATTTTTAGCCCGCTCGGCCCAAAATGTGGTGCGAAAATATTATAAGTACTTATTAATTTCGCACTATGACCACGATATGGATTTCCTGTTGGATTGTTTGCAAATTCAGATAAATCACAAAAGAAACCCAGGAGAAATAAGAGCTTCAGACAAATATGCTGATAATAATTATCGAATTAATCTAATACTCCAAGGCCTAAACACTGTGTTTACGAACGACTTGATTGGTGATACATCGTATATTTTTTATTGCACATGAAAGAACAAATTACAAGCAAATAGAGAAAATATTTTACAAAGGCAAGCTTATTAAAGAATAAATTGAATAGCATTGATAGGTCTACTGGCTAGGCCTGGCAATACATCCAAGGGCATTATAATTACTCGTTGATAACTTTCCGTTCCTAAATGTACATCTAAACTCGGCAATTGCTGAGTCTCGAGTCTAAATTCTGGCATATCTTGCGCCAGCTTCAGGTCGTTGCAGCGATCGCAGCGATAAAACCCACGGCTCACTTCACAGATATCTGGATGCGTATTGCCAAAGTTGTTCAAACGACATCTTGAGGCCAAAAAGACTGCCTTGCTGTTGTTGGCCGCCGGCCAAAGTAAGGTTTCCAACGAGAGAGCTGCGGCTTATAAATGACCTGTCGTTGGTGGGTATTCCAATTCGATAACAACAAATATATCGCCACGTTCCCGTATGAGATGGCAAAAGCATACAGGGGCTCTTTAAGCCAGTAATTAAATACGGCTAGTATTTAATCGCACATCAAAAATACTGATTTTTACAGCAAAAAAGGATCAGCAAAAACTCTTTTTATGTTTTAAGTAATTTTTGTTGTTCTTACATGTTCAACCTAACAGGATTCGCTTCGCTCACCCCCTTTACCCTTCACCTAAGCTACCGCAGTATTTTGCCCTGATATTTGCTATGCAAATAATTATTATTGATGTGCAGTTTAATATTTCCCATGAATTACTCCTATGCAAATGCCAACAGTACTTTCATGAACAAGAAAAATGTTATCAAGGTACACCACATCCTAACAGGATAATATAAAGTTTTAAAGACTGGGATTGTCTGGTAAGGCGGCTAACCTTGCTAAAGCAGATGGTGGGACGAGGTCCCAGAGTAATCATATAAATGACAGGTCTTTTATTTAGAATACAAAAACCTATACAGGTTCGAAGTTTAGGTCGAAAAGTGGTATTAAGATTCGAATCGAATACCCAGTCTTACTCGAGTACTACCCCTTAGCACTACTCTGCTACAAACGCATATATGTAATTGTGTAAGTTTCCATGCAGTTTTAACGGGCCTTGTTCGTAAGTGTAATATCTGGCAATAACACGGTACTACCACCGCTAGGCTAACTTTGCAGCGGTGGTGGGTCTTGTTACGAATGTGTTAGAGCTGATTTTGGGGACGAGGACGGCACGAAGAAGATTGTTTTTGGTAGTTGCTTCGAGAGCTTGCTAGACTAGTCTTTGCTTGGCTTTGGTATGTTTATGGAGGAAAAGCTTGTGTATCGCTGCGAAATATTACTTTACATATTTGCCAGTGAATAATTTCTTGCCTTTGATACATGAAGAGATAAAACCCATGTATTCTTACCGGTTCTCTGCCACTTCGTATGGGAAAACAGTTGCACAAAATTATGTTTATCTTGTTCGTCCTTATTAGGTATTCTCGAGTTGCTACTAATTTTATTTATCTTACTGAACATATGAGTCATTTGTCACCCACAGAATGTAAACGGATGAATTTATCTTTAGCTGTGGTCGAATGACGTGTTTTAGGTAGTGATGGGTGATTCTCGAGAACATTCTCGCCGCGAGAACTTTGCGGTTAAGTTCTTGGGAATGTTCTCCGAAGCAAGAGCCTCCGCTTTCCGTCTGTCCGTCCGTCCGGGCTCAACTGGATCAACCTAAATAGGTAGAGAGCTGAATTTTTCACAGAGTGGGTATGGCTTTTGCCACTATAATAACAAATAATGAACCACAGGCATTTTCAAAAAGTTAGAGTAGTTTCCATACAAGATACGTGTTACCAACACGCTTGTTAAGATGGCCAATTTGTTTGGTATTGTTTTATTTTACCCCCTCAGATAGAAAGCAAAATTTTCGAATTGGAACCGAGCACTACTTTTAAGGGAGTTCCTTAAAAGCAAAAAAAGGAACCCCTATAAGATCACTTTGTTGTCGGTCTGTCCGTCTGTCGCAACCCCTTTTCTCAGGAACGCGTGCAGGTATCAAATTGAAATAAATATCACTTACTAACGACTGTGGACCCTTGGAGCTATAAAAAATTAAAACTTCTTGGTCCACGCAATCAAAAAATACGGCCGTTATCTCCCAAATTTGCTGAATTTGCTCGGTACTCGCAATGGAATCAAAACCTACAGGGTACTTCTGGTTGACCTACGATCATGAAATTTGGCAAAAAGCAAGGTCTTACAGCACAGGTAAAGGGAAAAATCCGAAAAAAGTAAATGTCCATCTGCCTGCCTGTCTGTCTGCCTGCCTGTCTGTCTGCCTGTACGCCTTTTTCTCAGGAATGAGTGGAGGTATCCAGTTGAAATTAATATCAGTTGCTCAGGTCTGTGGTCTCTTGAAGTTGTGAAATAATCAATATATTTCAATATATATATATAGTTCAATGTGATCACGAAATATCGCCGTTTTTGTCACAATTTTCATGAATTTGCTTGTTACTCGCAATGGAATCAAAACCTATACAACATAGTTACAGGGGGGTTGAAAATACTCCTTTCATACCACTTTTTTAATTTTCGCAACAGCTTGCGTAGAATCAAGTCCTTAGTGTACCTCTCAAATTTGATTGAAATCCGTCGATAAATATCGCTACAGCAACTTCCCCCTACTTCACCATATTTCCCCCCCAATAAAAATCACGATCGACATTTTTTTTTTAAATAAATCAAGGAACTTGGGTGCTAAATTTCGTCAAAATTCGTTGAAAAATGCGACCTGTAGCACAGAATACTTAATAGTACAGAAAGATCACTCCTCAAAGACACTTAAATAAATAGCTACTCTCGCTGCGCGGCAATAAAACGCAATGTAGCCTGCACCTGTAGGCGAGAACCGATAGACGAACAAAGGTATGTTTGGCCAATCTCGAAACTGGACTCTTCGCTCGCTCGCTCGCTCAATAAAATCTTAAGTCTAAAACTTGGCTGAATCTTAAGTCTAAAATTTCTTGCTAAGTTGACAAATTTCAACCACTGACCGATTTTAATAAAACACGGCTAAGAACCATTGCAGGGAAGTCTATTACCATTTACAGAAAACCGAATTAAAATTCGTCTTCCCGTTTGAGCGCTAGAGGGCCACAGAAAGATAAGATAAGATAAAGTTTATTCGTGCTTTTTAAAATTTTTACTTAAATATTGCAGTGAAATTGTTGTACATGGTGTCATCAATATACATAGTTTCGACTTCAAACCCCTAAACTAGGTAATGAACCTGTATCTTAGGGATTTGGGGTCTTCCGGCTGTCAGAATTTATCAACAACAATAACAATGTAGGTAATCAGAAAAAAAAATAGGTTAATTTATTTAATTTTGACTTATATATTCACTTTTACACTGATACACACACTCAGACACACAGACAGACGCTTCAAACTTATGACCCTTTTTTTACGTCGGAGGTTGAACAAAGGGTTCTGAATAGGTACGAAAATGACATCGATTTTTATATCCAACATGACCGACCTCGACCATGACTTTCGACTTCCATGCTCTCGATGCGAGAACATTCCTTTTGACCTATTTATTTTTGGGCTTTTGAACTTGACTAATCACTGTTTAAACTTTATTGTTTATTGTTCTGTTAATATCATACAATTTTGATTATTAGAATTTACCCCGCAAGAATAAAAGCATGTAAGCACGTGTGGTTAATTGTGGCTTACAAGTTAAAAAACCGGTCAAGTGGGAGTCGTACTCGTGCACGAATGGTTTCGTATCACCGGTACGAAACCATTCGTGCACCCAATGGTAGGGATGGTTTGGAGTGTATAGTTTGGATTTTACATAGCAAAATGTTGTTTACAAAGTTATTATTGTGGCTACTTTTACGCTCATGTACGTAACCAGGTGCATTCATAAGTTTGTATGTGGTATTGAAATAATTGTTGTATGGGAGCCCCATTAAAAATTTATTTTATTCTGTTTTTTGCGGCAACAGAGAAATACATCATCTGTGAAAATATCATCTGTCTAACTATCATGGTTCATGAGATACAGCCTTGTGACAGACGAACAGACAGACAGACGGACAGCGGAGTCTTAGTTATAGGGTCCCGTTTTTACCCTTTGGGTACGGAACCAATTCAAGCAATTTTAAAACAACATCTAATTTTAACTCAAAGTTAAAACGTTTGGGTACGACGCAACAATATGACAATTTTATTAAGAGAAGTTTTTATTTTATTTTAATTAAGTAAATGACATGTTATCGCGACACCACCACAATACCGTCAAGTCTTAATAACCTCATTGAGGATGTTTCCTTTTCACAAATTAGTCCGCGCGCTCATTTCTCGACGCGTTTATCTCTGTGCCAATTTGTCGAACCGACACCGTCACATGCTACAACAAGCTCCTACTAACCACACTATAAACCGCCAGAGTCTAAAAATAGACCGTTTCATTTCGTTAAGCTGTGGCGTTGTGGTATCAAAGGAGTTTAATAAGCGTGTGTGTAACAATTAGCTGGCGTTTTTAAGCAGGAAGCAAATGAGGATGTGTCGAGATGGATTTAACCTTTGCCACATCCTATGTTGGAGTCTGTCTTCGCTATTTTGATGCAATGTGATAATTGGAACGCGCCTTAAAATAGCCGCTTTGTTGCCTCTATTATCGTTGGTAGTACTGTCAATCTTTGTGCGATAGGTGTGATGATTTTGATACCATACAGATCCCTAGAGGGTATCTTTAGGGATCTGTATGGTATCAAAGTTCGATTGGACTTGCCTAAGTTAGTTAGGCCAGTTGCATCTGCTCGACAAAGTTACGGTTAAGTTGTCTAACTTAACACATTGAGATTAAGTCGAAGGGTCGGGAAGACCATTAACTTAGACTCCAGAAGTTTGTAAGTCTGTATGGTAATTGGGTGCATGTCTGACTTCAGTTTAACACCTGGCGACTATTTAATTCAAACGGTATTTAGCGATTGTAGAAACTTGAAAAATGGTCTCTATCACAGCAATGACTATCTGTAGGTAGTTATAAATATAGTAAGTTAATAAGCAGCTAGGTGTAGTTAGTACTTGGCATTTCGTGGTATCAAGATCATTCTCGCCCTAAGCACTTAAAAGTTTTAGACCGATAAAGCCTTTCGGGGTTTAGGCCTTGCTGATTTACGGTTCTGTTTAAAACTAACACGTACTAATAGTAATTTACGTGATTTTCATCGTGTTGTGCTAACCAAACACAAATTATTGGACAATTTGGCAATTAGTATCTATAGTTCTGTGTAGCGGGTTGCTCCTCTCCCTCAAATACGGCGAGGGGCGTGATGGCTGGTGCACAAGTCATACTCGTGCACAAGCCATCCAGTAATATCTTAACGGATATGGACTGCTACGTGCTGGAGGCAGAACCGACAAGGCTGTAGGAGCATCCGCCTCCGCCATGCGCCCTGTGATACAAATATGGACGTCACAGGACAGCTTGTCTTCTGGTGGATTGGCATCATAAGAAGGCGATGCATGGCACTAATGAACTGGCGTCAATGAGCTACGTCAGTACTGGGTGGTGCTGCTTGGGGGGACTGGTCCAGTCTATGGTTTCTCATAAGTTATGTTCAGTACAGTTTTTCTTTGTTCTTATTTATTTCTTTTGTTAGATTGTTATTTTGAGACATCTTATTGACACTTATAGATACGATGTTATAATATTGTCATTAGATTAGATTATTTATATACTGTACAAAGTGTAATAAAAAGAAATTAAAAAATTACACCCCCGTAGAGTTTCTTCTAATCTGACGGGCGTATTTCCGAAGTGCTGGTGTGGTGTTTCCTTTTCCTGTGCGAGATTTAGCCATGAATCACCACTTGAAAGGAAAATTTCCTTTTTCAAACTCAAACCATAATCCATCAATTAGTTTCGTTCACCATATATATTTTTTAATCCATGTGTAACTTAAGAGAGTGTGAGACTTAAGTAAGTGTTTGACTTGTAAAAGTGTATTATTTTTGCCTACTTGCAACAAACGATATCCTACGTTCTAGATAAACTCTACTTATCTCTGATACTTCCGATCCTGTGAGCTCAAAATTCCCTGAAATTGTGGAGAGTACGATTATTTAGTTATGACGGCCTGAGACATGCGAACAGTAAGCTCCTAACCAAATGCTTGCCACTGCAGTGTACTGGTTACATTCATTCATGCTGGCCTCAAGAAACGGCAAGACTTATTCAAGTGCCTCTGAAAGCCGAGCCGACGACGACAGCTCAAAGGTGAGGTGGAAAAAATCGAGTTCATTAACGTCTTACGACCTCTTTCCTTCATGGTAGTGACGGGAATCTGGCCAGCACTATTTTCTAGTGTCGATGAAGAAACATTTTGCTATCATCTACGCTTATATTAAGTAGAAAGGTTGCGTTGTTATTATTAATTAGGGATGACTTATGTATGGAATAGTTTCTTTAGATCTACCTACTTTCTATAGATATTTTATTTGTACAGAGAAAATTACATTTTCAATTGCATTACAAAATCGAATAGAAGGAAGTTTCATTGTCGAATTATGTGTTTTTGAGTTTGACTTATGTGGTTCTATTTTTAATAGATTGCATTGATTGGGATATGTCAACCAGCTCGTAAAAATTCAAGGACCTGCTCGTCTAACTGATAATAAGTATCTATTTTAAAGCTACATCACAAAAATCTTTATGCAAATGCATAAAAGTCGCTGCACACTCTTCAAAAAGCAAAAGAAAATATTTATATTCCATCTCATAATCTGGAGCGCGGTAAGTCACTCGAACTATCATCGGACGGAGCGGAAAAAAACTACGGGCAAGTGTGTCGATTTTCAACGTCGTCGAGTAGTCGAGAAAAAATATATTCTCGAGTCGCTGAAGGGGGGTTTGGGGAGGTAGGGGGAGGTTGTCTACCCTTCCCGGACCTCCTTAACTGTTGGCAGAGGACAAAAAGAATGAATGGATCCGCCCCTTAACGAATACACCGAGCGGCATAATTCATACTTAGACAAGCAAGAGAAAGGAGTTGACACATTTTTTTTTAAATATATTGTTTTGGATTTTACATAAATCGACTGAACGCCAGGTCTTAAATGTGTAGAGAAGTGAAAAATGAAGTTGCCCTGATCAAATCGATTTCAAAGTGAAAGTTGTTATGTATGTCCCTAACAATGCCCTAAAATATGACTTCACATTTCTTTTACATCTTGTATAGTTTTTGGTTCAAATTGTTTCTTATTTCTATGATACTGATTTCATTATACAGTTGATTTATGTACCTAAATCCTTCCTTCGTAAACATCACCTTTGACCCCTTCCAAGTGTTTGGTCATGCATATTGGCATGCCGTTCCCCATACTTGTTGGCAGGGGAACAAACTTCGCTCCCATGTTTTACCACTAGTTCCTACCCAAACCACTAAATCAGTATTTACTAATCTAGATGCCTCAACCCTGAACGCACCCTCTGGCTCGGTCTAGGAAGTTAAGATGCGTCGGTGGCCACGTATAATTTTTTCCACTCTCTTTCAATTCAATCCCCCTCCCCCCCTCAGCTCCTCATTCCCCTCGTCTCAACCCTTTCGTCTGTCAATCTTTAACTACAAGGCTGCCGTATTACTGGCTCGAGTAGTGGGCCTTGCGATTTTTTCATCTATTCGTGGGCGGTTTTTAATGGGCCCCGAGGCGGAAATTCTCTGATTTTCTATGATTTTTTTATCGTGCTCGGGGATTGCGGTTTGTTTTATAGTAGGTATGGATTACATTTATCAGCTCGACGAGCAATAGTTATGGGATATACTTTCTATTTTTGTTTTATGTATAATATACACGTAGATTGTGGAATCTAAGGATATAATATCATGCACTTGAGCAAACTCGTAAAATGACGCTCTATTTACTTTCCCGCTGATTCTTTGAAACTTTTCTTTTTTTATATTGTTAGATTATGCTTAAGTCTCTACACGATTCCGGGAAAATTTGTTTGTTTTGTGGAATTGAAGGATCTATTTGTCGATCGAAGTTTTTTTTTCTTATATATCATAACTTGCAACTATACTGTACAAAATATCTTTAGGTAGTTATAGGAACAAACCACCCCATTTCATCAAGAATGAGTTTCTCACTTAGTGTTATTGTCTAAGTTTCTTCTGATCTTTTGAATCGTGACTCAAAATGGAAGGACCAGACAGACCAGGGGGTGGAAATAAAAAAATACACTGCACTTGCACAGCGTAAGTAGGCGCTTCGTGTTGTAGGGACTGTGTCGAAGACGAAGGACTTGGCAGAAAAAATACAAGAACTTATTGATGTAACTTTGCACTTCGGATTGAGAATTTACTTGGATTTATAAGTTTCATATCTAATTGGGGTCTAAAAATCTGAAATCTTTTAGACTTGTAATAGTTCGACCAAAGATGATTTAACTATTCAACACATACCTACTTAACTCACACATCTAAACCCGTCCTATGAGCACGGGTTTAGACTCCGGGCCATTCGGTTGTGGAATGCACTCCCTGGCACCATCAGGGACAGTTACTCTCAATATACTTATTTAAAAGTCGCGTGAATTGCATTACCTCTCTCTTTAGAATTACAGGCAGTATGTTTGTAAGTATTTATTAGCACATTTATATATAATAGTAGTAGTTAGTATTATATTATAAGTATTTAGTATATAATTATAGTCATTAAATGTTTTATTTTATTTATTAATATTTATGTAAGTACTCGTTTATTTCGACATATTGTTGTACACATAAGTCTACCCCTGATCAGCAATCAACATCTCCAACTTTAACCTGGTTTTCTGGAAGAGATCTCTTATTAGAGATAAGCTCGCCTTTGTACACTATTTTTATGTAACTCTTTTTTATATCATTTGTGTGCAATAAAAGAAATTATTATGAATTATGTAAAATAATTTGAGTCAAGTACTTACTTTACCAACTGTGGTACTCATCAAGCCCGCTACCATCTATCCATTCACTGTTCTAAGACTCAATACCAATTTATTTTTTATTTTTTACCGGAGACAATTGTCCTCCCAAAAAATCGGGCATTCTCTGAACCGCCCAGTTGCATCCACCCCGACATTGACCGTGACGTCCTCAAGATTCATTTCCAAAGCCCCCACGAGCCTAGTGCTAGACGCTATACAAACTCTAGATAAAGGGCTGCAAGTACCTACAGAGGGGAAGCACTGTACTTACAAGACAATCCCCCCTAAGTTTGTCTACCTCAAACTTACAGGTGCGCCATTTTTTCCTTTACTGTACGTGATTTTGAGAGTTTGGACGTGACTTTCGCTGTTTTGTTTATGAGAAGGACACAAAAATATGATAAAGCCTAGTTTGGATAGCAATACTTTTCTGTTCGTTATTGGCTATTATTGGCTAGCTAAGAGACTCTCCAATACGTCACTAATATTATCTAATCTCTATTTCACGAGGTCAGCAACTCAGATTTCTTCTTTCGAGTGAATTAAATTATGTCTAGTTATACGTTTGTAACCAAAACAAAAGAATGGCAACTGAGTTACCAAAAAAGACAAAGAACCTAAATCTCTTTCAGCCAGTCCCTTTGTCCAACTTTCTCAGACCTTCCTCATCGGTCTACTTAATTCCCATACTGGAACTAGTATGAACTAGTATCATGTTACCCTGTATTGTCCGAAGAGCTGCCATCCGCAACACAACTGTGTCTAAATCTTATGGACAATGCCAAGGAGTCATTGCCAGGTACTGTTGGTTAAGGAAGGGAGAAAAGATTGTAATTACCTGACCGACATTAATTGAAAGTAACTATTAATTTTGAAAGGAGCAAATTGATGGTTGTTTTTGATTGGTGATTGTATACACATGTGATACAGATATTGTTAAACTCTCAGTAATTAATGGTTCAAAATAATGATGCAATACAACTGAGGTACTCATATATGCTAATGTCCGCTAAATCAACATTATCAAATATTTTGCCTTGTAAGTCCCGATGCCGTAGAAAAAACTTTTCTAAAACCCCCTCGCTTTTCCTGCCAGACAGTACGTAACGTTCAGAAAGGAGGTCTCGCGTGAACTTGATACTTGACATTGTCTGCTTATTCACGCACCTGCTGCTGGTTGCCAACAGATCCTTTTGTTCGCGGTGCGTACATTTTCTTCCTTCTTAAAAAGTAATCTTCCATTTTCAAATTGTTTTTATATCACTCGATTAAAGTCGATTGTGTCTTTGTTGTACAACTTCAAAAATTATATCGTTTAGCTTCTGCTCTTGTATTTTGTTTGATATTAAAAGTTTGAACTTCTCTTACAAGTCAAAATATTTTCAACCGTCTTTCAACCCGAAAGCCGCCTTAACTTTTCTTTTCTGGAACTTTCCTCTTTCATCAGTTCCTAGTTTACTTTCCAGAAACCACATCATTAGTCTCTTCTTTGCGTTTGGAGTTTATATCTTTTCTTTCGGTTTCCCCCTGGGGGTGACCGTGGCTCCTGGGGTAGACATAGGGGAGGGGAAAGGAGATACCCGACCACTTAAAACTGTTTTGACGCCTCAAGAAAAACTACAGGTTTTTAATAAGGGTGGAAGGAAAACCCTCTTGAGGAAATCATTAATTTCATATAACTCTGCGTAGTAAGTCACATAACTCTATAAAGTAAGCCCCATGTTCTTATTGTTTTTTGCAATATATTGCGCTATGACATTATCTAGTTGCAGAGCTACAAATTCAATTCACATACCCAATTTTAAATATCTGATAATTCTTGAATTTTTACTAACTAAACTATATATGAAGCCAGAGATGTATGCCAGGATCGTAGCAGGTGGAGGTCTTTAGTCTCTGCCTACCTCTCTTCCGGGAAATAAGCGTGAGCATATGTTTGTATGTATATATGCAGGTAGATATCTTTTATTTAGCTCGATTTTACTCAATTCCCCTGAAAGTGGCCTGCGCTCCACGGCGAGGACATTTGCGAGGGGTTTTTTCCTGTTAAACCATTAAACATCTAAAATACCAGAAAACACCAACTTCCATATATAGATGAATGTACTTAAATAGCATAATAGTGGGGGCACTCCTGTTAATCCAACGTTTCTCAAGTCTGCGGCAAATGAGGGTGTTCAAAACTGCACTAATGAATAATTAATGCTCACACACAGCGAACTTCACGCCAATTATTATTATAATTATGTAAGAAAAGCTATTATGCGACCTCCCGTTGACGTAGCATAGTATAAATAAGAAAGACGTAGTCTACTTTATTGAGGTAGATTTTAGATTAACATAGCAAACGTGTGGTATTATCTTAATAATGCCCAATTCCAATCCCAATAACGATTGACGACCGGTTTAGCCTAGCGGGTTGTGACTCTGCCTACGAATCATGAGTATAAATATTTGTTTCTGAGTCTTGAATGTTTTGTATGTATTTACATAAGTATGTATTTATCTCTATAAAGCATTTCGTCGTGTAGTACTCATAACACAAACCTAGTTGAGCTTACTATGGGCCTAGTTCGATTTGTGTAGGATTGTCCTCTAATATTTATTATTATTATTATTAATAATTGCATGTTTTATGTTTTGTTGTCAAGTTTTATATTGTAAATTTAATGCAAACCTGTAACTGGAACCTATTCATGATTAATATTATCTGATAACTCTGTCATAACTGTGTATTCTGTTGGTTCGCTTACAAAATAAATAATAAAAAACCGGTCAAGTGCGAGTCTAAATCGCGCACGAAGGGTTCCGTACCACCGTTCAATGGAAGCGATGGTGTGGAGTGAATATTTTGGATTTTACACAGCAAAATATTGTTTACAAAGTTATTGGTGCGGTTACTTTCACACTCCATGTATGTAACCAGGTGCATCCATAAGTTTGTATGTGGTATTGTTGTATGGGAGCCCCCTTAAATATTTATTTTATCCTGTTTTTTAGGATTTGTTGTTATAGCGGCAACAGAAATACATAATCTGTGAAAATTTCAACTCTCTAGCTAGCTAGGTTCTTGAGATACAGCCTGGTGACGGACGGACGGACGGACGGACGGACAGCGAAGTCTTAGTAATAGGGTCCCGTTTGGAACCCTTCGGGTACGGAACCCTAAAAATAATACTATTAATACGTCCTCGAACATTTTTTTTCTTTAAATTGCCCTTACAACTGAACATATAAGTAAAAGACACTGTATGACGAATATGTTAAAGCCATGGATACCTAGGATTTTGTTTGGTGAAATGAAACTGTTACAATACAAACTCAAATATTTGTTCATCTAATTACACCAAAATATTTCAGCAAATATTCTTCATTTGAAAGAGGGGAAGAGGTCGAAAGACCTTGGGTTAAGATTATTATCTTTAGCCAAGGTCTTCCGACCTCTTGATATAATATAATAAATATAATTCTTCAATTCAATATTTCGAACGCACTGTTTTATTTTGTGTCGCACCACCTCCTTTGTTCAAATGCAAGTTTATTCGGAGTCACATCGCCCCCGCGGTCATTTCAGAATCGGATCTTCGCGGGAGATTTTTTAGAAATAACACCCGTTAAATAGCCTCAAGCTTTATAAAGGATCGATATTTCCCTTGAACTTGCAGTCTTATTCAGAACGTCTTTAGAGATCGTGTATTAATTTCCCTCATGGTCGTTACCGAGTTTTACTGGTTAGTTTTGGAGTCAAATTCTAATTCACTTACTAAGAAATTAAGACAACTTGAAATCCAAGAGCTCCTGTACTATCGCCATAGATTCTCTTTCCGGAATTCTTTTATGTTGATTTTCTTGGTTTAACACCTGAAGAAACCCCAATCTTTCACGTTTTTAACTAGAGGACCATTTCAATCGTGTGCACAGAGTTCCATAACTTTTCAATAAAAACCGGTCAAGTGCGAGTCTAAATCGCGCACGAAGGGTTCCGTACCACCGTTCAATGGAAGCGATGGTGTGGAGTGAATAGTTTGGATTTTACACAGCAAAATATTGTTTACAAAGTTATTGGTGCGGTTACTTTCACACTCCATGTACGTAACCAGGTGCATCCATAAGTTTGTATGTGGTATTGTTGTATGGGAGCCCCCTTAAATATTTATTTTATCCTGTTTTTTAGTACTTGTTGTTATAGCGGCAACAGAAATACATAATCTGTGAAAATTTCAACTCTCTAGCTAGCTAGGTTCTTGAGATACAGCCTGGTGACAGACGGACGGACGGACGGACGGACAGCGAAGTCTTAGTAATAGAGTCCCGTTTGGAACCCTTCGGGTACGGAACCCTAAAAAAAGAAACAAAATCATTCTATTATCAAGCTTAATAAATGAATCCATTGTCCCAAACATCTACACAAATCAGCGTCCCTAATCACCTACAATTAAGCGCAGGAGTCGTCGCGTGGCGTCACGGGGATGCGCGCGCACACCGGATGTTGCGCCGGACGGAGATTGTGCCTGGACCCCTGATTCCTTCCGGTGCGTTCCAATGGCGGGGCTTCGAGACCCAGGGAGGACGCTGGAGCGGTAAGAATAGCTGAAGAGGTAAGTACTGGAGAAATTTAAAAAGGCAAATTTATTTTTGGTGAAATAGAGACAGTTATGCTGGTGATGTGGGTTTGTTGATGATAAAAGGGAACCCTAAAATGAAATGAACAAGAGAGGTGTGGAATCCATACCAAACCTTAACGTAAAGTTATATATAAAACCAAAAAATGAGATAGCTACTTCATAGACCATACATAAATACTACTAACAGTAAGGAGTTTCCTGCACAGTTTTGAAGTTATACTCTATCACGCCGACTTCTCCAAAAATGGACCACACGAGCAGGTCGTCGTACCCCGATCTTTGGCACGGAACGATTGATGCCGGGCGATCTTTTTTATTGAGCATGCCACTCCTGGATATGATTCACCACTCAAAGAGCTGGATGTTTGTGGTGAATGACACTCGTCCATCCTCTTTTGTCGGGGCACTTGGCGAGACTCTGAATTTGTGGCAAATTAGTAACGTTGTCTGTCATAATCATGAATACGTAGGGCTCCAGATTGGATGAGTCAGTTTTAAATACCCCTATTTGCATGATATAATTAGGTCCAAAGTCGACACTTTCTGCTTAGCTCTGTCTGTCTGCAATAGTCTTGAATACCTGTCTGCAATAGTCTGCGAACTCGGCCACTATCATTTCAAATATATCTGAAAATTCTGTTTTCTAACTCTCAACAGAAAAATGAGCCCCAATCCAATTGGATTATCAGAATCTGACTATTTCACATTGTCTTTATTATAACTCCTTCATAAAATCGAAACATTATATGGGTGGGTTTAGTTAGGTTATTAGTGGTATTGCGACCTTTATCACATTTTCCATGGAGACCACATAATAATCCTCCTATAGTACCATGTAATAAGTATTTTACCTCAAGTGAACAAGAATAGAGCACCTGTTACCGCAGCAGTGTTCTCACGGTGGCGGGGGACTTCTCACGCGCTCGCCTTACACTTCCTTCCGCCGTGGTCTTCACTTGCGTACGCGCAGGTCGCGTTCGGATTTAGTAAAGTTTAGTGTAAAGAAAAATAAAGCTTTAGTATATTTACTGTAAAGTGCTTTAGATACTTTCGATTATGGGTACCTAGCTAGTTTTGAGAATGAAGTTATTGGAGTTGATAATTGAAACCCAGCTATTAACGGTCATGGCCAGGATCTTATGTGAAAGCTGTTGATGACAATACTAGGTCACGATAAAGTAAATTAGGTTATAGTAGGTTCAATCTATGTTCTCGAGGTTCCGAATATATGTCAGTCAGTACTAGGATACACCAAAATAACAAGTGCAAAGAAAACAAATGCTTAAAATATTACAGCCACGAGTCCAAGACGTTTTTCCGAACGCGCCAACTAAGGGTCACTCAATGTTTTGTAAGCGCGATATACTTAAGGGTGATAACCGTTTGCCGCGCGGCCGCACCCACTGGGAAACGGGGCTTCCGGGAATTAGCCCCTTAACAGGTCCGGGGTTAGTGACAAATCTTTTTTTGATTGTGAGAACTATGGCCGTAGGAAGAGCCGGTCGGAAGTAGGTGTTTGAAGTGAGGAAACTTGGCTGAGGGTCGCTTGAGTGTGAGTGACTACTTGATTGGTCTATCGAGGACGCTTCTGAGTGGCATCCTATAGATTCGTAGAATGACATTATGCTGCACAAGATGCTAAGTGATTGATGACACTGGCACCGACACTGGTATTTTAGGGGTTATTTTGGACCGTTTGGTCGAAACAATGATGTGTATTTCAAATCTGAATTATAAATAGCTCTCTTATTTCTCTACTCTAACTTAACCCTTTGACCGAAGATAACAAAAAACACGAATGGGCAATCAGCTAAGACCGTTGTCTTAACCGAGGGCCTTTATCAAACTCCCGTTCCATTGTTTTGTGCGGTTTCTTCGTGGCGGTTTCGTTTCGCGCGATTTCTTCCACTTTTGTCCCGGTGCCGTTGTCCCCGGCCACTTTGTCCGGTTCTCACGAATCTCGTCTCAAGAAGGACAAACAGAGGGGCCGGACACTTTTGTTTCAACGCGCCTTTGTTTAATTAAACGATAATGTTCCCATGGGATATTGAGCCGGAGGAAAGGCCAGGTGAATTATGTTTGGTAAGAGTACCAAAGAATAATATCGTGTGCTCTTTTAAATTATCTAGACAAGATTAAACAAATCTGACTGCGTGCTACAAATTGCTGTTTATATGAAAAAACACGAGTATATCGCTAAAAATTTGACTGGCACTGACATTTTAGGTAGGGACGCATTGATATTTAATGTACCAAACACCTATTAACAATAATGCACTTAAAGTTGATTAAAAAGGAAATAAACTAGATCTCGTAAGATAAAGCTTGCATCGCGTGTGACTGTATCATTAGGGTCAGTCTTCACTTCACTAAGCGGCATATTGCATTGCAAAACTTGTGAAGCGTAGACACTAGGGGTGGCTACTGAAGATATGCGAATATATAGACTGACGATACTATAGTTAGACCCTATTTGTTATACCATAATAAAATCCACTCAAACATCTATATGCTTCATGGAGAGTTATCCAAGGCAAAATTATGCCTGACTTACGTTTTTTTTTAATACATGAAGTTGTGATGAATTCTTAAAAATAAGTACTGTAACACTCGTAATACGGGATTCAAGGTAAAAGGTCGTAGGTTCTTTTTTGCAGCCTTTTTAGATTACTTCAAGGTAAACATTAATTAACGGTTTTTAAGTGCTCGAAAGAAGACTATACTGCTACGTGAAAAAAAAAATGTCAGTTATGCTTTTGCTTATGAGACTCCAAACAGTGCAACGTAAAGTCCCATAGTTTAGAATGAAACAACTCTAGTCATTTCTGTCTATTCTTAAGTCTGGGTGCGTTACCTTCAGTTTTAGAACAGTAATTAAGGCAACGGACAACCAAGCTGCCGTGGTGTACCGGTCGTGGCGTCCATCTGGCGTCTTCGGGCTCGTTGTGACGTCACGTTTCTGTCAGTTACACTGAACTTGTGGGGGAAGCCCCATTTATTTCTATGACTATTCAGTTTTAGGCTATCTGAGGATAATATGACGGCAAGGCATATCGGAAATTCTTGGGGTTCATAGACACTTACTTACCATAGAATATCTATCATACATAAGGAGATCTGGGCAACCCCTTATTGAGAACACAGCCTTGTACTGTGCTTATTCTCGTATAGTGATCTTCCCATATGTAATGTCCCTAAACTTGGTACAATTATTCTGGGGACTTTGAGCTGCTTGATTAAAAGAATTTAATTAACGTAAGCGGGGCAATGCAAGTTCAAGTTCCAAATTCAAGTTCAAAGATTTTTATTCATAATAGCGCAAAAATTGAGACTTAATGAACGTTATAACATAATGAAGCAAGTATTATTACATCATATATAGTGTGCAATGAACTGGTTTAATTCCAGATGTCGGTGTCTTGTAAAAACTCATTAATTTTGTCGTTTTATCTACACACGTATCATATACCTTCTTTACTGCGTCCAAAACCCACACGTTACGACCAGCATAATGATAAACTTCTTGGTAAAAACTCATTTCTTATCTGAATATTGATACATTATAACCATAATGTACCAAAATTTGTCAAATTATTTCATTTAAATTTCGAACGCCGAAGCCCACCTGCGTGCCGCCCCTAGTTTATCTGTGAAGTTGGTGCTACTGAACAAGCTAAACAACTGCAGAGCAATGATCAATGCCACAATGGCGGTCGAACATGCGGTTCATGAACACATCAAAGAGAGCTTATGATATGTGTGTACATAAATTAGTGTATGTAACTGTACATAATTAGGCATTATGTAGCAGTCACATAAACTAATATTAGATACATGCCGCTAGTGTCATCGGGACCTTGGTAGGGAGTTGTCCCGGGGTGGGATTATTTACTTAAGTTATAGTCCTTATTGTATACTTATGTTATTTTAGTTTAGCAAGTGTTCAAGTTTAGTTTTAAGTTATTGACGAAGCTTCCTGCATATTGATCGAATTGTAAATTATGTTTTGAACAATGATTAATAAAAAAAAAAATTAGCGTAAGAGTTGCATAATATGCATTGCATACTTAGGTCACGTTACTCCTTCGATGGAGTCTGGGGTCATATGACTTCAGTGCAAAGTGAACTGTACAATAGTTTGATAACATATAAACATTAGTAAGGTATTAAGGATGACTAGCAATATGTCCACCCAAGACGGCATTGTTTAATTGGAAATAGCTCGGAATCGAAACTGTTCGGTTCAAAGAATCCAAAACAGCTGAATCACTTCGCACATGGTCATGTATCACATATGGTGTTTAGAAACAGGTAATGACTAATGTTAATTAAGATTCTTTACAAATAACATCCTATCGGTTAGAATTGTTCCTAAAGGGCGGTCCTTAACCTGCTTCAGGTTTATATCAGGAGGCGCAAGTTCTGAGCGTACGCAGACTTTAGTTGTTGAGAGCAGTTATCCATACTCATAAGCAAGTTTTAAACTTCCCTTTTTTTATTTAGTTAAGAATAGTAGTTTATGTCACTGCTACATAATGGAGGGCATTAATACTCGAGCCGAAGGCGAGTTTCATAATAATATCACTCGAGAGTTTTAATGCCTAATTATGTACAGTTACATACATTAGTTTATCTATACACATATCGCTCTCTTCGATGTGTTCAGGAACCGCATGTTTGACAGGCATTGTCGCATTGAGCCTTGCTCTGCAGTTGCTTAGCTTGTTCTGTAGTAACAACTTCACAGACAAACTAGGGGCACGGAGGCGGGCGTCGGCGTTCGAAATTTGAATGTCATAATTTGACAAATTTTGGTACATTATGGTCATAATGATCAATATTCAGATAAGAAATGAGTTTTTACCAATAAGTTTATCATTATGCTGGTCGTAACGTGTGGTTTTTGGACGCAGTAAAGAGGGTTTATGATACGTGTGTAGATAAAATAATTTTGAAGATCCCTGCACCCACAACAAAAACGGGATTTGCTCGCAGATTTCTAATTTTTCAGTTTCATCGGATATAAAACAAAATAGCAAGAAAGTGCGATTTGAGTTTTTGCTCTGTGTATGAGGCAAAAAGGTTAATCCAAGATTTGTTGCTGACTCAGAGCTATGAGCAATCGGAAGATTTATTCATACCTACAATATAGGACGTGAGTGTGGTCTTTATCAATTTTTCACATTCTCTCCCATATAATAATTAACATTTACATGTCCATATAGATCCTCCCTTACACATATGTACACATATAAATACATCGCAGTTGAAAGATAGGTTCCTCCTGATTTATATTTTTATTTATATTTAAGGACTTAAGATCTTATCTTCCGCATTTGTTTTATATAAATGGTAATTTATTTTGTTTGGCTACCACGAGGCAGACCGAGCCTAGTGTGAAAACCAAAGTATTATTGTAAATTAGGTTAGGCTTGGTTCAGGTAACAAACATTATTCTTATTCTTATTCTTATTATTATGCTTATTTACATCAGTGTCGGTACAATATCAATACCTGGTCCAATACCAGAGTCAACTACGAATTATTTTAATCATCATCATACTCAATTTACTATGAGAAATAAAGACGAAAGCGATGACTTGTCCGAAAACAGTCCCATTTTCAATAATTTTCGAAATCAATGTAGAAATCGGAACATTCATATAGATCTTTCACTTCAATACTTGCCTATTCTTGTCATTCAAAGCGAAGGTAGAAATTGGATCGTGAATAAGCAAATTCGAATTTGGAATCGTCTTGGCTTGATTGGGCAGGTTTTTGTAGCGTACTTCCGGAACCTCTGTCCTGTCAAGTTTGGATGTGACGGTAGAACGGTTTCCTCGAAATTGATATTTCTTAGGTATCTAATGGATGTCTATTACAACGTCTGTCATCCGGTGTGTGATGTTTAGTGGCGCGTGCGCGCCCTTAATTGCTTCATTTGCTACCAATAAAGCGCTTTATCGACGTCATGAAGATATTTGTTTTGAGGTGTTCCGCTTCAACGATTTCACCACTCGTGCTCAGAAATTGATAACGGCGGAAGTAGCCCCTAATTAGCGCTATTCATTATCGCTACGTGGATTCATAGAAACATAATTTAAAATCATGGTCCTAGAGAACATTTCGTTGCGCCACATCATCGGCGTCCGGTTAAACAAACAAAATACCACCCAATCACGATTTTGCGAATTCCAAATTTGTTGAACCCCCAACGGCGCTACAGAAAACCAATGCCATGTACCTATACATAAGTACTTACATAGGCCACGTAAAACTACGCACGGACTAAGCAAACCCCGTCTGTGTGGGTGTCCCAGCGCACACGCGAGGCTGAGGCTACGTGGTATGGACACTCACACAATGCAATATTGCAAATGGGCTAGTCGAATGTATTCGTTCGGCGCCTGAGGAGGGTGGGTGGGTGGGGTGGCGAGATGCGTTTTTGTGCAGCCTCCCTCAGCTATAGGTATACTAAGTGCGTAGTCGATAACCTCCTCAGTATGTGTAATAGCAATAGCCTCCGCTGTCATAACTCGCCGTCAGTTTTCAGTTCTCAATTACGTTGTCTGATACACGTTTTCGCAAAGTTGGGCTGTCATTATGAGTTGTGTGTACGTCTAGATAGTTTTGGTTATATTAAGCGAGTTAAGTGCCGTCTGTTGCTTAGTACACCTGACTGGTTCACTCATGGTCCGTTTAACGGTTCTTTCAGCTCTTTGGTGTGACGTAATGTAACGTTACATGAAAGGGCATACCTATTTTGTGCGTGGGAAATCTCAAAAAATATGCTAAAACGTTAGTGGTGCCGCTGAAAGGGACCTAAAGGGATTGGAAACGTTTTTTCGGTTTTTTGGTGATTTTGATTCCTTGGATTTTCCTCTTTAGTATGGCTCAAAATTATTTTTTTAGATTTTATTATAATTTTATCACTCACGAAAATCATAAAACATGTCTGTACATTCTCCAAATCAATTATTTTTCCTCCAGGTACTTTTTTAAAGCACCCCTCACAAATATAAAACGGACGTGCTTACGTGATAACATTATATGTAAAGAAAAACTCAACCGCGAAAGGTACTAATACGTTCAACGGTTGCTGATTAGCTCAAAACATAAGTTAAAATAAACTCTTTAAAAGTAATTACTTTCAATCAATTTATTTACCGCGTAATGCTAACCCTTGCACATTCGCAAAGCCGACACTAGGGATGTACTGTTCGCACACAAGGATCGCTGGCCAGACTAGTTTCCCTACAGTGCTTGCATAAAATTTATAGCTCACACTTTTGCATCGGATACACAGAGCTGGGGACTCTGGTCAGCTATTTCGTGTCGGCGAGATTTATAACCTCTCCTATACAGCTTCTACACCGTCCTATACAGCTCGTATAGGCCGGAGTGCAGTAAGACTGTACGTTTGTGCCCGCTGTTGACGTGCCACTGTTCGTTATGATGTAAGGGCTTTATTTCAGTTCGCTGGTGTCGCTTGCATGTTGTTGAAGATTTGTATGGTATTAATTAAAGATACTGATTAGTTCCCTTGTTTCTACATGGCGCTGTTACCGGCAGAGCCAAAGAGGTTTTTATTTAACAACATTACCTATCTCGTGTCGCTCTGTCTCTATCGAAGCCTATAACTGGATGTTTGAAGAAAAAAAAAACTCCTAGTTGTTGTACCAATATATCGCGTCATCAACAAAAATATTCGGAATTTGAAAACACGGTTGTAGCCAACGCACCGGAGGCGGTTGGCGGCATTATTTCAAAATGCGCCTGAACAGGGGGGTACTCAGGGGGAAGGGGGGGAGGTCAGCCTGTTTGTCTATCGCCGCGTTTTCCCATTCAACGGGTGAATTTTCCGATGCCCAGCGCTTCCGGTCCCCCCGTCGCCTCCCTCCCTTGAGCCTTCCGTCCTGGCTAGTATTTTTTTTCACTAACACAATTATAGCGCTCGTATAAGCACCTGACTACTTATATTGATTAGGCTTATGAAAGGAATTGGCTGCGATTGACATATGCTTCGGCTATTTATTCATTCATTCAAGATATCGGATTTTTTCTCAAATTCGTTATCGATTTTTCCAATATACATATTGTTGTTCCAATAACTTTTGCGCATTAACAAAATATGATCAAGATATTTAACGTTTCGGTCTGGCTTATACAGTACAATAAAGCAAAGGCTTTGTAAGCGATTCAACGAACGAAGGTGGGTTTCCGATCAGAAACTCGTGACGGCTACCGTTCAGTCTTATCTTAACGGCTTTGAATGTGAAGTCTGGGGTGAACCGATTAAAAGATCGAATTCGAAACATACCCAAACAAAGAGCATCTGAACCAAACACTTTGGCTGAGCAAAAAACATCAAATTTAGTTTTGCGGACGTACCCATCACTTTTTTCAGGAAACATTTCAGGACCAAACTTTTAGACAGGAACGTCTAAAAACTCGTGAATGTTGTCAACTATAATTACAGAACGTCACGTCTGATGCGAAAATGGTTCATCAAAAAATAATAATTGTCGGTATTTGTGAATTTCTGACTACCGTTCCAATTCTAGATAGCTGCGCTGCACTCCTGAATCGTGATAGCAACTTCATCGATACGCAGTGGCTTGGCTGCTCTTTCGCTGTTCGATATTCAGAACGGTTGTTCTTGATTGATGTTCTGTTTTATCGCGTTTATTCCACCCATATTCAGGTTTCAAAATTCATATTTCGAACTATGGTCATTAATACTTTTAACGTTTATTTACAGCCAGTATTTTCAGCCTTGCCATACTCGAGAAAATTTGTGAAAGGTGATGGTTAAACCATTGCATAAACCATTTACAATACCTTCTCAGTGAGCATTTATCACCAGGCAATAGCATTTAAACATTATTGTATCCGGTTTTATTTTGTAGAACTTGTATGAAATAATTAAATAATTAATAAATGTTTGCTTTATTTTCCCCGGGTCGTGTGAACAAAAAAGTCAGCATAACTTCAGACAAGCTTGGACGTTCAAATATTTCATAAAACTAGCGATATCTCTATGTCGAGATATGCAATCATGATGTCATTAGGGCTTGCAAAACCGGTTGTTTACGTTCATCAAATCACCTTGAAGTTTGTATAGATACAAAATGTTTTTTTTGAATTAATCTGGCATTTACCAACTCTGTAAATAAATAGACAACATCTACGATTTTGTTTTCAAAATTGTGCAATTCTGATAAGTTCCCGAAACTTTTGAAACATGAAATACTGATATTAATTCAGCCATTCAGAATGGTGTATCGCTAGGTACGATGCCTGCACATCGCTGGGGCCGTCGTCCAGATCGATTTAACCATGTCCTACTTGTCAATTTTATTTGTCTATCTTTTCTCAGCTGCAAACGGGGTAGATTCCAGTTGAGCGTGGCTATATCACTGGGTGTATACGCGCGCATACGTGGCGCCCTGGACACTGCAGGCAAAAGTGCCAGCCATCAACGGACCGTGTCGGATGATTATTCGAAAATTCAGCATCGGTCCATCCCCACCGGTAGGGATAATAGCCACATACTATAACAGGGATGCACCAAAATAGGCTGTATAGCTCCTGCCCTGTTACCTTTAATTCTGCCGGCGCGACAAGACGCCTAATATCGTCGGACTTTATAGTTAATTTTGCCAAAATAACATTTACCCCGTATTTTTTATTTCCATTCGCGATTTCTCCCACTCAATTTAATAATTTAATCTTGTTCTTATATTATACGTGGTATCGTATTATTGATGAAGAAAAATAATATTAATACTTAGTTATCACTCGTGTATATCTGGATAGGTTTTGTTGAAAACATCTACTTTATCGCCGATAAGAAAATATTGATTCTTCTTGTTAAAAATTTGCTGGTACGGTGTGTTTATAGGTTTGTTATTAAAGTACTTATAGGAAATCTAATTTGTTTTCGAAGGACTTACCATTAATATGATTTTAGTCACTTATCCGTGGAGAATATGCCCGGGGCTGGTGGTTCTGAAATGAAAAATAGTCCATCTAAACAACAATACATAATTTTATTTATCATTAACAACAACATCAACCTACAACCATCATAAATCCATAGCTGAGGCGATGGGCTGGCCCCCTATGACGCAAACAACTGGGCAAAGTTCGTTGCAACTGTGCCTCTGCCAAATCGTATGGGAAAAGGCGTGACGCTAACAAGAAGTTTTGTTAACAGCAATTTATAACAAAAATCTTTCAAGAGCTACAAATTACTTCCGGTACTCGACCGATTCTTATTGTTAACTGAAAAAAGGTACTAAATAGGCAATAAATTGTATAGTGGATCACAAAACGACGCTTGCGCACGCCCGCGCCACCTGGTGGCAACATCTTGATACTTGAAAGATATTGGCCCTTAAATCAAACTTCGCTGAGTTGAGTTTTTTTACAGAAATGTTGCTAAAACAGCTGGTGGTCATAAGAAAGGTTCGGAATGACCTCTATAATATAAAATATGGAGAAATGCAGTTATTTTCTTTATTTACACCTTTAATTGGCGCGCGATTTAGTGCATCTTTAAGTTAGTTTTTGTAAAGACCATGAAAGTGAGAGAAGTATTCAATATACTTTATTACACGGTCAATAATGAGTATAAACACATGAACACTTATGCGCAAAGGCGAGCTTATCTCTAAAAAGAGATTTCTCCCAGCAAACCTAGCATCAACTTTGCATCAACAACATATTTGCATCAACTTTCCAAGATCTTGGGTACACTACGAATGTGTACCCCAGCCACGCCGTGTAGGAAAGAGCGTGACGAATAAAGAGTGTGGGAAGAATATATTTCCTTTTTTTGGTATTTTTAAATAAAATTTTCGCAGTTTGAGAAGTCTACCTCAAGCAAAAACGCATAAAACAAAAGAACATGCCGTAACAACACCTTCCCGCGTTATCTTCCCATCCATCAGTGCACGCGCACGCGCACGCAGCGGGTGGTCCACTACACGTGTCTGCCCGTATGAGTTGCATGCATCACTCAGATCAATATCGACAAACGTCGATAATGTAAGGAAGGAATTACAGGAACGCTCCTTTCTTGAAATCCTTGAAATACGTCTTATCTTTTTCATAAAGGCTCAATTGAGCACACCGTTGACTACTTTCTACGTAGCTTTAAAAAAAACTATAGTGTTTTTAATGGGAACTATTAAACTGCACATCAATAATACTGATTTGCACAGCAAATATATACTTAAAAAAAGTATTTTTTCTGATTCTTTTTTGGTGTGAAAATCAGTATTTTTGCTGCACGATTAAATTCTAGCCTTTTTAATGGGCCTTTTTGCGTGTTTTGTCGCCTCTGTGGCGCTGCGGTTGTGGCCACTGCCTTCCATGCAAGAGGCCCCGGGTTCGACCAAAAAATAAATATCAGTTCAGGTCAGGTCTTGTGGATGTTTATATGTGTGTGACGTCGCCTGTCCCATGACACAGGGTATCGAATGTGTAGGGCCAGAAGCATCTTGTGCAAGTTTTAAATGTTTAACATGTAAAACTTCCACAAGAAGCCCTTATGCCCAGGACACCTGATAAGTGTCACCTAATATTTGCTGTAAAGTTGTATGAGTCAGTGAAGACATGTAAAGTAAGCCTTTTGACCAACATCTTTGAAACCGATATTTCTCAAAGAATCGATCAATGCAATCGATAATTCAAATAACATCTTTACGAAGTCAACCACTCACAAACACATCGAATGCATCTTCAGCCGGCTACCGGCACTGACTCGTAACACGCACAATGAGAATCATGTCTGTGGTGACTCTACGCGGATTATTGTATTTGCACAATTTGTGTTTTTTGCAGTCATTTGCACCAGATGTGAGGTTTCACTTTCAATTCAATTACTTTAAATCTTTAAAGATGCTCAATGATTATGATATGGGTCGTTTGCTTCTGTTATGTGATGTTATCTATCATCCACCCCACAGTGGTCCAACGTAGCGAACAGGCAAAATTTGTATTTGTCTTCTACTAAACTTTTGAACCATTAAAGCTTCGTATCTTTTGGAAATTATCTACTATCGATTTTAGAGACCACATAACTCATTTTATAATGAAAGGCCGACTGACATCTCTAATCGGTAAGACTCTCTAGGTAATTTAAACTTTACCCTCTGTTTTAAGGACAGACGCACATCGGTCACCAAATCCCACAAAGAAGCCAACGCCGAACAAAACCGTTGATTCGCCACCGACCACCGACATGCGGGCGTTTCTCTTGCCAATTGAAGGAACAATCTTGAGCCTCACAATGGACCCACCAGAATTGGTCTACTTGGCGCAAATTACCACTATACTAGATCCCGCATACTCCACCCCCCGTCGATAAGCGTAAGGACAAATCGTCGACTTTTTTCCTTGCGAAACCCGGTCAAGATTTAGAGTTATTCGTTTCGGAAGCAGCCCATTACGGCACAAAAGCGAAAGTGTCAGTTTTTGATATGTTATCCTTCAAAGGATACGTTGATGTCTAAATTATATGTTAGTACAATTGATAGTAACTCTTTACAGACCCGCAATCGGATACCCAGTATTTTAAGCCGAACCTGTCACAATTGCTTACCTACTATTAGGGTGCGTCGACCATCAGTCTACACCCGCCCACTTGTAAGACGTGTGACGTCACCGGAACTGACGTAAGAAGGTCGTCGCGTCTTCAATGGGACACGCACACATCCCCGACCCGAATCCCGAGCTCGCCGACACTCGTATACCGCGTTGATAGGACCCAGTTTTGGACGTCTTGAATGCAAGTGGCGTGTAAGTTGTAACATGCGGCGTCTTGCTTGTGTTTGTGTTTGAATGAACGTACAACCACGTCCTGTGTTTACGTCGCGTCGTGATATGTTACGTACGCCTATTGGATTGACGGCCCGACTGAATAGCGGACAAACATCGCTCGCTAGGACCACTCCTAATTTGGTGTTGTCCATTACTTTATTGTAACAAGCACGCTCTTGATGCTGTATGCTTTCAATTACAGAACACGGAAATGTTTCGTCGGGCAACTTGGGTTTTGAAGTGACTAGTTTTAAACTTACGGCAAGTCAACTATCGAATAATCAGTACGTTTTCAAAAAGCCTCGCTTGGCTGCGCCTTGAACTGTTGAAAAACTGTCAGTCATTTCCGAATTTTAACGAGTATGTGTGGGGTTATTGGACTATCGGCTTGCAAGCAGGGATGAGGGGTGGACCTTGAGGGGTGCGCGGGCAGGTGTGGGACCAGATGTCTTGAACAAATTGCCGTGCCATAAGGTACAGTGTGGTATCGCCCTTAGTTTTTGCCCGGTGGGTTGGCTGGCGTGTGCCAAGTTTTTAATTTTATGGTTGATTACTGGTGACGGAGGCCTAATGAATGGTTGAGATGAATGTTGCTCCAATTTGGAGGACGGCATTGTGTTGCTGTGGACTGTTTCTGTTTATTATTATTTGACCTGGCACCTCGACTAACAGTGTAAGGGTCAGTTTGAGACTTTTTATGACCCATGTTTTGAATTCGTTTGCTTCATCTATTTAGTGGGTAGTCTCCAAAATGGGTAGGTAATCATAATCAATGTTATCTACCAGCAAAGGTAATCCTATAATACCTACTAAAGGTAAAAGGGCCTTTTTGGCGATTAGTAAAAACTAAAAGGTCGCTGTACCGGCTTTAAATTACATACTTGTACTGTATACACAAAACTACTGTGTGCTAACTTGTAGTATTGCGACGACTACATAACATAACCGCAGATATCTAAAATAAGTATTTGGAAGTGGAATACACTCCACTGCACCATCAGGGACAGTCCAACTCTGAATATGTTTAAAAGTCGCGTGAAGAAGCATTACCTCTCCTTTTAGAGTAATAGGTATTATGCATGTAAGTATTTATTAGGACAGATATATCTATATAATAGTAGTAGTTTATTATAAAGGTATTATCATAGTAATTATCTAATTTATTTTATTTATTGTAAGAACTTGTTTATTTCTTTTTATTGTTGTACGCATAGTTCTGCCCTTGCTTAGCAATCAACCTTTGCCATCTCATCTTGGTTTGGTGGAAGAGATCTCTTATTAGACATAAGCTCGCCTTTGAACACTATTTTCATGTAACTATTGTTTTTTTATAAGTTTTGTGTGCAATAAAGAAAATATGAAGTATTTAGTTTAATAATATAGTAATTATATAATTTATTTAATGTATTAATATATATATGTAAGTATTTGCTCGTTTATTTCGTTATATTGTTGTCCACATAGGTCTACCCCTGCTCAGCAAACCTTTCCCACCTTAACCTGGTTTGCTGGCAGAGATCTCTTGTTAGAGATAGGCTCGCCTTTGTACACTGTTTTCACGTCTCGCTTGTTTTTCTATACGATTTGTGTGCAATAAAGGAATTATGAAATAAGTATACCTAAATAGCAAGTTGAAAGGTCCACTACCACGGGTTATTGAACGCCATTTCCTACTACGAAAGGCAGCGGAACTAATGCAAATGGTATTGTGTAAAAATAACGGGATCTGATAATTGTGTAGCGCGCACAATAGCATAGCTGGACGATGCATCTATGGCAGATGACCTGGCCATATGAAGCTATGATACGCATCAGGCGAGGTGGCATCCGGGATTAGATGCGAGAATAATTTAAATGACCACCAACATATTTTTATGCTACCCAAAATGGGTAAATGATCACCAAAAGTTGCAGAAAATATCAGGGCAAAATACTGCGGTAGCTTATGTGAAGGGTAAAGGGGGTGAGCAAAGCGAAGCCCCCTTTATCCTTCGTGTTAGGTTAGGTTAGGTAAAAACAACAAAAAATACTTAAATTATAAACTTACTACCCGGTCACAATATCTGTGCACCTGACCTCGTGACGTCATATCGGCGGTCTGGGTACGGTGTGAAAAAAAAATTATTTCGAGAAATTTGGAGGTAAAAAAAACTACTAACCTATACAAATCAATTTATCATTGATGAAGGAATTTCTTTTTTTACAGCATAAAAACTGTTGATGATATTTCGTATTGCGCAAATGTCAAAATCATCTACTTCGATGCGTTTTTTGTACTGTTTACGCTTCTTACCCGGTGTCGATAATTTTGGTTCTGGGTGGGTTTCTAAATTATTACTAGTACTTGGAGTCGGACTAGCGCCCGGCGAAGTAGGTGGTTGTACTTTGGCTTCATTTTTAATTTTCATTAGAGTCCTCTTTGATATCCCAGTTGCAGCACAGGTTCGTTTCACCACTTGGTCTACAGGTATGGTGTACTGTTTATTTGCTTTCTCCGATTCAAAAAACTTGAGCACTTTCAAGATTAGATTTCTTGATTCGCTAGTAAGTATACAAAACATAAAAAGAAGTTTGGTGATCATTTATCCAAACTCAATTTGGTGATCGTTTACTAATTCTGGCGGTCGTTTCTAATTTATTGGTAGTAAAATAGGTGCGTTTTTGGTGAGCGTTTAAACACAAGCCTACATGGTACTTAGATACTACAGATGTATCTGGGTCAATAAGGCTGTGGGATTCATTGACCGCTTCTTCAAAGTTATCAGGAGCAACACGTGTCACGAGATCAATCGCGCAGACAAAGGGTAGTTAATTAATTCAAGAAGATCTTGAATTAATCTTGTTAATTTCAAGAAGTAATTTTTCCATACTGGGTGGCAGGTTTTTCTCGACTTAGTCGATGATTCGACTCTACTTCAGATAATATGGTGGTTGACCACAGTCAGAAATCGTTTTGAAAACGTAATTTTTGATTTTCATGAACATTAGTGAACGCCATGCTAAACTAACATGGAACGTTATGTTTAAAAAATATTGCCTGTAATGCTACTCGTATAGGATGCACATCTCATCTCAATCCCTGAGTCGGACTCAAAATGTCAGCCGTTGTATTTGGTCATCAGAGGCACAAACGAATAATCTAGAAGCTTCCTTTTTTATTTTCCGCATTTTTTCTTTCTTTGTTAGGCTGCACTGGCTTTTGGGTAAAGTCGTGTGCACCCGTGATTCTATCAAACAAGATAATTGAGTCAGCGAATATATCGCAAATAAAATGTCTGATGATTCAATTCATTCGAATTTTGAAGTGAAAAAATAAAAACATGCATGTTGTTTTTTGTTTGTGCCAGGTTTTTCGTGAGTGCAAAATGTTTACATGGCAAATTTAGGCAAAAATTTTAATTTTTGTTTAATTGTACTACCTATGTACTTTTGTGATAGTGATGATCATATTTGTAATGTATATTTAATATTTTTTGCCGTATTTACTTCTAAGTAACAACATTATTCTAGATACTGGGATTAAAAAAAATCGATGTGAGCAATTTAATCACCAAGTAAAAACAAATTTATCTAAAAAGAGATATTATAATATTCAAGATTACATTTTAAGTTAAACACATTTATTTACTTAAAAAAACAACAAAACACAATTACGGTTCATAATCTTGAAATATATTCATATTCATATTCTTTATTGCATAGATAATATAGGGTTACAGACAATTAACATATGACAAGAATAAAAATTAGTATATGACAAGAGTGTGTGGTGTTAATTTAAATCAACACAGAACTCGCATAATAATTTGTACTTATTAATTTCTGCACATTATTTATAATATATAATATAATACTGATTAGGTTTAACTAATACTTGTATTAGTTAAACCTAATCTATGTTTAAAAGAGACGTAACAAGCGATCTCTGGGAGTTTCTCCCACAGTGATCCAATGCACAGAAGAATAAAAAAATGTCGGTTATAATTATAAGTATATTTGTCAATATATATTTCATAAAGAAATTTTGAATTTAATTCTAAAAATCCACGCCACGATCGCCCGTAAAATGTTCCTCAACGTTGAATCACCGACGCAATTTTGCGTCAGTCGTGTCTTTAGTGTGAACAGGCCCTAAGTCCAGCACATTCGCAGTGCGCTGTCCGGCGCATACGTACAATTACAAACACACTCATACAGTCGGGGTAATCAAAGGTGGACTAGACAAAGCATCTCGAGCTTTTTGAGCTCGAGCCGTCGTTCGGCTTTTTTTTCATACACGTTAATTGGCTTTCGATTTACGTCGAGACAATTCGCGAATTGTGATGCGGACTTTGTTTTGACTATTTTCTCTGCGTATGTTATGCCGATAGCTATATGTCGATTCATATCAACGGACATTATTTTTGTATTCAGGCTCAGAGATAGGGCAACGGAATTAAACATAACATAAACTTTACGTACATTGCTTCTGGCCCCATACTAGGATACCCTGTGTGGTGGGAACCAGAAACAGCGAAGTCACACACATACAAACATCCAAGACCAGCCGGGGATCGAACCCGGGACCTCTCGCTTGGTAGGCAGCGCCACAACCGCCGCGCCACAGAGGTCGTCAAATCGAATGGAATTAAGATATGTTATTTTTTGTTTTGTTTCTAAACTCTATGATTTCTTTCTACGCTAACTTCAACTTTGCAGTAATAAACCGTCAAATGGCACAGCGTTCTTAATTCAAAAATTCAAACACAACCGCCGTTCCGGTGGCGTCGCACGCGCTTCTGCTCTACATTCTGCGAACATCCACGCACCGCACATTAGCAGTCCGACTGTAGTCTTTAGTACACCGCATTACGAATGGTAATGTTTCTGAAAGGTGTATCTTTCATGCAAGGGCTGGTGGTGCTATCTAACCCCCGCGCGCAGAGTGAAAGGTGTGCGATATGCACCAACGAGGGGTCCACAAACACCCCTATTATCTTTAACATTCGAAGTCTAGCAAGATAAAGAGCACGGGGAGGCAGGGGGTGATTTTCTTTATTCCTCGCCCGGATTTATTATTATTTTTTACTGATATTATTACAGTGATTGTCGAGTCGCGTGCGCACATGTCCCTGTTGTACGCCCTAAGCAGAAATGAGCCGTAATGTAATGCTACTCAAACTTTTGTATATGGTATACGGATGAAATTTTTCGAGGATTATTGTGGTTATGTTAGTGGACACTAACATGTGGATACGCTCAAAGTCATTGCAAAAGGGATGGGATTTGTCACCTTTCCACTTTTTAAAATTATATTTATATGCGAATTATATTAAATATTCCGAGAAGAGGCAGAAAAAATGTCAAAAGATGCGCCAACCGTTTTGGCAAGTAGCCGAAATTTGCAATGACTCTTAAGTTATGCGCCTTAAAGGCGTATTTTCAATACCTTAAGGTTGTAGTTTATAGTGAATAGCCCTAAACACAGCTGATTTTAAATCTCCACCTTACGTGCACCTTATCTACAAAAAACTTGGGTTCATTGACTACAAGGTTCGTCGTACAAGACGTCAAGATAGCACCTGGAGGGTGTATTCGTTCCTATTGTCATGATAATAGAGATCGATGTAGAACAAAATGTCAGGTCTTTAAGAATTTTCAATCGAATCTTTTGAGACTACCTTGAGCTTGAAATTTGCTATTTAAGAAGATTACTCACCCATGTATCTATCTAATTGATGTGGAATCTTACGAAGTTATTCATTCTGCGAATATTAACTCTACTTTAATTCCAAGTCGCCATGCATGCACAATATATTTATCCGAAAATCCGGCCATCTAATCAGCTTACATTAATACAAATCATGCATTTCAACTAGAGATGTGCCAAGTGCCAACTAGTCGCGGACTAGTCCGCCTTGTAGTCGCCGACTAGTCCGCTTTGTAGTCACCGACTAGTCCGCTTTGTAGTCGGCGACAGTCCGCTTTGTAGTCACCGACTAGTCCGCTTTGAAGTCGGCGACTAGTGAGCTTTGTAGTCGGCGACTAGTCGGCAGAAAACGCCGATTAGTCGGCCTGTTTTAATGAATGAATAACATGAGCCGATTTTTTTTCTGTTTTATGTGCTTAACAAAATAGGGTACCTAATTTAGATGAAATTGAATCTTAAAAATATGTTATTAATTTTAATTTTATAATCAGCCTTACTGTTTTCTCACTTTGTATTGTAGTGTAGGTGACATTATTACCAAAATTATATATTAATAAAAACCTTAAACTGAAAGATCAATTTAAACGAAAATAAATTCTGAAAAGAGCTTTCACATCCCTGAATAATCAACAATTAAATAATTTAAAATACACTTTGTAGTATTAGCTAAATCAAAAAATGCGTTACATAATCTTTAATCAATTACATCAACCTCGACCTTGTTTATTTAACGCTGAACTTAGAATACCAATAATAGAAATAATTTCTGAAAAGAGTTGTCACAATTCTGAATAAAGTATATCAGCAGTAAAATGTTATTCAGACTGTTTGTTACCTTATAATTACAATGAGAAATATTATATTCTTAATTATTATTTGTACTATTTGTTGTTGTCTTTAATAAGAGGCAAATTGTGGTGCAAATATGCAAAAGTTTCTGCCCTTGCTGGTAGCATTCGATTTTTTTTAGTTTCATAATTATGTATATTTCCTGCTTCAGAGAATAGTCTCTCACTGTCCCAAAATGTCGCGCATCCCTTGGAACTGTTACATTGCCACCACTCAAAAGGGTCACATAAAAGGTCTTGTTAACGTGAATGTCACCCAAACCTATGCCTAGCCTTTTTTGAAGACGACTACACGGAAAAAGAGGTTATCTCAGACGAAGACAATTTAATCTTGGTCAAGACAATTCCTGATTCCTATATCAGGAAAACAATATTGTCTTGGATAAAATAAAATATTGTTTCATTGTCTTCATTTGAGACGTTTGATTTTGACTGAAGAATACAACAAATAGAAATTTGTTTATAGAATGTGACCATGTAAGAATTTTGTACACTTTAGTTAAATAATGTCCGTTGTCTTAGTAACAAAACGATGGTTTTGAAGCAACGCTATATTATCTTGGGTGAAGCATTACTATTCTTGGCAGTCGACTAGTCGTCAATCGTCATAATCGGCATCTCTAATTTAAACTACTATATTCCAGTGTTACCACACGACAGGGCGTTCGTTCAGAATAATACTCAGTATTAAAACGTAATTTTGCCAAATCTCCGTTTTGCGCTACGTTCCCGGCAAACCAGCTGCATCAAGTCCCGGTAAAGTGACGATTCGGTGAAACGGGTGTTTTAACACAAGCGTGAATTCGCCACGGGCTGGCACGTGTTCAAAGAGTCGATAAGATCAGATGTTTTTTGATCCGAAATCCGGTTTAATGCAGTCTGGTAGGAGTTTCGTAATTTTTGCTTCTTGGGTTTTCAGTTCTGTGATTTAAATAATCGGTCAGTGTGGTCGGACGCAAGAAGGGTTCCGTTGACGACCCGAATGGCCGAGTCGGCAGTGTCCCTGCCTACAAAGCCAAGGGTCCCGGGTTCGAGTCCCGGTGGGGGCAAATATTTGTATGATGAGAGAACGGAGTTTGTACCCTAGTCATGGTTGTTTATCAATCTAAGTATAACATGTATCTATATAAGTATGTGTATCGTTGTCTAGTACCCAAGATACAGGGAATCCTAGTTTAGGGATAGATCAATGTGTGTAAATAGTGTCCAAGGTATTATTATTATTCCGTAGCGACGTACAAGAAAACTTGACTAATAACTCTACCCATACTGTTTATAAGAAACAGTCCGCTGACCAGCAGAGGACGGACAGCAGAGGTTTTGTAATAGGCATTGGCCCCCTTCCGGTACGGTACCCTAAAAACAAAACATTTCGTCACGGACGTCTTTTCCCATGCGGTGTGGCAGTGGCACAATAAATATGCGTTTCAGATAACTTGTCCATAGTGCACTGTCTATTCAACTTCTACTTTAAAATATTTATTTCAAAATGGCAGCGGAAAAGAAGCGGCACTGCAACTAGGCCTACTTTTATTGTCTATGGGCCTTACCAAAAAAAAAACTATTGTTCAACACTTGTTTAAAAACAAAAGGTTTAACGATTTGACGTTAGTTTTGAGGTTAAATGCATAATTATACATTCTTGGTAAAAACTCATTTATTATCTGAATATTAATCATACCTCTGTGTCATTAATGTAATCATCTAACTAACCTATGGGTATAATATGCTTTATAACTATAACATAATGTTTTTATCTACACACGTATCATAAACCCTCTTTACTGCATCCAAAAACCACATGTTACGACCAGCATAATTATACATTCTTGGTAAAAACTCATTTATTATCTGAATATTGATCATACCTCTGTGTCATTAATGTAATCATCTAACTAACCTATGGGTATAATATGCTTTATAACTATAACATAATGTTTTTATCTACACACGTATCATAAACCCTCTTTACTGCATCCAAAAACCACACGTTACGACCAGCATAATCATACGTTCTTGGTAAAAACTCATTTATTATCTGAATATTGATCATACCTCTGTGTCATTAATGTAATCATCTAACTAACCTATGGGTATAATATGCTTTATAACTATAACATAATGTTTTTATCTACACACGTATCATAAACCCTCTTTACTGCTTCCAAAAACCACACGTTACGACCAGCATAATTATACATTCTTGGTAAAAACTCATTTATTATCTGAATATTGATCATACCTCTGTGTCATTAATGTAATCATCTAACTAACCTATGGGTATAATATGCTTTATAACTATAACATAATGTTTTTATCTACACACGTATCATAAACCCTCTTTACTGCTTCCAAAAACCACACGTTACGACCAGCATAATTATACATTCTTGGTAAAAACTCATTTATTATCTGAATATTGATCATACCTCTGTGTCATTAATGTAATCATCTAACTAACCTATGGGTATAATATGCTTTATAACTATAACATAATGTTTTTATCTACACACGTATCATAAACCCTCTTTACTGCATCCAAAAACCACATGTTACGACCAGCATAATTATACATTCTTGGTAAAAACTCATTTATTATCTGAATATTGATCATACCTCTGTGTCATTAATGTAATCATCTAACTAACCTATGGGTATAATATGCTTTATAACTATAACATAATGTTTTTATCTACACACGTATCATAAACCCTCTTTACTGCATCCAAAAACCACACGTTACGACCAGCATAATTATACATTCTTGGTAAAAACTCATTTATTATCTGAATATTGATCATACCTCTGTGTCATTAATGTAATCATCTAGCTAACCTATGGGTATAATATGCTTTATAACTATAACATAATGTTTTTATCTACACACGTATCATAAACCCTCTTTACTGCTTCCAAAAACCACACGTTACGACCAGCATAATTATACATTCTTGGTAAAAACTCATTTATTATCTGAATATTGATCATACCTCTGTGTCATTAATGTAATCATCTAACTAACCTATGGGTATAATATGCTTTATAACTATAACATAATGTTTTTATCTACACACGTATCATAAACCCTCTTTACTGCTTCCAAAAACCACACGTTACGACCAGCATAATTATAAATTCTTGGTAAAAACTCATTTATTATCTGAATATTGATCATACCTCTGTGTCATTAATGTAATCATCTTACTAACCTATGGGTATAATATGCTTTATAACTATAACATAATGTTTTATATCTACACACGTATCATAAACCCTCTTTACTGCTTCCAAAAACCACACGTTACGACCAGCATAATTATACATTCTTGGTAAAAACTCATTTATTATCTGAATATTGATCATACCTCTGTGTCATTAATGTAATCATCTAACTAACCTATGGGTATAATATGCTTTATAACTATAACATAATGTTTTTATCTACACACGTATCATAAACCCTCTTTACTGCTTCCAAAAACCACACGTTACGACCAGCATAATTATACATTCTTGGTAAAAACTCATTTATTATCTGAATATTGATCATACCTCTGTGTCATTAATGTAATCATCTACCTAACCTATGGGTATAATATGCTTTATAACTATAACATAATGTTTTTATCTACACACGTATCATAAACCCTCTTTACTGCTTCCAAAAACCACACGTTACGACCAGCATAATTATACATTCTTGGTAAAAACTCATTTATTATCTGAATATTGATCATACCTCTGTGTCATTAATGTAATCATCTAACTAACCTATGGGTATAATATGCTTTATAACTATAACATAATGTTTTTATCTACACACGTATCATAAACCCTCTTTACTGCTTCCAAAAACCACACGTTACGACCAGCATAATTATACATTCTTGGTAAAAACTCATTTATTATCTGAATATTGATCATACCTCTGTGTCATTAATGTAATCATCTAACTAACCTATGGGTATAATATGCTTTATAACTATAACATAATGTTTTTATCTACACACGTATCATAAACCCTCTTTACTGCTTCCAAAAACCACACGTTACGACCAGCATAATTGTACATTCTTGGTAAAAACTCATTTATTATCTGAATATTGATGTGTCATTAATGTAATCATCTAACTAACCTATGGGTCTAATATGCTTTATAACTATAACATAATGTTTTTATCTACACACGTATCATAAACCCTCTTTACTGCATCCAAAAACCACACGTTACGACCAGCATAATTATACATTCTTGGTAAAAACTCATTTATTATCTGAATATTGATCATACCTCTGTGTCATTAATGTAATCATCTAACTAACCTATGGGTATAATATGCTTTATAACTATAACATAATGTTTTTATCTACACACGTATCATAAACCCTCTTTACTGCATCCAAAAACCACACGTTACGACCAGCATAATTATACATTCTTGGTAAAAACTCATTTATTATCTGAATATTGATCATACCTCTGTGTCATTAATGTAATCATCTAACTAACCTATGGGTATAATATGCTTTATAACTATAACATAATGTTTTTATCTACACACGTATCATAAACCCTCTTTACTGCTTCCAAAAACCACACGTTACGACCAGCATAATTATACATTCTTGGTAAAAACTCATTTATTATCTGAATATTGATCATACCTCTGTGTCATTAATGTAATCATCTAACTAACCTATGGGTATAATATGCTTTATAACTATAACATAATGTTTTTATCTACACACGTATCATAAACCCTCTTTACTGCTTCCAAAAACCACACGTTACGACCAGCATAATTATACATTCTTGGTAAAAACTCATTTATTATCTGAATATTGATCATACCTCTGTGTCATTAATGTAATCATCTAACTAACCTATGGGTATAATATGCTTTATAACTATAACATAATGTTTTTACCTACACACGTATCATAAACCCTCTTTACTGCTTCCAAAAACCACACGTTACGACCAGCATAATTATACATTCTTGGTAAAAACTCATTTATTATCTGAATATTGATCATACCTCTGTGTCATTAATGTAATCATCTAACTAACCTATGGGTATAATATGCTTTATAACTATAACATAATGTTTTTATCTACACACGTATCATAAACCCTCTTTACTGCATCCAAAAACCACACGTTACGACCAGCATAATTATACATTCTTGGTAAAAACTCATTTATTATCGGAATATTGATCATACCTCTGTGTCATTAATGTAATCATCTAACTAACCTATGGGTATAATATGCTTTATAACTATAACATAATGTTTTTATCTACACACGTATCATAAACCCTCTTTACTGCTTCCAAAAACCACACGTTACGACCAGCATAATTATACATTCTTGGTAAAAACTCATTTATTATCTGAATATTGATCATACCTCTGTGTCATTAATGTAATCATCTAACTAACCTATGGGTATAATATGCTTTATAACTATAACATAATGTTTTTATCTACACACGTATCATAAACCCTCTTTACTGCTTCCAAAAACCACACGTTACGACCAGCATAATTATACATTCTTGGTAAAAACTCATTTATTATCTGAATATTGATCATACCTCTGTGTCATTAATGTAATCATCTAACTTGGTCCACCAACCTGCTGCGACCCACCAATCCACCGAAACAGAGCCAGACACATTAAAATCCCAGAAATATCAGCTGCCCTATGCGGAGAAAATTAAAACTAAAATGACTTCACGGCGGCGTAAGGTGATTATTTTAGCTGATCAACAGGGAAGACACCTACAAAAGGCCTTACAACAGTTACTTGGACAGGATTTCCTTGTTACCTGTTTTGTTAAACCGCAAGCAAAGCTTACGAACATTATTGACGCAGATAAATATGAAATATCGACACTGACCATGGATGACTTTGTAGTGCTGCTGTCAGGGACGAATGATCATAACCCCTGTGAGTTCCAATTCGAACTTAGGGCCTGGTTGCAAAAAGTACAGAACACAAATATAATCATTCCAAAAGTTACTCATAGTCACTACTTAAACGAAAAGAAGTTAAATTATGAAATCAAATTCATCGCGAGTGCATTTAAAAACTGTACATTTGTTGATCTGCCACTGAAGAATAATGCGCATATACTTAGGTCAGTATTTCTGTCTCAATCACTCCTCAGGGAAATGCTGCGCATAGACTATAAAATAAAGTTTGATGCGCATATTTACGCAGCAAAGCAAGGCCGGATTGAGTCAAGAAAGAGCGAAGATAAATGTACTCAAACTCAAACTGACTCTACATATTATATACAAAAAGAAAGCTGTGTGACAAACCCTCAACAAAACAGTGATGATAATTGCAATACTAATGGAAACGAAAAGTGTAACAATACTGATTTTTTTCGTGAATAATGTTATACATTTATTCCATCAAAATATTGATGGACTTATAAGTAAATCTGACATGTTATCCATTTACCTAGAGGAACTTAGAAATAGCGGAACTTCAGTAGATGTCATAGGCATAACAGAACATAACATGTTAAAAACTGATGTAAATGCACTTAATGTTGTAAATTATACACTGGCTACCTATTCAGCCAGAAGTACAAGGAGTGGTGGTACAGCTCTAATTGTAAAAAATGGACTGAAATTTCAGAATATTGACATAGCTGACTGTAATATTACAAATGCAATAGAGTGCTGTGGTATAATACTTACAGAGCATAATTTAAATGTGATATGTATATATAGGAAATGTAAATATGATGTAGAGTCTTACGATAAATTCTTCGAAAACTTAGATAGGCTATTGTCAAAACTTTGCCGTGGTAGACGTAAGACTATAATATGTGGAGATTTTAACATAGATCGTCTTCGTCAAGATAAGAATGCAGCACATTTTGAAGAATTACTATTAAATTACAACATGAGACTAACATTCAACGAACCCACACGTCTGAGTAGTGGGACTTGTCTTGACAATTTTATTCAAAACATTAGAGGATGCAAAGGCCGAATAATAGAGTTAGCGCTCTCGGATCATACTGGACAGTTATTGGAATGCCCGGTGAGAAAATACTGTACGCTTGAATATTGGTTTGTGGAAAAAAGAGATTTCCATAAAGATAACCTGGACAAATTTAAAGAGTGTCTATCAAATCTGAGTTTCTCTGAGACTTTAACAAGCTCTGATGCCAACGTTGCATATAATGAATTCCATGATATATTTGTGCTTATGTATGACCTGTGCTTTCCAGCAATCAAAATAAGATGCTCTAGCAACGCGCGACCTCGGTGGATCTCTAAGGGCATACGAGTATGTTCAAAAAGAAAAAGGGAGCTATTATGGACATACAGACGTGCTCCAAACGATATCAATAAATATAACTTCAAAACCTATACTAAAAGACTTAAGAAAATAATAAAACTGACACAAAAATCCCAAAACGATTATTATATACAATCCTCAAACAATAAATGTAAAGCTACCTGGAAAATTATAAATAATAACTTTAATAATAAAAACAATGCACCAAAAGAAAGTATCAAACAAATAAAATTCAATAATTGTGTAATTACTGATCCTATGGAAATAGCCCAAGCTTTTAATAATTTTTACATAGATCAAGTAGAGCAACACCAAAAGGTTGAGGTGACTAGCAGCAGATCAAAACTGCCTTGCTTTCCTAAATCTCTATTCTTTAATCCCACCTCACCTATTGAAGTATATCAAATAATAAAAGGACTGAAAAATACAAATAGTACGGGGTATGACCACATATGTACAAGCGTGATAAAGCATGTAGCGTTGATCATAGCTCCAATATTAAGTCACGTCATAAACCTGTGCATAGAACAAGGAGTGTTCCCTGAAAAGCTCAAAACAACAATTATCAAGCCAATGTTTAAAAAAGATGACAGAGAAAATATGTCCTTCTATAGACCAGTTGCACTTATTCCTGTATTCTCCAAAGTAGTCGAAAAAGTAATTTATAATGCTATAAACGCCTTTTTTGAAAGAAACAATTTATTTAGAAGAGAACAAAAAGGGTTTCGAAAAAATAAAACAATAGATCAAGCTATTTATGATTTCCTCTTTCGCGTAGTCACCAGCCTAGATAATAAAAATCCTGTATCAGCATTGTACATGGACATGACCAAAGCGTTTGATTATGTCGATCATTCCATCTTGATAAATAAACTCTACATGTATGGCGTCGAGGTAATGTGCTTAATCTTATTAAATGCTATCTGTGCAACCGGCAACAACTGACTCAAATGTCCAGAATAGACAAAGCAAGTAAGACAGAACATCATTATTTTTCAGATTCAAGGACAGTACAATATGGGGGACCACAAGGTAGCGTTTTGGGACCACTTTTATTTATTATTTATATAAACGATTTACCTGACGCGGTTAGTTTCCCAATTGTCATGTTTGCTGATGACAGTACAATGATAGCAGAAGGCCAGAATATTAATATTAATTCCTATGAATCTGACATAAATAATTCCCTAGAAAATATTATTGAATGGCTCGGACAAAATAATCTTATAATAAATTTGAATAAAACTAATATAATGACATTTAAAAACAATTACAATAATATAACAAATAAAATTGACATCCACTATGGTACAAAAATAATTGAGGAAATTAATGACACAAAATTTTTAGGATTAACGATCGACTCCCACTTGACATGGAAAACACACATTGACAATGTCTGCACAAAGTTGAGCCAATTTTCATATGCTCTGTTTATGCTCGCTAAGGTAGTTGGAGTCACTGCCTTGCTATCAACATATCATGCTTATGTGGCTTCGACTCTCAAATACGGCGTTATATTCTGGGGCAACTCAACGGATAAAGACAGAGCTTTTAAAGCACAAAAGAGATGTATAAGGGCGATATGTCACTTGAAACAAATAGAAACATGTCAGCCACATTTCAAAAGATTAAGAATATTAACTCTACCATCGTTATATATTTACGAAATGGCTGTTTATATAAGAAATAATTGGGATCATTTTAATAAAATAAAGTCGAAAAGAAACATTAAGTTCAGCATCACGCGGCACTCTACCGCACTATTTCAAAAAAATGTGTTTGGGATGATACCAAAAATTTATAATACTATACCTAAATGTATCAGAGAAATAGAATCCTTTAATTTATTTAAATCAAAGCTTAAAGAACATTTGCTTAATAAAGCCTACTATAGCGTACAAGATTTCCTCAACGGTGACTGAAAGATTGTTTCAAGAGTGATTGTTTAGTGTATGTTTTAAGAATCTATGTAATTTTCAGTATTGACTATTCAAACGGACATATGTAATGTAATGTAACTTTTATTTAATCTAATCTAAATTTAATTTAATTTAATTTAATTTAAATTAATATTTGTACACCTTTAAGGTAGAATGTGGCAAGAACAATATTTATTTAACAACCCTGTAACCCACATTTACAAATAAAATATCTTTATCTTTATCTTTATCTTTATCTTTATCTTTACTAACCTATGGGTATAATATGCTTTATAACTATAACTATATGTTTTTATCTACACACGTATCATAAACCCTCTTTACTGCTTCCAAAAACCACACGTTACGACCAGCATAATTATACATTCTTGGTAAAAACTCATTTATTATCTGAATATTGATCATACCTCTGTGTCATTAATGTAATCATCTAACTAACCTATGGGTATAATATGCTTTATAACTATAACATAATGTTTTTATCTACACACGTATCATAAACCCTCTTTACTGCTTCCAAAAACCACACGTTACGACCAGCATAATTATACATTCTTGGTAAAAACTCATTTATTATCTGAATATTGATCATACCTCTGTGTCATTAATGTAATCATCTAACTAACCTATGGGTATAATATGCTTTATAACTATAACATAATGTTTTTATCTACACACGTATCATAAACCCTCTTTACTGCTTCCAAAAACCACACGTTACGACCAGCATAATTATACATTCTTGGTAAAAACTCATTTATTATCTGAATATTGATCATACCTCTGTGTCATTAATGTAATCATCTAACTAACCTATGGGTATAATATGCTTTATAACTATAACATAATGTTTTTATCTACACACGTATCATAAACCCTCTTTACTGCTTCCAAAAACCACACGTTACGACCAGCATAATTATACATTCTTGGTAAAAACTCATTTATTATCTGAATATTGATCATACCTCTGTGTCATTAATGTAATCATCTAACTAACCTATGGGTATAATATGCTTTATAACTATAACATAATGTTTTTATCTACACACGTATCATAAACCCTCTTTACTGCTTCCAAAAACCACACGTTACGACCAGCATAATTATACATTCTTGGTAAAAACTCATTTATTATCTGAATATTGATCATACCTCTGTGTCATTAATGTAATCATCTAACTAACCTATGGGTATAATATGCTTTATAACTATAACATAATGTTTTTATCTACACACGTATCATAAACCCTCTTTACTGCTTCCAAAAACTACACGTTACGACCAGCATAATTATACATTCTTGGTAAAAACTCATTTATTATCTGAATATTGATCATACCTCTGTGTCATTAATGTAATCATCTAACTAACCTATGGGTATAATATGCTTTATAACTATAACATAATGTTTTTATCTACACACGTATCATAAACCCTCTTTACTGCTTCCAAAAACCACACGTTACGACCAGCATAATTATACATTCTTGGTAAAAACTCATTTATTATCTGAATATTGATCATACCTCTGTGTCATTAATGTAATCATCTAACTAACCTATGGGTATAATATGCTTTATAACTATAACATAATGTTTTTATCTACACACGTATCATAAACCCTCTTTACTGCATCCAAAAACCACATGTTACGACCAGCATAATGATAAATTCTTGGTAAAAACTCATTTATTATCTGAATATTGATCATACCTCTGTATCATTAATGTAATCATCTAACTAACCTATGGGTATAATATGCTTTATAACTATAACATAATGTTTTTATCTACACACGTATCATAAACCCTCTTTACTGCATCCAAAAACCACACGTTACGACCAGCATAATGATAAATTCTTGGTAAAAACTCATTTATTATCTGAATATTGATCATACCTCTGTGTCATTAATGTAATCATCTAACTAACCTATGGGTATAATATGCTTTATAACTATAACATAATGTTTTTATCTACACACGTATCATAAACCCTCTTTACTGCTACAAAAACCACACGTTACGACCAGCATAATTATACATTCTTGGTAAAAACTCATTTATTATCTGAATATTGATCATAATAACCATAATGTACCAAAATTTGTCAAATTATGACATTCGAATTTAGAACGCCGACGCCCGCCTGCGTGCCGCCCCTAGTTTGTCTGTGAAGTTGGTACTACAGAACAAGCAGTCGAACATGCGGTACCTGAACACATCAAAGAGAGCTTATGATATGTGTGTAGATAAACTAGTGTATGGAACTGTACATAATTAGGCATTAAAACTCTCGAGATATTATTATGAAACTCGACTTGGGCTCGTTTCATAAACCCACTCTTGAGTATTAATGCCCTCCATTATGTAGCAGTCTTATAAACTACTATTTAGCAATGCCTTTAAGTTTCTTCTCTGACAAATTTAATATCTCTTCAGATATTTGTTATAGTACAGTATAATTAGACCCACAAATTAAGTCTTAATTTTAGCAAGTCTATAGTAAGGTTGGTACATTTTACTTCCGCTTGTTATATTACTTCGCCTTTGCCTGTCAACATTTTTAGTGAAGCTATTTATGTTCTTCCTAAAGTACATGATATTTTCATAATATATTGACACGGTACAGTCATAATGAATGCTTTGAATAGTTCCCCAAGGGATTCCCGACTGATGGGAAGGTTATAAGATGCTCTGATAGCCGTTTTTTGTAGGACATGGGGAAATGTAATACCCGGTTTCCAAACTCAGATCACAATTCCCGTTTTTTCAAAAAATAACATAGCATCTGTATAGGTAGCTACAACTTTGTCAAGATATAAAATACAATAAAATAATAAAATATAAGTGATACCAATGAGAATCGGCAAAGTATCAGGAAATTGATGATACGTTATTTACAATATTTTCTCCCTCACTTCTGGGTAACACATTTTTCGAAGCTAGCAACACTGGTTTCGCTGCTACCAACTTAACGGCGAAAGGACAAGTTACCTGGGAGTCCCTCACGTCCGAAGGAAATACTTGGTTCCTACGTCCCTGTACGTCCTCCTGGGTAGTGCTAACGAGCACTAAATCGTTCTCGAGAAGTTAATTTTCAAGTTCTCGATGGAGAACCTGACCAAATTGTGATCTTTAAGATACACTTGACACTGGCAGAATTATCCTCAAAAGAGGTTAGCACGCCATTAATAAAAAGAAGAAAAGGACAAGTTATCTGAAACGCATTCTAGCGGTAGCGGTAATATTCAATTTTTCGTTTTCAAAAACATTTACTCAATCCAGCAAGATAAGGTATTATGTCACCGTAATATTGTCAAAACAGTTAGTTTATAATCAGACGCGTTAGTTTGTAAACTATCGACAAATTGTAAACCAGACCGCCGTGTTTAGAATTTATGTTTCTTTTGTTCTTTCATGTCAACCTAACACGATGACTATTCGGGGGCTTCGCTGCGCTCACCCCCTCTAGTCTTCACCTAAGCTACCGCAATGTTTGCCCTGGCATTTCCTTTGCAATTCAAGTTTAAACCCGTTCACAATTCAACGGTTTGATTATAAAGTAACGCGTCATATCGTAAGCAGTACGGTACATTTTACAATTTATCAATAGTTTGTAACTAGCGAAAGAAAAAAATAGTTAGATTATAAACTAACGGTTTTGACAATCTTACGGTGACATATATATTTTTAGAGCGTTAAATTGAAATGAGGGAACCTAACTTGACAATTAACATAAATAATTAACATAATGACAACCTCTGTGGCGCAGCGGTTGTGGCTCTGCCTACCATGCGAGAGGTCCCGGGTTCGATCCCAGGCTGGGGATAAATAAATAAAATCCCTTTGACTTGAATGTTTATATGTTTGTGATGTCGCTGTTTCTGGTTCCCACCACACAGGGTATCCTAGTGTGTTTGTTGTTTAATTAATTAAAGAAACAATAAGGGCTTACGTCTTAGTATATGGAAGTAGCCAGAAATATAAGTGTTAATCTGACTGTCGCACATGTTTATATACTGTTTAGTTAATTCAGTGTTTTGTCTTGCTTTGACATTTGACATTTAGTCGACTTGTGAAAAGTACAAAACACTGCTTAAGCTAAACACTGAATTTACTTTTTTATAAGTAAGGCCGTAAGTAATAAGATTCGATATCATCAAACACGGACAAATCATAAAACCGAAACATCACAAACGCATCAAAATCACACCAATCTCGATTGGCAGTATCGATCCAACATGGCGGCGGTAATCCTGGCAGACGTGCGCCTACGACCCTTATTCTATAACTTTACCCCTCATACTTACACTGCGCCTTTGTTTGGAGCACCTTTGACCCGGCGCGGCGTACGCGCAGCTGCCAGGGACAATGTAAGATGGCTACTCTGTTTTGGGGAAGTGCATCGATCGATATTGTTTCGATGTTGCGGTCGGCCATTCGGTCGATGAATCGGCGGGTTTTGAACGCTGAGTGAAAGGTAGAGTTGCCATCTTCAGTTACACCTTCCTATTTACGTATAGGCTGCGGCGATCGGCTAACCCCCGTCGCGCAAAATGTGGGCACTACTTTGCCTCTGTCATCTCGTATGGGAAAATCAATGAAGCTATTTAACGTCTTCATTTCGTGCGTCATTCGGACCTTGATCAAAAAGTGTTGTTGTAGTAAAGTAGTCATCCTTCTATTCTGTGTATTCATGTGTTCACGGAAAAATGTATGACTTTCAGAAATCACGGAATCAAAATTGTGATAAATACCATTTTGCCAATTTCTGTGAAACTGCGCTGTTAAGAGACTTATCGGATGACAAATTCACAACAAATACTACACCCCCCATAAAAATGAAAAGAGACAAAGAAATCCCACTGAAATAAGATATGTTTACTCAAAAACACACTCGCCCAGCAATAAACAATGGGGAAAAAAGATAGCAAAACGATCCATCAAGCGCGGAACATCTTTTGACCGCAAAAAGTTGTCGGGATTTCTGCGCATGAATTGACAGATGCGTATTCCGGCGCAGCGGCGAGTTTTGGGTTGAATCTCAGTGTTCATGCATAGCTTTGTTTTATTTGTGTGTTACAGAAAGGTGTGTATGTGTATTTAAGTCGTGCTGTGTCATCTTTTACTACGAAACCGACTGGATTTGGAAGCAATTTATTTTCAGTTGTTCAAAGTATGGACTCTAAGCGAGCAGCCGGTGCAAAATGTAAGGAGAATTGAAAATAAAGTTGTTCTGATTCACTTTCGGAGGCGGCTCATAAACAAAACACACATTTATATACAAATGCATACGCTGAGAAAGTAAAAATTAATATTTAGAATTATGTCCATCCATTAGAATATACTTGCTCAAATCGATATTCATAATAACCATATCGTTTATGATATTTACATATGACTGTTCCGACATGACGGTTTTCTGTATCCAATAAGTACTTTAAATTGGACCGTGTTATTCAGATATGTGCAAACGGACAACCCCATCGATTTATAATGTGTCCGATGCATCGCTACACTGATTTCACATCTGTTGTAGAATAATCTCCATGTTTCGATTGCATTTTAATGTATTTAATAACTGTCAGTTGTTTAGTGATACTTTTGTTACAATTTCTATAGTTCTATCGTTCGACCAAGAATGCACAAATCCCAACTTAAAGTTTGACTGACATTCAAAGTTTTGCTGGCACATTTATGATTTAATTATTGACTTACATTATAACAATTTCCGTAGCCTTATCACAACACGATTATATTACACAGCTGACTTTTATCACGACTGCTTGTCTATGGCATGTTCTGATTACTCAATAATTTCAAAAGCGATAGAAATTCGTAGAAGTCAGAATTACGTGAAAGAATAGAATAGAGAGCAAATTAATTTAACTGCCACAAAACACAAGACACAGCAAAAATATATAAATAAACAAAAACAAGTGGGAAATAAATGATACACATGAAGACAAGAAACAGTCACAAATAGGGATAGGCGGAAAGATACGGCTACTGAAAACGTACCGTGGTATTCCTCGCGCCACGAGTTATGAGCGGTGGTCTTGAATGAGCAGTAGTCACTTTTCAATACCTTTACACATGCGCAGTAATTCCCGCCAACGTTGCCCGGCGCTCTTAATTCGTGGCGCGAGGTATATACATATAGTATTTGCTTTGGTTCACCTATTTACACCAAGCCACGCGACATTGTCTCAACACAACACAGAGTGAAAGGTGTGTCTCTCCCTTTCTCCACGATTTAGCCTATTATTATCCACCCCAGACCGAAGAGTTATAGTATTCAATCGATTTCGATAACAATAGATTCACAACCCCTTAGAGATTAACCCGCGAATGTTAAAATTGAACACAGGACGAAAGTTGGTTTTGTTCTGAATTTAAGTTCACTTATTTGCAATGTTCTTGTGGGATACTAGAAAGAGACCTATTAGCAATGTAGGATACAAAGAAAGTCGACGGTTTATTTAAAAAGTTGGAGCTATCGGGTCTCTTGAACCCTTGAATTTAATTGATTCATTTTAGGTTCTAATAGTTTATGACAAATGGCACTGGCAAAAAATAACTCAATATGATTTAAGAAATGCGGGTCTAAAGCTGCCATATGTTAGCAAGGTGTGCAGCCTATTTCAATAGAAACTCTTTCGTATGTCGGCCATCCGTAAAAGGTGCAAATTTCAAAGTAGGTCAGCTTACTTATGTTTTTTTTTCTGATAGAAAAAAAGTCTATAAAATTAGAAATTCATACCTGAAGACCTTTCTTAACTTGTTTGATGGTAACGTTTGAAGGAAAGGCACATTTATTATGAAAATATAAGTACCATAGTATATCTTATGCTTGAGTATGTGTAATATTTTCATAATCAAGGTTATTAAGGTAAGATTAGGTCAAATCGAACTTTGACATTACGTTCTTTAAATACCCCAGTTATAATTAGGTACCTTCTGCACACTTCTGAAAATAATAAAACAATCAGTAGAAGATTTTTCGCCCTCTTCTCCCATAGTGGTCCAATGTAGAAAAGAGGCAGAAAACCTACCTCCTATCTATAGTTATAAAGTATTTTTTAACGATTTATAAGGACCCCAAAATTGCACAATCTTAAAGCAAGTGTCCAAAGGAAGTAACAAGTGATAATACCTGTTATATCCTATATAAAGTTTGTATCTGAGTTCAAGTGTCATACGATATTGTAATTACGCGAATCCGCGCAGGTTTTGTATTGCGAAGATGGCTTCCTGCGTTTACGCCCAGTCATATTGTTGAGGGGAATGTAATGTACCTTATTAAATCTATTGATGTGATTTTTTTAGGGTTCCGTACCCAAAGGGTAAAAACGGGACCCTATTACTAATACTCCTCTGTCTGTCTGTCTCTATGACTGTCTGTATGTCCATCTGTCACCAGGCTGTATCTCATGAACCGTGATAGTTAGACAGTTGAAATTTTCACAGATGATGTATTTCTGTTGCCGCTATGACAACAATACCAAAAATAAATTAAACAAAATATTTAAGGGGGCTTCCATACAAAAGTTCTTTCAATACCACATACAAACTTATGAATGCACCTGGTTACGTACATGGAATGTGAAAGTAGCCGCACCAATAACTTTGTAAACAACATCTTGCTATGTCAAATCCAATATGTTTACCTCACACCATCCCTACCATTGTACGGTGGTACGAAACCCTTCGTGCGCGAGTCCGACTCGCACTTGGCCGGTTTTATTTATGGGTAACTTCACTTGTCATATTTCCTCCCTTTTATGTCTGAGGTTTAAGATACGTACCTTTGATATTGCAATTATTAAAAAAATGGGTGAAACCACCTGACTTTTGATTTGACGTAAAACCATTTATTTTATTTTTATATCGGTGTATCTAGTTCGCAAATAGATGATTCACAGATCTTCCTTGAATGACAGTATTTATTTTTACTTGTATGAGTATTATTTCATCCTTTCGCGTATTCACAGGCCCCGCACTGCGATAAGCATATTTATATGTTTCTTAGATTCCTAATGGCTTGATGTACGGTTGAACAATAAATCGGTGCTCTAATTCGATTCGGACTTGCCATTCCCATAGTCACCCTCGGAGTATGCCGATAGCGAACGTACCGATAGCAAAAGTACGTACTCGTTTATCATATCCATTTGTTCAATCACTAAATCAACTGCCCGGAGAGAATACGAAGATGGTTTTTTCAAAAAATGTTGAAAACTGATTATGGGATTTTTTTAAGGATAAATAAATGTGATGCAATAAGGAGGAACCTTATTGCATCACTTTGAAGTAAGTTCTGACATTCAAATTAGTTAAATTTTGGGGTTTTTTTACTTAAAAGGTAAAAACCGGTCAAGTGCGAGTCTAAATCGCGCACGAAGGGTTCCGTACCACCGTTCAATGGAAGCGATGGTGTGGAGTGAATAGTTTGGATTTTACACAGCAAAATATTGTTTACAAAGTTATTGGTGCGGTTACTTTCACACTCCATTTACGTAACCAGGTGCATCCATAAGTTTGTATGTGGTATTGTTGTATGGGAGCCCCCTTAAATATTTATTTTATCCTGTTTTTTAGTATTTGTTGTTATAGCGGCAACAGAAATACATAATCTGTGAAAATTTCAACTCTCTAGCTAGCTAGGTTCTTGAGATACAGCCTGGTGACAGACGGACGGACGGACGGACGGACAGACAGCGAAGTCTTAGTAATAGGGTTCCGTTCTTACCCGTTGGGTACGGAACCCTAAAAAGGAACCCTTATAGGATCACTTCGTTGTCCGTCTGTCTGTCTGTCTGTCTGTCAAGACCATTTTTTCTAAGAAACGCGCTGAAGTATCAAGTTAAAAATAATATCAGGTCTGTGGTCTCTTGAAGTTTGAAAATAACAAACATTTATGACGTATATATCACAATTTTACTGAAATTGCTTGATATTCGCAAGGGAATCAAAACCTATAGGTTACTCCCCTTGGACTTAAAGTCATATTTGGCACGAAGCAAGGTGCGGAACCCTCGGTGCGCAAGTTCTACTCGCACTTGGCCATATTTTTTCACAATTATATAAATATATCTAAATTTAAAAAATACAAATTCAAAATAAAAAGATATAATATATTCTGCAAATATGTTTATAAAACGTCATTTTTTGCCTCTGCTCTACCTTGGACCACTGTGCAAGAGAAGGGCGAAGAAACTCTCCTTTAAATATACGTTTTAATTAACTAGTAAAAATATTACAATGTGTAAGTAATATGCAGGAATACATAATTACAAAATTATAAAGCGAGTTCTGTGTTGAGTAAGATTAACGCCACCTTAAAAGCCAGATCGTTAATATACAAGGTGACATTTAATAAGCTGACCATATTTTGAGGAATGATAGTACCCATTAACATGAACAACTTTCCCCATGAAACATATAGTCGCAAACGAAAAAAAAATTTGAGTCTCCGATAGTAACGTGTAATCAGCTGATCGGGTCAATGTACTGAGGGACGAAAAATATTTTTCATTTGCGACCATATGTTTCTTTGGGAAAGTTGATCAATTACCAGTGCTATCATTCCCCAAAATAGGGCCAGCTAATTAAATGTCACCTTGTATACCAGGAATAAGAAAGGGCCTAATATGGAACCTTATATGTAACCCGCCCTATCCATCAGATTCAACGCCGTAGATTTCTGTCCTTTGGATTCTATTGCTTAAATAAATATGATCTTAGTAGATCCAACGCTTTATTTCTAACACCGATTACTTAATGATTTATTGAATGATTTAATTTCATTAGAAGCGTATCACAATCAACGCAATCAAATGCCTTCGAAAGATCGCAAAAAACGCCAATAGCATCCTGTGAGTCCTCCCATGCAGATAAATGTGAGATTTAAGGGCAATGCCTGCATGTCTAGTCAATTTTAATATTCACGCCAGTTTTGTATTGCTATCGACACAGTAATGCCCCTAATAAAGTCATTCCTTGGTGCGTGACTTACTCATAGTGTTACGTTTCCGACTTCCGTCCGCGTCCGGCCGCCGTTTCCGTTCAAACACTTTGTAGTGTAAAGACCATTCGTGGATACCACTGGCTCTTAATGCAAAGGAATAAAGATGTATTTTTTAGTAGACAGGTTTAAATTGATTTGTGGGCGGCTTTTGTTGCTGACGGTATCTCGGTCTTGTTAACACTGTTTAGTGGTTTTCATGGCTGCATGTTTTGTAAACATATATTTTATCATTTGGTTTTATTAATTCATCATCGTTACTTTATGAATCCGATATTGATTAGGATATGATGATCCTTTGATTTATTAATTAACTTAGCGTATAAATAGGTGTAATAAACAGGAGAAATGTCTGAATTTGGATTAAAAGTCCAGTTCATTTTCAGCCGAAATAACACTAGAAGAAATTCAGTGCTAATACAGATACATAAAAAAGATAGCTCAAGTTCTCGCTCAATAGTCTGCTAATTAGAATTTGAACTAGTCATGGACACCAGATTCTCAAAGATCACTAGAGATTATAAAAGATAGTTAGCCTATCTTGTATCATCATCCGAGCTTTTTTCTTTTTTCCGCGAACGCTTTGTGCCAGTACGTTGTTAACATATTTTTACTTAGCATTATTTATCAAGTGGATGTATCATTTTAGCACGATACATTTACGAGAGGTTTTTTTTTCATATAATCTCTTACAGCTCTATCCGTGTGACGTCACCAGCATCTCTCTGAAGCCCGCTTGCAGCTCAACCGAGCCGTGAGGCCTGCCTCCAGAATACAGAGAAGGTACAGCTGCTCTGAACACTACTGCGTAATAATGGATCTATACAGGAGACGTGGACGCGAGTCCTCCTGGCGTGATATTAATAATAATATTATTTTATTTTATTTTGAATTTGTAATTTAATTTGTTATTGATTGTACACTCAAGAGCAAAAGTTTTGGGTACACTTTTAATAAAATTTCAGTACAAACTGTACCCAAAACTTTTGCTTTTGAGTGTATATGGCCACGGCCGAAAGAATACCAATTATGGTTTTCAGATTTAGCCCTAGGTAAATAAAAGATTTTTGCATTGTGTATGACCGAAAACGCACCGCAAATGTAAGAGACTTATATATAAAATATCAGGCGGTGTAATACGAACGGTATTTATTCCTATTAAGACATCACTCTCAGTTATCCATTGCGCAAATGTGCTTCTACCACGCTGAGTGGGAAATGGCTTGATGATATTTATTGAATTTTTAGGGTACCCTAGAGAAACAATAGAGAAAAAAGGAACCCATATAGTTTCGTCAAGACTGTCTGTCCGTCCGTCCGTCCGTCCGTCCATCCGTCCGTCCGTCCGTCCATCCGTATGTCACAGCAACTTTATGCAGAAACTAATAGAACTACACAGTACAAATTTTATGCAAAGATCTTTTAAGCTCCTAGGACCTTATCTTTACAACAAAATCAGCAAATACAGTGAAATTTACACTAAGACTATCTATGAAAATAAAAAAACTATATACAAATGGTTGAGATCGTTAATATATGATGAAACTGAAAACATTATGACATTTTTATCCTAATACTCTAATAATAATTACTTAATCAACTATTCACTATATAATATATATAAAAAAAACTATTATATTTACAATATAAACAAATAATAACGAGTTATAATAACAAAAATATACAAATTCGTTCACTACTCAACACACTCAAACATACAAACATTACACTTGTCATCTTCTCTATTAAACACAAAAACACATACAACACATACATAACTTAGTTTAATTTTTTATATTACTCTATTGATTTTTAATAACCTGCACTCTTTTTTAAATCAATGACTCAAGTCATTGATCAATCAGTAAATCAATTAGTCTGCTTGAGTATAGACAATGTAGACCTATTTTCGAAAACTCTGTATAATGTGTGGTACCCTGTGGTACTACTCATCCTATACCACAGGGTCTGCCCTTTATTAGGGAGTAGTGAACATCCCTTGTTCTTTTACAAATGTAAAAACAAGAAATTCTACTGTATACCTTTTACTGAATAAATGATTTTATTATTATTATTATTAAGTTAAAACTTGGTATCTGTTAATCGCTTTACGATTTCAGTTCCATGTAAGGGGGCTCCCCATAAATGGGACTGAAACCATTTTTTTATCAAACCTTATTGTGTGGGGTGTTTATAGATAGGTCTTTAAAAATGACGTCGAGGTTTGTGAAACCATTTATCCTCAAAGTAAATCATTAAAGAGTAAGTAGTGACCCCCACCCCCCAACGAAAATTGGTTGGAACAGAATAAAATAAGCAGTTTTTAAGAAATAAAACTTTTATTAAAAATCGGAAAAATTACTTTGTCATTCACACAATTACTTGCTACAATGGAACCCTTCATGGGCGAGTCCGACTCGCACTTGGCCACTTTTTTAGTAATCTATAGAAGTACTCGTTACTGTAAAAAAGTACAAGACAATTTAAAAAAAAATTGCCAAATTATTAAACTTTAGGCTCAGATTTACTTTATTTGATGTATTTCCCCTAATTGATTGCCGCTTAAACTTTGTGTATTCGTCAAACTTTGTGTTGTCGGATTACCATCCGGGCCTATATTTACCAAATGTCCTGGTGAGTTTGTGACTGTGTACAGCCGGAACACACTGTACCTCATCTACCCACCGACTCGAGCCAAGCTAATACTCTACGCTCCGTCGTAATGAGCTACTCAAGTACACCCTAACTTGTTTACATTGTTTCTTTATTGTTTTTTATCCGCAACTCTGTAACAATTCCTTGCAGTTCCGTCATAAAACGACGAAAAACCACGCGTTGCTGAAGTCTTTGTCTGTTAGGCGATTTATTTTTTAATTAGTTGGGTTTCTTTATTAAACAGTTGTGAACGCGACTGTCATATGTTAAGGCTTTGAAAGGACGTGTGGTGGAAGAGTTTTCTTTAATTGTCTTTTGTGGTTTTTCTTTTTCTGCACGTGCGGGCTGCAATTGTCATGGATATGGGTAAGAATGGAGATAAAGACGGTTAAAAATTATAATATAGAAGGTAGAGTATTATACTTAGGTGTGTAGAATTCCAGTCTGACCATGGTCTTTGAACATGGGCGAAATGAGTAGGTATCTAACAAAGCCAATGCTGAAATTGTTCCAATAGCAAACATAAATACATGTTATTTCTGCCTTAATTTTCACGTATATCAAATTTAAACACTAGTGTTTTGTTGTCACTAGATGCTGATGGGTGTTTTAAAAAAAGTTCCGTTTTACGTTACTTTAAAATCTTAATTTTTGTAGAAAATCAAAAAACGTGCACAGCCTGTTAAGTTTTTAGGTCTATGTGATAACATGAATAAATTAATGTGATCTTTATCTAAACTGAAGCTTCTCTATTTGTCATCGTATATGTGGTGAGGTGCAATTTTCCCTTTTTATCTGAGATTTTCTTTAAACATATTTGTATTTAAAACTGCAAGTTTAATTGGTATTAACAAGCTATATAATAAGCTATTAAGTTTATCTGATTAAGATAAGGTATTGAGGTATACCTACTTGTAAGAGGCATACATCTGTTATCGTCTCCTCCTCAACGTTCCATTTAACGCTACGACAATGATTAAAAATAATAGTTTCCACGCGAGCAATGTTGGGTTGTCGTACAGTCACTAACAAAAGTGCCTAGCGTATGGGTACAGTCGGGAACAAAGCGGCTAATCATGGCGTGTGTGCGTGGCCTCCTTTCTGACATTGTCTGCAGGCTGATTAAGAGGATTGTCTCCGTCCGACTTCGCTCCTCGAATATTAAAAGCTTGACTTGGCGAAGGCATGTAGCCGGAAAAATAGACAATTGAGTAGTCGTTAGTGGGTACTTAGAAAGTATATACGTTGTTACAGCAGTTGTTATGTAGTTAGCTATGGGGTGCTCTTATGGTATCCTCCTTCATACATTAGTATTGAATACACGGTACTAGGACTATTGCTTGAACGAATATCCTAAGTACTTATACGTATCCAGATAACAATGTTCTTATTATTTTTTGTGTTCTCTATTATAACCAAAACCCTTTGCACACCCAGTTCAGTTTACAAACCCCGCTAAAACTATTTCCTTCCCGTTACCATCATACCACACGTTTTCAGTCAACAAAAAAATGGCGAAATTCCTTACTTGTCGTGCAAAATGCCCGCGTAGAACGGAACGCGTCGCAACTTTCGCGACACACACGCTGTTCCTTTTATTCAACGCGGTTCGCGTCCATTGTGTAAATAGCTTTATGATAATCTTCGCCTTTTGTTCGTAACATGACTGTGATGATGCAGCAAGAGTAGCTATACTAAGTATCTTGTGAAAATTTGGGGTTAGGGTGAAAGTTGGGCAAAATGTGTTGCCTACTTTCTCCGGATGTGATAATCTGTTAATTTTATCTTTAAACAATTACGGAAAATTAGCCCTCCATATTCATCTTAAGTGAGAGCTACGAGCCGTCATTTGATCCTTACTAACTTTCTCAATAGGATCTCAAGTCACCCTCCTAATGACAAGAAATCAAAACACCCTATAAAGATTTCAGTAGGGTTATCAGTAGGAAAAACGGCAGTAAAATTTAATGTGACATAATCACATAGTACGTATTCTATTCCTAGAATAGATTTATCTAAAATATTCTTATAAGAGGTGTAGACTTACCTACTGTTTCCTTAAACAAGTAGGTAAGTTCATTTGTTATTTCATATTCACAAAACAAGAAATCAGGTTGGAATCCTTGCTGCTCCATCGCTATCTTCACAAGAAGTCAAGAAGATAAACCGAAACCGCCTTGTTAGCCCCAAAAATTGTGAATATTTAGCATTGTAGTATATGTAGCATCCAATTTTATGATAAAAGAAGTACTAGCGAATGAAATATCTGCCGTCCTAAAATATTCCTTCAAAATCATAGCTAATAATTATGAGTGTAACTAAATTACACTTATTGACAATATTTTCCAGGTTTCGTTTAAGCTGACAACCCTACATACCCCACGCTGTAACTTAGAAGGGTCTAGAAGACGTTTGTCCATCAAACCGAATAAATACAGTTTATCGCCGATAAAAACAGGGTTACCCGTGTTTGACCCTTAAGTGGTTTCTTTTCCGGTTGGGGGAGCATGGCATTTGTTTCTTGAGGTTAACTCGACAACACAATACTGCAAGGGGTTGTTCATTGAGCGAATTGTGATTTAGTTACATCTATGAGACTGTAAGCGCCAATTTTCAAGTAAAAGTCATTTTATTATAGCGATAATAGTAGTTTATGTGACTGCTACATAATGGAGGGCTCGAGGTCGATACTCGAGTTTTAATGCCTAATGTACAGTTACATACACTAGTTTATCTACACACATATCATAAGCTCTCTTTGATGTGTTCAGGAACCGCTTGTTCGACCGGCGTTGTGGCATTGATCATTGCTCTGCAGTTGTTTAGCTTATTCAGTAGTACCAACTTCACAGACAAACTAGGGGCGGCACGTAGGTGGGCGTCGGCGTTCGAAATTTGAATGTCTTAATTTGACTAATTTTGGTACATTATGGTCATAATGTATTCAGATAAGAAATGAGTTTTTACCAAGAAGTTTATTATTATGCTGGTCGTAACGTGTGGTTTTAATACGCAGTAAAGAGGGTTTATAAGAAGTGTAGATAAAATAATATAAGACACATAAACGTTAAAAAAACGGATGCTCTAGAGGTCGAAAAACCATCTATAAGGTATTGAATATATTTTTTTACAATAGTGTTAAGGTGTAATTAATTTTGAATTAATAGAAGGTTGATTGCAAAACAAACCAATATCACGCTGGTTCCCTAAAAGCGGCAAAATCAATAAAAAAGCTTAGAAAGCTTGCAAAAACTTAAAAGCTGTTTGTCCGGTAGCAAAAAATCACAGATAAAACACCTTGTGGTTTTGGGATCATCTTTTTTCCCTTGCCAAATGTTTGAATAAATATTGGCCATGGTTGATGAATTGATGGTTATGCGAACATATGCTTTCATTCATGCCGTGCGCACGCGCTAGTCAAAATCCAAAACACCTTTTCCAACATTTGCTATACTAATCTTTGCTAAAGTTGGCCGTAAAATTGTATTGTTGTCTAAAAGAGTATGTTCAACTGCAGTAATTTGACTTTGTGATATGAATTACATTCTTCTAAGAGAAGAAGAGTTGTGCCATATCAATGATAGGTTAGCAACGATTGTCTCGAGAAATTTCCAAAAATTAAACTTTTTATTTGTTATTTTCAAACATTAATCCTATAATGTAAGATGATTTCATGACAAACTTTATTTTTTGGCTAAACTATTAACGTTTCATTTCTTTTGTCACAAAATTATGATCTAAAAAAAACTTTATCTTTTTTTACTTGGCCTTTTGGGTGACTCACTGCTGGGCAAAGGCCTAACCGTTTTGAGCCCAAATGATTACTGTATTTTAATTGCTTACGATTTTGGTCAGTTTTCTATTTCCTGGTTCTGAAACGGTAGATATCTTTTAATTGTTTTTTCTGGTGATCAAAAAAATCATAAGGCAAGAGTTTGTTTAATTTGAAGCTTACTCAGTTTTATAAGTAACTTTAGCTGCTTTGACACGGTATCGGTAAAGAACACATTGCTATGGAACAGATGTCCCAAAGCAGGGCAACGAACCCTGCTACTAAATGTTGAGTTTTTTATATCGCCTTTCTTATTACATTATTTTTTGGTTGTGAGATCTTATCGGCTATTCGTACATATATTCTTATATATACAAATGGAAAATGCTGGAATTTCTATACTGTGTATTGTAGTTCTAAATAAAAAAATGTGGCTTTTACCATAGTAAATAACATTTTTACATATACACGAAATTAACCACCCAAACAGATTCAAACGTATACAAAACTATTTCTTTTTGAGTTAAACATGAACATAACATTTACACACAGGCACATACATTGATTCTGGCCCCACACTAGGATACCCTGTGTCGTGGGAACCAGAAATAGCGATGTCACACACATATAAACATCCAAGGCCTGGATTTTTTTTGGATTATGTTTAAACGATCACCAAAAACGCACCTATTTAACTACCAAGTTATTCGAAACGATCGTCAGAATTAGTAAACGACCACCAAATTGTGTTTCGATAAATGATCACCAAACTTCTTTTGATGTTTTGTGTAGTTCAACCTAACACGAAGGATAAAGTTTTTCGCTTCGCACATCCCCTTTACCCCTCGCCTATGCTACCGCAGTATTTTTCCCTGATATTTTCTGCAACTTTTGGTGATCATTTACCCATTTTAAGTAGCATTTACCCATTCTGGGTAGGATTTATTTTTTGGTGATCATTATATTTGTTGCCTTTTTTTTCTATACCCCACAGCCGGGGATCGAAAACGGAACCTCTCGCATGGTAGGCAGAGCCACAACCACTGCACCACAGAGGTTCGGTGCAAGGTTTGCAAAACAAAATGTAGTTGTAATTATGTCACATTAAAATAGTTTTGTACCAACGTTTGAATTGGTTTGGGTGGTTCATTTCATGTCTACATAAAAAAAAAACTTTATTTTGAGTTAACTTGAATCAGACATAATTAACTAAATAATTTCGATTTATTTAGTTTTATGTAAATATCTGAAATGATAAGTGTGGGCCCTTGCAAGTTCTGTGGAAAACCCCTAAACCCCGTGTTTCTTAAATTTTTCCAGCTATAGTTTTTCAGTTCTATTTTTCACAATTTGAAGACTACCGAACCGATTTTGATAAAACCTGCATTTTTTCCATGTATTCTATAATCTCGGCATCAAGCCCAGCTCTAATATATTAAGTTTAATAAGTTAGACTTCTATACTTACACATATTAGTCAATATCTAAAAAATTACTGAACCTATTTAAATAATAGTTGCACTCTTCCCCAAGTTACAGTAAATATAAGGCATTGAAAATCAAATTCCGCTCTACAGTTTCGGAGAAACACGAAGACTAACATACATACACCTATGAAATTTTGTTAACTTGTTTGGAAGCCCTAAAAGAATAAAATATGTGAATATTTTGTGTTTCTGATGTATATACTTACATAATATAGAATTAAAAACCTATTTCGAAGTCCTAAAATAGTAGTTTATGTGACTGCTACATAATGGAGGGCATTAATACCCGAGAGTGGGTTTATGAAACGAGCCGAAGGCGAGTTTCATAATAATATCACTCGAGAGTTTTAATGCCTAATTATGTACAGTTACATACACTAGTTTATCTACACACATATCATAAGCTCTCTTTGATGTGTTCAGGAACCGCATGTTTGACCGGCATTGTGGCTCTGCAGTTGTTTAGCTTGTTCTGTAGTACCAACGTGCTGCAGGCGGGCGTCGGCGTTCGAAATTTGAATGTCAGTACCAACTTCACAGACAAACTAGGGGCGCACGCAGGCGGGCGTCGGCGTTCGAAATTTGAATGTCATAATATGCAGAAAAATTACACATTATGGTCATAATATGTAATTTTTCAGATAAGAAATAAGATTTTACCAAGTAGTTTAACATTATGCTGATCGTAACGTGCGGTTTTTGTACGCAGTAAAGAGGCTTTATGATACGTGTGTAGATAAAAGATTATATAGGTAGTCAGTAATAGGTAATACGAAATTTCAAGAGTCCGTGGTCTAACTGGTTTCATGCTTGCTTCTCACACAGGAGACGCAGGTTCGAAACCTGACCATGTACCAATGAGATAATTAATTATCTTAATTACATTAACGGAAGTTCAGTGTTTCGCACGACTCGTTAAGGTCTCGGCTACTATCGCTAAGTGGTAGGTCGTACGACGCCTCAATCAACAAACACTGAGCCAGCGTGGTGGAGTATGGCTTGACCTTACTCGCATCCGGGTAAATTCCTGTGCTGCTCGGTGGGGACACTCATGGGCTACATTTATGGTAAGTAATCAGTTTATATCGGGAAATACTATACCCATCGTCAAATATAAATCCTAGCCTTAATTTATTTATTCAGAGGCAAATTGGTTTTTATTCCTTTTGCTCCTGCATTATTAGATTAGATGACTAGATGACTATTTTTGATGTTCGATTAAATACTACCCGTTTATATTCTGTTTCTTTCCGAGATAAATATTTTTTAGGAAAGTTCCATAAGGGTTGCAGTATAATATAGAGTTCCTCTGGTTCTTCCTAATATCCCTTATCAACCCTTTGGTCGAGCAGCCGTTGTTTCTGCGGCGGGTAATCTGATACGAGCAAACATTCATCCATTCGTCACATACCCGTCGTACCACGCACTACCTACAATGTGTACTATCTACATACGGTGTGTACTTAAGTGGAGTAATGTCGGGAAGAAATCCCATCCCATACCATCTGGCGGTAGTGACCGACATACAAATAGTATTTGATTACTTTTAAGTGATACTCAATATTACTCCTTGAATACCCTGCTCATCGTTGTAGCCCACGGGCTTTTAAAAATACTTGTACAGTAGTCGTAGAGGCTGGTCAGAAGCCATAATAGGGCAGCTTGAAAACATCTGACAGTCAGTGTGGCCACTAGCCCGACACCCCTCCATCTACCCGCACTGAGCCAGCGTGGTGGAGTATGGCTCAATATAGTATCATATATATCATGGGTAAAGACCCATATCCCTCGGTGGGGTTATGTTACCTAAGAATAGTCTCGAGGTCTGGAAACTGATTAACTTAGCCATCAGTTACTAAATATTCCATGTTGTGTGACAGGAGAGCCCATCGCCGCAATCATCGGAGATCAAACAGATATGACAGTTAGAACAAACAGATAATGCAGTTTACAATAAATAATCTGCAACGCTGACCACACATTCCACGCGATACGGGAAAGTCTCGAAGACTCTTGTCAACTTAAATTGCCTGGATTCCGCGCGAGCCGCAGTATGCAATTAACCAACTTGCAACGTTGACAAGACACAGGACACTCGCATGTTTCGGCGGGAAACTTGATAATTGATTTCGTTGCCAAACTTCTTCATGTGTGAAATCAAAGGATAATTCTGTATTGATTTTTGTCTAAGTTTCATTAGGAATTTCAACTGTAAAAACTGATTGCGGACAGAGAGGGTTATCTGAGAAAACTCGATGAATCCGCTATGTACTATGTGGCGTCACTGTACTAAGGAGTAGAAATTAATTGTTTAATATCCACTCCCAAAATTACCTCTAGAACAGCAAAAATCTTGCAGACGCAGCCGGCACGCGCTTGCACTCAACAAAAGACAACAATAAACGCCATTAAACGCGAACAAAAGGAGTAAAAGGCAAGTCCGGGCACAATTAAAACAAGAAATAATAAGGAGGTTTTAATAATAAGTATTATTTTATTGTGTTGAGAGATGACAGAGGGTAGGGGGGCCATGCGGGACACCTGGCAGGTCTAGAGCCACGCGTCTGTGGCGCCCCTTCGAGCTTCTGCCGATTATTATTTTTTGTGCATTGTGCGGTACAGTTCGATTGGAGAATGTTTCTAATAAGAATTGTTAGTTACATAGTAAAAATGAGAAGAGAGTTTACACCGAAAAAGTGTTATGTTAGTGGAAATATTTTATGTCTATGGGTCACATAATACAATGATCCATAGTACGTAGATTGTCTTCAACTAAATAGATATTTACAGAATATAAAGACATATTTAACCTGAATTTTGGACTTGAACTTAACATCATGAGCAATTATGTTTACATGGTTTCCTTCTTTGTCCTACATTAAATGCACACTGAAAAGTATTTATCGCAAATAAATAACAGTGTACCTAATAAGGTATTCAATTCCTTTTTAATTCAGCACACGCGCTTTGCATACCGTAATAAACCGGTAAGTCACAAGGCGCCATCTGTCGGCCGCCGTCGGGACCGCTCGTGTGTTCCAGGCTCGCACCTGGCGGGGTCACCCCACTGGACTGAGACATTCCGCGCTTTACAAGAACCCATTATCATACTACCAGAAGATTAGTGCATGTATTTTATTATAATGTAACTTGTTTGTTTTTTGTTGTTGCTATGCAGTTTCTTCCATAATATTACTACTTGTAGCTGGATGGTGATAAACTAGTGGTGCTCGCGACTTCAGCCGCGTCGTTAAGCTTATTTTCGCGACAATCCTTGAATGGCTGGATCCATTAACCCTAAAACTGCTTTCATAAAAATTGCTTCAGACGTTTATTTGAGAAAACGTAAAAGAAAATTACGCATTTGTATTAGTATGGATTACTCTTTGGAACTCGCTTCCCTGCACTATCAGAGACAGTCCATCTCTCCCCGTCTTCATGAATCGTTTGAAGGAGCATTATCTTTCTTCATCCTAGATTTGAGCTTTGTATATATTAGTTTATTTATGTGTACTAATTTTTATATAATATTTATGTACTTGTGTTTGTAGTGTATCTAGCAGTTAGTTCGATAGTTCAGTAATATATGAATGTATCTTTATCAGAGCACAAAGGTCTATCCTGTACTAGAACTGTGTAGAATAATTTAATGTACATTAAATTATTCTTATCAACCTTGGGTTTGCTGGAAGAGATCTCTATTTAGAGATAAGCATGCCTTTGTAGATGTACTTTCCGTTTTATTGTATGTTATGCCGTTTTATGTGCAATAAATATATACGAAATTATATACGGATTTGAATACATAGTTTGGATTAACATCGAACCTGTGTACCTTGAATTAAACCAACATCCACCTTGCGTGTCCAAATAAATAAAAATATGCTTATTTTGATCACTTACTCGAAAACAGGTGTCTGCCCACCTCCGATGGAAAACATAATTATCATGAGCTTAGGAAACGGAAGTACCGACGGCCAATAGCAGACCGTCATGCTTTGATCAACTGACGATACAAATCATACCTCTTTTCTTTACCAACAAGTTCTTGTTACACTGTGTTTAGGATGATAATGGTTTAACACGAATATTTAATAACTACATGGATCGCATAGTTCTCTTTTACATATCAATTGTTGTTCCAAGTCAAAGTACGGCGTTGGGCTAACACCGGATGCTGTCTTTTGGGTAATGAGACAGGAAATGTAGGAAGTTTTTGCACTAAAGTGGTATGTTTTGAACTGTGTTGTAAACTGTTGTATCGTGAAAGTATGGACTGGTCCGGAATGTAAACACGACTGATTTTATCACATAGGTATTGACGAAACCTGTGAAAGACAATCAGTAAAACCGGATTGCTAAAACATCGCGCTCTAAGGAGTATGAAACTGATTACCAACGGGCGGCCAATACACTTCTGTAATTCGACTTAAAGGAAGCAAAGCAGCTAGAATTAGCAAGAATATGCTAATTAGGGCCTTTAATTTGATATCCAATACGGCCCTGTTTTTTTTTATTCATGATGTTTTGCCCTCTAGAGAGCGCCATATTGAATTAAGTGACGTCACATAGCCTATAACTAGAAGACGATCAAGACGCTTCTAAGATACCTTATTTGTCAAATTCTGATAAGTAGTTTAGATGTTCTGGGAAACAAAGGAACATCCATACATGTACATATCGGCGACCGTTTAGCGGGTAGTGACCCTGTCTACGCAGCTGACGATCCTGGGTTCGAATCCCGGTTAGGGCAAATATTTGTGTGATGAGCATGAATATTTGTTTTTTTAGTCTTGGATGTTTCTATTTACATAAGTATTTATCTCTATTAAATATATCGTCATTTAGTACCCATAACCCAAGCCTTGTTGAGCTTAATCTGGGCCTTGTTCGATTTGTGTAAGATTGTCCTTCTAATATTTATTATGAGTATAATATTATATACCGCCAAACTCATAACCCTCCTATAACAATAACCTCAACTGTGCCTCTGCAACCCTAAAATCGTAACACATATTTTTTGGTCCGTTTTGTCGCTGAATTAATCACTAAAAACTTCCAAGACCTCCAACATCCCAACCCAACAATTTAACAGCACAATAGCAGACACGGAACGCAAGAATTTTCGCGCCCTCGCGTGACACCGCGTGTTTTCCCGCGCTGAAAGAAAGCGCGCATTCCTATTTCTAAGGGTTGGGAAAGTGTTACACAAGTCTTATTTTACCACAGAATTATGAGGAATGGAACCGCCTGCCGAATGATGTTCGAACAATATGTCTGTCTTTTGCTGCGGGGGTTGAGGTAATGGACATCGAGGGACGATGTTCTAGCCCCCTCTCACGCAAAATGTATGTATACCTTCTGGCTAATCGTGAGAAACATCGTTATTTGTCTGTGTGTGAATGTAGTAACGTAATTACGTACGTAGCTACAAAGAAACAACAGATTTTAGTCGCAATAAACGCACTTAATACGAGACTCGGCAATGCGAATGCAATATTTCACGAACACACGCAAAACCATGCTGACTAAAAACGCATATCAGGCAGAGGGACTTAAGTACTTTGGTATAGGCTTATGATCTATTACTTACGGCAAGCGTCACGTATTTTTCCAAAGGGATGATGGTAAAGGCAGAAGTTGGTGTCAAATGTCAACTTCGCTAGTCAACTCTTTAGGTAAAATACATGAAGGTTAGAGATGGCATCTCCATTTTGAAACCTTCTTGCACAGCAACTCTGTGATACACGGAGCGACGCAAATTGAATAGTGGGTGTTGGTGCACGCTCACTTAGAAACACTTCTAGCTCCTAGCACACGTTAGATACTTAGTGACTAGTGGCAGTAACTACAGAAGCTTTTTTTAAATAGACGCAGTTTGTAGAGCCCTTTGTTTTAGAAAACAGGTTATAGTTGGTTTTATTATGTATGACTCTACGGTGCGTTAGTGGTACAGCAAAATATTAAATATAAGCATACAATAGGTGACATGGCGCCCCGTTTCGTTTCGCATAATTATCACTAAGATTCCCGCGTCATCGCACCCCGTTCTTAATCCCACACGTTACTACTCTTAATGAGATCCACCTCTAAAGTGTCTGTGTACAATGGAGCGTGATGCGTGTGGTTTTCTTTTTTTTTTCTTTCTTTTCTCGCTCCTGGGATCGCGCTCATTCAGTCAGCCAGAAAACGTTTTAAAAGATGACGTCTCTACATGTAGTTTGGAGATATGTGACCTCTTTTGAATTAAGGTATTGTGTAGCGCTTCTCTAGGCATAATGATGTTGAATCTGAAGCTTTCTATCGTCATCATCTTTGCTGCATATTTTCTACTATTCGATCATTAATTCGATGACTAGTTAGAAAGATCCTATCCTATATCAACAATTTTTTAATAGTGATGGGGTAAATAACAATAAAGACATGATAGAACCGTTGTGCGAATGAATTGAAGATGTCATTGTTGTCTGACAAACTATGCCTATGGCGAGTACTACTAATAAACATAAAACATAAACATTTACATAAAGGCACCAACATTGCTTCTGGCCCCACACTAGGATACCATGTGTCGTGGGAACCAGAAACAGCGAATTCACACATATAAAAATCCAAGACCGGGGTTTATATTTTTTTCACAACCCCCAGCCGGGGATCGAACCCGGGACCTATCGCATGGCAGGTAGAGCCACAACCGCTGCGCCAAGAGGTCTTCGAGAGATTTGCAACTACTCAAGGAAAGAGTTTGAAGTTTGATTAATTAATAATTTTAGTATTTATTCGCGATCGCTGTACAACGGTTGGTGGAATGGTGGTTCTAGCAACATTTGATTTGTCAAATTAATATTTTGATTAAGAACTCTTAGTGGTCTTAGAAAAGTCGGCTTTTTGAGGAAAAACGACTTAAAACCGTCGTTACAGCAGCAAAGAGGTACATTTGGCACAAACTTGCGCCTCTCCATTAAGCCGAAGAGCTTCAAAGGATAGTACTAGGCCGCCTGAAAGAGACTAAAGCTTTGAGACCAGTTTAGTTTCTTTGCCTTGCCGGGGCAATGTAGCCTTTATTTCAAACGTGGCTAGATTTGTCAGTGTTAGCGTTTAATATGGTATTTCTCGAGAGAGATCTAGGTACTGAGATTAACAACTTAAGATACATGCAGGACACTGAATTTTAAGTATCCAGCATCCATAGGTAGTAGGTACCCATTAAACTATAGAAGGAAGGAAGAATATCACCTTCAGCTTCTGACACAAGAGATGCAGGTTCCAACCCGGTCCTGACCATGTACCAATGAGATATAGTTATTTTTGTCGCAAGGGAGCAAAATTATGTATTAACGGCGAGGGCGGTACATTGATTCCAGAGCTAAGCGAAGCGAATCTTGAGCGTAGCGAGGTATTCTAAGTTAGAATCCTGAGCGTAATGAAGGATTCAAGCGTTAGCGCCCATGATGAAAATAATTTTGCTCCTGAGTGACACATACAACTTTTCACACCGTCTACGAGGAAAATTGAAATAAAATGCTCTAAAAATAATGAAATAACTATACTTTGAATTATACTTTCACCACTTTTACAGTAATCGAACAACGAAAACAAAACTTTTTTTATATAATGGCGGATTGTGAAGGATTAGGGAAAGATCACCACAGATAAATATTCCTGTGCTACTTTTACCAATGTGTGAAATAATCGAATCGAATATTACAATGGTATCGGATATCAATATTCATTATATCACAATAACAGTCATCGATAGTTTGGACTTCAGTAAACATATAATTTAATGGGTTTTTTTTTTAAATAGTTCGAAAAATTTTAAAGTTCAAACTTGAAACATGATCGTTTTTAATCGATTATGATGAATCTACAATCGATTATTTTATTAATGTATACACATTAATAAAATAATCGATTGTAGATTCATTGAACATACGTTAAATTGGTCACATTGCGTTAATTCTACATGCCAATGAATAAATAAAAAAGTAGCTTAAACCCTCTCGTCGTGGAGCAAAATTTACTTTTCCGAATGAAAGGTGTGAAAAGTAAATGTTCATCCCCTTTATTCGAAAAGTGTCGTTTTGTTCCTCGATTACCGGGAGCAAAGTAGCTCTTTTCTCCACTAGACTTTTTAGCGGGCGGGAATGAGATTTGAATTTGGAATAGGAATCGATCATAGAAGTCGAACGCAAGTTGAATGAATTATTGGCTTTACGTTGCCGCTGGCAGTACGGCACGGCGCGCCAACATAACAATAATAATTTAAAAAAATAACGGTCAAGTGCGAGTCTAAATCGCGCACGAAGGGTTCCGTACCACCGTTCAATGGAAGCGATGGTGTGGAGTGAATATTTTGGATTTTACACAGCAAAATATTGTTTACAAAGTTATTGGTGCGGTTACTTTCACACTCCATGTATGTAACCAGGTGCATCCATAAGTTTGTATGTGGTATTGAAAGAATTGTTGTATGGGAGCCCCCTTAAATATTTCTTTTATCCTGTTTTTTAGTATTTGTTGTTATAGCGGCAACATAAATACATAATCTGTGAAAATTTAAACTCTCTAGCTAGCTAGGTTCTTGAGATACAGTCTGGTGACAGACGGACGGACGGACGGACGGACGGACAGCGGAGTCTTAGTAATAGGGTCCCGTTTGGAACCCTTTGGGTATGGAACCCTAAAAAGGCGCGAATGACGTTCAGTTCATCAGTAAACATTATTGTTCACATTTACAAATGTTTATGAAAAATGTGTTGGTGATTGAAAATTAACTATTATTTAGTCCAGAACCTATTAAAATAGAAGTAAATATTGTCATAACTGTTTACTCACAAAAAGCCCGGAAAATATAAATCGACAACAATATCGGTCCCAAATGAAACGAAAAAAACAATAAATTTTCAAAATTGCGCCAGTGTCTCAAATATAAATATAAGTTTATGATTGGTGTATCATATATTTTTGCGTTCGCATATATTTTTTATTTATTTATTTATACTTAAGGAGTACCAACAGCTGCAAAAACATGATATTAGTCTTAGATAGTAATACAAAGCCAATTATAGGAACTCACGGCATAGAATTAATACTGAATAGTGCACCAGGAAAGAATAAAACAAACATTAAAACATCATAGTAACTAATTAGCCTAAAACAAATTACAAGTTACATGAGTTTAGTTTTTATGAATTACACTTATTCATTTATTACTTAAAGCGTCTCTTAATTATTTTCTCTTAAAAGGAGATAAAAAGTTGAGTGCATCACTCGGGAGCAAAATATTTTTTCACACCTTTCATTCGGAAAAGTAAGTTTTGCTCCACGAAGAGAGGGAGCAAAATGCTACTTTTCTGTTCAAGCTACTTTTTTATTTATTCATTGGCATGTAGCGCAATGCCAATAGAACAAGATCTTAATAAAATAATCGATTGCAATTTCATCGTAATCGATTAAAAAAGAACATGTTTCATATAACGTTGTTGAAGTTACACAACAACGTTATAGGAAAATTTATGATTTCTTCGCAATATTTAAAAAAAAAGTCACAATAAATTATATGTTTTACTGAAATCAAAACTATTGATGACTTTTATTGCGATATAATGAATGTTGATATCCGATACCATTGTAATATTCGATTCGACTATTTTTACACGTTACTAATTTAATAAAAAAAAATCCTCATAGTCGGTGTGAAAAGTTGTATGTGTCACTCAGGAGCAAAATTATTTTCGTCATGGGCGTTAATGCTTGAATCCTTCGTTATGCTCAGGATTCTAACTTAGAATCCCTCGCTACGCTCCTGATTCTATCGTAGAATCCTTCTCTTCACTCTGGATTCAATGTACCGCCCTCGCCGTAAATACATAATTTTGCTCCCTTGTGACACAAATAACTATTTCCTCGGGCGAAGTACTTTGAATTCTTCGCTTACTCACGATTATATTAAAGAAACACGATTCTTCTATAGAATCGCTCGTTTCGCTCTGAATTCAAAATAGCGCCCTCGCCGTAAAATATAATTTTGCTCCCTAGTTATACAATCTACTATTTGACACTTTAAGCTGCAGGTCCCGGCTACTATCACTACTTGGTAGAGTATCGTCAAACTCCTCGACCGAACCAACCAAACTGAGAAATTTCAATCCGTTGTGAAATAGTATTTTTATATTTGATAAACAGATTTTGTCATAACTTCGCGAGACTTTTCTCGAGCGAAAATAATGAAATTACTTTTATACGTTGACGAATGCAACTTGACGCGCATCATCAACAAGCTAGTATAATGAAACCATGGACTACAGCTTATGACATGTTTAAACACAAAAGTGTAGAGGCTAACGTTTGTTTGGGGGTTAGACTATGTTTATTGTTTTTTTAAAGTAAAATATAGATAGATAGATACCGATCCGTTTGGTTTGTGGACGAGATCTCTTATTAGAGATATGCTTGCCTTTGTACACTATTTTCATGTAACTATTGTTTTTTATAAGTTTTGAGTGCAATAAATAAATATGAAACCACTAGTGTAACTCCCCATTTTTGCGTAACTTGATATTTACATAAGACGGTTTTGGCGTAATGCGTCGTCTTAAATATACCAACCTATTAGAATCCTCGAGTCTTTCGCCAATCGGGGTGTCAAAGGCACACAAAAATAAGCATAGCGTCACCCCTTTTCCCATACGAGGTGACAGAGGCTCATTAGCGCCCAAGTTTACTTAGTTATTCACTACTCCTGCGCTACATGTTACGAAGTTATACTACAAAAATCCTCCATTATTGAAAAACAATGAGTATTTCTTATCAAGTTGTCCTCCAACGATTCCCGCGCTATCAGTCAAGTGTCGCCACCGGCCGCGTCTAAGAGAGGTCGCTGCTATCGCCGGAAGCTGCGTATCGCACCGGAAGCTGCGTCCGCGCAGACGATATGACTATGCTTACGCTCGACGTTGGTGATTTGCCTAAGAATTACTAAGTATGGGTAGAAAATATAAATAAATCGCCCATAAAAAATACAAAAACTAACCTAGCGACTGTTTCACTAGGATCTAAATTAAAACACTAGACAATATTCCAAATTGATTAATGCAACGCGAATCACACCACTACCTATTTTTTATTTTATTCTACCTATTCAGGTATCATAGTTATCGATATCTACTTACTGAAAATGATCCGGTGATTTCCTGAAGACTTCGACAGACGTTGTTGGTTATCTGAAACATTACGAATACAATACTTATTAGTATCCACGAACGTAAAACGGAACGGCGGCTTGCGAAGACTCATACCACGCCCACCGTCTTGGCGGCCCGCGCACGCCCCGCCCATTGTCTTGCGCACCCCACCTCCCAAGACGTCGGATTTGAGAGACCACGCCCAACCAAGACGGTAGGACGAGCCAAAGTTTCAGATCACTTACTCTCAATTACTACAAAAAATGGACAACGGTTTAAACAGAACAGAATTTGGGATAAACAGATGTTTACGTTGGGGTTAGACTATTTTTATTGTTTTAAAAAAAACGGTATCTATCCATTTGGTTTGCTGAAAGAGGCCTCTTGATAAGCTTGCCTTCGTATTCGTAGCATGTTTATTTATCTAAAGAGAATTGCCACTCGACCATCTGCTAGCTATCAGTCGCTGTTAGTAATTTAGGATCAATATAATAATGCTTTCTACGTGTGTTTCTTAAGCGAGTTTCTCTTTAGATTTTCTTAGGCAAGTTTTTAAGTTTTTTTTATGTGAGTTTCTCTATAGTTTTTCTTTTTCGCATCCGCATTTAAGTTAGTTTGCAATTTCGAACTTTCATCAAAATGCTACAGTACAATTATTGTAACTATACCGCTCCACACTTCTCGGATTTTTGTTCTTTTGAAACCGTAAATTATTTAACTGTTTTCAGATATATACCCCTTAATACACTCTTCATAATACACATATTGATCACTTTCAGAAACTAAAACCCAGAAGTATCGATCGTTAAAGTTAAAGTAATCATACTCCTACCTACATTAATAGCCGGAACTGCATCAAACATATTTGAGAATTTAGTACAGTAGCGACATCTGTTTAATCATACGGTCATTACAAACCGATGCGCAGGAGTCTCAGACTACAGCGCCATCTATTCGATAGCCCGTGAACTTTTCCCTTTGTAATGTGCCCACTCATATGACTGACTATAGTTGTCTTTCAAGTACGTTAGATGGCGCTGTAGATAAAGTTCCATCTAACGGCTATAGGTGTCGCTTGTATAGAATATTATTCAATTTATTCGAATGTAGAGTGCATTTCGCTTTAAATTCCCTTCGCCGTTAACTTATCATGGTCAAATGAAATGACTATTTTTGTGAATAAATAAATCTATTTCAGGTTAAGAACAATTATGATAAATCTATCATCAATTTTTGATTATTATTTTAGCAAATTATATTTTTCACTGCAGATAAACCGTAGATTCCGTATTTAAAATATAGGCTGTATAGTGGTTTTGCCAGTACCTTTATTTAGTGCGGCGCCCGGAAAAAAAACAAAACCAGCGCGCCGTTTCCCATAAATATTTGTTTACGTTTTCGATGTCTGATTATTATCAATACAAGTCTGTTTTTCCTCGCAAGTGTGTTGAAAAACGTCTTATAAAACTCGTCTACCAATAATACCGCCTGAGTATTAACCAACTTACGCACTTGCTATTGGGGTGACACATTTTTCGATGTCTAGCATCACTGGTTTCATTGCTGCCAACTTAACGGCGAAGGGAATTTAAAGGCGAGATGCCCTATAACAGAATGCTGTAGTAAGTTTTTGGGTGTCAATTTAATATGTAAGTACCTATTAAAGTTTGCACTAGCGAAAGGGATAATCAGAATATCTCGTTACCTACGAGCTTGTAGGAAATATAGTACCGAGAAATGTAGATGCTTATACCAATATCAAAGTAGGTACCTAGGTAAGTGGAGGGCTCTAGTCTCTCATGTACTCTCCTGACATGATAATCGAAGTTTTAAATGTAGAAGTAAATAAGATTCTTCTATCAAAACGCGTGAGGATATTTGGTGTACGAGTTTTTGTTTTACATACCGGCACATTGCTTCTGGCCTCACACTAGGATACCCTGTGTCGTGGGAACCAGAAACAGCGATGTCTAACACATATAAACATCCAAGACCTGGGGTTGTTTCGTCGTCCCCAGCCGGGGATCGAACCCGGGACCTCTCGCATGGTTCTCAGAGCCATTACCATAGCGCTACTGAGAGCGTTTCAGTCTAGTTAGGTAGATATGGAAGTTCCAGAGAGTCACTGCGTTGTAAATTTAAGGAAATTAACATTGTGACAGTGCCGTGTCAGTATATTTATGAAAACCTAATTACGTCCACAAAATATTGATAAATTTCCTAAGAATAGCGACAGGCACAATGTCAACACTAGAAATAGGAATAAACTAGCTATACCTACTACTAGGCTCCATAAGGTTAATGTATCTTTTAAAGGGCAATGTATTCGCTTTTAAAACAAAATCCCAACTGAGTTACAAGAATTGTCTGTAAATAAATTTAAAAATGTTGTTAAAAATCACTTATGTAAAAAGGCTTACTACAAAATATCAGATTATGTAGAAGACAAGAAAGCTTGGGAAGGTGTTTGCTCCAATTCTGTAAAAAATAACGTATAAAGCTGGAGGTTTCTAGTCGCCTCTTTGTCTCCAGCATCTAAAACATTGAGGTGACGGAATTCAAATGGAGTTCTATATTTCCCTATACCTTATATATGTGTTAGTTTAAGATTTGACATTCTCCAAATGTAACCTATGTATTTCTTATGGAAATAAACTCTTTTTGAATTTGAATTCCCTATTAATGTCGGACCTGGATGGCAGTAAAAGCATAGCATAATTATAAATAAATTACTAATTTTTGACATTTGTTTAGAATACCTACAAACCTATGAATCCTTAGGTAGTTATGCTCAGAACACTAATAGTAATGGCGTGTGGACTGCTCCCAAGGGCGCAAAATGCCGTATTTGGCTTGTCGGCGGCGTCTGTTTTGTTTGGAGACTGACTGCCAAATACGGCATTTGGAGCTATTTCTATTCATGTTTCAAGAGAGGTTGCGCTGAAGCGATGGGTTGGCCCCTTGTCTCCCCTTGTGCCTCTGCCACCTCATAGGTATGTGATAGTGGTTTAGTGATTTATCTTTCCGTCGGAACTCTTTACATCATTTTCATTATATTTCCTATAATTGTATTCACAGTTAAATTATCGATTGATTGGTTTTCAGCAGGTTTATTACGCCTTAATGACATAGAAACCTAAGAAAGTCAATAATCGAAGTCTGCTCTAGCTGTAAATGCACTGTACATGGCTATCAGCGTCACTAAAGCGGCGGAAAACTTTTAAGAAATCGGTCTTTCTAATAAGAATCAAATAATGAGCTGAATGCGCTGACGCCATCTAGCGATAAAATTGCAATTTAATATGTAGGATGACGATGAGGCAAAACTTCTGGAGGGAACTATTGGACTCTTATCAGAAAATTTGCTGTCAACCCTTTACCAGCCATAAGCATTCAGAATTTTTGAAGGCCATAAGGTTGAAAACATGGTGGGCATACAGTCGACAGAGCCTTATAAAGTGTTAATAGAAGCAATTAGACATAAAAGGAACATTTCCTTTGTTTTCGTATAGTTGTCTATTTCGTATGAACATATTAATGTCACCTAATAGATGTGAGACAGCATGATTCCTTTATGTTATATTATAACATGCACGTTGTATGGAGCTTGGTTTTTAGATGCTAATGGGAAATCATGCGCGTTGAACTCTTCATAAAACCGAATACATTGCAGGCTCTTGTGAAGAAATACAAACGAATTTGTGTGTTTCCGTTTCCGTATTATGATAAAGGACTGATGTGATTTAGTAGGTAAGGTAAATGTATTTTCTCTCTTAACCCTTTACCATATTCTAACCCATGTATGGGTTTCATAGGGTTTGAATTTTATTACGAAGCGATATGGTTGAAAATCACGACCCATTTCTGTTAGGGCCATTAAGGTATGCCAATGAGATAATATGGAAAATGGACAATTCAACGACTGCCTATGCCAACTCGTATGGGAAAAGGTGTGACGCTATGTTATGTTATTATATTAGCTCATAATAATATTCTAGGTTTTTAAATAAGTGGAGGAAAGAAAAAGGACTTTATATACGGCTTCATTTTTTAACTCAAATTTATATAATTAACGACCTCTGTGGCGTTGCAGTTGTGGACCTGCGTACCTTGCGAGTGGTCCCGGGTTCAATCCCCGGCTGGGGACAGAAAAAAACCCATGTCTTGGATGTTTTATGTGTGCCGACGCTGTTTCTGGTTCCTACGACACAGGGTATCCTAGTGTGGGGACAGAAGTATGTGCCTATATATAAATGTTTATGGTTATCTAGATTTGTGATAAGCCGTCAGATTTCCCATACATCAAACAAACGTCGATTTGACACAAGCGGCGTCGGTTTTGTTGTTTTTGAGTTAGATTTAGAAAATAAGGGGGGCCTGCATGTGTTATTAGGAGCCCTAAATAATATATTATACTATTCATCAAGCAGGTACCTATTTAATAGTAGTTTATGTGACTGCTACATAATGGATTGGCATTAATACTCGGCGAGTTTCATAATAATATCACTCGAGAGTTTTAATGCCTAATTATGTACAGTTACATACTCTAGTTTATCTACACACATATCATAAGCTCTCTTTGATGTGTTCAGGAACCGCATGTTTGACCGGCATTGTGGCTCTGCAGTTGTTTAGCTTGTTCTGTAGCACCAACTTCGGGCGTCGGCGTTCGAAATTTGAATGTCAGTACCAACTTCACAGACAAACTAGGGGCGGCACGAGGAGGGCGTCGGCGTTCGAAATTTGAATGTCATAATGTGTAGAAAAATTACACATTATGGTCATAATGTGTAATTTTTCAGATAAGAAATGAGTTTTTACCAGTTGGTTCAACATTATGCTGATCGTAACGTGCGTTTTTTGTACGCAGTAAAGAGGGTTTATGATACGTGTGTAGATAAAGATTATTAACAAACAAATGAAGGAAGGACTTTAGAAAGACCGCTCTTTTAGATGTTTTAACTGTTTTTTTCTATGCTTTATAAGTGTATTTAAAGATGATTTCAAAATACCCAAACCTTCGGAAATCGTCGAAAAACCCTAAGGGCGGCGGTCTTTCTAAAGGCTAGCCCAAATGTTGTTGTTAAATAAAACACGCGCTAGTCCTCTGATACGTCTTTTTCGGTGCTATTATTTTTTTCTACATTAAATTGGCAGGTTCGTATGTTTGACAGCTCTCAAAACTCCTAGGGAGTCAAAATGAACCATAGATTCCTTTTCATAGATTAGTTGAGTTTTGAGCCTGCGGAATCGGCAAAAGGTCACCTTTGCATAAAAAAAAAAGAAAAAAAGAGAGACATTTTGATAAGTAGTTGTTTGTTGCTAGATTATATTATATCTATTTTTACTTCAACTATCTAATAAATCATGCAATTTAAGAACACAAATACGCATTTGTATTTCTAATGTAATTCTAACTTACCATTAGAAATAAAATAAAAAAGACACCACAATTATTTTTATTAAACAACAAAACAAAAATACATCACAATATGCCAGCCGTGTAGAATTTATGTATTTTTGATAAATTGTAATTTTTAACGAAATACTTCTTTGATAAATTCAACACGGCCTAGGTATCCGACGGAAAACATAGCTAATAATAATAGGTAAAATTTGAACATAATAAGCCAAAGCATATAATAACAAAGAGTTCTTTATTGAACAACAATAACAGGATTAGTAATAAGTTTCACAAAAAACTACAAAATCTAACAAAAAAGGAAAAAGTTTCTATGTTATGAAAAATAAACCAAATCGAAAAAATAAAAGTAGGTAGGTAAATAAAAATCTAAAATTGTTCTAAAAAGAGATATTTAGCCACCTTGGTCCACTGGAACACGTAAGAGTCACCACAATAGTTCGGGTTTCACACGATTGTCCAAATAACTAACTTTACTTAGTAAGTGGGTCCAAGTTGGTCTATGCCAGTCAGTACCATTAATGTTATATATAAACTCCTAATATTACTTTAACGCTTATAGTAATCGCTTTTATCTTCTTATTAAGAGTTTATTCGAGATCATCCAACTTCATTAAAAAATAATTTTGAAATGAAAATATTCTCAATAACGACCAAACGTTTTTTTTTATAAATGTAACCGACATAAATATAAAAAATTTCGCAAAATCTTTTCCACCGTCAACAGTTTAGTTCAAAAAGTGAGGAGCGGGGTTTAGCCTAAAAATATTTCGTTAAGACGCGGCGAATATGGGGGATTTCTTTTTGAATTTTGTTTTATTAATATTTATAATCACAAGAGCACGAGGAACGTGATTTGCGTCGCGCGGCCCGGCCGGCCGCGGCGACTCCAGACGGACGACTGAGACGGGCCCGCCGCCGCCGCCGCCACCTCGCCCCTCCCGCCGCGCGCCGCCCCCGCGCCACCCCGCCCGCCCCCCTCCAACTTCGTTACGAGCCACTTGTAATCGCCGCGCGATTTTTCCGCCTAAGACAAATTAGGCGGCCCGCCCGCCCCACTATCGAGCTCGAGTTTGGGCGGTTTCTTAGATGACATATAGGAACGCGCCTTCTTAGTTATTTTTCTTATGCGCTTCAAAGATTTTTTGATTGTGTATTTTACAAAGGGGCGTGATGTATGTTTAATTTGATTTTTGTTAAAAACATTTGTGCATAACTTACATCTGAAACTTGAAAATGTAGGTAAATTGTTTTTAATTATTGTTTTTTAAATATCATTCAGGGTGCTTTTGAAATCACTTGACAATGCTGGGAAATAAAAAATATATGATTATCTGATCACATTGGCCTTCCGTAGCAACCAACATACAACACACGACAATCTCCATAAAGTTTCTCGGACACTCAGTACGTACCTATAATTTAGTCATATTTCAATAACCGTACAGAATTTGGATCAAGACAATGCGGTCGACATCGACTCCTATCCGGATAAGTAAGTAACAAAAAATATACTCTTTCACAGATCATTTGACATCGATTAACCTCCAAACACGATTACAATTCGGCCGGCAGACAAACAAAAAAAGCAGCACCGAGTTTATTTTAATCGAAAAATACTTTGTGTAAATTACTGATGTGACAATGTTATGAGCGCGAGGTTTATTTTTAAACGGCTTCACTTTCACTTTCGACGGGCTTGTATCGCCGGTTAATTTTATAATAAAATGCAATCATTCAAAAAAAAAAATCCGTGCAATCTTAAATGATGAGCAAGTGAAAATATTGTGTCACGGATTTTCAGATACGAGGTGGCGAAAACGCAGTTGTGTACACGTTTATCGTATTCAATAGAAAATTTTGCGTAACAGGGGCTAGCCCATCGTTGCGCTATGGAGATATGAAAGTTAAAATAAAAAAAATAAAAAAACATCGACCTTTTTCTATATGGTGTATTTTTTTAATTCAATTCGAACGCTCATTTTCAGATCAACTTTATTATTATGGACATTAAATATATTTTTTTATTTTACCAATCGGGTGAATTCCGGTGCATTTGTGTATTTTGACTTATATTATAATGAATCGGTTACATTATCACAATTGATGCACCCGTACATAGAATAATAATTGGAAAAAACAGGTCTTATTGAATTTTCTTAGTGTCTTTGTATTAATAATAAATAAAACAAATTTACTATCAAGTACGAGGCGAAATTATAATTTGGTTCGTTCTTAGTTATATAAAATATGCTCGAGAATACAACGTTTTGAATATGTAAAAATCTTAGTGCGAACTATCACCGCAAGACCATTCCATTTTTTATGTCTTAAATTGTTGCTAAATATCAAAACGTATTAATTACTAATCGTAACAAAGTAAAACAAAAGGCATTTTGATTTAAAAACATAATTTCAATGATTTTTTTAATATTTTTTCCCTCGTCCGTAATACCGGTTATCCCGAGGACGTCTGGCTGAATTAATTCTTTCATGCCATCCCGCGGTCCAGCTGCTGTGCTAAAGGGTCATTCAACTCGGATTTTAACGAGAAACGATCAGTTTTCCAATAGGGATGAGACGTATGTATTAATATTCCAAAAAAAATAATTTAAAATTACGTCTTACGTCGACGAGGTTTGTTGAGAGATTCTTTGAGATAGTCTGAACCAATTTTTGAAATATGTTTTAAAATGAAGTTTTTTATTTCTCAAGTTGAAAAATAATTAATATTTTGTGGTCACATTATGAAGGAAGACGAAGAGTTGTTTCAACTTGAAGATGTCAAGATGGGTCGGAATTTAGGAGTAATCGTTTGGCGTTATGAAGAATATTTACAGAGAGAATATTAACAATATGGCTCAAATATATATAGAAAAAAACTAACAAAAAATAAAGAACATTACAAACACTAAATAAAACTAAAGATATATTAAGTACAGAACACAGTAAAGCTCACTTCAATAAAAATTACTGAAAGCATTGCGGGTACCTGCTATTCTATAAAAATCCAAGTCTTCATCGGAGTCACGAAACTTGATAAATTAAGCCGTTTCTAAAAACCACTGAAATATCCTCGAACAACTGTCCTTATTTTTTACTTAACCTACAATTAATTTTAATCTTAAAATATTTATTAGTATCCTAAATTACCAACAGTTTGTCACACCGAGATATCTCAAAAAGATAAACTTCCGTCAAGCCCCCAGAGTCCACACACATCCGAAAAGAAACGCGGGCAATTTTTTACAAAATAAAAAACAACGCGGCAAGGAACTCAGCACCACTTACAGACTATGCGGCATCGAACCGAATATTTACATTTGAAGAAAAAAAATGGGGTCATCCGGAGGTTACGGGCAATACGGCCGGTCGGCGCGGGCCGCGGCGGGATGTGGACTCGCGCCCGACCTCGCCGCCTCTCCCGGCTCAACCACGTGCGCAGACCGACATGCGAGACAAAAAACACCCCCTTGCTGGAGCTAGAGCAGGACAGGAATACACTTTTTTCAATTTACTATAAATGCCCGATTTTTATTATTTTTTCTCATTTCGATATTTTATTTTTTAGTTGATGCGGCCCGCATTTCACCTGTTGTGCTTGACCCGGTTCGATCTGTCGGTCATGTGATCGGTTGTCGTTGAAGTGTGCGATCGGAATCGATGGGCGAGATGAGTGAACGGATTCCAGGTGTCTCCCGACCTGGGAATGTATTTGCAGATCTTACAAAAAAGAAAAAATGTAAGACCTCCCATAGCTGATTTTTGGGTACCTTATGTTTTTCAGTGGAACGTTCTTCGTATCATTGTATTGGTCACCGTAGTCAAATCAAATAAACGAACTATTTAAATATATTCCGTACCTACCAAACAAGTATATTTGTTAACAAATTGCAATGACTACCAATTTTCATAGGAGATAGTATAAAATTCCTACAATATCCAATAAGTTCGCGATTGTGCTGCTAATAACTTGCAGCGTCGGGTAGCGGAACTAATTACGCCTTATAAGTGCAACACTACCGCCGCCACCCGTTGATCGGTGTTTAGAGTAAACTTATCTATTTTTCTTTAGTGCAATCCCGTTGAAAGTGCAACGTTCTTTTCAGCAAATCCACCGGGTTTTTTTCCATTCGTTTTGATTCCGGTACATTTCGCTGTTGGCTTGTCGGAATGAGAATTTTCGGACCATTTGTTAGGTTTGCATGGTTGTTGTTGTATTGCTATTTCAGCATGTGTTAGAATACTATGGTTTACTTTAAGTAAAGAGATTTATGCATATATAGCGGATTGTAACATACGTTTCAGACGCGAAATATATATCTGTACAGACATCCAGAAAGACAGATGATAAGAATTTTGTACACTTTCATGTACAGGTTCAACACAGGCGCTAAGTATGTGTTTTGCGTATAATTAAAAGAGATGGCGCTAGTAGTTTTTAAAATCTCGGTTTAAAATGTTATGTAGAGTTGTTTGATGTTAGAACATGGCTGGCCAATATATTTTCTAGGTGAGCAACATTTCTTAGATTGTGGCGGCGCTGGGCCACCACTTTTTTAGGATATTTTTCAAATGCGCCAAGAAGCCAGTGATTTCTGGGGCTGCATATATTATCAATTTATCACCAAGAACATCACATTTTTTGAATAAAGTATCTAATTGAAAATAATTATCAAATCATTTTGTTAAATCGACGCTGCATAATAAAACAAGGCATGTTTATATGTTTACCATTAAGGATCACGATCATAACCGGTTATTTTGTATTTCTTATTATTATTGATAATTTCAGATATATCTCTTTTCCCACGCAGCCTGAGCTTTTTGAGCAGCCTTTTTGTGCATAAAGGAGAATTCCTTTATGTACAAAAAAAAACAGCCAAGTGCGAGTGGGACTCGCGCAGGAAGGGTTCCGTACTACCGCACAATTGTAGGGATGGTTTGGAGTGAATAGTGTGGATTTTACGTAGCAAAATGTTGTTCACAAAGTTATTGGTGCGGCTACTTTCACACTCCATATACGCAACCAGGTGCATTCATATGTTTGTATGTGGTACTGAAAGAATTGTTGTATGAGAGCCCCCTTAAATATTTATATTATTCTGTTTTTTTGTATTTTTTGTAATAGCGGCAATAGAAATACATCATCTGTGAAAATTTCAACTGTCTACCTATCACGGTTCATGAGATACAGCCTGGTGCCAGACGGACGGACGGACAGACGGACAGCGGAGGCTTAGTAATAGGGTCCCGTTTGGCACCCTTTGGGTACGGAAACTTCAAAACGGTCAAGCGCGAAACCGTACCATCGTACAAAACCTAAAAAATAACAAAGTAAATGGAAAAAAAAAAGTGAAAATCACCGAACTTGGTTTCGTACCTACAGATCGCGGATCTGACGTCAAACCAATTGCCATCAACGACTGTTAGAGGCACCGCGACATTTTCAATACTATATCAGTTTGCAGACAAAATAAAACACGTCTTTTGTATGGGGAACCCCTTTTATTTATAAGATCTCGTATAGTTTATTACTTGTTGATGTAGCGGCATTAGAAATACAGTCCAGCGGACACCGGATAATTGGTAAAAGGCTCTCGTTTGGCTCCCTTCGTGTACGGAACCCGGAAAAGGCAAAATGTGCTAGCCGGTCGGCCGAACTGCTGGCGGACAAGTTCAAATTCCATGGGCCACTTTGTGGCCCGCGTGCCTGGGTGTGGCCAGCCTTGATTTAGAATACCGACACCATTCTGGCTATACCAATTCTTATTTAAATCCATATTTTTCCCGTTTAGTTGGACATTTAAAACATTATTTTCTTTATTCATGTCGCGAATTGTTTTTTTATGTAAGGATTGATTACTCCCAATATCTGGTTTGGTCCAAATTGGTCCAGTTAGCATCAATATGTATCTTTTATCAGCAATAATTTATTACTAAGCGATGGTTTCGTGGGCGGCCGAAGGGAAACAATATGCTATGCACATTGTAATTTATATTTACATTACTCACCACCAGAGGTCGCTACTTTGAAAAGATTCATATACAATAAATTGGTAAATGTAGCCCATTGATGTGCATACCGAGCGGAACAGGCCTTTATTCGAAGTCGAGTGAGATTGAGCCACACTCCACGATGCTCGCTCAGTTAATACAAAATGTATATAACATTTTATGTCATTAAATAATTTTTGTTTTTAGACACTTATCCAATATAAATGGTGTATCAGAAAGGTTTAGTAAAATTTTAAGGGATTGTTAGGGATATGAAATATAATTTATCTACTCACGTATCATAAACCCTCTTTACTGCGTCCAAAAACCAGCGTTCTGTTACGACCAGCATAATGATAAACTTATTGGTAAAAACTCATTTCTTATCTGAATATTGATCATTATAACCATAATGTACCAAAATTTGTCAAATTATGAAGTTCAAATTTCGTACGCTGACGCCCGCCTGCGTGCCGCCCCAAGTTTGTCTGTGAAGTTGGTATTACAGAACAAGCTAAACAAGTGCAGAGCAGAACTCAATGCCACAATTCTGGTCGAACATGCGGATCCTGAACACATCAAAGAGAGCTTATGATATGTGTGTAGATAAACTGGTGTATGTAACTGTACATAATTAGACATTAAAACTCTCGAGTGATATTATTATGAAACTCGCCTTCGGCTCGTTTCATAAACCCACTCTCGAGTATTAATGCCCTCCATAATGTAGCAGTCACATAAACTACTATTATTGGCAAGAAAACAGTAGATTATAGGATCTTAACATTAAAATATGTGTAGTGTTTTCAGCTTATAATATGTCACTATAAGATTGTCAAAACCGTTAGTTGATAAACTAGCGGTTTTTTTCTCGTTAGTTGGTTAACTAACGACAGATAGTAAACTGTAGAATACTGATTACTACATGACGCGTTAGGTGATAAACTAACGGTTAAAATCGTTAAATAGTAAACTAGTTCAAACTTGAATTGCAAACAAAATACCAGGGCAAACACTGCGGTAGCTCAGGTGAAGACTTCGCTGCGCTCGCCCCCAAATAGTCTTCGTGTTAGGTTGACATGTAAGAATAAAAGAAACGTAAATTCTAAACCCTCTCGGTGTGGTTTACTATCTGTCGATAGTTGATCTACTAACGCGTTAGTTTATCAACTAACGGTTTTTACTATCTTACGGTGATTAGTATAAGCATGCAAAATTATAATCATCATAGCAACAGATGATTTAAGCAGCGTCCGATAAACATCTGCGCTCGTGACTATACAGTCCAATCCTGGAGCGGCAGACACCGCCGCCCGCGTGGCACACGTATTGTGATGCTGCTGGTAGTGCGTGCGGTCTGGGCGTTATAATATGCCGTTTAGCCCTTTCTGCAGCCAGAGCATCAAACCAGGCCCTGTTATGTGTTCTGCGACCCTCCGCGACATCCCACCTCCACTCGTCTCGGTCGGTGACGAGCTCATCCCATCTGCTGTCTGCGATTTTGAACGCGGCCAAGTCATGCTTGGCGCAGTCTTCGAAAGGCTGGGCCCATCCGACTGGTCTCTTGGCGTGCGCGACTTCACTCAGGCGGGTTTGCCTAGGCTTACTTCATGCGATGCACATGTCCGAGCCACCGCAGCCGCCTCTGCTTCAGCATTGCGGTGATGCTGTGCGTCTGTTTGGCCTTGAGCACAGCCGTGTTTGTGGTACGGTCCCTCTATGTGGTGCCGAGTATGCTCCAAAGGCTCCGCAGGTTGAAGGTTCTCGACTCGACTCGACGTTCGTGTTTTGCGAATGATGTCCAGTTTTCTGCTTACTTGCTTGGTACTTATAAAGCATGCCTGGTGAACAAGTCGACCCGAATGGCCGAGTCGGCAGGGGGGACAGGGATGCACGGCCCAGTAATGCTCGGCCCCGGAATGCCCGACCCCGGAATCGTGGGATTTGGGACGCCAATTCCGGGGCCGGACATTCCTGGGCCAGACAATACTGGGCCGGGCTTTCCGAGGCCGTGCACTGCCAGTTCGACCCCGGAATGCCCGGCCCCGGAATTGTGGGACGTCTCTCATTGGCTGGAAATACTGGCTTCTGATTGGTCGAACATTTTCGATTTAACTTAGACGAATCTAAGGCCTTGGTCATAGGAGTGAGGTTTTTTTGTAAGCAAATTTTAACATTCACTTGACACATAGCATAACCTATTATTATTCATATTTGGTTATTTTAAAATAAGAACAAACTCAATTCTGCTATTTGTAAAAAAATATAACACTGTGAAGACTGAGTTCAAGTGCATCATATTTATTGAGTCAAATTTGGCTAGAGTAGGTTATTGTGGCTAAATTTCAATTGGGTTATAGGTTAGGTTGGAACTTAGAAGAAGCCAAACCGAAGCGTAGGGGAGCGAAGCGTATGCAAATACAATACAAAAAAAAACATTTAATGATATTAATATATTTTTTGAGATAGAGACACTATGAACACACCCTAATCTCTGATGTAGCAGTTATCTATGGTACTCGGGACGCCAATTCCGGGGCCGGGCATTCCGGGGTCGAGCACTATTTTGTACGGCCACGGAATGCTCGGCCCAGGAATGCCCGACCCCGGAATCGTGGGCTTTCGGGACGCCAATTCCGGGGCCGGACATTCCTGGGCCGGACAATACTGGGCCGGGCATTACAAGGACTCGTCGGCAGTGACCCTGCCTACAAAGCCAAGGGTCCCGGTTTCGAGTCCCGGTGGGGGCAAATATTTGTTTGATGAGAACGGATGTTTGTACCCTAGTCATGGTTGTTTATTTATCTAAGTATAATATTTATCTATATAAGTATGTATATCGTTGTCTAGTACCCAAGATACAGGGAATCCTAGTTTGAGGCTAGATCAATGTGTGTAAATTGTGTCCAAGGTATTATTATTATTATTATAAGTATTTTAGTTCTTAATGAAAGGTGTTTATTGTCCCATAGTCTTGTACGCAGGTTCCCGAAATAAATTACAATAGTTATTAGATTTCAATTGATGTAATAGCGCAATATCAATGTAAATATTTTCAAAATAAATTACCATTTCTATAATTTAAATTTGAAATGTCATAATTTTTGTATAAATATTATTTCTTATAATTTAAATATTCTTTAGTAAAGACACATAGGTAATTCAATGAATGTCAACAAACACGATACCCCTTTTTCGCAGACAAAAATAAACGAATTAAACAGTTTCATAATGGATCTATGGTTAATTTCGATGCCTTACGAATTTTGTCGAGTGTTACTCTTACATAACTTTGTTTACATTATTTTAACACTTAATTGGACTCAAGCATTATACCACCCAATCTTTTCAACCTTATGGATGAAAATTAATGAAAAAATGACAATAAAAAAATGCAACTCAGGCCCATTAAAGGGAAATACCTATTTGTCTCGAGTGAGTGACAATAAGTAAATAATAAAATACGTTTTCTAAACATTTCTTAATTTACAGAAAATAAAGAATTTAAAACTAACATAACATCACGCAGAGAACGCCTGCTTAAGTTGCGCTAAAAAGGGGCTAGCCCTTCACCGAAAAGTAAAAAGTTTTAAGCTTAAAGTTAATAAAATAATCTTCCTTCGTTTTTTTAGGCAGCAACTTTGTCAAGGTGATTTAAAAAAAACCTCTCTTCTTAACATCCCCAATAAGCTCAGGAGCAGTAAAAAAGCAGGGATCGTAAACCGGTGGCGCAATTACTTATTTTAAATAAAACGTGTTAACGTTAACTTCTTCGGGGCACTTCAGTAGGTGAAATGTGAGCGTTATATGGGGGGCTACTTTTGTTGATGTATTCAGGATGCGGTGAAAATGTACTGAGCGAATGAATGAATGATTGAATAAATGAATGAATGGTGCCTCTCCAGCCAGGGTTTTAAACCTGATCCAGTCTTTCGGCCGGCATACCAGAGGGCACAAGTTTTGGAAGGAGGGGGTGTGACCTGCTCGTCAAGAAGGAAAGAAGGGTAATTTAAATCGACCGACTCTTCAGCCAATATAGGATATGTGGAATGGAGAGGATGTGGGATTTGGAGAGCAGCAGTTGTTTTCGTCGAATTATTGCCATCCTTCTACGTTCCAGTATCCTTGTATCCATTCGCTGACTAATGTACTGCTTGGTTTTCTGAGAGCCGTCAGCCGTCGTCTTTTTAAAGATGACATTTCTTCATGGCTTGAAATATATTTATCATTATCTCCTAGAAGCACATTCAGTCCTTCCAATAGCTGCCTAAAAACTTCAGTTTTTTTTCCAAATATTAGTTGACTTCGTCTTTTGTCTTCACTGTGCATTCAAAATCTGTTAGTCCCTAGGCGCTATGCTAAAATTTTGTCCGTGATCTTTTCTTAACGGTGCGTGCACGGTTTTTTTTTGTTTTTGGGCCTAAGCTGAGATAACTTTTGCATTGGCAACTACCTGCTGTTTTTCGTTCTTTATTGTATTGTGGACTTTTGAAATTTGACGTGAGAACACCGCTCGCCATTTTTATTTATATACACGTATATTTTTTATCTCCGTGTACAACACTTTAATTCACAAGGCAATAAGCACATCACTCACCCGGGATATTACAAATCTACTGCATATTCCTTACATTTCGCAACACTTGTTTAGTTTACCATACTTCATTATGTGATTTACACGAAAATATACACTTAAACACTTTATTGGGTTTTAAAATAATAACTACGATGGTAAAAATAATAATAACTATGGCATTATTCGAGTCCCGTTTTTTTTTTGTTTTTCACATTTCGTATTCCACGCCACAGCTACTGACGCTGGGGAGTACCTTTGTCTTTGTCTCGTGGAATGTTAGGGATTTCCAGTTTTTGTTTAGGAAATTTGAGATTTAAATTTCAGTAACACTAATCTACACTAAATTGAACCATATTCAAATCACTTAGCAAGGTTATCATACACTGTAAAGTTCAGTACACTTTATCACTCAGTCGCGTCGATAATCACTTTAAAAATAATATTATAATAATATACCTTTGAGATTTAAATAAAATAATACGACATTAAGTTATACAGTGTCCTTTCAGAAGACGTGACACTGTTGTTTCTTATTTATTCGTCTACCCTTCATGGCTTAGAGATCACGGAGTTTTTCGATTTGTAGATATAACAAACAGGCGATAATTGTGTTGTACCTAGATAGGTTGTTAGAATATGACATGGCGCGCTATGAAATATCGCTCTTTTGACGATTTTGTCTCCATCTGGTGGAAGTAATACTACCCATTTTGCCAAACGTATACTCGTAGTGGTTTAATGATTGATCATTTAATAATTAAACGGTCTCACCTGAATCTGTGCCAAATATTTTATCATCTTCCTTACGAAAGATGCTGCTCGCGCTAACGCAGCCCCTCTTTCTCCAGGGTCAGGGCATTTACTGTCATCACAGAGCTTTGCAACTTTACATACAGCACAAATAACACACATAATTACAAGCACATAACGAACTTTGTTTGAAGCAAAAGCACAAAATACATTATAGTGTAAAACTTAAATTCAAGAATCACTTCACACCAGCAGTCACGATAGGTCATTTTGGAAAAAAAGGGTCTATTATCTTACGGAGAACCCAGGACACGTCCGCTTGTCTCTGCACCCTCAAGCCAACCCCCTCAAAGGGCGGTAGAAATGTACTGTACAAAAATTATTTTGAATTAAAGATATGGTGTGCAAACCAAAAAATATAAAAAATAGCGTCACACTGTTTTCCATACAGAGTTGTACTGGCACAGTAACGACCAATGCTTGAGCAATTTGTCAACATATAAATATACTAGGTTTCATGGTTGGGTTTAGGTCAAGTCATAATGTTATTGGTTTAATAGTAGTAATTGCATAAATTTAAAATATATTTTTTATTTTATTTTCTAACGTTAAAGTCGCAATAAATAATTTTATTTAGACAGAGAAAAAGAAAATAAATCAAGAAAATATATTATATTTAAATTAATTCAAGCGGTTTTATCTGCGTTCGAAATACTCCGAACGAAACAAGCGCCATTTTTTGTAAAGATTTCTCGTCCTTCTGAAAATTACGGTCTTCCAACCACATAGCTAATTCTTATTATTTATTTCTTAATTTTTTAGATTCGTGTTTTTTTTATTTTTACCCGACTGCGGCGAAGCCCAAAAAGAGGTTTTAATCTTCTGCCTTAAACAACAAATTACATGTTTTTCCAATTTTTATTATAACTACAAAAATATAACAACACGATTATTATGACATTCTACCTGAATTAAATTCTATTCGACCTAGTCGCTAAACACAGCCAGAGATGGTGATCTGGATAAAAATAAAACTTGTTATTTTTTTGTTATACCTTGTGCAAACACACCGTCAACAACACAAATACAGCCACCACGAAAAGACGATGTCAGGGGTCGTAAACTAGCACCCACCGCATCAATTTCGGTACAAAGTGCCGCATAAAACTGTTGACAATCTCTTCTTTAACGCTTCCCAGATTGTTAACTGCTGAGACGAGAGTCAACTCTCTATGTAGAAAACCACGAATATTACGCGAAAGTTAGTATAAAAAATAAAGGGTAGTTCCATCTCACTAGTTTTACCTATAGTTTGTTTGTTTGACTCAAAGGTCAGATATTTTTATCTTTCTTTTAAGTATCTCACTGAACAAACAGATTTATTTATTTTGTCTATGATTTATAGCGATAGCTTTTGTTTTAATACCCTTATTTAATAGGTCCCCAAAATACTGAAATCTGACTATTCAATCCAAGCCATTGTAAGGTTCGCTGCACACGCACTATGCCACAACCATGCCACGACCACAAAAGGCAGAAAAAAGGGGTTAAAGCGGGCTACGTCACAACCACTATATGTAGACATTCTATATAGAAAAAGTGGTTGTGGCGTGGTTGTGGTCCGTGTGTGGCGTGGCTAATAGCATTAACCATTTACGTAAACGGGTGTCACTGTACCGCTGCCACCCCGTACGGTTCCCCATTTAGATCCATATTAATGCTCACCATGATAGAAAAAACTCTTCTGGACCTGGTTAAAAAAACTCAGTTTATGTCAAGTCGTTTTCAAAACTCTCCAAAGAGTTAGAGATAAAAGAAAAGCAATCTTCTTGGTAGTGGCACCTAATATCATAAAAAATTTATGCTTATAGAGTTTATATATTCTTATAAAACCCTGTTCTAAACTAACTTTAGGACATAAACACTTCCTGGGTCACCAAATGCGACGTTTTTACACGTATCCGGAAAATAAATGTAAACCCGCTTACAAACAAGGGCCATTCCATTACTTTCGCGCCAAATCACACCTTACGCCATTTTGCGTAGCGATGACAATAAGATGTTTAACTTCTTTTTTATTGTCCCACCTTTCGCGTTTGACAACTTTGGATGAACGTTTTTATTGTAACCTTTTGAAAAAGTACTGATACTCCGTTCGTGGCAGAGTGAAACGTATCCTTAGCGTATAGGGTACAGAATTGGATGAAGTGTAAGGTAAGATTTGAGTGTTGCCAATAAATAAAGTTTTTCGGTATACTCTAACGTTTGCCGTATGTCGATAGGATTTTTTGAGCGAATAATATCTCTGATACTTCATCCTTAAGGTAAATTCTTCAACGTCCTATCAAATATTTGTTCTATTTTACCAAATGCTTTACGACAAAGTCTCACATTTGTTTTCTGAATAATTGTCTTTTTGATGCTTAGGTTACAACAACAGACATTTTGTAATGTTATGGGCAAGCCGCGGACCTAAAGTCCGTTTATGGGTTTTCTATGAGAATGTTATTTGCGTGAAACAAATCCAGGCTTTATTCGAAATTTTATTGGATGTAAAACGAGAAAAAAGGTTTATAAGAAATCGTCTGCATAAAAAGTGAGTGCTGATAATAATGGAAAGTTTTAGTTCGCTAAGATTCTTTTTCAAAAAGCTGTAGGGAAGGGAATACAAATAAGAGGAACAATGAAATGGGAGAGAAAGGGTTAATAATCCGGAAAATATTACAAGTGTTCTTCTTTGATACTTCTCACAAAAGAACTTATAAAGAATCTTGATGAAGGTTTGCGGTTAATTTGGTAGCAATTCTTTTCTTTCTTTCATATTCGAATACTTTCGTAACCTCAAACAAGAATAGTTTATTAAGTGTTTCTTGGTTTCTTTCCCATCTGTTTAAAAACAAACTAGTTGGATATTTATTTATGCACCCATATGCAGTGTATTCCACGGGTGGTGCAACAATTACTTTTATCTCGGATCATCCAGATAAGCATACATATCTAAAGAGACCTCACTATATCAATATTCAACAACACTACCCTTCTCACATTCACCACACTCTTCACTAACCAAACCCATTTAGCGAAGCTCCTCAGACGCCGTAAAACATCGGTGTAACTTGAATAAATCAAGTGAACACCACCGGCATGCATTAGCACTGTCCGATGGCCAGTATTTGCTCTAATTTATAGTGAATTTTCAATTTGGCCAACACGGACCTCGATCGTAAATCGTCGCGACAATTAAACCGGCCTTCTTGTGAATTTGCGGTTGGGTTGAGTACCCCTGGACTAGACTTGGGACAGTCTCGGCAACATTTCTCGGACAAGAGGACATGTTCTGATTTGATTAGGGTAATGTTCCTTCAATTGAAGATGCGTTGCGGACTTTCCGGTTTTAGGATTTAGGAGACACTCGATTTATGAGACATGTATTGTCTGTGTGTCTGCCACCCCAGAGTGTTATGAGACAATTCTGTGTATAGTTTTTTCCTACATTTGCAAACACATTTCAACGAAATCTTCAAAATGTCAACTTCGTAAATAAATTGAGGACGGGCGCCGATAATGAAAAATGTAAACAGAGGCGGCCTTGACACCGTGCCCAATAATACAAATTACTACAGAACGGCGTTCTGTACACGGGTGCATTAACCCCGGGAATCGATAACTCATTACTTTTTTTATTTCATTTAAAAATAACAGCTTTTTGTGTTGTGGACGCACCGGCACAGTATATGGCGCAAGCAGAGGCTTCAGGCGCGACGCGAGAGATATTCCGAGCTTTGTGTTGAGTAGGCAAGACTAATTTTGTTGGAGTTTATTATTATCTATTTGCTTTTAATGGATAAAAATCTGCTAGTTTTTATTATTGTTATTCATCAATAACAATAATGAAATCTAACATAAAGCACGGCTCTGCGGGGGCTCTCGAGATTTTTAATCTACCAAGTAATCGTTTGTGGCACAGAGAATATTGTGAGTCCATGGCTCATGGGTCTGCGCCATACTTGTGTTAGGAACATGACTCAATGGTGTGTACTGTGCTGTAGGTAGTCATCAGGATGAAAAAGAAGTAAAGGACAATTTATACTACAAATAGGTATATTTATTTATCATTTTGTACATTGTTTTATTAGTTCTTCTGAGCCACAGACCAGATATCGAGATAGACAGCGAAAGTATACCTACTTCGCCTGTTTTTAATAGGCGTACTCCGCTCATCCCGGCTCAGTCGCTCTCTGGCTGTTCGAATGTAAGCCGTGTACTAATAAACATAAAAATGCCTTACTGTGCCGTTGTGAATTGCAAAAACTCAAGCAATGTTGTTTCCAAAGAAAACGACGGCGTTACCTTTCATATATAAGTAATTTTATTTCTGAAATTAGCCTAATATTTAATAATCAATTATTTTTAATTTCGAGTAGCGTCTCCCGTTTTCACTGAGATAGGTTGAACCATAGCGTATATTTCCCATGGACTTCCGAGATGACCTATCGTGAATTTCTCTTTAAGCTTCTTGGCTGTACCTGCATAGTTATATCATAAAATACCTGATATTTTGGTATTTCTATATTTCATGATTGGGTTTAATTTAATATAATATTCTCATAACACACTCGTATCCGGATAAAGGCTTTGCCACTTGGTGATCACATTAAGGGGCTTCATTTATTATTCTTATTATTTATTTCATATTCTCATTTGACTAGTGTAGGTTATTAGCTTCAACAAGCTTGAGCTGAAATTAAAATGTATTTAATGAAACTTGCATCTACCTTGTGTGGAGTATCAAACTTTTTTCGGTGTACTGTGGTCGCGTGTTCATCAATGATTGGGTGAAGGTTGCATTTTCGCACCAATCTGCTATTTTACATTATGTTTACATTTAACAGAGCTTTGGTGAAATTCTCTGTCAAATGGACTGATGGATGGATGTTTGCCACATACCTCTGCTCAAATGAGGTGCCACTAGAATGTGTCCTGTCATTTCCAGAGCAAGATACAGTAACAGCATCACTTTGAGTGTCCGTTATTTCTTAAGTTATCGGCTGTGCATCCCGGGCCCAGGGCTCTAATTCTCGAACATTCGATATATGGATATCGACACCTTATAACGAGTGATTTTGTATGGGAATCTCTCGATATCCGCAATTATATCACGTCATATGGTGATATTGTGCGAGAATAGGCCCTCAGGACACCTAAAACTGAAAGCTGTGTTGCTCCGTGGTCTAAAGGGTTTCACGCTTGCTTCTCACACTGGCGACGATGCAGGTTCGAATCCTGACCGTTACCCAATGAGATAATTAATTTATCTTGAGTACATTATCGGACGTTCAGTGTTTCGGATGACACGTTAAGCTGTAGGTCCCGGCTACTATCGCTACGTGGAAGTTCCTCCACCAACCCGCACTGAGCCAGCGTGGTGGAGTACGGCTTAATCTTACTCGTATCTAGGTAAAGGCCTGTGCCAATCGGTGGGCACATTAATGGGCCACATTTATATGTTTAACTGTGTACCCAAAAATACATTTTCACCAGAATTTTACACCCTATTTTATACTAAACTATATGGGGTCGCCTCGCTCCGCTTCGCTTCGTTTCGGCTCTAGGTTGTATTGTTAAGTTGTGACCTAACTTTCGTATTCGGACAGACAAAGACCTAAAATAACCAATACACACGACATTTAACATTTTTGTGTGTCAAAACTTATATTTGGCAAATAAAATATGAAATGATCAGTCTAATAGTTTGAATAATTATTCAATCAGCACTTGCAGGAAGGTAGGTACTTATTTATCTATGCATAAAATTGCTTGTCTATATTAAGTATTTACATTTTTTGTTCCACTGGCAGCTGATAACAGCTTTAAATAATAATATCACCTCTACGGCTCTACCAGAGTGTTGTATCATCTGCTTGTGGCTACGGGATACAACCGATAGAGAATACGCAATAATAGTCCTTATAGACATTCAAATATGATGAAATTTCATATACCACATCTAATCGTATATTCAAATTATTAGTATAGTATAGAAATAAAGAGATAGTAGAATACAATATAAATTTTCTTATTGACAAATCACAACATAGATCTTTGGCGTTGGTCTAGCTAACACGCCGAAGGGTGCAATGATTTTCCGGGTAAATGTATGTCTCTGTCACCCGATAAACAATGGGAAAGAGCGTGATAATTCATAATGTATGTCTATGTGTGGATACTTACGTCTCAGAACCGGAGCAATTTCCTTCCAATCCAATATGCTTACCACTTAACACCTCACATAACTTAACAGCACCTAAACTCAGACTTATCTCACATCACATAACTATTGCACTATTTCAAAAACATCACAGGCCGGTTACAACTTAAAACAATAAAATAAAAACCACGAGAAAGAAAAAAACTATTCTAATTTCGATTTTGGCGGGTGAAACTCAGGCCGGTTGCAACTTTTAAGAGAATGAAAACAAAATTGGGAAGAAATATTCTAAATTTGAATTTGCCGGGTAGAGTCAGGGGTGGTGCTAATGCGGCCCACTCGTTTCGCGGTCTCCAAAAGACTTGCTTCGTCTTGGGGCAAAAAGACGTTACGTTTTGGACCCTTGCCTGCTTCGCCTCCCCTCGTTAGCTCCGAAGTTTGTATGGCGATATGGCGTGTTGCTTTTTAGTGGCTGGACTTTTTGGTGTAGTACTTTTTGTTTAGATTTTTGGGTTAAGTGATGTTTTCGGTTTAAGAAATATGAAGCATATATGGAATTAAAGTATGTAAAGTTTTTAATACACTTAAAAACATTTAAACGGATTTAAATGTCTAAATAAAAGAGAGTTGGCGCTAGTTATACAATTATACCCTCTTCCTACAACATTTTTATGTTGCCCGAGTCGTTAATATTTACATGAATCTACTTAATTATTTATTATTTATTTATTTTTAATGAGTGGCTTTTTACGTGATGTGTATTTTTATTATCAAATTAGATTCGTTATTTTATTAAATCGTTTGATATTAAATTATCTAACGATTTAATTATGAGTTGATATTCCCACAGCAAAATTAATTTTTGCTCAGAATATCACAACGCGATCAATCAATATATATATACAGAAAAGGCGACGGTCCTAATCTATCGAGCAAGCTTTCAAAATCAACCCGTTAAAGAATACGAGCCAAATGGTATATAGACATCGTTGTATTTTCGCTCTTATACTTTATAGCTTAAAGTCGTGAGGGTTGTGTTTAGGTAGCGACAAAGAGCTTTTTTTATTCGTGGAGGGCGAGCTTTCTTCGCGAACTATGCTGTTGTTCCTAATCATTGTGTGGACATAAAAGACGATACACAATATGGTACGGACTCAGGATCGGGACGAACAGACAATTTTATTTATTTATTGAATAGCGAATAATAAATAAATGTCTAGTAAGATATTGAATGTTAGTAAATTATATAACCTACTACAAATGGTATATAAGGCTTTTGAAATATACTATTATGAAGGAGTACTCAAGGAAGAGATTAAATCTGTTTGCCAGCCAGAGTTATAAGCTCGTTAATAAATGGATGAACTGCGATGTGTACACAAATAACTAATTGAAAATGTGGTTCCTAATGTTTTCTAGATTTTGACTGTATTTGATTCGTTAATGCTTTCTCGCCATAGCTCGTAGACAGTGGAGGCGGGAGGCTCAGAAGTCAGGGGTAGATGGAGTGGCAAAGAAGAGGCCTAGACCCAGCAGTGAGTGATTATAGGCTGATTGATAATGATGATGTTGATGTATGCTTCCTCAAAAAACATAGACATTTACATACAGGCACATGCATTGCTTCTGACCCACACTAGGGTACCCTGTGTCGTAGGAACCAGAAAAAGCGACATCACACACATATAAACACACAAGACCTGATTTTTTTTTTGCCCCAAGCCGGGAATCGAACCCGGGACCTTTCGCATGGTAGGCAGAGCCACAACCGCTACGCCACAGAGGTCGTCAAAAAATCGACTTTTCCTATTTAACCATGGTTTTCTGAAATAAATCTCTTAAGAAAATATTTATTGATACATTAATCACCTCACCTTTATACGTGCAAGTCTCTGTGGTGCAGTAAAATAAATAAATTACAAAATACAAATATTCTTTAAATATTTTCGGTATGCGTGAGCGTTCCTTAGTCCGTGCCTGTCGAAGGAAGTATTGCACGGTGCCTTATTTTAACGGTCATTCCGTAAGCCACGCGCCCTTACAGAGGTAGTCAACTGGCGGCCCGGGGCCTTCAAATGAATAACAAAGAGTAACATAGAAACACTTCATATAAAAGTTCTTCATTCATAATCTCAACTAGTAGTTAGTTAGTATACTGATGTTTCACAAGATATTTTATAGTATGGATAACCCTATCTACCAGATAAGTCCTGATTTTGCGTATACAACTTCAGATTTATTGAATAGATATGGTTTATCCCCAACAGGACATAAGTTGTGAAACAGGTCATAAATCATAGTATTAATAACAACGACGTATGTATATGTTTCCGAGCCTCGTCAGTAAGAAAACTTACGTGTCAGGAAGATATAAAAAAAAAGTCAAGGGATAGCAGATCTTTGTGCACAAAGATACAGTCATAGGAGTCATCAGTTTGAGCTGTTATGATTTATAAACTAAAAATAAAACTAGTAATTAGCTTAATAAATCACCCCGGGACATTTCCAAGGCAAAGCTTCCTATTACGCTGGCAGAATTTCCCCGTTGTATAGCGAGGGAGATCATTTGCATCAGAAATGCCCCAGAGTGGTTGTCAAAACCCCTATCCCTAAGAGAGTGACCCAAAACTTTTATAAACACTGGAATTATAACATAACATAACTCTTATTATATTTCTGCAAATAAGAATAAGTCGATGAAAATACATACTCGTAGTTCAGGCGAATCATATTTATATTCTATACCTAAGTATGCGATTAAGTGGAGTGATAACTTAGGGCCCGTAGCTTCGGCAGCCCTGCATGTTCTAAGTAATGCTCCTTTAAAAATTTAACGCACCCATCGGTGCAAGACCAATGTAACGTACATTTTGTTTGGAGAATGGCTAACATGTGCCAACTGTGCCTCTTCCACCACGTATGGGAAAAGGGGTGACGCAATTTTTTTAAACCCCGACGACGATAAAATTGGGATGTTATAAGTTTGAAGTTTCTATTCGTCGAACCCTGGTGATCAAACGGGTTGATGGATTTTGATATGGTTTTCTGTAAATGGTAGACTTTCTTGCAATGGTGCTAAGCTATGTTTAATTAAAATCGGTTCAGTGGTCAGAGAGTTATCCGCTTAACAAGGGAACTAGTCAGCCAAATATTTTAGGCTTACTGTTTTTTTTTTACAATGTTTATTTATTCGGTAGCGATGGCCTTTCGTACGTATGGCGTTATGTTATTTCAATAGCAGCTACATTCTATGATCCACTGAATGTTTCTTTCAGAGATCTTTTTCTTCTCGATTCCTGCCTCTCGAAGGCTATCAATGAACTATCACCTGTGCTGGGAAGTGGCAGCGCCGGCATGATATTTAAGCGGCACTTCTTTTGAGCCGCATTCCGTGTATTTCACCTTAAGTGTGGTTGGTAAGCCTTACGAGTAAATTGGCTCTAGTTAGCTTGTAGTTCGTCTCCATTTATCTATTATTCTAGCCAGTTAATAATTTTACATGGGGCCTTATTCTCTTAAGAGACACGAATAGCGATAGTGTATAGATTATAGATTGCTCCGAAGGGCGTTAAATGCCGTATTTGGCAGTTAGTCTCCGAGCAATATAATAATTATACAAATTTTTGTTCAGGTTAAAAATATATAATTACTTACTCTCATAATTAATTACTCTCACAATCCACTTTCCTTTCCTATCTGGGTTTGCTGGTAGAAATCTCTTTTATGGAGATAAGCGCGCCTCTTGTACATATATATTTCTTTGTATATCTCTGTATGTTTGTTTTGTGCAATAAAGTATTCATTCATTCATATAAAAATATTATCTAGCCAGCTAAGGATTTTGTTCTTCGTTATGGCTTCCCTGTAGCGTCAGTAAACGATTACCCCCGGCCAATAATCCTTGGCCCTGGAACCTCGTCTTGAGGTCCGCCTGCACCCTAATATTGAAGGACAGGAACTCCTTGGGCATTCCTGACCCCTAAACCTCCACTCGTACCTTCGCCCCCTTAACTTGGCACTGTTGAGGAGGCGAAGGTCCGGTTGGAGGTATACGGCGGATTTTCTTCAGCTTTCCTCGCAGGTCATGTTCACGTCGATCCTGGAAATATACATTTATATTTATCTTGGCCGCTTTCAGGCTGCACTCTTTCTCACTCTTTCTGTTATTTGCGGCACCTGCGGCGAGAGCTGCGGGGCGCGGGCGGCGGCGGCGGGCACGGCGGCACATAGCAGCATACGAGCCCTTCTGGGGTTCCAATATTTTGGATGTACCAGTAGAAACCGCTTCCGGTGCTGGTCGACTCGGCGTCGTGACGTCACGAGGTGCCGCCAACAAACCAAATACGGCTTTTCGCGCCCTTGAGAGCAATCTCTACACTGCCGCAATTCGTGTTTCACAAGAGAATGGTGCCCCTGGTCAATCAGGTCACTGGTTCGCCTAGTCCTCATTCTAACGTCTTTCCTTCCAGGCAATCAGCATAACCACCCAGCTGCAGCTAGCCACGTGCAACATATAAACTCGTGCTCGGCACACGAACGGAAGTCGAATTACCATAGACCACTACATATGGCTGCGAAGAGACCCCACGCAACTATAGGCCCTAAGTGACTAGGAGATAAGGCGATAGTGCGATGAAGTTTTGGGCACGCGCCGTCTTAGTCTGATGGCTTTAAGAAAAAGGCAGGATGCGCTTTAACGCAAGGGTGACAACCCCATATTGTTTGTAAGACGTTGGTCTTGTGCCTTACCGGAAGTGTTTGTTATTTTTTAGGGTTCCGTACCCGAAGGGTTCCAAACGGGACCCTATTACTAAGACTTCGCTGTCCGTCCGTCCGTCCGTCCGTCCGTCCGTCCGTCTGTCACCAGGCTGTATCTCAAGAACCTAGCTAGCTAGAGAGTTGAAATTTTCACAGATTATGTATTTCTGTTGCCGCTATAACAACAAATACTAAAAAACAGGATAAAATAAATATTTAAGGGGGCTCCCATACAACAATACCACATACAAACTTATGGATGCACCTGGTTACGTACATGGAGTGTGAAAGTAACCGCACCAATAACTTTGTAAACAATATTTTGCTGTGTAAAATCCAAACTATTCACTCCACACCATCGCTTCCATTGAACGGTGGTACGGAACCCTTCGTGCGCGATTTAGACTCGCACTTGACCGGTTTTATTTTAAATAATATGTTCTTGCGCGGCGTCCATAATTACTTTTGGCGATAAGATCATTAATGTCGCTTATAATACCGGTTCCTTGCGAAACACTACTGTTATAAAAAAAACATTAAGTTTTAAGATGATTTAACCGAGAAGGGGGAGGAGTATGTATCTTGGTAAAAAATAATATTGATTACAAAGAACGTAGAGACATATTACAAATGTCCATAGAATTTGTATTCGAAATATGCGCAGTAGAAATAAATAAATTAAATATACTTATAATAACACTGTACTGGCCAAATAAGAATAGAGAGTCAGAATTATTCTTCAGCTCTCTTACAAATCTCTTAGAGTACATCAGTATTAAGGATAGGTCCAAAAATGTAATAATAGGAGGGGACTTCAATTTAAACGTAATAGAGCCTTGTAATTTGACAACAACATTATTAAATCTGATGAAGAGTTTTAACTTCGCCCAGCAAGTAAGAGAACCTACTAGAGTCACACAAAATACTTCAAGTTGCATAGACCTAGTTTTTAGTAATATGCACTATCATAAAGATAGATTTAGTACCAAAACAAAAGAATATGGTCTCTCAGACCATAAGGCAATTCTAATTAGTATTCCTGGAGATTTAATACGGGACAATATAACGTGGTATACAAAAAAAAAGAATTTTCTCGGCACAAAACATACAATCATTTAAAGAAGAACTACAAAAAATTAATTGGTCCGATTACATAAACCCCGCTCAAAGCGTAAACAAAGCGTAAACAAAAATTATACAGCATTTTACAACAAAATCAACGACATTTTAGAACGCACTATACCTAAAACTAAAATAAAAATAAAAACTAGAAAGAAAAACACGGTTGACGAAAGGAATAAGAACGTCATGTAAAAATAAACGCCTGTTAAAACACCTTGTCAATCAAACAAACAGCACCACCCTAATAAGCTACTACAAAACATATGAAAAAACATTAAAAAAAATTGTTCAAAATAAATTATTAAAATCAACAAATGTAACGAAAACTATGTGGCAAATAATAAAAGAACGATCTAATAAATATACCAATAAACCAAAAAATAATATACAATTAAACATAAATAATAGACACACTGACGATCCCCTTACTGTCGCAAACCACTTTAATTATTTCTTTAGCACAGTTGGTGCTCCCGCAAAGGACAAACCTAAACCACTCGGCCGCCCAGTGCAGTCCACCACAGAAAATTCCATTTACATCCAGCTTACTGATCCAGTAGAAGTCTTCAACATAATAAAAAAACTAAAATCAAAACGTAGCTTTGGTTTTGATGAAATTCCACCAATACTCGTAAAAGAATGTGCTAAAGAACTGATTTCTCCATTGTCGTTTCTTATAAACCAGTCTTTTTCAGAAGGAATAGTGCCTGATTTACTAAAAACAACAATAATTAAGCCGCTACATAAAAAAGGCGACCGTTTAAACAGCAATAATTATAGGCCAATAGCATTACTGCCCACTTTTGCTAAAGTATACGAATCGGCAATGTACCTGCGTGTCTATGCCTTTTGTGAAAAATTCAAAGTTTTTAATGACCAACAAAATGGTTTCCGTAAAGGACGGTCCACAGCTCTGGCTGTATTCAACTACATAAATTACATATTAGACACTATAAATAATAAAAAACACGCAATAGGTATCCTCTTGGATATGACTAAAGCATACGATAGAGTCTTACATAACGTTCTAATTGCAAAGCTAAACGGAATTGGAATACGAGGTTCAGTACTGAGTTGGTTTATTTCGTATCTTTCTAACCGCGAACAATACGTAGACTTGGAGCATCAAAATCATGCCACCGGCGAAATCAGCTACACCAGATCCACAAAAACAATCCTGACACAATCAATCCCACAAGGCAGTGTCCTGGGGTGCTTCATGTTTTTGATCTACATAAATGACCTACCAAAATCGATTAATATCCCATGCACCCTTTTCGTTGACGACATATCGCTTGTACTACCGTGTAATGATGATATCGAACTTGTACAATTATTAAATTCAAATCTAACTAAACTAACAAACTGGCTCAATGATCATAATTTGGAGATAAACTTTAGTAAAACTAAACTAATGCAATTCAGACCTCACCAAAAACGCCCTCTTGACATAAACTACGCTTTTAATAAAACACCAATAGAACTCGTTGATTCCTACTGCCTCCTAGGAATTGAAATAGATAGCAACCTACATTGGAAATATCATATCAAGAAAGTGGCTAGTAAACTATCAAGCTTTACATATGCTCTATCGGAACTAAAGAGAACTACAAACAAAAAAAGTGCTCTATGTGCTTACTTTGCTTACGCACAGTCTTGGCTGTCTTATGGTGTCCTCCTCTGGGGCAACAGCACGGATGCAAAGCAATTATTCTTAATACAAAAGAAGTGTATCCGAATTATCGCTAACATTGACATAATGACGAGCTGCAGACCATATTTCGATAAATTAAATATTCTCACACTAACTTCACTTTATATTTTAGAAGCATGCGCATTTGTGAAAAATAATGATCAACTCTTCCCCTTATACACAAGACCAGAAGGATTAAGACCACATAAAAGATTGGCAACATGCTCATCGAAATTACATTTAGTTCATTCAGGCCCCCGCTCGATGGCTGCCAAAATTATTTATTTGTATACCGAAATCAATTCAGTCTATAGAAAAAATTAATGTATTTAAAAATGCCCTTAATAAATACTTAGTACGAAAAAGTTATTATACTCTACAAGAGTTTTTTGATGAACATGGCAAAAACTAGGTTTGGAGCTTGTGAGACTTGTGTTATTATATCTTAAGTAAAAGTAAAATATATTCTGTTATTGTTCTTGTTTTAGAGAGTCTATGAAAATTAATAATAAATAAAATAAGTAATCTAGGTAGTAAGTAAGAATTTAAGTTATAACCTTTTATAATCCTAAGTTAGCAGCGCCCTAGCAGGGTTCTTGTTTGTTCCTGAAAATACTTATCTAAGACCCTATGTACAACAAGAAAGCTCATAAACGTCTATTCTATTCTATTCTATTCTTAACACTTAGGCACGACAGATGGAACAAAGATTTCTTAGAAGATTTTTATGAAATGTCAAAGTTGACCCAAAGTTGGCCTTATTCATTAAAACACAGTATAGTTTATCTAAAATGTTTCAAGACGTCAAATTAAGTCACCTCTCGTTAGTGCCAAGTTAACCATTGTAAGATTCAATTAGACATAGAACGGAGAGTTACGGAACTAAGTTAGAGAGACTAAGTTCCGAAGCTTGGACGACGGCTATCTTGATATTGATAGCCAATTAAGTTGTTGTACAATTAGTCTAAGATTTCCGAACTGCGGAACTTCGGGTCCGTACAAAGTTGCGAGGAGCGTTTACCTGAAGTCGAAGTTCAGAGGTTTTGAACTTGATGTAAATAATAATATTGATAAGTATTTAGGTAAATGTTAAGGCCGACTTCAGAAAATGATAAGGTTTACAATTACATGGAATCTGTTGTGTTTAATGAATATTAATCGATATCTCCAAATCGATTGGGACCCTAGACCGATTTTGTCTGTTTGAATGGGTTTATCGTTCCATTGCCATCAGGTCAGGATCTGATTATGGAATCCTGGAGAAATCGAGGGAAATCTGCAAATAATATAGCGATTTTTAGGGTTCCGTAGAGAAACAAGGAACCGTTATTATAGTTTCGTCAAGTCTGTCTGTCTGTCTGTCCGTCCGTCCGTATGTCACAGCAACTTCTTGCAGAAACTATTAAGACTTACATAGATGAAACTTGGTATGTAGGTATTCTGTAAACCGCTTTACGGTTTTTATACAAACATTAATAATTAATAGTTGTTTATGTGACTGCCACATAATGGAGTACGGCGAGTTTCATAATAATATCACTCGAGAGTTTTAATGCCTAATTATGTACAGTTACATACTCTAGTTTATCTACACACATATCATAATTTCTCTTTGATGTGTTCAGGAACCGCATGTTTGACCGGCATTGTGGCTCTGCAGTTGTTTAGCTTGTTCTGTAGTACCAACTTCATGGAGGCGGCCGTCGGCGTTCGAAATTTGAATGTCAGTACCAACTTCACAGACAAACTAGGGATGGCACGCGGGTGGGCGTCGGCGTTCGAAATTTGAATGTCATAATATGTATGTAGAAAAACTACACATTATGGTCATAATGTGTAATTTTTCAGATAAGAAATGAGTTTTTACCAAGTAGTTTAACATTATGCTGATCGTAACGTGCGGTTTTTGTACGCAGTAAAGAGGGTTTATGATACGTGTGTAGATAAAATAATTAAAGGGGGCTCTCCATACATAGAGCTGAAACCAAAAAATATATTTTTCTTCAAACCTATATGTGTCGGGTGTCTGTAGATAGGTCTTTAAAAATGACGTTGAGGTCATTGAAATAATTTTTCCTCAAATCAGTAAATCATTAAAGAGACGGAGCCTTCCAAAGTGGAAAAATGTGTCTCCCTTCACACACTTCAAAAGTTAAAGGGGGGGCCCTTTAACTTTTGAAGTAAGAGAGTGAAACATCTACAAAAAATATATACTGTGTATATCAATACACACTTTAAACGAAATTTGATTTGAACAAAATAAAATAAGTAGTTTTTAAGATAAAAAACATTTATTAAAAACCGCAAAGATAACTTTGTCATTCATACAAACACTATGGAAAACAAAGCTACAACACATACATCCAGTCACATAATTACTTGCTACAACGGAACCCTTCATGGGCGATTCCGACCTCGCACTTGGCTACTGTTTGTATTTCTGAAATGGAAGTGACGATGACGTACTGCCAGGAGAGCTTCTCATCAATTTACCAACGTCGGGCTGGATGTGATGAAGGGATCATGGAGAAATAAAGTCTTTAATTAATAATATAATAATACCTTGGACACCATTTACACACATTGATCTAGCCCCAAATTAGGATTCCCTGTGTCTTGGGTACTAGACGATGATACACATACTTATATAGATAAATATTATACTTAGATCGATAAACAACCATGACTAGGATACAAAGATCCGTTCTCACCAAACAAATATTTGCCCCCACCGGGACTCGAACCCGGGACCCTTAGCTTTGTAGGCAGACAGGGACACTGCCGACTAGACCATTCGATCGGGTTGATGAAGACAGGGTATGCAGTGTAACAAAAAGTGTTTCATTGAAGTCGTTTTTTTTACTACTACTTTTACTTTTTGTTTAAATTATGTATTGACCGGCCGATCAACCGCATCTATAAGCACCTTTTGATAGGTACAGTTGTACCAATAGCATTGTTATGCGTATGTCACCGTAAGATTGTCAAAACACCAAAACGCCGACATGTCGCTGCTGTACGACGACGTGGCGCACGCACACGTGGACTGTCCCGCGCTGGTGAGCCAGCTGCCGCTGTGCACGCCGCGCCGCCGCGCCGCACCAGACAATACAGCTAACTCACTATTCCACCTTCCGGCCCATCGTACCAATTATGCCAACAATTCTGTCCTCACTCGAATAGCTAGAACCTACAATAAAACTTTCTCCGACATTGACGTATACAATAATTCCAAAAGTCTTTTTATGAATGAATGAATGAATGGTGCTCCTCCAGCCAGGGTTCTAAACCTGTTCCGGTCTTTCGGCCGGCATACCAGAGGGCACAAGTTTTGAGGGGGGGTGGAATGACCTGCTCTATAGAAGGGGAAGGATAGTGAATTCAATCGACCGACTCTTCAGCCTGAAGCCAATATAGGATATGTGGAATGGGGAGGATGTGGGATTTGGAGAGCAGCTGTTGTTTTCTTCAAGTTCTTGTTTTCCTTCTATTTTCAGTTATTGTTAATAGTTGAGTTTCCTGAGTCGTGTTCGTTTGGGTTATCCGTTAAGTTCCCAGTTTCGCTTTCGCTCTCTGTTTCTGGAATACGGTATATTTGCCTCTAGGCCATCCTGACTTCGTCCCTGTTGTGTGATGATTCTGTCCAGTAACTGTGTTCTTCACCGTGGTATTTGATGTCATGCTTAAGGAAATCTTTCCAGGTGTATATAAGTCGGCCGACTTTCTTCTTCCTTGCTTCGTATTTGAATGGAGCGTGTAGTAAATGCTGTTGTGGGCGTCGCAGAATATGTATAGTAGTATATCCGGTGGTTTTTGATTCGTTTGGTTATCGTTTTGCCCTGTAGTCAGTCATGAATTTTGTGGTATCTTGGATAGCTTCTGGCGTTCTTAAACATGTCTCTGAGGATTACAAACATTCCAAAAGTCTTTTTAAACATAAAATTCTTGACACTCTCTGCGGTTAACAAAATATAACAATACAGTTTCAATCATAGCTATACACCAACCTTCACATACACACACACTCACACTGCATTCACACCAATTCCCTCTCAATAATACACAAAACATAGTTCCGAATAAATAACTTATCTACTTTACTAACCCCATAATTTAAGGAGTCTTGAATTAAGTAATGGATGGAAACCTATAATTGGCTGAAGTAAATAAGTAATTTAATTAAAAGAATTAAACTGTAATGTTGGTTTTCTAAATAAATAAAATAAAACGTTGATAAACTAAGGTTTTTTTTCCCGTTAGCTGGTCAACTATCGACAGATAGTAAACTGTAGCATACTGCTTACTATATGACGCGTTAGTTGATAAACTGCTTTAAACTTGAATTGCAAACGAAATACCAGGACAAAGTCAAAGTAAAGTCAAAGTCAAAGTACTTTATTACTGTAGATATTTACATATACTTAGCAAACGTCAATTTTTCCTCTTCTCTACATTGGACCACTGTGGGAGAGAAGGGCAAAGAAACTCCCACAGATTGATTTTTAGATCTCTTTTAAAAATAGGTTGTGCTAAACTATTTCAAATATGAAAAATTTAATTATTATGATTAATAAGCAGGAAATCAAAATCAAAATCAAAAATCATTTATTTCCATAGGATGTTGTTACATCACTTAGATCCGTCATTACATTTTTTTGGGTGAGTTCACTAACACAATGGCGGAATCTGTGGAGAAGAGCTCACCGAAGAAACTCCACAGTCGTCGCATCTTTTGCGTTTCCTTTTTTAAATAAAATATTGTCAAATTACAAAATGAATGCTAATTATATATCGAAACAGCCTGTTACTCAAACAATCTATTCCCATGGACAGGAATAAATAATTACAAAATTATTAACAGCAAGGCCTGTGTTGAGCTAGATTAAACCCATACAGTCCTGTCATTTAAGTAATCTTGAACATTGTAATATCCCTTTTTTGACAAAGTCGCTTTAACATGCTTTTTAAATTGCTCAAATGGCAATTTCAAAATCTCCAGAGTTATCTTATTATAGTAGAGAATGCACTGACCCTTGAAAGAATTGCTAACCTTCGCGAGTCTAAATCGGGGCGCACACAGTCTGTGATTATTTCTTAGGTTAACATTACAGCTATCGCTAAGTTTGGAAAATGTTGTAAGGTTCTTGCGTACATACATTATATTTTCGAAAATAAATTGACTAGATACTGTTAGTATGTCAATTTCTTTAAAAAGCTCTCTTAAGGAGTCTGTTCGTTTTAAATTATAAATTGCTCGAATAGCTCTTTTCTGTAATAGCTCAAACACTGCGGTAGCTTAGATTAAGACGAGACCGATTTATTCTTCGTGTTAGGTTGACATGTAAGAACAAAAGAAACGTAAATTGTAAACCCTGACGGTCTGGTTTACAATCTGTCGATAGTTGATCAACTAACGCATTAGTTTATCAACTAACGGTTTTGACTATCTTACAGTGACACATATATTGCTTTGGATATAACCTGAGCATGATGATTAAAATACTTTTTTTCAATAAAAAAATGCATGCATGACATATGACGCTCAAACATGGACATTAACAGACAAACACAGAAACATGAAACAAATCACCATGCCATGGAAAGAAGTATGATATATGTATTAAGAGGAAGGACAAATTGTGAAACGAAAAGTATACATGGTATCACCAAAATAAACGATGTGACATCTACAATAGAAGCTATGAAATGGCAGTGGACTGTATAGATAACCCGATTAACGTACAACAGATGGAAACTTCTAACGACAGAGTAAACTACTAAACGTGTTACCACAAAAAATGTTAAACAGCGTTTAACCTCAAAACAAACTTCAAATCCCATACGTTTTCGTTTTTAAACAAGCGTTGAACACTCGTTTATTTTTTTGTGGTAAGGCCCTAATAGACGGCAAACGCAAGGTTCGAAGGCTGATATAGAGGTGCAAATACAAATTGGCATCATTCCATGAAAACCGGTGGAGAATAAGCTAAGGACCGGTCAGCCAGCCGAAACCTGGCAAAAGCTTTTGTCAAATATAAGACAAGAGCTGAAAATAAACAAAAACAAAAATAAATAGACAGATATATAAAATAGGCTCAGAAAATGGATGATTAAATAATCATAATTTTATTTAGTAAGAATTCGAAATTGTATGTCTCCCACTCCCACATATTGATTTTTAGATCTCTTTTAAATAAAGGTTTCATTTAACTACACTGGCCTGCAAAACTAAGTACTACACTTATATATTTTTTTCTAAATTATAGAAGTGAGAGTTTTGAAATAAAAAACGTTTTATAGGAAATTTTATCTGCTTTCTTTGAAACTATAGTAAAAACTCTTTTTGGAATCCTTTTTCATTCGAAAGTATATCCTGTTTACTTAAAAAGTTATCGCAACAAGTAGTAATATGCTTTTTGCAAGTGTGTTACTTAGTTTTGCAGGCCAGTGTAGTACAAATATTACATATTATAAATAATTTGCAGGAATAAATAATTACAAAATCATAAAGCGAGTTCTGTGTTGAGTTAAATTAACACGATTAAAAATTGTATCATTCCTTTTCAGATACAGATTTTTTTATGAATTTGAAATTGCTCAAATTCGAAACGCGAGAACTTTTCAACATTTTCCAAAATTAGCAATAGCTTTAATGTAAACCTGAGAAATAATACCCTTTAAAATATTTAAGCTGAAGACTTTATTTGAGCTATCGATAAAATATTCCTCATGAGTAAGCCATTAGAAATAAAAATAACCATAATACAACTGACAAACAAGTTGTTAATAGACATGTAATTGAAAAAAAAAACTAAATAACCGTTACAAAAACTGCTCAAATAAGTTATTAAATTGCAACGGAAAACTGTTTTTTCTGATATCCTAATTGCTATATTAGGGCCTGGGAATGAGTCGAGGGATCTATTCCACTTCTGATGACAGGTGATCGATTAGTTACGATCTCCTACTATGGCTGCCTTAGACGAATAATTATCACTATTTTAGTGGCTCTGTGAGCAATAGGCCTCGCGAGCAACACAGGAAATTTGGGTTATTTTTTTCATTATTCCCCCCCCCCCCCCCCCCCCACAGCCCCGTTTGTATCAATAGGTAGAAACTTATGAGTGCACCTGTTTACGAGATTTGAGCATGAAAGTAGCCACCAACACTTTGTTAACCCCATATCTCCGCCATTTTGAAAACATCCAAAAACTGAATCGACAAAAAAATACATATATTTATCGAACCAGCTCACAAAATTTCACAAGAATCAGCTGAGAAATGCAACCTATAGAGTAGAACAGACATGGACATACAAAGGCATTTTTGCCGAAGCTGAAACCGAGACACCACGCTCGCTGCGCTCGCTCGGTCAATTTTTCTCACTTGGCTCCCATATGGCTGTTAAACATTTCAACTATTATGTAATAATAAAAGTAATACCTTGGACACTATTTACACACATTGATCTAGCGCCAAACTAGGATTCCCTGTATCTTGGGTACTAGACAACGATACACTTACTTGTATATATAAATGTTATACTTAGATAGATAAACAACCATGACTAGGGTACAAACATCCGTTCTCATCAACAAATATTTGCCCCCACCGGGACTCGAACCCGGGACCCTTGGCTTCGAAGGCAGGGTCACTGCCGACTCGGCCATTCGGGTCGTCACAGTGTACAGTGAATGTACACGAATAAGACTCAAGTAGGCCAGTCTCGATGATATTAGACTGTACACATTCGCCCTTTAATCGAATGAGATCTGTTGTATATATGTTGCATAATAATTAGAAAAGTCCGATAAAGGCTTTTATCTACACACGTATCATAAACCCTCTTTACTGCGTACAAAAACCGCTCGTTACGATCAGCATAATGTTAAACTACTTTGTAATAACTCATTTCTTATCTGAATATTGAACATTAGGACCATAATGTGTAAATTTTCTACATATTATGACATTCAAATTTCGAACGCCGACGCCCGCCTGCGTGCCGCCCCTACTTTGTCTGTGAAGTTGGTACTACAGAACAAGCTAAACAACTCAGCCACAATGCCGGTCAAACATGCGGTTCCTGAACACATCAAAGAGAGCTTATGATATTTGCGTAGATAAACTAGTGTATGTAACTGTACATAATTAGGCATTAAAACTCTCGAGTGATATTATTATGAAACTCGCCTTCGGCTCTGTTTAATTTCCCACGCCTACCGAACGGCGTGGGATCATAAGGGGGTTGTGCATTTGCCACGTGTGAGAAAAGAAGTGATGAAATTGGTTACTGACCTTGTCTCCCTAGGCAGGAAATCGAAAGCTCGATTCGAGACGGGAATACGGGAAAAGGGCACAGTTTGGGATAGGATATGGAGTGAATCGAAACCTATCGTTGCTGCCGACGCTGTCGCCGGCGTGCTGCCTGCCGTGACCGTGGAGTCGCCGCTACCGATGCGACGATGTCCAATCAACCGGGATCACTTGGCCGCTGACGCGAATCTAATTACCATCAATAGCCCGACGCTATGAGGTAGATTTACACTCTGACCAGGCCCGATGCCTGTACGATAATTGGTACACCGAAATACCATCACGGGGCCCGAGCCGCCATGTTATTCTCACCGATGAGACAGACCAAGAGAAAGATTAACCTCCAATTTTACATCTCGTTCCGGTACGAGTGACAGCTGCTAGTGCCGTTTTCGCTAGTGATGTCTCGATTACTCGCGATCGATTCGCGCAACAAAAAACCGGTGCGTTTCCGACGCATAAATTTTAAACAGTCACCCGCCCGGACAGGCCCGAACCTGTCCCTAATCAATAGGAAGGCGAGAAAGTGTTGCGACCGCTCTCTTGAGGACCGAGTCCCCACCCTGACTTCTGCTGATCGAGGCGTGCCATCCCGACCCGTGTACAAATTGACGATCCGTCCTCGTCTCCATCTCAATGATGGCAGGTTCGCATCCTTAATCAGCACCCCCCCGACTTGAGGGGGGCTCGTCCGGTCAGTCCACTTAAGGCGCTGCTGCAAGATGTGCAAGTACTCAAGGGACCACCGTTTCCAAAAATCTTGAGCCATCTGCTGCAACATCTGCCACCTAGTTAACCGACTTAACTTAACATCACCGAATGGGTATTCTGGCAGGGCGTTAAGGGGCTGACCTATCAGGAAGTGACCCGGCGTCAACGCTTCCAAATCATTTGGATCCGAACTGAGCGGGCACAACGGACGCGAGTTCAGTGTCATTTCAATTTTACAGAACAGCGTCGCAAGCTCTTCAAAGCGTAGAGAGGTCTCACCGATGATCCTCGTCAGGTGCGACTTGGCCGATTTAACCGCAGCCTCAAAAATTCCTCCCCAATGAGGACATCCCGGCGGACTGAAAACCCATTCAATCCCTCGTTGGGAGCAAGCTGTACCGATGGCGTCCTGGTTACCGTTCAGGAATTGAGTGACCTCCTGCAGATATCGCCTGGCTCCGACAAAATTTGTGCCGTTGTCCGAACGGATTAATGTCGGGAGGCCCCTTCGTGAGACGAACCGATCCAGACATGCGATAAATGCCTCCGTAGTGAGGTCACTGACCACCTCCAAGTGGACTGCCTTCGTGGCCAAGCACACGAAGACGCACAGGTATGCCTTCACTTATCTGGCGTTCCATAGCTGTGAAGACTTGACCATGAATGGTCCCGCGAAATCCGTTCCGACACCCGCAAAGGGCCGGATTTCGTTAACCCTATCCGAGGGCAAATCGCCCATCTGGGGCTGCATCGTAGCCGCCTTGGCCCGATAACAAGGCAGGCACCGAAATACGACGCTACGCACTAAGCGTCTTCCCGATAGAATCCAGAACTCGCGCTGGAGAAACGCCATCAAGGCGTGGCATCCGACATGCCCATTCCGAATGTGTCGATCCTGAATCAACAGTTCGACCAACTTCCCTTTCCTAGGGAGTAACAACGGGTGGCGAGCCGCATAAGGCAGGTTGGCATTCCGCAGCCGACCTCCTACCCTCAGCAATCCTTGAGGGTCAATAAACGGGTTGAGCCGATCCACAGCTCCCTTCAGTTGGACGCGTCCGCGTCTCAGAATGTCCAATTCGGACTTAAAGTGCACCGTCTGCACGTTCCGTACCAATGCGAACAACGCATGGTTCCGTTCCCGTGGTGTCAGGACCGGTGTCCGCACTCGTTGCGCCTCAGAATTCCGAAAATTCCGCGCAAATCGGCAGATCCAGGCGGTCACATTGACCAGCTTGTCGAGCGAGCTGTACCGTTCCAGCAGGCTGAACTCCTCTTCCGGCTCTGGCTGCGTCGTACAGACACCGACTGTCAAGGCGCCGTTCGCCGTGGTAACGCGTGGACTCATTGGCCAATCCGATTCGGCTTGAGTCAACCATTTTGGACCCCACCACAAGGGATGTCCAACCAGCTCCGGAGCGTGACACCCACGAGACGCACAGTCTGCTGGGTTCATTTCCCCTGGAACATGTCTCCAGATCAAGGGAACCTCCGAAGTCAAAATCTGCGAAACCCGATTCACCACAAAAATCTCCAGCTTGTGAACTGAAGCCTTCAGCCAGCATAACACGATCTGGCTGTCCGTCCAAGCGTAGACCGTATCTTCCAACGCTATTGACCCACGAAGAACCGTCATCGTGTGGTTGAGCAGACGAGTCAGGAGAGCCGCTCCCGAATGCTCTAACTTGGGAATGGTCAGGCGAGTGCGCAACGGCGCAACCTTGCTCTTGGCCATGACCAACCGCACATCAACCTCCCCCGAGGAGTCGACCGTACGCAGATACACCGCAGCTCCGTAGCCCTTCTCCGAGGCATCGCAAAACCCATGCAGGGTGGCGGTGTATCGTTTGGTGGGGACCAACCTCCGTGGCAGTGAAATCCGATTAATGCCAGGGAGGGTCGAAAAGAACGAGTCCCACTCCGAGCTCAATGACCCGCCGATCGGGTCGTCCCATTTCAGCTCAGCAGACCACCTGTCGCACCGAGGGCGACAACCGTACGTGAGGGTGTGAGGCCATCACATTAGGCATGACTAATGCCGTGACCGTCAGATTCACCGATAAATCCACCCGTGACGAGAGAGTAATCCGAAATACTCCCTTAACGGAACCGACTTCCTTGTTCCCAATTCCCCGAATGGAATGTGGATACTCCCTTACCGAAATGCCCAACCGTCTTACAAGGTTGCACGAGACTAAGCACCCCTGGGCCCTCGAGTCCAATAGTGCTCGTGCCACACAAGATTTGCCGTCCGAACTCCACGCTATCACCGAGGCGGTGGGGAGCATGACCGTCTGTGGAGTGGCGGCACCCTGTAAGTGGGCGGCGTGTCCCTAGCGGGAACCCCCGCGGGATCCGAACCCGCTCAGACCTCCGTCGGCCTGGTAACTCGGCTGCTGATATGCCACCGGTGGCATATCAGACCGCATGTACATTAGGGGGTCCCAACCCGCATAATAGGCCCCTCGCTGTCCCGGTACCCGACCATACCGGACTGCGAACGGTGTACCCGGTGGCCACTGTGGATGGAGGGGGGAGAGCGGATCCAACCTGGGGCGCTCTAGGAATGGGGGCGACATCCGACTGTTCGCCTCCCTGTTCGCCTCCCAGAGCGACGGGCAGGGTGGCGCAGAAGGTGGTGGGCTCCCAGCCTTCGCGCCACTCATAGGTGCCATCTGACACCCGCCCGTAACACGCGATGAGCCAGCGGCCCGAAGTCCTCGCTGACCCTGGATAGCGGCGACCGAACCCCGGCTATCCCGCCTGTTACCCCCCGCGCTGCCCCCTTCCCCTCGGGGGGGGGTCCCGTCCGCGGGTACCCCAGTCACCCCGTTGGTGACTCCCGTTGCCCGGAGGGGGACTGGGTCCGGCCCTGGTTGGGCCCTGTGACCGACCAACCTGAGTCCGGCCCTGGTGACCGTCCGATGGGCCTGACCGGTTCAGGCACAACACGACGTGGTGCCTGCCACCGCAGCCCTCACAGGGGGACGCCCGTGAGCACTCGCTCAGCGGGTGCGGCCCCAAGCAACCGAAACACAATCGGTGGCGGAAGACCACCTTCCTGCGGGCAGCCACACCGAGCGCCTTAAAGTTGGCGCAACTGGTCACCTCATGACCGGCACTGTCGCTGTGCACACAGCCGTCACCCGACGGCGCGGCACTCAAAACGCCAAATTGTTTTGACCGACCACCCCCCCGTGGGGGTGGGGGGCGCGGCCCCTCCCGCATCCCCGCTCGTTGGCGCTGCACACTGGCCTCCGAATCCATGGTGTCGCATCGCCTGCATTCACCCTCAAAAAACTCCGTTAATTGGACGAGCGTGGGCAGTTCCGAGCTACTGCCCCCATGCAGCTGTTCAAACCGACTTTGAACAGCTGCAGGCAACCGTGACAAAACCATATATGACACAATATATGACCATTGGTTTACCGGCAGACCAAGGTTCTGAAGGGCCTTAGTGGCCACCAGCACAGGGTTGAGCACCTGTACCCGGATGTCAACATCCCGGGTTACTCTTGGGATGCTGAACAGCTTCCCCAGCTGCGCATCAACCAACCGCCTTTTGTGTTGGTAGCGGTCAAACAATATGACCCGGGCAATCTCATAATTGCCCGCCGTAACCGTTAGGTGACCGACCAACTCCTTCGGTTCACCCCGCAGTGCCATCAATAGCTGGGCCAACTTGTAGGCGCTGTCCAGGTCGTCCCGACCGTGGACCAGGCCACTCATCAATAGCCCCACCGAAGGCCGGAATCTCCAGGTGTGGAAGCCGTCCAACCACACCCTTAGGGGGGGGGGGGGGTCTCCGCTACCCTCCCCGCGGTCATCCCGACGCGACCGCTTAATTTTTTCGGCGCGACGCCCGATGTCGCCCAAGCACTCCATCGCTTGGTCAGCATCCGCGCAGAGCTGCCTCACTGCAGCCACCGAGGCCTCATCCGTAAGCCCGAGGGCTTCAGCCTCGGCAGCCAGCCGACACACCTTCCCGACGCGTGTCATTGCGTCCTCCACACGCTTGAGCAGGACATCGTCCATGTCGTGTCGCTCCACATACTTGTGAGTATGGGCGAGCCATCTCATCTCCTCACGGACACCATACCGCAGTACCGTCAAGGGCGAAGGTGCCATGGTTACCGATTTAATTGTTCCTGGCCCTATGCTTCACTGCCGAACTAAGCACAGCCAGATACCAGCACTTTCCCGTCAGCGCTGGGCACAGAAATTAAAACTAAGTTGTAAAACCCAAGGCAACCACTAAACAATTAAATCATAAACAATATTTAATATGGTCGCCCTGTGGACATACACCTTATAATATACACTCTAAATCAATTAGAGAATGCCACCATGTGGTACAATCCAAATAACACACAAAAGGTTATTATAAAAAAAAACTATTTTTCTAGTAGTGGCCCCTCCGATAGGAACCACACTTCCTTTGAGGTCAGCAAAATCAGCTTAATACCCCTTAAATAGCCTGACCCTGCTGTGCAAACCGAAATAACACTGTAGGACTATAGAACCCGACGTTCTATCGCAAGTAATACAATCTAGTTACTTCGCAGAATGACTGTTCAATCTTTTATGCTCAACAACAGTAGTTCCGACTACAATTTTATAACAACTGTTAACTAAATTGGCACTTATACTTTCACTTACCGAAAATGAACTTTAATCGTGGTATACCGACCACAGACTCATTGCCGACTTGAGCCAATCTGGGATATTCTTTTCTCCCAACTACAATGTGACAAAGGCAACCCTACCGTGAATCGATGATTTCCCACTAGGAAACCACGCTCTGCTACCAAAATTTTTAATTTCCCACGCCTACCGAACGGCGTGGGATCATAAGGGGGTTGTGCATTTGCCACGTGAGAGAAAAGAAGTGATGAAATTGGTTACTGACCTTGTCTCCCTAGGCAGGAAATCGAAAGCTCGATTCGAGACGGGAATACGGGAAAAGGGCACAGTTTGGGATAGGATATGGAGTGAATCGAAACCTGTCGTTGCTGCCGACTTTGTCGCCGGCGTGCTGCCTGCCGTGACCGTGGAGTCGCCGCTACCGATGCGACGATGTCCAATCAACCGGGATCACTTGGCCGCTGACGCGAATCTAATTACAATCAATAGCCCGACGCTATGAGGTAGATTTACACTCTGACCAGGCCCGATGCCTGTACGATAATTGGTACACCGAAATACCATCACGGGGCCCGAGCCGCCATGTTATTCTCACCGATGAGACAGACCAAGAGAAAGATTAACCTCCAATTTTACATCTCGTTCCGGTACGAGTGACAGCTGCTAGTGCCGTTTTCGCTAGTGATGTCTCGATTACTCGCGATCGATTCGCGCAACAAAAAACCGGTGCGTTTCCGACGCATAAATATTAAACAGGCTCATTTCATAAACCCACTCTCGAGTTTTAATGCCCTCCATTCTGTATCAATCACATAAACAACTATTAAAGAGCTTGAATTTCCTCAATTATATTGATTGTACTACTTCATTCTATCATGTCCATGTTCATGTCACGCAGAATTGATTATTGAACGATTGATTACGTGGGCACATCTGTGCCCTGCCATCTAGTATCGGAAAATGTGTTCAACGAATTGTTTTAGTAGTAGTATAAAACTTACTCAACTCGAATATGCTATTCATCGGTCGAAGGTCCTTAGTAGGGCCCACAACATGTGTTAGAATCGATCACATCAAGTGCACGAGGACAGGACAAGTGCCTGTTTGTCTCAGGTGTGTAGACAGACTGACAAACTTTGTATAAGTATAATTAACTTTTTATGTAGACAGGTTTATTTGAAGAGAGGACCGTTTCTATTGTTAATTAGGTTTCACAAAATCTATTATCATACATGTATAGAAGCGGGGGGGGGGGGGGGGACAGGCTACCGAGTATTCCGAACAAAAATTCTCAAGAAATATACAGGGTGTAACAAAGAGGTGTAGTCATATTTTAAGGGGTTGTTAGTGACATAATTCTGAACAGCTTACACTATGTTTGATCACAGATTTCTTTGTTCATTTTTCCATATAAATCAGGTGACCGCCCTGACGAAAATGTATGGAGAGGGTTGGAGGAGAGATTTTTGTAAAGTGTCTTAACTGCCCTAGACATATTAAAAAAAGCCAGAAAATCAAACAAAGCGCCTCATCTTATCCCACTCGTAGTGGCAGAGGAACAGTTATTACGATAATGAATAATAAATGAAAAAGAAATAAATGTAGTCCAATAATGTCCCCACTGAGGGGCGTGGGTCTTTAGCCGGATATGAGTAAGACTGAGCCAAACGCGACCACGCTGGCTCAGTGCGGCTTGATGGAAGGGTTAGTGGCCAATCCGTCTGTCAGAAGCTATCAAGCTGCTAATAAATTATTATTTGCCACAAAACTGCCCACGTTAAGCCTGGTATTCAATACTCCGTTTCGATTTCAAGGGGCTAGCCCTTCGATGCTATCGACAAGACATGTTGAACAAGTAATAAATCTGTTAAATTAAGCAGAAGGTAAGCAAGGGCTTGGTTTACGAGCGAAGAAAGGGATAATGATGTGTGCGGTGTCTGTGTGCAGACCTCTCCAAACAGCCTTGATGACATCACCTAATAAGTTAGTCGGATAGTGCGTAATAATAAAAAAAAAGTAAAGTTTGACGTAATTCTTCAATGGTCACGTGGTTGAATGCTCAAATTGCTGACTTTAAGAGTCGGCCAAATTAACGTATGCATGTGTATGTCTTATAAAGGGTAAAAGGCGCAAAGAGCGGGTGGCGAAACGGGAATTCAATATAGTTCTTATTTATCAATATAGTAAGTATTAATTAGGTAATTATTTTAATTAATATGATTTTATATACAGGATGTTTGATAGATCTATGTAAAGACTTGAAGCTAGTACACACCATTTAGAACCATTTGAGCCAAATTTTCCTAAGGCGAAGTCTTACCGTTTATTCTTTATTTATTTATTTGGCGAAAATTCCTAGTGTTTCACAGTTAATCGATAGAAGTTGCGATATCAAACTATAATTTTATGATATTTATATTTATTCTAATTGAACACTTAATGAATATTCGAATACATCTTAATCTGTGCATCTGAGACTTTGTTTTGACAGACCTTTGAAGAACAGAAGGAAAGTAAGAAAATAAGTATCAGATGCACATATCAAGATTTATTGTAATGTTCATTAAGTAAATCATCAGAATCGATTTTAAAAAATCCAATTATTGTTTAATTCCGCAATTATTATCGATCTGTCGGCGGCCGATCGTCAAATTCGGCACATCATGATGTGCCTCGGCATAATCATGATGTGGCGGGATTTCTTGATCTGCCATGTTAAACCCGCCATATCGTTTCAAGACCAACGTTTGACGATCTGCCAGTCTCTAACTCGGCATATCGAAAAGTAGGGTGATAGTGATAATACATTTGACTCGGTAGCCAAATGTATTATTATCACTAGCTCCATAAGCAACCAGCGGAAAGAGCTTGCAACTGAAAGTAATGAAAAGCCAAACTTGACTAGAGTATGTTATTGTGGCTAAATTTCAGTTGTGTTATAGGATAGGTTGGAACTTAGAAGAAGCAACACCGGAGCGGAGCGTAGCTAAACGGAGTGGAGCGAAGTGTATGCAAATAAATACAACATTTCGTAATGAGGATAATAAAAGTCTCGAAAATATCACACTCGTATACCCAATAGTAGTCCAACGGCTCCCGTATGATGGTCCTACTTTTCTTGATTTGGGTTATAACCTAGAAAAATATTTATGGATAATTATTTTTAAAGGCATACAGAAATAGTCATCTAGCATATACGAAACAACAAAAAAAAACCTTGTAAAAATGAAATAGATTTGTTTATTCGTAAAATTTTAACTATTTTACGATGTGACGTTTTATCCTTTGGCCGTATCATGATGTGGCGAAGCGTTTACTGTGAATATCTATAAATGTTTGGTTCTCATCGATTTGCCGGATTTTGGTTTGGGCACATCACGATGTGCCCCATAGACAACGGCGTATTTCAAGAAACGCCGCACATCATGATGTGTTCAATTCTACAATCGGCCGCCGACAAATCCAAATTCCAAATTCCAAATGTCTTTATTACTGTAGATATTTACATATACTTAGCAATCGTCATTTTTTGCCACTTCTCTACATTGGACCACTTTGGGAGAAGGGCGTAGAAACTCCAACAGATTGATTTTTAGATCTCTTTTAAAAAAATGCTTGTGCATTAATACAAAATATATATATGTCATTATCATAATTAATAAGCAGGAATAAATAATTACAAAACAGCAAAGTCTGTGCTGAGCCAGATTAAGTCCTGTCATTTAAGTAATCTTGAGCATTGTAATATCCCTTTTTCGACAAAGTCGCTTTAACATGCTTTTTAAATTGCTCAAATGGCAATTTCAAGATCTCCAGAGGTATCTTGTTGTAGTAGAGAATGCACTGACCCTTGAAAGAATTGCTAACCTTCGCGAGTCTAAACCGGGGCGCAAGTAGTCTGTGATTAAGTCTTAGGTTAAAAAATCAAATAAAATCAAATAATTTATTTCGCAAAGCTTACATACTAATTACAGTAGTTGATGGGGCATCCTTTTAAGTATAAAGTACCTGAACCAGGATACGCCGCTCTTCCATATTAAAAATTGTTTGCGACAATTTTAGACTAAAAGAAAAAGAAAAGAAAACTTCTTAAATTAATAACAGATTCGTTACAGTTACATTTAATCTAAGGACTTTATTATAAAACCTAACATAACATTTTTAAATTATACTAAATTAAACTTTACTAGCTATAAGACGTAGATTAGGTATATAAATAAATAAATAAATAGATAAACAAATAAATGGAGATAGATATATACAATATAATAATATATAAACACATACATTTATATATAGAATGAGTAAATAAATAGATCAATATTCAAATGCCTACAAAATAGTATAATAGATAAAGTAGGTTAACATTATAGTTATCGCTAGGATTGGGAAATTTTGTAAGGTTCTTGCGTACATACATTATATTTTCCACCAAACTCCTGTAATATGTTTTATTTTAATGTAAAAGTTTAATTATCTGTGTGCAAGAACTATGAATTATGAAAAAGTCATTATGAAATGGTAGTCATGTATCTGTTCGACGCCAGTTTTAAGTCGGTGGCAAATATAATAATGTATTCTGTGGGTGGCAATGCGCAAAGCATAGGGAACAATAGCTCAGTACAAAACAGAACTATAATAATGCTAAAAAGACGCCGGAACTCAAAAACTATAGTGAAATAACCCACCTTTTTTCACTGTTCTTTTTGCACGACCTTATTCATTTTATAAAAAAACACCTTAAAAAACCTTATTTTTTGTTCCTATCAATTTTTCGTACTATTATCGTGAGTTGTTTAATGAGGATTCACAGCGAGCATGCTGACAAGAATTGACAACTGATCGAACATTTGGCAAGAACGTTGGTAGTAAATATGATAAGATGTTTAACTAACGGCCATATTATTGTTGTCTTTATTATTTTAGTTCGTTGTGCGAATAGCGAATATTTCCTATCGACTTTGCCTTATAAAATAAATAAATTTAGCCCATTACTGTCCCAACCGAGGGGCGAACGGCTTTTACCCGAATACGAGTAAGATTGAGCCATATTCTACTATGCTGGCTCAGAGATAGTGGCCAAGAAGGAAAAGTCTGTCAGAAGTTAACAAGCTACCCATGTAGCCAGGATCTACAGCTTAACTTGTCATCCGAAATAAGCGGGAGCGGAAGCGCCCGAAACAAATGCCACATATAACTTGACACCCCATCCAGTACCCGTCTCGGCCAGATGGTGTAAGATCTGACGATTCTACCTTGCATTTTTTAATATAGAATTGTGTTAATTGACAACAGAACACAAACTGGCTCTACCTGGTTGGTGTCTTTGAACTAAATAAGATTTCAGAGGCCTCACAAAGTCACAATTAATCCAATAAAAACCGGACAACTGCGTGGCGGACTTCGCAAATTTAGGGTTTCGTAATGTATGTAGAATATAAGCAAAAAAAATTGATTAGGAAGATACTCACTTCACATACACCTGGCCAAAATATGACTATCATTCTTCACCAGCAAATAATTACTTTGTTTTTCATAGTGTTTTTATGAATAACAAAGTAATATTTGCGGTTTTTTTAATAAATGTTTCATATCTTAAAAACTGCTTTTTTTATTTTTTTCAAACTAATTTTATTATTTTTTTAGATTTTTTACACTCTTACTTTAAAAGTTAGAGAGGGGGAGAAATGATTTTTTCCACTTTGGAAGGGTCTGTCTCTTTCACGAGTTACTTTGAGGAAAAATGGTTTTAGGAACCTCAATGTCATTTTAAAGACCTATCTATAAACACCTCACATACATAGGTTTAATGTAAAACATAATTTTTGGTTTCAGTTGCATATATGGGAAGCCCCCCTTAATTTTTAATTTTTTCAACTTTTGTAAAAAATTGTAAAGCGGTTTACAGAATACATCTACAAACCAAGTTTCAATTGTTTGTGTGTGGAATAAAGTTGCTGTGACATACCGACGGCCGGACAGACGGACACACAGACTTGACGAAACTATAAGGGTTCCTTGATTCTACACGGTACCCTAAAAATGAAATTGAAAATAGATGCTAACCGGACAACAGCTGTCGGATTAAGTTAGTTAGTTTTAACATCTTTAGGTTAAGATATTTGTCTATAATTCTAATATTGTTAGTATGTTACGATAGTGCAGTTAAAATTGTGGTCTATTCAGGTATTGCCTGTTTACCTCTGGGTTAATGCTTGGCGCAATTAGAAATTAGTGTTTTCGGTCACAATACGTTGCCACCAGGTGACAAAGAAAGTAACGCACCCTCAGACGTTTCAATGTTTCAACTTGTTAGTGACTCGTATGCGCATTATTTTAAGGGCCAATATTGAATACCACAACTGTATGAAAACAGTGGTAGGGAAACCAGCTGCTAGTTCTTATCAGAGTTATTATCTTATGACCAGTCTAACTTGGCCTATAGTTGGGGTTAAATATGCGATACATAGAGGGCAAGATGAATCGGTATCTTGGACTGAACCATAAGTCTACCGTGACCAACGGTTTTCGTCGTGATGATAAAGTTTTTGAAGACAGCTGATGATGTTAGTCCAGTGAATCGGAGAGCTGGCAAATCGGTATCATAGTAATGCCCATAGTCATTATGTGGTAATTTTGTATCTCATAAATAAATGATATATCCAAAAACTCAAGAAAAGTTTACTTTACCTTTTTGTTACAGGATGAATCAAATTAACAGTAGTATTCACTGTTTATACCAAACCTCGATTCTTAGCTCAGAAGTTAATTAATCACCCTAGTAATCAGAAATAAACTGGAAATCCTCTATCACGTGTAATCTTAACACGTTCAGCGCCAGTGTATCTTTAATGATACACCATAGGGTGCTTTGTCACAGGCCAGTGTATCCTTAATGATACACCACACTGCCCGATTTCGGAGGCCGGTGTATCCCACAATATACACTACATATGTTTCATACATTTTAGTAGCGCATTCAAAAGCGTTGGCCCTGGAGAATGTGCCTGTGTTTTTGTGGTGTAAATATCTTAAAAAATAAAGATAATATGGGGTTTTTCTTAAAAAAATACTACAAAATTATAGGTATACACTGACCTGTGAGAAAGCAGCCTATGGTGTATCACTAAAGATACACTGGCGCTGAACGTGTTAATATCTGAAACACAACATCTCCATTTTACCGTTAAGACGTCACTAAACATTTATTTACCTTTAATAGCCTCTTGATCTGATAAAGTTTCCTCACAATGTTCATACCTCATAGCTCGTGCGTGCCACTCCACTGTTACTTGTCATGCAAATGAGAGCGGTTTCAAGCGGTTCCTGCAATATAGATAATATGTCCCTTCAAGAATCCCTTACAGAAGACAATCGCAGCCGGCCCTTGAATCGATCTTATATCGTCTTAATAGGTGTGAGGATAAAGGGTCACATTATCTTGAACTGATGTGTTAATCAATGCATGGGAACCTTTGAGATAAGAAAAGATTAATAGTACATTCAGACGCCGCGAAAGAAGGGCTTGCCGGCTGAGCAGGTAAAGACGGCCGACCGTAGGCTCAAGCAAGCCTTCACGGCCAGAGGCATGTATAGTGCAATGTGTGCATGTAAGTTTAAAAATACTACTAATCGTAAGTTCCGTGCGCCCGTTGATGTCTTATGTTTTAAAAAAAAAAAAAAAAACTTCTCGGCCTAGGCCTGCCATTTTGTTTGAAATTCCTTTACAGTTCCCTCGAGTGTGCGGCCCGAGACGTGCGGCCCGAGACGTGATACTTCCAAGCCTGTTATGACGCACGTAATGACGACATTTCATTGCAAGTTTGAGAAAACTTGTTTAAAGTTATGAAAAACTGTATGATTGTCGTATAATATAATAATAATAAATGTAGCCTATTAATATCCCCACCGGATGGCACTGGCACAGCTCTACGACAACTGCCACCGAGAAGCGACAGTAACCGGGCCGGGAACCACAGCATAAGAGGATAGCTTATTGCCAAATGCCCATCTTTGAAGCGTTACTTCTCATAGAGGAGACACTTCACAAATCCAGCGAAAATATTGTTATGAAGACATCCCTTTCCTTCAATTATAGTATTTTAAAACATCATAATGTCTATGGTAACATATGGAAAAAAAACTAAATACTTATATGGTTTTCACCTAAAACGTGATATTTATTGAAATAATGAAATGTTATTCGTCAACGTACATCAATAAAAAACATTTAAGTGGTGAATGCGCAAGAAAGTAGCTGTAAAATTGCTGGGTACATCGTTGGAAACCACGATAGGCGAAAACCTGTGTTGTGATTTCCAGATCTCAATGAGATTTCTACCACTTGACTGTAATTCGAAGCATAAACAATTGAGACAGGTATATCTGTTTTCCTTTCCTTTTGCCCAAAAAAATATTAAAACAAAATGTCATCCCCCAAATTTTTTCTACAGCCATTTTAATATTGAAATCTGCTAATGCTTATAATGCCAATTATTAATAATATGAATAATGTTAGAACTTAAACTGTGGCAGAACTTAGAGACCTATCAAAATGTTATTAATTAAGATCAGTTTATTACCTATGTTCTTGAATAAATAATTCTTTATCTTCGTCTTTATTTAATGTTTCTGAGGAAAGTTGTGTCACTGGGTGCATCCATTACACCGTCGGGTATTGCGTTGTACCGATTGTTCCCATTAGTCCCCTCTAGCCCAGTCCCGGCACAATAAAGGGACTTATATAGTGTGATGGCCCTTTATCGCCCCTCGAACAAGAAAGTTCCCGTTTTAACCTAAAGGGCGTGTTTTTTAAAGATTTTTTAAAGAAAGGGCTTTTCCAACTTTTCAACTTGGAAATTAAGTGTAGTGGCGCCATCTGTTGTCGAGTATTTGAACTTCATTCAGAACAACGATTATTTGGGTTGCATTTCGAAAGGCGCTGCGAGCAATTGCAGCATGTGTAGTAATGGCGCGAAATTTAAAATTCCAATTTCAATAAAGTTTTAAATTAAATTTGTTACTATTATAAAGTTATTAAATTTTGTGTATTTATACAGCAGTAGCTAACTTATATTTTGGAGTTAAAGCGACATAATTTTAGTTATTCAAATTAGTTCTGAAAACATTTTAAAATTTAAGTTTTGAAATTTCGCGCCTTTACTACGTATGCTATAGCTGCAGAACCTATTGTTACGGCGGACGATTATGTCGAGAACATTCTAGAAGGTGTGAGAAAGAAAATATTCTCAAACTTTCTCGAATATCATAGAGCCTAGCTCTCTGAATATATAAGAGCCCGGTGTCGCCCGCCAGATTTAGTTTGATTTGAACAGCGAAACAAGCGATTTCGAAACGAAAAGGAAAGAAGTTATCTGTGAGCCTTTATTTTGAAGTATCATGTGTGAGTACTTTTAATAGTGTGTTTCATTAATTCTCGATTTTGAAGCGAAGAATAAAAAAGTTGTCTGTGAGCCTTTATTGTGAAATATCAAACATGAAAATTTTTAATAGTGTGTTAATTAAACACACTATTAAAAGTTCTCACATTTGATATATGGCGGAAATAAAAAGAATATCGAAGAAATGAAACGGAAGAAGAGTACGAAGCACGTTTACAATATCAATGAATCAGAATGAGCACCCTGAGAAGCATAAAAGGCGAAGAAAGAAAAGAAAATAAAAGAATTGAAGAATCGAGAATTTTAAAAGATAATCTAACAAAGGAAGCATTCCACTACGAACCGACGAAAAAATATTAGAATCATAAATATGTTGTAATCGGAAAAATGAATAACATTTGCCAATTTTGCCACGCGAAAAAATTCAGTAAAGAAACACCTCTGTTGCATGAATGGAAAAATTCGATTACCACCACTGGAAGCACCTCCGCAGGAATTTCTACATTACATGACCGGGGAAACACTAGAATCAAAACACTTTCTTCAAAATATAAAATCATACAACTCCTGCTTTCAAATGACTTCTTTCGGTGTTACTTCGACTAACACTAATGGGAATTAATTTGAATATGTATTTTCAATGCAAGGGCAAATTTATCACAAAATAGGATTGTTACTACCAATTCCTAACGAAGACTATAAATTTCTGAAAGTATATTTCATCGGCAATGAAGAACAATAAATTGATCAACGATGCACAAATTTTAATGGATTGAGACGCGAAATAATCCAAGATGTACAGAGGATCTTACACAAATACAATCAAATGATTTACATACTCAAAACAACATTAGACCGCCTGATTTCTGATGACTATAAAATTGTAGTAAAGACCACGTGGAGAACACGAACGTAGATTTAATGCCCCTCAGATAGATGAAGTCGCCATCGTAATTGTGGACAATGGAAATACAAGCCGTGATATAATTGTACAACGAAGAAGAAAAGGATTACAACGTATTGCAGAGACACACCGTTCATATGATGCTCTTCAATATCCGTTAATATTTCTGCACGGAGAGGATGGATATAATTTCAATATATCATACATCAACACTCGCCGTTTATTCCATCAATTTCTGGTAGATATGTACGCAAAAATAGAAGCAGAATGGACGCTTTTCATAAGACTGAATCAGAAGAAACTACGCACAGAAGAATACATCCACCTTCGAGACGCGATCATAAATGACGACAATATTGACAATATTGGAACAATGGTAATGTTACCCTCATCATACATAGGAAGTCCAAGACATATGCACGAATATACTCAAGATGCCATGACCTACGTAAGAAAATATGGACGACCTGATCTCTTCAAAACATTTACATGCAACTCATCATGGCCAGACATTAAAGAACATCTAAAATACGGACAAACCTCCATGGATCGACACGACATAATAGCCCGAGTTTTTCGACAAAAACAAATAAGATTTATTGAAGTCATTACAAAATACCACATCTTTGGAACCGTTAGATGCTGGATGTATACAATCGAGTGGCAAAAACGAGGATTACCTCACTCACACAATTTCATATGGCTACTAGATAAAATTTATCCCACGGATATCGACAAAATCATCTAAAATGTTCCAAGCACACATACACGTTGAATACTGCAATTCAGTAAAATCGATTAAATATATATGTAAGAACGTAAACAAACGTATGGCAGTATTTCAAATAGTCCAAAATAGCGTACAAAATAACAGAAATGATGAGATCTTCATGTACCAAATGGGAAGATACATCAACAGTAACGAAGCAGCGTGGAGGATTTTTAGTTTTCCCATACACGAACGCGAACCAGCTGTGCAAAATCTAGCAATACATTTGGAGAATGGACAGAGAGTTTACTTCACAAAAGACTCGGCTAGAAAAATTGCAAGCGAACCACCTCAGAACACAACATTTACAGCTTTTTTCCAACTGTGCCAAACGGATCTATTCCCAAAGACATTACTGTATGTCGACGTCCCTATTTATTATACGTGGGACAAAGCAAAGAAAAATTTTTCAACGGCGAAAACAAGGAATGCCAGAGGAGGGTCATCCAGAAATCATGAAAACTAACGCAATAGGTCGAGTATACACTGTATATCCAAACAATGCCGAATGTTTCTATCTCCGGATATTGTTACACGAAATACGGGGACCAACAAGTTTCACAGATCTCAGGACCATTGACGGCTACCTATGCCAGACGTACAGAGAAGCATGTCAACGCTTAGGATTATTGGAAAACGATAACCACTGGGAATTAACACTACAAGAAGCCACACACACAGCTTAAGCTGAACAAATTCGAGAGTTATTCGCCATAATTCTAACAACATGTAACCCATCAAACCCAAAACAGCTATGGGACTTTTCAAAAGGAGTATGAGTGATGATATATTGTACCAAATCCGACAAACTAATCCAGAACTGACTATAAAATTCAATGACGACATCTTCAATGAAACACTCATTCGCTTAGAAAATAAATGTTTAGCAATGAATAACCAGGCCTTAGTAGAACTTGGAATGCCAGCACCACAAATAAATGCTTTTAGTGTGCTAAACTACGAAATTACAAAGGATTAAAGCTACAACGTCAATGAACTGCTTGAATACATTGCTCACAACAAACCACTCCTCAATGACAATCAAAAAAAAGTTTACAACGTTATAATGAACCGGATAAATAACAACACTGGTGGAATTATTTACTTGGAAGCACCAGGAGGCACCGGTAAAACGTTTCTAATAAATCTAATACTGGCGGAAATACGTGCTAAAAAACACATCGCACTGGCACTAGCATCATCCGGCATTGCAGCCAGCCACACTTATGGAAGGAGGACGAACTGCCCATTCTGCCTTACAACTACCGTTGAATATAGCCGAACAACAATTCCCGGTATGAAAAATCTCAGGAAAATCTGGACGGGGTCTTGGATACTCTCAGGAGATTTTCGCCAAACACTTCCAGTTATTCCCAAGTCAACACCAGCAGACGTGATCAATGCATGGTTAAAAAAGTCACATCTCTGGCGATAAGTACAAATACTGCGATTAACAAAAAAATGAGAGTTGAATTATCAAAAGATGAAACAACAGCACATTTTGCTAAAATACTTTTATAAATAGGCGAAGGTACATATCCTACTGACACAAACGATCGGCCTCATTGAACTCAATAGTGATTTCTGCAAGATAGCCACTACTGAAAACGAACTAATCGACAAAATTTATCCAAATATTATTCAGAACTAAACCAACGTAGAGTGGTTATTTCAAAGAGCAATTTTGGCCACTAAAAATAATATAGTTGATGATATCAATTTTAATATTCTAAAGAAAATACCTGGTGAAGAGAAAATATATAAATCGATCGACACGATGGTATCCAATGAAGAAAGTGTCAACTTCCCTACTGAATTTCTAAACTCTTTACAAGTACCAGGAATGCCATTACACTGCCTTCGTCTGAAAATTGGATCTCTAATCATACTACTCAGAAATCTCAACTCCCCAAAACTATGTAATGGATCGAGGATGATCGTAAAACAGCTATCGAATAATATCATTGAAGCTGAACTTATTTCTGGAAAGAACAAAGGACACACAGTATTAAATCAAATCAAATCAAATCAAAACTTTATTGCACCATAATGTATAATACCTAGAATACCACTGATCTCTTCTGAATTGCCATTTAAACTTAAAAGGAAGCATTTACACTACTTGTTTACAAACAAGTAGTGTAAATGTTTTCTATATTTTTTTTTACTTTTTATGTCATAGTTATTTTTTTTATTTCAACTACCACGTAATCTCACATCAACTCCCGAGCGAAGCCGGGTATCATAGCTAGTTTCTTAATAATTATAACACCGATGTTATTTGTGTTACAGAACACTGGTTAAAGGAAAATATGCTGTCTTTGATTACAAAATTGTCAGTGGTTACAGTAGAAATACTGCTGATAGAGATTCTTTAATCTTAGTAAAAAATAATATTAAGGTGAAACAAGGGAAAGATATTCTTGCACTTACTGTTGAAAGACAAATAGAGGTATCCTGTGTTGAGTCAGATAGTCATGTTATTGTTTGTATCTACAGGCCACAGGGATGAAAAAGGCCATGGCATTTTCGAAATATTTGAGAAAATTATGGAGGAAGCCCTCACTAAACTATGTAATAACAGAAAAAAGTTAATTATTTGTGGCGATCTTAATGTACATTTGCTTGTAGGAACAACAACTGCTTACCGTCCGATCACAGTCGTCAAATAGTTATTCCCAATTGCTAGTAAGGATAAGTGTTATGTATGTATACGCGGCGCGGTTTACCCAATAAAACAGTTCAGTAGCTAACCGTCGTTTCACTCACGTACATTTAATTTTGGCGACGAGGATAATTACCGTAAAATGGCAGGCTATCTCGGAAACCTAACGGTATTCGACCACAAGATACAAGGACGTTTTCGTGAATCGTGTAAATAATTTCTTCAAGGTGAACAAAATAACAGAAAATAAACGGAGCATTCTCATAACCTATTTGTCGAATGACTCGTACAAATTAGCGCGTGACCTAGTTCATCCGAGGGATATCGAGGTAAGCTCATATGAAGATATCATCAGTGCATTGGACAAACATTTCACGCCGAAGAGGTCAACATTTGCTGACCGGGTGAAATTCTAGACAGCTACCAAGGAGGTGGGAGAAACGATGGAAACATGGCTGGCGCGACTGAGGGGTCTCGCGGTGTACTGCGGATTCGGTACGGCCTTGGAGACGATGCTACGTGACCGATTCATTCTGGGGCTTCCTGAGCGGAACAAATTGTTCGAGGAGGATGCGGTAGACCTGACAGTGACAAAGGCGCTGGAGCTAGCTCAGAAGGCGGGGTGTGCCCTTATGGCGAGGACAGCGGCAGGAGGTGGCGGTGACGAGCAGCAGGGAGCTGCTGCAAGTGGCAGCGGTGCTCGTGTCAAGGAGGAGCCGATATTTCGTATAGGAGGTGGCGGTCGAGGCCGCGGCCGCGGGTCGTTCTCCCGGTCACCGCGACGTGGCAATCGTGAAAATGTCGAGGGCAAAAGTCACTCGATGAACTCATGCCGTTATAAAAACTACAAGTGTGATTCTTGTGGCCAAAAAGGGCATCTAAAAAAGGTGTGTCAACTGAAGAAGCATTATTCCAGGCTAAAAAATATCACAGAAGCCCAGGCTGCAGGTGACAATGGGTCGGGCAGCGATTGTGAGGAATGCAAAATGTTTAATTTAAGGTATGTTCACCAGGCACCCTATACCGTAAAAGTAATTGTGAATGACTATCGTATATGCATGGAAATCGACTCGGGGTCAGGGATATCTGTGATATCAGATTAGTTATGGTCTAAACATTTTCCTAACTGTAACCTAGAGAGTTGTTACTTAAGATTATGTCTATATACAGGACATAAAATCGAACCATTAGGATATTTTAAGACAAATATCAAATACAATAACATAGAAAAGGAAATGTCATTATTTGTAATTCAAAATGGAGGCCCTCCTCTACTTGGCCGTGATTTTATGTCCGCATTTAATGTTACTTTCACATCTGTAAATCATGTGACATATAACAGACGAGTGAGGTAAAGGATTTAATGAGGAAGTACGCTGAATTGTGGAAAGACGAATTAGGAAAATTCAATAAATTTAAAGTGAGTCTCCAGGTTCATTCAAATGAAATACCAAAGTTTTTATAAGCCCAGACCGGTACCGTTTGCCCTCAAAGATAAGGTGGAGGCGGAGCTAACGCGGTTAGAAGAGTTAGGTATTATAGTTCCAGTATCATATTCAAAGTATGGGACGCCAATTGTGCCTGTTTTGAAAGCGGACGGGAATATCAGAATATGTGGGGATTACGCGCTAACGATAAACAAGGTATTAAAAGTTGATAAATATCCTTTTCCACGGATTGAAGAAGTCTTTGCCAAACTCCAGGGGGGCGAACAGTACACCAAGATAGTATTTCCCAGGTCATAACTACAATCAGTGCGACTAAGGGGTTGTTTGAATTCACCAGATTAGTTTTCGGCCTCGCTAACGCTCCCGCTGTATTCCAGCGCGCCATGGAGGCATTGCTTATAGGGATAGATGGGGTCGTTGTATGGTTAGATGATATCTGCATTACAGGGCCAACAAAACAAATACACTTAGCTAGGCTAGAATCCGTGTTAATGAGACTACAAGAGGCAGGACTAAGATTGCAAGAAAGTAAGTGTGAGTTTTTCCGTGACAGCGTCACTTACTTGGGTTATGTAATCGATAAAAACGGTTTACGTACATGTCCAAAGAAAGTGGAGGCTATAAGCCAGTGTCCGCAACCAAACAATGTAAAAGAAGTAAAACGGTTCTTGGGCATGGTTAATTATTACCGACGTTTCATTTCGGGGGCATCGAGCATGTTAAGCCCATTAAATGAGCTTCTCTGCGAGGATGTTGAATGGCACTGGGGAGAGAGACAGCAGCAAGCCTTCGAGCAAGTGAAGGCAGAGCTGGCTTCGGAGCGCGTGCTGACGCATTTCGACCCGGCTGAGCGGCTGGTGCTGACGGTGGACGCGGGCCCTGCCGGGCTGGGCGCCGTACTCGCTCAGGGGCCAGGGGGCTCCGAGCGCTTCATTGCATTCGCATCGAGATCACTAGGAGTGAGCGAGAAGAACTATAGCCAGATTCAGAAAGAAGCAACGGCTATAGTGTTTGGTGTCAAATATTTTCACCAATATTTATATGGTCGCTGTGAACCTTTCGTTCTAAAAACAGATCACAAGCCATTACTCACAATATTTGGGAAAAATAACGGGATTTCTGTTATGACGGCCTCGCGATTACAGCGCTACGCAATTTATTTGTCAGCTTATAATTACGTTTTACAATACACGACAGGTCAAAATAACGCAATAGCGGATTATTTCTCGCGCACCCCCCTCCCCACGACTGGTCTAGCAGACGAATTCGAGGAATGCGTAAAGTATTTGCATGATAACACGTTGCCCGTCTCGGTCGATATGGTAAGAGCTGCGACGGCAGTGGACCGGACGCTCAAAAAGGTTATGAAATATATGCAGGTAGGTTGGCCACGAAAAGTCAATTGTGCGTCAATACAAACTTACTTCAGGTGCAAGGCGGACTTAAAGGTAATGGATGGCTGTCTTATGCGCGGACATAGGGTTGTGATACCGGGGGCATTGAAAGACGACATGTTACACGAGTTACACAAGGGACACTTTGGCATCGTGAAGACCAAGAGCTTAGCTTGCAGTAGGATGTGGTGGTCCGGCATCGACGCCGACATCAAACGCTGCGTGCCCCCGCGCGCGCAGCCCGCGCCCTGGCCGCGCCCGCACGTCCCCTGGTATAGGATCCACATCGACTACTTATCTGTAGGGCAGAAAGTGTACCTGGTCGTGGTAGACGCCTATAGCAAGTGGCTAGAACGTCTTTACATGAGTGGCGGAACTTCTACACGCTCGCTAATTTCTAAACTTAAATATATATTTTCCAGAATGGGTTTACCAAATGTGATTGTATCGGACAATGATGCGAAAATAAAAAATTCAGAATTCAGCCAATTTTGTAAGGCAAATGGCATAAAACATATGACATCACCAATTTCCGGCTAGCAACGGCCAGGCTGAAAATTCAGTGCGAACATGCAAAAAGATGCTGATGTATATTCTTAGTGCTACTCCCTCGAACAATACAATAGATGAAGAACTTTCAGCATATTTATTTCAATATAGAAATAACATTCATTATTCGACTGGATACACACTAGCCAAACTTTTGTATGGGCGTGATCTCCGTTGCAGGTTGGACTTGGTGTGTCCATCTAAAACGGAAATATGTCATAAACACAAAAATCAGACTAAGAGCAGGGCAGAGAAATGCCGTTATTTCGAAATTGGTGATCAGGTATGGCTAAGATGGTATGTAGCAAGAAAACCAGAATGGACTGTTGGTATCATAGATAAGAAACTAGGTTTAAGGTTATATTCGGTATTTGTAATAAACAGGAATGAATATGTAAATCGTCATGTAGATCAGCTGTTAAGATACACCGGAGACGTGGTTGATGAAAACAATGTAACGGGTCCAGTACTCGCCTCAGCGGCCGCGAGTACCCCCCCTCCGGCCGGTCCTCCACCGCCGCCGCCGCCGCCGCCACCGCCGGCGCCTCCACTAGAGGACGCACCGACAAGCGGTGCAGTAAATGATGAATTAGTTCAGGGCGAAGGGGTGTTCGCGGACGCTCAGGATTGTATGGCGCAGGATAGTCAGGAGGGGATACATAGGGAACCAGAAGCTCAACGTTGCTAGTTCGTTCAACAGAAAAACAGCTGATCGCGGTGGCTCCTTAATACTTGTAAATAATAGTTTTAAATATAAGGAACGAGTTGACATAGTGAGCCTGTCTGTTGAGCGTACCATGGAAATAGCCTGTATTGAACTTGAACAACTTATTGTAATGAGCGTATACAGACCACCAGATTCATCCTTTGATTTATTCGAAAAGAAAATGGATGAAGTGTTGATTAAAATCAGCGATGAAAACAATTTTTTTATAATTTGTGGTGATTTTAATGTTAATCTGTTAGAGGATAATAATATTTGTACTAGATTAAAATCTTTATTTTTATGTCACAACATGAATTATCTGTTTTTGGAGCCTACTAGAATTACTGCAACATCTGCTACCTGCATTGACAATATATTTACTAACATTACGCCCATTTTCAAATCGGTCATCAATAAATTAACCTCTGATCACTCTGGTCAGATAGGTATATTCAATATTAAAATAAAAAAGGACCAAAAAGAGGATATTACATGTGTGCCCGTTAGTGACACTCGGCTTGAACACTACAGGAATAATATTTTAGATAAACTATGGGAAATACCATACAGTGACGATCCAAATTTGTTGTACAACTCAGTATTAACTTTGTCAAAAATGAATATGATACGGTATTTAAATCAAAAACTATAAAAGTTAATAACAAAGCTTTGTTTAGTGATTTGGCGACAGTTGGAATTCATAGGAGCAGACGAAGATTATATGAACTCTATGAAGAGAAATCATATAACAAAAATACGGCCTTTCTAGATTATGTTCGTAGTTATTCAAAAATGTTTAAACGCGTTTGTGCCGTAGCTAAATCTAATTTCATTAAAAACAAAATTGAATCTAGTAGCAATGTAATGAAAACGACTTGGCAAATTATAAACAGAGAGACTGGAAAGGCCAAAGCTACACATAATAACTTCAAGCTTAAGATAGATAATCAATTGCTAAGTACAGACCTTGAACTTTTTATTTATGTTTTTACAAAATTGAGCTTAATATATAATATTACAATTACTGATAAATTTGTTTAGCTAATAGGTACAGTGGTTTGCTGGCCCCGAACTAGGTAGTCCTGTATTTCAGGTACCAACTCACCAACTCACTATAAATTAATTACAAATACAACATGAACTCATTGTGAACGGTAACTGGTTATGTGATACAATAATGCTTGTGATATCCGAGTAAAGTTATTATACTAAATTAATTGGTTGATTTTGGATTTATTAATTTCTCTAACATGCTAGAGAAATATGTAAAATATAAATTAGAATGATTAATTGTATGTAATGTGATAGTGTAGTGTATGTGTTAGTGTGCATGTGTGTGTGTATATGTGCATGAGTGTGGGTGTGTGGTGTTAGCATAGATAATTTAGTGTACAATAGTTTACAGATAAATCGATATGAGTTATATTATATAAATATACGTAAATGTGTGTGAATTTGCGTATTAAGCGATTGTGTAATTAGGTAGATAATATTATTTTAGCCCGACCTTTAATACATTTTCTGTCTCATCATAAGTGAGTTTGAGAAGCCAATTTTGCAAAGTATTCTTACAGGAATGGTATGTCATCGGGTAAATTTGTAGCTGTTTATTAATGCGGTTATATAAGAAATCTTCCATAAAAGTGTGCTGGGTCTGAAAGAAGCATGTTCTTGAATTAATTGTGATGTGAACCATGTCTTTCCTGCGTTTATCTGCAAACAGCATGGGGTCAAACTGCGTGGTGGAGTGGCGTCGGAGAACTGATCGTTTGATGTAGAGTTGACGGACTGTGAGCACCCTGCAAGACTGGTATAGTTCTAAGTTCGGGTACCTATAGGGTTTACAGGTCATCACCCTTAGGACGGACCGTTGTGCACGCTCCAGTTTTAACATGTAAGTCTTGCAAGATCCCCCCCAGGACGTAATACAATAGCCTAGGATGGATTGGCACATAGCGTAGTATACCTGCGTTAGGAGTTTGGAGTCGGCCACTGAACGCAATCGCTTGAAAACCCATAGAAGTTTTCTGACCCGTGTTGCTATCATGTCTATATGATTCTTCCATCGTAATTGGTCATCGACTATGACTCTAAGATATTTTATAGAGTCTGTTTGTGAAACAGTGAGGCAGTCACAAGGAAGTCCCTGGTTGTAGTCTTGGCATATATGAACTTGTAAAGTCAGGTGGGTGGGAATGTTCTTATTATTTATGATCGAAAAGGCGAGATATTTAGTTTTTTCTAAATTCAGGGTGAGCAAGTTATCTTTCAGCCATGTGGATATCAGTGTCATTCCTGTTTCCGCACATTGAAAGACTCTCTCCCAACTGCTTTCATGAAAAACTATTGCCGTGTCATCAGCAAAGCTAAAAACCCTTGCTCTCAATAGATTCAGCTGGCACAGGTCATTAATATATATAAGGAACAGGGTGGGACCTAGTATGCTTCCTTGTGGGATACCAAACTTGACAGTCTCAGATTCACTAACAAAATGACCTATCTTGACTCGCTGATTCCTATTATTGAGGTAGTCTTTAAATATTTCTAGCGGATGGCCTCTAATGCCTAGTCTTTCCATCTTATTTACGAGGGTGGGAATATGAACTGTGTCGAATGCTTTTTTGAGGTCAAAAAAAACCCCTAGACACTTTTGTTTTTCATCAAGTTTTTCTGAAGTGTAGTCCACGAGTGCGTTTACGGCATCCTCAGTCGATTTGCCTGCCCTGAATCCGTATTGGTTAGGGGAGAACAAGTCGTGTTTTTCGAGGAAATTTATTAGTCTCTTATTTAGAACTCTTTCCAGTATTTTGGATAGGGATGGCAAGACAGATATGGGCCTATAGTTGTTGACACAACTTTTCTCCCCACACTTATATACCGGGCTTATCATCGAGACTTTAAAAAGGTCGGGGAATATACCAGTTTCTATACACAAGTTGAAAATCTTTGTCAAAGGGGGAACAAGTATATTGCGAGACATCTTTAGTAACTTAGCTGAGATTCCATCACATCCAGTTGCACAGTTATCTCTTAGGTTCATAATGATTAGCGTAATTTCTGCTTCTGTTACCGGGAGAATAACCAGAGACTTATTCGTTTGTGGAGGAAGACGGATTTGAGCTAAGTGTGCATTACTTTGCTGGTTTAAGATGTAGTTTGCTAGGTTTTCACCTATACTCGCGAAAAATTTATTAACTGAGTTTGCAGACTCTTTAGGATATAAGTTATTATTTAGTTAGTTATTAGTTCAGTAGGTTCAGATTTCTTGTTATGTGTATTAGTTAGTTTTTTAATAACTTTCCATGTTTGTTTCTTACTGTATTTAGCTTTATCTAACTCTGCTCGCTCATATTCAGTTTTAAGCTTTCTAAGTAAATCATTACAATAATTTCTATAGCGTGTATATGTAATTTTCAGAATAAGGTTTTTTGGTGATTTATTAAGTTTTGCATGCAATTTATCTCTATTTTTTATACACTTTTGGATGCCGTTAGTAATCCATGGTTTCAGGATTCTCTTGCGGTTGGGAATAGTCAGGATTTTAGTATTTATAGTTATTGCCTTCGTGATAGTGTTTAAATTGGCATTGGGGTCTGAAGCAACCATAATCTGGGCGTAGTCGTAGGATTCGAGGGTAGCGACAGTAGACGGCAGGTTAGTTTTGGGATAGGTTTTTATAGTGTTTTTGGAGCACGACTGGCTGCTGCTTATGGATACTAGAACGCTGGAATGGTCAGTTACTGTAGTATTCATCACCGCGATTGATGCCGGTCTATGGTTTGAGCTAAGGAGAATGTGATCCAGGCAGCTGTTCAACCTAGTTGGTAGTAAATGAGCTGGGAGTAAGCCAAGTTCGCTTATTAGTTCGAGGTAGGGGAGACTATTTTCATCATGATTATCTGCCATGATGTTTATATTTATATCACCTACAACGATAATTTGTTTGTACGTTTTTAAACCTAGAATAACTTGCTCAAGCGAGCTTAGAAATTTATGAACATTTTTAAACTGCGGTGGCCGGTAAATCGCGACTATGACAGTGTCTTTGTCAAGTTTTATTAACAAACAATTTCCCTCCTCAAAGACTGGTTCCTGTATCTGATGATCCAAGCCTTCTGCCACGTACACCATTACGCCGCTATTTTGGTTGAGATAGTTAGTCGAGCCGTAGTGCCTAAAACCATCAAGTGCAGGAATGGATTTGTGTTCAGACAGCCAACATTCAGAGAGAACTAGGATATCACAGTGAAATTCTAGTCTAGACAAAAGAATTTGAAAATCTGACATATTTCTAAAGACACTCCTTAAATTTTGAGACAGTAATTTCAGTTGAGAGTCTGTTCCCTCGATGATCGATTTGCATTCTTCAGGAGAACATTGAATTGCAGATTGGCTGGCTGATATGTTATCGATATCGTCCGATATCGCATTCTGTGATGTTCTACTACACATTATTTATAAAGGGAATAAGGGGGCTAGATATGTTGTACGAGGCTAAGCTATACAGAATATTGTATGGAGAATCATTTATAAGGCTTTATTTAAGAGGTAGGCTATTACGCATTATAAGGCAAAAGTAGTACATGTATTTGCTCGTAGTTATGTATGTGAAGTGCGATTTTGGTTCTGTTTGTATAGTGTTGAAATTTAAATATGTAGGTGTGAGTTTTAGTGTTCCGTGTGCTGTGTTTGTGTGTGTGTTGCAGTTATAAGATACTATTATTATTATTACTCTATGTAGTTCTTTAGGTTGTAATATTTTGTGCTTTAAATACATAGGTAGTCATATGACATTACCTAAGCCCTTAAGTTGCGATTCGCTAGTGATAGGGATTGCATTGGCACCCTCCTGTTTCCGAAGATACACTTTCCCATAGGACGTCCAGCAGTATGCATATTTGTGTGTGACTGCAGCACCTCTAGCCAGGTAGAAGAGCTTCTTTGACTTGGCAGTTAGGAGTTCAGTGACATAAACCGCGTTGCTCAGCTTGTCTAGGCCAATTAAACTAGAGTTCAGTTTCGCATTATGGTGATCCTGGTTATATTTTCTCAGCGTCACAAGTAAGTCACTTCTTACGATGTTAGAGCAGAGTTCCACTGTAATAGGGCGAGTACCTTTATCATCCAGCTTCCCAGAGCGATAGCAGTCTTTGATGGTGTGGTGGTCATAGGGTACCTTCAAGAATGAGAAGATTTTCTGAGTGGTCTCCACCAGATTAGCTTTAGTTTCCTTAGGATTTGCGGGAATATTCCTAATCTCAATGCCGGAGTTCCTGTTTGATCGTTGCAGTTCTTTGAGTTGGTTTTCAGATGCAGAAACACTCAATACTGATTCACGAAGCTCCTTTTCTAAGCGCTCGATTTTCAGTTTCATGTCTTCATAACTACTGTTAATAAATTCCATCGCTTTAATTATCTCCATATTACTTTTCTGGAATTCTAGGTTGTATGTTTTTATTTCTGTCATTTCATCCATGATTTTGGCCAGCACAGTATCTTGTTCCGTTTTCCAGCCATATAGCAGGTCCTTTATTTCTTCCTTGAATAGCTGGAATTCAGTTTTCACGGGGCTTTTGTCCAAATCATCCCGTTTACGTTTACTATTAGGAGTACCAGAAACTACGAGGTTTTTTGTTTGTGACATACTTGCGACGTAGCAGCAGTGACGTAACGTAGCGTATACGGCGTAGCAGGTGATGACGCACACGCGGTGAAGCGGCGCGTAGCAGGGGTTAGCTGATTTCGCCCGGTTCAGACTATGCTTGGATAGACGAATCGGTGTTAGCTCTGACTGCGGCCCGAGAGTCCAGTGGTTCAAATCCCAGCCGCGGCGTTGGTATTTGTGAAGTTTGTATTTGTTGGCGGGCTCTGCAGAACTTCAAACTCCGAGGCTGCAGGTATGGCACATTCAAGTGATATGCTGTCTCACCTGTGACACGCCCAGGAGGAGGAGTTAGTCCGTAACAGCTTCACTTGCGAGACAAGAAATTGAAATTACTGAATTACACCAATAGGAATTAAGAATTAATTAATTAAGACCTAGAAGTAGCAAAAGCTTTCGAAAATTTCTTTACGGACATTCCAGTTACAACAACCAAGTCTTTAAATTCATCTCCCGCTGCTGCTGAATCTATACTTAAACAAAACTTTGAGGAATGTAAAACAGATTTTAAATTTAGGCACGTAAATAATGAAGACATTGTAAAAGCGTTTAAATCCCTGGAAATGAAAAAGACAGCTGACGCCCATGGTCTATCAGTAAAAATTATTAGTTCCATTGTAGATTGTATTGCACCTCACCTTTGTTGTATATTTAATCAATGTATAGATAATGGTGTGTTTCCTGACTTGATGAAACTAAGTAAAGTTATACCTTTATTCAAAGCTGGTAGTACATCAGACCCCACCAATTTTAGACCCATATCGATACTACCAACGCTTAGCAAAATATTTGAAAAACTCATACTTAATCAATTGCAAAGTCATTTTTATCTCAATAATTTAATTCATATTGCTCAGTTTGGTTTCACAAAGGGTCGTTCAACAGCCAATGCTGGTGTTGAACTAATCGACAATATTTTTGATGCCTGGGAAGACGCAATGGATGCAATAGGTGTCTTCTGCGATCTATCCAAGGCTTTTGATTGCGTCCATCATGACACTCTTGTCAGGAAGTTACGCCATTATGGTGTAAAAGATCAGGCACTTGGCCTTCTGGAGTCATATCTAACAGATAGGGTTCAGATGGTCGATGTTAATGGGAAAAGATCACCTGGGTCTTCAATAAGTATGGGCGTAACGCACGGTTCAATTCTTGGTCCTTTCTTGTTTTTAGTATATATTAATGATTTACCTTACCTTGTTAAAGCAAAACATGGGTTAGTATTGTTTGCCGATGATACTTCTTTGATATTTAAAGTAAAAAGACAGCAATCAAATTATGACGAGGTAAACAATGCTATCTCTAGTATAGTGAACTGGTTTACTGTTAACAATTTATTACTTAATGAAAAGAAAACTAAATGTATTAAATTCGTATTACCCAATGTGAACCCGGTAACTACAGACATATTTATAAAAGGACAGAGATTGGACCTTGTGCAGTCGACTGCCTTTTTAGGCATTACTTTAGACGCCAAACTACAATGGGATCCTCATATAAATAAATTGTCGAACAGACTGAGTTCGGCAGCGTTCGCAGTTAAAAAAATTAGAGCTCTTACCGGCGTAGACACCGCTAGACTAGTCTACTTTAGTTACTTTCATAGTCTAATGACCTATGGTATTTTATTGTGGGGTCACGCTGCGAATGCTAATAGTATATTTATTCTGCAGAAACGGGCTGTTCGTGCAATTTATAGATTAGGGCCTAGAGTGTCACTGAGGGAAAAGTGTAAAGAAATCAATATTCTGACATTTGTGTCTCAATATATCTATGACAATCTTGTGTATGTAAAAAGAAATATAACTAATTTTCAGAAGTACAGTGATATACACAATTTTAATACTAGAAATAAAGACAAGTTGGTTGCTTATGTAAGCCGACTACATAAAATTAGTAATTCTTTTAAAGGCAATTGTATACGCTATTACAATAAGGTCCCTACTGATATTAAAAACTTATCTTTAGACAAGTTTAAAATAACAATAAAACAGAAATTGTATAAAAAAGGTTACTATAGGATATCTGATTACTTAGAGGACAGATGTCCATGGGAATAGATTGTTTGAGTAACAGGCTGTTTCGATATATAATTAGCATTCATTTTGTAATTTGACAATATTTTATATAAAAAAGGAAACGCAAAAGATGCGACGACTGTGGAGTTTCTTCGGTGAGCTCTTCTCCACAGATTCCGCCATTGTGTTAGTGAACTCACCCAAAAAAATGTAATGACGGATCTAAGCGATGTAACATCATCCTATGCAAATAAATAATTTTTGATTTGATTTGATTTGATTTGATCAACCAAAGCAACCAACCCAATGATATGATTTAAGACCACGCAAACATGTATGCTATAAAAAATAATGTTATTACATTATTTTTTGTTATGTTTCTTTCCTTCCGCAGGTTCCCAAACTAACTAACGCAGAAGGAATGTTATGTATGTAATCGCGGCGCGGTTTACCCAATAAAACAGTTCAGTAGCTCACGTACACGTCAATAAGACTGATCCATTCTTTTTTAGGCCTATTATATCCAATAGACTACAGACATATGTGAAAAATTTAGATATAAATTTGCCAGTACCTCATTTTAATGAACAAAACCCAAAAAAAATCTATTCTGACTTCTTCAACATTATTCAAACAGAATTCGATAAAGTTTTTAAATAAAAAAAGTCAGTGACTACAACGGAAAATCTAAATTTAATGACTGGGCAACGTTTGGAATTCGTAAAAGTAGAAATATTGTATTCATATTGTATATGACCTTTATGAACAAAAAACCTATAACTTTTTATGACTTTTGAAATTTTATGACTATGTAAACAAATATTTAAAAAAATTCAAGTTGTTTTGTAGTTCTGCTAAAATTTTACAAATTAATAGAAAACTACAAAATTCAAATAATAGAATAAGACAGTTTGGCAAATGGTAAACAGTGAAACTGGCAAAGTTATACCAAGGGACAATGATTTCTGCCTAAGGATAGGCGATGATGTTGTTAAATCCAAAGCTGAGGTTGCTCGAGCTTTCGAAACATTCTGCCCCAATGTAACCTTACTCACAACAGATTGTCTAAATTCATCTCCATATGAAGCATAGACTTTATTAAAAACCAACACTAGCGTCAGTAATGTATATTTAATATTTCATCATATATATCCCCAGGACATTGTCAAAACGTTTAGATTACGTAACTTAAAAATACTGAAGACCTGTGGGGTATATCAGTCAAAGTCATTGGTTCAGTAATTCTAGCTATAACTTCTGCCTCTCTGTCAACAAATCTCTAAGCCTCGTCTCTACCGGCTCAGTCATGTACGGTATACCATCCTTAATAAGCTTGTTGAAGTCAAACCCTTGTGAACTTTTATAGCCCCACACTTATAAATCGTCAACACATTTATAAAATTAGTTGACGATGGAGCTTTCCCAGACCTCATGAAACACAGTAAAGTGATACCTCTGTTCAAGTCGGGAGATAAGGATGATCCTTCAAATTTTGGACCAATATCTGTACTTCCAGCACTAAGTAAAATATTTGAAAAGATTAAACTCAATAAAATGCTTTCACACTTTAACCGTATAAAACAACTCCACGCCAAACAATACGGTTTCACTAGGGGTAAATCGACCACCGATGCAGGTATTACCCTTATATCCAATATTTATTCTGCATGGGAGGCTGCACAGGATGCTATCGGAGTTTTTTGCGATCTGTCGAAGGCATTTCATTGTATTGATCATAACACGCTATTTATGAAACTAAATCATTACGGATTTAGAAATATAGCGTCGGATCTACTAAGATCATACCTAAGCAATAAAAATCAAAATGCAGAAGTCAAGGGCGTTAAATCTGATGGATCGGGTGAAAAAATTGGCGTTTCACAAGGTTCCATATCAGGCCCTTTCTTATTCCTGGTATACTATATTAACGATCTGCCTTTCATGGTGGAGAAATTGACTGACATAGTGTTGTTTTCTAATGATACTGCAATGGTCTTCAAAATTAAAAGACAAAAAAAAGATTTTGATGATGTTAATGGTGTATTGTCTTTAACCTTGTATTGATTCACAGTTAATAATAATCATATTAAGTTCAGTGTTAGAAAGCAACACGTTAGGATGAGTTAATGATAAAAAGTTTCTGGGAATAATCATTGATAGCAAATTGCAGTGGGGACACCCAATAAGATAAATTAGCTGGTAAATTAAGTTCTGCGGCTTACGCTTTTAGGAACATAAGAATCATCAAAACACGGATGTGGCTACATCTAGGCTAGTATATTTTAGTTACTTTCATAGTGTCATGTCCTATGATATCTTACTGTGGGGGAAAGCAGCGGATATTAAAACGATTTTTATTTTACACGAAAGAGCAATTGAATAGACTCTTAAGATATATTTTTAAAGAAATTGACATACTAACTGTAGCTAGTCAATTTATTTTCGAAAATATAATGTACGTACTCAAGAATCTTACAACATTTTCCAAACTTAACGATAGCTGTAATGTTTACCTAAGAAATAATCACAAAGTAGTTGCGCCCTGGTTTAGACTCGCGAAGGTTAGCAATTCTTTCAAGGGTCAGAGCATTCTCTACTCAATAAGATACCTATGGAGATTTTGAAATGGCCATTTGAGCAATTTAAAAAGCATGTTAAAGCGACTTATGTCGAAAAAGGGATATTACAATGTTCAAGATTACTTTAATGACGGGACTGTATGAGGTGGTTAATCTGGCTCAACACAGACCTTGCTGTTAATAATTTTGTAATTATTTATTCCTGCATATTAATCATAATATTAATATTTACACATTTTTTTTAAAAGAGATCTAAAAATCAATCTGTGGGAGTTTCTACGCCCAATATGACGTTTGCGAAGTATATGTAAATATCTACAGTAATAAAGAACTTTGACTTTACTTGACTTAAGAGTCCTTTTCAAGCTAGTTGCCCAAAAAATCCTTATTATGGGATCGTTTCTCTGTTCCCAGTATATTAGGTACTGCATTCAATTCTAAAATGCACTTAAACATAACATTAAATCTAAAACAAATGAACACGATTTCGAGACATTTCTTAAATTCAAATTAGGTGGTAAGAAATTATTGACTCCCGAAATCCCGGGAATTCATAGTCAGGTAGCAAAATTCTTGACTTCTCGGATTCTCGGTTTCTTTTTTGTGATAAGTTTTAAATCGCTCCCGGATTCAGAACACGGTCATCACGCCTGCGTAAGAAACAGATGGTGTGATCCACAGGTACATTCTATAATTGTGCCCGATAACTGGCGGAACGCCCGCGGCAAGTGGAAGGAGGTGTTCTGCGTTATTACACGGTCAGTTCTACCATTTAATGCTCTGTGGTTCTACCCAATCCGTCCACGAAATGAAATCTATTTAAAATGCCGTTTAATAAAAACCGGGCAAGAGCAATTTGGACTCGCGCACCGAGGGTTCAGCGGAAATCGAACTTTTGTTTTGTTAAAAAATGAAAAATTAACGGTTTTCAGGATTTCGTACGCAAAGGGTAAAACAGGAACCCCTTTTACTAAGACTTCGCTGTCCGTCCGTCCGTCCGTCCGTCTAGTTAACATTAAGTTAAGAGTTGAAATTTTCACAGATGATGTATTTCTGTTGCCGCTGTAACAACACATACTAAAAAACAGAATAAAATAAATATTTAAGGTGGCTCCCATACAACAACAGTGATTGTTTTGCTCGTTTTTGCTCTGATAACGGCAACAGGTATACGCTTGAAATATTGACAGAAAATTGAGTTACTATTACTATTCACTTTGAAAATAAATATACTACTCAAAAGAAAATAAGGGCCACTTACATATTTCTGTTTTTGATTAAATTATTAGATGTAAACTAATTAATAAGTGACTAATTAATGATGTCCGGCCTCCTTCAGTATCCAATCTCTTTAATGCTGGTGTTTAAGTCTTACAGCTGGCCAGAAATTGAAGCAAATAAAAAAAACGAGTTTCAGGTTAAATTCCTTTCAGATGGAATCACAATTTTATTCTGTTAAAAAACTATTTCTGTCCATCTTTTGCTTCTTTTAACATCTTTTGTTAATAATGCCACGTCAACGAAGGCATATGGATACCATTACTGCCACCAGAGCCGTTTCATTGATTGCTGAAGGTCATTCACAGCGGTCTGTAGCTTTTTCGTTGGGTTTCTGTCGCCGAGCCATCCAAAATGTGTGGGATCGGTTCCAAGAGACTGGCAGTGTTGCAAGAAGGCCTGGATCGGGCAGGGTGCGAGCGTCTACGGTACAAGAGGATCGCTACATCCGATTGAGTGCCCGTCGAGAGCGCTCTGTGACGGCACGTAAGTTACAAAATCGCCTACGGTTGACAACGGGGACTCGTGTTAGTGACCAAACGATACGTAATCGAATGCATGAAGACCAGCAAAGGTCCAGACGCCGAGTAGTACGAATTCCTTTATCTAGGGTTTAACGTGGAAATCGTTTAAGTTTTTGCCGCGAACATTCAGATTGGAGCATGAATCAATGGGGTATGGTGCTCTTCACAGATGAGTGTAAAGTGAAGCTTTGTAGTGATGATCGGCGGATTAGAGTATGGAGACGACAGGGTGAGAGATTTTCCGATGTCTGCATCAAGGAAATTGACCGCTTTGGAGTTCCTAGTGTGATGGTTTGGGCTGGGATTAGCTTACAAGGCAAAACTGAGCTGGTTTTCTTAAATCAAGGCACAGTAACTGCACAACGGTACATCGATGAAGTCGTCAGGCCTCATGTGATTCCATTCTCACAGAGAGTGGGGCCAGGGTTCTGGTTAATGCATGACAATGCCCGCCCACACACAGCTCGGGCCACCCAGACTGTACTGGATGACTCCCATATTCGTGTCCTACCATGGCCAGCGTATAGTCCGGATTTAAATCCAATAGAGCTTATGTGGGACCAATTAAAACGAAGGGTTAGGGAGCATGAGCAAGAGGTTCACAACCAGCAACAGCTTATGGATGCTCTGAAACGTGCGTGGGAAGAGATACCTGATGAAAACATCAGAAACTTAATCGAGAGTATGCATTCAACGGCTCCAGGAGTGTGAAAACAGGAGAGGAGGACACACCCGTTACTAAACCATTAAAAAAAACAGCTTGTGTCAGTTTTTGTTTTGTTTTGCAAAGAGTTACTGTTTAGTTTTTGCTGCTGACAATGGACTAATTTCATGTTAATTGAATTAAGTGAAATAATTGACTACACAATTAAATGGTTATTAGCATAAGTTAAAACAAAAGCCTTGTTACATGTTAATTTAATAAATATACATTACTGTTTACTATATTTTTCACGTAGCAATCAAAATACTTAGTGGCCCCTATTTTCTTTTGAGTAGTATAATAACATTAAAATAAAATTAATATTTACGGGTAGCCCATTCAACAAACGTGTTTTTTTTTGTCGTTTTTATAGATAATGGTACGGCACCCTTCCTGCGCGAGTTCGACTCGCACTTGGCTGTTTTTTTTAAATGTGCTGTGACGCCTTTCTTCGTGCCTAATTTCAGATTTAATCACTAAAACTCAAAAATAATGTAATTCGGAGAATTCCCAATTGCAATGACAATCCGCTAATGAGTAGTGGGCGGCGGGAAGTAAAGATGCTTTCACTTCGGCATCAGGAAAGTAAGTTCTGCTATGGCTGGGCTGCTATGGATGATACGAGTATTCCAGGTATAGCGGTCCCGTCCTGTCAAATCCACTCACGTGTAGTCCATCGTTGTAATTGGCAACTGGATTATGATGACGCAGTGTGGATTTGGCAGGACTGGATCACTTAACGGAGGCTATACCTGTGTGCTTCTATCATGGGCTGGGCTAGGTACATAAAAATATGGCGTGACAAGGCAAGAATGACGATCACATATGACGATGATTAGGTCAAAGAGGTCATCAAGAAGTTATGCTTCTTCATCAAATATTCATTAGAGAAGTATAACCTTAAAATAACAATAAAAATTGCTATACGATTTTACGTTTGTCCTGACCTTAAAAAATAGATCGAATTAAGAATAAGAATAAGAATAAATTTATTTAGAAAAATAATTCTTAAAGCTAGGTTAACAAAGTGATATCCCAAAGGAGGTATTATGATACAGCGATAAACTGCGGGCACACACTAGGCAAAGCCTGTAACGTGGGTACCATTTCACGGTTAAAACAATGGGTCTGGAGCTCTATTTTTGAATCACTCGCGTCGTGACGAGCGCTCGCCAAGCGCAACGATTGGTTCATATCACTCGATTTTACTAGTCTCTGCTAATCGTGACGCTTGGCGAGCGCTCGCTTCCGAGGCGAGTGATTCAAAAATAGAGCTTCTGATATGGGACGGTGCGAACGTATCATTGTAACAGTAACGTAACCTAACATGATGATCTCAATGCGGTAGGCGATGCAAAAAGAAGCCTTGTAGTGTTATGCTACTTACATGCCATTTTCCAGTCTGTTCAGCTGGATACTTGCTGAGCTGTACAGCTGGATATTTTGTATCACCTTTATTTTCATAGGACCCTGTAACGTTTTAAACCATAAGAACACAATAACAAATCATTTTCACTTCGTATTTTCATACTATCAGCACTGTTAAATCGATGTCGGAGGGGTTTACCTTTGGTGACCTTGTATTTGGCTTTCTCCGAAACTCTGCAATCTCGGGCTTCGTGCGCGCTGGTGCGCTACCTTTTTATCTATCGCTGTTATGTAATTTTGGCTGGGATATCCTGTTGTTTTCTCTATTACGAGCCTGAAACCAAAATCTGACATATTGCTATGTCGTTGTTTATCTGGTTGTCATGGTAATATCCATTCAAATTCGTTAGCGGTCGGATATGTTTACTTCAATACTTTCACAAAAATACTTTTTCCCTCTTGGCCATTCACAAAAATTGCTTTTAATTTAAATAATTTTAAGAACTCTCCAAAAAGGGTATAAGAGCGGAACATTTCTGAAATTCGGGAGTCTGACTTCAGCTTTTGAACAAGAAGCATCACCTAAAGGCCTTATCCCGGGGCCGCACTGCCCCGGGATCCTGCGAGCCTCTGCTGCTACGCCTCCTGCTTACTGCTGCCTACTTATTGTGTGGTCTGCCTCGACTGAACGGCTTGCCAGACAGCTGGTACTTCACCTGCCTACTGCCTCTACGTTAGTAAGGCTGCTACGCCTCCTGCCTACTGCAGCTACTTACCGTGTTGCCTGCCTCCACTGACCGGTTCGCCAGACGTCTGCTGCTTCTTCTGCTCCTACTCTCCGTGTCCTCCGCTTTCTTTTTTTATCTGGATGCCTGTATTTTTTTAAAAAACCTGTCTCACCTCATTCATCCTCATCTTCCTTTCATTTTTATATAAATACTCACTGTAAATACGCATAATAAACTATCATTTCTAAATTTTATCCTGGTTATTGTTTCTTGTTAGGTTCTGGTTAGGTTCTTGTCGCTACACGACATTTTTTGGTAGGAGGCGTAGCAACCGTCTGGCGAGCCGTTCAGTCGAGGCAGACCACACAATAAGTAGGCAGCAGTAAGCAGGAGGCGTAGCAGCAGAGGCTCGCAGGATCCCGGGGCAGTGCGGCCCCGGGATAAGGCCTTTAGGTGATGCTTCTTGTTCAAAAGCTGAAGTCAGACTCCCGAATTTCAGAAATGTTCCGCTCTTATACCTTTTTTGGAGAGTTCTAAAAATTATTTAAATTAAAAGGAATTTTTGTGAATGGCCAAGAGGGAAAAAGTATTTTTGTGAAAATATTGAAGTAAACATATCCGACCGCTAACGAATTTGAATGGACATTACCATGACAACCAGACAAACAACGACATAGCAATATGTCAGATTTTGGTTTCAGGCTCGTAATCGAGAAAACAACAGGATATCCTAGCCAAAATTACATAACAGCGATAGATAAAAAGGTAGCGCACCAGCGCGCACGAAGCCCGAGATTGCAGAGTTTCGGAGAAAGCCAAATGAGTCATATAATATCAAAGCCGGCAATCTCCACTTACCACAATTTCGTACTATCAACGAAAAACTTATAAGGTTCATAGTACAAAAAAAAACATGTTTTAAATGATGAGTTCTGTTCTAGAAACAGATATGATTGACTTCTGTCAAATAAATTTAGCAGTTATCGATAATTATTGCTACAATTTTATTAAATCTTAAATGGTGATTGCCGGATTTGAAGCGCATTTGTGGAGACTGCCCACTTTGATACTGACAGTGTTGGACAATGCCGCATTTGATCTGAACGTGGTCGCCATCTTGTTCATCGACTAGAAGCCGACATGCTTAATTTTGATACTTTAATTTTAGGGCAAGAATTAAATATTTTTACTTTATTGTTAATTACCTATACCGGGTGCGTCAGAGATCCAATCAAAATTACAGGCGTTTTTACTCATAAAAATAAACAAAACAAAATGTGAAACAGTTGGTATTTTTTAAATTTAAATATCAGTGTTTTGACCATAAAAACACCTTTTCAACTTTGATTGGACCATTCTGATGTCAAACTTTAGACACCCTGTTTGGAAATAAGCGGAAAATGAGAGAACTGCTAATTCCCAAAAATGTTGTATTTGAAGGATGTTTTGTAAAAACTACTTAAGCATATTACATAAAAAAAATGCGGAAAAAGAATAGGTTATATATATAGAATTATTTACCATTCCATTAACTTGCAGTTAATTCGTACAAAATTATATTAATATAAAGCTAGTGATTTTTTCAAAACATTCTTCAATTGTGCATTTTTTATCGGTTAGGTATTAATTTCAGAAATAAAACGCAAATGAAATGTATTAATAAAATTATACTCAATTAAATTCTTAACTCTGGACTATCTTCTTGAAATTCACAAAGAATTTCGTCGTCCTCTCGTGGGATAGCATCTTCGGTAGTATTATTATGTTGACATTGTATTAATTCTTTATAATACACAAGTTCTTCATCATTCATCCAGCCATCTCCGTAGTGCGTTTCTAGTAGTTTCTTGACATCTGTCAATTTATTATCGTTTACTTTTCCTGAAGAATTAATTTGTTGTGCATTCATCATGTTAATATTCTTGTTCTTTTTTGTAATGCCTCCAAATAATCCTTCGTTTACTCTATAGTAAAGATTCCCTTTAACTACAACATCAACTTTACTCTTTTTTCTCTTAATAAAGAACCGTTTAGACTTTTGAAAAGGAAAAGGCCATGCACCCACATCTTTCAATACAGATTTTGAATTGTCTCTCCAATTATAGACCTTGCAATCGCCTTCTCCCAGTTTTATAACAGTACTGTAGTTTTTAATAATGTTCAAATAGCCTTCAGCGTTTTTTATTGTCTCCATCTTACGAACGTCTTTTTCTATAAAACCAAAAACTCTATCTGGAGGAATGAACGAGTGTCCCACGACAGGAAATATTAACTGTATTTCTTTTACATCAGTTGGTGCTTTATTTGTAAGCCACTTGGCTAGCATGGCAACCATAGTTGAGTTTTTATTTTGTCCCCCACAGCCGTCCGCTATCAAACGCACCTTGGTAATACCTGTCCAATCCGTCGAACAAAGCCGATGATATACAGCTGATGCTATTTCATTTGAACTTTTTGCGAATTTATCTTCAGTCCAACAATAAGCAAATGTATTTTGTGGAGATAGTGTGGCTTTTGAGCTACCTTGGCATATTGTAAAGTTATATAAATATAACTGTCTCGAGTAATATGTGCTTTGATCCGATAATTTAGGCATAGGGCAATTTTTTTGGCAATCGAAACAAAATGTTATCATACCATCTGCCTCTTCCCGGACTAATTCGAAGAAAGCTTTCGCGCGTAATTTGTGAACTCTTGTAAGTACCATAACATCGGCTTTTTTTTCAACATCTTTGTTTTTTTCGTGAGTTTTTATTAATTCATCGTACTGGAGACATGTAGAGCACACGTCGGTTCGCGGTGTCCCAAATCCCAAATTATAATAATTGTTGAAGATGCTCCTGAAATATCCTTTCTTAACTTTTAAGTTTGCATCTGCTTGTGCATTATACATTCTGAATATTTTGTTAATACTTAGTTCTGGCGCCAAGTAAAATCGTTTTGTTTTGCCCCGACAATAATGTGCTTCATCGCAGTTAAAAGAATTTATGAATTTTTTTACTGCATCGAGCTTTGCTGCAAATTTATGCTGCTTGTGACTACCACCACGATTTTCAGGTAATAATGTGCCAGATTTGAAAAAATGTTTCACGATTGTCTGGATCCTATGTTTGGTTAGATGCAGAATCTTCAAAAATGCCTGTTGGCAAATCGGCACGACAGCTCTTTGACTCAAACAGTACATCTTATATTTAGTCTGCAGAAGTTTTCTGGGGCCATTTTGTCCTCGCCGCCTTTTGATATTTTTGGGTTTGCAATACTTTAAAATAAACGCATCTTGTTTTGCTTTTTCTTTTGTTTTGAAAAAAGCGTCATGGAAATATTTTACGTCGGCCATAGATACAGCTCCACATCTAAAAGCTTTTGTGTCATGTCCACATCTTGGTCGCTCAGGAAGTTGCTTCGATGAGTATCTGAAAAAAGGTTTCTTTTTAAAAAAAAAACTTCTAATACTGTGGACCACTCCGACCACTATAGCGGCGACAAGAGATGCGTGGGCTCGAAACGGTGAGGCCTTTGCCCAACAGTGGGACACACAATAGGCTATATAAAAATACTTTTAACCATTTTTGCTTGTTTTTAGGGTTCCGTACCTAAAAACAGAATAAAATAAATATGTAAGGGGCGCTCCTATACAACAAACGTGTTTTTTTGCCGTTTTCATACATAATCGTACGGAAACCTTCATGCGCGAGTCCGACTCGCACTATTCCGACTTTTTTTACACTTATTTAATAAAACTTGTTATGAGTATAAAAACATCATTAGATTGCAAAGCATTTCATAAAATTACAATTTAACATAACATTTTGAAATTAAAACACACTTCAAAGAACTTACAGTAAAGACAAGTATCAAAACATGTTAGGCATGGTACTAACCTCTCCCTTTTACGCACATTTCCTTTCCAATTTTCTTCATTTTTTTTTAGTTTTCTTGACTCTCTTGGTGGACAGGGCTGAACACGATTATCCATAGTTCCTGTTTTTCACTAGTTACAGCAGTTTTCACTTCAAAATCACAGCAAAATAACGTAAAAACCTCGCGCAGTTCTGTGCTGTGGGAAGACAGACGCCATACTAAATGCTGCGCTCTGATTGGTCGGAGTGGAGACTGCCATATTTGATAGAGACATTGATGGAGACTGCCGATTTTGTTATGAACACTTTTATTTAAGTCGCTTTTTCTACGGGAGAATGCCATCTTTGAAATGAATGCTCATTTACAATATGGAGAATTTACCATAGAGAAAATATTTACATCATTAACTTTTTTTATACCAATATTGGAGATTGCCGGCTTTGATATTATATGACTCAAATACAAGGTCACCAAAGGTAAACCCCTCCGACATCGATTTAACAGTGCTGATAGTATGAAAATACGAAGTGAAAATGATTTGTTATTGTGTTCTTATGGTTTAAAACATTACAGGGTCCTATGAAAATAAAGGTGATACAAAATATCCAGCTGTACAGCTCAGCAAGTATCCAGCTGAACAGACTGGAAAATGGCATGTAAGTAGCATAACACTACAGCCTGCTTTCCTTTTCTTTCAATAACCACGAATCGAGTTGCTAATATGACCGAAACACGAGCCTTGACACACGAAAGCGCCCGAAAAAAGTGCCACATAGAAACTGACACCCATCCAGTAGCCGTCTCGGCCAGATGTTGCTTCCCGCACGATCGTTACCGATGTGCGAATTCCGCTAGGCCACGGAAGAGTAATTATTACTTACTAGCTGATGCCCGCAACTTCATCTGCGTGTTCCTAGGAATTATCATTAACCGAGACCCTCCTTCTGGTGCAGTCGGATGAAAAGTATACTATATGTTAATCTAGCTCATAAACCACCTCTGTCCTAAATTTCATTCAAATACGTTCAGCCGTTTTAGCGTGATTGAGGCACAAACCCACAAAGTCAAAGTCAAAGTACTTTATTACTGTAGATATTTTACATATACTTAGCAAACGTCATTTTTTGCCTCTTCTCTACATTTGAGCACTGACCACAAACATTCAACATCCAAACATCGCTACTTTCCCATTTGTAATATTAATTAGAAGTTTCAATACTCGTAGATAAATTAAGCTTAAACCAGCTCGTGGTCTCCTGGATAGAACAATGGATATAAAATCTTTACAGACGACATTAAAGACTATCCAAGCTTACAGGAACAGGTACAATAAAAGAAACTAGATTAACAAATAGGATATTTTTTATCCGACTGCACCAGAAGGAGGGTAACATAATCTAGGTAAAAGATACTATCTAGGAACACACAGCTGAAGTCGCGAGCATCAGCTAGTAGTAGTAGTTTATAATTTTAAGATTATTTTTTAAAAATATAGAAGAAACTATTATCTTACAGATAGTACCTAAAAATAAAATGAAAGACACAAGTTGTACAAATAAATAAAAATCAGCTGTCTTTTGACGTGTACGGTAAGATAAATATTTTTAAGTTTACGAATATAGTAACTATTTGCACGACCGATGACGTCTCTTAATTTAGCTCTTTTGTTTCTGCTCAAAGTCAAAATTGTTTATTTAACAAGTTTGGTCTGTAATTACATCTCAATAAGACTTAATCGGTTTACACAGATGAATTTATTCTGTTTTAACTAAGTATTCATTGTTTTTCTAGATGAATTATATAACAGCGAAGTTTTACGTGGGAGAGCTCGTACGGGACCCGTGCGTTACCCAGCATAAAAGAAAAATGTTTTCAACTTTGATAACCACTGGGGTGTGTGTGAATTACATTTATTTAGGGAACTACCTTACAAAGGATAGGAAGGCGTGTCAGTACTTATCTCAGTATCTGTCGGCCCTATAGGATCTTGGTTAGAAAATTTATTCGCACACATTTAAGTGAGTGTTTATTGAAATTTGAATAGGTAGGGTTGTTTGCAGATTTTTGGAACATCTCGGCGGGTTTCATTTATGGCTCTAAGGTGGATAGACAAAGAAAGGCATCATTGTCATACTTACTTACTCGCGCGTCGAGTTTGTTTGTACAGAACACTCAACCCGCCAGAATAACTTGCACTTGCCCGTTTTTTTTTCATTAAATCCGTTTCACCTAATGAATATTAGATATAACTATGTACCTAGTTTAGTTTTGTAAATGCAGATTATTGTAATTGAAATTCCTTGTAAATAGTGCAACTGCATAGATACTCAGCCGCCCAAACTAAAGAAAAGCGATCCAAAAATATGGAATCTTTTCTTTTGTCTTTCTTGTAGGATTTCAATGACGCTCGATAAGCCTGCATGCTGGAGTTAGGTATTTGAAGTTATTAACTTTGGGGGTGGTTTCGTTTCATAATTTCATTTAGACTTTCTTGCACCCATATATGTACCTACAAACGTAACATTAAAGGATACATTATGTACAAAGGCGTGCTTATTTTAAAAAGAGGTTACTTCCAGCAGAAATTTTGATGATTTTCCTATACAATATACGTCAATTTGGCATCAACTGCGTCGACATTGCTAGGGTTTGGGGTCTGTAAGTAATGGGGTGGATCCGGTTCAAAGATACAACATATCAGCGCATCCGCTGCTTATCCTCCTGAGTTTGATGTATGAATTTATTAGAGGGAAATAAAATAAGTTTAAACTAAAACCCGACAAATGAAACATCGCATTCTCATGAGTATGAAACCTGCCTGCTGGACATGGACTGTCAAGTTTAAGGCTCGTGTATCCGTAAAATTACTTACTCGATTCGTGGTGGTTGAAAATTTAGACAAAACCATATTAAAATAAAATTCAAAGCAGCTCACACTGCAACAAGGATGTAAAGTCAGTCGCTGCCGCAGAACATTGCGAAAATTGACTGCTTTTAACATGTTTTTCGAAATAATTTTTCTGTTCAATGTCACAATTTTCCAGTACTTTTCAAGCTAGTTCTCGTACTTTGCGTATGGATGATTGTATTCAACCTTTTCACACCTTTCAATCGGAAAAGTAAGTTTTGCTCCACGACCAGAGGGAGCAAAATGCTACTTTTCTGTTCAAGCTACTTTTTTAATTTAATCATTGGCATGCAGCTTTTACGCAATGTGCCAATTGAAAACAGATTAAAATAATAGAATGTAATTATGAAATTACATTACAATCGACAACGATGACGTAGTCGATTAAAAACGAACATGGTTCAAGTTTTAACTTTAACAACGTTATATCAAAATTTATGAATTTTTCGTAATATTTAAAAAAAATGTTACAATAAATTATATGTTTTACTGAAATCAAAACTATCGATGACTATTATTTTGATATAATGAATATTGATATTCGAAACCATTGTAATATTCGATTCGATTATTTTTACACAATAGTAAAAGTACACTGGAATATTTTATCTGTGGTGACCTTTCCCTAATACTTCACAATCCATCATTATATAAAAAAAATGTTTACGTTGTTCGATTACTGTAAAAGTGGTAAAAGTATAATTCAAAGTATAGTTATTTAATTTTTTTAGAGCAATTTAATTTTTCCTCATAGTCGGTGTGAAAAGTTGAATGTGTCACTCAGGAGCAAAATTATTTTCGTCATGGGCGTTAACGCTTGAATCCTTCGTTACGCTCAGGATTATAACTTAGAATCCCTCGCTTCGCTCAGGATTCTATCGTAGAATCCTTCCTACCGCCCTCGCCGTAAATACATCATTTTGCTCCCTTGTGACACAAATAACTATTTCATCGCAAGTACAATGGCAAGCCGCAACGTTAGCAAGCTCGACATCGATAACCAGGGTCGATGCGGCTGTGCGGGAGGTGCGCCCCCCCTGGCGGTCACCCCCACCGCGCTTTCCTCTTCCCCTCTAGCTATCAATCCTAGCGGTCAATACGCTTCTAACGACTAAATGCAAGCAAAGCAGCAAGTAAGAGCTAGTAATATATACCCAAAACTGCACTGCTCAAAACTGTTAAAAACTTTTTCCAAAAAAACTAGTATTTTACGCCCTGTAGAGGGCGCCATAGTAAATTTTATACGATCTATGCGTCAAATTCTCACCAGTAGTTTAGATGCTCTGGTAGAAAAAATAAATATATATATATATTAACCCATACATACCTGTCAAACACATAACCCTCCTTTTGGCTTTGCTGTAGTCGAGTAAAAAGTGGAGAGGCTTCATAGAAACTGCCCAATCGTGTGAGCAAGAGTGCCTCGGCCATCCCTTATAGGAAATGGTTAGTCGTAATGTTTTTGTTGTATAGAGGAGTTTAGCGTTCTGTCATGAGATGAGCTTTGTCACTGATCGACTTTTTATTTTCATTCCTGGCTAAACATCGCCGTGGGATCCTTAAGTATTATAAATAGTAATACAATACTAAACGACAGTTGGAGGTTCGCCTCTAACCTCGTTTATTGTGACGGGAGCCGTGACATACCTTCCCTTACATATGATTTATAAATATGTTTCTACAGTTAGTTAAGTTTTCGGAACTTCCTCGTAACCACCATCATCAGCATATCATGTACACGCCATCGGGACTTGCTAATGTTAATCTTTGTCGAGCTACTCTGTCGTGTAAAAATATACTAGTTGGACATGGATAGGTTATAACATTAATATAATTTGTGGCGCAGCGGTTGTGGCTCTGTCTACCATGCGAGAGGTCCCGGGTTCGATCCCCGGCTGAGGGTAAAGAACAAAAACCCTGGTGTTGGATGTTTATATGTGTGTGACGTCGCTGTTTCTGGTTCCCACGACACAGGGTATCCTAGTGTGGGGCCAGAAGCAATGTATGTGCCTATATGTTAATGTCTATGTTATGTTTATTTCATAGCTTTTTCCACCACAAAATAGGTATCCTAGTGTACACAGAGCCAGAGGAACCTAGAACTGTACGCAAATGACAAAGCCAAATGATAATAGTAAGAAATCCCGTGCATCGACGCAAATTTCTCGATTAGAAAACAAATTAAAAACAATATCTCAATCAGGCGATAATTGTTTCCATTGTTGAAAACCACAAGGTGACGTTCTTATTGTAGAAAACAAAAGCGTTATTTTGTTTGCAGGGTTTGTCAATATTAGTTTGAGGTCTACAAGGTGTTCTTGGGGAAATTAATACGTCGAGCTGAAAATCGATTTTAGTATAAAAGGGGGTCCAAGCGACGGTAATGGCATCAGTTCGGTTCTAACTCTCAAAATGAGAGTCTCAGCCTTCGTGATCTTGTGCTGTGCTCTGCAGGTAAGTCTTTTCTTAATTCCTCGAATACCTACATCAATTTTGGAAAATTCTAGTCCTTTCATTTAAACCGATAGTGCGTGTTATTCATGCTGAAAAGCTGGGTTGGGCACTAACCCGACAACCTTCCATCAACCCGCACTGAGCCAGCGTGGTGGGCTATGGCTCAATCTTACTCTTATCCGGGTAAAGGCCCGAGCCCCTCGATGGGGACATTAATTTATTGATAATTATTATCTGATGTTCAGCTAGGATATTCTTACAGCGTATATGAATGACAAGAATATCGCAACATTGTCAATCAATCAAAAAACAAAATTTCGTTCTTTCTGTAAATATTGACATAAACTATGTATGTTCACAAAGCGTAATTTTTTGCCACTTCTCTACATTGCACCACTGTGGTAGAAGAAGGGCGAAGAAACTCCCACAGATTGATTCTTAGTTCTCTATAAATAGGTTATGTTAGACTAAAAAAAAGAAAAAAAAGGAATATTACAATAATCAAGATTACTTAAATGACGGGACTGTAAGGGCTGGAAAAAAATTGCGATTGCTAAGTGCATGTAAATATCTACAGTAATAAAGAAATTTGACTTGACTTGACTTGACTAAATATAACATATTCACCTCTTGAAAACCACCAGCGAAAGATAACGCCAATTTTCCGTTATCTGTCTTAAATTTTATTACCATGGCATAAGGGTCAAAATCGCGACCCGTCCCAACTACCCTCGGTCTTTGAAAGGTTAATTTGTCATAAATAATATGCAGGAATAAATAATTACAAAATAATCAAGCGACTGATTTGAGACAAATTAAATATAAAGCACTAATATTTATTTTTCTTTTCTACCGCAGTATGTTTCCGCTCAAGACATTAGTATAAGTGACAAGTTTAGGCAAATCGCTTCTAACAGAACCGAAGAATTGGAACAAGAGAATGGAACTGTATTCGAAAAAACAACAACTCGCAAGAAGTTCGAAGGAAATATATCTGGACTAAGCGGTAACAAGAAGCCTCCTAGCGGTGACAAAATCAAAAGGACTTTCGTCGTGGAGACTGATAGCGATGGAAATGAGACCATCTACGAAGAAGATATTATATTACACGATATTTCATCATCATCATCATCATCTAGTGCCTCTTCCAATTCTTCTGCAGCTGCATCATCTGTTCCAGCAGTCGTCAATAACCAAATCATTGGAACCGGCTCTGGCCCATCATCATCAGCGGCTTCATCAAACTCAGCTGCCTCAGTATCTCAAGGCCCACTTGTCATCAATAATATTGTACCAGTAGGATCATCTGGTGCATCGTCAAGTTCATCATCAGCTGCATCATCAGGCTCCAGTCTTGAAGGTGTCAACGTAATCAATAACCAAATCGGTTACGGACCATATAGAAATGGCCTTAATGGAGGTGGAGCTGGCTCTGGTTCTTCATCATCAGCATCAAGTGCTTCATCTGGCTCAGCAAGCCCAGTCATCATAAATGAAATTCACAATTCAGGATCTGCATCTTCTTCCGCAGCAAACTCAGCATCAGCTGGAACATCAGGCTCTGGTGTTGGTGATGTCAATGGACTTGTTGGACTTGCAGGAGTCGGATCTGGAGTAGCTTCTGCTTCCTCGGCTGCTTCAGGCGCTGCAGGACTTGTTGGACTCAGTAGACTTGGAGGAGAAGGAGCTGGAGCATCTTCAGCAGCCTCAGCTGCTTTAGGTGCTGGAAATAACGGACTTGTTGGACAAAGTGGACTTGGAGGAGTAGCAGCTGGAGCATCTTCAGCTGTCTCTGCTGCTTCAGGTGCTGAAAATAATGGACTTGTTGGACAAAGCGGACTTGCAGGAGCCGGATCTGGAGCAGCTTCTGCTTCCTCTGCTGCCTCAGGCGCTGGAGTTAACGGACTAAACGGAAATGGTGGACTTAATGCACTTGGAGGTGTAGGATCTGCTGGATCATCATCTGCTTCCTCGAGCGCAGCTGCTGCTGCTGGATCAAGCCCAATCATCATTGAAAATGACATTTACGACGAGGGATCATCATCTTCAGCATCCGCCGCAAGCTCTACTGCAGCTCTTGCCGCAGCACAAGATATCATCATCAACAACGAATACCTTGGTGGATCAGCCGCCTCTTCGGCCAGTTCAGCATCAGGCTCCGGCCTTGGTGGTGATAACGGTAACGTTGGACTTCTCGGACTCGGAGGAGTTGGATCTGGAGCAAGTGCTGCTTCCTCTGCTGCTTCAGGCGCTGGAGTTAACGGACTTGTTGGACAAAACGGAGTTGGAGGAGTAGGAGCTGGAGCATCTTCAGCTGCCTCTGCTGCTTCAGGTGCTGGAAATAACGGACTTGTTGGACAAAGCGGACTTGGAGGAGTAGCAGCTGGAGCATCTTCAGCTGCCTCTGCTGCTTCAGGTGCTGGAAATAATGGACTTGTTGGACAAAGCGGACTTGCAGGAGCCGGATCTGGAGCAGCTTCTGCTTCCTCTGCTGCCTCAGGCGCTGGAGTTAACGGACTCAACGGAAATGGTGGACTTAATGCACTTGGAGGTGAAGGATCTGCTGGATCATCATCTGCTTCCTCGAGCGCAGCTGCTGCTGCTGCATCAAGCCCAATCATCATTGAAAATGACATTTACGACGAGGGATCAACATCTTCAGCATCCGCCGCAAGCTCTGCTGCAGCTCTTGCCGCACCACAAGAGATCATCATCAACAACGAACATAATGGTGGATCAGCCGCCTCTTCAGCCAGTTCAGCATCTGCTTCAGCATCAGGCTCTGGCCTTGGTGGTAATAACGGTATTGTTGGACTCAACGGACTCGGACCATACGGTATTGGACTTGCCGGCCTTGGAGGAGTTGGATCTGGAGCAGCTTCTGCTTCCTCTGCTGCTTCAGGCGCTGGAGGTAACGGACTTGTTGGACAAAACGGAGTTGGAGGAGTAGGAGCTGGAGCATCTTCAGCTGCCTCTGCTGCTTCAGGTGCTGGAAATAACGGACTTGTTGGACAAAGCGGACTTGGAGGAGTAGCAGCTGGAGCATCTTCAGCTGTCTCTGCTGCTTCAGGTGCTGAAAATAATGGACTTGTTGGACAAAGCGGACTTGCAGGAGCCGGATCTGGAGCAGCTTCTGCTTCCTCTGCTGCCTCAGGCGCTGGAGTTAACGGACTAAACGGAAATGGTGGACTTAATGCACTTGGAGGTGTAGGATCTGCTGGATCATCATCTGCTTCCTCGAGCGCAGCTGCTGCTGCTGGATCAAGCCCAATCATCATTGAAAATGACATTTACGACGAGGGATCATCATCTTCAGCATCCGCCGCAAGCTCTACTGCAGCTCTTGCCGCAGCACAAGATATCATCATCAACAACGAATACCTTGGTGGATCAGCCGCCTCTTCGGCCAGTTCAGCATCAGGCTCCGGCCTTGGTGGTGATAACGGTAACGTTGGACTTCTCGGACTCGGAGGAGTTGGATCTGGAGCAAGTGCTGCTTCCTCTGCTGCTTCAGGCGCTGGAGTTAACGGACTTGTTGGACAAAACGGAGTTGGAGGAGTAGGAGCTGGAGCATCTTCAGCTGCCTCTGCTGCTTCAGGTGCTGGAAATAACGGACTTGTTGGACAAAGCGGACTTGGAGGAGTAGCAGCTGGAGCATCTTCAGCTGCCTCTGCTGCTTCAGGTGCTGGAAATAATGGACTTGTTGGACAAAGCGGACTTGCAGGAGCCGGATCTGGAGCAGCTTCTGCTTCCTCTGCTGCCTCAGGCGCTGGAGTTAACGGACTCAACGGAAATGGTGGACTTAATGCACTTGGAGGTGAAGGATCTGCTGGATCATCATCTGCTTCCTCGAGCGCAGCTGCTGCTGCTGCATCAAGCCCAATCATCATTGAAAATGACATTTACGACGAGGGATCAACATCTTCAGCATCCGCCGCAAGCTCTGCTGCAGCTCTTGCCGCACCACAAGAGATCATCATCAACAACGAACATAATGGTGGATCAGCCGCCTCTTCAGCCAGTTCAGCATCTGCTTCAGCATCAGGCTCTGGCCTTGGTGGTAATAACGGTATTGTTGGACTCAACGGACTCGGACCATACGGTATTGGACTTGCCGGCCTTGGAGGAGTTGGATCTGGAGCAGCTTCTGCTTCCTCTGCTGCTTCAGGCGCTGGAGGTAACGGACTTGTTGGACAAAACGGAGTTGGAGGAGTAGGAGCTGGAGCATCTTCAGCTGCCTCTGCTGCTTCAGGTGCTGGAAATAACGGACTTGTTGGACAAAGCGGACTTGGAGGAGTAGCAGCTGGAGCATCTTCAGCTGCCTCTGCTGCTTCAGGTGCTGGAAATAATGGACTTGTTGGACAAAGCGGACTTGCAGGAGCCGGATCTGGAGCAGCTTCTGCTTCCTCTGCTGCCTCAGGCGCTGGAGTTAACGGACTCAACGGAAATGGTGGACTTAATGCACTTGGAGGTGAAGGATCTGCTGGATCATCATCTGCTTCCTCGAGCGCAGCTGCTGCTGCTGCATCAAGCCCAATCATCATTGAAAATGACATTTACGACGAGGGATCAACATCTTCAGCATCCGCCGCAAGCTCTACTGCAGCTCTTGCCGCAGCACAAGATATCATCATCAACAACGAATACCTTGGTGGATCAGCCGCCTCTTCGGCCAGTTCAGCATCAGGCTCCGGCCTTGGTGGTGATAACGGTAACGTTGGACTTCTCGGACTCGGAGGAGTTAGATCTGGAGCAGGTGCTGCTTCCTCTGCTGCTTCAGGCGCTGGAGTTAACGGACTTGTTGGACAAAACGGAGTTGGAGGAGTAGGAGCTGGAGCATCTTCAGCTGCCTCTGCTGCTTCAGGTGCTGGAAATAACGGACTTGTTGGACAAAGCGGACTTGTAGGAGTAGCAGCTGGAGCATCTTCAGCTGCCTCTGCTGCTTCAGGTGCTGGAAATAATGGACTTGTTGGACAAAGTGGACTTGCAGGAGCCGGATATGGAGCAGCTTCTGCTTCCTCTGCTGCCTCAGGCGCTGGAGTTAACGGACTCAACGGAAGTGGTGGACTCAATGCACTTGGAGGTGTAGGATCTGTTGGATCATCATCTGCTTCCTCGAGCGCAGCTGCTGCTGCTGCATCAAGCCCAATCATCATTGAAAATGACATTTACGACGAAGGTTCATCATCTTCAGCATCTGCCTCAAGCTCTGCTGCAGCTCTTGCCGCACCACAAGAGATCATCATCAACAACGAACATAATGGTGGATCAGCCGCCTCTTCAGCCAGTTCAGCATCTGCTTCAGCATCAGGCTCTGGCCTTGGTGGTAATAACGGTATTGTTGGACTCAACGGACTCGGACCATACGGTATTGGACTTGCCGGCCTTGGAGGAGTTGGATCTGGAGCAGCTTCTGCTTCCTCTGCTGCTTCAGGCGCTGGAGGTAACGGACTTGTTGGACAAAACGGAGTTGGAGGAGTAGGAGCTGGAGCATCTTCAGCTGCCTCTGCTGCTTCAGGTGCTGGAAATAACGGACTTGTTGGACAAAGCGGACTTGGAGGAGTAGCAGCTGGAGCATCTTCAGCTGCCTCTGCTGCTTCAGGTGCTGGAAATAATGGACTTGTTGGACAAAGCGGACTTGCAGGAGCCGGATCTGGAGCAGCTTCTGCTTCCTCTGCTGCCTCAGGCGCTGGAGTTAACGGACTCAACGGAAATGGTGGACTTAATGCACTTGGAGGTGAAGGATCTGCTGGATCATCATCTGCTTCCTCGAGCGCAGCTGCTGCTGCTGCATCAAGCCCAATCATCATTGAAAATGACATTTACGACGAGGGATCAACATCTTCAGCATCCGCCGCAAGCTCTACTGCAGCTCTTGCCGCAGCACAAGATATCATCATCAACAACGAATACCTTGGTGGATCAGCCGCCTCTTCGGCCAGTTCAGCATCAGGCTCCGGCCTTGGTGGTGATAACGGTAACGTTGGACTTCTCGGACTCGGAGGAGTTGGATCTGGAGCAGGTGCTGCTTCCTCTGCTGCTTCAGGCGCTGGAGTTAACGGACTTGTTGGACAAAACGGAGTTGGAGGAGTAGGAGCTGGAGCATCTTCAGCTGCCTCTGCTGCTTCAGGTGCTGGAAATAACGGACTTGTTGGACAAAGCGGACTTGGAGGAGTAGCAGCTGGAGCATCTTCAGCTGCCTCTGCTGCTTCAGGTGCTGGAAATAATGGACTTGTTGGACAAAGTGGACTTGCAGGAGCCGGATATGGAGCAGCTTCTGCTTCCTCTGCTGCCTCAGGCGCTGGAGTTAACGGACTCAACGGAAGTGGTGGACTCAATGCACTTGGAGGTGTAGGATCTGTTGGATCATCATCTGCTTCCTCGAGCGCAGCTGCTGCTGCTGCATCAAGCCCAATCATCATTGAAAATGACATTTACGACGAAGGTTCATCATCTTCAGCATCTGCCTCAAGCTCTGCTGCAGCTCTTGCCGCACCACAAGAGATCATCATCAACAACGAACATAATGGTGGATCAGCCGCCTCTTCAGCCAGTTCAGCATCTGCTTCAGCATCAGGCTCTGGCCTTGGTGGTAATAACGGTATTGTTGGACTCAACGGACTCGGACCATACGGTATTGGACTTGCCGGCCTTGGAGGAGTTGGATCTGGAGCAGCTTCTGCTTCCTCTGCTGCTTCAGGCGCTGGAGGTAACGGACTTGTTGGACAAAACGGAGTTGGAGGAGTAGGAGCTGGAGCATCTTCAGCTGCCTCTGCTGCTTCAGGTGCTGGAAATAACGGACTTGTTGGACAAAGCGGACTTGGAGGAGTAGCAGCTGGAGCATCTTCAGCTGCCTCTGCTGCTTCAGGTGCTGGAAATAATGGACTTGTTGGACAAAGCGGACTTGCAGGAGCCGGATCTGGAGCAGCTTCTGCTTCCTCTGCTGCCTCAGGCGCTGGAGTTAACGGACTCAACGGAAATGGTGGACTTAATGCACTTGGAGGTGAAGGATCTGCTGGATCATCATCTGCTTCCTCGAGCGCAGCTGCTGCTGCTGCATCAAGCCCAATCATCATTGAAAATGACATTTACGACGAGGGATCAACATCTTCAGCATCCGCCGCAAGCTCTACTGCAGCTCTTGCCGCAGCACAAGATATCATCATCAACAACGAATACCTTGGTGGATCAGCCGCCTCTTCGGCCAGTTCAGCATCAGGCTCCGGCCTTGGTGGTGATAACGGTAACGTTGGACTTCTCGGACTCGGAGGAGTTGGATCTGGAGCAGGTGCTGCTTCCTCTGCTGCTTCAGGCGCTGGAGTTAACGGACTTGTTGGACAAAACGGAGTTGGAGGAGTAGGAGCTGGAGCATCTTCAGCTGCCTCTGCTGCTTCAGGTGCTGGAAATAACGGACTTGTTGGACAAAGCGGACTTGTAGGAGTAGCAGCTGGAGCATCTTCAGCTGCCTCTGCTGCTTCAGGTGCTGGAAATAATGGACTTGTTGGACAAAGTGGACTTGCAGGAGCCGGATATGGAGCAGCTTCTGCTTCCTCTGCTGCCTCAGGCGCTGGAGTTAACGGACTCAACGGAAGTGGTGGACTCAATGCACTTGGAGGTGTAGGATCTGTTGGATCATCATCTGCTTCCTCGAGCGCAGCTGCTGCTGCTGCATCAAGCCCAATCATCATTGAAAATGACATTTACGACGAAGGTTCATCATCTTCAGCATCCGCCTCAAGCTCTGCTGCAGCTCTTGCCGCACCACAAGAGATCATCATCAACAACGAACATAATGGTGGATCAGCCGCCTCTTCAGCCAGTTCAGCATCTGCTTCAGCATCAGGCTCTGGCCTTGGTGGTAATAACGGTATTGTTGGACTCAACGGACTCGGACCATACGGTATTGGACTTGCCGGCCTTGGAGGAGTTGGATCTGGAGCAGCTTCTGCTTCCTCTGCTGCTTCAGGCGCTGGAGGTAACGGACTTGTTGGACAAAACGGAGTTGGAGGAGTAGGAGCTGGAGCATCTTCAGCTGCCTCTGCTGCTTCAGGTGCTGGAAATAACGGACTTGTTGGACAAAGCGGACTTGGAGGAGTAGCAGCTGGAGCATCTTCAGCTGCCTCTGCTGCTTCAGGTGCTGGAAATAATGGACTTGTTGGACAAAGCGGACTTGCAGGAGCCGGATCTGGAGCAGCTTCTGCTTCCTCTGCTGCCTCAGGCGCTGGAGTTAACGGACTCAACGGAAATGGTGGACTTAATGCACTTGGAGGTGAAGGATCTGCTGGATCATCATCTGCTTCCTCGAGCGCAGCTGCTGCTGCTGCATCAAGCCCAATCATCATTGAAAATGACATTTACGACGAGGGATCAACATCTTCAGCATCCGCCGCAAGCTCTACTGCAGCTCTTGCCGCAGCACAAGATATCATCATCAACAACGAATACCTTGGTGGATCAGCCGCCTCTTCGGCCAGTTCAGCATCAGGCTCCGGCCTTGGTGGTGATAACGGTAACGTTGGACTTCTCGGACTCGGAGGAGTTGGATCTGGAGCAGGTGCTGCTTCCTCTGCTGCTTCAGGCGCTGGAGTTAACGGACTTGTTGGACAAAACGGAGTTGGAGGAGTAGGAGCTGGAGCATCTTCAGCTGCCTCTGCTGCTTCAGGTGCTGGAAATAACGGACTTGTTGGACAAAGCGGACTTGGAGGAGTAGCAGCTGGAGCATCTTCAGCTGCCTCTGCTGCTTCAGGTGCTGGAAATAATGGACTTGTTGGACAAAGTGGACTTGCAGGAGCCGGATATGGAGCAGCTTCTGCTTCCTCTGCTGCCTCAGGCGCTGGAGTTGACGGACTCAACGGAAGTGGTGGACTCAATGCACTTGGAGGTGTAGGATCTGTTGGATCATCATCTGCTTCCTCGAGCGCAGCTGCTGCTGCTGCATCAAGCCCAATCATCATTGAAAATGACATTTACGACGAAGGTTCATCATCTTCAGCATCCGCCTCAAGCTCTGCTGCAGCTCTTGCCGCACCACAAGAGATCATCATCAACAACGAACATAATGGTGGATCAGCCGCCTCTTCAGCCAGTTCAGCATCTGCTTCAGCATCAGGCTCTGGCCTTGGTGGTAATAACGGTATTGTTGGACTCAACGGACTCGGACCATACGGTATTGGACTTGCCGGCCTTGGAGGAGTTGGATCTGGAGCAGCTTCTGCTTCCTCTGCTGCTTCAGGCGCTGGAGGTAACGGACTTGTTGGACAAAACGGAGTTGGAGGAGTAGGAGCTGGAGCATCTTCAGCTGCCTCTGCTGCTTCAGGTGCTGGAAATAACGGACTTGTTGGACAAAGCGGACTTGGAGGAGTAGCAGCTGGAGCATCTTCAGCTGCCTCTGCTGCTTCAGGTGCTGGAAATAATGGACTTGTTGGACAAAGCGGACTTGCAGGAGCCGGATCTGGAGCAGCTTCTGCTTCCTCTGCTGCCTCAGGCGCTGGAGTTAACGGACTCAACGGAAATGGTGGACTTAATGCACTTGGAGGTGAAGGATCTGCTGGATCATCATCTGCTTCCTCGAGCGCAGCTGCTGCTGCTGCATCAAGCCCAATCATCATTGAAAATGACATTTACGACGAGGGATCAACATCTTCAGCATCCGCCGCAAGCTCTACTGCAGCTCTTGCCGCAGCACAAGATATCATCATCAACAACGAATACCTTGGTGGATCAGCCGCCTCTTCGGCCAGTTCAGCATCAGGCTCCGGCCTTGGTGGTGATAACGGTAACGTTGGACTTCTCGGACTCGGAGGAGTTGGATCTGGAGCAGGTGCTGCTTCCTCTGCTGCTTCAGGCGCTGGAGTTAACGGACTTGTTGGACAAAACGGAGTTGGAGGAGTAGGAGCTGGAGCATCTTCAGCTGCCTCTGCTGCTTCAGGTGCTGGAAATAACGGACTTGTTGGACAAAGCGGACTTGGAGGAGTAGCAGCTGGAGCATCTTCAGCTGCCTCTGCTGCTTCAGGTGCTGGAAATAATGGACTTGTTGGACAAAGTGGACTTGCAGGAGCCGGATATGGAGCAGCTTCTGCTTCCTCTGCTGCCTCAGGCGCTGGAGTTAACGGACTCAACGGAAGTGGTGGACTCAATGCACTTGGAGGTGTAGGATCTGTTGGATCATCATCTGCTTCCTCGAGCGCAGCTGCTGCTGCTGCATCAAGCCCAATCATCATTGAAAATGACATTTACGACGAAGGTTCATCATCTTCAGCATCTGCCTCAAGCTCTGCTGCAGCTCTTGCCGCACCACAAGAGATCATCATCAACAACGAACATAATGGTGGATCAGCCGCCTCTTCAGCCAGTTCAGCATCTGCTTCAGCATCAGGCTCTGGCCTTGGTGGTAATAACGGTATTGTTGGACTCAACGGACTCGGACCATACGGTATTGGACTTGCCGGCCTTGGAGGAGTTGGATCTGGAGCAGCTTCTGCTTCCTCTGCTGCTTCAGGCGCTGGAGGTAACGGACTTGTTGGACAAAACGGAGTTGGAGGAGTAGGAGCTGGAGCATCTTCAGCTGCCTCTGCTGCTTCAGGTGCTGGAAATAACGGACTTGTTGGACAAAGCGGACTTGGAGGAGTAGCAGCTGGAGCATCTTCAGCTGCCTCTGCTGCTTCAGGTGCTGGTAATAATGGACTTGTTGGACAAAGCGGACTTGCAGGAGCCGGATCTGGAGCAGCTTCTGCTTCCTCTGCTGCCTCAGGCGCTGGAGTTAACGGACTCAACGGAAATGGTGGACTTAATGCACTTGGAGGTGAAGGATCTGCTGGATCATCATCTGCTTCCTCGAGCGCAGCTGCTGCTGCTGCATCAAGCCCAATCATCATTGAAAATGACATTTACGACGAGGGATCAACATCTTCAGCATCCGCCGCAAGCTCTACTGCAGCTCTTGCCGCAGCACAAGATATCATCATCAACAACGAATACCTTGGTGGATCAGCCGCCTCTTCGGCCAGTTCAGCATCAGGCTCCGGCCTTGGTGGTGATAACGGTAACGTTGGACTTCTCGGACTCGGAGGAGTTGGATCTGGAGCAGGTGCTGCTTCCTCTGCTGCTTCAGGCGCTGGAGTTAACGGACTTGTTGGACAAAACGGAGTTGGAGGAGTAGGAGCTGGAGCATCTTCAGCTGCCTCTGCTGCTTCAGGTGCTGGAAATAACGGACTTGTTGGACAAAGCGGACTTGTAGGAGTAGCAGCTGGAGCATCTTCAGCTGCCTCTGCTGCTTCAGGTGCTGGAAATAATGGACTTGTTGGACAAAGTGGACTTGCAGGAGCCGGATATGGAGCAGCTTCTGCTTCCTCTGCTGCCTCAGGCGCTGGAGTTAACGGACTCAACGGAAGTGGTGGACTCAATGCACTTGGAGGTGTAGGATCTGTTGGATCATCATCTGCTTCCTCGAGCGCAGCTGCTGCTGCTGCATCAAGCCCAATCATCATTGAAAATGACATTTACGACGAAGGTTCATCATCTTCAGCATCCGCCTCAAGCTCTGCTGCAGCTCTTGCCGCACCACAAGAGATCATCATCAACAACGAACATAATGGTGGATCAGCCGCCTCTTCAGCCAGTTCAGCATCTGCTTCAGCATCAGGCTCTGGCCTTGGTGGTAATAACGGTATTGTTGGACTCAACGGACTCGGACCATACGGTATTGGACTTGCCGGCCTTGGAGGAGTTGGATCTGGAGCAGCTTCTGCTTCCTCTGCTGCTTCAGGCGCTGGAGGTAACGGACTTGTTGGACAAAACGGAGTTGGAGGAGTAGGAGCTGGAGCATCTTCAGCTGCCTCTGCTGCTTCAGGTGCTGGAAATAACGGACTTGTTGGACAAAGCGGACTTGGAGGAGTAGCAGCTGGAGCATCTTCAGCTGCCTCTGCTGCTTCAGGTGCTGGAAATAATGGACTTGTTGGACAAAGCGGACTTGCAGGAGCCGGATCTGGAGCAGCTTCTGCTTCCTCTGCTGCCTCAGGCGCTGGAGTTAACGGACTCAACGGAAATGGTGGACTTAATGCACTTGGAGGTGAAGGATCTGCTGGATCATCATCTGCTTCCTCGAGCGCAGCTGCTGCTGCTGCATCAAGCCCAATCATCATTGAAAATGACATTTACGACGAGGGATCAACATCTTCAGCATCCGCCGCAAGCTCTACTGCAGCTCTTGCCGCAGCACAAGATATCATCATCAACAACGAATACCTTGGTGGATCAGCCGCCTCTTCGGCCAGTTCAGCATCAGGCTCCGGCCTTGGTGGTGATAACGGTAACGTTGGACTTCTCGGACTCGGAGGAGTTGGATCTGGAGCAGGTGCTGCTTCCTCTGCTGCTTCAGGCGCTGGAGTTAACGGACTTGTTGGACAAAACGGAGTTGGAGGAGTAGGAGCTGGAGCATCTTCAGCTGCCTCTGCTGCTTCAGGTGCTGGAAATAACGGACTTGTTGGACAAAGCGGACTTGGAGGAGTAGCAGCTGGAGCATCTTCAGCTGCCTCTGCTGCTTCAGGTGCTGGAAATAATGGACTTGTTGGACAAAGTGGACTTGCAGGAGCCGGATATGGAGCAGCTTCTGCTTCCTCTGCTGCCTCAGGCGCTGGAGTTGACGGACTCAACGGAAGTGGTGGACTCAATGCACTTGGAGGTGTAGGATCTGTTGGATCATCATCTGCTTCCTCGAGCGCAGCTGCTGCTGCTGCATCAAGCCCAATCATCATTGAAAATGACATTTACGACGAAGGTTCATCATCTTCAGCATCCGCCTCAAGCTCTGCTGCAGCTCTTGCCGCACCACAAGAGATCATCATCAACAACGAACATAATGGTGGATCAGCCGCCTCTTCAGCCAGTTCAGCATCTGCTTCAGCATCAGGCTCTGGCCTTGGTGGTAATAACGGTATTGTTGGACTCAACGGACTCGGACCATACGGTATTGGACTTGCCGGCCTTGGAGGAGTTGGATCTGGAGCAGGTGCTGCTTCCTCTGCTGCTTCAGGCGCTGGAGGTAACGGACTTGTTGGACAAAACGGAGTTGGAGGAGTAGGAGCTGGAGCATCTTCAGCTGCCTCTGCTGCTTCAGGTGCTGGAAATAACGGACTTGTTGGACAAAGCGGACTTGGAGGAGTAGCAGCTGGAGCATCTTCAGCTGCCTCTGCTGCTTCAGGTGCTGGAAATAATGGACTTGTTGGACAAAGCGGACTTGCAGGAGCCGGATCTGGAGCAGCTTCTGCTTCCTCTGCTGCCTCAGGCGCTGGAGTTAACGGACTCAACGGAAATGGTGGACTTAATGCACTTGGAGGTGAAGGATCTGCTGGATCATCATCTGCTTCCTCGAGCGCAGCTGCTGCTGCTGCATCAAGCCCAATCATCATTGAAAATGACATTTACGACGAGGGATCAACATCTTCAGCATCCGCCGCAAGCTCTACTGCAGCTCTTGCCGCAGCACAAGATATCATCATCAACAACGAATACCTTGGTGGATCAGCCGCCTCTTCGGCCAGTTCAGCATCAGGCTCCGGCCTTGGTGGTGATAACGGTAACGTTGGACTTCTCGGACTCGGAGGAGTTGGATCTGGAGCAGGTGCTGCTTCCTCTGCTGCTTCAGGCGCTGGAGTTAACGGACTTGTTGGACAAAACGGAGTTGGAGGAGTAGGAGCTGGAGCATCTTCAGCTGCCTCTGCTGCTTCAGGTGCTGGAAATAACGGACTTGTTGGACAAAGCGGACTTGGAGGAGTAGCAGCTGGAGCATCTTCAGCTGCCTCTGCTGCTTCAGGTGCTGGAAATAATGGACTTGTTGGACAAAGTGGACTTGCAGGAGCCGGATATGGAGCAGCTTCTGCTTCCTCTGCTGCCTCAGGCGCTGGAGTTAACGGACTCAACGGAAGTGGTGGACTCAATGCACTTGGAGGTGTAGGATCTGTTGGATCATCATCTGCTTCCTCGAGCGCAGCTGCTGCTGCTGCATCAAGCCCAATCATCATTGAAAATTACATTTACGACGAAGGTTCATCATCTTCAGCATCCGCCTCAAGCTCTGCTGCAGCTCTTGCCGCACCACAAGAGATCATCATCAACAACGAACATAATGGTGGATCAGCCGCCTCTTCAGCCAGTTCAGCATCTGCTTCAGCATCAGGCTCTGGCCTTGGTGGTAATAACGGTATTGTTGGACTCAACGGACTCGGACCATACGGTATTGGACTTGCCGGCCTTGGAGGAGTTGGATCTGGAGCAGCTTCTGCTTCCTCTGCTGCTTCAGGCGCTGGAGGTAACGGACTTGTTGGACAAAACGGAGTTGGAGGAGTAGGAGCTGGAGCATCTTCAGCTGCCTCTGCTGCTTCAGGTGCTGGAAATAACGGACTTGTTGGACAAAGCGGACTTGGAGGAGTAGCAGCTGGAGCATCTTCAGCTGCCTCTGCTGCTTCAGGTGCTGGAAATAATGGACTTGTTGGACAAAGCGGACTTGCAGGAGCCGGATCTGGAGCAGCTTCTGCTTCCTCTGCTGCCTCAGGCGCTGGAGTTAACGGACTCAACGGAAATGGTGGACTTAATGCACTTGGAGGTGAAGGATCTGCTGGATCATCATCTGCTTCCTCGAGCGCAGCTGCTGCTGCTGCATCAAGCCCAATCATCATTGAAAATGACATTTACGACGAGGGATCAACATCTTCAGCATCCGCCGCAAGCTCTACTGCAGCTCTTGCCGCAGCACAAGATATCATCATCAACAACGAATACCTTGGTGGATCAGCCGCCTCTTCGGCCAGTTCAGCATCAGGCTCCGGCCTTGGTGGTGATAACGGTAACGTTGGACTTCTCGGACTCGGAGGAGTTGGATCTGGAGCAGGTGCTGCTTCCTCTGCTGCTTCAGGCGCTGGAGTTAATGGACTTGTTGGACAAAACGGAGTTGGAGGAGTAGGAGCTGGAGCATCTTCAGCTGCCTCTGCTGCTTCAGGTGCTGGAAATAACGGACTTGTTGGACAAAGCGGACTTGTAGGAGTAGCAGCTGGAGCATCTTCAGCTGCCTCTGCTGCTTCAGGTGCTGGAAATAATGGACTTGTTGGACAAAGTGGACTTGCAGGAGCCGGATATGGAGCAGCTTCTGCTTCCTCTGCTGCCTCAGGCGCTGGAGTTAACGGACTCAACGGAAGTGGTGGACTCAATGCACTTGGAGGTGTAGGATCTGTTGGATCATCATCTGCTTCCTCGAGCGCAGCTGCTGCTGCTGCATCAAGCCCAATCATCATTGAAAATGACATTTACGACGAAGGTTCAACATCTTCAGCATCCGCCTCAAGCTCTGCTGCAGCTCTTGCCGCACCACAAGAGATCATCATCAACAACGAACATAATGGTGGATCAGCCGCCTCTTCAGCCAGTTCAGCATCTGCTTCAGCATCAGGCTCTGGCCTTGGTGGTAATAACGGTATTGTTGGACTCAACGGACTCGGACCATACGGTATTGGACTTGCCGGCCTTGGAGGAGTTGGATCTGGAGCAGGTGCTGCTTCCTCTGCTGCTTCAGGCGCTGGAGGTAACGGACTTGTTGGACAAAACGGAGTTGGAGGAGTAGGAGCTGGAGCATCTTCAGCTGCCTCTGCTGCTTCAGGTGCTGGAAATAACGGACTTGTTGGACAAAGCGGACTTGGAGGAGTAGCAGCTGGAGCATCTTCAGCTGCCTCTGCTGCTTCAGGTGCTGGAAATAATGGACTTGTTGGACAAAGCGGACTTGCAGGAGCCGGATCTGGAGCAGCTTCTGCTTCCTCTGCTGCCTCAGGCGCTGGAGTTAACGGACTCAACGGAAATGGTGGACTTAATGCACTTGGAGGTGAAGGATCTGCTGGATCATCATCTGCTTCCTCGAGCGCAGCTGCTGCTGCTGCATCAAGCCCAATCATCATTGAAAATGACATTTACGACGAGGGATCAACATCTTCAGCATCCGCCGCAAGCTCTACTGCAGCTCTTGCCGCAGCACAAGATATCATCATCAACAACGAATACCTTGGTGGATCAGCCGCCTCTTCGGCCAGTTCAGCATCAGGCTCCGGCCTTGGTGGTGATAACGGTAACGTTGGACTTCTCGGACTCGGAGGAGTTGGATCTGGAGCAGGTGCTGCTTCCTCTGCTGCTTCAGGCGCTGGAGTTAACGGACTTGTTGGACAAAACGGAGTTGGAGGAGTAGGAGCTGGAGCATCTTCAGCTGCCTCTGCTGCTTCAGGTGCTGGAAATAACGGACTTGTTGGACAAAGCGGACTTGGAGGAGTAGCAGCTGGAGCATCTTCAGCTGCCTCTGCTGCTTCAGGTGCTGGAAATAATGGACTTGTTGGACAAAGTGGACTTGCAGGAGCCGGATATGGAGCAGCTTCTGCTTCCTCTGCTGCCTCAGGCGCTGGAGTTAACGGACTCAACGGAAGTGGTGGACTCAATGCACTTGGAGGTGTAGGATCTGTTGGATCATCATCTGCTTCCTCGAGCGCAGCTGCTGCTGCTGCATCAAGCCCAATCATCATTGAAAATGACATTTACGACGAAGGTTCAACATCTTCAGCATCCGCCTCAAGCTCTGCTGCAGCTCTTGCCGCACCACAAGAGATCATCATCAACAACGAACATAATGGTGGATCAGCCGCCTCTTCAGCCAGTTCAGCATCTGCTTCAGCATCAGGCTCTGGCCTTGGTGGTAATAACGGTATTGTTGGACTCAACGGACTCGGACCATACGGTATTGGACTTGCCGGCCTTGGAGGAGTTGGATCTGGAGCAGCTTCTGCTTCCTCTGCTGCTTCAGGCGCTGGAGGTAACGGACTTGTTGGACAAAACGGAGTTGGAGGAGTAGGAGCTGGAGCATCTTCAGCTGCCTCTGCTGCTTCAGGTGCTGGAAATAACGGACTTGTTGGACAAAGCGGACTTGGAGGAGTAGCAGCTGGAGCATCTTCAGCTGCCTCTGCTGCTTCAGGTGCTGGAAATAATGGACTTGTTGGACAAAGCGGACTTGCAGGAGCCGGATCTGGAGCAGCTTCTGCTTCCTCTGCTGCCTCAGGCGCTGGAGTTAACGGACTCAACGGAAATGGTGGACTTAATGCACTTGGAGGTGAAGGATCTGCTGGATCATCATCTGCTTCCTCGAGCGCAGCTGCTGCTGCTGCATCAAGCCCAATCATCATTGAAAATGACATTTACGACGAGGGATCAACATCTTCAGCATCCGCCGCAAGCTCTACTGCAGCTCTTGCCGCAGCACAAGATATCATCATCAACAACGAATACCTTGGTGGATCAGCCGCCTCTTCGGCCAGTTCAGCATCAGGCTCCGGCCTTGGTGGTGATAACGGTAACGTTGGACTTCTCGGACTCGGAGGAGTTGGATCTGGAGCAGGTGCTGCTTCCTCTGCTGCTTCAGGCGCTGGAGTTAACGGACTTGTTGGACAAAACGGAGTTGGAGGAGTAGGAGCTGGAGCATCTTCAGCTGCCTCTGCTGCTTCAGGTGCTGGAAATAACGGACTTGTTGGACAAAGCGGACTTGGAGGAGTAGCAGCTGGAGCATCTTCAGCTGCCTCTGCTGCTTCAGGTGCTGGAAATAATGGACTTGTTGGACAAAGTGGACTTGCAGGAGCCGGATATGGAGCAGCTTCTGCTTCCTCTGCTGCCTCAGGCGCTGGAGTTAACGGACTCAACGGAAGTGGTGGACTCAATGCACTTGGAGGTGTAGGATCTGTTGGATCATCATCTGCTTCCTCGAGCGCAGCTGCTGCTGCTGCATCAAGCCCAATCATCATTGAAAATGACATTTACGACGAAGGTTCATCATCTTCAGCATCCGCCTCAAGCTCTGCTGCAGCTCTTGCCGCACCACAAGAGATCATCATCAACAACGAACATAATGGTGGATCAGCCGCCTCTTCAGCCAGTTCAGCATCTGCTTCAGCATCAGGCTCTGGCCTTGGTGGTAATAACGGTATTGTTGGACTCAACGGACTCGGACCATACGGTATTGGACTTGCCGGCCTTGGAGGAGTTGGATCTGGAGCAGCTTCTGCTTCCTCTGCTGCTTCAGGCGCTGGAGGTAACGGACTTGTTGGACAAAACGGAGTTGGAGGAGTAGGAGCTGGAGCATCTTCAGCTGCCTCTGCTGCTTCAGGTGCTGGAAATAACGGACTTGTTGGACAAAGCGGACTTGGAGGAGTAGCAGCTGGAGCATCTTCAGCTGCCTCTGCTGCTTCAGGTGCTGGAAATAATGGACTTGTTGGACAAAGCGGACTTGCAGGAGCCGGATCTGGAGCAGCTTCTGCTTCCTCTGCTGCCTCAGGCGCTGGAGTTAACGGACTCAACGGAAATGGTGGACTTAATGCACTTGGAGGTGAAGGATCTGCTGGATCATCATCTGCTTCCTCGAGCGCAGCTGCTGCTGCTGCATCAAGCCCAATCATCATTGAAAATGACATTTACGACGAGGGATCAACATCTTCAGCATCCGCCGCAAGCTCTACTGCAGCTCTTGCCGCAGCACAAGATATCATCATCAACAACGAATACCTTGGTGGATCAGCCGCCTCTTCGGCCAGTTCAGCATCAGGCTCCGGCCTTGGTGGTGATAACGGTAACGTTGGACTTCTCGGACTCGGAGGAGTTGGATCTGGAGCAGGTGCTGCTTCCTCTGCTGCTTCAGGCGCTGGAGTTAACGGACTTGTTGGACAAAACGGAGTTGGAGGAGTAGGAGCTGGAGCATCTTCAGCTGCCTCTGCTGCTTCAGGTGCCGGAAATAACGGACTTGTTGGACAAAGCGGACTTGGAGGAGTAGCAGCTGGAGCATCTTCAGCTGCCTCTGCTGCTTCAGGTGCTGCAAATAATGGACTTGTTGGACAAAGCGGACTTGCAGGAGCCGGATCTGGAGCAGCTTCTGCTTCCTCTGCTGCCTCAGGCGCTGGAGTTAACGGACGCAACGGAAATGGTGGACTTAATGCACTTGGAGGTGTAGGATCTGCTGGATCATCATCTGCTTCCTCGAGCGCAGCTGCTGCTGCTGCATCAAACCCAATCATCATTGAAAATGACATTTACGACGAGGGATCATCATCTTCAGCATCCGCCTCAAGCTCTGCTGCAGCTCTTGCCGCACCACAAGAGATCATCATCAACAACGAACATCATGGTGGATCAGCCGCCTCTTCAGCCAGTTCAGCATCTGCTTCAGCATCAGGCTCTGGCCTTGGTGGCAATAACGGTAATGTTGGACTCAAAGGACTCGGACCATACGGTATTGGACTTGCCGGCCTTGGAGGAGTTGGATCTGGAGCAGCTTCTGCTTCCTCTGCTGCTTCAGGCGCTGGAGTTAACGGACTTGTTGGACAAAACGGAGTTGGAGGAGTAGGAGCTGGAGCATCTTCATCTGCCTCTGCTGCTTCAGGTGCTGGAAATAACGGACTTGTTGGACAAAGCGGACTTGGAGGAGTAGCAGCTGGAGCATCTTCAGCTGCCTCTGCTGCTTCAATTGCTGGAAATAATGGACTTGTTGGTCAAAGCGGACTTGCAGGAGCCGGATCTGGAGCAGCTTCTGCTTCCTCTGCTGCCTCAGGCGCTGGAGTTAACGGACTCAACGGAAATGGTGAACTTAATGCACTTGGAGGTGTAGGATCTGCTGGATCATCATCTGCTTCCTCGAGCACAGCTGCTGCTGCTGCATCAAGCCCAATCATCATTGAAAATGACATTTACGACGAGGGATCATCATCTTCAGCATCCGCCTCAAGCTCTGCTGCAGCTCTTGCCGCACCACAAGAGATCATCATCAACAACGAACATCATGGTGGATCAGCCGCCTCTTCAGCCAGTTCAGCATCTGCTTCAGCATCAGGCTCTGGCCTTGGTGGTAATAACGGTAATGTTGGACTCAACGGACTCGGACCATACGGTATAGGACTTGCCGGCCTTGGAGGAGTTGGATCTGGAGCAGCTTCTGCTTCCTCTGCTGCTTCAGGCGCTGGGGTCAACGGACTTGTTGGACAAAACGGAGTTGGAGGAGTAGGAGCTGGAGCATCTTCAGCTGCCTCTGCTGCTTCAGGTGCCGGAAATAACGGACTTGTTGGACAAAGCGGACTTGGAGGAGTAGCAGCTGGAGCATCTTCAGCTGCCTCTGCTGCTTCAAGTGCTGGAAATAATGGACTTGTTGGACAAAGCGGACTTGCAGGAGCCGGATCTGGAGCAGCTTCTGCTTCCTCTGCTGCCTCAGGCGCTGGAGTTAACGGACTCAACGGAAATGGTGAACTTAATGCACTTGGAGGTGTAGGATCTGCTGGATCATCATCTGCTTCCTCGAGCACAGCTGCTGCTGCTGCATCAAGCCCAATCATCATTGAAAATGACATTTACGACGAGGGATCATCATCTTCAGCATCCGCCTCAAGCTCTGCTGCAGCTCTTGCCGCACCACAAGAGATCATCATCAACAACGAACATCATGGTGGATCAGCCGCCTCTTCAGCCAGTTCAGCATCTGCTTCAGCATCAGGCTCTGGCCTTGGTGGTAATAACGGTAATGTTGGACTCAACGGACTCGGACCATACGGTATTGGACTTGCCGGCCTTGGAGGAGTTGGATCTGGAGCAGCTTCTGCTTCCTCTGCTGCTTCAGACGCTGGGGTTAACGGACTTGTTGGACAAAACGGAGTTGGAGGAGTAGGAGCTGGAGCATCTTCAGCTGCCTCTGCTGCTTCAGGTGCCGGAAATAACGGACTTGTTGGACAAAGCGGACTTGGAGGAGTAGCAGCTGGAGCATCTTCAGCTGCCTCTGCTGCTTCAGGTACTGGAAATAATGGACTTGTTGGACAAAGCGGACTTGCAGGAGCCGGATCTGGAGCAGCTTCTGCTTCCTCTGCTGCCTCAGGCGCTGGAGTTAACGGACGCAACGGAAATGGTGGACTTAATGCACTTGGAGGTGTAGGATCTGCTGGATCATCATCTGCTTCCTCGAGCGCAGCTGCTGCTGCTGCATCAAACCCAATCATCATTGAAAATGACATTTACGACGAGGGATCATCATCTTCAGCATCCGCCTCAAGCTCTGCTGCAGCTCTTGCCGCACCACAAGAGATCATCATCAACAACGAACATCATGGTAAATCAGCCGCCTCTTCAGCCAGTTCAGCATCTGCTTCAGCATCAGGCTCTGGCCTTGGTGGTTATAACGGTAATGTTGGACTCAACGAACTCGGACCATACGGTATTGGACTTGCCGGCCTTGGAAGAGTTGGATCTGGAGCAGCTTCTGCTTCCTCTGCTGCTTCAGGCGCTGGAGTTATCGGACTTGTTGGACAAAACGGAGTTGGAGGAGTAGGAGCTGGAGCATCTTCATCTGCCTCTGCTGCTTCAGGTGCTGGAAATAATGGACTTGTTGGACAAAGCGGACTTGGAGGAGTAGCAGCTGGAGCATCTTCAGCTGCCTCTGCTGCTTCAAGTGCTGGAAATAATGGACTTGTTGGACAAAGCGGACTTGCAGGAGCCGGATCTGGAGCAGCTTCTGCTTCCTCTGCTGCCTCAGGCGCTGGAGTTAACGGACTCAACGGAAATGGTGGACTTAATGCACTTGGAGGTGTAGGATCTGCTGGATCATCATCTGCTTCCTCGAACACAGCTGCTGCTGCTGCATCAAGCCCAATCATCATTGAAAATGACATTTACGACGAGGGATCATCATCTTCAGCATCCGCCTCAAGCTCTGCTGCAGCTCTTGCCGCACCACAAGAGATCATCATCAACAACGAACATCATGGTGGATCAGCCGCCTCTTCAGCCAGTTCAGCATCTGCTTCAGCATCAGGCTCTGGCCTTGGTGGTAATAACGGTAATGTTGGACTCAACGAACTCGGTCCATACGGTATTGGACTTGCCGGCCTTGGAGGAGTTGGATCTGGAGCAGCTTCTGCTTCCTCTGCTGCTTCAGGCGCTGGAGTTAACGGACTTGTTGGACAAAACGGAGTTGGAGGAGTAGGAGCTGGAGCATCTTCATCTGCCTCTGCTGCTTCAGGTGCTGGAAATAACGGACTTGTTGGACAAAGCGGACTTGGAGGAGTAGCAGCTGGAGCATTTTCAGCTGCCTCTGCTGCTTCAAGTGCTGGAAATAATGGACTTGTTGGACAAAGCGGACTTGCAGGAGCCGGATCTGGAGCAGCTTCTGCTTCCTCTGCTGCCTCAGGCGCTGGAGTTAACGGACTCAACGGAAATGGTGGACTTAATGCACTTGGAGGTGTAGGATCTGCTGGATCATCATCTGCTTCCTCGAGCACAGCTGCTGCTGCTGCATCAAGCCCAATCATCATTGAAAATGACATTTACGACGAGGGATCATCATCTTCAGCATCCGCCTCAAGCTCTGCTGCAGCTCTTGCCGCAGCACAAGATATCATCATCAACAACGAATATCATGGTGGATCAGCCGCCTCTTCGGCCAGTTCAGCATCAGGCTCCGGCCTTGGTGGTGATAGCGGTAACGTTGGACTTCTCGGACTCGGAGGAGTTGGTTCTGGAGCAGGTGCTGCTTCAGGCGTGGGAGTTAACGGACTTGTTGGACAAAACGGAGTTGGAGGAGTAGGAGCTGGAGCATCTTCAGCCGCCTCTGCTGCTTCAGGTGCTGGAAATAACGGACTTGTTGGACAAAGCGGACTTGGAGGAGTAGCAGCTGGAGCATCTTCAGCTGCCTCTGCTGCTTCAGGTGCTGGAAATAATGGACTTGTTGGACAAAGCGGACTTGCAGGAGCCGGATCTGGAGCAGCTTCTGCTTCCTCTGCTGCCTCAGGCGCTGGAGCTAACGGGCTCAATGGAAATGGTGGACTTAATGCACGTGGAGGTGTAGGATCTGCTGGATCATCATCTGCTTCCTCGAGCGCAGCTGCTGCTGCTGCATCAAGCCCAATCATCATTGAAAATGACATTTATGACGAGGGATCATCATCTTCAGCATCCGCCTCAAGCTCTGCTGCAGCTCTTGCCGCACCACAAGAGATCATCATCAACAACGAACATCATGGTGGATCAGCCGCCTCTTCAGCCAGTTCAGCATCTGCTTCAGCATCAGGCTCTGGCCTTGGTGGTAATAACGGTATTGTTGGACTCAACGGACTCGGACCATACGGTATTGGACTTGCCGGCCTTGGAGGAGTTGGATCTGGAGCAGCTTCTGCTTCCTCTGCTGCTTCAGGCGCTGGAGTTAACGGACTTGTTGGACAAAACGGAGTTGGAGGAGTAGGAGCTGGAGCATCTTCAGCTGCCTCTGCTGCTTCAGGTGCCGGAAATAACGGACTTGTTGGACAAAGCGGACTTGGAGGAGTAGCAGCTGGAGCATCTTCAGCTGCCTCTGCTGCTTCAGGTACTGGAAATAATGGACTTGTTGGACAAAGCGGACTTGCAGGAGCCGGATCTGGAGCAGCTTCTGCTTCCTCTGTTGCCTCAGGCGCTGGAGTTAACGGACGCAACGGAAATGGTGGACTTGATGCACTTGGAGGTGTAGGATCTGCTGGATCATCATCTGCTTCCTTGAGCGCAGCTGCTGCTGCTGCATCAAACCCAATCATCATTGAAAATGACATTTACGACGAGGGATCATCATCTTCAGCATCCGCCTCAAGCTCTGCTGCAGCTCTTGCCGCACCACAAGAGATCATCATCAACAACGAACATCATGGTGGATCAGCCGCCTCTTCAGCCAGTTCGGCATCTGCTTCAGCATCAGGCTCTGGCCTTGGTGGTAATAACGGTAATGTTGGACTCAACGGACTCGGTCCATACGGTATTGGACTTGCCGGCCTTGGAGGAGTTGGATCTGGAGCAGCTTCTGCTTCCTCTGCTGCTTCAGGCGCTGGAGTTAACGGACTTGTTGGACAAAACGGAGTTGGAGGAGTAGGAGCTGGAGCATCTTCATCTGCCTCTGCTGCTTCAGGTGCTGGAAATAACGGACTTGTTGGACAAAGCGGACTTGGAGGAGTAGCAGCTGGAGCATCTTCAGCTGCCTCTGCTGCTTTAAGTGCTGGAAATAATGGACTTGTTGGACAAAGCGGACTTGCAGGAGCCGGATCTGGAGCAGCTTCTGCTTCCTCTGCTGCCTCAGGCGCTGGAGTTAACGGACTCAACGGAAATGGTGGACTTAATGCACTTGGAGGTGTAGGATCTGCTGGATCATCATCTGCTTCCTCGAGCACAGCTGCTGCTGCTGCATCAAGCCCAATCATCATTGAAAATGACATTTACGACGAGGGATCATCATCTTCAGCATCCGCCTCAAGCTCTGCTGCAGCTCTTGCCGCAGCACAAGATATCATCATCAACAACGAATATCATGGTGGATCAGCCGCCTCTTCGGCCAGTTCAGCATCAGGCTCCGGCCTCGGTGGTGATAGCGGTAACGTTGGACTTCTCGGACTCGGAGGAGTTGGTTCTGGAGCAGGTGCTGCTTCAGGCGCTGGAGTTAACGGACTTGTTGGACAAAACGGAGTTGGAGGAGTAGGAGCTGGAGCATCTTCAGCCGCCTCTGCTGCTTCAGGTGCTGGAAATAACGGACTTGTTGGACAAAGCGGACTTGGAGGAGTAGCAGCTGGAGCATCTTCAGCTGCCTCTGCTGCTTCAGGTGCTGGAAATAATGGACTTGTTGGACAAAGCGGACTTGCAGGAGCCGGATCTGGAGCAGCTTCTGCTTCCTCTGCTGCCTCAGGCGCTGGAGTTAACGGGCTCAATGGAAATGGTGGACTTAATGCACGTGGAGGTGTAGGATCTGCTGGATCATCATCTGCTTCCTCGAGCGCAGCTGCTGCTGCTGCATCAAGCCCAATCATCATTGAAAATGACATTTATGACGAGGGATCATCATCTTCAGCATCCGCCTCAAGCTCTGCTGCAGCTCTTGCCGCACCACAAGAGATCATCATCAACAACGAACATCATGGTGGATCAGCCGCCTCTTCAGCCAGTTCAGCATCTGCTTCAGCATCAGGCTCTGGCCTTGGTGGTAATAACGGTATTGTTGGACTCAACGGACTCGGACCATACGGTATTGGACTTGCCGGCCTTGGAGGACTTGGATCTGGAGCAGCTTCTGCTTCCTCTGCTGCTTCAGGCGCTGGAGTTAACGGACTTGTTGGACAAAACGGAGTTGGAGGAGTTGGATCTGGAGCTTCAGCTTCATTGTCTGCCTTCAGCTCAGCATCATCAGCCGTTGCTGGTGTGCGTCTACCATGCAACCTTTCAGGCAGATCATTCTTTGTAAAGATTGGCTCCAGGTCCCAGGGTGGTCGAATTCCTTGTGTTAACTGCTAAGCGGACAATTACATTCTTTATTTTATTTTATTATTATTTAAGACTTAAAACTGGATACATCTTTTTTAAATAATTTTTATATATTAATATATTCTGGCATTACCCTTTATTGTTTTTTCTCAATAGGTAATTCATTAATTCCTGTATTGCACCCATCATATTAGAACATACTTTAAGTAACCGACCATAGTAATCATAATTCCCAATGCGACGGGGAGAGTAAATTACACTTTTACAGTAAAAACTCCTTTCACACCTTGCACATTTGTTTATGCAATAGAAAATATTTCATTATTCAAACTTAAATCTCGCATTCACACTTTGATGAATTGATACTGAAATCCAAGTAATGTATTTTATTGAAATCCAAGTAATGTATTATTTTTTTAGCTGTTTAATTTGAGTAATAATATGTTCACCTAAAAATATGCCTTCAATTCAGTAAACAGATGTGCCCTGCTATCCTAATTTAAAGAGCGCACACCATCCATTTACAATCACATATGGCAATTTTACAGTCATAATTCTAAATTAATCTTCAGAGATCACCTTCTACATTCGGCCTTTGGCTGTCAGCAGGGCGACCCACTCAGACCGGCAATATTTAGTTTGGCTACCCATCCGATCATCAGCTAAGCCGAATTCTAAATGATTGCCAATTACGTGATTTATTTGCTTGAAATTAGATTACACACAATACACAGAAAGTAGAACCAAATCACTCCGAAATGAGAACACACACAATAATTATAAACACAAAATTCTGTAACGGAAAAACATTTGGCCAGTTTGCATCAAATACACATCACTCATATAAAATATTTGTAGTCACACAGTATATTTATGATTATTCTATTAAATACACTAGAATTGTAGTATAATTAAACAAGAAAACAATTTCAATTTTTAAATCACTCATATAAAATATTTGTAGTCACACGTATATTTATGATTATTCTATTAAAAACACTAGAATTGTAGTATAATTAAACAAGAAAACAATTTAAATTTTTAAATTTTACATTGGATAAATCTCAGTCAGTTGTTGACCTCAGTGTTGCCACAAGCTAAAAAAAAATATTAGTGAGAGCAACGATGGATATCTTGTTCTTACTCAAATATTATACCATTTCTCGATACAACTATACACAGTCAGGTCATAAGTTCTGTCACACAATAAAAACTTTTGAATTTAGAACGCTGGCCACAAAAAAGTTTATTGAATTCGAATTTCGAATTTTTCATGAAAATAATAATGTGTACTTTTTAGAATTTTCCTCATTTTTAAATATGGAGTGGACACTTAAAGAAGACCGTGCGTTGCATCGTTGCGGTTACGCGCCAATTCAGATTTTCGACTTACTGAAAAATTTGAATATAACAAAAAGATTCGTTTATCGTACCATAAAACGATACAATGAAGACTCTAGTCTAGATGACAGGTCAAGAAGTGGTCGCCCTCGCCTTGTTAGGACTCCAGCAGTGATAAAAGCTGTGAAGGCGCGAATTCATAGAAATACCATACGTAAGCAGAAACTGTTGGCCCTTCAGATGGGGTTAAGCAGGACCACGCTGAAAAGGGTGTTAAATGAAGACTTAGGGCTTGGGGCATATCGAAGAAAAACAGGACATCGTTTGGACGCTCGTTTAATGTACCTGAGACTGAAGAGATGCCGCTCTTTGTTGAAGCGGTACGCGGGAAAAAAGCATCGGGAAATTCTTTTTTCGGATGAAAAAATTTTCACCGTGGAAGAGAGCTACAACAAACAAAATGATAAGGTGTACGCACACAGCAGTGAAGAAGCGAGCAACCGTATTCCGCGTGTCCAACGAGGTCATTTTCCATCCTCGCTCATGGTTTGGTTGGGAGTCTCTTATTGGGGCTTAACTGAGGTACATTTTTGTGAGAAAGGCGTAAAAACGAATGTGTATCAAAATACAGTCCTCAAGAACCTTGTGGAACCTGTTTCTCATACCGTGTTTAATAACAGGCACTGGGTATTTCAACAAGATTCTGCGCCAGCTCATAGAGCGAAAAGCAAACAAGACTGGCTGGCGGCGCGTAAAATCGACTTCATCCGGCACGAAGACTGGCCCTCCTCCAGTCCAGATTTGAGTCCGTTAGATTACAAGATATGGAAAAACTTGGAGGGAAAGGCCTGCTCAAAGCCTCATCCTGATTTGGAGTCACTCAAGGCATCCTTGATTAAGGCAGCCGCCGATATTGACATGGACCTCGTTCGTGCTGCGATAGACGACTGGCCGCGCAGAATAAAGGCCTGTATTCAAAATCGCGGGGGTCATTTTGAATAAACTTTATTACCATAAGAATCTATGTTTTATTAAGTTCATTTTGCTATATAAATGTTTACATAAATAATAAACATGTCTAAATTATTTCACATTGCACATGTGACAGAACTTATGACCTGACTATGTATAGTGCGCACGAAGAAGTAAATAAATTGAGCTTAGAAAATTCAAACCTAAAACAAAAAATAGACGATTTATTAAAGAGACAGGCAATTATAAACAGGTCTGTTTGAGCCCAAATAAAAGCTGTTCAGGTTTCTCGGCACCTAATGACCTCGTAGGGGCCCATCACAGCAATCAACCCGTCCGGCTGAAGAACTCGCCGATCCGACAACAGAAACCTACCCAGAACGTCTGCTCCCAGTAGCAGGTCGACCGGGGCTGGAGTGTCACAATCGGGATCCGCCAACTTGAGTCCTGATGTCAGGAATCGAACGGCCGGATTCAACTTCACCAAGGGGTGTCTGCCCATGACATGCGTCATTACTAAAGCTTGCACGGATGTTTTTGTCAAAATGTCATAACGTGGAGAGAACGTGATCACCGATTGACCAACTACATTCGTAACCGTAACATTCCCCACGCCCCTTATTGATTTATTAAACCTATTTACCTTGAGGCCCAACCATTTTGCTAAATCATTCGATACAATGCAGCCCTGAGCTCCAGAATCTAATAGGGCGCGAACGTATGTTGGTTTGCCCGCCAAATCCCAAAGAAGCACAGAGGCGATCGGTAACACCACCGTCTCCGGTTGGGGGGCAACCAATGGTTGGGCCGCAAATTCCTAGCGAGGACCCCCGGGGCCCCACTGTGCCTGTAACCGATCAGGTATGCAGCTATACGCCAGAGGGTCCCATTGTACAAATGGCCCACGCGCCGGTTCCATTCCCAACCTACGATTCCCCGTAAAGGGGGGTGGGCGTGAATTCAACCGTGGCCGCTCCATGAGCGGGGGGACATCACATGTGACCGACGAGGACGAGGCGACGAGCGGGGCGACAACTGAGGCGGCGTCCGAACCGCACCCGCATAGCTCGAAGGTGTCCCATGCCACCCGCCCGTTACGGCCTGCTCAACACACCCAATGTCCCGCTGGGTCGGATGCTGAGTCGCAACCGAAAACTCAGGGCCCCCCATGTAATGGTCCTGAGTGCGGCCCTGCACCCTGGTACTGCCCTGTGCACGTGGGGACGTTGGCCCCTGAGTTGCGCTCCGAGTCGCAAACGAATTCTCAGGGCCCCATGCCGTGTCACCCTGGGTACGGCCCTGTGGACGTGGGGACGTTGGCCCCTGAGTTGCGCTCCGAGTCGCAAACGAATTCTCAGGGCCCCATGCCGTGTCACCCTGGATACGGCCCTGTGGAGGCTGTTGGCCGGACCGGTTCATGCACAACAGATTGTTGTGGGCCCCACCACAATATCCGCACATTTTTGTGCGCGTGCAGTCCCTAGCCATGTGTGGCCCGAGGCACAGGAAACACCAGCTCCGCTGCTTGGCCATCCGGCGCCGTCCCTGAACCTTAAGTTCCCCGAACTTATTGCAATTGGCCACAGCATGGCCAATCTGCCTACAACATGGGCAGGTCTCACCATGTGGGGTCAATTCACTCACAGTCCCATACGACTGCCGGTTGGTGCGGTCCTTCCTCGTCGGAGGGCCCCTACTCACAGCGCTCCCGGCAGCTCTCTGTGGCTCCGAAGGATGGGTGACCGTCAACCCCAAATTCTCTGCCCTTCGAGCCAAGAATCCGACCAAGTCGGAGAAGGCGGGCAGGTCCTCGGCCGACCTCCCGTGAGACTGTTGGAAACGAGTCTGCACGTCAGCGGGTAGGCGGGAAAGTACAATGTACAACAGTAGCTACGACCATTCACCAACCGGAAGTCCAAGATTCTCTAGAGCCTTGGTGACGGACAACAATGGGTTCAAAACCTCCGTCTGTATGGCCCCGACCTTGTTCACAACCGGGATACTAAACAAACGGTTCAGTTGGGCATCGGCCAACCTCCGTTTGTTATGGTAACGTCTGACCAACAATTGCCTGGCCGTGTCATAGTTACCCTCCGTAACTGTCAAATGAGCGACCAGCTCCCTAGGCTCACCCCTCAATGCTGCCACCAGCTGAGCCATCTTGACAGACTTGGTAATGTCCGATCGCATGTGCACTAAACTGTCGAACAGATTGATGAAGCTCATCCATTCACCGGACACTCCGTCAAAAGTAGGCATAGTTATGGCAGGTAACCTGGACCCCGAACCCTGAAGCGGCAGAGGTGCTTCAATGTCACCACCATGGCTGGACTCGCGCTGTCTACGTATGTCCGCAGCCTTCTGCGTGATAGCAGCTGCCATCTCCATACATTGGTCGACATCCCCTAGCAACCGTGACAGCCTGTCAGGTGCGCAACCATCAACTGATTCCGCCTGCGCGGACAATTCGAGCACCCTATTGTAACGTTCCTTAACGTCCATAGACCGCTCCAATACCACATCATGCCTATCTAAACGGTCTATCAGACCGTGTGCGGAGGAAAACCATCTGAGTTCCTTAGAAACACCCTTCTGGATTTCAGATAACGACATGATCGGAACGATACTTACTCACAATTTGCAGTAACTCAATTTTATTGGACCCTCCAGTCTACAACCCAAACGAGGGAACCCTAAACCACAACTTAAACAATGTTGTTTTCCTCAAACAATAGGACCGAGTTTTATATCTATATAAATTCTGTAAATACAATTTAGTTTCCCTTTATCATTATAACACACACAGATAGTCAATATTAGTTCAAGTTATAAATTTCTATAAACTGAAAACAATGTAATAGCCTGCTATCAATAGATGTAACTTCCTATGTTAACCAAAACATTCATTGAATAGCATTACTAGACTACTAATATATTGACTAACTGGTAATTCAATTCAATATCTGTCTATCTACTACCAGCAATAGACCTATAGCTTACAATACTACTACTATTAGGAACACAACCAAGTTACCTAATAACCGCCTATACCTACAGATTGATAGTCCCAAATCGTGCCTTCCTGGAGCCCTTGACGGCTGCAAATCTCAGGAAGCCACGCTCTAGCTACCAAAATGTTCAGGCTTCTCAGCACCTAATGACCTCGTAGGGGCCCATCAGCTACGAGGTAGCGTAACGATCAGTTGCCAAGAAGCGTGAACGTCGGCGATTCACCGAGCTGAAGTAATTGGGGTCGATCTTACCTGGTCTGTGCTTCGGTCCCGTCAACCTCCTGTCTCTCTGCAAGGCCCGGGTGCACCCTAGGCTCTTCTTGGTAGACAGGTTCTTCAGCCAACCTCCTATGACTGGCGGGCCAGCTTCAATGAGCACAGTGTTCCAAAACAGGTTATGTTACGTGGTAAAAACCAATCGGCCACGTAAATGCGAACTTTATCTGGTTCGGGGAACCACAACACACTCAGCTATATAGACAATCCTGAGGGAAACCCGAATACATTCCAGATGGCTTGCGATTTAATTTCAATACCCTGACCAAAACGCGTTTACTTGCGAGGGCTTTCGTCTGTCAGTTGTCAAAAAACTGCTAGGTTGGCTGCAACGTCAAATTCAAAATGGCCGTTCAGAAACCATCGATCGAATATCGATTTGGAATCGAACAAAAGCAATTACTACTCCCTGGATACCTCAGCAACCGCCGAGGACAAGAATAGAATGGCCATAATATGCAGCAACAACCGAAATAGTGTGTTACCAATAGCCGAGAACACTTTTGATCAATCCAACTTATGTCACTACCTCACTCCAAATGGTAGCTAGTTAACTTTGGGAACGCAAAAGATGTTTTTTTAAGAGCTAATTTTATTACTAAACACACGGTTATTACAATAAGAAATAAGAAATAAGAAATAAGAAATTTATTTGCTATGTCAAGGGTATTGTACAGTAATTATTCTTGGTACATTGATTGTGCTCCTTAAACAGCTAGTCAATATAGCATGCAAATATATACAACACGTTTAACAAGTTTATTCAGAAGTTTTAAAATTGAAAAAATCTTGAAGTGAATAAAAACAATTATCTAATAGCCATTTTCGTAGTCTAGATGTGAAGAGATTAACATCGAGGTTTTTAATATATCGAAGTATCTTATTGTACACCGCGATACACATTGCGTCACAATTATTTTGGTACAGTGCTGTTCTGGGACAGTGTTTATAAACAAGCTTATCGGGATTTCTGGTATTTCTGGGATATACATCACTAGCCCTGGCAAATAGATTTGTGTTAAGTTTAACAAATTTCGCTACTTCCATTATATATAGACAGGGAAATGGTAGTATTTTTAACTCGCGAAACAATGGCTTGCATGATACGTGCTGCGGTACTCCAACTATTGATCGGATGCATTTTTTTTGAGCGATAAAAACCGCTTGCTTGTCGGTACCGTTTCCCCAGATGATCAAGGCATATCTGAGTGCTGCTTCTATATATCCGTAGTAGGCCGATATCGCCGTTGGTCTTGATGCAACTTTACTTAGCCTTCTTAAGACAAATACAAATCTATTTAATTTTCCGCACACTTTCTTGGTATGCTCCTTCCAATTTAGATTCTTATCAATTATTATACCTAAGAATGTTGCATGGTCTACATTTTGTAATTGTTGTCCTTGGTGATTTATACTTAGTAATTTATTATTTATAGTTTTATTAAAATTCATTATATTAGTTTTTGTTAAATTTACTTTTAAATTGGAATTGATTAAATAATTTACAATGGTTGTCACAGTTTCATTAAGGTCCGAGATATGATTACTTAAATTATTATTTTTTTGTGTCACTATTATTGAAATGTCATCAGCAAATAATATACATTTGTGTTTGATGTGGTCTGGGAGATCATTTATGTATATGAGGAATAAGAGAGGACCAAGGACACTGCCTTGTGGCACTCCGTATTTATTAAACCTAGGTTGTGACTTATATGTTTTTAAGACATTATCTTCTACTCTTGTGGTTTCTACATATTGGGATCGGTCCCCTAAGTACGTTTTTATCCAGGACAGTGATGGGCCTCTTATTCCGCATTGTTCAAGTTTTATCAGCAGTACTTCATGGTCAACAAAGTCGAAGGCTTTGGACATGTCAAACAATAAAAGAGTCGTAGTTTCTTTTTGATCAACCCGTCGGCTTAAATTGCTAACTAGATTAAAGGCCGCTAGTGTTGTAGATTTTTTTTTTTGGAATCCATATTGATCGGGTTTTAATATTTGATGTGCGGTAAAAAATTTGTTGAGTCGAATTTGCATGGCTTTCTCAAATACTTTTGACAGTATTGAGATCAGTGTTATTGGCCGATAGTTACCAACATCGTCTCTACTGCCTTTCTTATGCAACGGTTTAACTACAGATTGTTTAAGTTTTGATGGAAAACACCCTGACTCTAGAGATAGATTGATCAGATACGTTAGCACGAAGCAAAGTTCGTTAGCACATCTTTTTAAGACTTTCGTAGTCAGGCCGTCGCTTCCTGAAGCATTAGTATTATTGAGGGACATGATGATCTTATAAGTTTCAATTGGACATACAGGTTCTAAGAAAATTGTTTTGTCCAGTGAGTGACTCGTCTTTTGGAATGTATTATTACTGTTGTTTATATTTGTTGTATCAATGAAATAATCATTAATTGTGTTTGCAATATCTACCGGATTTGTGACACTTTTTCCCTCGTACAGTATCCTTTCAATGCCCTGTATTTGATTTGTGGGCCCCATTTCATTCTGGATGATTGTCCAGGAAGCTTTGCACACATTTCTGCTGTTGATTATAAATTTACTATTGTTATTTCTTTGGGCTACTTGTGTACATTTTTTTAGTATCTGAGCATACCTTTTAAACACATTTTTTGTGGTTCTTGTTTTGTGTTTATAGAAGTTAAACCTTAGTATTCTTTTTACTTTACAGCTAATTTTTAGACCTTGAGACATCCATTTTTGTTTTTTTGTTCTAGTTATCTTTACTCTTTTTGAAGGAAAGCATAAGCTGTAAAACAAACATAGTAGATCATGAAATTCGTTGAAAGATTGGTTCAAGTCAGCTTCACCGTACACATCAGAAAAGGAAAGACTTTCAAGACACTCTTTAAATTTGTTTAGATTATCCTCACAAAAATCTCTTCGGTAAACGAACACTGTTTTTGGTATGTTAACCTTCGATTTCACTGGTATCTTTAATATCTGGGCAGTTTCATGATCAGAGAGGCCGAGCGGGATTATAGATCCTGTTCCCTCTTTTACAGTACTTATTATATGGTCAAGACAGGCATTGCGCCTAGTAGGCTTGTCAATGTGATTAGTCAGATTATAATTTTTTATGATGTCAAGTAGTCTATTTGAATATATGGATTCTTTAATTGTATTAATATTAATGTCACCTGCAATAATTATTCTTTTCTTAGGATATTTCTTTGATACAATGTATAACATTTGTTCAAATTTTTCTAAAAAGACCTTCGCATTTGTTGGTTTGTTTCGTTCATCCGTTCTATATAGACATATTATTATAAAGTTGTGATGCGGAATCTCAGTAGCGCAGCACTCAAAAGCACTTTTTTGACATAGACTGTCAAAATTATGTTTAGGAATGTGCGGCAGTCCTTCTCGTACGAAAATACATACCCCGCCTCTTTTTTGTACTCTACAGTAAGTCGCTGCTAATTCGTACCCATGTATATAAGCGTTTTGTTCATCACCTGTTTTAATAAATGTTTCTGAGAAACAAAGGATATCTGGGTCTATATTATTATCATTTAGTTCCGCGATCGTTATCTCTATGATTTCTTTTTTACTTGTTAGGCTAGCTATATTTTGGTGTAACAATATGAAATCAGTTTGTTTAGGCTCGAAAAAAGTTATTGTTGCTCACTTCTTGTGTGATACGTGTCGTTTTCTTTGTATTGCTAAGCACCGGGAAGAAGTTTAATATTTTGGTTTGAGTCTTTACTTTTTGTTGGATGTCGTATTTTGTTTTTGAGGTTATATCCTTAGAGAAGTAATAGGGAATTGTACCTGGTTTTGTGTGTCTGTTTTCGTTGTTATTATTTGCTTTATTATTTGATTGTGTATTGGAAGTTTGTGCTTTTTTTGAAGCAAAGTTTAAATCTATCGATCTTTTGTTGTAATTCAGATAATTTGTATCATAATCATTTTGAGCGATCGCATTACTTATCATTTTGCTCATTGTGTCTAACCTTGTTAAAAACGTTTCCCTGTCATGTTGTCCTATTTTTAAGAAGGTACAATTTTTATGATTTTTACTGGCTATTAACAATGTATCATTCAGCTTGTTTTCATTTAGGTAGTCTGATTTACTTATACTAAGCAGTATCACATTGGGTTTCTCCAATTTTTGAAGAATTGCTCCCAAGTCCATCAGTAGTTTGGTCGGGTTGTTGTCGTGTTCACCAATTGACAGAATGACGTAGTCATCTTCTTTTATGCTGAATAGATCACATGTTTTCCCAATCTCTTCAGATTTTGCATTGGGTTTTATGAAAGAAGTGATGTTGTAGTCTTTCACCTTTTTTTGCGTGTTCATTTTGTACATGAGCTCTGATGATAGTCTTGTGCATTGCCGTCCTCCGAAAATGAAAATTGAACTCTTGTCTTTTCCATCAATCTTGATTTCATTTGTTTTTTTTAGTAGTTTTTCTTCATAAGGTGTTGTCTCTTCATTCGTTGTTTTCTTCACATTTTCTTTCACGCCTTCATTTTTAGTGCTTCCTTCTTCAGCGTGATTATCTCGTTTCTCGTGTTTTGAGATTTCTGATTCTTTCTTATTTTTAACGTTTTCATTGTCGTCTTCATTCGCAGTTTCTGTGTGTCCTTTTTTTATGTCAATGTATTGTTCATTGGGTGTTGGGGTTTCTGTTCGAGACTCCACCTCTTTTCCCACTTTGTCATAAATTAGTTTCTTAAATAATTTCTTTTTCTTCGTGCTCATGCTCATATTGTCAATATAAATTTGTTTGTAAATGTCATTCTGTTGGGTGATTTTTCCAATAATACATTTCAGGTCATTGTTTTCAATCAGAAGATTGTCTATTTCTGTGTGTGCACTGGCTATATTCTGTTTGAGTTCTTCAATTTCTTCCTTATAATTACTTTCTCGCAGATTCTCCAGTCTTATTGATAGGTCTGGTAGACTTCTATTCAAGGTTTCTGTGCTGGAAGTACTGAGATTACTATTTTCCAGATTTTCATGCAATGATTGTTTGCGCATTGAATCTTCCAGTAATCTAGGCTTGAATCTTTTTCTAAATGTTACTCCGACTGGGGTCATCGTGTTATCAATTTGTGTATTTTTGTTGATTTTTTGTCCACTGTTTGGCGACTTGGAAGCTTGGAAGCAGCGTTTGTTTCGCAGACTTCATCTTGCACTTGCAGGCAGTATAGGCTCGTGGATGTGCAAGTGACTTCTGGTGGTCTGATCTTGGAACTATTACGTCTTTTTGGTATTATGTAATCTTGCTTGGTACAGCTGGTAGATCACAGGTTATGTTTGGTATTCATCAACAAGTGCTTGATTTATCGCACAGGTGAAAAAAAAAAAAAAAAAAAATCGAAAAAATTATGAGTCGTGGTGGGACTCGAACCATGTCCACCTTGCGCTGCACAGTATAGTCAGCCTCCTTAACCGTTCGGCTATCGAGTCGCTAAGAGACGCGTCGAATATAGTCTTTGGGTCCTATGTAGTTGAAGGTCGGTGAAGGTGCATCTGTGCGTTATGTCGTTGGTGGACTTTGCACTGCACGATATTTGTCACAAGATTTACACAACGAATAACGTAAGTTATGATATTGTTCACTGAGTTTATATGTTATTTGCTGATATGACCTTGTTTAACACTGTTTTCGTATCTATGTACGGTTGTAACTGATCACTTTTACACTGTTTCTTGTTATGGTAATATTGTGTCTTTTTCACTTTAATCACTTGTTTAGTCCGGTTGATACAATTGATTTAATAGTGTCTATACTTAATCTATATTATATCACAAAAAAAATGTACTTGTTTAAGCGTAATTATATCCTTATTTAATTTTTAACACGGAGGTGCCTTTTAAGAGGTGTTTACGTAGTGAAGCCCCAGAAGGTACACAATTAGAGAGTTTCATCAAGAGCCGAATAAGAGTACTTTGAGTCAAAATACGTCTCAGAACCAGCCGAGGCCCTTTATCGCTATATCTCAGCAAAATCTAAGTTCTCAAAAACAAGGGTCAAAAAATATTTTAAGCCGTATTTATGAACCCAAACTCATTAAGTCCGACCCTGTTCCCGATTCTATACCAATTGTTGAGACTCCTACATACAATAAAAAGATTTCACTACTACATATTTATTTTCAAACTGTATATGCAACCAATCCACTATTTTATTTTATTAACATTGGAAAACCAACAGCTATTTTTAAATTAACAATAGGAATCTTATATAAAAACAAAAAAGCCAATTATAGGTTTTCGCCGACAAAAAGACACAATAAACAAATAAAATAGTTAAAGCACTCTTAAATAACAGAATTAGTTCGCATTATGCATAGCCCTATACGTTGTAACATGACATGCAGTAACAAGTCACGTTAAAAAAGAAAAAAACATAATAATAAATAACCATTAAATTAAATAGCCATTCTAGTCATAGAAAAAGTCTCGGTACAATGATCTCTTCGCTGGATTAACACCAGTGCTAAACAGGTCAAGATCAATATCTCCACGCAGATTGTTGAATCTCTGACAAGCACGCCAGAGGAACGTATTTTGTCTGTAGTTAGTGTTTGACTTAGGGAGCGAGAATAGCGCATTATGACGCAATATCCTACGGGGCGCTGTAAATGATAATTGAGCAAGTAAATCAGAGCAATCAATGACATTAGAGGTAATTTTGAGAAGGAATACCAAATCTGCAACCTCGCGTCTGAGTTGAAGAGGAGCCAGATGATGTTTTCTACAAATATCGAGGTAAGAATCTGAATTGTATTTAAATTTAGTCCGATAACAGAGATAACGCATAAATTTACGCTGAATATTTTCAATCCGGTTAATATGAATATTGTAGCGAGGACTCCAAACCTGTGAAGCGTACTCAAGATTACTTCTAACGTACGTACAATAAAGAATTTTCAAAGTTTTAGCTTTTTTGAAGTCTCTTGAGGAACGCATCACAAAACCCAGAGCCCTCGAGGCTCTAGCTATAATACTATCAACATGGGCATTAAATGTCAGTTTAGCATCATGGATGACTCCCAAATCCTTAACGACTGCATCCCTTTTTAATGTCTCACCCTTCACAATATAATTAAAGAAAAGTGGATTCTTTTAACGAGAGAAGGAGACAATACTACATTTGGAAGGATTTAGGTCAAGCCGATTGACATCGCAGTAGTGTTCTAAACGGAACAGATCTGCTTGCATAGCTTCAGCATCGGCATTTGAGCTTATGTTGGCAGAAATCTTCATGTCGTCAGCGAAGGACAACAACCTAGCAAAGTTAAAGCACAAGTAAATGTCGTTCACAAATAACACAAAAAGTAACGGACCCAACAAGGACCCCTGTGGCACACCGCTAGGAACATTAACCCAACTAGACATATAATTATTAATAACAACAGCCTGTGAGCGATTGTCAATATAGGAAGCAAACCACCGCAGTAGGTCACCCCTAATACCAATTTTAGATAATTTACTTAACAGGAGGTCGTGCTAAATCCTATCGAATGCCTTACTGTTATCGGTGTAAACGACATCAACCTGCAATCCACCGTCCATAGCAACCGTCAAGGCATTGTTAAATAATACGAGGTCGGAAACTGTGGAGCGACCCTTGAGAAAACCGTGCTGCGTATCACTAAAAGACTGTTTCAATGCTCCATATAATTGATTATAGATGATCCTTTCAAACACTTTGGAAACGATGCAGAGTTTAGATATAGGGCGATAATTAGTGACATAAGTCTTCGGACCTTTCTTATGCACAGGGGTGATAAAAGCTTGTTTCCAGATATTAGGGACAGTACCAGAGGCAATAGATTTTCGAAATAATATTGATATTGGCACCGAAAGAGTATCTGCACAGTTTATCAAAAAGATGGCTAGCAAATTATCTGGTCCAGCAGATTTAGAGGGATCGAGTTTCTTCGACAAATTGATAACCTCTTTAATATCTATAAAGATAGAAGAAATGTATCATGTATAAAGACACCGTATCAGAGCAATCGTCACCGGACACGTCGTGCCTACTAGAAGATTGAGATTGATTTAAAAAGTTGGACTGGAAGTACGATGAAAAAGCATTACAGATAGAATCGCCTGAATTGAGTGTTTCATTACCATATTTGAGGCTGCTAGGCATCACGTTACTTTTAAATTTTGAGTTAACATAAGACCAGAAAAATTTAGGACATTTTAAGATTGAATTCTCAACCGAGTTTATATATTTATTATAACATGATTCTTCTAACGATCTCACCCTGTCCCTTAGCAAATTAAATGTATGTATATCTGATAAATTTTCATATAATTTGGATTTAATAAAATATTTATGTTTTTCTTTAATAACCCTTATTAAGGCTTTGGAGTACCACTGAGGGTAGGTTTTAGTAGTAACAATTTTGTGTGGAATGTATTTATTCCTTAAATAATTGAAAAAATTATAAAAATAATTGGATGCCTCTTCTAGGTTAAGATTACTTAACTCCGTATCCCAGTCAATTTTAGCCACTTCACTATTAATAGAATCATAGTCAACCTTGAAAAACAAAAACTTATTAAGAGGTGGCCGATCTAGCACATCATGGTCACTCAAAGACAGTATACAAAAAATCGCCCCATGGTGGGGATCGACTGGAACAAGGGAATCATTACTACAATCGGATACCGAGACATAATCCGTCGAGAGAACTAGATCGAGAATTTTATCATACGCGTTCTTAATTCCGTTATACTGATTTAGATTCAAAAGGTTAACGGAATCCACTAAATGGGTTTCATCATATGAGACATAGTTACCAGGGTCAAAAGCGCCATCAGTATTAATACTAGGAGTCCAACGTATATTGCTCAAATTAAAATCACCTACAATCAAATGTTAATGGTCTGGATATTCAATTAACATCGATTCCAAACTATTAAAAAAGTGCTGAGCTTGCTGAGAAAAATTGAATCCCAGTTTTTGGCCGCATAAATAAACAACATATATATGAATGCTAGTCGATGAATTGGGTTTATTACTAAGGGTCAAAGTTAGCCAAAGATCTTCGGCGCTAGAATGAAAGGCGGGCTGCGGCGTGATCGTAAGATCCTTCCGTGTGGCAATCAAAACACCACCTCCATACTTCTGATTAGTTACACTGTAGTCCCGGTCCCTGCGCCAAACCACATACCTCCCATCAAACAACTCCGAATCCTTGATTCCCTCGACTAACCAAGTCTCGGTAATCATTATAATATCATAATGACTCACACAAATATTGCGGTAAAAAGTTGAATATTTGGTACGTAAGCCCCTTGCGTTCTGATAATATATTTTTAAATTATGGTTATCATAAGTAATTTTCAGGCCGTTAGTTGTTAGATACAGATTTTCACCAATGTAATAAATACAATAACCACAGACAAAAATAATGCGATTGAAACCCTAATGGGAGATATAAAATTGAGAATTCTTAAATAAACATAAATAAGCGCACTGTGAGTGCGAGCGAGACAACAAAACTGCGCAGAGATAGTGAGCATGAAAGAGATGAAGAGCAACTGTAACCTAGTAGTGAATGGGGAACAAAAGCGCGTAAGTAGGTGCAAATGACTCCGGCGGCGCACCAGCACAGGCAATCGGTTGAGAATGTCAGGGGAGTTGAACATATTTTCACTGACAATTATTAGCGGGTTATATTCAATGACAAGCCAACTTAGAAAAATAAATAGTAAATAAGTAGCAAATAGTGGTATGATAACTAATATGAAACACTCTAAATAATCTTGTTTAAACTAGCTTCGTTATTCACAATGAAGACGTTGGTTGAGTCATTTTTTCGCACATGGATTTTGCAATGCTTCACCCATACGTATTGGTAAACCTTCTCTCTTGCAGCAGCTTTAGTTATAGATAGGAGCTGTTTGTTAAGCGGTGTTAGGTGATCGTTGAAATAGATGCGTTGATCACTGTCGTCGAGTCCGGGAATATCAGCCGCAGTCAGATGTTTTTTGGCACGAGCGGCAAACAAAAAATCTTCTTTTATATATCTATTATTGAAGGTAATGATAATAGACTTCTCCTTGGGATTTTGAGTTGGGACTCTGGCAATGTAATTAATCTGCCATTTGGGCACCTGATAATCGACTGCTTTGCACAATTCTTCAGCAATGTGGTAGAGGTTTTCTGACTTTTTCAGAGGAATACCTTTAACTTCGATATTATTCATCCTTGCTCTTTGATCCCTTTCCGCCAGTTCAGCTTTAAGAGAGGCAACCTCAGATCGAGTAGTCCCCAGGACTTCATTAAGGACTTGAATTTCCGAGGAATTGCTTTCAAGTGCTATGATGCGGTCCCTATGTTCCTCGAGAGTAGCTGAATTAAAGTCACACGACATTTTCAAATCTGAGATATCAGATTTGATCGACTTAATATCCTTGTAAACAGTTGGAAGACCAAATAGCTGTCTCTTAACATCCTTTATCTCCTCCAGTATTGTTATCAGCGATACTGATTCCGCCGAGACGCCAGGTGTGCTCGGTGTAAAACTCGCTGGGTTGTCCGGTGCGACTGGAGGTATTTCACTGGTAGTAGCAGAAACAGGAGATGCTACATCGATGCGTGGACTAACATTTCCACTCTTACACTGAGCGCATCTCCATGTGGCTTGGCGCTCAGAGCTAAGTTTACGGAAACCCTTCTCCGTGATACTGGCGCAGCAAAATCCAAAATTCTTCTTACAGCTATGTGTTGCTGATAACACTGGTGCAAGCATCAGCATAATTAAAAACTCAAGTTTGAAAGAAACCCCTGAATTCTCTCGCGAAATCGTGAACATTAAGGGCATAACTAACTCGGTGATCTTAATTGAAACATTAGGCACCTTCCAAATGTCTATCAGTTTGCCTTCGGAATATCATTCATTTCAAATTTAACGTCACCAACTCTAGTGCGACTGGTCACTACGAATTGCTAGAATGCCCTTCGGATTAAAAAATGCCCCTTCTACATTTCAGCGTCTCATAAACACTGCTCTTTCTGGCCTCCAGGGCCGTCACTGCTATTTCTATCTTGATAACTGCATAATATACTTATATAACTTGATTATCATATGAACAAGTTACAACTTGTCTTCGACAGAATGCGACAATTCAATTTAAAACTACAACCTGATAAATGTGAATTTCTCAGACGTTAAGTTGCTTATTTAGTATACATAATTACCGACAAAGGAGGAGAAGAGGAGAAATTAAAGCTGTCACTGATTTCCCTGTAGCAAAAAATGTGAAACGAATCAGATCATTCTTGGTCTTGTCGTATATTACCGACGTTTCATAGAAAACTTCTCTGAAATAACGAAGCCGTTAACTTCACTACTTAAAAATTATAATCCCTTCGATTGGACTTCAGAGCAAGAAAATTATTATCAATTTATCAAAGAAAAACTCACCACGGCACCTCTCCTTTAATTGCCCGATTTTTCTGCCCCGTTTGTGATCAAAGCTTCTAATTATGCCGTGGGTGCAGTCCTTTTGCAAGGCGATATAGGTAAGTACAAGCCTATAGCGTATGTTTCCAGGACCTTCAATAAACCTTAAGAAAATTATTCGACCACTGCGAATGAAATTCTTGCCATATTTTATGCCGTCAAAACTTTCCGCCCTTTTGGTTGCAAATTTAAAATTGTAACGGATTACAGGTACTTAGTTTGGCTATTAAACGTTAAGAATTCTGGCAGCCGACTAATTCGCTGGCGCCTTAAACTAGAAGAATATAACTATGAAATAGTTAATACACAAGGTCGTCTAAATTCTAACGCTGACGCGTTAGCACGTTGTCTTATAAATGTCATTGATTCCCGAACTTTACTTAACTCTCCCTATCAAAGGTACTTCAAGGAACAATTCACAAATGAAATCCCTAATCCAAATGCTGTGCTGGAAGAGCATACCGAAGCTTTACACCTATCTAAGCTGAAATCAATCGCGTGTCCCATCTCATTGGACTTTGTCTATTCTATGCCTCATTGCAAAGAGCTAATGTCTCAACTCAATTCTGCCGACCTATTGTATTCCGAACGCGAACCATTTACGATAAAAAGCGTGAATATGAATAGTAAAATGTACTACTTTCTATTCACAAAAATCCACCACTTCGAAGAAACAAAATTCAAGGATGTATATAATTTGCTGATGAAACTAAGAAACCAAATTTTGGAAGTCAACCCGGAGACCACTGACATCGCATTACCAGATTTTTCTGACCCCTTTTCTAAGTTAGCTTACACAAAAATCTATAACATGATCTCCATGTTATAGATTTTTCTCTAGATCTATAATATAATAAAAATGTAGCCCATTAATGTCCCCACCGAGGGGCACAAGTCTTTACGCGGATACGAGTAAGATGAAGCCATACTCCATCACGCTGGCTCAGTGCGGGTCGATAGAGGGGTGTTACGACCACTATCACGTAGCGATAGTAGCCGGGACCTACAGCTTAACGTATCATCCGAAACACACAAACGTCCGATAGTGTACTTAAGATAAATTAATTATCTCATTGGTACATGGTTAGGAATCAAACTTGAGAATCAAGATGAGAAGCAAGCGTGAAACCCATTAGACCACGGAGCAAGTTATGCCAAATTAACAAACCGTTAAGGATTTCAAATAAGGCCCCTATGGAAATGACTTCAACTTTCACTAGATCGTTTGAACGGTTAGCTCTTGACGTCGTGGGTCCCTTACCCGACACCAGCTTCCTAATCTTCAAGTTCATCTTGACACTGCAAGATTTCCTCACAAAATTCTCAAGTGCCAAGTGAAGAGATAGCACGTAATCTAGTGCACTTCATATCCCTTTTACGATTTCCAAAACAGATCCTAATGGGTTTAGGCATCTGTTTCACATCAGACCTATTCAAACAACTTACAGAAATTATAAAGGTTAAGACCCTTTTTACTACTCCATATCATCCTAGGTCCTAGACTAAACGGAGCTTTTGAGCGCTCTCATGCTACTCCAAAAGAGTATCTTAAATCATTTGTCAATGAAAACCATAATTACTGGAATTGCTACTTATTTACACCTATATAAGCATACAATACCACTCACTGTACTACTGGATTTACCCCACACGAACTTCAATATGACTATAAACCATCTATTCCCAACTCTTTATACCATACATCTAGTAACAGCATCTACAATTAATATATCCGTGCCCTGCAATACAGAATGCGTTTCAGTCGCGAAAAAGCTGTTCAGAATATCATATCAAGTAAAGAAATGTCAAAAAATTACTACAATGCGTTTCAGTCGCGAAAAAGCTGTTCAGAATATCATATCAAGTAAAGAAATGTCCAAAAATTACTACGATGCACATTTTCACCATTCGGAATACAAAACCAGTGTCATGGTTTACTTAAAGCAGCATCATAGGCTACGTAAAGCTCTGTCCCCTATATGGGAAGGTAAGGTATAACAAACATAACGTCACTCTACAAGTGGGCCGCAGACGTGTAAAGTACCATACCATTGAAATGAAACCTGCTAACTAACCTAACATAACCTTTTCCCATTCTCATTGTTTTCAGAGCCTTGCGGATGTAGCGCTGAATCGAAAATCACATCAATAGTTCATAGCCCAGGAATTTACTTTGAACCTTTAACTTCGATACATTTTTTCAACGGCTACTGAAAATAAATTATACACATTGACCTCATATCATTACAACCATAACTTGATAATATTGAAATACTATTACAAAAATCCGAAAAACTGTATTAAAAACAAATATCGGATTTTTATCCAGTGTAAAAAAGATTTTTGCCCCAACGATGTTTTAGTATAATAAAATTTGAATAAACTGTAATCATTATCTCATCTAATTTTGAATCAACCCCAAAATAAGGTCAAGCAATCTCTTGAATTTTGCGGGGAAATCCTGAAATTTTTCTTCGGAACTCTGGACGCTGATGATGCCAGAAAATACGATTCTGCTATCGAATCACGTAAGAAAGGCGAAAATGAACTATTTCACTTGATGAAAGATAACATTCATGTTGTAAACTCAACCATAAATACTTTTAATTCTACCATTTACAAACTTAACCAAATTGAAATTAAAATTAACTCCCAAATCGACATCTTGAATGGGATCTTATCTCAAATTACCAAAATAGATAACGAATTATTCTATATTTCTAGGATAAGAAGCTTATTATTAAATAAGGTACTTATCCTAGAAATATAAAATATTGAACTTTCTATATTATTAAATATAGAACGGTCTCTACTTTCTGTATCAAATCAATTAGAAACTACGTTAAACGCTGTTTTATTTTCTAAGGTAATGTATCACATCCAAGTGTGATAAGCCCCTTAAATCTGTAAGTACAATGAATTATCAACGCATGGTAACCAACTAGAAAAACGTCTAGACTTTCCAGTCGCTCTTAGCGTAAACAATATCCACACCCTAATTGACACGTCTAAACTTAGTTCGTATAACAAATAGTTTTTATCCTGCAAGTCCCGCTGATAACGTCAGAAACATTCATGGTATATAAAAATATACCCCTACCTACTCCACATGATGAATCACATGTTACCCGTACTTTTGCACTCATTCAACCTTCTGATTGCCACATATTGGACTGAGTGATAACAGAATGCATTATGCTATGTTTAATAATCTAGACAAATGTAAAGTTGTTGGTAGTAACTATTTTATATGTGAACTAGTTTCAATATTTTCTAATTTATGCAATCCTAACTGTGAATCAAAGCTCCTTACGGCGTTTTCTTCGTTCTGTGGTGTGATCGCGTAGTAACGTTTTTTAGTGTTCAGTTTCGCTGATGTCGTGCTCTGATTGGACTATGACACTGTTATGGATGATTTATTTAGTTGTTCCTTGATATGCGTAACGTGGTTCAATATACAATAATCCTTTTCAATATGTCGTCATGATATAGGGAACGACTAGTCTCCAATCGTGGTGGAACTACAGCTCTTGATTGTCTCGAAACGAAACGGCGTGATATTGTAGGAGGATAATTCTCGCTGTGTACTTGGCGTAATCATAGTCATAAACAAAAGCAATAATGTTGTGAACATCAGCTTTTCGGGAGCGTTGTCAGCGTTGCTGTTTTTTTTATTTTGTTGCTCATCTCCGACTCAGAAGCAGCGGTGACTGCACGAGTTATTATTTCAAAACAAGGAGCTTGCTTGATTATTTGAAATATTTTCTTGTGTGACCGTTGAACCAGTTATTAACATATTTTGAACGATAGTAGTCCGTTTTTGATTTAAGACTGAATATTTGGAGCAAATATGATAGGCGTATACTAGTAATTATATTAAATATAATATTGTGTTGATAATAATAATCACAATAATAATGTATTGAAAACATCTGTTACATGTCCTTCGGGTAATTACACAAATTATGTTTTATTTCTTCTTATCAAATTACACACATTGTGTGTTGTGTCTGTATTCTCTTGTGAATCGTTTTCCTGATCCTTCACAATGATTAAGTATCCCTTCCAAGATATATGTTTGCTAAATGATAGAAGTCTCACAAGACATCAACTAAAATTTAATGAAGAACGTTGTCATTATAAGGCTTGTTTTAAAGATCAGTTTCATTTGTCAATGATCAATTTTCATTGTTGTCTATATCACTGTTGGCTGCGTTGCTGTTGATAAAAATATTTTTTTTTCGATCGAAGGAATCGAGAAAGGATCGCATAATAATGAATTAGCGAGTGTGACTTCGGCCTTTGACGAGAGAATAAAAACCTTGGAGAAAAGAGATAAGACAAGTTTCATCGAGATCGCATGCCTGAAGCAGACAGTAGGTCAACTTGGCGAGTATAATCAGAAGCAATCCCAACTTTACCTGAGAAACGAAATCGAAATACTGGGTATACCAGAGCTTCCTAATGAAAACCCGACCCACTTTGCAATGGTCACCGCAAACAAGGTTGGAATTCAGCTATCGGACTTCGACATCGATTGAGCGACTGAGCTGGTCCAAAAAAAGAAGCCTTCATCGAATCGACTTCTGCCACGGACGCCCCAGAGGAAGAGCCAAAAAACGAATTATCTAAGAAAGGAAAGTTGCCGCGTCCATTAGTCCTCAGACTAACACGCCGATCGAAAAGGGACCAAATTCTGTATGCGTCGAAGTCCCGCAAAAACCTGACGACGGTAGACATAGTAAGCGGAACTCCCAAAGAAGGCTATATCAATGAGAGGCTTAGAAAAGAAACCAGACAGTTATTTCGTGCAACTCGCACCGCAACATCGGGCACCTACAGATACCGCTGGACAAGAAACGGAGTCACCTACGTACGCAAACAGACAGGAAGCAACGCAATTCCAGTGCGGTCACAAGCTGATTTGGACAAACTCCTTCGATCCGCTCAAGCCATTCATGCGACATGGTCCCCACCCAGCGTTTAATTTTAAATTTTATTTTCCAAACATCTCACACTCTTCATATTCGCTTGTCTCTATAACCATACTATATGTTATATTTTACCAAACCATACATACCTATGCACACCCACACTCACAGCTCGGATCATCTTAATTCTGTAGCACTCAGCTTCTCGTCAGTGCTCTGGCAGAAAATTTCGTTCATTCTCACCAACCCGTTGCTAGTGGAATGGCCATCTTGAATTTGGAGTCTGAAATAGAAAAATTGTTAAGCATCTCGTGTCATACCGTTGATCTATTCCAGATTTATTCAACAAACTTTCAGATAGCTTTGAAAATAATTTTAAATTACATAAACTTACAAATAGCGATAGTAAAGTAGGATTTAGTGAATGAGCAATAAAAGGATCCGTTAAAGTAGCGATATACTTTATGCACTATATGACAAAAAACATCTAGACATGACCCAATTTTTATAAAACATGTAATTCAAATCTATTCAAAACTATTAAGGGCCATCTGCCATGAAGCTAAGTGCGAACACATAACACACGATTCTTACATCGTCGAATAAAACTAAAACAATTTGGAATATCATAAATAGAGAAGCAATTAAAATAAAATCAGGAGACCGCAGCTTTTTACTTAAGATTGAGGATAAACTAATAAATTCTAACGATGACATCGCGGCCGCTCTTGTACAGTTCTTTACAAATCTTCCAATTCTTCAAAGTCTCCGGTTCTGACAGACAATGTTCCAAAGGGCAATCAAGATTTCTCATTTGCATATATTGAGCCCTAAGGCATAAGTAAAGCATTTAGGTTGTTACATTTTAAAAAAATCCGAGAATCTCTAGGGCATGTCAGTAAAAAATAATAGCTCGGTGATAGAGGATCATGCCCCTCATTTAGCTAAAATCTTCAATAAATGTTTAGATGAGAGTACTTTCCCTGATGTCATGAAACACAGCAGGCTAGAACCTTTATTTAAAAGCGGCGATAGGGATGACCCCACAAATTTCAGACCAGTCTCAGTTCTACCCGCATTGAGTAAAAAAATTGAGAACATTTTACTGGGATAATTGCTAGCGCTCTTCAATGCGCATCAAATTGAAGCCAGGAGTTTGGATTTACAAAAGGGCGGTCGACAACAGATGCTGGAGTCATGTTAGTTAAACATATTTTTAATGCTCGTATCGTAAAGATCATAGGGACGCTATAGGTGTTCTTTGTGACCTGTCCAGGGCATTTGAGTGTGTAGACTACGAAACATTGCACTTAAAGCTAAAACTCTAAGTTTGTGAGATCATATTACATCATATTTATATTCGTTTATTGCACTCCATAATAACAATAAGGTCTTTTAAAATAATGGTAGATTATTATGAACCCTATGTAGAAGGGATGGTTCAAAATGTTGACGTTAATTGGACAAAATCGTCGGGTTCAGTCTCGCAATAGTAGTTATTTTATGGGTTATGGTTACAATAAAACTCCACAAGAAATTCAAAACTTAACTGAAGCTCTATTAAAAAAATGTATAAAGCACACTTTGTGCAGAAAGGCTTACTACAAAATTAATGACTTTTTACAAGACACCGACATCTGGCACTAAACCAGTTCTTTGCACCCTATGTATTAATAATAATTAGGCACCTACCTAATGTTTTATTATGCTTGCTTGATTATGTTATGACGTTCATTAAGTCTCAATTTTTATACTATGAATAAAAATATTTGAACTTGAACTTGAACTTTGACGAACGAAGATTACTTGAGAGTGTCTTAAGATTATATTATAGAAACATTTGATTTTGAGCTTTTTTAACTGATGTCGTAATCGACTACCACAATCAAATTGGCTATTATAATTGACATAGAAAGTACCGTAAAGTCAGGTAAATATGATTCAAAAAGTGCTATGCTAATGTTGGGAGCCTGTTATTTCTTAGGGTTCCGTACCCGAAGGGTGCCAAACGGGACCCTATTACTAATGAAGACTCCGCTGTCCGTCTGTCACCGGGCTCTACCGGATCAACCGAAAAAAAATCACAGAGGGTGTATTTCTATTGCCACTATAACAACAAATAATAAAACATACGGGTTTTCAAGAATTAAAAGTAGTACCCATATAAGACATTATTTGTGTGGCCATGTTCTTAGCCGTTTTGTTTTATTTGTTTATAGGTTGTGAACTGGACCCTCTCGATATTATCGGAAAAGATGTTTAATTGCGGGTATTGAGTTTTTGTGCTTAGTTATTTGTCATTATAACATTAATATGAAGTTTTTCATCATATTTGATTTTATGTCTGTAAATTGGTTACTCAATTTCTATCCACTTCGGGTCATAATTAAAGAGTTTCGTTAACTTAGTAGATAGTTCAATACTTACAACAAACACATAACTCTTTTTCAATGTTTCGAGGCACGGCCTTGAATGTAGTCCTATTTAATATTTTATTATTAAGACTTAAAAAGGTATACTCGTACAAAATTCTGTCGTTTTACGTTTCTCCGTGTATAATGGTATTAACCCCTTCGTGTGTGTCCTCACACTTGTCTGGTTTTATTTTGCACAGTGGTAGGTAAAGTAATAGTACATTGTTGTGGCCGCAAAGTGAGTTATAGATGGACGAGTGAATTTGAGGGCCGAGCCGCAGGGGAGGCTTTCTAAGAGACGAGTCCATCTTTTCACAAAGTCGAAAGCTTATGGCGCCACTTAAAAAACCGCATAAATCTCATTATTTTGTGAAGGAACTCTAAATGGACGGTTTTCTGTTTTTTTCTTGTGTCATCAGACTCATCAGATACTATGTCGATGGTGCACTCTATAGGTTTTGATTCCCTTGCGAATCTCATGCAATTTCAGCAATATTGTGACATACCAAGCATTTTTTTGATAATCTTTCATTCTGTTTAGCTATAAGTTTGATTTTCTCACAACTTTAACAAACCACAGACTTGAGAAATCGATACTAATTAAAAATTTACTAAGAAAAAGGGTCTTAACATACGGACAGACGTACAGACAGACCGACAACGAAGTGATCCTATAGAGTTCGTTTTTTACTTTTAAGGAACCCTAAAAATATGGTAAAGCAGGAACAACAATACATTCTGATTGCTGGAGAGCATACAACTCCCTGCTGGTCATCGGCTACTTACATAAAAAAGTGACTCATCTGCAAACACACCAAGAAAATTTAAAGCGTATGACGCCACTTATCTTCTTAAATACCACTGGCGTTAGCTAACGCCACTTTTTCCGTTATAGGTTTTAAATTTTATTACCATGGCATAAGGTTCAAAATCGCGGCCCGTCCCAACTGCCCGCGGTCTTTGAGAGGTTAAAAAAGCGTGTCATAAGTTCAATTATATAGTAAAATTTGAGGACTGGCTGATTGAACACCAATGAAGACCTAGAAGCGTAAGGAATGATTTCTACCCTATAATAAGTGTATGCCTTCAAAAATGTGTACAAAATTGAAATAAATAGCTCTTCATTATATTCCAAATCATCAACAATTATAAGAAGTTGGAAGCCAACAATTAACAAAAGATTATCAATTGTAACCTCATAACCCCCACTGAAGAAAAGATAAGATAAGGCCAATGAACTTAATGAAAAACATTGTGAGAGAATATTGACGACTGACGACCTCTGTGGCGCAGCGGTTGTGGCTCTGTCTACCATGCGAGAGGTCCCGGGTTTGAACCCCGGCTGGGGGTAAAGAAAAAAAAATCCACAGGTCTTGGATGCTAATATGTGTGTGACGTCGCTGTTTCTGGTACCCACGACACAGGGTATCCTAGTGTGGGGCCAGAAGCAATGTATGTGCCTGTATGTAAATGTTGCAAATGTTTCAAATGTTTCAGAATTCATTAAAAAATTAGGTCTTACACCGACAAGGTCAATGAACCTCCTTTGACTTTTGAGTAAAGTCAATTACCATGAGCTCAATGAATTTTTAAAACGCATATCGCAGATCGCTACACATTGTAAGACAATATTCATTAAAAATACACACAAGGTCAATTTACTGACCACGCTGTACAAGAACTTTGAATCATATATCGAACATTGAAAATAAGCTAAACCCTTCTTTCCCCACGATAATACTCAAATACAATGGTTTGTATTTACCTTCATTACCCTTGTAATTACGTTGTTGTAGTTGGTACTAGCATTTCGAGCCCACATCGAAACTGTTACCTTATTCAATAAGGCGGAGAGCGTTTCAAGTGAGGCTTTTATTCATTCACAAAATTCCTGCAGAAGTTGGCTGGGCCGTGCCTTTGGCAGATATAGTCAATTTGGTGTCAAAAGGGGAACAGATAGGTGGGTGCAGGCTAAAATTGTCCTTGTTAGCTAGCCTTACTTGGGGAGTCTGGCCAGAATGGATAACAAGGACTACTCAACTATGTTACTTAACATAGGTAGATCTAAGAAGTATAGAAGAGTTTGTGAAATTGAGAAATAACCCGTTGATTGACTTTGGGTACCCTGGGTCACCAAAATGCCGTTATAGGGTGGGAAAAGATAGTAATATGATTTCAGTCGATTCACAGAAAGCACTCTTTATAAAACCGGTATGAAAGCGAGTGGTCAGAGATCATTCTTATTATAATGTGTTGAATGGTTCCCACAATTACGCATGCGTCAACCTTGGGTCAGCCCTTCGCCCTGCGCTTTGACCGTCGATCTTGTCAAGCTAACGAATATGGGCATCGTATTAAAGTGGAAAGAAATATTTTTCTAGTTTTATGTTCTCTATTCAATGCAAGAGACTTGAGCTACTCCATTCGTCCTCTGGCCCCTGCTCCTGGGTTCTTCGTCAGGTTTTATCAGTGGCTTGTATCATGATACGCGGGAGAGAGATGCCTTGATGAGACTACAGTGGCAATCAAAAACAGGAACCAAAAAATACGTAGAAAAACTCGTCCCAGAATATCTTACAACTAAACTTGCAAGACAAGCGTTAAGTTACAGTGCAACATATGCAGCCGCAAGAAGAAGTTACAGTGCGACATATGCAGCCGCAAGAAGAAGTTACAGTGCGACATATGCAGCCGCAAGAACAAGTTACATTGCGACATATGCAGCCGCAAGAAGAAGTTACAGTGCGACATATGCAGCCGCAAGAAGAAGTTACAGTGCGACATATGCAGCCGCAAGAAAAAGTTATAGTGCGACATATGCAGCCGCAAGAAGAAGTTACAGTGCGACATATGCAGCCGCAAGAAGAAGTTACAGTGCGACATATGCAGCCGCAAGAAGAAGTTACAGTGCGACATATGCAGCCGCAAGAAGAAGTTACAGTGCGACATATGCAGCCGCAAGAAGAAGTTACAGTGCGACATATGCAGCCGCAAGAAAAAGTTACAATGCGACATATGCAGCCGCAAGAAGTAGTTACAGTGCGACATATGCAGCCGCAAGAACAAGTTACAGTGCGACATATGCAGCCGCAAGAAGAAGTTACAGTGCGACATATGCAGCCGCAAGAAGAAGTTACAGTGCGGCATATGCAGCCGCAAGAAGAAGCTACAGTGCGACATATGCAGCCGCAAGAAGAAGTTACAGTGCGACATATGCAGCTGCAAGAAGAAGTTACAGTGCGACATATGCAGCCGCAAGAAGAAGTTACAGTGCGACATATGCAGCCGCAAGAAGAAGTTACAGTGCGACATATGCAGCCGCAAGAAGAAGTTACAGTGCGACATATGCAGCCGCAAGAAGCAGCTACAGTGCGACATATGCAGCCGCAAGAAGAAGTTACAGTGCGACATATGCAGCTGCAAGAAGAAGTTACAGTGCGACATATGCAGCTGCAAGAAGAAGTTACAGTGCGACATATGCAGCCGCAAGAAGAAGTCACAGTGCGACATATGCAGCCGCAAGTTCAAGTAACAGTACAACATAGGCATCCGCAAGTTCAAGTAACAGTACAACATAGGCATCCCCAACTTCAAAACCAAGGCCACGTGCCAGGAACTACTGACACCATCATCATTGGCAGGATATTCAGCAGACCTCCCTATCTTTTTCCTCCTGCTTGAATCGTATGGTATTCAATCTGATTCTTCTTATGTAATCGCTCTTACTAATCCATTTACAGGTCTTACCGATTGGTTAATTTGAACAATGAGACGTATCCGTAGCCAGTATATATGCCATGAATATAAATTGATGAATGATGAATTTATTTATGAATTGATTGATTGATTGAAATTCCTAGATGTCAAAAATACGTAGGTAGTTAGGCTACAGAGGTACTTACAGCTACAGAGGCTTTTCATTGGTTGAAAATAACAGCATTGAATTAGCGGTTCATGAACACCATCAGCCATGGGTTACTTACTAGCAAGGTGGTCTCAGAAAAGTATTTCCTGTGGGCATGAGCAAAACCCTAACTTCTTGAAGTGTTTGATCGATTCCAAAAACCCAAACATCTCGTAAACCGGTTCGCGAGTAATAAAGCGCGATGTAAAGGGCCACCGAGATAATTCGATTCATCGAGTGCTCACCGTGAGATAGTATAAATTGTATGAAATAATCGAGTTAATTTATACAAATGTATGTGAGAATCGGAGATGACCGTTGCCCCTGCGCAGCGTCTTCGTGACACTTGCCCTTTGGTATTTGACCAATTCGGTCGACATTTCTTAAAGGTTCAAACATGTCTGTGTCACGCCCTTTTAGAACTGGCACTAGCAATATGGTTGTAAACTCAGTGATGAAATCAAGAGCAATGTGTGATTGAGTGGGTATATATTTGTGTGCGATAAGTGTGACTCGGCAGAAGGCAGGTGAGTTGTGGTTGTAATAATAATAATAATACCTTGGACACTATTTGCACACATTGATCTTTCCCCAAACTAGGATTCCCTGTATCTTGGGTTCTAGATAACGATACACATACTTATATAGATAAATATTACACTTAGGTAGATAAAAAACCATGACTAGAGTACAAACATCCGTGCTCATTAAACAAATATTTGCCCCCACCGGGACTCGAACCCGGGACCCTTGGCTTCGTAGGCAGGGTCACTGACGACTCGGCCATTTGGGTCGTCAAAACCTTTGTTGTGATGTTTGATTTATTTACAATTATAATGAACTATTTTCACTACTATTAATCAAATTGTCATATTAGTTTTTGTGCCATCCTTCAATTTCCTGTACTTTTCACACGAACAATCTGAGTTCAGATAAACCTATAGTCAAGCCAAGTAAGTGTTTAAAGTAATGTAAACAAATAAATGTACGAATGTTACTTCACAAAACCCCCAAGGCGTCAAAAATGGCTATAGGTCCATTATCAAACTCCTTTTTAATTAGTTTCGTTTTGACTGCGAAATCGGCAACTGTCATTACATTACATTTCAAGTTGTAAATTTTTATCGCTCGCCATATTTTTTGTATGAGCCCGGTCACATTGGTGCTACTCGTGTAACTATTGTGTGTATTACCAAAGACGAAAAAATCTTTCAAAATCACGTTACGTAACATGAATAAAAGGGGACATAATATATAGCTAAATTATATCCCTTAGTAAGATGCCTTCGTTGACACTTTCTTGACGTTTTCTTTGAGTGGGTGCATCACTGTTCAGTTTACCTATTCGCTAATGTCATATGATTGAAGTAAAATCTAACACTACCACCACTTTCTAGCATGCTACAAACTGGTGGTATATGGTGGTAGATACATGATCTAGGTGTAAAAGTACCAGGACAACATAAATTTGTAAGAGGTAAATATTTGTTAAAAATTTCGCAAGTATCGAACACCTAAAGTGGAACTAGTGATAACGAAGTTATCAGTAGTACCATTATTTCAAGTCCCATTTATAGTGGAACTAGTATTGAAAAAAATTATCATTAGTTCTATCGTGGCACAAATCATGGTACTAGTGTCAACGAAGCGTAAGATGCCTGCCTAATTTTAAATTAGCCTAGTTAACCTAATGAACCTGAGTTAGATCTGATCTATGGAACTTCTAATCCAAAGAGTTGACCAATACCCTGACCTCTCTAACAAAACGGGTCTTGCTCGATTCCGAGTAATATCCTGGTCTGTTAACGCACTACCACCACACAACCAGGGCTCCAGAATTTTCCATTCCGCATTAGCAAACCCTTGAAATATCCTCATAAATCAACATCATCATCAGGTAGGCTTTGCTAACGGCAAACAAGCATTCAAAATGGCGACCAGCGGAAAAGTATGTGTGGACTAATCGCGTCAATATGATAGATCACTGGGGAAAAACGTGCGGAGATACGTCTCTCCGGTTTTGGGAGACTGCTAGAAAAGCGTAGTGGGGGTGTTTGGAGGTAGTACTTGCCGAAATGCGAATCGGCGTAAGCGCCAATGCACGCATCTATATAAGTCTACGTACAAAAACGTTAAAACTGACTACAAAAGTTCGGTGGAGCGCTGCGCCGTTTTTGGTATTTCGTCATCAATGATTTTATATGGATATTAGTAGTAGTATTCGTTATTTTTTTTGCAATTCAGTTGAGGGTTCCGAATGCAATGATGTATGTGGCGATTTAGAATACAGTTTATGTAACCACGGAATAAAATCTCCAATAATATGGCGTGTCTGTGCCCTCTAGCCATAGCCACCTAAATACTAAAGTTTACCTTGATTGATATTATAAAATTTGGTGAACTTTAATCTACCACTAGAAATATTTTATTTTACCACCAATGAACAATGAAGTTTATGAACATGATATTGCAAGCTTCGTCCCAAAAAAATAAAAACAAATGTAGCAAAAACAAACGCAATAATGGCCTCGCAGTGATCGTCAAGGGGTGGGCATTTTAAATGTTCATTCTCTAACACAGACGCAAGCATCAGCGCACGATGACGCCGGGGGCGCGGGGGGGCGGCTCTACCCCAAACTATGCTGAACTATCGCACCCACACTTCGGAAACCAACCCTTTTTAAAACCAGCCGCGTCTGACCTCCCGCACTCTCCCCTTCTCCTGCTAACTCCAACCAAATAGGAAAGTAGCGAGCGACATCCCAGCTCAATAAAACCTGGTGGCCGCAACTACTCGCTTACACACAACCGCCCCCTGTCAGCAAAAACTAAACGCACACTACTACAAAATGTGTCTGTCTGCGTGCGGTAGGCATAAAATTCGAAAATATACATAAAGTGGAGAGCGCATCTCAGTGAACACAAATGAGGGCTGCCAGCGGAACAAATGCAATGGTTTTACTAGTTTTCGCTAGTCTGGTTAGAATGCCTACGGGAAAGCTCGTTTATATGATAATTGCAACGGGTATTGAAGGCGGTTTGGTGATGTATTATTTTACGGTACGGCTGCTGTTGCGGAGGTGTTGTGTTGCTTTTGTAGAGCAGAGTTTTCAGATTGCATAGTTTTGAGGATGTCTGTATACTTCGAAAGGGGGCAAGAAAATGACGCTATAATCTTTTGGTTTCGAACAATCAAACAAACAGTTGTGCTAGGCTTTACCAAACCACATTTGACAACCAATTAATACGAGCGATATCTGAAAATGTACCCATAAAGAACAGGTACTATACAAGTTATTTTTTCTGGCCAGCCAGCTGCCCTGCATCAATAATCCAGAAGGAGAGAAAGAAACTCAAACACTAGCTCGGATATTGTATAGTCTCTCGACGATTGTTTACGATCTAACTTTATTGTATGTTCCGGGCTACGTTAGGCTCAAGATAATAGAGTTGACCACATGAGTGATCAAAAAAACTGCTCATTTTTTACTTTACCACATTCCTTAATTTCCTCTCACAGCGCAGGTTACGGAAATCCACCGAGTACTATATTTATTTAACTGCCGCCCAACATAGGTTCCTCCCTATAATCTAACAACCCCTAAAGCAATTGAAACTAGTATGATTTTCCGGCAGCAGGGCTGTAAAGATAGTTTGGGCAGGCGGGTGCCTAGGTAGCGATTTTTGGCGGGCGTTCTCAATATATCACGCCGCGTGCAGAGTGTCACGCGTCACACACACTAACGCACGCGACGACGCACACATGCGAGTGACGTCATCGTCAAGAGCAGTAAGGTTGGGGGAAAAACTGAAACATAACAAAAAAAAGTCATAGGTACGTGAGCGAAACTACCCCTCTGCTAGCCCGTATGAAAAATTTTGCTTGCAAAGTACCTGGTTTATCTTGAAATCCATTGCATGCACTGTATGTATTTAATCTATTTCCATTAATTTTTATTTTTATAAACCACTAACTGCTATAGGTACAACTTCCTTTCTCAGACATAACAAACACATGAAAAGGCATCTATGATATCAATTAAACCTCTGATCAACGAAACTCTTTGTGTATTACCTCTATCAAGCAGTAACTAACTGAAATAAAAAAGAAAAGCTTCCGAAACGTCGCGCTACAAACCGCACCCTTCAAATCTCTGGCCACTTTTCTTACAAAAAAAAATAAAACAAAAAATATTCGGTCATCGACCCTTGCTGCGTTCTGTACCAAGCTTCAGCCACTCGGCGAATTCGAAGTGCAGGCCTGAGCTGAGCGAACGTTATTAGTCGCCGCTGGAACGGGCTAGGTTTTCACAATTTTGACTTCGCACAGAGACCATCATACAACGTGCCTCCGTCATTTGCTATGATTAATGGGACGCGTCATGCATTGCTATAGCCTTTAAAGTGCTAGGTAACTAGCTGCATAGGGAACTTTTTTGTTTGTCTGCTTCCGCGACGGAAAATTGTTTTTAGGGTTCTGCACCTTAAATGGAAAAAACAACCCGTTCTCTTCGTTGTCCGTCTGTCTGTATGTTTGTCTGTCAAGACCCTTTTTATCAGGAAAAAGTACATGTATCAAATTGAAATTAATATCGATTAATCAGGCCTGTAGTTTCTTAAAGTTGTAAAAAAACCTCATAAGCCAATGATAACGCTGTTTATATCACTATTAAGCTGAATTTCTTTGATAATCGCAAGGGTATCTTAAAAAATGATACTTCCCGTTGACTTAGAATCATGAAATAAGGCACAAAGTTAGATCTCACAGCACAAGTAAAGGGAAAAATACGAAAACCATGAATTTGTTGTGCGTCCACAAAAAAATGCGATTTGTGCGGAACCCTCGGTGCGCGAATCCAACTCGCACTTAGCCGTGTTTTTGTTATCTTAGAAACTTCGTATTGATTTTTCTACTCCTTTAATTATTTTATGTATTTTTCATATATAAATAAAATTCAGATAACATAAACATCCCTTTCTATTTCCTAGCGCCCGAGTATGTTGCATAGTGATTAAAGCCAATAAAATATCCTTAACACATTATTCTTTTATTCTAGAATGATTTAGTTGCAATAATATAGGTACTAAGTAATACCTATTTTTTAAGGTACAACAGCGTTGTAGGTACTAGTGGAATCGTACATTGAATTTAATTAATTATATTCAACTAAATACTTTTTTTATAACCGGCGCATATTTTCGAATAATATATTTCTCGATTTTGCGTTTTGTTCAATTATTTATGAACAACTACTTAATGCACATAATAAATACATAGGCCGGCCGCAAAGCGTAGGCAATGCTAAAAACCCTGGTAGGCCTAAAAACGTGGATTTCGACTATCATTCACCCCAACCCCGTCACCAAGGGGGGGATCCGGGCGGGTTCTGGGGAGGGGGTACCTGCACTATCCTCCCCCCAGTTACGGGTTGACTTGGTCTAGGGAATTGAAAGTTCCGAATTTATATCAGAATTGTAGGGGATTAGTCCAGGAAGGAACCGGTTGCCTTATTTGACTACAGTTATTGACTTATTGAATTAGACAAACTATTGGATTTTTAATATCTGCATTAAACTCTACGTAACTATATACCTTTTAAATTGATCATGCTTGACTATGTAACAATCAAGCCTCATATTTACTTGTGCTATGTCATCATTAAAGCCATCATGCTAGTATCTGTAAACAAATAATAGCTTTTAAGGCTCTACCTCATCCGGCAGAAAGACCCGCAGTGTGAGAGGGACGGAATCGGGAAAAAATGAAAAAACGTAGCGCTAAACCACAGAAAACTTGTTTAAAAATAAACTACGCTATTTTGTTAAAAAGTTTTAAGGAGATTTTGCGAATACATAATATCTACATTTTGAACGCAGTTCCACAAAAATTAGTTAGGATTTCAGAATTACAGGAAAAAAATAAAAAAATAGAGGTGTTTTCGTAATTAAATTATATCGAGAAAATGTCATCCAATCGCGTTTCCTTTTAGTGAAAATCTTAACCAAATACTCAATAAACGTTAACCCAAAAATCAAATCTGTAGATCCAGACTTCATGGTGGAGTAAATGGATTCGAAAAAAACCCCATTTTTTTTTCGCATCACCTTAAAGTTGTTTTTTCTAGCGGAATATCACTCCACCTTCTCCTCTTGTTATGCACCACCAAAGCGGTCGTTTAATATTTTGTTTTGCGTGATACCCGACTTTAATATTTTACTCCAAGGCCTAGCAAGCTTATTTATCCCAGAATCAACAAGATAACCAGATAATCCTATGGTTAAAAGTATGACATAATTATGTCAACAAAATGTATTACGATATCTCTGACCTAGGATAGGGCTAACTGATTTATTTGCAAAAAATACACGTAATTTATCTAAGTATTTACCTGCTTTAACCTCCCACAGTTACGGGTTGACTCGGTCTAAGGTATTGAAAGTTCTAGATAAAATCTACGATATGCAATGGACAGTCTCAAAAGGCGATAATTTATCCGATATATTCCAAAATCCGAAATCGGCTCGACGACGACAAATCACCTAAAATATTAATTCCGACAGGATAGACCATCCCGGCTCGGACATCCCGGCGTAATTAGAACATTTAATTTAATTCCAGAATCGTAAATAGCGGACTACGGCGGACTCCTACAATGTTATCGTAGCAAATTGACGACGGGCGCGCGGCGGGAAGACAAAAGGTCTTATGTGTACGCGCCGTACCATATCTACGTAAATTTTCGCCGATTCATAGCCAGGGCAGGTTTCAGTTTACAACGTTTTACGCTCAAATGTATTTTACTTTGTTTCCTATTCGAATTAGACTGATTAGAATCACGCGAAATCCGAAAAAGCTCAGATTCCTGTGGAATACAAAGGACATTAGGTTCTTAGTCAAACCCCAGAGCACAGAGATAGTATGCGAATCATTTGTATTAGGAAATTCCCTGAAAGCACAAGTCCGCCTCTGTGTCGGCCGTGTTTAGCGCTGTTTATAAGGGTGGCCAAAATGTCGAGGGGAGAAGGGTTTTATAGTGGCCAGCGGGGTAGTGAAGGAGACAACCCCCCTAGCCCCCGACACTTAGATATATTCGGGCAAGTCCACCCCACAAGATACGGATCGACGCGTTTTGCGAATGGCCGTAGAAATACCGAATATCTGTGGCAGTTCTGCAAGGAGAGATCCCTGCCCTTATCGACTGCAACGGTGTATTTTTGGACATTGTTTGTTGTATTGATGTGACCCTTGATAGAGCCTGAGCCTGCAAAGAGTTTTTTATTGGTTTTCGAATGTATTATACCTCGCGCCACGAATTAAGAGCGTTGGGCGACGTTGGCGGGAATTACTGCGCATATTAACAGGAATTGAAAAGTGACTATTGCGCATTCAAGGCTCATAGCTCGTAGTGCAAGGTATACCAAGTCATACATATGAAAATTATGTGGTAATATTTGTCCCCTTGCCTTATAAAGGACTAATAAAATTATTGAGGGTAATAGTTAATTACAAATTCTAATTATTGGCAACAAATATATTGTTTACCAATATAAGTTTTGACTCCTATATATGTTAAATGTTAACAAAATTCAGTGCCGCATGTAGTTTGACAGTACCGTATTGGTTGCTATTCTCACCGAATACTAAAGTTAGGTTTGTTAGGTCATAACTTTATAGCACAACCTGGAGCCGAAGCGAAGCGGAGTGGAGCGAGGCGACCTCATGTTGTTTAGTAGGGTGTACAATTTTGGTTAACATTTAGTTGATGTGGGATAAAAAAAAATATTGCATCCTACTTTTACTCAATTTGGTATAGTTTAACATAAGCCTTATTTTAAACTATGTTAATGTGAAATTACTGACCCAACGTAGGGTGTACTGTGATTCTACCACCTCGTATGGGAAAAGGCGTGTCGCAATGATGTTTTTTTTCCTATTTATACTTACGTATATATCGACCTTGCAAACAGGTCCGCTACAATACGGTATTTGACAAGGTATAGTCCAATAAATCTAGAAACGTGTCTCAAGCTGAACCTATATCAACAAAAACGTTTGAAAATATCAGAATTGTATATTTCCAGCAGTTGTATTTTATAAACTCAATTTTGAGTCAAAAAGACAGCCTATCCTCCGATTTCTGAATTGAGAATTTCACTAATCAAATACTATATACTATAGTGCTGTCTCTGCAGATGTCACACAAAAGAAAGTGAAACAACGATACTTAAGTATCGGCACTTGACTAGTATTTCCTAGAACTCGTGAACAAAACAACCGTTTTGACAGTTCTTAAATAGTATCTATTTTGAATAGCAATCAAATGTCATATTTACCACGACCGGTTAAGCCTAGCGGGTAGTGATGCTTCCTACGAAGCTAGCGGTCCTTGGTTCGAATCCCGGCAAGGGCAAATATTTGTGTGATGAGCATGAATATTTGTTTCTTAGTCTTGGATGTTTTCTATGTATTTACATAAGTATTTATCTCTACGTAATATATCGTCGTCTAGTACCTATAACAAGCCTGGTTGAGTTTACTATGGGCCTAGTTCGATTTGTGTAAGATTGTCCTCTAATATTATTATAATTATAATTCGGTATTGAGATTATACATAAACAGTCTGTCACCAAAAGAAGAAGCAAACACAATATTCTTCTAATAATATTCATTCGAGGTCATTCCGTAATATGATGTCCTTATCCCGCGTCAAAAATTTCGCTTGATAGGGTCAGCGAAAGGTCAATCAAAGACTTTGTTTGGTCATTAATAATAGTCATTTTTTTTGCTCCGAACTACTACAATACCTCTTAAATTCCAAAATTACAAAATTCCAAATGTCTTTATTACTGTAGATATTTACATATACTTAGCAATCGTCATTTTTTGCCAATTCTCTAAATTGGACCACTGTGGGAGAGGAAGGGCGTAGAAACTCCCCCAGAATGATTTTTAGATCTCTTTTAAAAATTGCTATGCTAATACAAAATATATATACTCATTATCATAATTAATAAGCAGGAATAAATAATAACAAAATTATTAACAGCAAGGTCTGTGTTGAGCTAGATTAACCCCATACAGTCCCATCATTTAAGTAATCTTGATTAATCTTGATTAGAGACTCGGAACGCATGCGGCATAAAAAAAAGATATTTTAAAATATTACTTTTTATTGCTGGGATTACCACAACCATACAAACCAAAATTAAGTTTTTTTTTCTTGACTACGTACGGTGTATATTGTACGATCTCAAGTTATGCTTGTGGCAGACTATATGCGCCGTACGTTGGCAGAGGGTCGATTTAATATTCCGTTTTACGCATACGATAAGATTAAAGTATGTAATTTCTTGTGCGGGCCCGAAATAAGGGGTGCCGTTTTGCGACGGGCGTAGTTCGGAACGTAACAGGGTTGTTACTTACATACAACAATATATACAATTAATTTTCAATACCTATATTTTATATCGTGAGATTTGAGGACATTTCTTTGGCAGTTCATGTTATAGTGCTGTAGTATTCAAATGTATTTTGTTTTTAATTTTAATATAGCTTCATCAGTCTGGATGGTCCATTTGTGTGGACTATTTTATTTTATACCTTTTTAAATTTTTGTCTAAACATTTGTTTTCTTTTTATATATGTTTGTGGGATATAAATAAATGAATATCCGGGCTGTTCAAAGCCAGCTTCCCACTAAGTACCGTTACAGTGTACGGTACATTATTGATCAAAATCATTATATGAAAAGGAAGCGTCCAATAAACCCTTGAAAAAGACGGCTACAAATTACATCAGGTGAATACAAACAAGCTTCAGTGCTGTAAGCGCTGGAAACCAATCTGGCTCACGATATTTTCCTTTCGTATAGAAAGCTTGACTTAAAAAAAATATATACAACCCTGGCTCTCGTCAACAGCCCTAAGAAGTAGGATCGTGTGAGGGTGGCGCCGGACCTACATATAATAGAACCTCCTTCAAACTCGCCCCCTCTATCTAGTCCCCCCTGACACGCCGCCCCCACCAAGATGACGCGAGGGGCAAATACCCGGCCCTGGATTGTAATATATTGGCGACTTTTGATCGCGTTAAATACCTATAGGGTTGATACTTGGATTTTAATGGTTCCGTACCTTAAAAGGAAAAAACGAACTCTTAAAAATCACTTCGTTGTCCGTCTGTTTGACCGCCAAGAGCATTTTTTTAGGAACGCGTGGACGTAATAAAAATTAAGGTGATATATCTACAAAATCTACGCTTTTTGAAGTTATTTCTCTGCTGTTCAAAAGAATTCCCAAGTTAAATATATTATTACTTGTGGCCCTGTGGGCAGTAGACCTCGCTAACAGGGGGGACTGTGAACCAAATTATAGGTAAGTATTTTAGATTCAATCAAAATCAAGTAGTAAAGTAGCCGCACCAATAACTTTGTAAACTACATTTTGCGATTTAAAATACAATCTATTGACTTTTCACGAAATTGGTTATAGTCTATTTCACTCACTGTCATGGTCTGTATAGATCCTCTTTACTAATCCGTCTCCTACTTAGAGGAGTCCAAACTTGGTATGTTTTGAAAATATTTCTTGTATTTTTAGAAAACAGGCGGCCATAATAATGGTGTAGAATATTTTATAATTTGATACCCCGAACGATAGGCTTCAGAAAAAAAAACAACCTTTACAAAAAAAACGTTCGCTTCGCTCGCTCGGTCAATTACAATTTTGGGATCTTTTTCTAGATTTTGTCGTAACAGAAAGGCGATTTGAGGAATTTCGCTCGATAGATATAATTATTGAAATGTGGTATATATTTACACTTTTTTTTTAATTTTCTGACAAATAGGAACAGCACACTGAAGTGTGCAATTTTAGTTAATTTTGTATCAATTTAAAACCGACTTTTTGTCACTTTTCCCCGATTCCGTCCCTCTCACACTGCGGGGCATTCTGCCTGGAGTAACGGGGACCTTTGCACGGACGTTATATCCCCTTAATGTGAATTACTCAAATCTGTGGTTTCTTGAATTAGTGATAAAATTAAACGAAATAAACAGATAGGACCATACATGCAGCAGCTGCAGTTGCTGTTTACTCGCAAGGGGATAAAAACCTATGGAGTATTGTTTAACTGGCTAAAAATCAGTAAAACTGTCTACCTGAAAAATTACATTTTTAATTCTTCTCAAAAGGTCTTCTACTATCTTCGTATATAAAAAAACGGTAAAGTGTGAGTCTAACTCGCGCACGAAGGGTTCCATGCCACTGGACAATGGCAGGGATGGTGTGGAGTGAATAGTTTGTATTTTACACAGCAAAATGTTGTTTACAAAGTTATTGGTGCGGCTACTTTCGCACTCCAGGTACTTAACCAGATGCATTCATAAGTTTGTATGTGGTATTGAAATAATTGTTGTATGGGAGCCCCCTGAAATGTTTATTGTATTCTGTTTTTTAGTATTTGTTGTTATAGCGGCAACAGAAATAAATCATCTGTGAAAATTTCATCTGTCTAACTATCATGGTTCATGAGATACAGCCTGGTTACAAACAGACGGACGGATGGACAGCGGAGGCTTAGTAATAGGGTCCCGTTTGGTAAAACTTCGGGTACGGAACCTTAAAAAAAAATATGTGTATGACATCGCTGTTTCCGGTTCCGATGACACAGGGTATCCTAGTAAGTGGCCAGAAGCAATGTATGGGCGTGTACGTATGTGTTTATTTTTTGTTGGATTTCGTGTGAGATCTTTTCCCGGCTAAAAGTGCCCACAATTGTGCCTTTGCCACCTCGTATGGGACAAGGCGTGACGCTATGTTATGTTATCTAATCGCCCGGGCCGCTTAATCCTGAGTATTGGACAATTTTCATGCGGACCAACCTCGTGACTGGCTTAACAATTTAGATATTACAGTACCACGTCAAGGAGGTTTTGGGATGGAAAAGACTTTGCTAGCCCTCTGCCGAAAACAAGCTTTATTCACAGCAATGCATCAAATATGCTGAGTCTATCATTGAACTCCGACAAACTCTCTTGGACATGTAATTGCGTTTATTGTGACGAGAATCATTTTTCATCTGAAGTTGTGTTTCTTTTCAGTCAAGGAAATTAATTTACGGCCCACCTAAAGTTGAATACCGTACAAGAAACTGGTACCATAAGAGCTATGTCATTAGATCACTTAATACACGTGACGATGTTGCCTGCACTGCTTACATGTAACTAGGCAACTGAATATTGCATGCACTGCTTAAACGGAAATAGGCAACTGAATGTTGCCTGCACTGCTTACATGTAACTAGGCAACTGAATGTTACATGCACCTCTTAAACGTAACTAGGCAACTGAATGTTGCATGCACTGCTTACATGTAGCTATGCAACTGAATTTTGCACGCACTGCTTATACGAACTATGTAACTGAATGTTACATGCACTGCTTACACGTAACTAGGCAACTGAATGTTGCATGCACTGCTTACACGTAATGAGGTAACTGATATGAAAGTAAATCAATATATAAATTTCATTATATTTCATTCTATTACTGAACTGGAATGTTCGACCTTAATGCGTTGTAAGTGTCTAACGACATTTCAACGAAATGGTTCGGGAATCAATTTTCTTGTACTATTTGTACTGTCTATCCTATATATCCTTGTACTGCTTTTCTATAATTGGTCTTTATCCGCCCCACAAAATAAAGGCCAGACTTATTCGTGGCGTTTCCAGATCTTCCTACTCTGAGTGCCACGTCTTTTGTTAGAGCTGCTGAGTTGTGTTTAGGAGATGAGTAATTGTGGGGGGTCTTTTCGTGGTTTCGGACCCCAGTTCTGTTTGGCTTGAGGATTTGTTTGGCTCTAATGAGTATCTTTGAGTTTGGGTGTTGCAAGAATTACTTGAATTCTGTTGAAAAATGTGGACTGATGTATGGAGTACGTTACAGTGTTTTGTCTATCGTAGAGTTTTTTTTTTATAACAAACCAAATAATATCTAGAAACTAGCTGCAGAGATTCGAAAGACGAGTTTTAGTTTACTAATTTATGCTTTCATCTGTACTTTCCTAGTCTCTAATGTTTGAATTAATATTTATAAAATATTAATTCAAACATGATATTTATCAAGTTTTGGAGTAAAATCGAATTCATCGAAACAAGTGTTGAGATTAAAAATATTGATTTTGATTAATTTAATTGAAAATTGACCATTGAAAAGTCTTCAACACCTCCCTGCTTAACTTCAAGATATTCCGTTACTTCGTACAAATATGCGTTTATTTATTTAACTTCAAATAAATACAAAATATAATCCGACATCCATGTTACTCGAGTCAGGACCTCCAATGAAAAAATAACTTACTATAGTCCATAACAACTTACAAGAGATATGACAGATAACCCAAATCTTCGTAAATCCACTTTTTGACCACTAGGGATGTGACCAAAACAATCTGAAAGAATCGAAATCGTTCATTCAGTTGAACTAATAGAAGAATTGTTTTATGCATCCAATTCACAAATATTTAAAGGGCGTATTGATTCATTTGATTAATCGATATTTTAAGAAATATTCATTTTCATATTCTTTATTGCACAGAAAATATAAATGTACAGACAGTTACAAAAACTGTTAAAAGCAAAGGTAAAAGAAAGATTTCTTCCGGCAAACCTAGGCAAGACAGAGGGTGATTATGAAAGAGGACAGTCCTAGTGCGCATTAAAACTATATACATACGTACGAAAAGTTCTTTCAAACTATAAATAAAATATATACCTCAACTATTTTAAATACAATAGAAAATATATACATACAGAAACTATAATATCCCCTCACTTATAGACTGATACCCGTCAAGCAAAATGTTATCATTTTTCATAATGAACAAGAATGTTCATTGGCTGACGACATTCTTATGCTCTATTGATCGCTGTGCTATTTTAAATATTTTTCAGAATCATACTCAAATCAAATAAGAAACGAGAAACCTTATTTGCGTATAATGGTTTACATTTGGTCTTAAATATATAATTACAGGTTCACATGATATGCACGCATTAACATAATCAATTGTTATTTAACAACATATTAACACGTAACAGAAGTTATTACTCAATTGTGTTATATATTAAATATTACTCCATATTTATTTTAATTACTAACATAGCAGCCATCAAGGCGATATAGTTTTCTCTCGCTCGCACAGCTAGGATATCTCATCCTCACTAACAAATTATGTAAAGCTGCACCGTCCCGAGAACACCCACGAGAAATTTCGTCAAACAACCCTCCCCACCGCCGCTCCCACCTCCCCCCCTCGGACCCAAAACTAGCGAATTAATTATAAAACACGTCAAAACAGGGCGCAAAGTTTCGCCGACCCATCTGAGACGCACAAAGGGCGCCCTTCATTTGGGTCTAACCCTTTTGCCCCTTATCGCAAAGTCTAATCCGGCCCCACCATCGATCTTAAGTAGGGTGACTTGAACCCGAGAGGGGGTGACAGGGGTCGGATGAAAGAAATTGAGGGGGGTGGGAGGGGATGTAGATTATTTTGGGGTGACGATGAAAAGTGGCGTTGCTACTGGCTTGGCTTATCGAAGCTTTTGTTTAGGCTGGCAACATTGGTAGTAATAAGCAAGTCATTGGTGAAAGACTGGATCTGTTTCAAAGAAAAGAAATTGTAACAATAAAAAATACCAAATTTTTAACATCACTGATACTAAAGCTCCTATTTCGATGTCGTTATATTGTATAAAACAAAACATGATGGGATTCCAAGTCACCACTAGTCTTAAATTCAAAACTATCTAAACGTGGTTCATAGAAAATGAATCGCATGAACGAAGAATATGACTCTTCGGGCTGCGCAAATTCGACCATGTTTCTCAATGTCGCAAAAAGTTGGTGGCCTCCGATTCGTCGTCGCCGAGACTCTCATAATCTTTCATATCTTTTTAATATACATAGTCAGGTCATAAGTTCTGTCACATGTGCAATATGAAATAATTTAGACATGTTTATTATTTATGTAAACATTTATATAGCAAAATGAACTTAATAAAACATAGATTCTTATGGTAATAAAGTTTATTCAAAATGACCCCCGCGATTTTGAATACAGGCCTTTATTCTGCGCGGCCAGTCGTCTATCGCAGCACGAACGAGGTCCATGTCAATATCGGCGGCTGCCTTAATCAAGGATGCCTTGAGTGACTCCAAATCAGGATGAGGCTTTGAGCAGGCCTTTTCCTCCAAATGTTGCCATATTTTGTAATCTAACGGACTCAAATCTGGACTGGAGGAGGGCCAGTCTTCGTGCCAGATGAAGTCGATTTCACGCGCCGCCAGCCAGTCTTGTGTGCTTTTCGCTCTATGAGCTGGCGCAGAATCTTATTGGAATACCCAGTGCCTGTTATTAAACATGGTATGAGAAACAGGTTCCACAAGGTTCCTGAGGACTGTATTTTGATACACAACTGCATTCGTTTTTACGCCTTTCTCACAAAAATGTACCTCAGTTAAGCCCCAATAAGAGACTCCCAACCAAACCATGAGCGAGGATGGAAAATGACCTCGTTGGACACGCGGAATACGGTTGCTCACTTCTTCACTGCTGTGTGCGTACACCTTATCATTTTGTTTGTTGTAGCTCTCTTCCACGGTGAAAATTTTTTCAACCGAAAAAAGATTTTCCCGATGCTTTCTTCCCGCGTACCGCTTCAACAAAGCGCGGCATCTCTTCAGTCTCAGGTCCATTAAACGAGCGTCCAAACGATGTCCTGTTTTTCTTCGATATGCCCTAAGCCCTAAGTCTTCATTTAACACCCTTTTCACCGTAGTCTTGCTTAACCCCATCTGAAGGGCCAACAGTTTCTGCTTACGTATGGGATTTCTTTGAATTCGCGCCTTCACAGCTTTTATCACTGCTGGAGTCCTAACAGAGCGAGGGCGACCACTTCTTAACCTGTCATCTACACTAGAGTCTTCATTGTATCGTTTTAGGGTACGATAAACGAATCTTTTGGTTATATTCAAATTTTTCAGTAAGTCGAAAATCTGAATTGGCGCGTAACCGCAACGATGCAACGCAATAACTGCGACACGGTCTTCTTTAAGTGTCCACTCCATATTTAAAAATGAGGAAAATTCTAAAAAGTACACATTTTTATTTTCATGAAAAATTCGAAATTCGAATTCAATAAACTTTTTTGTGGCCAGCGTTCTAAATTCAAAAGTTTTTATTGTGTGACAGAACTTATGACCTGACTGTGTATTGAAAAATCCGCGCTACCCCAGCTACCTTCGACAGCGCTTTGAGTATCTCTTTTCAGGAGATCGGCTCCGGAGATCTCACACGGTCTCACTCTTGGCCACACCAAGGAACAACACCTCGGCATATGAGCACGCCTTCAGGTTCCAGGCGGGCGCGGTCCGACTGTGGAACGCACTTCCTTGCAATTTAAAAAACCGGGTAAAAGAGCACTTCCTCTCTCTTTCATGATAGTAGTTATATGTGTATATGTACAGGTTTATGTATATATTGGTACTTATTTAGTTGTTTGGTATATAAGTATTTTATTTGCCACATTTTATAGATATTTAATTTATTTATTCATTATTTATTATAGATAAGTTATTAGATATTTTGCACTATCCACCCTTTCATGGGAAATTTCCCTATCTTGCCTTGATTTTCTGGAAGAAATATCTTGTTAGAGATAAGCTCGCCTTTGTACCTATGTTTTCCACAAATGTGATTTGATATATCTTTTCGCAGTAAAGAATTACGAATGATTAAATGGACTCTTTGATGAAAACCACCATCTTTTGTTAGCTTTCCCTAGATAGTTGTAAGTAAGTCGTGAAATATTTAGTTGGGACGGTGCCGAGTTAAAACGGTTTGTGTTCAAGTAGTGTGTTTAAAGAGAAATATGTGTTAGTGTACACACGCAGGTTGGTGAGTAATTAAGCGAGCACAGATAGTTATAACGAGTCTCGAAATTATCATCTACCTTGAGTTTCAGCGCGGAGTCTGCGGTGTAGACGTACTGCCAGCAGAAACTCGAACCAAAAGCATAGAGTATATATTTATTGCACATAACAAAACAAATCAAAAACAAATTCAGAGAAGATATAGAGCTTTGTCTGTCATGTTTTTCCCATAAGGCCTGGCAGAGGCTTAGTAACTTTAACCAGTAATTAAATACATACTCCGTTTTGTGTGAATGCTCGCTCATCGCCGAAGCTTTCGAGATATGGCGTATTCAGCGTTTTAAAACGCCTATTTTTGACCTACGATATTGTTGTATTTTACGATTAACTATTACTATGACAGTCTTTATCCTTATTGGTGTCTATTGTACCTTTAGGCCCACTACTTCAAACGAAAGTCAACACTGTTGTTTAAATATCTTTAACAACTCCATAATTTGCAATTTATTCAGAGAATAGACGACCCGGATGGCCGAGTCGGCAGTAACCCTGCCTTCGAAGCCAAGGGTCCCGGGTTCGAGTCCCGGTGGGGGTATTTGTTTGATGAGAACGGATGTTTCTACCCTAGTCATGGTTGTTTATCTATCTAAGTATAGTATCCACGACACAGGGAGACCTAGTGTGGGACTAGTACAACATATGTCTACCATAACCTTTGTTTAAAATAAAGATTTTCATTTTCATTTTCATTTTCATAAAAGTATGTGTATCGTTGTCTAGTACCTAAGATACAGGGAATCCTAGTTTGGGGCTAGATCAATGTGTGTAAATAGTGTTCAAGGTATTATTATTATTATTATTAAACGAATAGTATTGAATCGCCTTCGTAGTATTTGCCTAAGTACGTTAACAATCAAAACAGTTCTCAAGAAAGTTAATGCTACGATATTTTTGCTATTTTTGCAGACCCTACGCAGTGCAAGCAATTTAGCTGAAGCCCCAAGCGAACACACGTATTAGGTGCTCGAAAACATATTCTAAAACATCTAAAATAGACTAAGTACTTACACCACTATAATATTCACTAGAATTCTCTCTCAAATTAGTAAGATGAGAAATACGGACGAATACTGTGGATGAAAAAATACGTGATATTAAAGTTTTTAATATTTCTACAGAGGGGCGTAGACCTTTTCTCCTATACATCTCCTATGCATTTTAGTAACCTTACCCCATAGTCTAACCTCAAAACAGCCGTCAAATCCTATACATTTTTGTTTTTAAACGTTGAAGAGAAGTTTTTTTTTTGTGGTAAGACCCTGAGATTTTACTGAATGTCTAAGGTCAGCAAAAATATTTTTTATGTTTTAAATATTTTATGTGTACTCAAGTTAATGTTTTAAGTATTTTTTTGTTGTTCGTGCATGTTCAACGAAGGACAAAGGTAGCTTCGCTTCGCTCACCTTCTTTACCATTTGCCTAAGCAATCGTAGCATTTTGCCCTGATATTTGCGGTGCAAATCAGTGTTTTTGATGTGCAGTTTAATATTTCCCATAAGTAATTAATACAAATAAAAAATGTAAAACAACCCCGACACATTAATGAAACCTTACACCTAAATATAATGCAAAAAACCGCGTCGAAAATGGCTAAATAGCTTATGTGAAGCCCTCAAGCATCAACCATCCTGGCTGCTGCAGAGCCTGGTGGTCAATAATAACCGTAACACATATCTACAAACTTGCTCTGAAATTATAGTAAATACGAACATCCGCATCGAAATCAGTCTAGTGGTTTTCCTGAAAAATGGTAACATACTTACATACACATACACAAACAACTACTAACCCCAAACGCATCCTCCGTTCCCTTCCATCAATCGTGGAAATCGTGGCTATTTTTTTTAATAGCCTAAATGGTGTCCCAATGCTGGGCAAAGGCCTCACCGGTTCGAGCCCACACATCTCTATCTGAAGCGTTATCTGTCCATCCTGGAAGGAACCTATCCAGGTCATCCTTCCATCTCCTTCTGGGCCTGCCCCTACGTCGGAATCCGTCTGTAGGCATCCATTCAGTGGCTGATTTCGCCCATTTGTCCGGATGCATTCGACAGATAAGTCCAGCCTAGTTCCATTTCAGTTTGGCGGTCTGCGTGCCCACGTCAACAATGCCAGTTTTGGAGCGTAGTATAGTGTTCCTAACGCGGTCTATACGTTTAACACCTAGAATACTGCGCTCCATTGCTCGCTGGCAAACCTTGAGTTTGGACTTCTGAAGTCGGTCAGCGACCACGTTTGTGCGCCGTAGGTTAGGATGGGCAGGATGCACATATCGTTTGCGCTTCAGGGTCAATGGTAGGTTCATTAGCTCCTTCATGGACCAGAAGTTCTTCCAGGCGTTCGAAACACGTCTTTCGATTTCTTTGTCCTGCCTGTTTTCGAAGGAAACTGTCTGGCCCAAGTAGATGTACTCGTCGACATATTGTATGTCCTGCCCATCGACCACTACCTTACGTTTTGCGCCGTTGGTCATGAGTTGGTTTTTTGACCGATTCATCTTCAGTCCAACCTCAAGGCTCGCAATGCTCAGTTCTTGGAGCATTAGTTGAAGTTCCGACGAGGTTGGCGCAAACAAAACAATATCGTCGGCAAAACGAAGGTTATGTAGCCTTCTATCACCGACGACAATGCCTCTGCTGCGCCACGCGACCGCCAACTTTTTAAAACTTCTTCGAGGGTACTGGTGAATAGTTTAGGAGATAGAGGGTCTCCCTGTTTCACCCCTCTCTCTATCGTGAATGATGGACCTGGGTGTTGTGATTTAATATTTGCCGTGCTATTGTTGTATATTGCCTGAATTATACTAATATATGTGGGATCAACATTTTGATTACGAAGTGCGGTAAATATTGACGAATGTGTGATACTGTCGAAAGCTTTTGAGTAATCAACAAACGCAAGTAGAGAGGCTTGTTGAACTCATTGTATTTTTCTATTATCTGATTTAGTGTGTGCAGGTGGTCCATAGTAGAGAGTCCGGGGCGGAAACCTGCCTGTTCAGGCGGTTGGTAGGAATCTAATTGTCCGGAAATACGGTTTTCTATTGTTTTTATGAATAGGTTGTAGACATGTGAAACTAGACTGATAGGGTGGTAGTTCCTAATATCCGACCTGTCGCCCTTTTTGTGCAGAAGAATTATATTTGAATGACAAAATGTTTGAGGGAGTTTTCCGGTGTACAGTATGGAGTTACAGAGGTTGGCGAGGTGGGGTAGTAAAACGAGTTCGCCCGCTTTCAGTGCTTCCGTCGTGATCCCATCCTCTCCAGGGCTTCTGTCGTAGTTCATGCTCTGGAGAGCACGATGCACCTCAAAGCCGTTTATAGGGAGAATGGTATCTGGAGTAGGACGGAGATAGTCGGCACAGGAAGTGGGTTCCGGTTTAGAAGAGTCGGAATATAAGTTTTTGTAGAAGCTCGTACATATATTCATGACGATGTGATCCAAGTTTTACTATGGCTGGATCCGTATACATTCGGTTTAACCAAATTTCGGAACCTCGGCATTCGGCCGAAATTCGGATTCATTGCGAACATTCGGCGCAAAAAAAAGCAAAATACTCACATGTATTTGGACTGAAATCAATAAAATAGAAATCATACTTATCATAATAATCGTAAAATAAAATTAGGCCTATAATCATTGTCATTTATTTTGTAATTAAATAAGTTATAAATTTTTGCCCAAACAAAACAAAATAAACTTGATATTTTAAATGCCTAACTACTGCGTAATTTAAATGCGTATAAATGACAAAAGACGCACTAATAGTTCGGGGGGTGCATCTTGATAATTCAACTTCGGCCGAACTTCGGTCGAACTTTTTATTTTAGCCCAATGTTCGACTGTTCGACCCGAAGTTCGTATTCGGTTAAAAACATTCGGCCCATGTCTACAAATAACCATACTGGATGAACTAAAATAACACACCAGAGCAGCTGGAAGTCGAATATTATACAAAGAAACACAATCTTCATAGCTTTAAACACACTAGTAAAACTGCTCCAACTATAAAACAATACTCCCATCGCATTCTTCCCCTTACAAAGGCTCGTCCACTATTTAATTACAGTGCATCTATTCAAACAGTTTCCTTTGTCTCGTCAGGACAGCCGCCATTGGTTGGTTTTACTATTGTCTTAAGTATATGGCAAAGACTTGTGTATAGAGCCTACTATTATGTAGTCAGTATATCAGATGTATATATCAGATACCTACAGATAAACAAGGAGTTATTTGCAAATGCAAAACGAACTATCGTACATTATGATGATAAGATAATGTAAAGATAAATGATAATCTTGTTGCTAGCAGATAGACCTGGGTTTGCTGGAAGAAATATCTTTTAAGACCTAAGTTTTGCGCCTTTGCGCAAGGGTTCATGTATTCTTAATTATTATTTACCGTGAAATAATAGTACATTATGATACAAGTATGATAGTTGGTTACCAGCCATGAGGTGGAATTTTTGCGTGAGCCGACAAGCGAGCGCGGTAAGGTAGCCGAACCGACTGATCAATGCACACGAGTTTCATACGACATTTTTGTTGTGTGTACAAGAGTGTTGACACTTGCGAGGAAAAAACAGACTTGTATTGATAACAACGACATAACGAAAACTTTAACAGATATTTATGGAAAATGTAGCTCTGGCTTTATTTTTCCGAGCACCGCACTAAATAAAGGTAATGGCAAAACCGCGAAACAACCTACAAAATAATATTTTAAATATGCAAATTAAGGTAAGGTACCTATATATAGGGAAAAATTGATTTGAAACATATATAGTTAAATTAAGAAAAGAAAAAGACACTAGTGCAATAATAATGTAAATGAAAAATCTTTAGTTCGTTATAAAATATTACGTTAATCTAAATGCGTTGTCATAAAGAGTCACTTTGCAAATAATACTTAAGTACAGAAACTTAAGATATTGTTAAAATAATAATAATACATAATTGTATAAGATACACATTTAAGACGGAAACGCTGTTACATACCATACCATACAATACAGGTCTTCCTAGTCTATGGATCAACAAGACCACTTAAAGCGATATAACTTAGATTACAACTTAAATAAGAAATATAAATGTAATTTATTTATGGTAAATAAACATTCATTCATTCATTCACTTTACAAGCAAGTGTGTTTAAAAGTATATTGATATTGATATGCTTGCCTTTGAACATCATATCTTCTCTGTATTTTTCTGTGATTTGTTTCGTTATGTGCAATGATTAAATAATAATAATAATAATAAAAATAAATGTAGTACATTTATGCCCCCACCGAAGGGCACGGGCCTTTACCCGGATATGAGTAAGATTGAGCCATACTCCACCGCGCTGTCTCAGTGCGGGTTGATGTAGGGGTGTCGGTCTGACTGTCAGAAATTTTCAAGCTGCCCTATTAGCGCCTTTGACACAGCTTTATGACTACTATCACCGAATAGCGCCAGTTGCCAGGACCTACAGTTTTACGTCTCATCTGAAACAAGGAAGCGCCCGAGACAAATATGCACGATATATAGGAAATGGTCGTTTTGAGAAACGCGTCAACATTATCAAAATACATAAAATTCGAAAATTGATAATGGTGACAATATATCCTAGTCGATGTGTGACTAGATATGTGTATGTTTTATGAGTAGATAGGTAATAGTATCATTCAGAGGCAAAACAATAGAATATTGTAATATGAAGATAGTGAGAGAATAATTGTGATATGTAGAGGTATACCAGACGGGAAGCATCTATCTAAATACATATATAAAACTAAGTCGTATTATTTACACCACTTAATACTCAAAAACCGGCCGATTTTATTTGATGGACTTGACTCCTTTCCGGATAGCAGAATAAATATTAAAATATGGAAAAAAATACGGAAATAAAATAATGCAGAAAACTATTTTCAAAATAAATTAGGGTTGAAACTCCGCCATTATTGACGGTTAGGAAGTTCCCAGAGTCGGCTAATAGGTAATACATGTTAAGTTATGCTGTAGTAAACACAGGTACATTTATTCGCACATCAAAAATACTGATTTTCACAGCAAAAAAGGATCAGCAAAAACACTTTTTATGTTTTAAGTATTTTCGTTGTTCTTACATGTTGAACCTAATACGAAGGATAAAGTTACCCTTACTTAATTACCCTTCATCTAAGCTACCGCAGTATTTTTCCCTGATATTTTCTGTGAAAATCAGTATGTTTGCTGTGCAAATCAGTATTATTGATGTTCAGTTTAATATTTCCCTTTAATTTTTACCATGTCTTAACCGAAACTGGAAAGGAATTTATTATGCGAATTTAAAATGACTTTAAAATCTTATGACTTTAGACTATTTACATATTAAATTATGTTTTAGTTACTTTCATAGTGTCATGTTCTATAGTTGTGGAGGAAAACAGTGGATATTGAAACTTTTTTATATAACAGAAAGGATCTATACGACTGCTTTATAATTTAAAGCGCACAGAAATTAACATACTGGCTGTAGCAAGTCAATTTAATTTCGAAAATATTTAAGCAAAATTCTCTAAATTTAGCGATAGCTATAATATTAACAAAAGAAATAATCACAGAAATAGTTGCGACCTGGTTTACACTCGCGAAAGTTAGCAATTATTTCAAGGGTCAGCGCAGCGGTCTACTACAAGATACCTCTATAGATTTTAAAATTTCCATTTGAGCAAAACCCTGAAAAACGACTTTGTCTAAAAAGGGAATATTCCTTCACACACTTTATAAAACAACCGAGCCGGAATGGAGCGAGGCGACCGATGTCGTTCAGTATAAAGTGAACATTTACTAAATTTGATGAACTTGTAGTAAATTTGATGAAAATTTACTAAATTTGATGAATATGTAGTCAATTTGGGATGAAAATGTATTTTATTTGATGGAACTTGAAACTTGATGTAAGACGAAGAAGGTGTGCTCGCATGTGGCTTGTGTAGCCAATCTTCCTTGTGAAGATCCTCGCGCATTGCGGGCATGTGAGTACACCATTAGTATAGTAACACTGAGTTAGCGCAGGTGGCCGGGCTTTTAACTCATCGCGCTTTGTGTCGAGCTCATGTCAAAGTCACGGAATTTGTTTTTAACCAAAGCTCTCCACTCGGTCTGAGGGCGGCTTGCTTCTCCCACTGGGAAGACTCTATGCCACACCTCTTCATGTGCCGCTTCAGCACATCTTTGTATCTGAGGAGTAGAAGATATGCTTCGCGACCCTCTGCTCTGCCATCCTTGTCACGTGTCCGCACCCGAAGCTGTCGCCGCATGAGCAAGGCCTCAAGGCCACCCACATAAGCACGTTGCAGCACTTCAGAATAACCAGTGACGAACGAATATTTATTAAGTGTTTCTTTCGATGATAATATATGAGTTTAAATAAAAAGCTGATAATATTGAAGTTTCATTTTGTCGCGTACCTTTTCGGTAACTGTCGATATCGTAAAATGACCATTCAACTTATCATGGTTAGTATATGCAGGGTTATGTTTTGTGAAGTTGCGCCCAACTCAGGGGTGGTTATTAACACGACACTCATGCATAAAAATGTATTTATTTTTGGCTAATTTTTAATCACACATCAAAACAACTGATTTTCACAGCAAAAAACACTTTTATATTTTAAGTATTTTTTGTTGTTCTTACATGTTCAACCTTACCCTTCACCTAAGCTACCGCAGTATTTTGCCCTGATATTTGCTGAAAAAAATCAGTTTATTTGGTGTGCAGTTTAATATTTCCCTTCTTTTATCATCAATTATTTAAACTATGGCCTTTCTATAGCTTGCTACTCCGCTCCTAATATCGGACACTCGTGGACTGGCCGGGCGTGTTGCAATTATTTCAGGACAGAAAAATGACTACGGAAATTTGTGAATTAAAATTATGTGAGGGATTTTTTTTACATTTTTTTAGTTATCCTAAAACTTATCATAAATTTTATAAACATTTATATACAGGCACATACATTGCTTCTGGCCCCACCCTAGGATACCCTGTGTCGTGGGAACCAGAAACAGCGACAACACACTCATATAGATATTTTGTTTTTTATCCCCAGCCGGGGATTGAACCCGGGCCCTCTCGCGTGGTAGGCAGAGCCACCATGCTCTGCCTACCTAAATCAAAAAGTCTTTGATCATCGAATAATTATTTTACAAATATATGATAGTATTCTCCGATAAGTTTATTTTTTTTACCTTATTTTCCATTTCAAAGTACACAAACATTTCTAGCAAAAAAAAAACTTCGTCAGATGAGCTCGACATTTAAATGCTCAGGAGCCGGCCAATGCCTGAGCCCGCTTCCTTTGTGCAGCTGTTACCAGCACCGACAGCAGCGCTGGTAACTCGGCGCTGGCAGCTTTCTTTCTGTACAAGCACTTTGTCTACGGCGCAAACCAGAATAGCCCGAGCAAAAAGCGGCTAAATTGACACAAGAAACGGTTATCGCTGCTTTTGGCGACGGCTCGCGAAACTTTTCCAATTATGGTCACCGTCGCTGTCAAGTGACCCCGTCTGCCCGACTGTACCCGTATACCCGCTGCGACTGCGGTACAGTCGCACAAAGAAGTTTTAATTGCTTGCCTTCGGTGGTACTGATCAACTTGTCTGCCGCACTATTTGCGGGGCGCAATTCAAAGGAAATCGTCTGAAAGTACCCGCGCGTGGGTGTCTCGGTGGACGGACTCCTCGGCTGTGCCTACTTGTGGGGGTGATTCGAAATGAAATTGTGTTTTTTGAAAGACGGTGAAATTTCCGATTGAAGTATCTGTCATGATGGAAGATGGAGTAATGAATAAACATGGACGCAACCACGCTACGCTATATTTTTGTTTGCTGACATTTTCATTAGGATTTGTTCATTTGGTGTATAAAAAACAGAATGTAAGGTAGTCGTACTAAACATAACCATTTACAGGCAAATACAAGTTTTTAACCACATGTGAAATTACTTTACTTTACACTTTATTGCACACAGTAGCTGTTCATATGGTTAAAAACTGTTATTATGACACCAATATTTCTATAAAACAACATCATTAAATGATCTCGTAAGGCGGAGGTTTTTATCCACTTTTTGTCGTTTGCTCCCTTTGAAAAAGTAAAAAATATTAAGCTGAATTTTACTTTTATAAATTGCCGTTTCGCAGTTAATGCCTTTCACAACGAAGTTCCTAATATCCTCTTAAAATTTTACTACAGCCGTCTCAACGCTGCAGAATATGAGATTGCAGTTTCTATTCCAACTAACAGTGAGTTTTTAACTAATCTAATCAAGCCAGCTCCCTTTGCACCCTCCACCTACACAACTTTAAGGGTCGGCGAAATTACATTTTCTCAAACTTATAGCTAGGTAAACAGGGGCGGCCACCCTACACTATTCGCCGGGAGTATTTGCAGTTCCAACTGAAATCAGCTTCGGTCTCCGCCGCCCCCTTCCCCCCCCCCCCCCCTTTCGACCCTGTCGTGAATAAAATTACCAAATCCCTGGACAGATACCCAGACGTTGGCAATGTGCTTCGCTTATGAACGGTACGCTTTAGTGTCTTTTAATGAATTTATATTATTATTTAGTTTTGTTGGAATCCATTTTGAAGTTTTCGGAGTTTGGGGGACATGTGTTTTCCATTTCGGGGGGCTGGGAGTCGCTGCCGGGTGTAAGCGCGTTGTATATTCATGGTGCAGCAACAAAGAACAGTTTTATTTTTCTAAATACATAATAAATGTTGCCCGTTAATGTCTCGGGGGTAAAGGCTTCCAGATAGTTGCAAAAATATTCCAGATAGTTACAAAAATATTTCTAACGAAATAGAATTCCTAAAGAAAGTAAAAAATCATCTCCTCCAAAAAGCGTACTACAGCATTGAAGAATATTTAAATGAAACACACTTTCTATAATCACACACATACACTCACACACATGCACTTACACACCCTCAAACACACTCATAACACACGCACAGGTACACATACACAAATGCATGTAAATCCTATAATTATAATACTTTAATGTTACGCTAATACTGTAGATAATAGTAGGTAATGATCTCATTGTTATAAAGTTAACCATTTTATGATATTTTATTATTGTGCAAGTTAGATGTAAGATATTGCAGTGCCCTCACTGGGTTCATTGTCGGTTCTTCAAATTCTATATATATATATATCACCATATACCACCACAATGTCGCAATAAACGTTTTGAGTTTGAGTTTGAGTTTGAGGCTTTAACCCGAATACGAGGAAGATTAAGCCATATTCCACCTCGCTGGCTCAGTTGGTGGCGGGATTCTACGACTACTATTACCAAGTAGCGATAGTAGCCGGGACCTACAGCTTAACGTGTCGTCTGAAACAGGGAGCATTCGAAAATTTTAAGATAAATTATTTATCTCATTGGTAGGTCAGCAATGGATTCAGACCTGCAACTCCAGCGTGAGAAGCAAGCGTGAAACCCACTAGACCACGGAGCTCCTAAGTACATAAGAAATATTTAAGTTCAAAGATATTTCTGAAAATACGTACTAAGAAGGTATGAACAAGATATGGGAATTTTTCGATGGGCAAAGTGAGCTGAACATTTGTCATTATCCCCAGCCAGGATTCGAACCCTCACCCTTGTGAAACCGAACACTACACTATTAAAAGGTCATCAAACGGAAAATAAATTAGCAAAGCAGTTTTTAATCAAAGAGTTTTCTTTTCACATCTATTGGGTTTCACACACCCAGATTTTATTTTGTGTTAACAACATAACATACGCTATGTTATGTTGCAAATACTCCTTTTCTCTTACGTGGTGGCAAAGGCACAATTGTGCCCACTTTCAGCCAGTTGTTCTATACACTCTATTTTGCGTGACTGGGGCCAGCACATCGCCGCATTGGCCTATGGTAGATTGAAGTTTTCCCCACCATGCTTTCCATCACAGTTTTGTTTGTCTTTACCAACATTTAATATCAGCACCAATCGAGAGACCCTCACCAAACTCAATTTACATGTCCGTTACTAAATTAAAGCTGCGAATAACAAATGATATGCTTCCTTTTCATTTCGCTTATGTAAATGTCCCGCCATTTTGCGAGGCGGCCATTGTCTAAGTTCTGTGGGGCGAGCGTAGGGGCCCACAGATGGCTGAGGGGTCGTCTTAATGTTACAGCTTTAATGAGACTTTTTGACCCCGCGAGGACATCAATCGCCGGATGGGTTTAAGGGTTAGTGAACTCGAAGAAGATGGAGGGTTCCCGCGATCCAAAAATTTTATTTATATGCAATTTTTTTAACATAGTTTTTTTTTAAGCTAAAAATTTAATTAATTAGAGTAATACGGTATTTGACAAGCTAGTCCAACAAATCTAGAAACGTGTCCCAAGCTGAAGCTATTTCAAAAAAAAAGTTTGACAATATCAGAATTGTATATTTCCAGCAGTTGTATTTTATGAACTCAATTTTGTGTTAAAAAGAATTTACATTTGACCATGACGTCACTTGCTGGTATTCCATAGAACTCGTGACCAAAATCACCGCTTTGACAGTTCCTAAAAAGTATCTATTTTGAATAGCAGTCAAATACCGTATTGGATATTTTTTAATTTTTTAAAGATTTTTTTTTAAAACTTTATTTACATGTAACGTCATATGCGACGAAATAAAACCCGATAATGGTGTGCTCACATGCCCGCATGTGCGAGGATCTTCAAAAGGAAGATTGGCTACATAAGCCATGCGCACGAGCGACGACAAGTTGATGCGGTCGTCGTGACCTAAATCGGTCGGACCACATCATAATCATGTCGTGGCCATATCATAGAATTGATCATTTCATGAAATGGCCAAACATGACTCTCGCTCATTCGATATACGCTTATTTGCCATTTTATCGAGTGGCGATATTGCGCGAGAATCACCCTCCGGCCGATCATTTCATGAAATGGTCATCAAGGGATGAATTTCATAAAAAATATGTCTTTTAATAGCATATTTATGCAGTATTACCTGTTGTTTTTTTGTGATATACATGTCAAACTAACACTAAGATTACTCGGCGACTTCGGTGCACTCGCCCCCTATAGTCTTCACCTAAGCCAGCGCAGTGATTTCGTTCAAGGAAAGTTCTGAATAAACCTTAAATTTGCCATTTCATGAAATAAAATTCTATGATATTTGCAGACCGTGTGCATACCTATACACACTGTCAGCAAATCAAACGATATTTAAACATTTGCATACAGGCACACATTGCTTCTGGCCCCACACTAGGATACCCTGTGTCGTGGGAACCAGATACAGCGACGTATATACATATAATCATCCAAGACCTGGTTTTTTTTCTTTACGGGGATCGAACCCGGGACCTCTTGCATGGTAGGCAGAGCCACAACCGCTGCCCCACAGAGGTCGTCTAAATAAAACTTAACCAATTTTTCGATCCATAAAAATGTCTTGATAAAAATGTAAATAGCTTCCATTCCATCTTTAGTTTGCTGGAAGAAATCTCTGGTTAGAGATATGCTTGCCTTTGTAAATGTCTTTTCTATAAGCTTGTAATATGAATTTGTATGTGCAATTATTATATAAGAAATTATTTTCTTATTAATTATATTCTTAAGAGATTTCTCCCAGCGAATACAAATCATCCAGCACTACGATCCAATCCGAACTTATTCTCGGCAGTTCTCAACATTTCCGCAATACTACGAACGAACAAACAACAAGTTAGTTTGTCCCTATGTACATAACTACGTGCATGTAAAGTTACACACAACTACTTGCATGTAACGTTACATAATGTGCTGGAAGATAAATAATGTGGAGCCATCGCCACGCCATCCAACTTTATAAATTACTTTCTCAGATAGTGCGGGACGCTCTACAGTCGACGCATATTTGCATCACTGCTGTGAGAATTTGACTGAACCATTTTTAAGGTTTAGATAACTAAAGGATTGGGCTATGCTATATATATGTATACATATATATCTCTGTAGGATTTTGATAAACGTTAGTTTATAATCTAACGACTTTTTCACGTTAGTTCGCTGGTGGTCTAACTGAAGATCACACAATCTTAGTTTCAGCCCTTTTCAGGCAAGCCTGGATCTTCAATGAACCCTTCAATGACCTTCGTTTTCGTTGAATTTCGACGTTTGGCGCATGCTCAACGAGTTTGTGTATAATTTGCTTAGAGAGCACACAATATGTCGGCTCCATAGGTGAGGATAGATAAGACACATTGGTTATATACCGTGGTTGGCATTGCGGTAGTTTGGACTTAAATACATTTTTACTAGCTTCCCAAAAGTAGCCCACCCCAAGCCGACGCGGCGGATAATCTCCTTCACCTGTGCTTCGAGGGTCAAAGGATAAACGATGACCAAGATAGACGTAATCGCTGACCATCTGTACGTTGTCGTTGCCAACAATTTTGCTCGGTACATTTAAACAGCGATTCGTCATGACTTGGTCTTGGAAATGTTCATCCTGAGACCGACTTTCAGGGAAGCTTCATGCAATGTTGCGAGCATAACGTTGCAGATCTGGGCGCATTCGGCAACGAGAGTGAGATCATCCGCGAACCTGAGATGCGACATGAGCGCTACGTTTATGTTGACTCCTCTCTCGCTCCAATCCAACGTCTTCATAATATCCTCCAGAACATTGGTGAATAATTTAGGTTAAATAGTATCACCCTGTTCGACTCCCCGGTCTATAGCCACAGAGTCGGTGTTTCTATAGATGCGTTGCGGACCTGGATTTTCGGTGACCTTGTTTGCTTTAAAATCAACTATCTTGTCTTCTTCACCTGCTGACCAGCGCAGTTCATTATTTGATTTTTCAATGGTTGAAAAGGGTAACAGAATAAATACACCAGTAGTCATGGTAGAATCCAGAGTCAAATTTGACTCTACAAAACACCTAGGCTCCAACTTACCACCACTGTAGCGCGGCCAGTACGCGTGGGCGTGCCCGCAACGGCAGACTGGGAAACTATCGCGAACTTGCGCTGCCTCTTCCGCCCGACCGACCCCAGTGTGGGGAAACTACGGTCCTATACACAGAGGTGTGGGGAACAGAGGAGGCATTGGCAGTTTCTTGAATATTTATCAAGAGTTGTCTGAGTGCAATAATTAATTATAAATCATAAAGCAATAAATACAGATTGTCCCGTAAGTCATACGACTGAGTAGCCCTGCCTTACATGTGCTATCGTAAAAACACGATTTCAGTTAGAACGTGTTTCCACTAGTTAAAACTAGTTTTTACTAAGTGCCTTAGATAAAAATAGAATTTCCTAGTAATAACTAGAATTTACTGATATATACATGAATGTAAAACTAGTTTTAACGTAAACTGTGCTATTGTGAAAACCCCTTATTAGTTAGAACGCGTTTTCATAAGTCAAAACTAGTTATTACTTCCTTCGTTAAAACTAGCATTCCTAGTAATAACTAGAATTTGATGCTGATTTAGTTGCTATAGATCACTTTCTGTCCGAATACCAAAGGTAGGTTGTGTTAGGTCACGACTTTATGTAAAAACTGGAGATGAGCGAAGCGGAGCGGAGCGAGGCGATCACATATACTTTCACAGAACCGTATTGGTTGCTTAATTGACATTAATTTTCGACCAGCAGTAAATGCTAGTTTTAAGTTAGGCACTTACTAAAAACTAGACTTAACTAGTGAAAACTCGTTCTAACTCAAAACGGGTTCTTACTGCAACATATGCATCTAATGAGTCTTACACGACTTTAGTAAGAGTTGCATGTAATTCGAGAAATTACCGATTCTTTACACTGTTACTGCCAGCAATTTTCCAACATTTTTCTTAGTGTGGTTCCAGAAGAAATGTATGCGCCTTTATATACATGTTTAAAGTTACTAAGATCCATTTTCAAATCAGTTAAGTTTTGCAGACATAATTTTATTTACTATCTTTAAAAAATGTTGATGAAAATAGAAATAAAAAATATGGTCGTGCAGCACGTACTCACATCATCGAAGTAGAACTCGTGCTCAGAAAATGTAATACTACGGCAGAAGATAATAAACTTCTAACGTTTTGGGTTTAATCGCAGTCGGGTGAACAGAAAATAACATTTTGGCTGAATATTTGAATTGGCCTATTCAGATGGACGAAGTATATACAAACAATATATAGAATATAGAAGTATATACAAAATTGCTTGAATTAATTAAAATATATTTTTATTTTTTATTTATTAACTTTTTCCCTGCGAGTTGACGTTTTACTACTACTATAAGACTTTAAGACTTTAATTTTAATATGGTCTGCCCTCTTCAAAAGCATTTTAAAATGCGTACAAAAAAAAACAACAATTCGTTTGTCGCCTGTATGTAAATTTAATGTAAATCACAACCCTAGTAAGTCATAGTAACGATTTTGTTATCCGTAAGACCTCAGAGAGGTAGATCGTAGGACGAACCAGTTGCTTTTGATGCGATTACCGGAAAAAAAAAACACAATTTTTTATGTCCTACGTACACACAAAACTCTAAACGGTAAACACATAAAACTCTTTATCTGCCACGTATCATAAACCTTCTGTTCTGCGTCCAAAAACCGCACGTTACGACCAACATAATGTTATACTGCTTGGTGAAAACTCATTTCTTATCTGAATATTGCTACATTATGACCATAATGTATCAATTTTCGATAAATTATGACACTCCAACTTCGAACGCCGACGCCCGCCTGCTTGCCGCCCCTAGTTTTTCTGTGAAGTTGGTCCTACTGAACAAGCTAAACAAGTGCAGAGCAATTATCAATGCCAGCATGCCGGTCGAACATGTGGTTCCTGAACACATCAAAGAGAGCTTACGATATGTGTGTAGATAAACTAGTGCATGTAACTGTACATAATTAGGCATTACGTATCAATCACATAAACTACTATAATGGACCCATTACACCGCACACAAACCTCAGTGGTTTAAGCGGTGTGTAAGTAACTATATCAAAGCTTATAAATAAAAAACATTTCATTCTTATCTCATACCTGAAAATAGTTACCTAATAAACTTGTAAAATAAGTTTTGTAAAATGTTAGGTATATTTTATTTTTTCATCATGTTTGTTTAGTTAGTGAGTTACCGATATTAGTGTTAGTGAGCATGATATAATAGTAGTTTATGTGACTGCTACATAATGGAGGGCATTAAAACTCGAGAGTGGGTTTATGAAACGAGCCGAAGGCGAGTTTCATAATAAAATCACTCGAGAGTTTTAATGCTTAATTATGTACAGTTACATACACTAGTTTATCTACACTCTTTGATGTGTTCAGGAACCGCATGTTTGACCGGCATTGTGGCTCTGCAATTGTTTAGCTTGTTCTGTAGTACCAACTTCAGGCAGGCGGGCGTCGGCGTTCGAAATTTGAATGTCAGTACCTACTTCACAGACAAACTAGGGACAGCACGCAGGCGGGCGTCGGTGTTCGAAATGGAATGTCATAATATGTAGAAAAATTACACATTATGGTCATAATGTGTAATTTTTCAGATAAGAAATGAGTTTTTACCAAATAGTTTAACGTTATGCTGATCGTAACGTGCGGTTTTTGTACGCAGTAAAGAGGGTTTATGATACGTGTGTAGATAAAAGTATATAGTAACTTTATAAGTATGTGCCTTTATGTTACTCCAACGCAACGCAAACAAACCTCTAGTCCACTGCTCGCCATAGTCCCCTGAGGCAACTTTGTCCGTGTTTTCTTACTCCAGCGGACTTTTCCTACTCATTTGCATTCAAAAGCAGATAGTGCGATGCGATGATACGCCGCTTCAAACTACGTTGTTCCTTTGTGGATCCAACAGGAACAGAACTGTGGAACAGCGCGCAGTTGTTACTAACTTCAGACTAGAAGTTGGATGTAATGTTGCAAAAACTAGAAGCGCTTACGGCCGGTTTAACAATTACGTGTACCTAAGCAGGGAACTAGACGGAGGGAGTTGCTGGTTCCGTTTTAGCCGGGAAATTAGTTTTGAACTTGCGGCGGTTGATCTGCGAATAAATACCTAGACTTGAGCGGGAGCTTGGAAAATATATCTAGCAACACTCCTGAACACAAAGGCCTTTGCTGATACGTAGGTATGCATCAACTTCTACGGATAATTATAATCTTGTAATCCTGGATAGTTTCCTGATGACGTCATTCGTATAGTTGAGATATGTTTGCGTAAGGGAACGTAGTCAAATTGCTTCCACAGTGCGTGACGTTGCCAGAAAACATCGATTCGAATCCCCGTATTAAAACACCTTAGTTACTTCCACCATGAGTCTATCTAAATAGTTTTGCGTCGTAAATATCGGGGCGTATAAATCGTCGTCGGCATTACATGAGCGCCATTGAAGCTGCCGCGGCTCACAAAACACAAGGACTGCAGAAGTTACACATCATACAATTCGCGTTCGGGCAACGCATATGTAAACGATTCGTTCACGATACAGAGACATTTCTAAACGATCGCAAACCACTTGAAAATTCTGTCTGTGTGCGTGTGAAAATATTGATAAATATACACAGGAGCGTTACTTCTGTATGTAAGCATTTTGTGGCTGAACTACAGCGAGTTTTCAATTACAGCAGGCATTCGTGATATTCGCGTCCGCGCCCACCAGAAATTGCTCGACGCCATCTCGGACGCCCGGACGACGGCGGGGGCGTGGGAGGGTCGCGGGCGGGAGAGGTGTTGGCGCCAATCCCGCGCGCCATCTGCGAGATCCGCGACTTGCGGACGCCATTGCAAGCTGAACGGCGAAGACGACGAGACAAATTGGTAGGCGCCATACTTTGTGAAAGCGGTAAAAGCATTTATATCGAGAACCTCTTATACGAGTACATTTACTCCAATCAACAACAAAATCGACGTAGAAAACTCTGCTAGAAAAATCGAATCAGTTTTTCAAAATATGCGGTCGATTTTGGATGAGAGTTGTATTTATTTGTTAAATCACACGAATTCGTAACTAAATTAATTTTGTATTTATGTAACAGGTGATTCACTTGATGTTTGTTTCATGACGGTATCGATCAATTTTCATCTTATCAATCTCTGCTATGTAAAAAATGTTGCCAAGCCAAATTGCGTTCCAAACTTTTTTCACGCTATCCACCCAAAACCACTAAAATGTCACCTCATCAGCCATTTAAACCCCCAAATCGAATATTTTTATAAAGTGATCTGCTCCAATTTGTAAGCTTTTCATTTATATGCCGTTTCTTACAACTAACGCCTGACTTGTGGTATCCATTTGCCTCCCTATATCTGTTATTTTCTACTAATCCTCTAACAAAGACTTTAAAGAGTCATTCCAAAATGCGCTGCAACATTTGGAGATTAGACCCAATTTAGTTTGTGGGAGCATTTTAAGTCGATTTGACGTAACTTGGGCATTCGGAGCCGGCATTTCGCCACATTGTTTCGGATTTCGGACTCTGTAGTATTATAAAGGGAATTTGTTAATTTCAAAATGGCGGCCGGATAGTGGTTCGTTAAGTTTCTAAACGAGCTCGGCGGTCTCTTTGAAAATGTTCCTTTAATTAAAGCTGATGTTGCTGAGATATTTCCGTGGACTTTGTCCGTGGATCATCTACGGACGTATTATGATTAGAGATGCGACGAAGATTCGAAACTATTCGTTATTCGGCTATCTGACTTATTTTTCACCGAAGAAAAAATAAATTTCAACAAGTTTGAACAATATCTCAGAAATAAATTACTGCAAAGGTAGGTATATATATGACAAAATATGACAAAATAAATACAAGCTATTTATATGGGACCACCTTTTGCTTTGGGCGAAGAATAAGCGATATTTTTTACTATTACAGATATTAGTAAAACAATCTGAGCGAACAATGAAAAAGGAAGACAATGAATAATTATGAATTATTATAAAACTTGAGCTATAATGAGTCTGAATCTGAAACATTTAAATTACTGTGCAAGATCAAGCAGATATTTATGATTTAAATTAACATGAACAATAAAATATAAAATGTCAAAAATCCACCCAAAGCTTTGTCACAACGTAATAAATAATACAAATTATACAATAGTACATAGCAGAGACCAGTAAGTAAGCCAAACTGGACGAGTATAATTTTCCTTCGTTTGTCTTATTATTTTTCTTCTGTTAGTATCGAATTCCTAATTAGTTTAGTAGTAGTTTTCCGCCGTTTTACTCGTGCAATATAAGTGCTATTCGGACACGTTGAACTACGTAGTACCTCCTTTTTATTAAAGGCCCTTAACTGCCAATAACAAAATAATAATAGCTTATCTTTAAATACAAAAAAAAACTATATTTAAATATAATGATATGTAATGGGATTTCATACTTACTTACTGGACACTTTTGCGTTTTCTTGTATTGTTCTTGTACTTCTAAATATTGTCCAGAATGAGTCACTTTCGAATACTAGCTTCACAGATGTTATGGGACCATTTCATACTATTTTTGAGGAAACATAATTACACTAACAAACCGCCCCAAGAATCACCCGGCTCCAAGGTACCCATGACACTAAAATTACTAACTGATGACCCCAACTTCATCTGCGTTTTCCTTTGAAGTATCATTTACCGAGATAACGTTACCTTCCTTCTTGTTCAGTCGGATAAAAAATATCCTAAGTTAAACGGGAAGCCCACTTTAATAAAAAAAAAACAATTTTTGTATAAAAATCCTAAAGCGATTCACAGAATATACCTACATACTAACTTTAACTGTGTAGTTTCTGCATACAGTTGCTGTGACATACGGATGGACGGACAGACAGACAGACTTGACAAAACTTCATATAAGGGTTCCTTGTTTCTCTACGGAACCCTAAAAAGCATACCTTCTTTTATTAAATTAACTATACATAAATTAAAGGAGACATTTTAAGGTCTATACATAAATCCTAACTAAACATAAGAAACAAAATACATAACTATAAAAATAAACCGCCCCAAGAAATAGGTCATAAAGTATCTCTGTGCTAAATTTCATTCAAATTCGTTCAGTCGTTTTAGCGTGATTGAGGCACAAACACACAAACATCCAAACATCCTAACATCCAAACACACAATCATCGCTGCTTTCACATTTATAATATTAGATGGATGTATTCGGTATTCGCTATTCGGCCGAATCAGTATTTGTTGCATCTCTAAATATTATATTTAAGTTTGGTACTAAGGCATTCTTTAAAAGTTAACGTATTCAATACCTAATATCCAACTGATTATCTAGCACAGAGTTTCCAAAACGTATGGCTACAAGTACCCCTATTATTAATGGCGAACCCTGAAATGAGCTATTTATTTAATTAAAAAAGAAACACAAAAGAGCAATAGAGAAATGTCATTTATATTTAGTCACTAAATTTAAGTCGTCAAGCTCACACATGATAGCTTGATTTTAACACAAATAACGGTATCTATTGATTACCGGAGAAATTTTGCTATTTGCTCAATTTCAATGTTAATCGATAAAATTGCGTAAAATTGTTCGGCGTTCAGTCGATTTCTGTATTGATCTTTAACTACGTGTGTAAGCACACTCCTATGCCTTAGCAAAGGAAATTTCACGGCTTTACGTGAAAACTCTGGACATTCTTCTTGTCTTGCTACCCAGAAAAGAAGACATCTTTTTTAAATGAGACTGCAGATTTTGATCTTCGGGCAAATCCAACAATGATTCATGTTGCTTGATTATCCAACGAACACGAATGCTTGCAGTTATAACCAAAAGCGGGTTTAGAATCCAGTCTTTCAGCATTACCAACGTCGGAAAAGTACCATAACAGTTCAACAATGTGTAAGATGAAGCACAATTTCATCTTTTATTTAGGCATCCAATGAAAGGGTATTAGTCGCTTTGTGGTTGCTTAGTGACGTGAGTGCCGTCAGGCAAGTACGACTCAGCTAAGTTGCCGCCATTACGTAAATTTTGACGCCTACCTCATACGATTAACTGGTGTGTGGTGTATTTCTCTTCATCCTCTTAAATTTAAGAATTCTAGAGCCTTTAAAAGGACACATAAAACACACACATTATGTAATTTATGTAAATCAATAGACCCGAAACTACAACTACACCCCAACGTCCCCAAAGACCCTAATAACGTAAATTAATCAAACCCACACAAGCACACTTCGGGCACGCACACATAGAAAGTATTGTCTAAAGATAAGCGAAAAGCGGGTCGCGGCGGGCACTTCCTTTTTGGGCTTTAAACAAAGTGACATGAAAAAATGCACTGACCATGCACCTTACTAATCATGTACCAATGAGATTTATCATCATAATCTGACTATAAGCTACACTGATGATGATATGATGTTCTAAGACCGGGTTTGGTCACGGCGACTGTTACGGCTGGTGAAGGCGTCGTTCGTGTGCCTTCGTGTGGCTCACGCAGCCTATTTTATTGACCGAGCGAGCGAAGCGAGCGAAGGGCTCCATTTCGACAAGATAGGAGGCCGATTTTGGTTTCGTCTGTCTCTATGTGTGTTTGTCAGTTCAGGTCTAGGGGGTGGCCCCTAGACCGGAACTGACAGCTCGCTTAAAAACTGTGGAGTTTTCAAGCGATCCTCACAAAACTTGGAACACGTGTTCCTTGAATTAAAATATATTTTTTGTCGGGAGCTTTTCTCGATTTTCTCCTTAGGGGGGAGTTATGACGTTATTCATGCTTTTTACGGTTTTTATTTTTTTAATCCGTGTGGATTATCAAATTAAACGGCTTCATGAGCCGGTTCTAAAAATATTCTACAACATTACCTTTCGGCCGCCTGTGTTCTAAAAATCAAAGAAATATTTTCAAAACGTACCATGTTTGGACTCCTCGAAGTTGGAGACGGATTAGTAAAGAGGATCTATACAGACCATGACAGTGGGTGAAATAAACTATGACTATTCTCGTGAAAAGTCAATAGATTATATTTGAACCGCAAAATGTAGTTTACAAAGTTATTGGTGCGGCTACTTTACTACTTGATTTTGATTGAATCTAAAATACTTACCTATAAATTGGTTCACAGTCCCCCCTCTTAGCGAGGTCATCTGTCCACAGGGCCACTAGTTGATAAAAGTGCGTTTGCACTGGCTACAAGTCAGCAAGCCATTTTGGTAGTGGTACCACGGTGGTATTGCGGCGGATGTTCCGCCTCGAAGTTCATCTCACTTGGCATCAAGAGTTCGGCCTTGAAATCGAAGATCTTTGTGTGCACCGTGTGTTGTCATTTGGCCTTGTCTTCCGTGAGTCCCTCCCACGCGAAATTGTCGATACCACAGCTCTTCATATATCGCTTCTGCACGTCTTTGAACCTCAAGAACTGACCGCCTTGCTTGCGTTTTTCGTTCTGTAGTTCGCAATATAAGAGACGTTTTGCAAGACGCTCCTCTGGCATCCATTGCACATGGCCACACCAACGCAGTTGACGCCTAATCAAATAAGCTTCGATCTCATCAACATTAAACGTCGTAATATCTCTGTATTCCTGATACGATCTGACCACTTGACGTCCAAAATGTTTCGAAGACACCTTAGATGGAAACTGTTTAATGTGCGGATATGTTTACGGTATGGGTAACTGGTCTCGGCAGAGTAGAAAAGGTTCGGAAAAACTACAGTCAGACGGAGATTTTGGTGGATAGCTTAATGTCATGCGCTCCAAACTCCCAAAAGCTGCAGCAGCAGCGCTTATTCTTCCGTTCGGTTCTGGATCAATATCGTATTTCGCTGATATAGTGCTCCCGAGTTATTTGAACTTATCGATCTGCTTCAGGGTGTTCTAGCCGAACTTTATGTCGAGGGTCAAATGTTGACTCCTTGAGTATCCATCGCCATGACTTCTGTCTTGCGAACACTGATTTTGAGTCACTATCCACTGTTGCAGTCCCTCCATAAAGTCTGACACAAGGCAAAGATCGTCGGCGTACATGATCTCTCTAATCGTATTGCAGGATGTCTTAGTGCGTGCTCTCAGTCTAGCAAAGTCAAACAACTTTCCATGTGTTCTAAATCGGATATGAACACCAGATTTTGTTTCGTCTATCGATTCTCTTACAACTGTAGAAAAGTAGTGTACCGGCAATCAGGCTAAGGTCGGATCGCCGCTATCAGTAGCTATGATCGTCTATTCTATCTATCCCAAAATGAGAGGACCCGATTCAGCTGTAAGATTTGTAAGTTAAGAATGATAAGTCTGAATTCCTCGTTCGTTGAGAAATTCGTTAGGCGTACAATAGTCGAACGAAGTTTGGTTCAGGAAGTTACAGTTTCAAGTTAGACAGAGAAAGCATATATGTCCGCGAGCCGGTAATTCACATCAGTCAGCGGTGTATTGCGCCAGAACGATCGTTGTTATATTTTATGTGATGGAACCATCTGGTTTTTGTATATATGAGCGCATTGGAACATCTTTTGTTTTAGTGGTCGACCACAGTTTATAATATTTGTTTGTGATATCGTATAGATATCCGTCGTAGTTTTACGACGTGAGTACTCAATGATATTTCATGTGCTCGCTAGTAGCGGCTTGTGATGGTTCCAATTATATATTTGGTTCACGGCAATAACGATCCGAAAAGACCGGTTTACACAATTGCGATTTGAGTTCCGAAATGGGTTCTGAACTAGCGGTTACCTCAAAAGGTCCGTAACGTTTTGAAACCTTCAACTCTGCGCAATTTGAGCTGGATGTTATCGAAACGCAAGCATTATTGTTTTAGGAGATCTTACCCACACCATAGCGAAGTGCATAGTTCGATAAATACCGAACTATGAATTCCACTAGCCTCAGCACGTCCTGGGCTGAGCCAAATCATATATACCGACTCAGCTTACACATTAGACCTCCAGCGAAATTTACATTTAATTTAAAAATGCAACTTGAATCCAACTTGACCCAAGGCAATGCAAAACACCTACCCGGACCTAAACAATGAACTTTAGACTGTAAATTGATCTCTTCGCGCGTCCCCGACAACACTCAAATGTCAAAATATCAACAGGATATGTTATCTGTGTTGACACAGGTTTAACTTTGTTCTGAATTTGTTATTTCCATCCGCGGAACCTCATCGATCAAACAGTCTCCCTATGCCCTGCCAACCTAGGTTTAGCCGCAACTAAACTCCTGTCTAGCCTAGTCTAAAAACCTAGTGTTATACCACGTCCATTATCGACACCACTCGAAAATGGTTGAGTTTGATTTGAATGTGCTTGAATGTTTAACGACTGTGTGTGTGGGAATTTCAAAACTCGCTACTCGAAAGGAATGAGGAGAGGATTAGCCCGCGAATATCCTAAGAGCCAATCCAGGAACCCTATGGTGAAGGAAAAAGGAATTTAGGGTCGCTCCAAGCCCAGACTCAGACTCAGATATTTGACTTACAAGTTCTTTCCTAACGACCCAAGGATAGTTTTGGAATTAGGGGTAGGTTGATATAAAGGTAGGAAACGAGGTATATCTCGGTGCTTCAGACACTCACGAAAACCCACTGAAACTCCGCAATCACAAATTCGTATAGTTCTGACGCGTAACACGGCAGACAAAACTGTTTAGAACTCGTGAAAGACGACTGTCACAGTAGCTAGACGCTGAGACTGAATGCTCTCCCCTCCCAGACCCTCGTATTTATATGCGTCCTTTGCGAACACGCTCTGCCCAAGCGAAGCTTCTTATCATTAACTACACAGGGTCTAATTTCAACCATGCCATGCAGATCCGCCGTTCTACAAATTGTGTGTACGCATATTCACTATGATCAACCGTAGGTGATCACTCAAATCATTTGGTACTGCCGATACACAGAATCTGTTGATCGCTGACCAATAAAAGCTTGTTGCGATTAATTAAGCATTCCCGACCGCTAGGGCGCGTAGCTAAGACCACCAGAATGCTATCCAAACTAGCGGTGTCAGACCCTCCATATCATACCTCAATCGCAATTGTGTATTTGCAATCAACATAATAGCTTTCTCCGTTCCATAATAACCTTTCATTATTTAGTTATTCATAATTTTATTCATCGCGCAGCCAAATCGGCTCTGATCTCTACACATCTCGCAGGAATGCGACAAAAAAAACCTGACCTGAACTGAACTTCCACGAATGAACCCACGCGTCGGCTCTGTTTTTTTTCTAACTTTGCCAGTAAGCTAGACAAAACCCCCAAACGTTATCTGAACCGATTCTCGTATTCAAAACAGCGCGGCGTTGGGCTAGCCCTCTATCACGCAGAATGAAGTATCAAATGTACCGACTCTCGTGTACCATTACAGTAGAGAGCAAATAAAGTCGGCGCCAGTACGCAACCTTGCTTCACACCACAGGTGACGGAGATAAATTCGGATTGCTCATCATTGAAGCTAACACAACACATCATATCGTCGTGCAGCAGTCATATAATCCATACGATTTTTCAGGACATCCCAACTTTGTCAGCAACATCCGGAGACTTTGATGTGGTACACAATCAAAAGCCTTCTCTAGATCAATGAAGCAGAGAAACAGAGGTTTTCTTGTTTTCGACTTTTCTCCTGAAGTTGGCGTACAGAGAAGATAGTTTCGCACACGCTTCTCTTCGGGTGGAAGCCAAACCGGGTCTCTGGCAAGTTGGAGTCAGAAACTGGGATGAGGCGGTTAAGCAGGACACGAGCAAATGCCTTCCCAGCAGAAGATAGCAAAGAGATTCCTCAGTACGCATTACAGTCAAAGTGGTCGCCCTTGTTATAGTATAAAGTTATATATAAATCTTCTGGAATGCTTTCCTCGTTCCACATCCACACACAAATAGCTTCCAAAGTATGCTATGAAGTACGGCAGTGCCATATTTAAGTAGTTCGGCCGGGATATTGTTGATGCCCACTACCTTATTATTATTTTGCTGGTTAGTAGCGTCGATCACTTAACTGAGGGTTGGCGGTTCTTCCAGCTCAGGTAATACATCGAGGCTTTGACACATTGACATGTTGCGTAGTGCCAATGAAGTTCCGGACTTCACTATAAAATGCGCCGAGTGGTTTACAGTCAGAAAGTACTTGAATATGGCGCGCTTTATCTTTCCACCATTTGTCCTTAGTCTCTCGTGTGAGTTTCAGGTACTAAGTTTTATGTGATGTCTTTCTGCTCTTGATGCTCAGCAGATTCCGGTGCTTCTTGAAAGCTTCTACCAAATTCTGGTTATTGTCATAAAACCAGTCTTTGCGAACACTTTTCCGGAGTCCCAGCGTATCTGTAGCAGATTCTACGAGATCGGAGCTCAAAGACTTCCAGATCTCTTTCATGTCCTGGTGGCCTGTGTCATGTGTAGCCAGCCCGTTTTTCAGAGCAAGTCCGAAAACTGCCATGGGCTCTTGGCTTTGGAGGTATCTGCACGTTCAGACTGACGTTGGCGACTATCTGAAGCAGGTGTTGGTAATAGCCAACTCATACTGAGCACACAAACTTAGCAGGAGGATTCCTTTGCTGTTCATAGTGCCTATGCCATGTCTTCCGAGTACCTTGGGCCACGCTTCATGATCTCGTCCAACGCGTGCATTAAAATCACCAAGGATGAGCACCTGCTCTCTTTGGCGGATCTATCGGAAAGTTCCTTGTAGAATTTCCAAAGTCCACCTTTGCCGCCGCTGCTGCCGTTGAGGTCTTCACCTTTAACCCTAGACAAGGGGCCTGTTGGTCCGCGGGGGGTATTTTATATCCCTGCAGCCCTACAGGTGTCCGAAGGACAACCTGTCGAGCACCCCCTATCCGCCACCTGGAGACGCGTTCCATAGGGGTGAGGCCCCCCCCTAAAAATCGATAAGCATGGTGAAATAAAACATCGTGAGGATAACCTAGGGCCCGAGAAACGGTGCAAAATGCCGTATTTAGCAGTCTGTCTGCAAGCAAGATCGCCGCCGCTACCAACAAGCCAAATATATAGCTGCTGCCACTCCTGTAAAAAAGCATGCTGCCATGTTTGTTTTTTGCTGGTACGCCTCTGTAATTATGATTGAATAACTAAACCTCGTAATTCTTTTGCCACTTCGTATGGATAACGTCGTAACGGAAAACTCATTTAATTAATAATTGGCACCATATAAGATGAGACCGCCACGAAAAGGATACGGCAATAATGAATTTGGGAGTCACAATTAAAGAGGGGAAGTCCGAGCGGATGATCTTGCAAGAGTAATCTAAGGGCTGAGGGGGTGAGGTCGGGGGAAGAGGGAGGGAGAAGGTTTTAGGGAGAGAGCTATAGATACTTGGAATGATTTCAGGGGTATAGAAGCTTGAACAAAGCATTAGTACTTTTTTGATGGTTTTACATGCACTTTTACTACTTCAGGGGCCCAAGTGTTTTCTGAAACACTTATTATTATCATTCGTGATTCATATGATTCTCGTGCCTCTGGCTTCACACTAAGATTGGTATCTAGAGTGTAGCGAGAACCGTAATCAAGGATAATCAAGATTAATGCAATGTTTATATCTATACTTCATCTAAAGTTGGAATTTTTTGAAACAAAAAGGATTGCTTCTAGTATTTTTTTCTTTAAGACTAAATAGTTTAGGTCACAAAACCAGGCTAAGTATCCTTAATATTGTTTTGAATTTAGTTTGCCTGCATCGAATAATATTTTTTTACACAGATTATTTTTAAGCTTACTTAATACTTAATTTAATAATAGAATAAACTGTTAAGAGTCGCAAAGAAAAAGTTGTAGATAAATTTTAGCCGTGGTACCACAAAAAATATCAAATAGTGTTAAACCTCCAAACAAACGTCAAATCCCACACTTTTTTGTTTTTAAACAAGTGTTAAGCAGTAGTTTATTTTTTTTTGTGGTAAGGCCCTAGATAATTGGGAAACCTAGGATCTTGAAGGATTTTCAGCAAAATATTTTATACCGTAACCGGCGAGCTTGCATGAAGAGACTTATGAATGTTGAGGAAGCGAGAGATGTATGCCAGGATCGTAGCAGGTGGAGGTCTTTGTTCCCTGTCTACCCCTCTTCCGGGAAATAGGCGTGAGCATATGTACATACATATGTATGTTCTTTTGGTTGGAATAGTAATTATAAAGGAAACATCTACCTATATTTATCGGGACGTATTCATTGGAAATACCTAGTCGGTCCATAAGTTCCGTCACAAATATTTTGCCGCATAGTAAATAATACCAAGTTTTATTTTATTTAATACTATATATGGTCTGATAGCTCATTAAATACTGATAAATTAGAACGATTGTTGGATTTAAATGCTTAAAGCCATATTACACAAATGCTAGTTTCTTCAGAGATTTTGCACTTTTTTACCCAATCAAAAACACGGACTTGATTCACTTTATCTTTTTCCATGACTCTTAAAACCTTTCAAACTTACGTGAGATTTTAGTCAGAACCCTCCCTGAACCAGATACCTTCATTTTGAAGCATAAGATAACTAAGACTGCGTAAAACTAATTTTCATATTCACTTTTTACTTAGTGTACTTGTTGCCCACAAGATCAAATTTATACGTTTTTCTGAAAACGTAAAAAGTACGTAAAGTTCTCGATGGGAGCAGTTGGAACTGAAAGCTAACAGAAAATCAAATGCTAGTTGCTAAGCATGGTCTAAAATCGAGGTTTCAGAATAAATAAAAAAAACCTTGTTGGTTATCTGGAACACTGTTTTTTTTATTAAATTTGTTGTAAGTGATATTTTTGTCAGTTGCGGCGTGTTTTGGGTTCGCGATTGTCTCAAGTTATAAGGTTTTTTTTTGTCATATAGCGATAATCGTACAAAATGAATTGTATTGCAATTTGATTCGTATAAAATAAGTTTTTTAATCATGTATAATACGAATAAGAAAAAGTTTATTGCTGAGTTTTATCTATCAAAAACCTTGTGACAGAACTTAAGGACCGACTAGGTATAACCAAGTAAAAATGACATACCCATAAGAACCCACTAACAATGCAAATATCGATTATACTCGAGTAGTTACGGCACAAAAGTATTTAACCCAAAACCCGAACAAACTAGGTACCGTAAACCCGTTACCCGTACATAAATGGTATTTAACCGATTGGTTCAGCCAACAAATTTAATGAAATGTTTACTAAAATACTTTATGATGATTAAATAAAACAAGTTTTAGCGTGAACTGGTCCCAAAATACAATTATCTACATGATTTTTTTCTTTTTCTGTAAGTTTATAGGCCTGGGTGTGTTCTAAATCACTTTCTAAACCATTTTCCACATGAAACTAGCCTGCTTTTTAAGTTTCTAATGCATACTACGACACAAATCAGGCATATCTTATTCGCCATATAATCGCCATTTTCTTATTCCTCTTGCAATTTTTTGTTTCAGTTTATAATTATATTATCTTCATTAGTACTATTAAAGAAACATGCATAAAATAGCGTCACGCGTTTTCTCATACGGGGTGGCAGAGGCACAATTGTGCCCACTTTTAGCCAGTCATTCAATATTCCATTTTGCGTGACAGCCCATCGCCGCAGCTATGGAGTAATGAAGGTTTCCTTTACGATGTTTTCCATCACCGTTAGAAAGTCCGTATAATGTACTTAAGATAAATGAATTATCTCATTGTACATGGTCAGGAATCGAACCTGCATCTCCTGTGTAAGAAGCAAGCGTGAAACCTATTAGACCACGGAGCTCCTTATGAGCTATTAAAGAAAGTAAAATATTTAATTATTACTTCGCTAATTGACGATCGAATCTCTGAAATTCAATATCGATAGTTTAACTAAGCATTGTAGATATATTCAATGCTATTTCATTAGCTAAATTCATTCTACAAGATATTTCGAAATCCAGGGGTTCAGAGATCTTCTAAAACTAAATTTAAATTAAATAATAGTGTAAACTCACCCTAAAAATTGTCTAAATACATGCCTAATGTTACTTAACTGACCCTCCAGCGATATCTACTAGGATTTGTTTATAAAATATTTACAAGACAAATTGACAAATTCGATCATTTGTCTTGGTTAAATCTTAAATATCTATTAAGGGATGTTATACCATAGGATTGAATTTGTCGACTTGTCTTCTAGATATCTTTAATACTTTTTTAAGAATACTTCGGTTATTTTGTAATTCTGACATCCAGAAATTTTAATAATTTTTGAAAAAAAAAAACCAATCAACGACAAGCAAAGTAGCGAGTAATAGGACAACTCGTGTGAAATAATAGTTTTGAGATTGGTTAATTTTCCAAAAGCCAAATGATAAGGATACAGTTTTATTGTGAAAACTCGCTAACCGCGAGCTGGTTGCTAAGTTAAGTCAACAATGTAAAGTATAGCTAAAGTATAGCTACAGAGTACAACCTAAACCCATAGTTGGATCAACACTTTTAGGCAGATGGGAGCGGGGTCGGATAACTCAGCGATGACCTCTCTGAAGAATTCAAGCGAGGGTTTCACGTTCGAATGCTGGCCTTGGGTGTTTGTATGTTTGTAACGTCGCTGACCTTACAGCGATGACCTTAATATTAAAAGATTGCTCGAGTTTTAGTATCGAGACGCACTGTTGTGTGTCAAGCCAACTCAAAGGAGGGTAACACCACCCGTGTGTTATTCGCAGGTACCAATTCGAGCTTATTTTAACCCCTTGATATTTAATATTGCTTCTTAGTGAAAGTATTGTGCAATTTGCCTGTAGCACACCGCATACCAACCCAGCATATGACCATAAAAAAAATGATAATTTGTGGACATTAGACCTTATACGGAACGCTGAGGTCAAAACACCTGGGGGGCTACTACAATGTCTTATGCCGATTCAGTTTAGAAACTAATCCGCAAAATTACCAAGATCGTCTTAAAACAAGCCTTCGTATTGAGTAAATAAAGCCCATTATGGCGAATTGGAATGGAAATGGTTGCCATGTTCTATTTTTATACCTAATCTGAATCGGTATAGAGGTTGTGGTAACCCCCCCCCCCCCCCCCCCATGGTTCTTTCCTATTTAATAAAATGTCGCCTGTCATAACGAAAACAATCAATGACAACCTTCACAAACAAATATATAAATTTTTTAATGAAAAAAACATTTCAAAGCACAGTCCAAGATTTGATCACTTTATTTATGAGCATTTTATTACTGTTTGAAATTTATTATCATTAGTAATATCTTCTTGGAAATTATAGATTTACATCTAACTTTATAACATAACATTTACATACAGGCATAAACATTGCTACTGGCCCCACCACAGGATAACCAGAAACAGCAGCATCACAAACATGTAAACATCCAAGACTTGTTTTTTTTTATTCTTCCTCACCAGCCGGGATTCGAACCCTGGACCTCTGAGCAGTGCCACGGCTGCAACTCCACAGATGTCTTCAACGTTGTGAACTTAATGGATTCGATACACATATACCTTGTCTTTGTTTTTTTTTAAAGATAAATATATATATTTTCTACTTACTTTATCACTATTTAATTAAAGCTTTATTTACACTGAAACTGATATCCTCAATAACTAAAAAAAAAAAAACTATCCACACACGCTTCGTCAAAATGCATTTAAATATCAATTAGAAATTATAAAATGTCAAAACTTAAAATTAACCGAACAAACCGCCCCGTGACATTTCCGTGCTAAAGGTTCCAATAACTTGTTAAAAATAATCTTTGTTACATAAGTTAATTTGTACAGCTGAGGCAAACCACTTGTGCCCATTGTTTTACAGTTTGCAAACAATGCTCAGTTAATGTCTATTTGATAAGAATGCCATCCTTAGGTGGCACATGTCAGTCAATATTAAGTCGGCACATGTCAGACATGACTTAAACAGATACGTACGTGATAAGATATTTCTGCATAGTTAGGACGAACTGGGACGACTGTTATTGCTCTTGTTATTGTCACTTACGTAAACAGCGACATTACAAACATACAAACATCCAAGGCCCAGCATTCGAACCTGAACCTCTCGCTTGAATTCTTCAGAGAGGTCATCGTTGAGTTATCCGACCCCGCTCCCATCCGCCTAAAAATGTTCATCCAACTATGGGTTTAGGTTGTGCTCTGTAGCTATACTTTACATTGTTAACTTAACTTAGCAACCAGCTCGCGGTTAGCGAGTTTTCACAATAAAACTGTATCGTTATCATTTGGATTTTGGCAAATTAACCAATCTCAAAACTATTTGTTCACACGAGCTGTGCTATTTTCACACGAGCTGTGCTATATTGCTGCTTGCTTGTTGTTGATTGGTGTTTTTTTTAAAAGCGATTAAAATTTCTGGATGTCAGAATTACAAAATAACACAATAATGTACAAAAACTTTTGAGAAAATAAATACATCTTTAAATCTAAACTCTTTGAATACAATTATAGGTGTATAGGCGCCTGATGCCAGGAAAAGGGTTTTTGTCAAATAAGCAAAAGGGTCAACATAATGCTTCGTTCTTCCACCGTACTTAAAGCGTAAGTCTACCTTCATTTGTACGTCTTATTGTGATTGCTTTAAGGTTGGTATTTTACTGTAAAGGACACCCCTTTGTTTTCAGTGTATGTGTGTTATTTGGAGTATTCTGAACATTATTTCTTGAATAGTCGGAGGGTTTCCGAGTGAAGGTTCTGTTGATTAATTTTGCCTCGTATATTTATGATTCTTAGGGCTTTTTTATCGAGTTCAACTCTTATGGTAAATATGTTTAACCGGTCAACACCTGGACCTGGTTATTAGGCATCGCGATCTAGAGCCTTATGCCATGGTGATAAAATAAAAAAACCTGTAACGGTAGTCATCGTATATATGTCACCGTAAGATATTCAAAACGCTAGACGATAGACGCTAGACGATAAACCATGGTCTCTTAATGTCCGAGTTAATATAGCTGTACCATTTTCCTTTTATTTGTGTCGTTTCTCTCCAATGAAGCATCCATTGATGTTTAATATTCGTTCTAATGTCGGTTTTGCAATCTGAAGCTGGCAACTTAATGTTCTTGACAGGTATTTGGTGAATATTGGGGTTTTTTATTATAGAGCTGGCAAGTTTATCAGCGAGTTCGTTGCCAGAGACGCCAATGTGAGTTGTGTCCAAAACAAACTTATTTCTCTATCTTGATTGAGCCAAAGCCTACTAATTTTCTGCCTTATTTTATAAATAATATAGTTTGTGCTACCATTGTACGTGGGATTTGACAGTGCCATTAAAACGCTCATGCTGTCCGTAATTATCAACCATTTCTTGAAACTGAGGTTAGTTGATTCTATATATTCTAAAGATGCATAAATGGCTTGAGCTTCTGCTGTGTATATACTTGCATTTGATGGCAATCTGAACCCATGCCCCAATTTAGTGACAGGATCATAGTAAGCCATGGAGACGTTTTCGTTACATTTCGAGCCATCTGTATAAATTTGTCTAAACTCTCTGTGTTCATCCAATTTATTGTAAACTGCATATTTATCACTCAGTGTCCTATCTATGTGAATCTTTAACCCACAGAATTTGCTCTCATATGATCCTTCATAACAAGGCAAACGCTAGTTGATCAACTATCGACAGATAGTAAACCAGACCGACAGGATTTAGAATTTACGTTTCTTTTGTTCTTACACGTTACATTGCTCCGCTGCGCTCGCCCCCTCTAGTCTTCACCTAAGCTAGTGTTTGCCCTGGTATTTCGTTTGCAATTCAAGTTTAAACCAGTTTATACTATTTAACGGTTTTAAACGTTAGTTTATCAACTAACGGTTTTGTCAATCTTATGGTGACATTTATACGTTTCCAGGTACCAAGAGGTTAAAGCTTGTGGTTTTAAATGGGTGCCTACTGGTTGTTGATTTCTGAATTTTTGTCCACTATTCTCAGCTGTCAGCCAGTAACAAATTCATGACTTCTATTTTAAGCGACTTTTTACTTTTCTCTTTTACATTACTCCATTATTGACGATCCGAATGGCCGAGTCGGCAGTGACCCTGCCTACGAAGCCAAGGGTCCCGGGTTCAAGTCCCGGTGGGGGCAAATATTTGTTTGATGAGAACGGATGTTTGAACCCTAGTCATGGTTGTTTATCTATCTAAGTATAATGTTTATATATATAAGTATGTGTATCGTTGTCTAGTACCCAAGATACAGGGAATCCTAGTTTGGGGCTAGATCAATGTGTGTAAATTGTGTCCAAGGTATTAATTATTACTTGCTGGCCATCCTGTATCATTACAATCGAAGGTGGCAACAGCAAACCCTGCAGCAGGTCTTTTGATCTCAGATCAGATCCGTGCCAGCTCACTGGGCCGGAGTTGCATCTGCGTCTCCAATGGAGCGAGTGGCTGACGACGGGTGAGCAGAAACACTGGGGTGCAGTCTGGTCAGGGAATCTTGTTCATAAAACCAAACAATCTAAGCGCCATCTTATTCCTATACTGGGAGGATAATCAAAAACACGCTTGGTAATTCGTCAGTATTATTAGAGGTAGGAATGATGACGAAATCCAACTAATACTATCAAAGTAAAAGTAGTTATGTTTAGAAGTTTGGATGTTTGTGTGTTTGTGCCTCAATTACGCTAAAACGGCTGAACGCATTTGAATGAAATTTAGCACAGAGATAGTTTATGAGCTAGATTAACATATAGGACTTTTTATCCGACTGCACAAGAAAAAGGGTAACGTCATCTCGGTAAATAATACTTCCTTGGAATATGCAGATGAAGTGCAGGCATCAGCTAGTAATAAATAAATACTAGAGGACAATCTTACACAAATCGAACCAGGCCCATAGCAAGCTAAGTAAGGCTTATGTTATCGGTACTAGACGACGATAGATTTAATTGAGATAAATACTTATGTAAATTAATAGGAAACATCTAAGACTAAGAAACAGATATTGAGGCTCATCACACAAATTTTTGCCCCTACCGGGATACGAACCCAGGACCGTCAGCTTCGTAGGCAGGGTCACTACCCGCTAGGCTAAACCAGTCGTCGAAATGAATCAGGTGCTTGAACAGCTTATGGACAGCCTCCTGGTCGTCATAATTATGATTCTGGATGCTTGTCCAAAGTTTCATTTTACAAACCCAGTAAACCCTGTTAGTCAACAATGGTTCATAGAAAGAGAGTTTTATCATCTTGTAAACAAGTACTTAAACCAGCTCAGTATTTTCCTAATGGCCGCGGATTTCGAATGACACATTTTCTTAGTCCTACTACAGTTTGATATGTTTTCGGTACCTACGATTGTGTGAATGAATGGACAAAATGGACGCTAAGGATGAATGTGGTTTTGGTATTAAAAGCTACGGTAATTGGGTAGCTGTGGACGGCAGAAAAAACACGTACAATAAAACCAATAAAACCAAACCAAAAGAATTGAATGATATTTCCAGTAGAATGGGGAGTTATTTAACTATAGTTTGCGAAATAAGATATAAAATTGAGTAGTGACGATATTGGTCGTTACATGTACGTTGCAACCAAATTCAATAGAATGTAATAACATAACAGCAAGCCGGATATTATATGAAAGTTATTGAAACAAACCAGGTAAATCTTTACTTAAGTCGTACTTAGTAACATTAAAACGAATCTCAGTTTAAGCAGTACACACGTCAATAAAGCCTAGCACTTACTTTATCTAAAATACATATCATTGGTCGTTATCTTAAACAATAACTACGCATCTTGAGGAAACCTTGATATCTTTACAGCTGCCGCGATGGGCTAGCCCCCACTCAAAATAGAGCATTGAATTGGCTAAAAGGGCGCACAACAGTGCCTAGGCCACCCCGTATGTGACAAGGCGTGACGATATGTTATGTTTATACCTACTCCTACATGCCACATTACTATACACTCACACTCATACGGTAAGACACAAATTCATACTCTAAGCGGGATCGATACTTCGCGAAACTTAAATTTCAACGCGCCGCTCGAAGAAGGCATGGCGCTGCTCGTGTTATAATGAAGAAGGCATGGCGCTGCTCGTGTTATAATGAAGAAGGCATGGCGCTGCTCGTGTTATAATGAACGTTTTAGGTAATGCAGTTTGAGCAAAAGGTCAGCATAATAGGAGGCAAAGACTATGTCATCTGTCAGCAGAATATGAGGCATAGAATTTCTAATAAAAAATAAGAAAGTGTCAGCCATATTTTAAAAGGCAACAAATATAATGGTCACCAAAATATTTTTTCCAAATCATCACCAAAAGTTGCAGAAAATATCAGGGTAAAATACTGCGGTAGCTTGGTTGAAGGGTAAAGGGGTGAGCGACGCGGAGCCCCTTTTATCCTTCGTGTTAGGTTGAACATATAAGAACAACAAAAAATGCTTAAAACATAAACGTAGACAAAACATAAAAAGAAGTTTGGTGATCATTTATCCAAACACAATTTGGTGGTGGTTTACTAATTCTGGCGGTCGTTTCGAATTTATTGGTAACTACCAAACTACCAAATAGATGCGTTTTTGATGATCGTTTATACATAAGCCTTTTAAAAACAGCGGAATAATTTCTACAGGCCCTTTTAAGTACTTACTTCAACTAACACCAAAATCGAGGTAGTTAGTGTCAAACTGGCGTTTTTTGTAGATTAACATGTGACAAAACGGTTTCTTCCAAATCAGTTTATTTCGCTGACCACTACCACCTTTGAAATCCATAACATTTGGCTTACAAATAATATTAATTTTGCGATCCGTTTTAATGATAGCCGTATGTTAATTCGAGTCAGTCGCCCCCTGCCGCCGCCCCTCCTTCCCCTCCCCCCCCCCCCCCCCCCCGGCGTCCCGCCCCGGCCCCGGGGGTCCGTCCGAACTATTATAAAGGGTAGCTCGAAAGTTAGATTAATGATGTTAGAAGCTGGCTAGTGGACAGACGATCGGTAAGTTGGAGGTTTAACGGACTGACTTAGGTTGGAAAGATAGGAAGCAAGTTAGCACTAAGTTCGAGTAACTTTGACATTCCACGGAAAATATGAGAATCACAATCGAAAATAATAGACTCATGAAGTAAACTCGAGTCTTTGGTCTAGTGACTCATAAAAACCGGTCAAGTGCGAGTCTAACTCGCGCACGAAGGGTTCCGTACCACCGTACAATGGTAGGGATGGTGTTGAATGAATAGTTTGGATTTTACATGGCAAAATGTTGTCTACAAAGTTATTGGTGCATCTACTTTCACACTCTATGCGCGTAACCAGTTGCATTCATAAGTTTGTATGTGGTATTGAAAGATTTATTGAATGGGACCCCCTTAAATAATTATTATATTCAGTTTTTTAGAATTTGTTTTTACAGCGGCAACAAAAATAAATCATTTGTGAAAATTTAATCTGTCTAACTATCACGGTTCATGAGATACAGCCTGGTGACAGACGGACGGACGGACGGACAGCGGAGGCTTAGTAATAGGGTCCCGTTTGGCACCCTTCGGCTACGGAACCCTAAGCACTGTCTTACTGGAACCAATTAAGTAATAGACAAATGGATACCGTACCAACCACATTCGTTGCGTAGCTGTAGCATCGTAGACGTTTTAATTTGTTGTTGTAGGTACGATATTTCTGACGCTGATAATATTCATATTTTGTTATTTACAACTTGATTTAGCATTTCCAAGCACCGGGATACTGTATAGACAAATGTAAGAAAAAAACAGACTAACTCCAAATTTACATTCGGGTGTACTCTCCTATCGAGGCCCGCGGTAAGTGTGGACGATCTAACTTCGCCATGCACACACATACTCGCAACAAACACAGACACACACGTTCGCACACAGGCGTATGAAAGTGTGGACGCGTCAAAATGACGCCGCGGAGCTTTGAGGAGGGTTTACATGGAGACGAGTTTGTTGAAAGATGAATATAATATTATTTTGCGATTGAATAATACGACAGAGCCTTTAATAATGACGAAGATGGTAAAAGAATGGGAAAAATTGCATATTTTGGAGGCAAAATTTGCACATCGAAGAAGCTTGCTAATAAGATAGATATATAGATAGATAATCATTTTATTCAATGTTACAACACACGTTTATAATTACAGACACACAGTTCATTCAACAACAGTAAATAAAAACATGCATTGCAAACAGAGAAAAGGCTCTGACTCAGCAAAGTGTTGCAGAAGATCTGCAACGCTGATCTTCTGTCAGACCCTTGGTAAAATTTACACACAATTATATACAAGCTTATAATAAATAATTTATTACAATTATCATATAATTATTTTATTACATGAAGTTGCTAAAGCTTTTGAAGCATAAAATACTAAGTTATATAAAGAAAGAAGAAGAAGGAGAAAACATCGTTAACTTATCTAACATAACATAACATAATAACTTCATCTTGGTAGTAGAAATAGGGATCTGCGGAGTCTTACCAAAATGTAGGGCTCCTACCCTCTCCCGGGGGCACAGGCAGGGGGGAGATCTTATAAGCATGAAGAACGTAACGTATTCCATAAAAAAGTATACTTTACGCGCCTAGTTTGTAACTTGTGAATTAAAAAAACTGCCCATATCCTATGAAGAGAGTGGGTAGAACCTTTCATCTCTTCACCTGCACTAAAGTCAGATTAACTCTCACCGAAAACTCCTATAGGACTACCTACCTTCTAGTAGGACTACCTTCTTCCTAGCTAGTAGCATAGCTGTGGCGATGGGCAAGCCCCTTGCCACGCAAAATAGAGAATTGAATAGTTTGCTAAACGTAGGCACAATTATGCCTCTGGAATGGCGTATGGAAAAAGCGTGACTTATTGTAAATATGTATGGATGTGTACGTATGTGTGTAGTCTTAACTTATGCCATGTAAGCTCAGTGGTCACTCACACAAGCGCGAATTACCCTTAAGTGTCCCGCCTTCATCGCAGAGCATTGAGGCTGTGGCCAAGGTAGGATATGTGAAATTGGAAGAGAAACCTAATGCCAAAAGGGAAAGGAGTGTTTATATATTCGCTTAGGCTGTACTTCCTTCCACCAGGTATTGTAAAAGGTGTGATTTTAGTATTGATAACATTTAGATAAGTATATGAATATTTACATTAATAAAAATAAATATATATTAATAAAGGTCGAAAATTTGAGCCCAATCGCTGCCGCCGTCGCTAGGCCAGGTGCCCAGAAGGCTGGCGGCGTTGCCTCGCTGTATGGCGAGGAAAGTTGTTTGAACAGTGCTCGAGCCTATGGACCCCATGGACCGAGGGTTTCTACCCCAAAGGGCACAAATATGTAGCCCTGTCCGAGGGCTCCTCTTGCGCCTCTTGTTGCCCTCTGCCGTCGACGCTGCCGCGCCAGCCTTGCGGGCGGTCGCTTGTAAGTGGGACTGTGCCAGGGTATCGACACAAGTCGCGTCCCACACAAGCGACCGCCCGTTTTTCCAAGGATTCAATGTCATCCCGTCCAGCCTTTTGCCATCGTCCCGCGAAATGCCTGCATTGTATATGAAGCGTACGTAGTACATAATAGCTACACGAGTGTATTTTTCAGATGGTTCCGTATGCCAAAATAAATAATAACAATAATAATAATAATAATAAAACATTTATTTTTAGAAAACACGGTTTCATAGTATTGTTAGTACAAAAAGAGAATTTCCTAATCTATGTTACACCTTAAAATAAAATAAAAATAAATAAGTAAGCAACTTATGGCGGATAGCGAGGTAGAGAAGAGGCCTGTACCCAGCAGTGGGTAGGTGTGGGCTGATTGATGATGATGATGAGCCTATTTATCCAGCGAGGTGCCGGTCACCACCTTGATCCAGTGCTTTAAAATTGGTCCTTCGACCCTATCTGCTATAACAGTCAGGATACCGCTGGTGCTGCCGCGAACTCTGTGCATTAGTGAGGCCACGCGTTTTCTTATTATTGCATGAAACCCGTCCGTGCGGGCTTCTGCAAACATGCCTGACGCACTACAGAATCGCGGCAACCCCAGCAGCATCCTAAATCCGTTATTGTACTGGACTCGAAGGGCGTTTATGGACTTTTGAGTATAGCTGACCCACAGGCTGCTCGTGTAAAAGGATTGGCAGTAAGCCTTAAACAAAGTAATTTTTACTTGATGTGTGCAATGAGCAAACCTGCGCGCCAGCATGTTCACCCTCACCGCCAACGCCCTCCGTTCCCTGTCAATGTCCAGGTCGTCTCTCAGGTCATTGGTTACAATGTGTCCCAGATATTTAAAGCTTGTAACACTCAATAACTCCTGACCGTACAATTTTATAGGAGGCACATTACTAGGCGACTTAGTTCCCTTCTTAAATATCATTACTTCAGTCTTTTTAACATTATATCGTAATCCATGGGTCTCAGCATATGACTCACAAGTACTTAAAAGATTTCTCAATCCTCTCACTGATGGACTCAGCAGCACCATATCATCGGCATAGCTTATGTTATTCTCACTTTTCCCACTTACATAGCAACCCGCATGCATTAATCATTGATCGAAGAAGCTCAAATCATATAGTTTTTTTTTTTTTTCTTTCAGGTTAAAGATACGAAGAATTTCGAATCCAGACCGGATCTTTTACGCAGCGACGCCATTACGGAAGCAATGAAGTTATATTTAAACCACGGCGTTTCAGGTAATTTTGGATCATCTTCAAACAGATACAATCAAGAGTATAAATGTGTATGTTGATATATATATGATCAACGCATATTAGTCTGTAATGTTGTTGACTGCAGTTGACTGCAAATTTCAAAACAGAAATCCCATAGAGCGTGTTGCTTTGCTTGATCCTCTCTTATTCAGGTTAACAACTGACTAACTTACCCATCTCAATAGCCATAAAAAATGGCTATAAAATGCCAAATTGTCCTGGCGGCCAGCTACATTACCGATTATTTTATTTTTTTTATTTACTCTGTGAGTCAACCAATCAAGTGTGAGATACCAGAGAGAAGGAACGTTCATCCTTTATTTCCGGTCAGTATTGCCAGTAATAAAAAAGAATAGTGGGTAGTCGTAATTATTTTAAAAAAATATATAAATATTATTCCAAGTCTACACTAGGTGTTCATGCGCGAGTGGACGTTAGGTAAATTAAAATTTAATGCAAGTCCATACCAGGTATTCATACGCGAGTGGTCAAGTTAAATCATTGAAAGGCAAACATAAACCCAAGTACGGCTAATACTAAACATTTACGGCCTTACTTATAAAAAAGTAAATTCACTGTTTAGTTAATTCAGTGTTTTGTCTTGCTTTGACATTTTACATTTAGTCGACGTGTGAATAGGACAGAACACTGCTTAAGCTAAACAGTGAATTCCCTTTTTTATAAGTAAGGCCGCCAAAGTTTTATCTGCATCTCTCGCATATCCTCGCCAAGACCGCCCACTTTTGGACGCGAGGCCTCGCTGCCGGGTAAAACTACTCTCGTACCGTATACTTAGTATATTTACGCTTCAGACGACTGTCCACACTACAGTACACTGCTAGGTGCAAAGTACTGGGTCTAGCATTTGGGGTCTACGATTTTGTACTTGATGATAAAACAAACATGAGCTATGTCCATAATATGATTTCAACATCTTTTTTTTTCATTACGCCCAGCGCATGCCTTACGTGCGCTATTGAATACGCTTATGATATATGATATATTTGACAAAAAAAAAACACGCCAAGTTAAAAACTTTAAAAAAGCTCCCCGGTCGGGATGAGAATGAAGTCTACATGGAAAGTCCTCATCAAAACTTGCTGCACGGAACCATAAACCAAAACATCATCCGTGTGTATTTTTTTGTATTTGTTGATTTTTTCAAAAAGCGCTAAATACATTTTGATATAATTTATATAGAACCACCTCTGAAGTATGACCTACCAATTAAAATTAAAATCATCAAAATCGGTACATAATTGACGGAGTAATCGCGTAAATAACACCAAAAAAAACGGCTAAGTGCGAGCCGGACTCATGCACGAAGGGTTCAGTACCATTATCTATTAAAACGGCAAAAATCACGTTTATTGTATTGTGTATATTGTATATACATTGATATTAGAAATATGGGCGAGGTTTTGGTTACACATTATATCTACATCTATAAAAATTAAGAATCTCCCACTAGAAATCCTATAGATGAATACATGACTGCTAATCAAATAAAATGCTGCTTAAATGACATACGAGTGAACATGAATTTGAGTGTCCGTTTTTGAGCTGTCGTTTGTCATCTGTGTCCTATAGTGTATATGGGTCAGCATCGCGATAGCGGTCATTGACCCGACTGCTACTGTGAACCTAATCAGATCCATGGTAACCATGGCAACGATCGGGAACCGCTACCATTATAAGCTAAACTACAGTAATTTCGAACGTTGCCCGTAATAAGTACTGGCACTATGTCAGTGATGTAGTCGATTTCGATACTCGATGGTTGCCAAAAAGTAACAAGGCAAAATTAAGGTGGAATATGAGCACCTTGTTATTTTAATATTTTATTTATCACGATTAAAATCAAATGAAACTATGCTAACGTCACAAGAAACACATAAGGAATCTTGGTTAAGGGTTTCTCGGTCTAAATATTCTATATTCTAAATCTTCCATCTCGCTTTATAATCTTATATCCTTCACACAGTATTTAATTTCTAGTTTCTAAACAACGTTCTCGAAATATTTATATCTTACAATTTCTCAGTACTTGTCTGGCTATTTCTCATCATGATGAAAAGGCAACTAATGCTTTTATAAAATATCAGTGAAAGTATATAAGTATCAATCGATCAATTTAGTAAATATACTATGCGAAGCAATATGAAAAAGGTGACAGGGACGTCACCTTCTCCGCGATTTCATCTTTACTCCATCCCAACCTGACGGGAACTATAAGTATCGCTGATAAACCACGAGTGGTAGTCAAGTGAATTGACTCTGGTCATTGACCTCCATCGCGATGCTAACTCGTATACACTGTATCACCTAACTTAATAAAGTTACGTCCTTCCCACTAGAAATCTAATCACCTCGTTTAGTACAGATTTAAAATGTCAATTAAAAACATTTCTGGTACGTTCAGGGTGTGAAAGTAATAGCCGAGTCCCGAGCGAGACGTGTGGCTAAGTCAATTATACCATACCGTAAATTAATAAACATCGCAACCTCACGCTTGTAGCGGACGCCCTGTAGTCACCCAATTAGTGAGAGTATTTTCTGATACCCCTTTAGGATGTAACACCCTGAAATATCGTAAATTCCGACTCTTTTTTTAGGGTTCCGTAGCCAAAAGGTGCCAAATGGGACCCTATTACTACTATTATTAGCCTCCGCTGTCCGCCCGTCCGCCCGTCAGTCTGTCTGTCACCAGGCTGTATCTCATGAACCGTGATAGTTAGACAGATGAAATTTTCACAGATGATGTATTTCTGTTGCCGCTATAACAACAAATACTAAAAAAACCGGTCAAGTGCGAGTCTAAATCGCGCATGAAGGGTTCCGTACCACCGTTCAATGGAAGCGATGGTGTGGAGTGAATAGTTTGGATTTTACACAGCAAAATATTGTTTACAAAGTTATTGGTGCGGTTACTTTCACACTCCATGTACGTAACCAGGTGCATCCATAAGTTTGTATGTGGTATTGAAAGAATTGTTGTATGGGAGCCCCCTTAAATATTTCTTTTATCCTGTTTTTTAGTATTTGTTGTTATAGCGGCAACATAAATACATAATCTGTGAAAATTTCAACTCTCTAGCTAGCTAGGTTCTTGAGATACAGCCTGGTGACAGACGGACGGACGGACGGACGGACGGACGGACGGACGGACGGACGGACGGACAGCGGAGTCTTAGTAATAGGGTCCCGTTTGGAACCCTTCGGGTACGGAACCCTAAAAAAGGATTAAAAAAAATTAAGGGGGCTCCCATACAACAAACTTTTTCAAAATATATATCAATTTAAAAATAAATAAATAAATAAAAATAAAACAATTATTTGAGGGGGGCTCCCATAAAACAAACGTCATTTTTGTCCGTTTTAATAGATAATGGTACGGGACCCTTTGTGCGCGAGTCCGACTCGCATTAGGCAAGTAGGAGCGAAGCATTTAATTAAAAGCTCATTTGCTGTTTGCAAGTGATTCTATGCAAATGTTTTACGTATTTTATTTGGAAGTACAAGTAGTTAAACATGACATGGCTTTATTCAGACTCCAAGGCAATAATATAATTTCAATCTTGAGAGGTCATCTCGAAAATTGAAATATGTGATAGTTTGCTGAATTCTCGTTATTTGTAAATTCTTTATTGCACACAACTTACAGTGGAATGTTCTCGTTTTCATCTGAATTCGTCGGAATGAAGAACTTTTAAGTCACAATTTGGTCACTAACACCCAAAATGCGTTAAAAATTATTAATTTTTCGGGGTTTTATAATCGGTCTATCTTGTTCCTCTATTCCAGATGTGACATCATAAAGTGGCAACATCAACTTCAACGTAACCAGCTATGATGATATGTTGCACATAGACACAGACAGGTAATAATGGTTTCGTAATTTTACTTCATGCATTTAAAAGTAAAATGTATTTATTTATCCATACATAACAACTCTATGATGCAATAATAACTAGTGTACATAGGTACTCTTAATGTAGCTACTTTCATAATTCATAATTCATAATAGTTTATTGCAAAGTCACAAAATTTCACAAGGTGGTAAAATAAAAGTTAGTACATTGTGACGCCCTGCTAGGGCACAGCAACATGCGAAGGACAGCCAGTTGTCCATTTTACGAAAAATAGAAAAAAAAATTGAAAAATGATTACATTTATGTTCAAAATTGTATAGAGACAATTAACAAAATATTGTAGAGATTATTATTATTAACAATAAATATATAAATTAAGAGTAAATTATATAAACATTAAATTAGTGATAACATGTAATGAACAAGTAATTAGCAACTAGAAATGTTTACCTAATTTTATCATTGAAAAATTTTTTCACATCATAATAGCATTTTTCAATGAGGAACTTCTTTAAATAAGTAATGAATAGTGTTTCTTTCTCTATGTTTTTTAAGTAATTTGGTATGTGATTGTATATTTTGATGGCCATATGATGGTGACTAGAAGACACAAGTTCTAACTTTGAAAATGGTTTCTTTAATTTATTTTGGTCTCGATTATTCCTTTTATTTTTATTTTCTAGAGGGGAGTATAAGTTACCATGTTTTCTTACAAATTTGCAAGATTCTAATATATAGATAGAAGTTAAGGTAAGTATTGGGAGTTTTACAAAATAAGATCTACAAGATACCATTTGGTCAATATTTGTAAGTATTCTGATACATTTCTTTTGTAGAATAAAAATATCCTTTATTTCACAACAATTCCCCCATAATATAATACCATACGATAGTCTGGAATGTGCGTATGCATAGTAGGCTATGAGCGCAGCGCAGACATCAGTTACCCTTTTTAGTTGATGGAGGGCATAAGTAAAAGATGATAATTTGTTTTGCAATCTCTGTATGTAAGGTTTCCAGCTCAAGTTTGTGTCTAGATCGATCCCCAACAAGGTTGCTGTCTTTGTAGTCTCCAGTGGTATTTGTTTATAGCAATATGAAATTTGTAATGGGACTTTTTGTGAGGGTTTGAATTGAATTATATTAGTTTTTTTAAGGTTGAGTTCTAAATTTGATTTATCTAGCCAGTCGGTGATCTTATCTAAGGTCATATCTAAGCTTTGGTTTAATTCGGTGGTATTCGAGCAGGAAAATAATATGGAAATGTCATCTGCGAAAAGGGTGCAAGGGTCATCAATTAGATTAGGTAGATTATTTATATAAATAAGAAATAATAAACATCCCAAGACGCTACCTTGGGGAATAGATCCAGTAGAAAGGACTCTATCTGATCTAACGCATTCTACTTTACCTGTGATAAAATTGGTATTTTCAATCTCTACGTATTGGACAAGGTTATGCAGGTATGACTTGAACCACCTGTATGCTAAGCCTCTAATCCCAGAGTCGTATAGTCTTTCTAATAGAGTTTCAAAGCATACTTTATCATACGCTTTGCTCATATCGAGCAGTAAACCCACAGCATACCGTTTATTGTCTATTGATTCAAAATTTTTTTGCACATAGTTATATATTGCCAATATAGTAGACCTATTTTTACGGAACCCGTATTGGTTATCATGTAGTATGTTATATTTTTCATAGAATTTATTCAGTCGTATGGCCATAGCAGTTTCAAAAATTTTTGCTGAAGTAGGCAGTAAAGCAATAGGTCGATAATTATGAATGTCAGTGGCGTTTCCTTTTTTATGTTTAGGTTTTATAAGAGATGTTTTTAAGGCTTCGGGAAATATTCCTTCTGTAAAAGATTGATTGATAAGTTTACAAAAGGGTACTGCCAAAATATCCGCGCAATGTTTTACCAGCAACGGAGGAATTTCATCTATACCAAAAGACTTCTTACTCTTAAGGCCTTTTATTATATTAAATGTTTCTTTTGGTTCAACAGGTGTGAGGAAAAAAGAATTTGTTATTTTACTTGCGGGAAGATTGTTTTTCTCTGATCTAGATTTATGTGACTTTCCTATAGATGCAAATAGATTATTGAATTCATTTGCAACTATTTTCGGGTTAGATAAAGTATTGTTCGAAAATTTGAGTCTTATATTTTGTATAATTATATATTTGTTTGTTACATTGTGTATTATTTTCCACATACATTGGGTTTTATTAACTGAACTATTAAATTTATATATGTTGATAAGTTTCTTAGATTTACAAACTATCCTTTTTAGAGATTTGCAGTACATTTTATAGTAGTTTCGTAGAACTTTATTATTAGTCTGTGATATTAGTAGTTTTAATTGTCTTTTATTGCGACATGATATTTTTATACCCTTAGTTAAGTATTTTTCTGGTTTGGCTTATATTTTATTATTATTTTAGGAATACATTTATTTAGGGCTGTATGTATAATATTATCAAATGTATTAAGATTATCATTCACATTTTTATCAGGTACTAATATACTTTCCCAGTCTACTGTTGAGATTTCGTTTTTAAATCTATTTATATTGAAATCGTTAAAATTACGCTTGATCAATGTAAAGTGGTTAGGGTTTTGAATATTAAGAGGAGTAGAAAACAAGACACTTCTATGGTCCGAAAGACCTAATTCTTGGACATCGACATGGTAGTCTTTTTTATTAAAGTTTGTAAAGATTAAGTCTATGCATTTTGAACTGGTTGGTGTAACTCTCGTCGGCTTTGTGACTTTTTGATGAAAATTATAACTTAACATGAAATTTGAAAGCCTAACTTTTTCGTGTTTATTTAAAAAATCTATATTCATGTCACCAGCTATCATGATGTTTTTAGAATTTTCTTTGTTATAGATATATCTTAAAAGTTTTTCCAAAGAACTGTAAAATGTGTTAACTTCTCGACTACTACTAGGCCAATACAGATTTACAATTAATAAATTAATTTTGGGAATTTCAATTGCACATATTTCGAAAACCATTTCTATTGACATAGATGAAATGTCTACACGTTCTAAATATTCAAATGTATTTTTTATTAATATACAAACACCCCCACCTGTATGTTGTTCACGACAGAATGTCGCGCCTAAATTATAGTTATGAATTTTTAGTAATTTCTTCTTTTCGCTACTCTTCCAAGTTTCAGATATGCACAAGACATGTAGGTTAGGTTTTTCCTCGATGAGTGCATCAAGAATATGTAATTTGTTAGAAATACTTTGAATATTTTGGAACAATACATTAAGGTTAGTTTCGCCATTGGGTATGGTGTTTGAGGATGGTATTGGATTTACATGGTTATCTAATAGTTGAGGGACGAAAAAATGACTGACTATTATTGTTTACATAATTATCAATGTCTGAATCTATATTGTAGTTCCAGTCCTTAATTTCTACAATCTTTTTAAAGATGTCCTCAAACATAATACGCATGCCAAAGTTTTAAATAGTACCCCTACGTGGATGGAACGTCTTTTCATCGTATTTCAGATTGCGGTTTGAGTCAATCAAATATGCGTACTCGTATTTAATTACATCATCATTTAGTAGTTTATTAAAATGTTCCACTCTCCAGTTGAATACATTGGCATTGCTTGCACAGATGAATGTTGGTAGACAGATTAAAATGTTGGTACTTTGTATTCTTTGTAATGTTGTTCGGATCGATAAAACAAGTTCTCTGTAGTTGTTAGAGCTATTAAAATCGTCTTCACCCAGAAGTATAATACAGAAGTCATTTATTGTATAGTCCACTATCTTCAGCTCTATGTCTTTTAGTAGGTTTTTTATATCACGATTTGGCATTAGGTAGTGACAGAGATCATATTTTTCCTGTTCAAATGTATTTTCTGCAATATTTAGAATTTTGTTTCTTCTGTTTGTACTAATGACACATATTTTATTTCTGGTCTGAGAATTCACAGTGCGAGTTGGCTTCGGTAATGTTCGAGTTCTCAATCAGTTTTAATTCTAAATTATTCATTAGGTTTTTTAGCTCTATAATGTCCTTGTTGGCCTGTGATAGTTGTTCTTGTAAATCTAAAATCTGCTTCTCTAATTTATTTTTTTCTATTTCTAAGTTATAGTCTCGTGCAGACGCGGGATGTTGGGGAGTTTTGGATCTGTGACTAATATTAGAAATCCTGTTTTTTCTGGGTGTAGACGAGTTTTGGGCCATTAATGGAGGGCTTGTACATAGGGTTTTAAGGATTCCAACTTCCTCTGTAAGTTTGTCTACAGTTCTTTTTAACTCATTGTTCTCAATGATGGTGTTTTCTAACTCATTCTGGGTAGTCATCAATTCGGAGGTTAGTGTAGTAATCCGGTGTTGTAGATCCTGAGTGCTGCTAATACATGATCGTTCTTCCATACTGTTAGATAGTTGGCCAGGGGGGGAGCATTCATAGCGGGTATTGCCATCTGATAGTAAACTGGAGTCCAGAGAATATGAGTTACCTACGACAGTTTTAGAATGGGTAGAATCCATGTTACTTGGTGTTTCCGATGGAACAAAGCTTGTAGTCTTTTTAGGTGTCGTTTTTTTCTTCCTTATGGTTACATTCTGCTGTAAAGTTGCATTAAGTTGTGTTTTTGTTGATTCATTTATACTCTTCTGTGTAACACAAGTTCTACATTTCCAGTGTTTTTTCTTTTCGGCAGTCAATAACTGATATAGTTTTTCGGATAGCCCTGAGCAATCGAAATGAAGTCTATGAGTGCAGATAGAGCATTGCACGGTATCTCGGATTTCAGCAGGGATCTTACATATTATGCAATGTGTAATGTATTATGTAAAATGTATGATCGTTTGGGTCTGAAGCTTTAGAACTGGCATATACATATGGTGCTTCTAAAATAAATGAAGTGGATATCATCATGAAAAAGGAAGTTTAAGTAGTAACATACATAAAATATTTTAAGGGATAATTTGTAGGTTGTACTTTTCATATTTAATCTAAAAACTTACCTGCACGATGTCTTCAAACGCTGGAAATCCAAGTGTCGCTATATTCATATTCTACTCAACGCTCATGGCTCCTGAGATTGCACTGGGGTACTTCTTGGGGTAATTCAAGCTTACAGTAGGATAGACACTAGGATTTCCAGTATTTGACGACCTGCAGGTGAACTTTTAGATGAGGTATGGAAAAGCTTCCAAGTTATAATTAACAAGCTTTTTTAATCCAGTTTAAACAGAGTTTCAATAATCATATTTCAAAACTTCCTGGAAATTTTTTAAGCAAATTGAGCTGAACTTTAAATACGAGAAATATTGAGCCTTACTCCATCACGCTGGCTCAGTGCGGGTTGTGGAATAGTGTCGGGCTAGTGGCCAACCCGATTGTCAGAAATTTTCAAGCAGCCCCATTAGGGCCTCTGAAACAGTACTACCAAGTAGCGATACCAAGTAGATAAAAATAATTTATTTCTCCTTTCCAGGTCTCCGACACGCGGCTGAGTGCATTTGACCTGCAACAGACCAACGTAAGATCTCCACGCTCAGCTTATACGCTTGAGCAACGCCGGGGCTTCGCTTAACAATGCTTTACTCAAGATAGGAGCCACTTACCTTGCCGAACCTGCCCCCTTATTGTCTAAATCCAACTTCGATCCCGATACCTTTGAAGTTTCCGTTTTAAGGATATTCGCCAACCAGAACTAGTTCAAATTCAAAGATTTTCATTCATAATAGCACGAAAATCGAGATTTAAAGAACGACATAACATAATCAAGCAAGCATGATAACACATTAGGCAGGTGCTTAATTATTAGTACATGATTGTGCAATGAACTGGTTTAGTGCCAAATGTGTGCACAAAGTGTGCTTTATACATTTTTTTAATCGAGCTTCAGTTAAGTTTTGTATTTCTTGCGGAATTTTATTGTAGAAGCGTATACAGTGTCCCATAACAGAACTTCTAACTTTTGTGAGTCGAACATTGGAAAAGAAAGCTTATGTTCATTCCTAGTAGTTTGCACATTGCGGCGGCTATCAATGGTTTTAAAGCTACTGATATTTTTCCTCACATACATTATATTTTCATAGATATTGTCTTGCAACGGTTAGTATGTTGGTTTCTTTGAAGAAATCTGTCAGAGACTCTCTTCTACTCAGGTTATAAATAAAGCGGATCGCTCTCTTTAGCAAAATGAAGATGGTCTCAATATCAGCAGCCGGTCCCCATAGTGGTATGCCGAACACGATTCGTTGATACGAGCAGTGATTTCTGGTGTTTTTTTTTTAATTTATTATAAACAAGAAAAAAATCAATTTACAGTCTGTAGGACCCACAGAAACCATGTAGGTTTGTTCGTGGATCCGAATGTTTGATGAGTATGCTGCAAAAGTTAATTTCAAAGGTACCGGTAGCGATGTTGGATGTAGGGACTAAACCTTAAGATATACTGGGGACAAAATGTCTCCCAACATTTCGCTGCAACGGTGCACAGTGTCTGTAAACATGCGCCGCGACATTTAACTTTTTTTTAGGATAAATTTCAGGGGCATATTCGTTCACGTGAATGAAAGAAAAAAACGATGTTTATACGTGTGTGATGTCGCTAGAGTGGGGCCAGAAGCAATATGGGCATGTTTCGATCATGCGGGGCATGTTTCGATCACGCGGGGCATGTTTAGATCTCGCGGGGCATGTTTAGATCTCGCGGGGCATGTTTCGATCGTGCGGGGCATGTTTCGATCACGTGGGGCATGTTTAGATCTCCCGGGGCATGTATCGATCACGCGGGGCATGTATCGATCACGCGGGGCATGTTTCGAACAGGCGGGGCAAGTTTCGATCGTGCGGGGCATGTTTCGATCACGCGGGGCATGTTTCTATCGTGCGGGGCCTGTTTCGATCACGCGGGGCATGTTTAGGGACATAGTGCAATGTTCCAGCTACGTGTTGGGGGAAATTTGTCATCTCCCGTATTCATTACAAAAATCAACTGAACATTGTCGCAAAGTGACTGTTTTTTCAACTATTATACTAATAGATATATTCGACATCAGTGCAATTTTGCTGTAGATTGCAGTGGCCAACTGGAAAAACACATCGACTTGCAATATAACGTAATAAATTAGATAATACGTAAGTTTCCTGATGAGTCAAAACAGATACTTTTTATGAACTGTGAAAAAGCCTTAATCCTAATTCGGGAGTTTCTAATAATTCATTTAAATATTCTTATGAAAATTTCTAGATAATTTGATACATAATATAATCTGAAACTAAAACTAGACTAAGTAAAAAAAATTGCCCAAATCGCTGCCGGTCGAGGGCGTGTCTAAGACCGTCTAGGTATCAATACTTATTCTGTGCCGTTCCAAAATTCAAAATTCCAAATGTCTTTATTACTGTAGATATTTACATATACTTAGCAATCGTCATTTTAGCCACTTCTCTACATTGGACCACTGTGGGAGAAGGAGGGCTTAGAAACTCCCACAGATTGATTTTTAGATCTCTTTTAAAAATTGCTTGGGCTTAACTAATACAAAAAATATATACTTATGTCATTATCATAATTAATTAGCAGGAATAAATAATTACAAAATTATTAACAGCAAGGTCTGTGTTGAGCCAGATTAACCCCATACAGTCCCGTCATTTAATCGATCGTTACCTCGATGTATGCAATATTGAGTACAAATTTAATGTTCCCAATGTGATTTTAAGACGAATTTCTCAAACGGCTGCACCGATTATAATTGCCTTTTTAAATCTGTTAGTTGGAGTCTTGGGAAGGTTTTTAATGATTGATGATTAATGATGAATTTTTAATTTAAAACGCTAAGGGAACAGTCGCCAAATCTTAAAACTATTTATGGCCTTAGTATGGGTATTTTCTATGAGAACTCAAAACAAGACAATTGATCAGCATAAGGTTACGTTTATTCATTTAAATTGGCAGAACTATGGTAGTTATTGACAAACCTTTTTATACATAATGCTGATATCGAAAACACGTTTGGTGTTTGTTTTTATTACTCAGGAAACAGCCATACTATTCTGATAAACATTAGATTTGTACAAATGGTGGAACTAATAAGTTCCACACAAAAAACCACTTATTTACCGCCGGTTAGATAACGACATCATTGTTACATATCATAATGATATTAGCAATCAGGGCTGTAAGTACGTAATAACAACATAATATTGTGTAGATTGGATGTCCACTGTCCAATGTTAGGTACTGTGCTCATCTGGTGAGGCATGGCTAGACATGTATCTGACAAAGGTAAAGTTTGCACGGCATGTTCCACCAACTGCCATGCCATGCAAACGTAGCCTTTCTCAGATACATGAAACGTCACGTGACCCAAGTGGGCACGACACCTTAGAGTAATAGTATGATGCAAGCTGAGTTTCGTCGCGAAGTTCAAACTAGTAATTATAACATTTGTTAAATATAGTCTAAGCCGTGTTTATCTCAAAACAAAGGTAAATTTATAAACAGGTGTGAAATAAATAATTAAAAAAAATTTTTTTTTTTTGTTTTATTGTTATCCTTAGCTTTTAACTATGCAGTGTGGCGGCTTGAAGCTTCGCGTCGCTTACCTGCTTTAAACTAAGCTTTCCTGTGTACAATCAGACATACGTTATTTAAAAAGATATCCGGTAGAATATTTGATAACAAAGCATTTTTTTTTATTTATCATCGTCGACATGAATATCATCGAAACGTAAGCAGATAGTCAATATGATATCACTTCAATACAAATTATAACGAAGGAGAGAAATCTTAAATGAATACAATTATTTTATACAAAGACGAGCTCAACTCTTACCACGAAACCAGCAACGATTAAAAACATTTTAGGTACGGGATACCAGAGGCATAGTTCCGCCCACATTAGCCGGTTATTCAATACTTTATCATCATTTGTTATTGCATCATACTTAATTAGTGCATAATGAACTAGAATATTCGATGAAAATTCCCACCGATCTGCCCTCATCCTAACTGCAACACAGGCGCCGCCATCAATAGCGAGTTTTTTCAACAACAGCCCTCGAAAAAAATAGCAGCGTCATCTCGCGGCAAGCGGCAGAATTTTTTCTCGCAGCGGTCATAACACCCGACCACGTGCATTTGTTTTGGTTACTTTTTTTCTAAAAAAAGATCGCACACATAACAACGCCGCCGGCCCGACACGTCGTAGGTGCGCCAAGCAAAATGGTCGTCATTTTTTTCTTCTCTTTTCAACCAGCTGTCCGTCCTTTTCGGTCAAAAAAGCGATCGTTATTTCAGTTCCGGCGCGACTGTGTGCGTCTCCGCTCGCCGCCGAAGATAACTGCCAGCGTGTCCGCACGCGACTGTCCGCTCTATTCTCATTGCGAACGCCCATTTTAGGGGTTGTTTTTGGGTGCGGCGTTTCTCGTCTTACGCCTAATGGGCGGCGGAGAAAAAATAGAAATATAGGAGCTGCGTCGTGTACGATAAAGAGAGCGGGAGTCGTTACCGATTCTGCGCCGGAAAGTTGCGCAGATTGTTGTTTTGGTGGTTTTTTTGGGGGCAGCGCCTCATCCCAGCGGGGGTTTTTTGCCTCTCTCGCTCTCTCTCGCTCCTTGCGGCGTCTTGTGGGGGGTGGGCAGTCTATGTGTGAGTGTCAAACACCTAGCCCAGCTAGATAGGCTAGGCACGCTTTTTGCGTGTTGTTCTAGGTAGTTGGTTAAGCTCCACATAGGCTGTACATAATGAGCGGCGTCGCAACGTCTATTTATTCGGCGGATAAACAGATTTTCAGATAACTGCAAAGGGAGTTATTTAGAGCGTTGCCTAATTGATGTTAATCGTTGTTTGGGTTAAAAAACAATGTTCATAAAGATTGTGTAACAAAAGGTAAAGTTATTTTCCAATCAATACAAACTTGAGATTTTATCCTATAAAAGCATAAATATATATATTATATGGAGACTACAAAATGATTGACTTACTGAAGTTTCTTACACCACAATTCTGTAGATAAGAGTAGCATAAATAAAAGACCTATATGCCGCTCTATACTACATCCAATATCTATGTATTGATGTTAATTATTTCTTCCATGAAATATTGTATTTGGAAAAAAAACATATAATCAAAAGTCGTATTTGTCTATCCTTCAGCGCCACAAAGAGCTGGTGAATATTTCACGGTGCCTGCGTGCATTGTCAAATATTTGTCAACGCTCGCCGAAGCATTGTCACATATTTGGAACAATGAAAAGTAGTTTTGTATCGAACTACTGAGGTATAGCGTTCACAAATTGTATTTTTTAATACAAATAATTTCGGTTGATCGGTGAACCGGAAATATATGGCAAGGAAAAGTTGCTTTTCATACTGTATTGCAAAAAACAACATATACAGATACACAAAAATCTAAAAATCTTTTACAAATGTTATTCTCGAACAAGATATTTTTTCCAGCAAACCTAAGATATCTTTAACAACAGGAATACCTATGTGCATAACGTTAAGTAACTAAAATAATAAACTACATTCCAATATATACATAGAAACATAAAATTCCCCGGGTTCAAAACCCAACTAGGGAAGGAGAGAATATAAATCCTATCCACTGTATCTGTTGCCCATGGAAATGGGTATCCTAGTGTAAGGATTTGTATGTCCCTGTATGTTAATATTCTATGTCTATATATTGATATAGACATAGAATATTAACATACACAGGGATACATTGCTTAAATTTTACAGAAATACAGTACTCCAAAACTGATAATGCGCATAAAAATCTTCTCCAGTTATCGTATATCCGAAAACACCCGAATCATATCACCGTATGAGCCCTTAACACTTGCAATTTGTACCTTGTTCGAAAGATATAGGAGTCAATGTCATGTGTAAGCAATCTAAACGTGGACATAACTGTGCCTCTACCACCTAGTATAGGAAAACCCGTGACGCTATGTTATCTTTTCATTTGTTTGATGTTATAGATACTGTCAATAACTTTTTTTCAAGTTAGAAACTCTAGTACTACATGAAACAGAATGATCTAATGATTAGCCGAATGGAAACCATCAAATACTACTGCAATTAATGAATAATTCATAATCAATTTAGCCCATCAATGTCTCTACCGAGGAGCATAGGCCTTTACCCGGATACGATGAAGATTGAGCCATATTCCGTCATGCTGGCTCAGTGCTGGTTTTACGACTAAAAATACCAGTGGCAATAATAGCTGAAACGTGTGAGTGTACCATTAAAGTCTCGGCTGATAGTGGGAGCCAATTTATGTCTCTTGCCTCTCGATGTGGGAAAAGATGAGGGTTTGAATATGCGCCTGATTCATATTTTCTTATTTAAGGTGACGGGTATTGTCAAATGTCCGTATTTAAAGCGCTGTCCCACATAGGAGACTATTTACTAATCGATGTCGTGAAGATATCCCTATATTTTAATCAAACGAAGACGATATGAAAAAAAAAACTAAATAGATGTTTTTCACCTAAAACTTGGTGTATCTTGGGACTTAGTAAGTATCAATATTAGCAAACCACACTGTTCCACCCCGCTCAATAACAAATATTTGGTGAAATAGTACAAGTATTTTGATATTTCTGGTTTTGATATGAACAAAATAATTTGACTCAAAGAACTTAATAATATTAATTTTGTAAAGAGGAATTTCTAGCATCACGAAAAAATTTACCCCTGAATCTGATTGGGTTCCAACTCAATTGTTTACATTTTGGTTTCACATACCTAATCTTTTAACATAGAATTTCAGTGAAAATAAGATAATTTTAATTCTTACTCTTCACCGCCGTTCGTCACTCTACTTAATACTCTATTATTTTATACTATTACTGGCATAGAAATAAATTTATAATATCTATAAACTTCTCTCAAAAAAATACCTACCTAAAATACAGAGACAAAAATCTCTATAACCAATATTTATCAAACTAAAATAAGTCTTAGCAAGCACATAGAAATATCGTAGTCGAACGACCGCGTCGTCGTAGCAACCAGACGTAGCGCTACGACGCGCGTAGACGAACGCTACGAACTCGTGCCAGCGCCATCTACAACTCCAAGAGATAACTTATTTTTTTCTTTATGTGTGCTCTTTATTTTAACAAAAATATCGAATATTGTCGTTACAAAGACAATCTAAATAAATTGACTATTAGAATGATAGGAAGGTAGCTATGTATGCTCAGTAGCGCCATCCAGTGGAGAGTAGCGAAACTAAATTAATTTTGCAAAGATTATGAAGTTTTTTGTTTCCTTCGTTATGTCTTTATCTTACAACGCAATATAAATGTACAAAGGCAACTTTATCTCTATCAAGAGGTATCTTCCAGAAAACCATGATGATGCCTCACGATGTCCCATTTGAACATCTGATACATATTAACTATACTGTCATTGGTGCAGAGAAATTCGAACCCACAACTCCTGCATGACAGGCAAGCGAGGAGCCACTGAACCGCGGACGCTAATAATTGTAACCCATTGATGTCCCCATTGAGGGGGCAGGCCTTTAGACAGATACGAGTAACATTGAGCCATACTACATCACGCTGGCTCAGTACGGACTTAGGAGGTGTTTTATGGCTACTGCTACTTCCAGGAAGCGAACGTAGCTGGGAGCTACAGCTTAAAATGTCATACGAAACTCGTAACTTCTGAACATTTACTTAAAATAAATAAATTATCTCACATACAGTACATGGTCAGCACCGGATTCGAACTCGCATCTCCTGTGCGAGAAGCAAGTGTGAAGCCCACTAAACCACGCTCATACGACATTTAAAATATGAACGATATCATTTTAAAGATGTTTCTGCATACACGAGAAACAGCGCCATCTGACGAAAACTGTACGAACCAAAAAGTTAGAATACTCCTATTGGTAAAATGATCAAATGAATTTTATTTAGTTGATAAAATAAAATAAAAACATAGGTTTTTCCTTTCGGGGTGGTATAGGCATAGTCGTGTGCAAGTTTAGCCGGATATTAAATAGGTACTTCATTTTGCGTGACAGGGGGCTAGTTCATCGACGTAGCTATGGAGATTGAAGCTTGAGTTGATGCCCAATAAGAGTAAGGAAGTGGAAAACTAGACCAGCCCAGTTAATTCCACTTCACACTGTACAAGTCCCTTGTGCCTTCGATGGTGGCGCCACCTAGATATTTGCGAAATGCGCGAGAACTACATGTTGAGATCTGAAAAAAATTATCTTGATACGAAAGTATCTCCTGTTATTGGAAAGAACTGGTTATTTTTTATGTTATTTCGTATCAATAATGATAATTTTACTTCAAATATAACATGTTAAAGGTTAGAGTTTACTTTGTTCATTCAGCCCTTAGCGTCACGCAGTTGCCTTACTGGCTTAGTAAAACATAAACATTTACATACAGGCACATACATTGCTTCTGGCGCCACACTGGGAAACCCTGTGTCGTGGGAACTAGAAACAGCGACGTCACACACATATAAACATCCAGGACCAGGGTTTTTTTTCGAACCCGGGACTTCTCGCATGGCAGGAGCCACAACCACAGCGCCACAGAGGTCGTCAGCTACGCCAGTTTAGGGGGCTAGCCCATCGTCGCAACTAGTGATATGCAAATATGAAGGGTTTCTCTCATTATTCTTCTTTTTTTAACATAATTAACATCATATATTTATAGGACAACGAACAAACAGAAAAATAGTATTTGTGAACAAATCAAGACACACGGCAGTGTGTTAAGCCAAGTTAAAGGAGAGTAGCTGGCGACGAACCAGTCTTCGAAAAATTCACCAATCAGTCGCCTGTGGCTCAAGCAGAAATAATTACCGGAGTGAAAAGTTTTCGAGTTCAGATGAAATGAGCATTATGTCATTGTTACATAAGGGTCACTGACATTTTGATTCGCATACTTTTTCGACGCGTAATTATTCCTGCTTCCTCCACGGATTATGAAATTCTGACATGTGGGAAATCTAATCATAATCGCTACAAAACTCAGTCGTTTAGAATAATCGTGTTAACTTCATCGAAGTTTTCAATTGCGATTAAAATTTGATGTCAGAGATTACTTAATAAGGCTTCAGAACATCGTCTAAACAAGGCAAGTCGTAGTAAAAGACAGCTCCTGTCAAATTATCTTGTAGTGATTGGTCCCTTTTTTAAACTGATTAAAATTCCCAGATGTTTGAATTTCACGACAAGGCTGCATTTGTTGCCTATTAATATTATTAATTGCACAGAAAATATAAAGGTACAGACAATTACAAGCAATAAAGGCGAGCTTATAATAGAGATTTATTTCAGCAATCCTGGGCAAGACAGGAGAGTTTATAAAACAGGACAGTCCTAGTGCGCAGTAAAACTCTACTACATACGAAAATTACTTTCAAAATATATATAAAATAAACCTAATAAATAAAATATCTCAGCCATATAAAATACAATAGATATAATGGACATACATATATAAACTATAATATATGATACATATATCTACGTCATAGATATCGTACGTTTGACGACCCGAATGGCCGAGTCGGCAGTGACCCTGCCTACGAAGCCAAAGGTCCCGGGTTCGAGTCCCGGTAGTGGCAAATATTTGTTGATGAGAAGGGATGTTTGTACCCTAGTCATGGTTGTTAATCTATCTATGTATAATATTTATCTATATAAGTATGTGTATCTTTGTCTCGTACCCAAGATACAGGGAATCCTAGTTTGGGGATAGATCAATGTGTGTAAATAGTGTCCAAGGTATTATTATTCTATTATTACGTATTACGAAGAGCATGGAAATCTTTCTAAAACGTGAAAATTGAAGGACTATCCCTAATAGTGCAGGGAGGTGCGTTCCACAGTCGGATTGCCCTTAACCTAAACGAGTGTTCGTAAGCGGCAGAGTTATGCCGAGGAGTTGAAAGGAGAGACACCGTGCGGGATCTCCGCTTGCTATCCCTGGGGAAACAAACTTCAAACATTTGTTGTTTCTTATTCACACGAACTATTTCGAGCTACTTTTGTTTTTTTTACAACACAGACAAATCATGTGCAGATTTCTGCTGATGCAATTTACGAAAAAATACATTATCCGAAAATCATAACACGGCTGGTTTATTGGGCTGGTTATTTTTGTTACATCAAATCTTTTTCCACTCTGGACGGAATTGGCCATCAAACTGATCTGATCGCAGATGGCTGACATTAGAGCCAACATGGCTTTGAAGTGAGCCATTAGTCCAAATGTGGAGTCTGGCTAACGGATTCGTAAATACCTACCGTGTTAGGTACAGATGTATTTTATTAGATATATTTATAAAACGGTTTTGGCCATATAGTCAAAAGACACGACATGATTTATTGGGAAAAATTATTACAAGTCATTGACATAAAACAAATAATTGGGAATAAATATTACAGTCGTCACATTATCATAAGATAAGATGCATGTAGAATTCAATATTAAATCAATTTCATCAATTTGTAAATATTTTATTAAAAGTCTTTGACTGCATTGTCTGACAGATTTAACATTTCCTTGTCGTCCGATGATCGGACCATAAAAGTTGAGATTCCTTGTAGTCCTATCAATCGAACTAACATGAAACAAAAGTTCTATTGGTCCGACCAGATGGACAAAACGGAATTTCCATTAATTGTAGTCCGATTTATCGGAACAACAGGAAATTAAAAATCTTAAGGATTTGTTAGATAAAAATCGCGAACTCCTTATTTAGCTGCAGCAAATTTTCAAATCGCATTTTTTAGCGAAGCAAATTTTTATGTTGGTTATATTTTGCGATCGCCTTATTTAGTTGCAGCGGATTTCGGGGTCGCATATTTTAACGAAGCAATTTTTTAAGGTAGATATATTTTGCGAATGCCTTATTTAGTTGTAGCGGATTTCAGAGTTGTATTTGTATATTTTTAAAAAGCAAATTTTTAAGGTGGATATATTTTGAGAGCGGTTGTGGTCTAGTGGTTCGGACGTTTGCCTTTCAATCTGGAGGTCTCGGGTTCAAATCCTGACTCGTACCAATGAGTTTTTCGGAACTTATCTACGAAATGTCATTTGATATTCACAACTAGCTTCTCGGTGAAGGAAAACATCGTGAGGAAACCGGACTCATCCCAGTAAGGCTTAGTTTCCCCTCTGGGTTGGAAGGTCAGATGGCAGTCGCTTCCGCAAAAACGAATGCCACGCCAAATCTTAAGATTGAGTTGCCAAGCGGACCCCAGGCTCCTTGGAGCCGTGGCAGAAGCCGGCACAAACGCTAGAAGAATTATAATATTTTGCGAATGCCTAATTTAGCTTCAGCGGATCACTCGCATTATTTAACCGAATTAAATATTTCTAATTGGGTTATTAATGATCGTTTATTTTGTGTATGGTATTTGAATTCAATATAAAATCACTCAGCTCAAGCCGGAAAATCAGTTGGCGATATCAGGACACAATCAATACTCAGAACTAACAATTCGCCATGATAACTAATGCGGTTTTAGAAAGATTTTAAACTTCTTGGTTTATTATCATATTACATACTTACTGGCCACATTATACTGAAGTACTAATTGATAAAATAAGTGTCAACATCGACGTTATTATCAAGAACTAGTTTTCATTGAATTCGTAAATAAGTACGCTACACTATACCGGATTAAAGATAATGTTCCCAATGTGGAATCAGGAGGCAGAGGGTGCTCCAGCCGCAGAATTCGTTCTTTTGAGGGCATGCGAGAATGTAACCGGATGTATCTTTCACGGTTGCCCCAGCACATCCTTGATGTCAATTCCAGACATAGTTCGAGCATTTTTACATCCCACAGCGGACACGCATAGTCGCATATGCGTTGAACATTTAGGTGCAGGTACTTGGGATGGAATATTAGAAGCACCAAATAATCGCCAGGAATTCAACCAAGCATTCGCTCAAGACATTGTTCGTATTATGTGAGAAGCTTTTTTGTCTATACATGCTAAAGTGTCTTCTGTACTCTTTTTACATGAATTTATTTATTTATTTATTTATTTGTTTGTTGATGTTTCACAGCATATGTAATTAATTCGATAAAAATAACACTGATATAAATGGATAATGCCAATTACGAAACATATCCTTTATAAATTATGATGAGGATTTTTAGATCATAAAACCTATGTATAAAAGGTAATTTTACATTATATATAATAAGGTATGTGTTTGTATATGTGTATGTGTCTGTGTGTGTGTGTGTGTGTGAGAGAGAGAGAGAGAGGGTATGTAATATGTGTGTGGATATGAGGTTTTTCTATGTCAAATGAGAGAGTTCAATTTCCTTGAATAAATGTTATTGATTTTTGTTTATTTTTGATGATCAATTATCTAATTTGATTGACCTTATCTTCGCACAAACCTGTGATATAAATTAGTCCGGTTCAGGTAAAAGACATCGGCCCCCGCAAAGTGTTTCTCGTACATATCAATGCTCCTATTTAGCGGTGAATTAGAGGCATAGTTGGTGCGCGCGCGCTCGTACCCAAGCAGCGCCGGTGAATAGATAGACTATTTTACCTTATATACTTTTTTTTTAATTCTATATTATGTGATTAATAAAGATTATATTATTATGATAGATTCTTTCTTCTGTCGCAATTGGTTACGAATAAATCGTTGCGAATTAAGAGACGCTGTTCTCCCATTACAACTTCATAAGTTTAAAAAGTCCTTTTGAGGTACGGAACCCTAAAAAAACTAAATCTTAATCGGTTCATCCGTTCGGGAGCTATGATGCCACAGACAGACACACACAGACAAAGAGGCAGACAGACAGACAGACACGTCAAACTCATAACACCCCGTCGTTTTTGCGTCGGGGGTTAAAAAAGGTCAACGCAGAAAAATACGATTAATAAAATTTACACATGATAAATTTTGAAGCTATAAATAAAGCTTGAGCTGAAATATAAGACTTAGAAAATTGCTACAAATAAAAAAGGAGGTTGCGTAATTCATCTACTAATAAATTATAAAGGCATAAATAAAGCGTTCGCTAAAAAATGCGATTTGAAAATTTGCTGCAACTAAATAAGGAGTTCGCGATTCTTTAATCAATCCGACAAAGCAATCGGGCTATAAACATAAACATTAACATTTATATACAGGCACACAATTGCTTGTGGCCCCACACTGGGATACCATGTGTCGTGGGAACCAGACATAATATGTGATTAGAACGTCCGTAATAATGTGCTGAAGGTAAATTACTTAAGCCAGCATCTCCTGCGTGAGAAGCGAGCGTTGAACCACTAGACCACGGAGCTCTTCCAGTAGATCAAGGAGCTGTTTGATTCAGACATCAAATCAAATCAAGGATTTATTAACATTAGACAACCCGAATGGCCGAGTCGGCAGTGACCCCGCCTACGAAGCCAAGGGTCCCGGGTTCGAGTCCCGGTGTGGGCAAATATTTGTTTGATGAGAACAGATGTTTGTACCCTAGTCATGGTTGTTTATCTATCTAAGTATAATATTTGTCTATATAAGTATGTGTATCGTTGTCTAGTACCCAAGATACAGGGAATCCTAGTTTGGGGCTAGATCAATGTGTGTAAATAGTGTCCAAGGTAATATTATTATTATTATTATTATTAGTAACTAGCTGCCATTGGTGCTTGCATGCCGATTTTGGAATCCTAATCGTTCCCGTCAAGAGATTTTGAGATGAAAAAAATAAAATTCAAATTTCGAATTGGATGGGCGACCGACGTTCGCCGCCGTCTTGATATCTTATAGAAAACCTGAACTGTAATACATTTTATCTACATACGTATCATAAACCCTCTTTACTGCGTACAAAAACCGCACGTTACGATCAGCATAATGTCAAACTATTTGGTAAAAACTCATTTCTTATCTGAAAAATTACAGATTATGACCAAAAAGTGTAATTTTTCTACACATTATGACATTCAAATTTCGAACGCCGACGCCCGCCTGCATGCCGCCCCTAGTTTGTCTGTGAAGTTGGTACTGACGTTCAAATTTCGAACGCCGACGCCCGAATTTGGTTATACAGGACAAGCTAAACAACTGCAGAGCCACAATGCCGGTCAAACATGCGGTTCCTGTACACATCAAAGAGAGCTGATGATATGTGTGTAGATAAACTAGTGTATGTAACTGTACATAATTAGGCATTAAAACTCTCGAGTGATATTATTATGAAACTCGCCTTCGGCTCGTTTCATAAAACCACTCTCGAGAATTGATGTCCTCCATTATGTAGCAGTCACATAAACTACTATTATACGAGTTCGCAAAGGTTTATATTTACGAACCGAGAAGTTTACGGCACGAGCCGAAGGCGAGGGTACCTAATAGCGAGATACGTAAAAACCCTTTTCGAATCAGTTAAGAATATATTTTTCCTGCCAGGGAACCCAAAATCAAGCGGCGAAGGTACTATATTTAGCTCAGAAAAAGTTTTTTTTTTTTTCAACTTTTTGGCTGTAAACTTTAAGAATTTTCCTAAAACTTCAAAGAGTAGTTTGAAAAAACGTTCATCCAGATTCAAGCCGTCTGTGAGTTTCGCGCTTACCAACACAAACAACGGTTCGTTTTTATATATGTATATATGTTATTATTGTAGTCGCTGCGGGGTAAGTCCTAAAAGAGATGGCGTGAAGACATGGAAAGTGGATAATATCAATACATTGGGAGGTAGGGACTAGAATTGGATTTAGAAAAGGGTATTGAATCCGTTTAATATGCTGTGAAATATCAATAAAACAATAAATACCTAGACACATAAGTAGACAGGTCTTCATCCAGCATTGGGAATTGGGTATCGTCACTGGCTACATAAAATATGACTATCGGAACTATTGTTAAAAAAAAGAGAGTACAATAGTACATATCTCTCCTGAGCATGTGCCTATATAGTCGATAAACGAAAACAATGTGTTTAAAATCGGTCAGGAGATGAGCCAGCAACTTTCGCAAATGGTTCATCCTCACCTTAAACTGGCAACTGGAACTCTTCATAACATTTTCATAGTGATGTTTTTAACTATTAAAAATGGCTTGTGTTTAAAAGGTTACCAAAAAATTTAACAATTTACTACCAATTAATTCTAAATGACTGCCATAATTAGTAAATGATCACCAAATTGTGTTGGGAAACTTCTTTTTATGTTTTGTGTTCTTAAGTTTGTGTTTAAAGTATTTTTTTTGTTCTTACATGTTCAACCTAACACGAAGGATAAAGAGGGCTTCGCTGCGCTCAACCCTTTTACCCTTCACTTAAGCTACCGCAGTATTTTGCCCTGATATTTTCTGCAACTTTTGTTGATTATTTACCCATTTTGGGTCAGGAAAAAATATTTTTGCCATTAACAATTAAGGTATGCGAACATGTTTTTATAGACACCCTTTCTAGAAATAGATATGCCAATAGTTCTTGGTCGGTTTGAACCACCATCTTGAATTCATTCGTAGAAGTATACAATCACCCGCCCTTCGCGAATTTCACTAGGGAAATACTATTTCACCCATCCATACCCCTCATATTAAATAGGTAAATAGTTTTTGCAATTCCAAAACAAAATTTCTAACTTACCATCAAGCGAGCGAGTGCAAGCGAGAACAGTCACTAAGCACAACCGATAGAGTATACGGCGTCTGCGCGAATCTATTATTTTTCTATTCGCGTAGGGTGGTTCTAGCCCTCCCCTATTTTATCTATGAGTTTGGACAATGGGTTCTGTTGATATATTATGTCCTTGTAGGTGCGTATTACATTAGTTGCGTCACATGAGGGGTTCACGAACTATTAGAATAGACACATAATTTACCTGCTAATATATCCCTTAAATAACTTTTAGTAAAGTTAATAAAATGAGAATTATTATTTATAGGGAAATATAAACTGCACATCAAAAATACTGATTTGCACAGCAAATATCAGACCAAAATGCTGCGGTAGCTTAGGTGAAGTTTAAAGAGGGTGAGCGAAGCGAAGTCCTTCGTGTTAGGTTGAACATGCAAGAACAACGAAAATACTTAAACCTAAACTTGAGTACACATAAAATATTTCAAACATAAAAAGTGATTTCTCTGATCATTTTTTGCTGTGCAAATCAGTATTTTTGATGTGCGATTAAATACTAGCCTTATTTATATTATCGGTTTTTATTTCAACTTCAAGTCAACATAGAGAATAATACGGATTATCTGAAAAATCACTTGATGATAGTTATATACCATTCTTAACCGAAACTCTGTAAGTATCTACGATTGTCGTAATTTACAGTCTTCACAAAATAAATGGCCCGGTGACAGCGTCCGTGTCACTGACGTCATAAGGTTGAATTTAGTTTGGGCCACCGGGCCTTTTATTTTGTGAAGACTGTAGAATATATTTCTATATTTGCCACGTTCCGGGCAGATTGAATACGCACACACAAAATGGCGAGCCCTCAACAATATATCACGCAGCAAAAAAGGCCACGGTGCGAACGCTAATCCTTTATCTCGAGCGGACAAAAAAGGACCACGGCCAAAAGGTGACACATTTCAATACGAAAATCCCTAATTTACACCGACTGTGATTATACACCTGCATAGAAGGTATTTTCGGAACGCCGAAACTACGTAGAGTATAGTGCGTTTCAGCAATCTGTTCCCTTCGCCGTTGAGTTGGTAGCAATGAAAGCAGCAATGCTGGCTTTTGTGAAATGTGTTAAAGGTAAGTAGAAAATATAATATCTAAATTATAATATAAATGTGAATTTTAATTTGTTTAATTATTTTAGGGGTTCCACAGGTTTGCACCTTGGGCCTATTCTATTCCTCCACTTTTTGATGAGATTATTATACACATTTTAAAAATTTATGCTGATGACGTAAAATTTTACTCCAAAATTTACAACATTTATGACTGCGAGGCGCTGCAGGACTTTTTGCGAAGGATCACTATCATGGTGCAAATATAATCTCATCTTCAACGTTGGCAAATGTTTTGTTATCTCTTTTACTAATAAGCTCAATAAGATAACTTATAACTACAATCTGAATAATACAGTATTATTCTTACATCAGCGAGAAATTCATGAGTATTATTTGATGAAACACTGCCTTTACGATACGTCAGTATTATGATAGTATTATATCATGTTCCTGTCCATAGGAATAAAATCTCATTCAATCTGTCAATTTCAATTCAAATTCAATATCTTGAATGTGTCGTCTTTGTAATAATGTAGCCAAAGTGAGTGATGAGATCAACATTTTTAATAATAGTCTTAACAAATTTAATTAATACGTCCATAACTTATAGCCTGTCCTGTGTTCGTTGCCACACAACATTTTATTTATTATTTTATTCTAATCTAAATTGCAATTATCTATTTTAATGATACAAGTATAATATTTTAATGAAAAAAATATTAACTAAATAATAAAAAATGTAATGTAATTTTTATGCAGGTTACTGTAATTTTAAAATTGTAATTTTATTCTTAAATAATAATGCCAAACTCAAGTGGCACATATGTCTATCGAATGCACCCTAGCAATTCGGCGAAAACAGCAACTGCATGGGTGCCTCCGGTGTAGAGGAAAGCCCAGAAGGAGATGGAGGAACGACCTGGACAAGTTTCAAGCACGTTGGGGCAGTACAGCTTTGGATAGGGATGTGTGGGCTCCAAATGGTGAGCCCTTAGCCCAGCAGTGGGCAGAAGCAGTGTAGATGCTACATAAAAAAATATGTTAGTGTATTCCGCCTCTGCTATCTGAGTTTAAATTCTTTGGAGAGCATGTCCTCATAATGTAACGTATGATTGTTATCCGATCTATAATCCTAAATTAATTAATTTGCGTTGCCGATACTCGTACGTATTATTTATACATAGTTAACGTATTTCGTAATGATACGAGGTTGTAGGTAACCTACATACCTGCTATATTTTTTTTAGCAACGAATTTTAATATGAATATGGAAACCACATATTGCCATTGCCCATTTTTTGGTAACAGCACAGCCAACTTAGATAACGGCGAAAAGAACAGATAGCTGAAACTCACAATACACACTTCGCTGGTATGCAATAACCTTACAGCGCCGTAGTGACCTCACGCCAAGAGATGTCTATGTTATACACATGTATCTCTAATAGGTATATGACGTACAGTTCTGCTTAGTTTATTTGGCTTTAATCGAGCTGTCATGTCTCTCTCTTTCTCGCCCCATCTTACCCTATTCGAGAAAGAAAGGTCATAGCTCGCTCAGGGCCAAAGAAACTCAGTCTATTTAATCCGCACAACTCAGCACGAACCAGACCGCAAAAAAGTGCGCCATTCTATACCCAAAGTGTGCCATTTCTCTCTCAGCCCCTAGGGCTGTTCTCTCTGAGGATACTAATATTAAATCACCATGTAAGAAACTCGTACCCTCCGGGGGAGGAGCCCTAAATGCGCCTCTCCGACCCCTACGCCAAAACAAAAAAAACACGCCCACGCCTATTCAGCTTAAAATAACTCTTATATCGAAACATTCAGAGTTGATTTTAGTAAGATAAGGCACTGTAATCACCGCTGTCTCCCGCATAATATGTATAATGGTCTCGTACTTAACCGTTTTTTTTTTGCAAAGCTCGTTTGTGACGTGTTACGCAAATCCAAGATGGCTGCCGTTCTGCTAAAAGAGTAGGTTTTATGAAAATTATTGAAGTTTGTGGAGCGAGAGTGTTTTATTTGCAGTAAAATTGAATCTTGCTTTGAACTCTGCTGTGATTTCCTTTTCCATTAGAAGTTTTTGTTTCTTTTTAGTTTCTTGGACCAGAATATGAGCATGTTTAATAAACAGTTTATGTTGATAAGAGTTTGAGAGATCCAAGATAAAAAGTGGATTTTAATAACTGCTTCGTGGAACGGCAGGAAATGAAGGTTTCAGTGGGTTTACTAACACTTTAAATGCCATATAGTTCACCAGTGACCTCACCCAGACTAAAAAACTATAAGAAAAAAACTTTTTCGAAAATTGGCGTTGAACCGCTTAAAATCTTGAAGATTTTTTTGAAAATACGCTTACATACTCTTGGCGGTAGGTCAACTTCAATAATTTTTCAACTATTCAAAATATTAAAAAGTAAACAACAAAGCGTCACGCCTTTTCCTATACGGGAGGCAGAGGCTCAGTTGCATCGACGTTTAGCAAGTCAATATACATTTCATTTTGCATAGCAGGTGGCTAGCCCACCGCCGCGATGTGTTTCAAAATTGAACAAAGAAGCAGATGTGAGCAGCTTGTATAAATAAACATTATAAAGTATCAAAATGTACCTTTTCGAAATTAATACTGTTTGTTCATCGATAACGAATCAATAGATAGTCGGAGGATCTATTGAAATAATCTATTAAAATATTTGTTTAATGCTATGTGCTTAGTGTAGAACAAAAGCATTTCTAGACTAAATAGTGATGATGATAATGAAATGATGAAATAGGATAGTAAAAACCATATTAAAAGTAACAACAACTTTATTTACCAAACTGCTCTTCAATGTCACAGTGGTTGAATGTTAAGTAATCAAAATATTAAACATTTCTGTCGACCTCTGTGGCGCAGCGGTTGTGGCTCTGCCTACCATGCGAGAGGTCCCGGGTTCGATACCCGGCTGGGGTTAAAAAAAACCCTAGGTCTTGGATGTTTATATATGTGCGACGTCGCTGTTTCTGGTTCCCACGACACTTGGTATCCTAGTAGGGGCCAGAAGCAATGTATGCGCCTGGTCGTAAATATTTATGTTTATGTTTAATAGACATCTTACGTCTCTTACGTCTATTTTTGTGGGAAATGACTAACATTTGAACTCCAACGTTTAAAACGCCACGAGCCAGTATTTGCATACAACTCACGAATACAATAAGCGCTTTAATAGTTTATCTACACATGTATTATAAACCTTCTTTACTGCGTACAAAAACCGCACGTTACGATCAGCATAATGTTAAACTACTTTGTAAAAACTCATTTCTTATCTGAATATTGAACATTACAACCATAATGTTTAAATTTTCTACATATTAAACATTATGGTTACGACATTAAAATTTCGAACTCCGAAGCCCGCCTGCGTGCCGCCCCTACTTTGTCTGTGAAGTTGGTACTACAGAACAAGCTAAACAACTGCAGAGCCACAATGCCGGTTAAACATGCGGTTCCTGAACACATCAAAGAGAGCTTATGATATGTGTGTAGATAAACTAGTGTATGTAACTGTACATAATTAGGCATTATGTAGCAGTCACATAAACTACTATTATTAAGACAAAACCGGTCAAGTGTTAGTCGGAAGGGTTCCGAACTATCCAAGATAAGTCTTAATCGGGTGGCAGAGATTAAAACAACAAAGCCTTTGTTTGGCTGATCTCTGAATGAAGTCACCTTTTTTTTTTTTTTGTTGGAGGGGAAAAAAATGGAATTACCCATGCCCAGGAGTCAGACCTCCCTGCTATGTCCGGGTCCCCACATATTGAGCGGGCATCAGCTCGTGTGTTATACGGACTAGAAACAACCCCTTTGTTTTTAACAGTTGTCTTAATAAGAATTAACTGTGAGCCATGGACTCGGTATATGCTGAAGGCTTTCTACCTGCAATTTGCCCTTTTGGGCGATATATATGTGTATATGATATATATGGGAGGAGTTTGCCTGCTAACCCGATTTTATGAGCGGGCATCAGCTCATAGTCAACGGGCATGATAGCGGCATGTTAGGGGGGCAGATTGCCCCCGCTACTAAGAAGTGGTTATAATTTTTGAGACCTATCCTAATCCTAAACTACTTTATATTTGGGTCATTTAGGGGGGTTCTGACCTCAGTCCGGGAGGTTTAAAGGGGCAGGGGGAGATTGTGTGTTCGTCGAATCAAGACGGCGATCTCACATTTGGTGAATGAAGTCACCAAAGCCACTCTCTTTGTTTTATGTTATAGTACTTACCTAAATATTTATGACTATTATGTGTAGGTGTCTTGTCAGAGTATTATGTTGCTGTAATTTACTACTGTGTGTCGTGTTATATTGTTGTATATTATCTACCTTGCTCTCGTAAGGGATACCTGTAATGATTGTGGACAGGCGGACAGGCGGACTGGCGGACAGGCGGACAGGCGGACTGGCGGACAGGCGGACTGGCGGACAGGCGGACAGGTGGACAGGCGGACAGGCGGACAGGCGGAAAGACGGACAGACAGCGGAGGCTTAGGAATAGGGTTGCGTTTGCACCTTCGGATGCGGAACTCTAATCATTGCCTATATATTTTAAGTCACCATCCCAATACAGAAGCTTCTGTGAAGATAAAAATTTAGCACATTTAATAATATTTTTAGACCTAAAAACAAAAAAGGCCCCTCTTTTGATTGTTTTATTTTGTTAAGTATTGAAATTCAACAAGAAGGGCAAATTTAAAGTAAAATGAAACAAAACATGTTTTGAAGTGACTTACTAGGGTCAATCAACTTTTAAACCAACAATTGTAAAATGGGTCGACAGATTTTTTCATAATAAATCGTGATATGTTTTTTACTTTTAGTCAATACGTTCCTGCTCGAAAACTATTTTATTTACAAATCCTTGAATGGGCGCGTTGTTGATAAGTTAAGAAATAAATCCAGAGTTAAAAAAATAAACCCAGATGCCAATACATTCGTCTACTGAGTTACCATTACTACCTTTCGAATAAAACAGCACTAAAAAGGGTTTTCATAATTATTTATTTAGGCAAAGGATTAGAAAAAAATTAACAACTATATTCTCCCTATTCGGTCTGCAAGGTGAGATTCATTTACGTAAGAAATATTGAAATTATTGTCACTGGCCGTTAACATGAGCGTTTAAAAGTACATTTTTTTTAGTTTCTTCAAAAATAAACAAATTTTAACGGATTTCGACCATCATCATTGGTATACCAGGAATTTGCTTCTCTTTTTTATGTCCTTTATTAAACTACGCATAGGCGTAATAAGTCACTAGAGCAGTTTTCTGGTATCTTTAACAGTGTAACAGGCTTTCTTTATGAGATTAACCTTAATAAATGTTTTAAATTTTTGCATTGGTAATTGTTCAATTCCCTCTGGTACCTAAATAAAAGCCTACAATGCCCCATAAATGAACTATTAACCTTCTGCAACCGAAATCTAGGTACATTCAGTTTATTTTTATTTCTAGTGTTGAAATTATGAATATCGCAATTTTTGACAAAAGTGTAATATTTTTTCGAACGTAGGTACAATAAGTTTTCATATATTTATTGACAAGCCACTGTAAGAATATTGATCTCTTTAAATCGTTGCCGGATAGAATCGCGGGATTTCATATTATATATGGAACGAATTGCTCTCTTCTGTAGCACAAATACCGATTGTATATCTGCGGCTTTACCCCACAACCGAATGACATAGTGACATAATGCTGTGAAAGTAACTGAAATATACTAACTAATCTTGCAGTGGCTTCATCAGTAAACTGTCTAATTTTTCGTGCAACAAAAGCTGGAGAGCTCGGTCATCCAGCTGTAGACGATGTGTGCGAAGCTATGCGAAAATTTCCTTTCCTGTCCCTTGCAACGCTCATTACGTCACTTCCGCTGTAGGTCCGTTTTCGCGCCAAACTATCAACTGCCAGTTTGAACCCGCGATTTTTGGCAATAAATTTAATTTTATATTTTATTGTGCTCGTTAAAATGGAAGCAAAATTAAAATCAATCACCTAACGTTTCCCATTGTGATAATACTGCAGTATATATACTCATTGTTATAGGTTTAAAAATCAAACGGAATCGATTAAACACGTTTTGTTGTAGGTTGTAACCCAGATTGTCGATAGCCGTCAATCGGACACGTTGTGAATGGCGCCTTTGCAAAAATAAAATAAAGTCGTTATAAAGACACTGGTAGTGGGTTCCGTAGGAGCAATTAAGGTGCAAAATTAGGGAAAGAAACTTAGACGCGAGAGGAAGACAATCCGTGGAATTTTCTTAGCGTCAAAACTAACTAACTGACAAACTAACCTGACAGCTTAAAATCCATTTTTGAGAAATGACAAAACGTTAAAGGACACTGCTAAATGATATATAGACGACTGCCCCAGTGATGTCATTAATTGTGCCATGTGATACACAATTCAGAATGGCTGAACATCAGCATTTCATGTTTAAAACATAACAGGAATTTTTCAGGTTTTCACAGTTCTGAAAATAAAATCGTATATCTCATATGAGGGCAGTTGTTTACTTATGAAAGACAGATTAACTAAAAAAAAGGAAAACAATAAAACTCCTTCAATATTATGTATTTTGATAGCCTCTGTAGCGCTGCAGTAGTGGTTCTGCCTACCATGCGAGAGGTCCGGGGTTTGATCCCTGGCTGGGGATAGAGAAAAAATTGAGTTTCTGGTTTCCACGACAGAGGGTATCCTAGTGTGGGGCCAGAAGCAAAGTGTATGCCTGTATAAATGTTTATGATTATTATTACTTATTCATACTTTAACTACGATTTTGCTATAACTTTGATGACGTGTGAATCTGACAGTTGTTTTTGTTTGCAAACGTCACGGGAAAAGCTAACAACTATTAATTATTTAGTTATTTCATAAAAGTTCTACTAAATAAATAAAGACGCAGTAATTTTCTTAATTAATATTTAAATGATATTTGGGCTAGTGAGACATATCTAAAAATGCTAGGGCAGTCTTTAAGTAAAATCCTTTGTTCGTAAGTTGTTTGTAAGTATCGCGTCATATTCGAATGTTTACATTTTCAAATGTAAACTTAGGTATTCAAATGTAAACTTAGGTATTCACAAAGATACATGCTACAAATATACGATTCCGACCATATGAGCCTTATTATACATAATGCGTAATCTATATTTGATCCGCAAAAATACATATTTTTATATAAAATACAGGTATTTATAAACAAAACAAAACATAGCATCACGCCTTTTCCTATACGGGCCGGCAGAGGCATAATTGTACCCAAGTATAGCCACTTATGCAATACTCATCATTATATAATAATAATAATATCTTGGACACTATTTATACACATTCATCTAGCCCTAAACTAGGATTCCCTGTATCTTGGGCACTAGACAACGATACACATACTTACATAAATAAAAATCATACTTAGATAGATAAACAACCATGACTAGGGTACAAACATCCGTTCTCATCAAACAAATATTTGCCCCCACCGGGACTCGAACCCGGGACCCTTGGCTTCGTAGGCAGGGTCTCTGCCGACTCGGCCATTCGGGTCGTCATTATTTATATTACAATGTTTTGTTGTGTCTATTCGGCAAATTCTTCACATGCCTGTATTTCACATTCTCTGGAGATCTTGAAATTGCCATTTGAGCAATTTAAAAACCATGTTAAAGCGACTTTGTCGAAAAAGAGATATTACAATGTTCAAGATTACATAAATGACGGGACTGTATGGGGTTAATCTGGCTCAACAGAAACCTTACTGTTAATAGTTTTGTAATTATTTATTCCTACTTATTAGTTATGATATAATGATATTATAAAATGTGTATTAGTTAAACGCAAGCAATTTTTAAAAGAGATCTAAAAAACTATCTGTGGGAGTTTCTACGCCCTTCTTCTCCCACAGTCGTCCAATGTAGAGAAGTGGCAAAAAATTACGATTGCTAAGTATATGTAAATATCTACAGTAATAAAGACATTTGGAATTTGAATTTGGAATTTTTCACAAGGTTTTCCAACAGCACTCCACCACGCAACTCCGAAATCCTTCTTTAGATACTTTTTGCGCCGCCCGTCACCCGACCGTACCCGATCGGCGGCGTACGTTGGACTAAATAAATATTGCGCCAGCGCCGCGTGAAGTGGTCTTTTTGGCCGCGCTGTGCCCGTGGCCTCGAAACACTGTTATTATTTTGTTTTTGGGAAATTTTCACGTCTCTCTTTGCTGTTGTTTGGTCTGTTACCACGTCTCGGTGGCGGGAAGAAACTGGTTGCCGCTAAAAAAGGAACCGGGAGGCAGTTGCTCAGGTCCGAGGAGACACTTGGGTCCCACAGCCCTCCACGTCCTTCCTGGGTGGTGCAAACGAGCAACAAATCAACGCTAAGATTTCTCACTCGAAAGAGAACCTGTCCAAATACAGTGAAATATATAAAACACACGGGACATTGGCGATATTAACATAAGTTAGACCGCCATTAATTAAGAAAATAGATAAATACGGAATAATAGATCAAACACATAAAAAAATAAAAACTCTATGGCTGCGGCGATGGGCTAGCCCACTGATTAGGTAGTTCCTTCACCATCCCGACCGCTATTTACTTACCTACACACTACCCCCTTATATGCACGAGGCGGGCGAGGGGACGGCCCCTTTACGCGAGCTCGGCTCTGCAAGTCTGCAGCTCGGCAGCTACTTGCGTGACCGGTTACATAACACTGTGTACAGGGTGATCTGTAAATTAGCGAACCGGTACGCTATTTTTCATTTTCGTCATGCATTTTTTCATAGTGGGTGGCAGTGGCGCAGTTGTGGCCAAGATTAACCCGTAGTTCAAAACTGATAAACATAAACATAAACATTTACATACATGCACATACATTTTTTCTGGCCCCACATTAAGATACCCTGTATCGTGGGACCCAGAAACAGTGACGTCACACACACATAAACATACAAGGCGTGGAGTTTTTTTTTCTGTACCCCAGCCAGGGATCAAACCCGGAACCTCTCGCATGGTAGGCAGAGCCTCAACCCAGCGCCACAGAGGTCGTCCTCGTGACTTCATCATTTCTTTATATTAAAGTACGAGTTTTGTACTACTGGCTACCGCACCCAAATTATTACAAAAGAAATATATATGTATAAAAATAGTGTACAAAAGCGAGCGTAAAAACCTACACACATAGTGAAAGTACCATGTAGTGTCATAGTATGTCTTTCCCCGCTCAACAATCTACATCTTCTTATCCTACCATGGCTCGCTGAAAGAAATCTCTAATTCTCTAATAAATAAGTTTAGTAATTAAGAAATAATGAAATCTGGAACACATGCTACTGAGACAGAGATAAAGATACATTCATGACTAAAAAAATCGTATGAAATACACCCTGTATATTAGCAACGCAGCTTCTGCAAAACGATTTCGCAGGCTGCAAGACCTCGTTCTCTTGCATGCTTTAAAAAAAGAACAAAATGTTACAAAATAATCGCAAACCGGCTCTTTAGTTATTTTGTAACTGGCCAACACGATATTCGATTTTTGAAAAGGGGGTGGGGTTAAGGCGGTGCTCCAAATAGTTTAGTTGATCTCTTGATAAGATCGCATCACCATTTGGGTCAATTAAAAAAAAAACATTTCGCGCGCAGTGAAGTTAAAAACGCTATAGACGGAAGTGCAGACCACAAAAAAATACTTGTTGACATATTTGTTTGTACTTTGTAGAGACGCATGCCATCTGGCCGATGTACGGAGTTACGCAAAATGAGGAGAATCGTACAATACCTGGACAATTGCTGGTGTACAGACGATGTTTCTTTATTTTCGGCTTATTGCTGCCTGTTGCCGGAGAGTCTGTTGTGACGGCTGCGTGAATTATTCGTCGGGCATTGACGGTGGGTAGTGCTGAAGTTATGAATTTGTGTAACTGTTATAACTAGTGGTTCTGTGAGAACAGTAGACCTCGCTTGTTTAAAATTGCAAGCTTTTAGGTCTGCTAGAAGTACGTTAGAATTTTGATGATCGATGATGAGTCAGTCAGTGACAAAATTAAAAAACTTTGAAAGACTGTCGTTTCCAATCTATTGGTTCACATTGACTGAACTTTGGGAATTTGCCTATTAAAATTATGGCGTATTATATTACTCACAGGAAATTCAGGTGTCTTTATCTGAAACAGGGAGGTCGAAAATACGGGGTATTTTCGACCGAAGTGCTTCGTCCTCCACTCCCCTTTTTTGGATTTTTCAAAATGTGAACTTCTCCCCTTTTCCCCTCTATTCCCCCACAATCAATAATCGCGATCGACAAAAAAATCAAGGAACTTGTGTGCCAATTTTTGATCAAAATCGGTTGAAAAATGCGACACTGTAGGCGAGAACAGACAGACATGGACGCTTCGCTCGCTCGGTCAACTAAAATGCTGTACAGACTCTAACAATTCATCATTTTTTTTCTTATTTTGTCATTATTTATATTTTCTTACATTGTGGGTGACGTTTGTGATAATGCGGCTCTACATGGGTCGGGCCATAAGTTTTGTCACATACCACAAATTTCGAATTTGGAACGCAAACCATAAATTTATGGGCGTTCGAAATACAAATATCTTACGATACTTTTCATAGGTTTCCTGTAATTTTATTTATTTTCAAAAATGGAGTGGACCAGAAAAGTCGATAGAGTCGCGGTAATTGCATTGCATTACTGCGGTCACGCGTCAACTGAGATTTACAAGCTGCTGATTTTTTTAAAAATAATATTGAGGTTCATTTATCGTAATATAAAACGATTCAGGGAAGATCAAGATTAGAAGATAAGCAGAGCAGAGGGCATACTGTTCGGACTCTAGCAGTGATCAGAGCAGTGAAGGCGCGAATACGAAGGAATCCCGTTCGGAAGCAAAAACTGTTGGCTCTCCAGCTGAGGTTGAGTAGAACTACAGTTAAAAGGGTATTGAATGAAGACCTTGGACGCCGAACTAACCGGAAAAAAACTGCACATTTGCTTAAATCACGGCTGAAGAAAATCAGGCTCGATAGATCCTGAGTCTTACTAAAGCGATACGCGGGAAAAAAATGCCGCGAAATCCTTTTTTCGAACGTTTTTTTTTATGTGGAGGAAATCATTAACAAACCGAATTGTAGAATGTTTGCGAATAACAGTGAAGAGGCAAGCACATGTATCCCACGTGTTCAGCGTGGTCAGTATCCTTCGTCATTCAGGGTTTGGCTTGGGGTTTCCTATTCGGGCCCAACTAATGTGTATTTTTATGAAAAAATAGTTAAAACAAGTGAATTCGTGTACGAAAACTTAGTCCTAACCAACCTCTTAAAACCTTTTTCACATATATTGTTCAAAAGCACTGGATCAGCGCCTTCTCATAAGGCAAAAAGCAATCAAAATTGGCTCTCCTCCAACCGACTTCATCAAACGCGAGGACTGGCCCTGCTCGAGTCCAGACTTAAATCCATTGGATTATAGAATATTGCAGTATTTAGAGGAGAACGTCTGAGCTAAACTTCATTGCAGTCCGTCCGTCCGTCCGTCCATATATCAGAGCAACTTTATGCAGAAACTATTAAGACCGCACAGTTGAAGCTTGGTATGTAGATGTATTCTGTGAACCGCTTTTTATATAAAAACCTATATGTGCGGGGTGTCTATAGATAGGTGGAAAATGACGATGAGGATCCTGAATGCATTTTTCCTCAAAGTAAATCGTTAAAGTGACAGACCCTTCCAAAGTGGAAAAGTATGTGTGTGTGTGTTTCCCCTCTAATATTTAAAGTAAGAGAGTGAAAGATCTATGAAAAATATATGCTGTGTATCTTAATATAAACTTTCAACTGAAATTGGTGAAAATAAAATAAGCTGTTTTTAAATATAAAACATTTATTAAAAAAAAACGCAAGATAAACAAACACTTTGAAAACAAAGTTACATCACAAACATCCAGTCAGATATTACTTGCTACAACAGAAACCTTCATGGGCGAGTCAAAATCACCTATATTTCCCACAGTTTTTCCCGCCTTTTTCTCTCTACCACCAGACAACACGAAGGCTCGGATAAAAGGGTCCGTTTAAATATTCACGGGACGCACTCTCAAACCGTACCCGTGCCTGGCCCCACGGTCGGTGGCCCGCCCACCTTGTGACTAATTAGTGCGCTGATAAAATCCTTTTTGCGTGGGACGAGAAGGGATGTTTAGGTTAGTGTTGCTATGTCTGCACGACTGTAGATATAGGTTGAAACTAAATTAAATTATATTTGTAATTTATAAGTAAAAAGTTATTAAAACTACACACACACACACACAACACACTACTAACTTTCTACATACAAGCACCTTCTCCAACACACGTATATAGGTATATTCAACTCACACAAACTCTAACATTTATATAAAGTTTAGTAAGAAATATATAGCTAAATAAATAATTACGTTAAAGATACCTAAATTATACTACTACCTTGGCTAGGTGTGTATTATTAAGTGAGCTAATTTATTGAAGTACTCTCTAACTCTAAGTGTGCTCAGCTCATAAATCTAAATTATCCACGGCCTAGTCGGTGGATTGGTCATGGATTGGTCAGCAATGGTTGAATTTCACGAAATATAATAATAATGTATGATATATATATATATATATATATATATATAATAATCTATATGGTATAATGGGTTTCACGCTTGCTTCTCACACAGGAGATCCAGGTTCGATTCCTGACCATGTCGTACCAATGAGATAATTAATTTATCATAAGTATGTACATTATACGGACGTTCTAACATTGATGGAAAACTTCTTGAGGAAACCTTCATTACTCCATAGCTGCGGCGATGGGCTAGCCCCCTGTCACGCAAAATGGAGTATTGAATAAATTGCTCAAAGTTGGCTTAAGTGTGCCTCTGCCACCCCGTATGGGAAAAGACGTGACACTATCTTATGTTATGTTGTTTATAACAATGTAGCCCATTAATATCCCCACCGAGGGGTACGGCCCTTTACCCGGATTCTAGTAAGATTGAGCCGTACTCCTTCGCTGCGCTCGCCCCCTTTAGTCTTCAACTAAGCTACCGCAGTGTTTTGCCCCAAAATATTTCATCGTTCAATGAAAGTTCTAATTCCAGCATGGTTGACGATATCGTGATATAGCCAATTCTACGATATAGTTACGACAAATACAGGAGAGAGAGGCAACACTTCGCTCAGGCGTCAAGAGACCTTTCGGAATCTGTACTACTGTAAAGGCATGTCTATACATACCTTATACCTAGTACCTATACTATTAAAGGTACATGTTTACAGGCAGAATCCACGCTTCTCCCTCAAAGGCTGATTCGCCTTTGCTTTGCAAAAAGGCTCATGAATAGCGAATAGCCGCTAATAGCATACAGACCGCGACCCATCGTATTGGCGACAAGCGGTAAACCTATTTACACCCTTACGTAACTTTAAAGGATCATTTTAAAACCCCTAGCAACAAAGGAGCCTAGTCTATGATTACAGTACAAAATACTTGTTTTGTTATTTTGATCTGCTTTCATAGTAAAATAAAAAGTTATCGACGGTCAAAGTTTTCCTACTGGTGCCGAATAGTGTAGTTGTCCCAGTTGGTTGGTTAAATCAACGCTTAACTGACTCTCCCGACCGTTAATTAAATATTGACGTTTAACCAAGTCACTAGCATTTTGATTTCAATAAAGCATCGTCGAAAACGTTTAACAATCTGTTTTACCGAAATCCGGCGTGTTGGAAATAAAGATGGCGTCACGGCAACAGCTGATTTGCACAGCTTATATCAGGGCAAAACATTGCGGTAGCTTAGGTGAACGGTAAAGGGGGTGAGCGAAGCGAAGCGAAGATAATTTAAGAACAACTAAACATACTTAAACATAAACTAAAGTACACATAAAAAAATATTTATATTGTTGTCTTGTTGCCTAGTTTTTCGTTCACTCACTTGTCTGACGCAATTTTAGTGACTTGGTTAAAGGTCGGTATTTAATTAACGGTCAAGAGAGTTAGTTAAGTGTTTGATTTAACCAACTAACTGCGACATAGTTACCGTAGTTTCCACCCGCGATCAGACCACTGCGGGGGTGAGCCCGGGGGGGCGCGGGCGGCGGGGCATCGATCGCCGCCCGCGCCGATTACCTATCCGTAGGATGCAGTTGTTTTCAAATATTGGGTGGTATATTTCTTACTAGAAAAGTTAAAAATATATATTTTGTGTGCAACTTTTTATTGTTCTACTGGTGGTTCTGAAACAGGTTGTTTAATATAACTTGGGGTTTTTAAACCACCCTGTATATCCTTGGGACCGAGTGGTAGTTTTTTTTTCCGTAGACCTAGGATTTTATAATCAACCCTTATTTATCAGACTAGGTAAGTAAGATATATATGTCACCGTAAGATAGTCAAAACCGTTAGTGAATAAACTAACGTTTTTTTCTCGTAAGTTGATGTAGCGTACTGCTTACTACATGACGCGATAGTTGATCAACAAACGGTTAAAACCGTTAAATGGCAAACTGGTTTAAACTTGAATTGGAAACGAATCACCAGGGCAAACACTGCGGTAGATTAGGTGAAGATTAGAGGGGGCGAGCGCAGCGAAGCCCTCTAAAAGTCTTCGTGTTTGGTTGAGATGTAAGAACAAAAGAAACGTAAATTCTAAATCCTGTCGGTCTGGTTTACTATCTGTCGATAGTTGATCAACTAGCGCGTTAGTTTATCAACTAAGGGTGTTGACTATCTTCCGGTGACATATACATTATACTGAAGTTCTAACGGTGATAGATAACTGACAATATGTTTGTAGGTATTTCAATATAATTGGCATTCATAGTCGATTTCGCTCGTTACTAATCTATATGCAAATGAAGTAACAAATAATAAAAGTAAACTCAGCCTTGTTCGAGAGAAAAAGTGAACGGACATTTCCTATTTCCTTTTATGGCATTTTTAATGGGTTTATTTTATGGCCGTTAACTGCGGTCTGGTGTACACTAGAGTACGCTGGAGCTATGGCACGCGCGATCCGAATAATGCTATTGAATTACTTACAAATTGCTTAGTTGCCTTAGCTATAGTATAACTAATTCTGTACATAGTTATTTTATTCACGTGATTATAAGTTTTTTATGAATGATGTCAACCCACAATTGTTGCATAATACTGAGTTGTAACTGTTGATGAGAAATAACTACCAAGTCTCAAAATAATATCATTCGAAAGCTCGTAACATATGTACTTAGTTTAAATAAGTTGCGTCAAGGTTAAGGTAAGTAGGTTATCAGGGCAAAATACTGCGGTAGCTTAGGTGAAGGGTAAAGGGGGTGAGCGAAGCGAAGCCCCCTTTATCCTTCGTGTTAGGTTGAATATGTAAGAACAACAAAAATATTTAAAACATAAACTTACACAAAACATAAAAAGAAGTTTGGTGATCATTTATCCAAACACAATTTGGTGGACATTTATTCATTCTGACAGTCATTTTGAATTTATTGGTAGTAAAATAGGTGCGTTTTTGGTAATCGTTTACACATAAACCGTAAAAATTTGCAAGTTATATTTATAACTTTTTTGTTAATTCAAGTTTAAAGTAGCAATTCTGGAGGATTTTTCAAAAAAGTAAAAAAAATATTAAAATAAACAAATCCGTTAGGCCAAAACTTTTTTTTTGTGGACTTAAAAGATAGCAAATGAGCCCTTCTATCTGCCATTTTAAGTTGGCAAACGATGCACCAAACACGTATATTAAGAAAAATCATCATCAGAATAAAAAAATCCGATGAATTGAGAACCTCCTTCTTTTCTGAAATCGGTTAGAAATAAATATCTTCGATATAAATATTAAATAAAATAGCTTTAGCCCGCGACTTCGTCTGCGTAGTTACACATTTCGGTCATTTTTTTACGGTTGTGTGAGTGTCCAAGTTCTTTTTTGTCCTTGTGTGTCAAAATATGCGACATAAGCGACAGTTTTGTTAGCGTTGACTTGAAAGTACATTTTTTTCACAATTACAAATTTGAATAAAAGGAAAAGGGTTTGAACAATTTTGTATGGAGACTGGCATACCCACGTTCCTTCTTCACGTATTCACAATTTCTTAATTTTTAGGGTTCCGTACCCGAAGGGTGCCAAAAGGGACCCTATTACTAAGCCTCCGCTGCCCGTTCGTCCGTCTGTCACCAGGCTGTATCTCATGAACCGTGACAGTAAGACAAATGAAAAATTCTCAGATGATGTATTTCTTTTGCCGCTATAACAATAAATACTAAAAAACAGAATAAAATAAATATTTAAAGGAGCATACAACAATTCTTTCAATACCACATACAAACTTATGAATGCACCTAGCTGGTTACGTGCATGGAGTGTGAAAGTAGCCGCACCAATAACTTTGTAAACAACATTTTTCTACGTAAAATCCAAACTAATCACTCCACACCATCTCTACCATTGTACGGTGGTACGGAACCCTTCGTGCGCGAGTTAGACTCGCACTTGACCGTTTTTTAACTCTATCGATAGACACCGGTTTCATCTCTGGCTGCTAATATCAAGATTTTTCAAAATGGCAGACAGAATATGCTATTATACATGTTAATGCTCTTTGCTGAATTTGCTTGATACTCCCATGGAATCAAACCCTACAATTTGCTTGATACTCCCATGGAATCAAACCCTACAATGAACTCCCCGTTGCCCATGCGAGAATCATGAAATAAAATAAATTGTGCAGGCCACCCTGTTACTAACTGTCTCGCACGATACTTTCGGTGTTGTTATTTAAATAATAGTTTGTGGATATTCGTGTGCAGGCGTTTAGGAGACGTTTTAAGAAGTTCTTAGATAAAGTATACAGTGTCTAACAGAAAGGGAGTTACAAGCCGAAAGGTGGTTCTAAGGGACATCATTCTGAACAACCTTTACTATGGAACCGACGTGATCAGAGCAACTTTATTTTTCTTATCTCAGTACATTCCGGACCTAGCGCTCACCTGAGTTATATGGTGGTGTTGAAAATAAAGTTGCTCTCATCAATGTCACATATGGTAGAAGCGTGTATAGTGCTTTTCTCAAAAATAAAACCATGTATGTTTATTGTAAATATTTTATTTTATTCTTCTTTTTCTTCTGTAAGTATCGAAATCCTAATTCCTAATTAGTATGAAAATCGTAAAAAATACGAATGAACTGAGTTTTCCGCCATTTTACATCGTGAAATATAAGTGCAAATCGGACACGTCAACCTCTATGGTGCCTCCTTTTTATTAAAGGCCCTTAACTGCCAATAACCTACTCAGCTTATATTTGAAAAAAAAAGTTCTATTTTTAATAGTAGTTTATGTGACTGCTGCATAATGGAAGGCATTAAAACTCGAGAGTGGGTTTATGAAACGAGCCGAAGGCGAGTTTCATAATAATATCACTCGAGAGTTTAAATGCCTAATTATGTACAGTTACATACACTAGTTTATCTACACACATATCATAAGCTCTCTTTGATGTGTTCAGGAACCGCATGTTTGACCGGCATTGTGGTTCTGCAATTGTTTAGCTTGTTCTTTAGTACCAACTTCACGCAGACGGGCGTCGGCGGCGTTCGAAATTTGAATGTCAGTACCAACTTCACAGACAAACTAGGGACGGCACGCGGGTGGGCGTCGGCGTTCGAAATTTGAATGTCATTATATGTAGAAAAACTACACATAATGACCATAATGTGTAGTTTTCCAGATACGAAAAGAGTTTTTACCAAGTAGTTTAACATAATGCTGATCGTAACGTGCGGTTTTTGAACGCAGTAAAGAGGGTTTATGATACGTGTGTAGATAAATATTATTATATGTAATGGGGTTTCATATACTTTAAAGCTGGAGGTTTCTAGTCGCCTCTTTGCCTCCAGCATCTTAAACATTGAGGTGACGGAATTCAAATTGAGTTCTATATTTCCCTATATCTTATATATGTGTTAGTTTAAGATTTGACATTCTCCAAATGTAACCTATGTGTTTTTTATGGAAATAAACTCTTTTTGAAGTTTTTTGATTTTTTTTTAATTTACTGGACACTTTTGCGTTTTCCTGGACACTTCTAAAACTATCCAGGATGAGTCTCTTTCGGATTCTATCTTCACAGATGTTATGGGAACATTTCATACTATCTTTGAGGAAAAACACTTTCATTATATTATTTACTTGTAGCCTACCACTGTCACTGCTTTCAAATTTATCCCTTTCATCTTGGGTTTGCTGGAAGAAATGGCTTGTTAGAGATTAAAGCCTTTGTAAATATCTTATCTTTCTGCGTCTAATGTGAATTAATTTTCATGCGCAATAAAAATATGTGAATATATACGAAGCCATACAGGATATAACATCAATCTATTTGTTACCGATGTAGAGCCACTATTTTTACTTCTCCATATAAAATGGTTTGCAATTTATACCATTGCAACCATTTTATATGTTGCAATGGTACAACATATAAAATGGTTGCCGTGGACTGTTCAGGAACGACGATGGTAGGATCACATCTGCCCTAAGTCGTTTGGATTCACATTGCCATCGTTTGCAATGGCATCTTGCAGGTGGACGTAATTCTCTGCACGCAACTTGCTTTGATTTAGCGCTATGAACCTCAGGCGCTCACTCTCCATCTTCAAGTACATGTCTGCCAAAAATTGAGACAGAAGTACCCTACACCGCAGCGGTCTTAGGTTTAGGAATCCAAGCCCGTCGACCTTAAAATGGGTCTTAACCGTTGCTACTTCACCTTGCATCACGTAAATCACCTCGTACCGAGTGCGTCGGAACGGGTTTAGTAATTTTGGAAGGAAACTGTGAAAAATAAAGTTGTTAATTTTAAATCAGTTCCCTAATGAGAAGCTCAGAAGGGTGTCCCAAATAACCACTCTAAAATTGCAATACTTAGCCGGTCAACACCTGGACTTGGTTATAGTTTAGACTCGCGAAGGTTAGCAATTCTTTCAAGGGTCAATGCATTCTCTACTACAACAAGATACCTCTGGAGATCTTAAAATTGCCATTTGAGCAATTTAAAAACCATGTTAAATCGACTTTGTCGAAAAATAGATATTACAATGTTCAAGATTACCTAAATAATGGGACTGTATGGGGTTAATCTGGCATTCTGGCCCAACACAGACCTTGCTGTTAATAATTTTGTAATTATTTATTCCTAAATTAATATTTCCTATTATTTTTAATAAGATAATTATATATATATTTTGTATAAGTTAAGCATATGCAATTTTTTAAAGAGAGCTAAAAATCAATCTGTGGGAGTTTCTACGCCCTTCTTCTCCCACAGTGGTCCAATGTAGAGAAGTGGCAAAAATTGACGATTGCGAAGAATATGTATATGTGTATATATATAAATATATATATAATAATAAAGACATTTGTAATTTGGAATTTGGAATGATGAGGCATCGCGATTTTGAACCTTACGCCATAGTGACAACATTTAAAACCTTTAAAAGTAGTTGAACGTATACTTATATATGTTTCCAGCGACCAAGGTTAATCGCGATATATAAAAAAATCTAACTTAGGTTCTTCGACATGCGACGTTTTCAGGGACATTAGGTCCCACAATATCACCGCTCGATAAGATGGCGGATATCGAGTTATTCTCATACAAATTCATTAGCTATACAGCGTCGATATCCTTAAATCGGGTGCGCAATAATCAACCCTCCTCTCTGTCAAAGAAACATTCGAATATTTGTTCTTATTTATTTATTTTGTTAGATTGTTATTGTGAGACATCTTATTGGCACTTATGGATACGATGTTATTTTATTGTCATTCGATTAGATAATTTTTATAGCGTATATTGTGTAGTAAAAAAAAATATGACGAAAATTTAAAACGTTACATCCCCGTAGAGTTTCTTGGTGCTATCTTCTCTGACGGGCGTATTTCCGAAGCACTGGTAGAGTTAATGTAGTTTCCTTTTCCTGTGCGAGATTCAGCCATGAATCACCACTTGAAGGGGAAATTTCCTTTTTCAAACTCAACCCATAATCAGTTATGAACTCATTAGTTTAGTTGATCATATTTGTTTTTTTTCCATGTATATGAGACTTAAGTAAGTGTTTAAATCCCTGCCCCTGCGAAATACCTCATAACATCACAATTCTATATCACCATACCTAAATGTCGCTGCCTTTAATAACTTTGAGATGGCTCAGTCGGTTTCGCAATCTTGAAATTCCGGGTTCGATTCCCAGTTTTTTTTCTTGTACGATGGTACGGAACCCTTCGTTTGCAAGTCCGACGCGCACTTGAATGACTTTTTAAGTCGGTTTTCATTTGCTTGGTCTGTTTCGTCCAAGACATGCTAGCCAGCATCACGCAAAATAAAAAGCTGTAATGCATCAAAACGGGTTGCCCAAAAAACCTGTTCCAATTTCCAAACGTTATATTTTAGGGCGTTTGCAGCATCTGAGGCATGCGGAACGCAAACCCAGGGCTGCAGGTCGCAGAAAAACCAGTTTGCAAACAAGTTTCAGAACGCACCATTGTTGCGCCCGGTGTAACTTACACGCGATGACTTTTGTCCGCCAAGAGAATGGCTTTGAAAAGGATCTCCGAACATTTTGAGATGAAATACTCGCAGATGTGTTGCGAAAACGAGTTTTTTAACCCGTTGCCTGTTATCTGTATACTCTGATTGTGTTATTGTACAGTCGGCCGTATATTGTGTTAGTTACAGCCATGCTGGAATGCTACTGCATCAGTCAATCAACGTCAACGACGCGTCGTCGCACGGCATAACTCTGAGTGACCGTCAATTTTTTTGTCGTCATTGTGAACCTGCGCCTAAATGTGGGTGCTAGTCATCTCACCACCACACTGATTTTTTTTATAACGATTAAATGTACATAAAATCAAATCCGGTACGAATTTGTAGAAAGAAAAATGTGATAAAAACATTTTGAGATAATATCGCGAGACGTTTCTATCGAGCAAAAATAGCCAAATTACGTTAACATGTTCACGAATGCAAGCTCACGCTCATGATCAACAAGCTAGTGTAAATAAACAACTGCTTTAACACCACTCTTTTGCGTAACTTGGGATTTACAAAAGACTGATTTGGCCTAATACGTTGCCTTAACCGCGTAATGCCTGGTAATCCATATATGTTTTATATTTGAACTTTATTACCAAGCTATAAGGTTGAAAATCGCGAACCATTTCGGGTAAAGGCCATGCATTGAGGGGTTAAGTTTATGTAATTCTGATGAAATGCGGCGTCCGTGGCCTAGAGGTGTTCACAGATCGGGAACGATCGTGTGGGTAGCAACATCTAGCCGAGACGGGTACTGGATGGGTGTCCGTTCTATGTGGCATTTTTTTCGTACGCTTCCGTGTTTTGGATGACTCGTTAAAGGTTTCGGCTACTATCGCTTCTCGGTGCTATCCTCCAACCCTTCCATCAACCCGCACTGAGCCAGCGTGGTGAAGTATGGCTCAGGCTTACTCGTATTGGAGTAAAGGACCCTGCCCCTCAGTGGGGACATTAATAAAAAAAAACATACTCCACCAGCTTAACGAGTCATCCAAAACACGGAAGCGTACGAAACAAATGCCACATAGAACGGACACCCATCCGTTTTTCGACCACTACCACGTAGCGATAGTAGCCGGGGCCCTACAACTTAACGTGTCATCCGAAACACTGAAATGTCCGGTAATGTACTTAGGATAAATTAATTATCTCATTGGTACGGTTTCGAACCTGCATCTCCTGTGTGAGAAGCAAGCGTGAAACCGAAGAGAGGCGGAGCTCTTCAATTGCTTTGGAATATATTTCTAAAAGCAATTTAAATTTCTACATTTTAGAATGAAATGCTAAGGCATCAGTGGCCGGTTTTGAGGTCACAGTCAAGTCGAAGTCAAAATTTATTTATTACTGTTTGTACTACATTTACATAAACTTAGCAAACGTCATTTGCCTCTTCGATGAACATAGTCTACGGTGAACGTGGAGGTTCTACTCATGTTCTACTACAATCTACTCTACAATCATAATAATAATAATACCTTGGACCCTATTTACACACATTGATCTAGCCCCAAACTAGGATTCCCTGTATCTTTGGTACCAGACAACGATGACATACTCATATAGATAAATATTATACTTAGATAGACAAACAACCATGACTAGGGTACAAACATCCGTTCTCATCAAACAAATATTTGCCCCCACCGGGACTCCAACCCGGGACCCTTGGCTTCGTAGGCAGGGTCACTGCCGACTCGGCCATTCGGGTCGTTATGTTGCGACGCCTTATCCAGTAGGTATGACTCGCTAAAGCTAGCTCTGCCACACAACATGGCCGCGCCCGACCAAGCCAACATTTTTTACTCCATTTTCAGTCAAGATAACGTTGTGCTGAGCAAACATATGAAGAGTTACTATCGCCGCGATCTAACTTGCACTAAATCACTCTACATAAGGGGAAGCAACGTCGTATTTACTCGCAAACGGCCAAAATAAATGTTTTTTATTACATAATGCGAATTTTCTCTGAGACTTTATATACCGCACCCCAAACTCCGCCTTGCGACCTTTGAATTTAAGCACAATTTCGTATGAACGATATGTAGGCCTTTGCTGATTAGCGATTCGTTTGGAATTTAGACGTTATTTCATGGGAGGTAGGGTGTGTTTTTGTTAGTCTACAGTCCAGGGCAGATGGGCTAGGTAAAAGGGTTTGGTGCTAAATTTTAAGTAGGGGATTTGGAAAGCCGCGGCGCTGTAGCTTTCGCCGCTTCTCCACAATTACAGAGCCGTGTATGAATATGAAACAATGCTTAGGAAATTACATTTTTCGAGCGAAAAAACTGCCTAATTATACATTTTCTCTTGACAGGGTTTGAGGAATCGAATTGAATCTATAAATTTAATAACGATCTGCGTGACACAAAAATAAAAAATATGTTCGATGCCTACTCACAATAAGTAGTAGTATGACGTCCCGAATGGCCGAGACGTCAGTGACCCTGCCTACGAACCCAAGGATCCCGGGTTCGAGTCCCGGTGGAGGCAAATATTTTTTTGATGAGAACGGATGTTTTTGTGGTTGTTTGTCTATCTAAGTATAATATTTATCTATATATGTATGTGTATCGTTGTCTAGTACCCAAGATACAGGGAATCCTAGTTTGGGGCTAGATCAATGTGCGTAAATAGTGTCCAAGGTTATTAGACTGTATCAGACAAATGGAAAAATCGGACAATAAAATTCTAACTATGTGGTAAATAATAAAAAATAAAACTGGTAAAACAAACAATACCAAGGTAAAAAATATATAAACTTATATACCTATAAACAATGAAATCGAGAAATGTCCTAATAAAATAGCTAATAAATTTAACGAATATTTTTTTCGATAGGTGAAATTGGAGAAAATAACATTGCCCAAGGGCGTCCAGTAATAAATCCCCCAGCTTCCTCAAGTTACTATCGAACCATCTGAATCATGACCCACCATAAGCTTATTTTGCTAAACCCCTTAAATGCAAGTAGGTCGAAATTCGCTTGAAGGTTTATTTCCTTGGTAACGAACTTGTTATCATTTGATTAGTCACTGACATTACGATAGATCTTACAAGTTTGAAAGTTTCAAACGAATTATCAGGCAAAAGGGTCATGATTCAGTTGGTTCGATTGTACCTTTGTCCAGTTGACAGTAAAGAAATCCTAAACATAATACGACCCGTATGGCCTAGTCGGCAGTGACCCTGCCTACAAAGCCAAGGGTCCCGGGTTCGAGTCCCGGTGGGGGCAAATATGTGTTTGATGAGAACGGATGTTTGTACCCAGTCATGGTTGTTTATCTATCTAAGCATAATATTTATCTATATAAGTATGTGTATCGTTGTCTAGTACCCAAGATACAGGGAATCCTAGTTTGGGGCTAGATCAATGTGTGTAAATAGTGTCCAAGGTATTATTATTATTATTATTATTATTATTATTATTATAAAGACAATTCAAAACAAACACAGCCATGGAATAGATGAGATACCCCCAATTTTGATTAAACAATGCGCAGAAGAACTATGCGCACCACTAGCAACTCTAATAAACCAAATCTTCGAAGAAGGAATATTTCCAGATCAATTAAAAATTTCCCTAGTTAAACCACTTCATAAAAAAGATGACAAAATGACCTCTAGCAACTACAGACCGATAGCCCTGTTACCTTGTTTTTCTAAAATATACGAATAAGCAATGTGCAAAATTTGTATAATTTCAAAATGAAAAAAAATGACATCTTTGATGAGAGTTTTGAAAAAATAGATCCACAACTCTTGCTGTTTACAAATATATACAAATGGCAATGCAACACATAAACGATAAAAAATACGCCCTAGGCCTTCTCCTAGATATGACAAAAGCGTATGACAAAGTATTGAACAAAATCTTACTGGATAAAATCTATAATTCTGGCATTCGAGGGCAAGCACACCAATGGTTCCAATCTTACCTTCAAAACGGAAAACAAACTGTGCAAATAGAATACCTAAATAAAGAAAAAAATAACATAGAACTCATACGATCCGACGAAAAACAGCAAAATAATTCAATAACCCAAGGAAGTGTACTAGGATGTGTGCTCTTCCTTATCTACATAAATGACTTGCCAAAGGTGCTCAATAGTGACATAACTCAACCTGTATTATTTGCAGATGATGTATCCATACCTACTCCTGAAGTTAGATAAAAATTCAGACCCAACAAATGAAATGGTAAATACTATTTCGCTAGCTTCGTGATAATCTAGAAATTAACTTAAAAAAAAGCAAAAATAATAGAATTTAGACCACTTAATAAACCACCATCAAATATTGCAAAAAAAAATTGAAAACAACACTATAGAACAAGTACACACATTTAACTTATTAGGCATACAAATCGATGCAAACCTAAATTGGAAAGACCACGTAAACCACGTAAAAGCCAAATTATCCAAATTTATCTACGCTCTATTCCACTTAAAACAAAGCACAAATACTGAAACTGCATTAACAGCATTCTATGCCTACGCATACTCCTACTTGAAGTAAGTATGGAGTAATGCTATGAGCTATGGGGGAACAGTGTGCCTGCAAAACAAATATTTATTATTCGAAAGAAAATGGTCAGAATACTTGCAAAAATTAATAACAAACAAAGCTGTAAGCCCTACTTCCAAATATATCAATTAATGACACTTCCTGCCTTGATGAAAAAGTTCCAGTGACATAGCACCAAATTATTCCTAAACGGGAAAGGCTAGCTTAATGACACCGTCTGCAATATTGAAGTACATTTAACAGCGCATGAGAATATTACCAATTAAAAACGTAAATATTGTGTTCAAATTTTAAATGAAATGTTTTAAAAAATTGGGTTTTTGTTTTTCGGCATTTTGTGGGTGGAACTTTTTCATTGCTCGTCAGTGTATATATTCGATACATGTTTATTCGTATTTAACAACCGCCGAATATTTCCCCAAGTAAAAGACACACATAATTTTAATACAAGACATAAAGAAAGATTAAATTTACCACAATCCCGAATAAAAATGCTCAATTGTAGCCCGTTCTACATGGCAATTAGACTGTTTAACAAATTACCAATTGATATTAAAAATATAGGAAACCAGCAACTACTTAGAAAAAGGCTTAAACAATACCTTATTAATATGTGTCCGTACACAATTGAGGATTGTCTTCAATAAATTGTAAACGTAGCTATAAGTATTAAATTGTAATTAGATAAGATTTAATAACATTCCATTCGATAAGTGTTTTTGCATTACCCGAAAAGGGTCCATAATAGAGACTGTTATCTAATTTTAAGACCTTATTTATACATTATGGTGCAATAAAGTTTTGATTTGATTTGATTAGTTATATTCAGAGGTCGGAGTAGGTAGATCGATTTCATATACTTGCGTCAAGATATTATAACATGGACATGCCATTTTATCCATAATGTGCTGGAAGTACCGGAAAAAGTTCCGGGATTGGAATTATGGAATAAAATAAAATAAGAAACAAAAATAAATTAATTTTAATCCTCAGGTATTTTTGTATAAAATAAAATACTGATTTCTTTCACCATTAGCTAACACTGGCAGCGTAGATTGATATTATTAATACGTTTTTCACCTTAAACACAAATTCATGCTAATTTCAAAATTCCGGAACAAACATTACAATAAATATGAAGTTCCGGTATTTTGGAGGCATATCCATATTATCCTCTACGTTAGACGTCAACGACCTAAAATCAATCTACCTACTCCGACCTCTGGTTATATTATACTGACACGCAGACAGATTCCAAAGGAGTCAGAACAAACCTATCGTCGGATTTCAGTTTGCTTTGCTCTTGGTCAGTTCGTTTTCACTCCTTCAGATTATTCGGAATTTGATACACCTATGTCGATTCTACAGACTTCTGCAGTAACCTGGGTGAAACAACTTTACTCCGTGATTGCATAACACGGAGGAGTTCAAAACAAGGCTTGTGTTTAAACTATTACCAAAAAATTCGAAAATTTACTACCAATTAATTCGAAATCACTGCCATAATTAGTAAATGATCACCAAATTGTGTTTTGGTAAATGATCACCAAACTTCTTTTTATGTTTCGTGTACTAAAGTTTATGTTTTAAGTATTTTTTGTTGTTAAACTACACCTAAGCTACCGCAGTATCTTGCCTGATATTTTCTGCAACTTTCGGTGATAATTTACCCATTTTGGGTAAGAAAAAATATTTTGGTGAGCATTATATTTGTTGCCTTAAAACAATACGACAATATTTCAATCACATCAGACATGGTATCCTCGTATTACGAGACGAAACTTCTAACACTTTCATCACTGGAATGTCGCTTTGTATTCAAGCTTCAGTGATATTGCCGATTGATACGCCAGGAACCATCGACGTCAAAACTCGGAATACGTGATGTTAGGGTTTCGCACCCGAAGGGTGCCAAACGAGACCCTATTACTAAGCCTCCGCTGTCCGTCCGTCCGTCTGTCCGTCTGTCACCGGGCTCTACCGGATACCGGATAAAAGAAGTACCCATACAAGGAATTATTGCTATGGCCATTTTATTAGCCTTTTTGTTTTATTTGTTGTATGCTTGTATTGAGTTTGTGCGTAGTTATTTGTCAATAAACTATTGATGATTGCTCATTCAAATTATAATAAATAATATTAAGTATTTTTTTTAAGTTTTGATTTTGTTTTTGTTTTTTGTTTTTTGATCTCCGAACATTTTGAGATGAAATACTCGCAGATGTGTTGCGAAAACGAGTTTTTTAACCCGTTGACTGTTATCTGTATACTCTGATTGTGTTATTGTACAGTCGGCCGTATATTGTGTTAGTTACAGCCATGCTGGAATGCTACTGCATCAGTCAATCAACGTCAACGACGCGTCGTCGCACGGCATAACTCTGAGTGACCGTCAATTTTTTTGTCGTCATTGTGAACCTGCGCCTAAATGTGGGTGCTAGTCATCTCACCACCACACTGATTTTTTTTATAACGATTAAATGTACATAAAATCAAATCCGGTACGAATTTGTAGAAAGAAAAATGTGATAAAAACATTTTGAGATAATATCGCGAGACGTTTCTATCGAGCAAAAATAGCCAAATTACGTTAACATGTTCACGAATGCAAGCTCACGCTCATGATCAACAAGCTAGTGTAAATAAACAACTGCTTTAACACCACTCTTTTGCGTAACTTGGGATTTACAAAAGACTGATTTGGCCTAATACGTTGCCTTAACCGCGTAATGCCTGGTAATCCATATATGTTTTATATTTGAACTTTATTACCAAGCTATAAGGTTGAAAATCGCGAACCATTTCGGGTAAAGGCCATGCATTGAGGGGTTAAGTTTATGTAATTCTGATGAAATGCGGCGTCCGTGGCCTAGAGGTGTTCACAGATCGGGAACGATCGTGTGGGTAGCAACATCTAGCCGAGACGGGTACTGGATGGGTGTCCGTTCTATGTGGCATTTTTTTCGTACGCTTCCGTGTTTTGGATGACTCGTTAAAGGTTTCGGCTACTATCGCTTCTCGGTGCTATCCTCCAACCCTTCCATCAACCCGCACTGAGCCAGCGTGGTGAAGTATGGCTCAGGCTTACTCGTATTGGAGTAAAGGACCCTGCCCCTCAGTGGGGACATTAATAAAAAAAAACATACTCCACCAGCTTAACGAGTCATCCAAAACACGGAAGCGTACGAAACAAATGCCACATAGAACGGACACCCATCCGTTTTTCGACCACTACCACGTAGCGATAGTAGCCGGGGCCCTACAACTTAACGTGTCATCCGAAACACTGAAATGTCCGGTAATGTACTTAGGATAAATTAATTATCTCATTGGTACGGTTTCGAACCTGCATCTCCTGTGTGAGAAGCAAGCGTGAAACCGAAGAGAGGCGGAGCTCTTCAATTGCTTTGGAATATATTTCTAAAAGCAATTTAAATTTCTACATTTTAGAATGAAATGCTAAGGCATCAGTGGCCGGTTTTGAGGTCACAGTCAAGTCGAAGTCAAAATTTATTTATTACTGTTTGTACTACATTTACATAAACTTAGCAAACGTCATTTGCCTCTTCGATGAACATAGTCTACGGTGAACGTGGAGGTTCTACTCATGTTCTACTACAATCTACTCTACAATCATAATAATAATAATACCTTGGACCCTATTTACACACATTGATCTAGCCCCAAACTAGGATTCCCTGTATCTTTGGTACCAGACAACGATGACATACTCATATAGATAAATATTATACTTAGATAGACAAACAACCATGACTAGGGTACAAACATCCGTTCTCATCAAACAAATATTTGCCCCCACCGGGACTCCAACCCGGGACCCTTGGCTTCGTAGGCAGGGTCACTGCCGACTCGGCCATTCGGGTCGTTATGTTGCGACGCCTTATCCAGTAGGTATGACTCGCTAAAGCTAGCTCTGCCACACAACATGGCCGCGCCCGACCAAGCCAACATTTTTTACTCCATTTTCAGTCAAGATAACGTTGTGCTGAGCAAACATATGAAGAGTTACTATCGCCGCGATCTAACTTGCACTAAATCACTCTACATAAGGGGAAGCAACGTCGTATTTACTCGCAAACGGCCAAAATAAATGTTTTTTATTACATAATGCGAATTTTCTCTGAGACTTTATATACCGCACCCCAAACTCCGCCTTGCGACCTTTGAATTTAAGCACAATTTCGTATGAACGATATGTAGGCCTTTGCTGATTAGCGATTCGTTTGGAATTTAGACGTTATTTCATGGGAGGTAGGGTGTGTTTTTGTTAGTCTACAGTCCAGGGCAGATGGGCTAGGTAAAAGGGTTTGGTGCTAAATTTTAAGTAGGGGATTTGGAAAGCCGCGGCGCTGTAGCTTTCGCCGCTTCTCCACAATTACAGAGCCGTGTATGAATATGAAACAATGCTTAGGAAATTACATTTTTCGAGCGAAAAAACTGCCTAATTATACATTTTCTCTTGACAGGGTTTGAGGAATCGAATTGAATCTATAAATTTAATAACGATCTGCGTGACACAAAAATAAAAAATATGTTCGATGCCTACTCACAATAAGTAGTAGTATGACGTCCCGAATGGCCGAGACGTCAGTGACCCTGCCTACGAACCCAAGGATCCCGGGTTCGAGTCCCGGTGGAGGCAAATATTTTTTTGATGAGAACGGATGTTTTTGTGGTTGTTTGTCTATCTAAGTATAATATTTATCTATATATGTATGTGTATCGTTGTCTAGTACCCAAGATACAGGGAATCCTAGTTTGGGGCTAGATCAATGTGCGTAAATAGTGTCCAAGGTTATTAGACTGTATCAGACAAATGGAAAAATCGGACAATAAAATTCTAACTATGTGGTAAATTATAAAAAATAAAACTGGTAAAACAAACAATACCAAGGTAAAAAATATATAAACTTATATACCTATAAACAATGAAATCGAGAAATGTCCTAATAAAATAGCTAATAAATTTAACGAATATTTTTTTCGATAGGTGAAATTGGAGAAAATAACATTGCCCAAGGGCGTCCAGTAATAAATCCCCCAGCTTCCTCAAGTTACTATCGAACCATCTGAATCATGACCCACCATAAGCTTATTTTGCTAAACCCCTTAAATGCAAGTAGGTCGAAATTCGCTTGAAGGTTTATTTCCTTGGTAACGAACTTGTTATCATTTGATTAGTCACTGACATTACGATAGATCTTACAAGTTTGAAAGTTTCAAACGAATTATCAGGCAAAAGGGTCATGATTCAGTTGGTTCGATTGTACCTTTGTCCAGTTGACAGTAAAGAAATCCTAAACATAATACGACCCGTATGGCCTAGTCGGCAGTGACCCTGCCTACAAAGCCAAGGGTCCCGGGTTCGAGTCCCGGTGGGGGCAAATATGTGTTTGATGAGAACGGATGTTTGTACCCAGTCATGGTTGTTTATCTATCTAAGCATAATATTTATCTATATAAGTATGTGTATCGTTGTCTAGTACCCAAGATACAGGGAATCCTAGTTTGGGGCTAGATCAATGTGTGTAAATAGTGTCCAAGGTATTATTATTATTATTATTATTATTATTATTATTATAAAGACAATTCAAAACAAACACAGCCATGGAATAGATGAGATACCCCCAATTTTGATTAAACAATGCGCAGAAGAACTATGCGCACCACTAGCAACTCTAATAAACCAAATCTTCGAAGAAGGAATATTTCCAGATCAATTAAAAATTTCCCTAGTTAAACCACTTCATAAAAAAGATGACAAAATGACCTCTAGCAACTACAGACCGATAGCCCTGTTACCTTGTTTTTCTAAAATATACGAATAAGCAATGTGCAAAATTTGTATAATTTCAAAATGAAAAAAAATGACATCTTTGATGAGAGTTTTGAAAAAATAGATCCACAACTCTTGCTGTTTACAAATATATACAAATGGCAATGCAACACATAAACGATAAAAAATACGCCCTAGGCCTTCTCCTAGATATGACAAAAGCGTATGACAAAGTATTGAACAAAATCTTACTGGATAAAATCTATAATTCTGGCATTCGAGGGCAAGCACACCAATGGTTCCAATCTTACCTTCAAAACGGAAAACAAACTGTGCAAATAGAATACCTAAATAAAGAAAAAAATAACATAGAACTCATACGATCCGACGAAAAACAGCAAAATAATTCAATAACCCAAGGAAGTGTACTAGGATGTGTGCTCTTCCTTATCTACATAAATGACTTGCCAAAGGTGCTCAATAGTGACATAACTCAACCTGTATTATTTGCAGATGATGTATCCATACCTACTCCTGAAGTTAGATAAAAATTCAGACCCAACAAATGAAATGGTAAATACTATTTCGCTAGCTTCGTGATAATCTAGAAATTAACTTAAAAAAAAGCAAAAATAATAGAATTTAGACCACTTAATAAACCACCATCAAATATTGCAAAAAAAAATTGAAAACAACACTATAGAACAAGTACACACATTTAACTTATTAGGCATACAAATCGATGCAAACCTAAATTGGAAAGACCACGTAAACCACGTAAAAGCCAAATTATCCAAATTTATCTACGCTCTATTCCACTTAAAACAAAGCACAAATACTGAAACTGCATTAACAGCATTCTATGCCTACGCATACTCCTACTTGAAGTAAGTATGGAGTAATGCTATGAGCTATGGGGGAACAGTGTGCCTGCAAAACAAATATTTATTATTCGAAAGAAAATGGTCAGAATACTTGCAAAAATTAATAACAAACAAAGCTGTAAGCCCTACTTCCAAATATATCAATTAATGACACTTCCTGCCTTGATGAAAAAGTTCCAGTGACATAGCACCAAATTATTCCTAAACGGGAAAGGCTAGCTTAATGACACCGTCTGCAATATTGAAGTACATTTAACAGCGCATGAGAATATTACCAATTAAAAACGTAAATATTGTGTTCAAATTTTAAATGAAATGTTTTAAAAAATTGGGTTTTTGTTTTTCGGCATTTTGTGGGTGGAACTTTTTCATTGCTCGTCAGTGTATATATTCGATACATGTTTATTCGTATTTAACAACCGCCGAATATTTCCCCAAGTAAAAGACACACATAATTTTAATACAAGACATAAAGAAAGATTAAATTTACCACAATCCCGAATAAAAATGCTCAATTGTAGCCCGTTCTACATGGCAATTAGACTGTTTAACAAATTACCAATTGATATTAAAAATATAGGAAACCAGCAACTACTTAGAAAAAGGCTTAAACAATACCTTATTAATATGTGTCCGTACACAATTGAGGATTGTCTTCAATAAATTGTAAACGTAGCTATAAGTATTAAATTGTAATTAGATAAGATTTAATAACATTCCATTCGATAAGTGTTTTTGCATTACCCGAAAAGGGTCCATAATAGAGACTGTTATCTAATTTTAAGACCTTATTTATACATTATGGTGCAATAAAGTTTTGATTTGATTTGATTAGTTATATTCAGAGGTCGGAGTAGGTAGATCGATTTCATATACTTGCGTCAAGATATTATAACATGGACATGCCATTTTATCCATAATGTGCTGGAAGTACCGGAAAAAGTTCCGGGATTGGAATTATGGAATAAAATAAAATAAGAAACAAAAATAAATTAATTTTAATCCTCAGGTATTTTTGTATAAAATAAAATACTGATTTCTTTCACCATTAGCTAACACTGGCAGCGTAGATTGATATTATTAATACGTTTTTCACCTTAAACACAAATTCATGCTAATTTCAAAATTCCGGAACAAACATTACAATAAATATGAAGTTCCGGTATTTTGGAGGCATATCCATATTATCCTCTACGTTAGACGTCAACGACCTAAAATCAATCTACCTACTCCGACCTCTGGTTATATTATACTGACACGCAGACAGATTCCAAAGGAGTCAGAACAAACCTATCGTCGGATTTCAGTTTGCTTTGCTCTTGGTCAGTTCGTTTTCACTCCTTCAGATTATTCGGAATTTGATACACCTATGTCGATTCTACAGACTTCTGCAGTAACCTGGGTGAAACAACTTTACTCCGTGATTGCATAACACGGAGGAGTTCAAAACAAGGCTTGTGTTTAAACTATTACCAAAAAATTCGAAAATTTACTACCAATTAATTCGAAATCACTGCCATAATTAGTAAATGATCACCAAATTGTGTTTTGGTAAATGATCACCAAACTTCTTTTTATGTTTCGTGTACTAAAGTTTATGTTTTAAGTATTTTTTGTTGTTAAACTACACCTAAGCTACCGCAGTATCTTGCCTGATATTTTCTGCAACTTTCGGTGATAATTTACCCATTTTGGGTAAGAAAAAATATTTTGGTGAGCATTATATTTGTTGCCTTAAAACAATACGACAATATTTCAATCACATCAGACATGGTATCCTCGTATTACGAGACGAAACTTCTAACACTTTCATCACTGGAATGTCGCTTTGTATTCAAGCTTCAGTGATATTGCCGATTGATACGCCAGGAACCATCGACGTCAAAACTCGGAATACGTGATGTTAGGGTTTCGCACCCGAAGGGTGCCAAACGAGACCCTATTACTAAGCCTCCGCTGTCCGTCCGTCCGTCTGTCCGTCTGTCACCGGGCTCTACCGGATACCGGATAAAAGAAGTACCCATACAAGGAATTATTGCTATGGCCATTTTATTAGCCTTTTTGTTTTATTTGTTGTATGCTTGTATTGAGTTTGTGCGTAGTTATTTGTCAATAAACTATTGATGATTGCTCATTCAAATTATAATAAATAATATTAAGTATTTTTTTTAAGTTTTGATTTTGTTTTTGTAAATAAGTTACACAATTTCCATCCACTTCCGGTTTCAATGAACAAAGAGTTTCGTTAACCTGAGTACATAATTCAATACTTACATACTACTTAAATACACAAATAGTACATTACTGCAGAGACCAGTAAGCCGTTCTGGACGAGTGTGATTGGGCCGGCCGAGCCGAAAGCGAGGTCCAGCTATAATACGAGGCCAGGATGGCACTTATGGTCGAGGCGTGTATAGTTTTTTTCACAAAAATAAAACCATTTATGTTTATTGTGAATGTTTTATTTTATTCTTCTTTGTCTTCTGTTATTATCAAATTCCTAATTCCTAATCATTATCAAAATAGTAAAAAATACGAATGAACTGAGTTTTCCGCCACTTTACATCGTGCAATATAAGTGCAATTCGGACACGTCAACCTCTATGGTACCTCCTTTTTATTAAAGGCCCTTAGCTGCCAATAACCTCCTTAGCTTATCTTTGAAAATAAAATAGTTCTATTTTTAAATATTATGATACGTAATGGGATTGCATACTTACTAACTGGACACTTTTGCGTTTTCCTGGACACTTCTTAAAACTGTCCAGGATGAGTCACTTTCGTATACTATGTTTACAGATAGTATGGGAACATTTCATACTATTTTTGAGAAAAAGAGTTTTCTTTCAAAAATAGTATGAAATGTTCCCGTGGCTTACTTACTGGTCTCTGCAGTAATCTACTATTTCAATGTTTCGATGAAAGTACGGCCTTGAATGTAGTCCTACCTAGAATTTAAAATGTTATTATTAAAAATTAAAAAGGTGTACCTACTCGTACAAAAGACTGTCGTTTTACGTTTTTCCATGTACAATGGTATGGAACCCTTCGTGTGCGGCTCCGACGTACTACTCGCACTTGACCGGTTTTATTTCAAGAGATATTACTTGCCAGATGGATAAATAAATTTCGTCAAAATTGTTGTAGACAGTCATTTACGATAATAATAATAATAAAAACAACCATGGCTTAGGTACAAACATCCGTTCTCATCAAACAAATATTTGCCCCCACCGGGACCCGAACCCAGGACCATTGGCTTCACTGCCGACTCGGCCATCCGGGTCGTCAAAATATAAATACATTCAAATATTGCTCGTCTAATAGTATGTGATTTTGTACGCCATAAGAATTAACCAGCTCATTTTTGTACAGCGTATCCGCATTCTAATATCCCATTTAAAATATCCACCGCACACAACCCTCGTGGAATTATAAACATTTTCCTCCCTAATGCAAACCTTAAGCTTGACTCTATGTAATTGGAGGCCTCGTTGAAGGGGTTGAGGGGTGCAGAGTCGGGGGCGGGGGCGAGGGACTAGGGGGGGTATATGTAAATGACGCACCACACCACCATTTCCCTGTTTTTGTATTTGATTATCCTTTCAAGACAATATTTCGCTGGGTCCGGAAATTATGAATGCAATTTATGGGACTAGAGCTCTGGTCCCGGCTTTTATTTAAATATAACATTTTTTTTGTCTCGGTTTTTGGCCGGCTTCCTCTTTTAATTGGACTCTGTTGTGTGCTGTTTTTATAGAAATATGTTTGCACGAGGCTGTGTAGTCAAGCACGGTAAGGTTATTGCCTGTCAGCAAAGTTACCACTTAAAATCGCCGTGGTCTATTTGAGTTTTATATAAACTATATTTGGTGGTTGTCAATAAACCGGTGCAAGTCAGCCTGAGAGTATAGCTAGGCACGATTCTTATTATGTCAACTACCATTTGCCAATATTTAATCAAACCAAAGCCAGTTAAACTAAAAACTAACTAAATAACGCTTACTAGGTATACACCCAAAACATATAAAATTAAATTAGAAATGTCTTTGAGATAGCAAATGCGTTTTTTCTAATATTGCGCAGATGATAAGATCACTATTGATATTCGGTATTTTCACTGACGATAAAAGCGGTATCTAGTGTTGAAAGTGTTGAGAGAAAAAGATTAGATCGCATTCGACTACTGATACTTTATAAGCAGCAGACTACCTGCTCAGAAAGTATATCATTCCTCTTGTGGTTACAGTCCGGGTGAGCTCAAATATTTTTGTATTTTTGACCATTTGTTCTGCAAACATCGAGGAGAGCTCGGTTAAACAAGTACTGTATTCTTACAAACTCTGATTAGAAACTCCACTGTGCAGTAAATAACAATCAAAACAGCTGTCACCAAATTGCCATCTAACTATAACTTTATGAAGATATCCCTTCATTGACCAAACCAGACGCCAGCCAGGGCAAATCGGAAACGATCTTATGAAAACACGACCAAATTCGTTTTTCCGGTGGCCTAAACAAACAAAAGTCTTATGGCTCCCATGTTTGAGCACCCTCTTAATTAATTTTCTCATTTCCTATCACCCGGAAGAGCGCGCAAAGGATCCTGCGCGCGTTTTTTAGAACACAACAAAATAGGCGGATGAAAATACACGGTAATATTTACATAACTCGGCGTTCGCACCCCGATGTTCTGTTTAGTTTCATCGAGCGGTTATTTTAGTTGGTGTTTTGATAAGTTCTGAAATTTGTTTTCTGTGTTTTTTTGGCGGCGGAAATCCAGCGGAATCGTAGGGTCAGTGTAACTTAGAATTTGTCCTTCAGCTCTCTTTTAGAGGAGTAGGATTCAAATGTCAAAAAAGACTCTTCAGATATGTTTAAAGGACTAACAAAGCAACATAATTTCATATTTTTTGTAACAATGAAATAAATAACAAGTAAATACATTCAAATCCGGTGCGAAATTGAAGAAAATTATTGTGATAAACAGATTTTGTGATAGCTTCGGGAGACTTTTCCATCGAGCAAAAATTATCGAATTACGCTCATAAATGCAAGCGACTTTCATGATGATCAACAAGCTAGTATATTTAAGTAGAAGCAACTACTAAGCCTGTTTATATTTAAATTGAAACATTATACAAAAAGTACATACCAAAGCCACATTATCAGCTTACCTACACATCTCTATAGATAGCCACGAGCGTGTTCTTTCAGGGCAATTTGTCACAAAAAGTTGCCAACTTCGCCCCAGGGTCACGCGCTCCGCGTCATTTATTATCCCCTTCCCCCCTCCCCTACCCCCGGCATGGATCCCTCCCCCCTCAAGGGCCAGTAATTTTGCCTTTGCGTAGAGCCTCCACGGGAATTCGTAATGACTAACGGCGTGGGGTATCGCGAAGGGATTAACCCTTCTCTGCTCGGTTTAAAAGGCCTTTTTCGGTCCGCTGTATATTATGTAAGGGCTATGTAAACAGTTAAAGTAAATAGGTTTTATATCTTTACGGGGTATTGTGTGCTGAATTCGAATGTTATCATCAGATATATATGTATCTTATGATTATGTTGACACGTAAGTAGGTAAGTGTCAACATACGTTGCTAGGTAGCTCAACTGCTGTATATTTTTGTGGATTTCGTTGGTTCTGCCCTACCAACATGCAGCACACTGGACATCAGGGAGAAATATGTGCTGTAACGCAACGATAGCAAAAAGTTTATGACTTGACACAATACTGTGTACAGTCTTGAATTCAGGTCATATTTGAAGCAAACCCAAACCTCAGCTCACGAAATTACTCACTAAAGAGTTAGACCTCTTTATAATAATCATATTGGCAACCCCAAAAAAGCTCTTTCGTCCTTACCCGCAAATCACCGTGAACTTTGCGCAAAAAGCTCGCCGAATTTACATAATGACTTTATATTATACTCGAAGCTCGCCACCGGAATTTTAATGTGCAGGCGCCATTTTGTCCTAAATGCGTGCGCACATGAAATAATGACAATCTCTCTTTTATGTTATGAAATACGAATGGGCACGTGCATAGTCTCTTATAATTACACTGGTCGTTATTTTGTGCAGAAATTTTATATCCGAGAATTGAGAGAAAGAGCCAAAGTGTCCAGGCAGGATTCTCAAAACTGTTAATGTACCACTACAAATCTGTTTTATCTACACACGTATCATAAACCCTCTTTACTGCGTCCAAAAACCGCACGTTACGATCAGCATAATGTTAAACTACTTTGTAAAAACTCATTTGTTATCTGAATATTGAACATTATGACCATAATGTGTAAATTTTCTACATATTACGTCATTCAAATTTCGAACGCCGACGCCCGCCTGCGCCTGCCGCCCCTACTTTGTCTGTGAAGTTGGTGCTACAGAACAAGCTAAACAACTCAATGCCACAATGCCGGTCAAACATGCGGTTCCTGAACACATCAAAGAGAGCTTATGATATGTGTGTAGATAAACTAGTGTATGTAAATTATGTTAATAAATAAATAAATGTAACTGTACATAATTAGGCATTAAAACTCTCGAGTGAAATTATTATGAAACTCGCCTTCGGCTCGTTTCATAAACCCACTCTCGAGTTATAATGCCCTCCATTATGTATCAGTCACATAAACTACTATTAACAACCTACTCAATTAGAATGCACATAAACTATATATACAATTATCATTTGTAAATTTAAGACCAGAATATAGATAGTAATCGCCATTACGATGAGAACGGATGTTTGTACGCAGTTATGGTGGTTTATCTATCTAAGTATAATATTTATCTATGTGTATCGTTGTCTAGTACCCAAGATACAGGGAATCCTAGTTTAGGGCTAGATCAATGTGTGTGAATAGTGTCCAAGGTATTATTGTTATTATTGTATAGTCAAAGTCAAAGCTTCTTTATTACTGTAAATATGTAAACATATTGTTACTACACAACATTTTTTTGCCTCTACTCTACGTATAGTATAGAATGGAAAATAGAGTATCGAAAAGATCATCTTCTTGACACCTCTTTACGTATTCGTACCAAATAATCATATTTCTAGCATTTAGAATAGCTATTCATGTACTAGCACTAAATAGTCCTACAACAAGGGGTACCTAGCCCTACTCATTTCCCTGTACATAAATCAAAAATGCAGCGACGAAAATATGTAAACAAGGGTTTCTCCGATTTGGTACCGGTGGGGAGGAGATTAAAATAATATATTTATAATGAAAACAAACGACAGGGGGTCCGTTTGACGTCTGGGCGCGTGTTCTGGGTAGATAATTATTTAGAAACCAGCCCCTTCCCCAGTTTGATTGCTTTTCACGTATATGCACGTATTGCATGTACACCTAGATCTAAACAGCGATTAACTCAATAGTAGATTATGCAGCAAGGGTATACAACACTGTTTTATGTTACGGGCGGATCCTGAACGTAACGAAAGACTCCAGAGTTGACCCCCGAGCGAAGCGAGGGTGTTCTGAGTTAATTTCCGAGCAAAGCGAGGGAATTAAGACTGAATCCTGAGTGCAGTGAGGGAGTTAAGCGTGGCTAAGACAAAACAGCGTTATTTCCGAGGAGAAAACACTACTTTTCGCGCCTCCTGCGGGAAAATATAAAAAGCAAGGCTTCTAAAACAGCATTTTACTGAAATAAATTAATGCGAAAATATATGTTTGATACATTAATTGCAGTTGAAACGTCTTGCAACAATCTTGGGTTTTGTTGTGTGTGTGTGTTCCATTCAGCTCGCCGTGGCCAGCTCGGTTTTCGATTAAGTTTGAGGCACGCTGCACCTCTGCCGCGCCACCGCCCTCGCCCCCGGGTTGTGTGCTAGCTAAGCTGTGAACGCCGCCGTGCGTTCTTCACAAAATTAGATTTTAAGGCCAAAGCAATAAGATCTACAAGAAGTGAAATGTTTTTAATCCCTGGATTGACCTAGGTTGTGACGTAATGAAATTCAGTACAACTTTTTGTCACCCCTAAAGCCTGGAGCTATAGGACTCCTATAATGACTTGATTTAGGTAAGGTTTGCACGAAACATAAAATGTCGTTTTCGAGCAGGAGATGCAAAAAATATTTTATCTACACACGTATCATAAACCCTCTTTACTGCTTACAGAAACCGCTACACCGAAACATAAAATGTCGTTTTCGAGCAGAAGATGCGAAAAAATATTTTATCTACACACGTAACATAAACCCTCTTTACTGCCTACAGAAACCGCTACGATCAGCATAATGTTAAACTACTTGGTAAAAACTCATTTCAATTTTTCTGCATATTATGACATTCAAATTTCGAATGACGACGCCCGCCTGCGTGCTGCCCCTACTTTGTCTGTGAAGTTGGTACTGACATTCAAATTTCGAACGTCAGTATTTAATTAACGGTCTAGAGAGTTAGTTAAGTGTCTGATTTAACCAACTAACTGCGACATGTACTCTTTATCCTAAAAGTATAAACATTTATTCAAGCAAATACGTTGTTACTGGTCCCACACTAGGGTAACTTGTGTCGTGGGAACAGAAACAGCGACTTCACCTAATCAACATTTAAGACTTAGTTTTCGTCCCCGGCCTGCCTTATGACTATCTGAGTATCTTCATCTCAGGATATGAAAAAAAAAAGGCCCTAAAAATTTCAACGGTAGACGTATATTTAACATGAAAATAAAAACAACCACGTACAAGTTGTACTCAAAAGGACCCTTTTATTAAATTTCAGCTCGAAATGGAATGCAAATCTTCCCTTATGTTTATGGGCCCAAAGGGTTCGTGTGGATGGGAAAATTATAAAAACCCTCATTTTCCTGTAGAGCCCAAAATTATTTAGCACAAAAGCGGACACCCTTTCAATGGGCTCTTGGGATGGCATTGGGTTTGGGTAGCTAGTAATTGAATTTTGCCTTGAGCCGTGTAGGGCGTAGCTTGGTCAATTTCCCGTACGCGAAAAGGGCTGGGCAGAAGGGTAGGGTATGATTGATGACCGAAGGTTGCTTGCTGCTGGCCTGCTCGCGCTTCAGGTTTGAAAAAACATACAGACAGGAAGGTAAAGTAAAAAAATTAGGCGTGAATGAGGAGTTAAGTAATTTTAGAAAACTTTCACTGAATCAATCTGATCACAGCAACATTATTTTTCACTTATTCATACAAAACGAATCAACTGACCACCCGGAGCATGAAAAATTAAGTTGCCCTCATGAAATCGGTTTCATAGCGAAATAAATGCAGAATGACAAATTTATAGTTGTATAATAGTAGTTTATGTGACTGATACATAATCCCTAATTATGTACAGTTACATACACTAGTTTATCTACACCCATATCATAAGCTCTCTTTGATGTGTTCTGGAAGCGCATGTTCGACCGGCATTGTGGCATTGAGTTGTTTAGCTTGTTCTGTAGTACCAACTTCACAGACAAAGTAGGGGCGGCACGCAGGCGGGCGTCGGCCTTCGAAATTTGAATGTCATAATATTATGTAGAAAATTTACACATTATGGTCATAATTTTCAAAATTCGGATAAGAAATGGGTTTTTACAAAGTAGTTTAACATTATGCTGATCGTAACGTGCGGTTTTATGATACGTGTGTAGATAAACATTCATAAGTGTATCCTACTCATGTATCAACAAATTTACATATTACGAGTGTATTCTCAATAAGAGCAGAGAACCAGTAAGTATTACCTGACAGAAATCTAGGCCCTGCTTTAGAAATAAGGCACTTTATTTGCGTACCGTGATTTACATTTAGTCTTAGATATGTAATTTCAGTTTCACCCATGGAAGTACTAAGTCCATGGTTTCACCTTACCTTGCCGCCATTACCGGGACGTCCACGAGACCTCAACGACCGAGGTAGTCCACGAACAGCACTAGTCCGAATAGCACCTACGCGAATAGCACCTAGCCTACACCCAGCTATCACCCAGGTGCTATTCGTGGACTAACATTTATTTTACATTTTTGTCCACGAAGAGCACCTACGACTCAGCAGCCTACTGGGATGCTGGGATGTATTCACGATGTTATTAAATGAAAGATATCAGTAAAAATACGACCATATAGTAAAGATGACGGCGCTAAAATAGGTAGATATACAAATGACGCATACTGTTCGATTCCAAATCGATATTCGATCGATGGTTTCTGAACGGTCATTTTTAATTTGACGTTAGCTGTCAATCTGGCAGTTTTGACAACTGACAGACGAAAGCCCTCGCAATGTAACGCGTTTTGGTTAGGGGTTGAAATTAAATCGCAGGGCATCTGGAATGTATTCGGGATTCCCTCAGGATTGTTAATATAGCTGAGTGTGTTGTTGTCTCTCGAACCAGATAAAGTTCGGATTTTCGTGCCCGATTTGTATTTACGAATAGAAACATAACCTGTGTGGGACACTGTGCTACCAAGCTGGCCCGCCAGTCATACCTGGTTGGCTGAAGAACCTGTCTACCAAGAAGAGCCTAGGGTGCACCCGGGCCTTGCAGAGAGACAGTTGACGGGACCGAAGCACAGACCAGGTTAGATCTACCCCACATAACTTCAGCTCGGTGAATCGCCGACGTTCACACTTCTTGGCACCTGATCGTCATGCTACCTCGTAGCTCATGGGCCCCTACGAGGTCATTAGGTGCTGAGAAGCCTGAACATTTTGGTAGCTAGAGCGTGGCTTTCTGAGATTTGCAGCCGTCAAGGGCTCCAGGAAGGCACGATTTGGGACTATCAATCTGTAGGTATAGGCGGTTAAGTAACTGGTTGTTCCTATATCCACATAGATCGGTAGTATTGTAAGCTATAAGTCTATTGCTGGTAGTAGACAGACAGATATTGAATTGAAATTTGCATTGAATTGCCAGTTAGTCAATCTATTAGTGGTCTAGTAATGCTATTGAATGAATGTTTTGGTTAACATAGGTAGTTACATCTATTGATAGCAGGCTATTACATTGTTTTCAGTTTATAGCAATTTATAACTTGAACTAATATTGACTATCTGTGTGTGTTATAATGATAAAGGGAAACTAAATTGTATTTACAGAATTTATATAGATATAAAACTCGGTTCCTATTGTTTAAGGAAAACAACATTGTTTAAGTTGTGGTTTAGGGTTCCCTCGTTTGGGTTGTAGACTGGAGGGTCCAATAAAATTGAGTTACTGCAAATTGTGAGTAAGTATCGTTCCGATCATGTCGTTATCTGAAATCCAGAAGGGTGTTTCTAAGGAACTCAGATGGTTTTCCTCCGCACACGGTCTGATAGACCGTTTAGATAGGCATGATGTGGTATTGGAGCGGTCTATGGACGTTAAGGAACGTTACAATAGGGTGCTCGAATTGTCCGCGCAGGCGGAATCAGTTGATGGTTGTGCACCTGACAGGCTGTCACGGTTGATAGGGGATGTCGACCAATGTATGGAGATGGCAGCTGCTATCACGCAGAAGGCTGCGGACATACGTAGACAGCGCGAGTCCAGCCATGATGGTGACATTGAAGCACCTCTGCCGCATCAGGGATCGGGGTCCAGGTTACCTGCCATAACTATGCCTACTTTTGACGGCGTGTCCGGTGAATGGATGAGCTTCATCAATCTGTTCGACAGTTTGATGCACATGCGATCGGACATTACCAAGTCTGTCAAGATGGCTCAGCTGGTGGCAGCATTGAGGGGTGAGCCTAGGGAGCTGGTCGCTCATTTGACAGTTACGGAGGGTAACTATGAGACGGCCAGGCAATTGTTGGTCAGACGTTACCACAACAAACGGAGGTTGGCCGATGCCCAACTGAACCGTTTGTTTAGCATCCCGGTTGTGAACAAGGTCGGGGCCATACAGACGGAGGTTTTGAACCCATTGTTGTCCGTCACCAAGGCTCTAGAGAATCTTGGACTTCCGGTTGGTGAATGGTCGTACCTACTGTTGTACATTGTACTTTCCCGCCTACCCGCTGACGTGCAGACTCGTTTCGAACAGTCTCACGGGAGGTCGGCCGAGGACCTGCCCGCCTTCTCCGACTTGGTCGGATTTTTGGAAGAGGAGGCTCGACGGGCAGAGAATTTGGGGTTGACGGTCACCCATCCTTCGGAGCCACAGAGAGCTGCCGGGAGCGCTGTGAGTAGGGGCCCTCCGACGAGGAAGGACCGCACCAACCGGCAGTCGTATGGGACTGTGAGTGAATTGACCCCACATGGTGAGACCTGCCCATGTTGTAGGCAGATTGGCCATGCTGTGGCCAATTGCAATAAGTTCAGGGAACTTAGGGTTCAAGGACGGCGCCGGATGGCCAAGCAGCGGAGCTGGTGTTTCCTGTGCCTCGGGCCACACATGGCTAGGGACTGCACGCGCACACAAATGTGCGGATATTGTGGTGGGCCCCACAACAATCTGTTGTGCATGAACCGGTCCGGCCAACAGCTACCACAGGGCCGTACCCAGGGTGACACGGCATGGGGCCCTGAGAATTCGTTTGCGACTCGGAGCGCAACTTAGGGGCCAAAGTCCCCACGTGCACAGGGCAGTACTAGGGTGCAGGGCCGCACTCAGGATCATTACATGGGGGGCCCTGAGTTTTCGGTTGCGACTCAGCATCAGACTCAGCGGGACATTGGGTGTGTTGAGCAGGCCGTAACGGGCGGGTGGCATGGGACACCTTCGAGCTATGCGGGTGCGGTCCGGACGCCGCCTCAGTTGTCGCCACGCTCGTCGCCTCGTCCTCGTCGGTCACATGTGATGTCCCCCCCGCTCATGGAGCGGCCACGGTTGAATTCACGCCCACCCCCCTTATTGAACCGGCGCGTGGGCCATTTGTACAATGGGACCCTCTGGCGTATAGCTGCATACCTGATCGGTTACAGGCAGAGTGGGGCCCCAGGGGCCCTCGCTAGGAATTTCCGGCCCAACCATTAGTTGCCCCCCAACCGGAGACGGTGGTGTTACCGATCGCCTCTGTGCTTGTTTGGGATTTGGCGGGCAACCCAACATACGTTCGCGCCCTATTAGATTCTGGAGCTCAGGGCTGCATTGTATCGAATGATTTAGCAAAATGGTTGGGCCTCAAGGTAAATAGGTATAATAAATCAATACGGGGCGTGGGGAATGTTACGGTTACGAATGTAGTTGGTCAATCGGTGATCACGTTCTCTCCACGTTATGACATTTTGACAAAAACATCCGTGCAAGCTTTAGTAATGACGCATGTCATGGGCAGACACCCCTTGGTGAAGTTGAATCCGGCCGTTCGATTTCTGACATCAGGACTCAAGTTGGCGGATCCCGATTTTGACACTCCAGCCCCGGTCGACCTGCTACTGGGAGCAAACGTTCTGGGTAGGTTTCTGTTGTCGGATCGGCGAGTTCTTCAGCCGGACTGGTTGATTGCTGTGGATACTAAGTTTGGTCACGTGATCATGGGTCCGGCATTGCCAATGGTTAGGCCTGCCGAGTCAGATGGCATACTTATTGGCTCAGCGTTGTCAGACGTTATCCAACGTTTCTGGGAGATAGAGGAACCTCCCACCGTTCGTCGAGTCGACGCAGACGAAGAAGAGTGCGAGTTGTTTTACCAGAATAGTACTGGTCGCCTTCGTTCTGGTCGTTTTGTAACTCGACTGCCTTTCAGGGCCGATCGACCGCCACTAGGAGAATCTAGGAAGATGGCTGAGACGAGATTGATGTCGATGGAGCGTAGGATGTCAAGGGACGCCGTATTTAAACAAAAATACGTCGATTTCATGAGGGAGTATGAGTCGTTAGGACACATGTCGGTATCGGGTGTGGACTGGAGATCTGAGGATCATTGTTTCCTTCCACACCATGCCGTCCTGCGAACCCCTACCGGCAAGATTCGAGTTGTTTTTGATGGGTCAGCACCTACCTCGAACGGGATGTCCCTGAATCAGTGTCTACATTCGGGACCCAAGTTGAGTCGTGATATTTCGGATATTCTCACGAGCTTTCGGAGACACCAGATTGTATTTGTCGCAGACATTCGGATGATGTTTAGGCAAACGGTAATTTATCCGGCTGACAGAAGGTATCAGTTGATACTTTGGCATGAGACCACGGCCGAGCCAGTCAAGGTCTATGAGTTAAACACGAACACGTATGGGTTACGGTCTAGCCCGTATTTGGCGATGCGTACCCTGCGGGAGTTGGCGTCGCGTGACCGTGTGAGCTATACTAGAGCCGCCGCTATCCTGGAGCAAGATTTGTACGTCGATGACGTCTGCACAGGGGCAGCCAGTGTAGACGAAGCTCTGGACCGACGTGACGAGCTCATTCAATTCCTGGAACGAGGCGGCTATGAACTACGCAAGTGGATGTCCAACTCCCCTGAGTTGATGGCTGGTCTCCCAGATGAGTTTCAACAAGACCCGCACGTTTTTGAGAATCCTGACAACCCTAACATGTTGTCAGTGCTTGGAATTCAGTACCGGCCCGTCCATGATGAGTTTACCTATCGGGTGGTTTTAGAAACACCGAAGGCCTGGACGAAGCGGTCAGTACTGTCAACGATTGCGAGAACGTTCGACCCGAATGGATGGATTTCTCCAGTCACCTTTGCTCTCAAATGTTTTATGCAAAGGCTATGGGCGGCTCAGTTGACCTGGGACACCCACCTCTCAGGTGATTTGTTGACTGATTGGACGCGAATGTTCACCTCGCTATCGGACATAAATAATGTATCGCTGCCGAGGAAATTGGTCCCTGCTGGGGATTACAGGGCAACCCTTCACGGGTTTTGTGATGCCTCTGAACGAGGGTTTGCGGCAGCGGTTTATTTGCGAACCGTCACCTCCACCGGGGAGGTCGACGTGCGTTTGGTTTTGGCAAAAAGCAAGGTAGCGCCTATTCGGACAAGGATGACGATTCCAAAACTGGAACTGTCCGGGGCTGCTCTTTTGACCAAACTTTTGAATCACACTCTAACAGTGTTGCGTGGGTCAGTGGTTTTGGAGGATACGGTGTACGCGTGGACGGACAGCCAGATTGTTTTGTGCTGGCTGAAGGCTTCGGTCCATAACTTAGAGGTTTTTGTTGCGAACCGTGTCTCCCAGATTGTGTCGTCTGAGGTCCCACTGACCTGGAGACATGTACCAGGAGAATTGAACCCGTCTGATTGTGCATCCAGGGGATGTCAGGCTCCTGAACTCGTTAGACACCATTTGTGGTGGAGACCACCCTGGCTTGCCAAGAGAGAATCGGACTGGCCCCACAGCCATGTAGTAGTATCTTCGGATCATGGCCCCAGAGCGGCCGTGCATGTTACCCAGAAGGCTGAGGACCCTGACGCCGGGTTTCTGCTGGACCGGTATAGCTCACTTGACAAGTTGATAAACGTGTCCACTTGGATTAGGAGATTCGCTCGAAATTGTCGTACTCCTCGCGATCAGCGAACGTTGAACCCTATTCTGACTCCGGCAGAGCGAAACGAGTCGCTGTTGAATTTGGTCCGGTTGGTACAGTCCTCGAAGTTTGGGGCAGAATTGGAGATTATACGAAGTGGACGTTCGAAATTGAAGGGAGCCGTCGCGCGTCTCAACCCCTTTGTTGATTCGACCGGGTTACTTCGGGTAGGAGGAAGATTGCGCAATGCGAATCTGTCGTATTCGGCTCGTCACCCACTTCTGCTCCCCAAGGGGGGACAGTTAGTTGAATTGCTGGTGACTGATCGTCATATTAAAAACGCGCATGCCGGCTGTAACGCGTTGTTGGCCACGCTCCAGCGGGAGTGCTGGATCTTATCTGCCCGCCGTGCCATACGGAACATCGTGTTTCGGTGCATGCCTTGTTATCGACTTAAGGCTGCCACGATGCAACCTCTCATGGGGGACTTGCCCCCTGATCGTGTGAATGAGGTCAGACCGTTTTCAGGTGTTGGTACGGATTTTGCAGGACCGTTTATGGTGAAGAGTTCACGATTGCGTACCGCTAAGCAATACAAGGCGTACCTATGTGTGTTTGTTTGTTTATCCACCAAGGCGGTACATCTCGAGCTCGTTGCTGATCTCTCGACAGAGGCTTTCATTGCTTGTTTGGATAGGTTTGTTTCTCGAAGGGGACTTCCAACTTTGATCCGCTCTGATAACGGCACTAACTACATAGGTGCGGAACGATACTTGCGAGATATAGTCAACTTTTTGAATGTAAATAAAGTGGATATTGGAACGGCCCTCTCCCGTCGGGGTATACAGTGGACCTTCAGCCCACCGATTTGCCCCCACTGGGGTGGGATTTTTGAGGCCGTAGTTAAGTCAGCTAAGACGCACTTAGGGCGTATAGTAGGTCAGACCGCGCTGACTTTTGAGGAGCTCGCGACATTGTTTTGTAAGATCGAGGCCGTTCTCAATTCGCGACCGTTGTGTCCGCTCAGCTCGGATCCAAATGACCTGGAGGCTCTGACCCCAGGCCATTTCTTGATAGGACAGCCACTTAACGCGTTGCCCGAGCACCCCTTCGAGGGAGTGAAATTGTATCGGTTGTCAAGGTATCAGATGTTGCAGCAGTTTACTCAGAATTTCTGGAAGCGTTGGTCGCTCGAGTATCTGCATATCTTACAACAGCGCCTTAAGTGGACTGAAAAAACCAGCCCCCCTAGTGTTGGTGACCTCGTTCTGGTTAAGGATGCTAACCTACCGCCACTACGTTGGCGCAGGGGGCGCATTGTTAACTTGTTCCCTGGCAAGGACGGGACCCCCCGGTCTGCAGAGGTTCTAGTAGGAGGCTCGGTTCTAAAACGAGCGGTAGCAACGTTGTCTCGGCTGCCCGTAGATTAGGGGACAGGTGGGTGCCTGTCCGGGCGGGTGATTGTTCGATTCCAAATCGATATTCGATCGATGGTTTCTGAACGGTCATTTTTAATTTGACGTTAGCTGTCAATCTGGCAGTTTTGACAACTGACAGACGAAAGAACTCGCAATGTAACGCGTTTTGGTTAGGGGTTGAAATTAAATCGCAGGGCATCTGGAATGTATTCGGGATTCCCTCAGGATTGTTAATATAGCTGAGTGTGTTGTTGTCTCTCGAACCAGATAAAGTTCGGATTTTCGTGCCCGATTTGTATTTACGAGTAGAAACATAACCTGTGTGGGACACTGTGCTACCAAGCTGGCCCGCCAGTCATACCTGGTTGGCTGAAGAACCTGTCTACCAAGAAGAGCCTAGGGTGCACCCGGGCCTTGCAGAGAGACAGTTGACGGGACCGAAGCACAGACCAGGTTAGATCTACCCCACATAACTTCAGCTCGGTGAATCGCCGACGTTCACACTTCTTGGCACCTGATCGTCATGCTACCTCGTAGCTCATGGGCCCCTACGAGGTCATTAGGTGCTGAGAAGCCTGAACACATACTTACCTACAGCCTTCACAAAATAAAAGGCCCGGTGGCCCAAACTAAATTCAACCTTAATACGTCAGTGACTCGGACGCTGTCACCGGGCCTTTCATTTTGTGAAGACTTTAGGTAAGTATTCAGAAATATGTAGTCCTAAATAAGGGGGTTGCTAGGGACATCATTCTGAACAACTTTTACTATCAAATCGATTTGATCAGAGCAACTTTGTGTTTCTTTTCTCAGTACATTTTGGGCCGGGCGATCAGCTGATTTGAACAGAGAAGTACAAAAAGGGTTGCTCTGATCAAATAGGTTTAATAGTGAACGTTCTTCAGAATGATGTCTCTAACAACCGTTTAAAATATGACCGCACATGTTACAATCTGTATTGAATATTTGCTTATTGATCGTTCCCAAAATTGAATATATATACAGAGAACTGACTTTTAGATGGAAATGTTACTTTTAAATCTTATTTTCATATCGACACTTAGTAAAGTAGATCCGTGGAAAAGTATCAATTTACAGAGACACCTGGGCACCACTCCTGTTGGTAAATAGAGCTAATGGATTTTTTTAATCTTTGACCACCATGGTCCCTTGTTGAATGTTGACCCTCAGGTTAGGTCAATAGAGGTGTAAGAGTTTAGAAAGTCTGTTTGTGGCTATCAAATACAAATCGGTCGAGTGCGGGTCGGACTCGCTCACGAAGGGTTCAGTAGCATCGTAAAAGACAACTTAAAGACAAAAAAAAAAGTTTATGTGAGATCTAGGTTTTGAACCTAAGCACCAGCGCTTCCATACAAATAGCGGATCCTACAGCAAACCAAATGCACCACCGAAACTATTTATAGACGACGCGAAATTATCGATTATATTTTAATGATGATGATGGTTATTTGCAGGAATAGGGATATTGAAACACATCTCTTCTATGGGGACCCTCTTCCATTTTTAAAAGGGAAATATTAAACTGCACATCAATAATACTGATTTGCACAGCAAATATAGTGGTTTTCACAGCAAATATCAGGGCTAAATACTGCGGTAGCTTAGTTGAAGGGTAGAGGGGATGAGCGTAGCTAAGCCCCCTTTATCCTTATCCTTATATTAGGTTGAACATGTAAAAACAACAAAAACACTTAAATTATAAAAAGTGTTTTTGCTGATCCTTTTTTGCTGTGAAAATCAGTATTGTTGATGTGCGATTAAATATTAATGCGATTTCACTTTCTGTGAAAATTTCATCTATCTACCTTTTACGGCTCATCAGATAGAGGTTATATATGTTGCAGTAAGATTGTCAAAACCGTTAGTTAATAATCTAACGTTTTTTTTTCTCGTTAGTTTATAAACTGTCGATACATTGTGCACTGTACCGTACAGCTTACGTTATGAAGCGGTTTTTTATGATAAAACCGTTAAATTGTGAACTGGTTTAAACATGAATTGCAAACGAAATACCAGGGCAAAGACTGCGGTAGCTTAGGTGAACGCTGCGAAGCCCCCGAATAGTCTTCGTGTTAGGTATACATGCAAGAACAAAAGAAAAGTAAATTATAAACCCTGTCGGTTAATCCGGGTTCCTCTGTTAATGGTTTACAATTTGTCGATAGTTTACAAACTAACGCGTTACTTTATAAACTAACGGTTTTGACTATCTTACGGTGACATATGTATAGATCTCGGTGACAGACAGACAGACGGACAGCAGATGGTAGACCCTAAAAAATTACTTGCACAGTCAAGGAAATTAATTCCCGACCCAATTCGATGAAATGTCGTTATGTAAGTACTACACTCACAATGAAATGAAGTTGGAAATTCCAGTTCAGTTATCGTATGTAATGAATGATGATAATGACTAATATAAGTTGCTGGGCAAAGATTAGTATAATTAGAGACTTGATTTAATAATAGTAAGTATGGTCTGTCAGTAAATGGTACAAACATAACTTTTGTATCAGTTACCTAGTGTGTAAATACTATAAACATTTATATACAGGCACATACATTGCTTCTGAGCCCACACTAGGAAACCCTGTGTCGTGGGAACCAGAAACAGACTTTTTTTTTCTTTATCCCCAGCCGGGGATGGAACCCGGGACCTCTCGCATGTAAGGCAGAGCCACAGCCGCTGCGCCACAGAGGTGCTCTTATGACAGCTCGATGTCAGTTTGCTGTAGGATATTCAACCTTAGGTGGGTCTTATCTTAATTTTCTTGAAAGTAGGTACACCTTATTTTTTTTATTAAACAATGAGCTTTTATTTTGCTTCTTTATTAACTTTCGATTAAAATATGAACTTAAGTATATTAATCAGCTATACGACGACCCGAATGGCGGAGTCGGTAGTGACCCTGCCTACGAATCCAAGGGTCCCGGGTTCGAGTCCTGGTGGGGACAAATATTTATTTCATGAGAACGGATGTTTGTATCATGGTTTTGTCATAGTTTTATATCTATTGAAGTATGATATTTATCTATATAAGTATGTGTATCGTTGTCTAGTACCCAAGATACAGGGAATCCTAGTTTGGGGCTAGATCAATGTGTGTAAATATCGTCCAAGGTATTATTATTATTACACATAAACCGCGGCGGTAAGTTACTGAAAAACAGTAGGTACTCCTTGATAATATTATACAATGAATAGCCATAAAATTACATGATAGCAAAACAAGTGCTAATTACCAATCCGGCTGCAATTTGTTTTGGCATTCATGCCGTGCAGTGCGGCGGCAGCGAACGCTTCTATGTTTTCATTTGCACAACAAAAACCCAGGGAATACCAAATGCCAGCCTACCTAATAAGCCGAGCGAAATTAAAACAACGCACCCTAATTAATACTACAAACACACAGGCTGGCCACATCAAAACCCTTGCCAGAAAAAAAAACAGCTCGCAGAAACATAATAAAAACCGCGGCAATTATTCAAAAAGGACGTCAAAGCCGTAATACTCAAGGAAGATGGTCGCACAAATGTGCCGAAAATTAAAAAAAAAAGGTTTCAAATGCCCCCAAGAGCGCTCGTTGGCGGGGGGCGGCGGTGTGGTGACACGCACATGCGTGCTCCCGCCCGGGCCGCCCGGGCCGCCCGCCCCGCGGCTTATACCTAAGCAGACTTCCATTTTGTTTTTGTGAAGATCGCTATATTTTGTCAGTTGTTGCTAAAAAAGTATTATTTTTTTAGGAAAACGTGAAGGACAAAGCATAATAATGTTGACGTTTATGTTAAATGTATATTAATAAACAGTTGAAGATGTTAGTAATTTACTAATTATTAAGAATTACTTTAAGAGAAACTACGTATATTCACGAAAAAGATGCGCTAGTTTTAGGGTTACCCTAATACTAGCTGTCCGTCTGTCCGTCTGTCACCGGGCTCAACCGGATCCACCGAAATAGGTAGAGAGCTGGAGTTTTCACAGAGGGTGTATTTCTATTGCCGCTATAACAACAAATAATTAAAAATATGGGTGTTTAAGAAATAACAGTAGAATCCATACAAGGGTCATTTTCTTAGCCATTTTATTTTAATTGTTTATCGGTGAACTGGACTCTCCCGATCTTATCGGAAAAGATCTCTGATTGCGAGTATCGAGTTTTGTGCTAAGTTATTTGTTATTATACGATTAATCATTGCTCATTCGAACTGTATTTGATTTGATTTCTGTAAATAAGTTACTCAATTTCTATCCACTTCCAGTTTCAATGAGCAAAGAGTTTACTACATACTTTATACACAAAACTCTTTTTCAATCTTTCGATGTACGGTCTTGAATGCAGTCCTACCTAGTATTTAATATTTTATTACTAAAAATTAAAAAGGTATCTATACTCGTACTAAATACTGTCGCTTTAAGTTTTCCGTGTGCAATCTTATCTTATCTTAGAATTACATTTTTACTGCTTCCCATCGGAACTCGATCCCACACGTACACACAAACAGACACTCACATACCCTCATACACCATTCAATCAGCAGTTCACCATATTGTCAGACCAGTTTGAACTAAGTTTATTACTTTACTCACTTTATTATTCCTATAGATAGATGGTAGGTTCTTATATTTCAATTTTATCTTTGTATTGTTTCGTAATTGGCATTTCAAATTATCTTTTCCTTATTAATTAATATTGTATTTTAATTGCTGTGAAACATGAATAAATAACAGATGGTCAGATGACATTGTTGTTTGATAAGAACGGATGTTTGTACCCTAGTCATGGTTGTTTATCTATCTAAGTATAATATTTATCTACATAAGTATGTGTATCGTTGTCTAGTACCCAAGATACAGGGAATCCTAGTTTGGGACTAGATCAATGTGTGTAAATAGTGTTCAAGGTAATACCTTATTATTGTTATGGTGGCTGCAAAGCAGTGGACGATACTGGCGGGTGAACGTAGCGAATGGCGTGCTTTGGGAGAGGCCTATGCCCAGCAGTGGGATGACAAGAGCTGATGATGAAGATGATGATGATGATGAATAAATAAATGGTATAAGAGTTTCGTTTATTTGCGAGGTATGGAGCCCTTCGTGTGCAGGACCGACGTACTCTTGTAATTCACCGGTTTTATTTAACCTCCATATTAATTGTCTGTTCATAATAATAACCATGAATAACTAAAATTTTCAGGTCATCGTGGCGCGGGAAACTCACTCAACGCAAGATCCATAGTCAACACCAACACAGATCGGCAGTGTGTCAGGCCAAGTTCACGGTAAGTAACTGGTGACGCAACAGCCATGTGTTATTCACATTAAACATGTATAATCACATGAAGACACTAACGTTGCTTCTAGCCCCATACTAGGATACCATGTAAATCCACCTGAAACTGCGACGTCACACACTCTAAACCCATCCAAGAACTGAGTTTTTTCTCCCGTCCCCAGTCGGGCTTTGAACCAAGGCCTCGAACCGCAATGTAGCTCGTCAATGAAACTAAACTACCCTATGAAATAGGAATATGTATGTATATGTATGTAACTCAATGACGTAATCTAATTTTGAGGCATCGCGACTTTGAACCTTTTGCCTTGGTAATAAAATTCAAAAACCTATACCGGGTAAATGACTGCTTTGCAGTCCGTGGTCTTTGTAAAGATATTTTTTTTACATCTGTCACTTCATACATTTGCTTGTTTACATTACTTTAAACACCTACTTGTCCCTAACAAAGCTCTTACTAAACTCTAGTCTACGCGATATTGCTACGTAAGGGAATTCACGAAAATATGTAGACGTCATTGGCCCACAATCGAAGCACACAACTTAACAAATACTCTTATAAATCCCCATAGTTGTGGCGATTGGCTAGCCACCTGTCACGTGGAAGTAGTATTGTATGACTGGTTAAACGCACACGCAATTGCGCCTCTGTTAATCCGTATGGGAAAAAGCGTGACGCTATTTAATTAGTTTTTAGGGTTCCGTAATCGAAGGGTAACAAACGGGACCCTATAACTAAGCCTCCGCTGTCCATCCGTCTGCCAATCGATCAATCAAAAATTATTTATTACTATATTACATATACTTAGCAAATGTGTTTATTGTCTCTTCTCTGGACCACTGTGGCAGAGGCAGAGCGAAGAAACTACTACAGATAGTTTTTAGTCTGTCTAATCCGCTGTGTATGTGTGTATGTGTGCTTTTCTGTTGCCACTATAGCAACAATGAACTACACACAATCAATATAATTAAAGGGAGTCCTTGTACAAGAGACGTCTTTATAGGGTTCCCTATTACTAAGCCTCCGCTGTCCGTCCGTCCGTCCGTTCGTCTGTCACCAGGCTGTATCTCATGAACCGTGATAGTAAGACAGATTAAATTTTCACAGATGATGTATTTCTGTTGCCATTATAACAACAAATACAAAAAAAAACAGAATAAAAAAAATATTTAAGGGGGCTCCCATACAACAATTCTTTCAATACCACATACATACTTATAAATGCACCTGCTTACGTACATGGAGTGCGAAAGTAGCCGCACCAATAACTTTGTAAACAAAATTTTGATATGTAAAATCCAAACTATTCACTCCACACCATCCCTACCATTGTACGGAGGTACGGAACGAGATAGACTCGCACTTGACCGGTTTTTTCTTTTACCATGGTACGGAACCATTCGTGTGCGGAGTCCGAGTCGCACTTGACCGTTTTTTTTTTTACATCAAGAACGAACTCGCTACTCACTCGGTACTCATGACACCGCACCTACCCCCGTCAGTTCAGCTCCGGAATGACAAGTGATCCTTGCCCCCGCCCCCCGGCCCCCGCCCCCGCCCCCGGCCCGTGATCCATCATTGCGATCGTTCTATTTATCACGATGAGCCGCTGTCGCTCTGGCTCTGGTGACCTTTTTTGTCGCAGCCTTTTTTGAAAAAGCGGCTTCCTCATTCACTTGTTAACTTAGACCAGCATTTACAAACGGCAACAAATATCATGACCACCAAAATATTTTTTTCCTACCCAAAATGGGTAAATGATCACCAAAATTTGGAGAAAATATCAGGGCAAAATACTGCGGTAGCTTTAGGTGACGGGTAAAGGGGTGAGCGAAGCGAAGCCCCCTTTATCCTTCGTATTCGGTTGAACATGTAAGAACAACAAAAATTTTAAAACATAAACTTAAGTACACAAAACATAAAAAGAAGTTTGGTGATCATTTAACCAAACACAATTTGGTGGTCGTTTACTAATTCTTGCGTTTAGAATTTATTGGTAGCAAAATAGGTGCATTTTTGGTGATCGTTTATAGATACATAAGCCTTTACAAACCGCTCTCAGGTCTGAGAGTAGTCTCAGCTAGGCTAGTATATTTTAGTTACTTTCATAGTGTGATGTCCTATGGTATCTTGTTGTGGGGGAAAGCAGCGGATATTCAAACTATTTTTATTTTACAGAAAAGAGCTATTCGAGCAATTTATAATTTAAAACAAACAGACTCCTTAAGAGAGCTTTTTAAAGAAATTGACATACTAACAGTAGCTAGTCAATTTATTTTCGAAAATATAATGTATGTACGCAAGAACCTTACAACATTTTCCAAACTTAGCGACAGGTGTAATGTTAACCTAAGAAATAATCACAGACTATGTGCGCCCCGTTTTAGACTCGCGAAGGTTAGCAATTCTTTTAAGGGTCAGTGCATTCTCTACTACAATAAGATACCTCTGGAGATTTTGAAATTGCCATTTGAGCAATTTAAAAAGCATGTTAAAGCGACTTTGTCGAAAAAGGGATATTACAATGTTCAAGATTACTTACATGACAGGACTGTATGGGGTTAATCTGGCTCAACACAGACCTTGCTATTAATAATTTTGTAATTATTTATTCCTGCTTATTAATCATAACAATTAAATTTTTCATATTTGTATTAGTTAAGCACAACCTATTTTTAAAAGAGATCTAAAAATAAATCTGTGGGAGTTTCTACGCCCTTCTTCTCCCACAGTGGTCCAATGTAGAGAAGAGGCAAAAAATGACGTTTGCTAAGTATATGTAAATATCTACAGTAATAAAGTACTTTGACTATTGACTATTGACTATCAATGTGTGTAAATAGTGTCCAAGGTAAACCTTGGACAGACAACAAGCATCATTGTCAGAGTCTCTCTCTAATTTGAGTCAGATTAGCGATTTTTATTATATAACTACCTAGCCATTGTCCTCCATTCTTAACCGCACTCTAATCTTAGAGACCTGCTATATTTATACGTGCAACTTGGCAACAGTTGTATATTCAAAAGTTCAAAATTGCGTATCATTACCTTTTAAGGGCTGAACATAGGCCAATGGCATTGAGAATTAGACAAAGAAAACAATACCCGTCGCATCGCGTCGAAGCAGACTGACGCATGCTCCCGCGCAGAGCCCCGCGGGGCAGCCCGAGCTCCGAGACCAAGAAAATTATAGAAAATATTACTAAACTCCTGTAATAATAACAATAAAAATAAAATAAAACAACCAAAAATTTTCCCTTTTTTTTAACTATTTTTGCGTGTAAGTTTCATATAGGAAACTGATTTCGTCTCCGAGCGCTTGTTCATTTAGTTGAATAATAATGCATTGCGAAAAATAATTTTAAGTATTAAATATAACAGATATCCGGTAATTTTAAAAGTCCATTCTTATCTCTAATAGACCTGTTATAACATATATTTATCCTACATTTTTATGTTGTCTAGTTTAGCCTAGAATTGAAGCTAAAGATGAATTTCTGGCCATATTTAATCCCTTAAAAAGTGCACAGTAGACTTAAAGAATTGTATTTTTATTCGTTTTCACGATAGATAAGGGTATTCTATATTGTAAGAATTATTCAAACTTTCAAACAAAGAAAATCACATATACCCCAAATCCTGAAAAAACAAAATCTACTCGCAATCATAATATAAGCAAGCTCATTGCAGAAAACTCATTTCGTCAAGCGAGACAATGGCGCCCCCGTCAGCCATTCACAGAGAGCGAATCAGCAATCCGCATATAACATAAACATCTTTAAGTAAACAAGGAAAAAAGGCCCTTTCCAGGACCCCAGGGCCCTTTGTTTGCTTCAAAAGCAGACAGGCCAAGCCGCACCGCCCGCCTGCCCGAAAACAATAGATTTTATAACCACACTATCACCAAGACAAATGAGAAATGGGCAAAGCTCGCCTCTTTATCCACCGGGCGTCCCTTTTGCTCGCGCGCGCCGCGGAATTCGCGGGCTTTTTTGTACATAAGTAGAAAAAAAAACAATCAAATCTCGACTTTATTGTAAAGCGTTAAAACATTCTTTGAATCGACGAAACGAACCCGCTGCAAAACTCGCAACGGTTTCTTTTGCATATACACATTGGTATATAAAACTCGAGGGAAAATCACCTCAATTTCGCCTCACTTAGAGTATCATTTCGTAGTTTCACCAGGGTGGTACTAAGGATGTTTCATCGAGGGGTTTGGAGTCAAAATTTATTGTGCATAAATGTACCTCGGGCTAACCCGGGAGTTTAGAGCGGGTGGGGGGGGGGGGGGTGTTAGGGCGCTGTAGGCTTAAAAATCGTGGTAAGGGGTAAGGGGATCGTTTTTAGCGTCGCAGCCGGACCATTTGGGGTGTTGATGACTAGCAGGGCCAGACTAAGGGTCGTGCTGTTGAATGTAGAAGAATTAGGTATATATTTTAACCCGATGAAATAAAATCCAAGAAAAATATTCTAAAATATATATCATAACTGTTTTATGGACTGAGATTTTGTTGTGAGTTTTAGTAAGCAATCATTTATATTATGTAATAGCCAACAAAAAGGTATGTATGTACCTCTACCTATGCAAAATGTTCTTGAATATTCCTCGCCATATCAAAAAGATCACCAACAACCTTTACAATAAACGTTATTAGAACAAATTAATATAAAAGAATAATACCTTGGATACTATTTACACACATTGATCTAGCCCCAAACTAGGATGCCCTGTATCTTGGATACTAGAAAACTATAAACATACGTATATAGATAAATATTATACTTAGATAGATAAACAACCATGACTAGGGTACAAACATCCGTTCCCATCAAACAAATATTTGCCCCCACCGGGAATCGAACCCGGGACTCTTGGCTTCGTAGGCAGGGTCACTGCCGTCTCGGCCATTCAAGTCGTCGAACAAGAAGATAAGAAATAATGACAACTTAACAATTTAATCATACTAATCTATATCAACATATCTTAGATAAATAAAAAAAACTATTTAAAAAAATTGGTTGTTTGTAAAGTAGGTTTTTACGATCGAGATGTTTACGTGATAAGCCTCCGCTCGTGAGGATTCCGCGTGACAAGTTTCACGGAATGACTGGCAGCACTCGAGATGAGACGGGAGATCGGTCCGTCTCTCTCTCGTTATACCTGCGATCGCGCTCGTGAGGTTTTGGTGTGACACAAGTTTCTGAATATGTCACCCGACTAAAACGATTTTAAAGACGTTATCACGTCAAAAACAAAGCTCAGTATACCATCTCAAAAATGCAGCAATCCGTCAACAGCTCGTCTTACTCGTAGTTCCTATAGCCGCCACCACACCAGCAGCCCACGTGTTCAGAGTCCATCTCTGTCGCGCGTTTAGCCGAATCCCACCCGACCTCTACGCACATCTCACTCGCACAAACTACAAAAAGAACGTTCCGTCGCGTTCCACCCTTTGCTTAAATTATTGCACCTCCATTCCTGCATTGGAAAAGTGGTCGTATCTAATTCCGAACCGGACATTCGAATACCAACCTTAAATGTTTCAACAGACGAGTTACTTTAGAAGGTTGACGCAAACACTTTTCTCCAAAGAAGTATAGTTCTACAGAGCTGGTGTTCCATTAGATACGGATCTAACTTTAGGATTTGACTGTTCAAAAATAAACCTTATAAACACAAGTTAAGGTTGCAAATCCATTTTTATGACAATTGCAAAATTGGTCTTTTGAGAGTTGGGTGCAATAACAGACGAGGACGTGAGTGCAAAGGCGACTGGCGTTAAAAAGGCCACCCAGGGGGTGGGGGTGGGGGCGGAATGGGTGGAGGGGGGTGGAGGGTAGGACAAGTGACGTCACACGAGAAGACAGCTCAGCTCATTGCTATATGGGACTTGAGAATGGAAGGACGTTTCTACAGTTCATAAAATCTTAGAATTGATATGACAGATAACGTTAAACTTCATAAAATCCACCTTTTATATACTAGGGATGTTACCAAAACGGTCGGAAAGAATCGAAATTGAAAAAATAATGTCAAAATCTAACCAAATTTGCTGCATCCAATTCACAAATGCTTGAAAAGTGTATCGATTCATTTGATTAATCGATGTTTTTAAGCAATTACCCCCTCCCCTACAGGCTGAGATTGACCCTTCAAGCACCTTTTATCTTTTTCATACTGTAGGGTATGGGACATTGCTTGAGGATTGGTAATCTGGTTAAGGGTTTTTTTTCAAAGTAATTTTTCTTTTTAACAATAAATAAGTACAAACTTTCTCTAATCGTATGAATACATAATTTTATTATTAGGTAGGTGTTTTTTTATGGTATACGTATACATTGTGTTATTGGTCTGCCTGGTCGTCTAGTTGATAATACGATGAGATGAAAAACTTTGCTTCAAATGTTCTGACTGAGACCTAAACTCAGGCAGATGGCTTGATTTTGATTGGTGCCAATAGTATTGACAAGAAGATTTCTACCAACTGGTACCATATTTGAGTCGAGGAAGCACTTATTTTTTTATTTGGAATTGTTATTCACCCTACTTACTCTACGACCCGAATAGCCGAGTCGACAGTGACCCTGCCTATGAAGCCAAGGGCCCCGAGTTCGAGTCCCGGTGGGAGCAAATATTTGTTTGATGAGAACGGATGTTTGTACCCTAGTCATGGTTGTTTATCTATCTAAGTATAATATTTATCTATATAAGTACGTGTATCGTTATCTAGTACCCAAGATACAGGGAATCCTAGTTTAAGGCTAGATAAATGTGTGTAAATCACTATTTATGGAAACTTCCAAGGTATTATTATTATTATACATTATAATTTTTACAGTTTTGTAATAGAATAGGGATAATGACTGGAGAAGCAGTCAATAAAAGCTAGGATATGCGCGCCTATTTACATGAATGTAAAATTGTCTGAGTCTGTTACTTTTGTATGTCCTTAACTACTCAAAATCCGAGGGTAGTTGGGACAGATCCCGATTTTGAAACCTGTGCCATAGTAATAAAATTTAAAACCTTTAACGGAAAAGTGGTGTTAGCCGGTGGTAACAGAGAGGTTACATAATAAAATAAAATAAAATAAAAACCTTTATTTGATGAAGCTACAATTTCGGATTAAGTATTTACTAAACTAATAATAATAATACCTTGGTCACTATTCACACACATTGATCTAGCCCCAAACTAGGATTCCCTGTATCTTGGGTACTAGTCAATGATACACATACTTATATAGATAAATATTATATGTACTTAGTTAGATAAACAACCACGACTAGGGTACAAACATCCGTTATCATCAAAAAAATATTTGCCCCCACCGGGACTCGAACCCGGGACCCGTGGCTTCATAGGCAGGGTCACTGCCGACTCGGCCATTCGTGTCGTCACAATTACTAGCTACTATTACTAATTACTATTAATACTTTATAATGTCTATAACTACTCTATACTTAATACATTGACTTATTTATATTTACCTTAATATGCATTAAGCTAGGTCCCCAGGTTGGGTGAAGGCCTCCTCCAGAGAAGCCCATTTCCCTCTATCCTGTGCTATTTGGCACCAGTTCGAGCCAGCGCAGCGGCTTCTTTGATCTCGGCATCCCAACGGGTAGAGGGTCTTCCTCTCCTTCTTTATCCTTGAGGTCCTTACCATATGGTGGTATTGTAACTCCATCTTTTGTCTCTAAGCCTCGCTATGTGACCGGTCTGTATTTGTATGCCCTTACTCTACTTAAATTTAACCAAATCAAAGAAAATCTACATATTTCTACATCTACATCGTCATGTATCTGTAATTATACAATCAATATTTACCAAATCATATTACTAGTTTGACGAACTCTGTGGTGCAGCGGTTGTGGCTCTGCCTACCATGCGAGAGGTCCCGGGTTCGACCCCCGGCTGGGGGTCAAAAAAAAACCCCAGGTCTTGGATGTTGATATGTGTGTGACGTCGCTGTTTCTGGTTCCCATGACACAGGGTGTCCTAGTGTGGGGCCAGAAGCTATGTATGTGCCTGTATGTAAATGTTTATGTTTAAGTTACCATTTAATAAAAAAGGCAACAAATATAATGATCATCAAAATATTTTTTTCCTACCCAAAATGGATGAACACCAAGAGCTGCAAAAAATATCAGGGCAAAATACTGCGGTAGCTTAGGTTAAGTGTCGTATCCTTCGTGTTAGGTTGAACATGTTAGAACAACAAAAAATACTTAAAACATAAACTTAAGTACACAAAACATAAAAAAAAGTTTGGTGATCATTTATCCAAACACAATTTGGTGGAAATTTATCCATTCTGGCAATCATTTCGAATGTATTGGTAGTAAAATAGGTGCGTTTTTGGTAATCGTTTAAACATAAGCCATTAAAAAATAAGTCCATAAAATGTCACCGCCTCAAGAGCATTTACCACAAAAAGTCATATCATAGAGTACTGTCAGGATAAAAAGTCGCTGGAGACATCAGATCGGTATAATTTTTCATTACATTAGCATGGCGATGTCGAGCACGCGTGAAGATAAAACGCGGGGCCGCCCCTGTACCCAGGGATAGCGACATATTAGCGATATCTTTTTGGTTGGTATTTAAACGTATCACTGTAAATCCAGTTTTTGCTTGGCAAACAAACTATTTTTTTGCATGACTGAATGATTAAATAGCGACAAAAAAGAGCGCGACTGGAAATGCTGGCTTCGTCTGATAAAATTACTGAATTGCGCGACTAGAAATCTATAAGCAGCAACTTCAAACCTTACTTCAAGTAACAAAAAAACAAGACGATCGTAAAATTTTGTTGTTATTACATGATCAACCTAACACGAAGAATAATGCTTCGCTTTGCCCACCCCATTTATCTTTCACCTACCATGACCCATCACTTCACCCAGACAGTCTTTATTTAGCCAATAAGCGGTGGTTCGGGCTTCAGTAATTTAGTCGCGCCAAACTGTATTTTTTTCGCTTATTTCAGGAAATTGTTCTGTTCATGGTCATTCGCTCTTTAGTTTTTTATTTGGTTGTTTTATTATTTCCCTAGTTTTTTACTGTATTGCAAAAAAAAACAAAGAACGGAGCCCAATAAATATGGACAATACATACATTACACAAGGTCTAAGATATAGGTTTGCATCTGCTTTCAATTACTTTAGGTATTTACTTTAGATTCGGTATTTGGATTTTGTTAGTATATCAATGTTTAGAAAAAATCCACTCGAGAAAATTAAATCTTTACTTTATTTAATGGAGTATTATATAACTAGCTGAAAAGTGGGCACAATTGAGCCTCTGCCATCCCGTATGGGAAAGGCGTGACGCTATGTCTGTTATTTATGTTCAAAATACTCTTTGTGTGACGTTATTAATGTTCAAAATACTCTTTAAATAAGTCCCGATGAAACCCAGAGGTTATTAAATATATACATACCTATATTAAAGAGATATTAACTCGAGAGGGTGTATTCAGTACGGTACGAGTAACCATTTTGGCGCTCCCCGAACAACTGGACAATAAAAAACGTATTTTTTTTAAAACTAATTTATTTATTTTAGATTTTAGATTACAAATTAAAAACGAGGTCTTCATACAATACTTTCGTAAACATCTAAACTGAACCACCAAAATTATGTCCACCGATTTTATGTCTAGATTACTAAACTACCACATTTAAATGGCTTCTAGATAAATCAATAGACAATTATGTAAATAAATAAAATAGAACGCTCTGTGGTAGAGGGTTTCACGGTTGCTTCTCATGCAGCAGGAGATGCAGGTTCGGAGCCGGTGCTAACCATGTTCCAATGAGATAAGTAATGTAGCTTAACCCTTTCAATAGCCATAAAAAATTGCAAAAAAAAAGCCAATTTTTTTATTTAATTGTTTTCATTTACTCAGTCAGTTGACCAATCAAGTGTAAGATACCAGAGAGAAGGTACGTGTATCTTCTATTTCCGGTCAGTATTGCCAGTAACAGAAAAGAATAGTGGGAAGTAGTAATTATTTTATAAAAATAAATATAAACATTAATCCAAGTCCATACTAGGTGTTCATACGCGAGTGAACAGTTAAATACCTAAATTATTGGACGCTCCGTGTTTCGGGTAAAAAAGATAAGGCTTAGGTCCCGGCTACTATCGTCACTTAGTAATAATAGTCATAAAGATGTGTCAGAGGCCCTAATGGCTCAGCTTTGATAAACTCTGATTGTCGGGTTGGGCTCTAGCCCAACACCTCTCCAACCCTCACTGAGCCAACGTGGTCGAATATGGCTCAATTATACTCGTATCCGGATAAAGGCATGCTCCTCGATCTGGATATTAATAGTCTACATTTATAAATTAAATAATCTATTTATGTGAATATTGCTGTGAGTCACCCACGACTTGGTTAACTAAAATAAAGTAAAAATAATCAGACAATGTTGATGATTTTTACTTTTTTAATGTTTTACGACGAATATATTTGTTAATTTACTTGAAAATATCGTAGAGTATTTTACCGCAAGTTTCTTGGTACAGGGCGAGGGTGTTAAGGGTGTCCCTTAGGAAATTAATAGCAACCAACCAGGCCCTTCGCGGCACGGGGGCGGCCCCGTGACGTGGTTCGACGGACCAACTACAGATGGCGTTGGTCATGTAAAAAAAAAATTCGACATTACTTTTTTTTTCTGATAAATCAAATCTGGCAAATAACTTCGTAAAAAAATGCGTGCAACACCTTGAATGTCATAGGTTCCGAATAAGAAAATCTGAGTTTCTTCATTCGCCCTTTTCTAACGTGACTACAAGCTCTTTCTGTGATCTTGCAGCTCTTGATAACTAGTTACTTATTAGCGAAACCGTCGTGTATATACCTAAGTCTCGGCAAAACTTAGTAAGTATGTAAATTAGGGAACACTTTAGGGTTCACCGCAGATAAAACTTTTTTCGCAAAACTGCTGATGACAATCGACTGTCATGTTGTCATATTGAGACGCCGCTACAGGCAAGAAGGCGAGAGCTGAAAATTGCAATTGGTGTGCACGCTGGGCCGCGCTGTGGCCCACGGGCTTTTCGGAATTTCGAACCGCTCGAAAATCCCGAGCGCTACAGAGCGACGCTGCGTTGTACTTACCACACGGGGTTTTTCAGCGCTCACAATGACAATTCATCGTCTGAATAGCGTGCTGCATGGGTTGCACGCTATTCAGACGATGAATTGTCATAAGCGTGAAAGAGAAAGAGGATCAGCGCACCAGGCGCGTGAGCGACGATGTTGAGAAACTGGTTTAACCTGTCCACTCGCGTATGAACACCTAGTAAAGAATTGCATTAAATTTTAATTTACCTCACGCCACTCGCGCATGGACACCTATACTTGGACTAGGACTAGGAAAATATTTATATTTATTTTTATAAAATAATTACTCCTACTCTAAAATTATTCTTTTTTATTACTGGCAATACTGACCGGAAATAGAGGATAAACTTACCTTCTCGATGGTATCTCACACTTGATTGGTCGACTGACTGATGAAAAAAAAAATGGTAATGCATAATGAGATAAAGCACTGAAAACCCACGTGTCGTACAACGCAGCATCGCGCTGTAGCGCTCTGGCTTTTCGAACCGTTCGAAATTCTGAAAAGCCCGTGGGGCACAACGCGGCCCAGCGTTGTGCCCCACGGGCTTTTCAGAGGAAGCCGCCCGGCACGTGGCGTCCTTCACACTTTAGCCGATGACGTCGTAGATTAGTTAAGTATTTTAGTTAAAGTAGAGACGGCCGACTAGTACGCAATAAGGCAGTCTACATAGGTTCCGTAAACCTGCGGCCGACTAGTACGCAATAAGGCAGTCTACATAGGTTCCGTAAACCTGCGGCCGACTAGTACGCAATAAGGCAGTCTACATAGGTTCCGTAAACCTGCGGCCGACTAGTACGCAATAAGGCAGTCTACATAGGTTCCGTAAACCTGCGGCCGACTAGTACGCAATAAGGCAGTCTACATAGGTTCCGTAAACCTGCGGCCGACTAGTACGCAATAAGGCAGTCTACATAGGTTCCGTAAACCTGCGGCCGACTAGTACGCAATAAGGCAGTCTACATAGGTTCCGTAAACCTGCGGCCGACTAGTACGCAATAAGGCAGTCTACATAGGTTCCGTAAACCTGCGGCCGACTAGTACGCAATAAGGCAGTCTACATAGGTTCCGTAAACCTGCGGCCGACTAGTACGCAATAAGGCAGTCTACATAGGTTCCGTAAACCTACGGCCGACTAGTACGCAATAAGGCAGTCTACATAGGTTCCGTAAACCTGTGGCCGACTAGTGCGCAATAAGGCAGTCTACATAGGTTCCGTAAACCTGCGGCCGACTAGTACGCAATAAGGCAGTCTACATAGGTTCCGTAAACCTGCGGCCGACTAGTACGCAATAAGGCAGTCTACATAGGTTCCGTAAACCTGCGGCCGACTAGTACGCAATAAGGCAGTCTACATAGGTAATCAATCTGTGGCGTATCTGCAGGCGGACTAACTCATATAATAATAATAATAATGATTTATTCAATAAACATTTCACAAAAATTACAAAATGAATACAGAATAAGAAAGGTACAGTTTCATGTTATATAAACTTAACTAAAGATAGATACATCATATGTTTCTGAGATTATGTGTTGGTAGTAAGCAAAAATAAAAAGTCAGTATCGATACTCCCCAAGGTAGGGTTTCCCCTGTGTTTTGGGATAAGTAGCGAGGCTCTTCCCCTAAAGATATGAACGAAGAATAATTAGCAGACCAAATCAATTACTTTTCAGTTTCAATGTAATGCAGCTATCTGAAACTTAAAGAAGGTAATTTAAAGTTAAACTGATTCAATGGAAGTTTTGCTTCGAGTAGGTACCTTCTGATCCTATATCCGGGTTTCTGCCTGATAGCGGGTTTGTTAGTGTACAAATGATTTATCTCGTTGTAAATTTGTTGTTTGTTCTTATTTCTTTCTTTTGTAAAACTGTTATTTTGAGACATCTTACTGGCAGTAATAGATACGTTGTTATTATTTTGAGACATCTTACTGGCAGTAATAGATACGATGTTATTATTTTGAGACATCTTACTGGCAGTAATAGATACGATGTTATTATTTTGAGACATCTTACTGGCAGTAATAGATACGATGTTATTATTTTGAGACATCTTACTGGCAGTAATAGATACGATGTTATTATTTTGTCATTAGATTAGATAATTTCCATACTATACATTGTGGCTTAAAAAATAAATGAATATGGGGAAAAAATTACAACCCTTACTGGTGATATATTCTCTGGCGGGTGTATTTCCGAAGCACTGGTAGAGTTAGTGGAGTTTCCTTTTCCTGTGCGAGATTCAGCCATGAATCTCCACTTGAAAGGAAATTTCCTTTTTCAAACTCAAACCATAATTCCTCATTAGTTTAGTTGATCATATTTGATTTAATTTTTGTTTTCTTCGGGTATATGAGACGTATTTGACTTGTAAATTAGTATGTTCTAGACATCGATATTAATACCCAAGATTCACGATCAACGCTCAAAATGTTTTCGCAGTCGCGCGCAGGTCTCTATCGATCTGCGTTAAAATTAATTTCCATTTATACATAATGAATACGGGGCATTAATATCGATGATTCTGGTTAATATTTGCGTTTCTTAGTGTAAGAACCGCCGCCTGGCATGGGCGTGAACAAATTGAGCGCCGCGTGCGCACCGAGCGCCGAGCGCCGAGCGCCGGAACTTTTGTGCAATTACCGCGGAGCCGCAGAGCAGCCGACGACGCCGCGTGTAACGATAGTAAAATAGTAATAATTTAATTAAAAAACTGTTTACGTAACAAATTCACAAATAGCATCGCGCCATATCCACTACGTGGTAGCAGAGGCGCAGTCGCCCCTCGTATCACCATTTTAAGTGGCTGGGGGCTAGCCCATCGCCGCAGCTAGAAGGGTTCTTCCAAATGTTCACCGTTAAAATCCGATTTATGTGTATGTCACCGTAAGATAGTCAAAACCGTTAGTTGATAAACTAACGCGTTAGTTGATCAACTATCGACAGATAGTAAACCAGACCGACAGGGTTTAGAATTGACGTTTCTTTTGTTCTTACATGTCAACCTTACACGAAGACTATTCGTGGGCTTCGCTGTGTTTGCCCTGGACTCCGTTTGCGATTCAGGTTTAAACCAGTTTACTATTTAACGGTTTTAACCGCAAGTACTTATATCAACTAACGCGTCATATACCAAGCAGTACGCTATAATTTAATATATGTCGATAGTTGACCAACTAACGAGAAAAAAAACCCTAGTTTATCGACTAACGGTTTTGGCAATCTTACGGTGACATGTATAAAGCGTAACTGTTGGTATTATACGATTCTGACATGGAGGAACATTGTTGTACATATGCAATGCCTTAGAAGACATGTTTAATATTTATTTGAATACCTAATACCTATCTCTCCTAACGACGCCGCCGCTTCTGGCTGTACTCGTAGAAGCCGCACATAATTTAAAGGCACCAAAGGATAGAAGCGCTGTCTAACTTTGCACTTTCCTCGTATTTTACAACTAATGGATATTTATGAGTGGTCCCAACTTTAAAACGGACGCAACTTGTTAAATGCGTGTAAGCTAGTTGTCTAGTTCTGTGTACAGGGTGGAAGTAACTATAAATAATTGTATGCTTGACTAAAATGCCTTGCCAATATCACCCTCTTAGATATGATAAAATAACTAAAACAAGAAAACTATTTGCCACCAGCATTACATATAAATCCCAAATCCCTAACAAAATCAGTGTTTTAACACTCTAAACTAGAGATGAAACGGATCTATCCGGTATACAGCCTATGCGGCTGTACTATCCGGCCGGATACCGGACAATAACATACTAGTCAGTATCCCGCCGGACAAATAGTAAATGAGGTTTGAACTTTCTATTTTTTATATGACGGAGCAAAATATTCAAAACGTATAATTAGGTTCCTATATTATATCAACATAATAAATATTGTCATCTACAACAAAACAATTAGTACTCGTGCTGCACTAGAAGCAAATTGTGATGATAGATGAATACAAATTTCGCTGCATTAAGAGGAAAAAAATGTTTCACTTGTCTCCGTAGATAAGGCCAGCTTAAAAAAAAGTCTTGCACTGTATACGCAACTACAGGGAGCTAAAATATATTTTTTGGCAAAGTTTGTTGAGTTTGGGTACTGTGTAGCATAATAATGGATTACAAAATCTTACACAAATCACTTGCAAACAAAGTTACCTCAAGTTGGCGTAATCGTGCGCCAATCAGCAATGTTCGGACGAATATTCGGCTATCCAGCTCAACGGTTCGGTATCTCGACTCTAAACCAGCAACACTAAGCTTTAACGAGTGGTCCTTACTTTCAAAAACGAGTGCAAAACAATCAAGCAATCACCACGGAAGTAAGCTAAAGAACTGATAGGTACCATATTGAAAATTGGAACTCCACAAAGAGCCCGCCTATCAGTATAACTGGCTGGGCTGGGCGGCGCTGCTGCGCCTGCGCTCGGCTGGGTCGCGTGCTCGCATCGCGGGTTCGAATAACTCCATCCTGAGCGCCGTTCGTCAATGGATGGGCAGCCCACTCCACCAGACATGGCGGGACTATCATGCATCACCAGGTTGACCACCAGGCAAGGTGCAGTGCAGTGGGGTGTGGCTCATACCCGTGTGATGTGTGCATAAAACACAGGCACATAAGTACATTGCCTCTGGCCCCACACTAGGATACTCTGAGTCATGGGAACCAGATACAAACACGTCACCACTCCCCAACCGGGGTTCGAAACCGGGACCTCTCTGGAAGTCCCAACCTCGAACCACAACGCCACAGAAGTCGTGAAAAGAATAACAATAAAGGATACATCCAAGTAAAATAAAAAAAATAGGAACAATACGATTAAAATCATTTAAAGATTCGGCTTTTCTCGGATATCATCGCCTAAATCCGATCTCTCTCTCTCTATAGTGAGACATAAGGGATTCACGACAATTTCCGAGCTTGGCCGAATCGTTAACTGATTTTGATCGTAACCGACTATCAGTGAAATATTTCTTGCATCCTGTATTTATCGCTTAGCCGAGCAACATTTAGTAGCCGGAGCAACTTCACCGGATTCTGTTCGTGGTTGCGAGTGGGTAGTTGTTGAAAATTAGACTCGCTGGCACAAGGCACTGATATAGAGAGAAATTCTGTAATGCTCTCCGTGCGAAATTCTGCTCATAATTAGCACTAGCTATGTAAGTGTCTCTAGGTAATTAGCAAACTAGTATTTTTGCGGGGATTCCAGATATGGAGCTAAACCTTAATAAATTCATTATTCGATATCATCTCACCGTACTTAACTATACATTAGGGTTTTTTATAACCCAATTAATCCCAATTACAATATATATATAACTTAATGCTATCTAGCCACTAGGCAAACTAGTAGTTTATCTTTGTACATATATACATATATACTACTTACACATATTACGAAACAGAGTCTTAAATATCTCGCAAGTAGGTACATATTTTCACAATAATATTTGAAAACAGAGTTTTTCATGAGGAAATATTTTATCTTATGCCTTATTGCTATCGCTATTAATATATAAATGTAAAAGGTTGTTTGGAAGTTCGTTGACCATATCCGGCAAAAAATACATTCATGTTCTAGTTTCATTAGTATTATTATATCTAGGTAATGTAAATGAAGGCATATAGCTAAGGTTACGTAGTCTAGAAGGTCGTTCCTTTTTTTTCAAAAACGTCTTGTTACTATCTTCATCGATCAGTGTTTGTAATTTTAATTTGTCGTATACGTCTAGTATTTTACATTCGAAATGGTTAATTTTGTTTTTCTTATATTCTGAAATGGATTTTGTTTAAACGATTACTTTAAAAATACTTTTTTGTAGTTTATATATGATTTTCCGTAGCTACTATTATCATGGCCATGCCTATCTACTTCATTTCGGCACGCGTGTAGCGTGTAGCGTGTAGCATGCCCCGCGCGACTCGTTTTTGTCGCGTGGCAAAGAAATTATCGTGCGGATGCGAGAATTATAATCCGCACTTTAAATTCTTATATTAAAAGTTAAAACTTTATCCGTTCTTAATCATCACTATGTTGATGTACTTACATAATAATTTATAATATCTTTAGAGCACATCATAAAACATACAGGAAAATAATGATAAACATAATATATTATACAAACGCGTATCCACTCGTCTGAGGGAAGATCAAAAAATATCCCGCGATTTTGAACCTTATTGCTTGGTTATAAAGTTCAAAACCTATGAAAAATAATCAATCATCTGTTGAGCTGCGCTGAGTGGTTATCCCTCACAAGATACCTCTCCCAGCAAACCAAGTTTGGATTTGAGAAGTGGTATTAACCCCTTGACTGTCGTATATTTATTAACTGAATTTGCATTCCAGAAAAACTTTTAAATGCGTCGCAAAAAAATGTCCTAATGTGATGCGGTCCCTTATTTATTTGACATCTCCACATTCTACTCAGACGTAGGTATAAGTACTAGGGGTCCGCAAACACGGCCCTTTGCCGTGTCGCCTGCAAGCGTTTTAATTACGGAACCCTCAGAAACTAATTACTTGAGCTTGTCAACACTTCCGCAGGAACCCTAGCCAGACATGGGTTTTATTTTTTGTGTATTTTCTGGCAATTTTAAGAAACGTCAAACGTCGATGCTAAGTTTGATTTGCTATTGAAAGTCACATAAATAATTTAAATGGCTCTTATAAAACGAACTGTTACTATAGTTTCTTGGTAGTAGTAGTCGTAAAGCTGTGTAGAAGGCCCTAATAGGGCAGTTTAACAGCTTCTGGGTTGGCCACTAGCCCGACACCCCTTCACGAACCCGTACTGAGCCAGCGTATTGGAATATGGCTCAATCTTACTTCTCTCCGGATAAAGGCCTGGGCCCCTCGGTGTACCCACCTTCAACATTTATTTATTATAAATCGGACATCAGTGTAAGCTCATCGAACAGAAATACTTACTTGGTATGATTATTTAACTGAGCCACAAGCTCTTGATCGATCATCTGCTCAGTGTAATGGCCGGATTAGCACACTGACGAGCAATGAAAAAGTTCCACCCACAAAATGCCGACAAACACCTTAATATCTCCTAAGGCATAGAACCACACAATTTGAACACAATATTTACGTTTTTAATTGGTTAGATTCTGATGCGATGTGAAATGTACCTACTTCAATATTGCAGACGGCGTCATTAAGCTAGCCTTTCCCATTTAGGAGTAATTTGGTGCTATGTCACAGGAACTTTTTCATTGCTCGTCAGTGTATTTTAATTTTCCATTTTAAACATCTTGAGTTCCATTTTATTTACGAATCTTCAAGCTCTTTAATAGATCTGTAAGTTGAGACAACGCTAGCGCCAATGTCTGAAACCTGCATTACAAGTGCGAATGTACTATCATGCAGGGCCACTGGGCCACTACCGTAGCTTAGCGCTGGTAAAACCAAGTGTATCAAATTCTCACTTCCAAATGTCAGGCAAGTTGAGACCAGTTTAGTGTTAGACAACAGCACGTTAGAATTAGTAAATGATACGAAGTTTCTTGGAATAACCATTGATAGCAAATTGCAGTGGGAACCCCACATAGATAAATTGGCTGGTAAATTAAGTTCTGCGGCTTACGCTGTTAGGAACATCAGACATAGCACGGATGTAGCTACATCTAGGCTAGTATATTTTAGTTACTTTCATAGTATGATGTTCATGGTATCTTGTTGTGGGGGAAAGCAGCGGATATTCAAACTATTTTTATTTTACAGAAAAGAGCTATTCGAGCAATTTATAATTTAAAACGAACAGACTCCTTAAGAGAGCTTTTTAAATAAATTGACATACTAACAGTAGCTAGTCAATAAATTTTCGAAAATATAATGTATGTACGCAAGAACCTTACAACATTTTCTAAACTTAGCGATAGCTGCAATGTTAACCTAAGAAATAATCACAGACTGTGTGCGCACCGATTTAGACTCGCGAGGGTTAGCAATTCTTTCAAGGGTCAGTGTATTCTCTACTATAATAAGATACCTCTGGAGATTTTGAAATTGCCATTTGAGCAATTTAAAAAGCATATTAAAGCGACTTTGTCAAAAAAGGGATATTACAATGTTCAAGATTACTGAAATGACAGGACTGTATGGGGTTAATCTAGCTCAACACAGGCCTTGCTGTTAATAATTTTGTAATTATTTATTCTTGCTTATTAATCATATTAATTAAATTTTTCATATTTTTAATAGCACAACCTATTTTTAAAAGAGATCTAAAATCAATCTGTGGGATTTTCTACGGCCTGCTTCTCCCACAGTGGTCCAATGCAGAGAAGAGGCAAAATTGACGTTTGCTAAGTATATGTAAATATCTTCAGTAATAAAGTACTTTGACTTTGACTTTTAGAATATCCCTTTATTAAGGCGGCCTCTATTTAAAGATCTAAAATAAACCCAAACGATCAATGACCACCTGATTGGGCCTAAAATCAAATTTCACTCCCCGCCGCCTTTTCAGAGATTTAATCGACAATTGGGTCTTGCGTAGTCAGAATTTAAATTACACTTTTGCAGAAAGTTAAATGGAATGGACTTTGTGGAAGTCCAAGTTGGTCAAACAGCGGGTTTGGGCGGCTGGCTGGGCGGCTCTTGGGCGGGAGAGCGTAATGAGTTGGGCAGCCGCCCACAGGCTGTGATGAGGCTGGGCGTAGAAGCGACACGCCACCAAAAGTGGCCAGTATCTGATAAATATGCGAGTATAAATTAAGCTTTTTTTAAAACATAAACATTATATACAGGCACATTCATTGCTTCTGACCCCATACTAGGATACCCTGTGTCGCGGGAACCAGAAAATTTGACATCACTCATTTATAAACATCCAAGACCTGGGGTTTTTCGGGGATCGAACCCGGGAGCTCTAGCATGGTAGGTAGAGCCACAACCGCTACGTCATAGAGGTTGTCATAAACTAGGCCATCATAAGTGGCCCTTTTCGAACGGTCTGTAGGGCTACATCGGAAACTATAGGAGATAGAAGTTTTAGTTGTTAGAAACCATGACATCGATTTTGATAAAAAGCAAAACTACAGCCTTCATTTCAAACAAAGCTAATGACCTAACCGGGAATCGAACCCGCAGATTTTGAAATACGCTTCGATCACTCCCTTCATCCTTCACCTACCCTGACCCACCAGTCTACTCACAATTCTATGTTCAACCGATACAAAATTTAACGGCCTGATAATAAACTATTGAAAATTAATAAGTTATACATATATTGTATGTATAACTTACGGTACTGTACAGTTTACAATCTCGCGAGATTCACACTAACGGTGCTTACAATTTAATGGTTACATATATATTTCATAGAGCAACTTATATGTGTATGCATATGTCGCAGTTGGTTAGTTAAATCAGATGCTTAACTAACTCTCTAGACCGTTAATTAAATGCCGACGTTTAACCAAGTCAACTAGCATTTTGATTTAAATAAAGCATCGTCGAAAACGTTTAACAATCTTTCTAACCGAATGCCGGCGTGTTGGAAGACAAGATGGCGTCACGACAACAGCTAATTTGCACAGCTTATAGCAGGGCAAAACATTGCGGTAGCTTAGGTGAAGGGTAAAGGGGGTGAGCGAAACGATATCTTTATCCTTCGTGTTAGGTTGAACACGTTAGAACAACAAAAAATACTTAAAACATAAACTTAAGTACACAGTATGCTACCGCTAGTACTCAATGAACTACCGAGCGAGGTCATTGATTCCCTGTGCGTGGACAATCACAAATGTAAAACTGTATTAAAAAAGTACTTCCTACAACAATGTAAACACGGACCGGCTTCACAGGTGGCGGGGGGACCCGGCGGCGGCGGCGGCGGCGGCGGCGGCGGCGGCGGCGGCGGCGGCGGCGGCGTAGCAGGCGAGCCGTGAATATTCTACTAAGAAATCGCGGCTTGCCTGTCGCGCGGGGAATATCTGTAGCCTGTGAAACCGGCTCATAGTATTTCGCTCATAGAAAAACATATTAGATTAAAATGTAAACAGGGTAAAAGCGGGGGACAGTGGTCACACTTAAACCTGTCAAGGATTGAGTGGCCACCTAAGTAATGTTAAGAATAATTATAATTTGTTTTTGAATAAATAAATAAATAAAAAAAAAAATAAACATAAAAAATATTTATATTGTATATGTCTTGTTGCCTAGGAACGTTTAGACAACTCGTTAAAAGTTTCGTTCACTCACTTGTCTGACGGAATTTTAGTGACTTGGTTAAACGTTGGTATTTAATTAACGGTCTAGAGAGTTAGTTAAGTGTCTGATTTAACCAACTAACTGCGACATATATATTATAGCAATTCAATGGATGCTTTAGTGTTATACCGCGCCGCTACGCCGTAGAGAGACGATACAAGCAACAACGCAAAATATTTCTCAACCTGCAAATAAAACTGAGAACTACTATGCATAAAATCTTAGAAGTGATATGACAGATAGCCCAAAACTTCATAAAATCCACTTTTAAAACGCTAGGGATGTTATGAACACAATCGGAAATAATCTAAATTGAAAACAGAATGTCAAAATCTGTCCAAATTTGCTGCATCCAATCCACAAATGCTTGAAGAGTATATCGATCCATTTGATAAATCAATGTTTAAGACACTAACACCATCAAGCACCCTGTTATCTTTTTTCATACTTTAATTAAATAATTACAGTATGAAAAAATAATTATGTAAGGCTTTACTTACTTAAGGCCACTGTAGACTCTCGCGCGAGACGACCCGAAGCTGAAGCCTTCACGATTGACACAACAAAAAACAATAGCGTCTGAAGATGAACAACACAGACATATAATAAGATACATGAACAAGACGTGACATTGACATAGCTAGCCAATAGATAATAATCATCTAGCATTCTTCATATGAAGTGAGTGGCCAGTGGGTACGTGGACCTTCGTGCTCCGGCTCCGACCTGCGTGGTCAAGTGGGTTTCTCGATTGCTTCTCACGCAGGAGATGCAAGTTTTAGTTCCGGTGATGACCATGTACTAATGAATGAGATGAGTTGTAATTTATCTTAAGTACGAAAACATCGTGAGGAAACCTTAAATCTTCATAGCTTTTTCCAGACTACCTACCTATGGGTATATGCTTATGTATAGATATATATTAAAATAATCCCAAAATAGTTGTAACGGCTAATATCGCAAACAGTTGGACCGATTGGGAAAATCTTTTTTTTTTTCAAATATTCGTTGAGGTCTTTACCAAGACAAAAAAATTGAAAAACGCAAAGGAAACAGCAAAAAAATCATGTTGTTTGGGGATTTTCTATGATAATTCAACAAGGTGCGGCTGTGGACGTGAGGTTGGGTCGCGCATACAATTCTAAATTGAAATTTGCTATTTGTATAGTCTGTAAAACGCAATTATCAGCCTTCGGATTGCCAACCGTGAGAGAGTTCGGAGGCCATTTACCTACGTCTACTTATTTTCATACATCAAACAAATACATATTCAGCGAGGTTTTCAACAGTATATGTTTGGTATTATGTGACAATGACATCATATTATACTTTTCTACCTTTTTTGCCATTTTTGTGCCCCAGAAGTCCACGAACTATCCCTTGTCGCGTCTGCCACATCTTACACAGTCTTTGGTATAAGTTGAATTTCGCCCGTTTTCGGTGACTACAGATATTTATCTGGCCCCGGCCGCGCGGCGGACTTTTTTAATATAAATGTTCTTTGTTCGTGACGGCGAAACTTTTAATGAAAATTCATAAAAGGACGACTTCAAACTTTACATTTTATTTTTCTGGAATTGTTATTCCGGAACCCTTTCGGTCGGCTCTTGGGAAAAACCGAATTTCGGCGGATGGTTTTTAGCTGATCTCAGAGTTGGGGTGATGGTAGGAGCCGTATATCTTTTTGATAACCTCTGTGGCGTAGCGGTCGAGTTTATGCTTCAAAAGCTAGAGGTTCTGGGTCCGAATCCCGGTGGGAAAAATAAACCGGCCAAGTGCGAATTGGACTTGCGCATCGAGGGTCGTATCGCATGTCTTTGGTGAACTAACACACAAATGTACGTTTTTTATTTTTTTATTTACTTGTGCTAAAAGAACTTGCTTCGTGCCGAATTTCATGATTTTTGATCAACGGGCAGTACCCTATCGGTTTCGATTCTTTTGCAACTATCAAGCAATTTCAGCAAACTAGTGACAGATATGGCGCTAGCTTTTGATTGCGTTAACCTATTCGTTTGTTTATACCCGAAAACAGCAAAGCCATAAGAAGGGAATGTGTTTGACCGGTATGGTGGTATGTTCATTTGTGTCACCAGAACATCTATACACTTATCATAATTTGGCTAATGAGTTATCGTTAGAAGCGTCTTGATCGTCCACCGGTTATAGGCTATAGGATATTACACTTAATTCAATGGGGAATAGAGTCATGGATGGTTTTAAAAAGTTTCTGAACCGGGTCGTGTTAGGTTTCAAACAAAAAGGCTTAACTAGCATTTCAAATATATATTAACACTTCTAGCTTACAGCTTTGCTTGTATTAACTCGATGATTCCGTATAAATATAGGCCAAAAACTATGATTAGTTAACTAATGCTACTTATCAGAATTTGATAATTGAGGTATCGTTAGAAACGTCTTGATTTTCCACTGCTTGTAGGCTTTGTGACGTTATAATATATAATCTAAATATGGCACCCTCTACAGCGCTATTTTTTTATTTTTTTTGGACAGGGCCTTGTTGTTTATCAATCTAAAAGGCTATTTTAGTATGCAGGTGACGTTTAATCAGCTGACCATATTTTAGGGAATGATAGTAACGGTAATTGTGAACGACTTTCCCAAGAAACATAAGATCGCAAATGAAAAAAAAATTGGGTCCCCCATAGTAACTTGTAATCAGCTGATGGGGTCAATGTACTGAGTAATATTTTTTTCCATTTGTGACCATATGTTTCTTGGGGAAAGTTGTTCATAATGATAGTAATTTATTCCCCAAAATATGATCAGCTAATTAAATGTCACCTTGAATAGTCGGGTTTGAGTTTTTGAACTTATTTTTCCTTGTTTTTAATAACTTCAAGAGACTACAGACATATTAATCGATATTAATTTCAACTTTATTCCTACTTGTATACTTGAGAAAAGGTCTTGACAGACGGACAGATGCACAACGAAGTGATCATATGGGTTTATTTTTTTCTTATAAGGTTTGGAACCCTAAAAATATATGGGGAATAATAACCGACCGAATAAAAAACTATTGAGCGAATGACCGTGATCAGCGAAAATTCCTGAAAAAAGTGAAAAAAAATACTGAATTGCGTGACAAAATTAATGATTTGCGCGATTAAACTGCGAATGGTTTAGCCACCGCCTATTAGCTTAATTAAGACTGTCCGGGTGAAGTGGTGGGTCAGGGTAGGTTAAGGAGAAGGGGGGTGAGAGAAGTGAAATATCCTTTGTTAGGTTTGGTAGGTAACAAAATCCAAGGCTCGTTTTGTATTTTATGTTGTGTTGCTCGAGTTAACGTTTTCAAGTTGCTGTTTTTAGATTTCTAGTCGCGCAGTTCAGTTATTTTAGTATTTCTAGTAGCGCTCAAACAACTATTAGAAAAGAGAGAGGTAGTGTCGCTGGGTCGCTCCCTGCCGGCCTATAGCTGCATGGCCTAGACTTCTTGGGCTTGCACAGATAGGGTGCCTAAGCGAATCGCGCACATTACCTACACTTGACCGCGCTGATATCGGCACAATCACCGAAATGCATGGTATTGCGCCTGTAAGGCAGGCTCATTTTCGGGCGTCCGGGTACTCAGAACAAAAGGGGCGCGGCGGGGTTGTAAACTATTGCTTTTTTAAATGCTTTTGCGAGATCTCGGGGGTGGATAGGCACTATAGACATTTCCGTTCGGTTCGACAACACAAATGCGTATTTCTACAGTGTATAATCGTAAATACGTTCACCTGTTTTTTTTTTTTTTTACTTTATTACTGTAGATATTTACATATACTTAGCAAACGTCATTTTTTGCCTCTTCTCTACATTGGACCACTGTGGGTTAATTAAGACGTTTTCCTTTTCAGGTTTGCATTTCCATCTTGGCCAAATTTTCAACGAATCTACAGATTCCAGACAGATCTATAGATACAGATCTTCGAGAAACTCCAAAACAAACTGCTGTTATCAGTGGTCCGTGAGTGGATAACGAAACAAAAAAATAAAATTATAACGAAGAAAAATGCTTGCTTTGCTTTTTAAGTCCCTTTGCAATTAGATGTTTAACCTTTCGAAGCCTGGGCCTGGTGATGAGGCTTCGTGATTTTGAGCCTAATGCCATTTTAATAAAATCCAAAACCTATAACGGCGTACTGGCACCACAGTGGGTTGAGTACATACCCCAAAAACAAAATCCTGCTTTGCGTCACGCCTTTTCCCATACGGGGACGCAGAGGCACAGCTATGTCCACGTTCAGTGAGTTATTCAATACTCCATTTTACGTTACTTTGGGTACATAAATGCCTGAAGGTCCAGAGATGTGAGAGATTCCTCACACATGTTGATGTTTCAATTCTCAATTATTCAAAGTTTCGCTAGTCAAATTACAGTCATAGTGAAATCCCTTCATAATTATGTCCCTAATAACCCCACGTAATCTGACTATACCTCTGTTTACGCCCTGTTATAGGCAAAATAAAATTAAACCGCATATTCGCGCTTAAAACCTTCACATACCCTGACGCAAACCATTTCCCTCCAAAATTAAAATTCTCAAACAGAGCCCACACTTTGAACAAGATATATGAGGGTGTTCTTTCATCTTCCCTCTGCGGGTGACCTTAGCCGCTAGCGAGCGGACCCGGGGGGGCACAACTGACCCTAAAAAGGGGGGAGGGGGGCAGAAAGTTGGGGGTTATTTATGGGTCTCTTGAGCGGGGTGAAGTACCCGCTGAATATAAATCCTGGGTCGGGGAAGACTTAAAATGTAAAATAAGAACGGTTCGGGTCGTATGCGCCCTCTGCGTGAAATAGGTCGCTTGGGTTTGTGCCGGGGTGGTTTATGTTCTCTGCTATTTTATATCAACTGCTTAACTAAATAGTTAGCTACTCTATTTAATTATTTACCTCGCCAATTTCTAGGTAACCACAAGTACCCAGAAATTGGCGAGGTAAATAATCCGATTCCGCTTTCAATCTCTCAGCCCTATTTATTATGATCCTTCCTATACCTAGAGAAGTGGTTAAAAATAGTACATTTCGTACGAGTTCGCAAAGGCTTATAGCAAGGTTCGTAAAGAAGCCTTTTCGAACGAGTTACGAATAGTTTTTTTCCGCCTGAAAACCCAATATCAAGCGGCGTACGTGCTATTTTGGGGTTAGAAGGCGCACAAGAGATGCAAGTTTTCTTACAAATTTAAATCTCACAGGTACTTTGCCTTGTAGCTAAAGGTATCTGGCCTTAGGATACCGTGATGTGTAGGTAGATATATTAATTAACAATTGACGCTTTGAAAATAATAATTAGAATGGTCATTGCGTACCCCAATACATTCTCATATCAGCAGTTCCACAAGTCCTATAAACGACCATCCATAAAAGTGACCATACCCATACCCTGAAGCAAACTTCACTTTATAACGACCAAGTTAAACATTCACTCAGATTTTGCAATATAATCTCTAGGGCTGTAGCAATAAGGGTTGCTTATTAATGCGTACAAAGCGGAGATATTTTTGCCGTATGGTTCAATTTTATGGATGGACTTAGTATTCATGGAGCGGCTTTTATGATTGTTTATATTTTTGCAATGTGTTTATGCATTTTTGTGGCCCAATTTCACGTTTTTAGGGTTCCGTACATTATAAGGGAAAAACAGAACTATTATAGGATCACCCGTGTGATGATTGATTTATTGATTTACCCGTGCTTGATTCATATACGGTAGGATCCGTCCTACCGTATATTAATCAACCGAATTCTACACCGATTAAGTGAAATTTTGGTAAATTTATGTATTTATGTGAACCTAGTACAAATGTGTTAAATAAATAAATTTAATTTTCAAATAAGTTTTTTTTTTATAATTTAAACTTCATCGTGTGCTATTTCAAATGAAAGGGCTTGTTGAAAGAGTTTCAAATAGATTTTCTTTACACTTTTGAAATACTAAGTTAAAGAACAAAGACAAAATTAACTCCTGAAATACAGGTGCTAAAATAAAACTAACTAGATATGTTTGTGTCAAATAAATAAATGCTTTAAATGTTAAAATAACACCATGCCCGAAACTGTTTTCTCCAAAACTCTTGAACCTAAAAAAACGTTATATAGTATTTGTCAAAATATGACTGTAAAATAACTGATATGGTTAGTTAAAATAGTGGAGCACTATTCAAGGGCAAATAAGAAAATCAAAAATGTTTATCAATAATCTTATATTAGGTCAAATGAAAGATCTTATTGCGAGGATCACAAACACATTTTTTTCATAATTTTTAAATTCTTATTAAAGAGTAATATAAGAAAAAAGAAGTTCTCTAATGTGTTTTTTTAATAATTACGTAATAAATGTATTTACTTAAATAAAGTTTGGTTTAAATACGGTGGAGTGGACAGATCAGAAAAAAACTTTTTTTAACTGAAATGACAAATCACTTTCATTTGACTTGTTGCGGGGATCTCAAATATTGTTTTCCATAATTTTGAAATATGTACCAAGTTTAAAGGTTATTTAAGAAAATATACAATAAATAATATCTCCCCACACCTGTTATCTGCGTGCGGTGGTACGGAACTTTTCGTTCGCGATTACGTAGATATTAACCGTCAACCTAGTCTTTGCCTTCCAAGAACTGCAACGCTGTCGCAGCCAGAAGTTATGCAAGTGTCATTTAGGTGTACATTATGCTCTTATTAAATAAAATTAATGTTTGAAATTGTCAACAATTGTGATGATTGCAACATCATTCATATTGTGGAAGCCAAACTGATAGCTCAGAGCCGAAAGTAAGCTCGATTTACACAAATGTTGAGCGGTTAGAGGCCCTCCTTGAATAGTACCTCCACGATTTGAGCCGACGTGATGGCGCACACAATTCCTCATTTACCCGCGGTCAGTCGCAGCCCGTCACCAACAAAACCCCTTTTTCATCGACTGATTATTTCTCGTAATGATACGCTGCGGAACCCACACGAGGAAGGAACCCCGAAACAGGTAATCGCGGTAGGTATGTTTTGGAACCGAAATATTTGGAGTATTTGAGATAATAATAATACCTTGGACACTATTTACACACATTGATCTAGCCCCAAACTATGATTCCCTGTATCTTGGGTACTAGACAACGATACACATACTTATATTCTTAGATAGATAAACAACCATGACTAGGGTACAAACATCCGTTCTCATCAAACAAATATTTGCCCCCACCGGGACTCGAACCCGCCTTGGCTTTGTAGGCAGGGCCACTGCCGACTCGGCCATTCGGGTCGTCAGATGAAAAGTAAGCCGTGAAATCGTCGGATGGACATCTTTTAGTTTCACTTCCCTGTTTAGGCATGTCTCGGCAAACTGATTACGGCTGTGAGGCAATCCTATATTCCTCTCTGTCAGTGCTTATACGAGTATAACGGCATATGGGGCGGCAGAGGCACAATTGTGCCCACTTTGAGCCAGCCATTCAATACTCCATTTTGCGTGACAGGGGGCTAGCCCATCGCCGCAGCTATGGAGTAATTAAGGTTCCTTCACGATGTTTTCCATCATCGTTAGAAAGTCCTAATAATGTACTTTAGATAAATTAATGATCTCACTGGTACATGGTCAGGAATCGAACTTTCATCTCCTGTGTGGGAAGCAAGCGTGAAACCCATTAGACCACGGAGCTCCTTTACTATACGAGTATAACATTGTCGTTTACCTGTAACAAAATCAATCAGAAGTTTTAAAATAAAACTCCTACGCGGTTGCTTTCATACCATTTTAATGTATGTAACGAGAGTCGCTTTGCCCCAACTTTCAGTAGACTCCAGCGAATAAGGGAAGCCGTAACGCGGGCGCGTCGACAGGCGTCCAAAATTATCTTATGAAAGAATAAATAATGAGCCCACAGGCACCGGCAGAAAGGACGTGATAATTTATATTAATATTTTGCCAGCCTTCCCCGAAATTGGAGGGACGCCTTTGTGTGGAGACAAAAGGAATGATAAATAAAGGGAGTGATGCGATGACAGGGCGTCAGCGGGTTTTACGACGGGTAGGCTTTCAGGAATAGAGCTGATTGTGCGCGGGGGGGCGCACCGGATTGCTATGATGTCTCATCATGACGTAGGGAGAGTCACGCCTGTTGTCTGGCGACCTCTGTGGTGTGGTCGAGGCTGTGCTTCCCAAGCGAGAGGTCGCGGGTTCGAATTCCGGCGGGGGAGGAAGGGAAAAAGACTCCAGGTCTTGGATGTCCTTACAGCAAAGAGTATCCTACTGTGGAGCCAGACAATGTTTGTGTCTGTTTGTAAATGTTTAGTTACGCTGAACAGAAGTTAGCGTAACGGAAAATCTCGCTTCCTAAAAGTTGTGATGATGGCCGGGATATTTCACTTTATTCTGTTTGGGAAATATTAAACTGCACATCAAAAATACTGATTTACACAGCAAATATCCGGGCAAAATGCTGCGGTAGCTTTGGTGAAGGGTAAAGGGGGTGAGTGAAGCAAAGCCCCCTTTATCCTTCGTGTTAGGTTGAACAAGTAAGAACAACAAAAAATACTTATATTTAAAACATAAAAAGTGTTTTTGTTGATGCTTTTTTGCTGTGCAAATCACTATTTTTGATGTGCGATTACATACTAGCCATTCTGTTCCAGCAACCATGTTGAAAAAGTTCTAAAGCTACCATCACAGACCATCTAGCCAGAGTTATGCTCTGTGGCTATTACACTCCTGTCACATAATGTTCAAATACGAAGGAGTTTCTTGAGTGTGACGGTAAATATGGTTCAAACGGTGTTGAGTTATTTACTAATCTTAAAACAATCATTTATATTATACGTACAAAACAATTCGTTAAATGTGAATAAATTACGAAGAAAAAGCATTTTTTTTTATTTACATCAGACAAAAAAACACTAAAAAAAACAACTTTTCTTTAGTTTCATATCGGTTTTAAAAAAAAAAAACTTTCTATAGCTTCATCTATACCTTTAACCTGTCCCGTCCTTTTGGCCTCAGGTTTCAGTGTAAGTACAGTTAACAAGTAGGTAGGACACTGTTTTCAATTTAGCATCGCAGCTGTAGCCAGCTCTGTCGGCTTTTTGTACGCCTCTGGAAATGGACTTGTCAGTCTAATGGACAAATTGGATTGTTTATACGGAACTCTCTTTGGAGATAATTTTAAAGAGGTCTTGGTATGGGCTACTCCCGTTAAATAACTGGTTAACCCCTTAAGCCCCGGTGACACTACTGTGGTGCCACTGGTTTTGATTTTTATTAACATTTTAATAAAAATCAAAACAAATCAAATCAATAGTGTCACCGGGGCTTAAGGGGTTAACCAGTTATTCAACGGGAGTAGCCCAAAGCAAGACCTCATTAAAATTATCTCCCATTAATGCCATTGCATTAGGTTCAAAATGTCGATGCCTCATAACCAGGCCCAGGGCTCGAAAGGTTAAACATGGGCATGACAGTGTCTCTGCCACGGTGTATGAGAAAATTAGTGACGCTACGTTAGTTTTGTGTGTTTGTTATATTCCCATTTTTACCAAGTAAATGGGAATCATTTACCTGGTAAAAATTCATTTCTTATCTGAAAAAATACACATTATGACCATAATGTGTAGTTTTTCTACATATTATGACATTCAAATTTCGAACGCCTACGCCCGCCTGCGTGAAGTTGGTACTACAGAACAAGCTAAACAACTGCATAGCCACAATGCCGGTTAAACATGCGGTTTCTGAACACATCAAAGAGAGCTTATGATATGTGTGTAGATAAACTAGTGTATGTAACTGTATATAATTAGGCATTAAAACTCTCGAGTGATATTAATGCCCTCCATTATGTAGCAGTCACATAAACTACTATAAGAAGCTCTGCTTTGGCCGTATCTATCTATAGTTACATAGCTCTAGCAGTTATAAGATTTGACATTATATAGGGAGTAGCGCAACTGAACTTTGCAATTATCTCACTTCTTCTCAATATGCATCAGGATTCATGTTCCATCTTTCATTACCCCTTTTTTCGCCATATCCACAGTATATCAGCACAAAACAAACGTTACCAACCATAACATACAGAGTAAGAATACTCACAGTATTTCCCAACCGCAAAGATACATGTATCTTTCAGGATACAAGACGCGAATAAATCGTTCCGATTTGTCGATCGCCGCCGCAGATCCAATTAGATCCATTCTCCTGTAATCTGCCACCATCTGGGCCCGCCCGAACCGCTTGCAGCCAGGTCTTGTGCAGACTGAGCAACTTTGCAAAACTTGAAATTATTCTGAAAACTGTAAATGATAAATTTAGCCGAGCGGTCGATATAACCTTAAAAACAACTGGTGCAGTAAAAAACGGAATCGGCAGGGTCGGCTTACATTCTAAAATAAATGCATACCAGTTAACAATGTCCCATGAATGTATTGTTTGTTACTGCCACTAGCTAGATAGCGAATAAGAGTTTACTCGTGTTAATTTTGATAACTACATACAAATGTGTATGGAGTTGTAGAATATCTGATTCCGCTTCTAGCCAGTCGCCCTTAGCAATGCAGTCTTATGCACATATTGTCACCGTACCATACACTTTATGGGAAAGTTAACCTTCGTTTTCTTTTCAGGTGGGAATTAGGTTCTAATTTGTTGCGAAAGTTGTTCACATGAATAAAGTTATTTATGAAGGAATGAAACGACTACCCTACGGCGATCTTAGTAGCTGTGGGTTTTGACTCCCTATCCAATTGCAAACAAAAATTGGTTTCTCGGATCGTGAGAGTGTGAGTATTAGATTCAGGTGTATCATTTCAGCGAAGAACCAATTTTGTAAATTGGTGATTTAGGCAGAATATTATGCTTTATGATAGAATATGTTATTGTGCACTGCCTACCTTTTTATGATAACAATTCCTTTGATGCCTTGGTTTGTTGCAAGAAATCTCTTTTTATAGATAAGCTTTGTACATGCATTTTCTTGTACGTTACTGTTAACATTTTTGTTTGCAATAAAGAGTTATGAGTTATTTTGTTTAGCTTGCGAAAACGGTGTCTCAATCTGAACACACCCAAACGGTCTGTTTCCGTCGCTTACATATTTAAGCCGGGGCGGTGTGGACTCGACTTTAAGTATTTATTTTTAGCTTCGCCTTATCGATCGCAGACATTTCTCTCTATTCCGATAATTGAACAATTTGTCTTCATTGTTCACTGCTAATGAACCACCTATCTTTGTTGAAAGCTTCATTCGGGGAACTTTGTTCGAAGTGGTTTATTGTAAGCGGTTTTGTGAATGTGCCCTCACATCTAGCATTAATTAGAATCTGACTATAAATATCTGTTGAATTTCGTTGCCGAATTTGTGGGCTATCTACCGCAAAATGTATTACAAACTGCTAACACAAAATAAATAAGTTTCTTACGTTAGTCCTTGGCCATGCGTCCTGTTACCTGCTTTAAAATAACCTCGATATAGGCTCTTTCCTCTATCTATCATATTACGTCTCATGAATTTACAAAAATGACCGACGTCCGAAAACGCCTCTTGTCAATACCATAACCGAAATCCTAAAGGTATCTAAAAATATATTACAACGAAACTCTCCTCTCGCTTTTGTTTCTAAGCAGCCTTTTCCAGAACACGATCCAAGCTTTGTGGAATTTAAATGGTAGGACATTTTCTAGCGAAACGTCTGTTATAAGCACACTTAGTTCGCCGCAAGATGGCGAGCTCATCGCTAAGCCCCGGATTAGGCAGATCTTGCCACAGCTGTGGGGCCAAAAAAGAAAAATCACCGTGTGCTTTTAAGCTGGAAACATGTTTCCCTGAGGATTTAGTCGGCGACTATTATTTAGAGGATTATGAGAGAAGATAATTTGCGCTTGTAGATGCCGTAGTTTCTGAAACTTGGCTATTAAGGTGTACCGCACAGCTTAGAATTTGGCTCTGCTATCTTTACGGCTGATAGAGCGCACAAACTGTTTCGTTTCCGTACTAGTATAAAGAAAATTGTCATTTTTTAGGGTTCCGTACCCGAAGGGTTCCAAACGGGACCCTATTACTAAGACTTCGCTGTCCGTCCGTCCGTCCGTCCGTCCATCTGTCACCAGGCTGTATCAGAGAACCTAGCTAGCTAGAGAGTTATTCTGTTGCCGCTATAACAACAAATACTAAAAAACAGGATAAAAGAAATATTTAAGGGGGCTCCCATACAACAATTCTTTCAATACCACATACAAACTTATGGATGCACCTGGTTACGTACATGGAGTGTGAAAGTAACCGCCCAATAACTTTGTAAACAATATTTTGCTGTGTAAAATCCAAACTATTCACTCCACACCATCGCTTCCATTGAACGGTGGTACGGAACCCTTCGTGCGCGATTTAGACTCGCACTTGACCTGTTTTTATAATATATCAAAAGCGTCTATGAATGCAACCTATATCAAAGAAAATATATTTTCAAAAAATAAATAAATAGTAAGACAAAATATATTGTATGAATTGTAAATTGAATGACTTTTTCCATTACTTTCCTGTGCTTATTTGGATCATGATACAGGTAAAGAGGTCTAGTCCAGTCAAATCCATAATAATGCAGTTACCACGTGCAGTCCACCGTTTGTTATTTTCAACTAGTAGTGTGGGTTTGACAGGACTGGACCGCTATACTCAAGCTTTATTAAAAATCATGTTTTGAATACAGGCCTGATCTTAACTATTTGGTAATACGCTTCACTTTGTTGCAACATCAATATATTTTTTAAATGCCTCGAGCGACTTACCAGATTAACCTAAAATCAATCGAATAGTACGATTCTCATACGAATTCGCTTCAAATAAGAGTATACATAGGGGAATCGCTGGTGTACTTTATGACTCCTTGCAAAATCCTTCAAGTCTTCCTTCTGTGTGAATTGATTTGATTTGATTTGATTTAATTTAATTTAAGAATTAAGTTACGAGCTGTTATTATTTAGACGACTATATGTGGATGCTTGTAATAAGCTTTTAGTATGCCATCTCGAATCTTATGTATAAAATTATAGCTGTAAGCTTCCTTAATAAAATTAAAATAAATAAATAAAATGACGCCGCAAACGAGTGTTGTGTTACAGAACGAACACCGCCGCGGGCGATTGTCCGTACTAGCTTAATCACAATGATTTGAACTGTATTTATGAACCTTTTCCGCAAGTAACATTGTTGTGTGAAATTTGTTTACCAAAAAATTTACTACTAATACATTCGAAATGACTGCCAGAATGAGTAAATGATCATAATGATTCTTTTTATGTTTTGGGTACTTAAGTCTATGTTTTAAGTATTTTTTGTTGTTCTTACATGTCCAACCTAACACGAAGAATAAGGGGGCTTCGTTACCCTTCACCTAAGCTACCGCAGTATTTTGCCCTGTATTTTCTACAATTTTTTCTCATTCATCTCTCTTTTTCTCATTTCCAATATTTTTGGGTAAGAAAATATTTTGGTGATCATCATATCTGTTGCCTTTTTATTTTAGATTTCCTCGTCAAAAAAATATTGTTAAATGCGTGGATTGCGACGGTATCTCGCGGATCCGGCTGGGCGCCAAAGGCACGCACGAATGCTCAAGACATTTTACTGCAGAATGTTTTACCAGCAAAAAAATCACAGACTAATACAAACTGCTACTACACTAAGTCTCCCATTCACATCTGTTAAAAGAGTAGGAGCTCATTCACACAGGATACGTCATTCACGATTCGTCAAAATATCCTAATTTACATTACACTCGTAGATGCTGCTGATATTTTTGAAAGGGTTTCAGTTTGTCGCAATACTTCGTCACGGTACGTATTATATAATTGAATCGCGGCTAGCGATATTTATCATAAATTATATGTAAATGTGTTGTAAATTGTAAATTGACCCGAATGGCCGAGTCGGCAGTCCTGCCCACGAAGCCAAGGGTCCCGGGTTCTAATCCCGGTGGGGGCAAATATTTGTTTGACGAGAACGGATGTCTGTACCCTAGTCATGGTTGTTTATCTGTCTAAGTATAATATTTATCTATATAAGTATGTGTATCGTTGTCTAGTACCCAAGATATAGGGAATCCTAGTTTGGGGCGTGTCAATCAATGTGTGTCAATAGTGTCCGAGGTGTCCAAGGTATTATTTGTATATTTTTCAATAATAATAATTTTACTTGCAAACACAAACGTATCCAAATTTTGTTGATAACAAACAAACTACTTAAGTTTCAATCGATTTCATATAAATAGGCCTGTTGGTGGCACGGCTCAGTTTTCCACGATTACTGTCAGTGACCTGGGTCACTGTGTGTTGAGTGTTGATGAGTGTTGTGACTGGTCACAACCAGTGTTTGAGTATCGGGCCGCAATGACCTCTAGGATCCTGTTGGTGCTGCCACTCGTTCTGCTCAGTAAGGCCGTTCTCTCATGATGGCGTGGTATCCATCAGTGCGTGCCTCAACAAACACGGCATGTTGCGGCAATGCGGGATGCACATGCATACAGTAGCGCGGCAGCCCCAGCAATATCCTAAAAGCATTGTTATATATAATACTAGACGCGTAGGGCGTTGCGTTTTGGCTATTATAGTTGACTAGAATGACTGACAGTGTAACTTGAGAGTGTGTTTTTTACTGGCTTTGTACAACGTGTAAACCTATATCAACATATTCGTCCGAACTGCCAAAGCGCTGCGCTTCCCCTCTATGTCTAGGTTATCGTTCACGTCCTCAGTCACTATATGACCAAGGTATTTAAATTTGTATTACCATATAATTTCATTAAAAGTCATGGGTTTATTTCACATAAAATAACTCTTCTGTATTCTTTGTTTATCGACATTATTTAAACAGTGATCTGTTTATCGACATTATTTAAACAGCGTCTCGTCTTCTAAAATATTGATAAACGAAGTAGGTAAATATTTTATGTCGATAGCCGTACTTATATCGATACTTACCCCATCGCTGGCTGTCACTAACATTGTACGCGAAAATAATCCTAGCTATCAAAACTATATTGGTTTCAGTCATACAAAGTGCAACGGTCGTATGAGTAAAGAGTGTCGGTATCACATCTGGTCTGTGGTCGGTATATTAATTTTGTTCATGGCAAATAGTCCTCCCTCAATTTACTTACATACCCTATACGACTTTATATGGTATTGTATTATATTTCAAATAAGAACAAGAAAATAACGGAGAAAGTAATTTAATTTCCAATTTATACAATATTTTTATCTCACCTGTAATGTCTTTCTTACACATATGAAAAAATTGTAAATAGAAAATAGATTTTCTTTGATGTAGGTCATATTCATAAACGCTTTAGAATATGTGCGATAAAAATACGCTGATGTCCTTTATACGGAAAATAAAACGGTTTACACTGACTGTCAACCGTAGTGAGAACACAGCCTTAGATATATACTGTGGAGAAGAGCAGCAACATTAATCCCATTAAAACTTGGTTAACACCTTGAGGACATGTAGCGGAAATGGAAAATGGATTCGCACATTCTTGCTGCTTTCTGGTTTTATTTGGCCTATCTATTCTTTTGGTATGTCAAAGTCAAACATATATTTAGAAAACGTAATTTTTTGCCTCTTCTCTAAATTGGACCACTGCGGGAGAAGGATGGCGTAGAAACTCCCACTGATTGATTTTTAGATCTCTTTTAAAAATTGTTTGTGCTAAACTAATACAAATATTACAATATTAGTTATTATGATTAATAAGCAGGAATAAATCACTACAAAATTATTAAAAGCAAGTTCTGTGTTAAGCTCGATTAATCCCACTTTTATTTATTGATTTCATTTACTTCACTCGAAAAAATGTTTATGCAATGCATTCTGCCAATGAAGTCCCTATAACCAGAACAGATGTAAAAAGTAGGTCCAATTATTGAGTTTCGCTTATCGGAGATAGAAACTGCAATCTTGCCACTTTGTCACTTTCTTCTTGTCATTAAAAAGTCATGATGAGTTTGTTTTGAGCTTAGTTTGTAGGTTGGTTCTCTATAACGTCAAAATAATTTTTTACGTGCTTTTGCACATTTTACTCAATTTCGCACACACTTTTCCATCTCAAACTTCAAATGTTGGGCGTAAAAACCCCCGCCCAGTTCAACCCTTACAGTAACAACGGTGGAAGCATCGTGGCCGTCGCCGGGGAAGACTACGCCGTCATCGGCGCCGACACACGGCTCTGCGCCTGCGACAAATGGACGTTGTACACCCGTGAGCAGAAGAAACTGTTCCCACTGTCCTCGCGGACGGTGCTGGGAGCCACGGGGTGCTGGTGCGACGTGCTGACGCTGACGCGGCTGGTGTGGGCGAGGGCGGAATTCTATCGGCGTGAGCATGATAAGGTTGGGACGTTTCTGGTCGATTCTGTGGAAGAGAAATGTCTTGTGGTTTATACATAGTCATAGCATTAGATCGGTGATGTTCAGAGGTATAAAGGCTTTGAGCATTGGCCAGCACATGGTATAGCTGGAAAAAGAAACCCATAGGTCTTGGATGTTTATATTTGTGTGACGTCGCTGTTTCTGGTTCCCACGACACAGGGTATCCTAGTGTGGGGCCATATGTGTCTGTATGGTTTATGTTTAATTTCCGGCACACAAAGGTTGCACAGTATAGACCAAAACCTTGAAATCCCTTGTCTCATAGACAGATCAAGTTGTGCTCGCTGTCCCTTTTACTTTTGTTCCTTTTTTTATTTTTATTATTTATTCCTCCTAGAAACAATGCTAACAAACAAGGACTCGTATTCAAGAAAGACGATAATATTTCCAATAAAACTTCAATAAACCTTTGACCAACCAAAATGCACTAAAACTACATTTTGTTTTCCAGGAATTGTCAACCTCAGCAGCAGTCCAGATGCTCTCAACTATGCTTTACTACAAGCGGTTCTTCCCCTACCTCGCGTCAAACGTCATCACTGGCCTTGACGAGAATGGCAAAGGCTGTGTGTACTCCTTCGACCCTATAGGCAGTACTGAAAGAATCAACCACTATGCCTCGGGCAGCGCCTATGCTATACTGCAACCTTTACTCGACAGCCAGATAAAAGCTGGCTTATTACCTAAGAGTGAGGCAATAGCGTTGATAAAAGACGCCTTTATAAGCGCGGCGGAAAGGGATACGTGTACTGGAGATGGAGTTCATTTGATAATTGTGAGTGCTGACGGTATTAAGGAACAGAGTTTTCCTTTACGGCGAGACTAGATATTTTACTTAATTATGGCTGTATTCCTTATAAGCAGTAGGCTGTGGGTGCTTACAAGATAGTCATTTCAGGGTAATACTAGGCAGGTTTGTGAGTGCATCCGATGAATTATATTGAACCAACACATGACCTAGCAATATTTTTCGTACATTTGTATTTGTGTATTTTATCGTCATGAATATACATTTTTAACACTTGAATTTGTTATTTCATTTAAAATTGGTATTCAACGATGCAGTCCAGATTCACACATCCCGAAATAAGTCGAATAGTTTCAAACACGCTGCGCTGTAGAAACCTTAGTGATGGATGAAAATATGGTTATTTTCATTTGGATTTGGATTCAGTTGTATTTGTTTTCATTGAGCACTAATTATTTAACAGAAGCCAATTCTCTTTTTAAAGGCAACACGCATATACGTAAATAATCAGACTTTCTAATATGGGTACTTCTTGGTACCGGGATTCGAACCCATTCAAAGGAGGGCATCGAATCGAAGTATCGAAGTATCCTACTAACTCAAAACCTCTTTTATCCCTCTGGCATCCCTTTTTAACACAAATTAACTTGGTACCCACGAGGAATACCTTTTCCCTTCCTCTTTCGCTCGCTCTGGCCCTCGGCAGATGCTATGAACACTTCAGAGTGAGGTACCAAGTTAACGTTGGCATGTAGTACTATGAAGGGCAGGAAGGGTGAGAGTTCCTAGAGCGCATTTCAGTTAAAGTTTACTTTTAGCAGTCACGCGCTGAGGTTGTGCTGCCAGTCCGTTAATGTGTTGCATCCACCGAGGAATGCTTAGAGGTGCCACTGCTATCTCCTACTGTTGTTAGGCTTAGGACCATGGCCGATAGCTCAAAGTAAGATAGACACTCAGAGTCATGCTGTCACTGTCTCTCGCCAGGGATATGACTGTGCCAGTATGACATTTAGGTGGCCACTTTTTTTTGAGCAGTAATCTGTACAATCTACCATTTAGTGACTTTGATGGCGGGACGACCGATTGGCAGACCATCGAAGAAGATTGGAAACGCAAGACCTAGTAGGGAGACAGAAACACAACAACATATATGTAAGATTTTCAGGATCAATTTGATGGCGGGACGACCTATGGAAACGCTTTTGCCTAGCAGTGGAAAAAAACTCAACAACATATAGGTAGAATTGTTAGGATCAATTTGACGGCGGGACGAACGATTGGCAGACGATCGAATAAGTAGTCTAAGATTGGAAACGCTTTTGCCTAGCAGTGAAACACAAACTCAACAACATATAGGCAGGATTGTGAGGATCAATTTGATGGCGGGGCGACCGATTGGCAGACGATCGAAGAAGTAGTCTAAGATTGGAAGCGCTTTTGCCTAGCAGTGAAACAGAAACTCAACAACATATAGGTAGGATTGTGAGGATCAATTTGATGGCGGGGCGAACGATTGGCAGACGATCGAAAAAGTAGTCTAAGATTGGAAGCGCTTTTGCCTAGCAGTGAAACATAAACTCAACAACAAATAGGTAGGATTGTGAGGATCAATTGATAGCGTGGCGACCAATTGGCAGACGATCGAAGAAGTAGGCTAAGATTGGAAAACCGATTGCGTAGCAGTGAATTGGAAACACAACAACATATAGGTAGGAGTGGTAAAATCAATCTACAAATGCAAAATTATTTCAAGGCATAGGCGTAACGTAACGTTTTTCAATTCATTTTAAACTCGGGTCTGGATAGAGTCACTAGCAGGTCTTGAACTTGACTTTTGTAAATATAAATTATACTCGTATCATTGCACTGTCTATGAGAGACCTGACTCACACCTCCTAGCTTTTAAACTTTCCGTGCGGGCTGCAAAGCTTCTAAACTTTAAGCTCGCGCTCTCATACATAATTCTAAGCTTGGGTTTGTTCCGTGGGGAAATAGAGCTTCCACTGTTCTCCACATAGAATAATTATTTACTTGTGTGAATAATTACTTATTTCGTACGGACCGCGGCCGCCGTCTGAGATTTATGCAGAATTAAAACCGCACGATTGTGAAAATTTAGATTAGTTTTAGTTTTTCGTAGATGGTACTGTGTATTTAATGATGTAAGTTTAAATGGTACTCAAAGTGTGCAACTTTACCGCTCGGCACTACTCGGCTTTTTGAATACATACATACATACATACATACATATGCTCACGCCTATTTCCCGGAAGAGGGGAAGGCAGAGACCAAAGACCTCCACCTGCTACGATCCTGGCATACATCTCTCGCTTCCTCAACATTCATAAGTCTCTTCATGCAAGTCGCCTGTTACGGGTACTTCGTATTTGGCCCTTCACTAACAAATCGCCGATTTGGTCTTTATAGGACCCGCGTCCCCGCCCGACGGATCCTTTCTGAATATATATTTTTAATAATATATCAATTAACTGTTTCTCATAAATTTGTCAAAGTCGTTCACTGAATAACTAAATCTCTTTATGCGCTTCTGTATGAGCCCTGGCACACCCAGCAATACCAACATACATCGTTGGTAAGGTCTAAACGAGTTTATTTATTACTTATTATGACAAATAGTCCAAAACACTGAATAGACTATGTTACAGCCAAAACACTGAGAGGACTATGTTACAGCCAAAACACTGAGAGGACTATGTTACAGCCAAAACACTAAGTGGAATATGTTACAGCCAAAATAAAAGCCACATTTTTTTGCCCATAAAACTTGTTGTAAACGGATAAATCTAGGAATAACCGGTCTTCTAGCTGTAACTGTAAGTTACGGTTAAAGCTTGGAGAGTGGTTACTTCTAGCTTTAGCCGTAACATATATACAATGTGAGGGAATGTAGTGCACATATTAAATAGGATTAAAGAGGACCACGTTATCAACAAAATAATGTCGATTTAATTTGTTTTTTTTTCAAATATGTGAGATATGTAATAACAATAATAAGACCTTGGTCATTATTTACTCACATTAATCTATTCCCAAACTAGGATTCCCTGTATCTTGGGTACTAGACAACGATACACATACTTATATAGATAAATATTATACTTAGATAGATATACAACCATGACTAGGATACAAACATCCGTTCTCATCAAACAAATGTTTGCCCCCACCGGGACTCGAACCCAGGACCCTTGGCTTCGTAGGCAGGGTCACTGCCGACTCGGCCATTCGGGTCTTCAACTTTATATGTGAACTTGATAAAGACTCACACTACATACCTGTAACTGACAGATAAAATTGAACGTATGGAGCAGGCCCCCAGTTTCCGAATGAGTGGTCAAATGTAACAAACGGTTAATCGGTCATTTATTCAAAATGGCGGCATGTGATTGGCTGAAATGCGTTTAACAAGAGTTTAACAAGTTGTCACCGCTAATTTTCCTTTCAAAAACCGGGAACATGTTAACATTAGTTTTCCCTGTTTTTTTTTTGATTATCACGTGGTTGGCATATTATACTTTAATTCATATAGCTAACTTATGTCACACAGTGTTTTGAGACTTGCCACCGTAATTTAAAAATGATTAGATCTTTTAAAGATACATGTTTGAAGGTTATTGGTCTCAAGGGCCAAAATGCCCACTCTCCTTTGTGTGAAGTTGTCAAAGTAACTCAGGGAACTGTTTGCTCGCGTTCGAAATAGTGGGCCTAAAAGCACATGACAGTGCCAGAATGTAAAGTCTTTTCGGGTTTGCTTGACGATAGCGGTCATTGACTTCTTTATAGCACAATATGCGCGTGATTGGTTTAGCGACCATTACTTATTGCGTGCAACGTTCGAATTTACTATCGTTTAATGCACCATGGTAGCGGTCGCCGACCGTTACCATGGTTACATGTATGATTCATAACCTAACCTAAACCATAGTTTAAAGTCAAAGTCAAAGTTCTTTATTACTGTAGATATTTACAAATACTTAGCATACGTAATTTTTTGCCTCTTCTCTACATTGGACCAGCGTGGGAGAAGAAGGGCGTAGAAACTACCACAGATTGATTTTTAGATCTCTTTTACAATTGGTTGTGCTTAACTAATACAAATATTACAATATTAATTATTCTGATTAATAAGCAGGAATAAATAATAACAAAATTATTAACAGCAAGTTCTGTGTTGACCTAGATAAACCCCACTTTCATTTATATATTTGATTTCCTTCACTTGAACAAAGTGTTTATGTAATGCATTCCGCCAATGAAGTCCCTATTACCACAAACGTATACTCGATATCCTCCTAATTACTTGGCAATCGCACACACTTGAAGCTCTCAAGCTCAGACGTTACTTTAATTATGTATATTATTTTTATATCTGCCATGTCTCCTTGGGAAGTTACAGCGCCACTGTGTGTACATAGGTAGGAGCGCGACTTTATAACCAACTACCCTCATCTATAAGAAACGCTCAAACAATGTATGCATTCAAAAGACTATTAACTCAACATATTTTATCGACAAGTGGGAATGTAACCATACGTCCTTCGACACTTACATAGTTACTTCGATAAATTTTTTGACATACCTACCCGAACTGTACTGGCTGTCACCTCGTATTGTACTTATTAGAACTATGTCGACGACGGACATTTAAATGTATTTTTGTCTATGTTATCACGTAAGTGACCTATGTCTTTAGTGATAATAAATTTCATTAAACCTTATATCATGCACGATATGTAAGTCATTTAAGATCCACTTTACTTGAGCGGAAGTTTGATTTGCATTTGGCAATAAGTAGTGATAGAAACAGGTAATCTCCCATCACTAATATTGTAGACTTTATGTAAACAAAGAAATGTCATTGCCCTCCGGTAGAAAACCTCCGACTTTGATGTTCTTATTAAAACAAATGTACTGGCTAATGTCATTACTGTGTTTATTACTAAACACGTATCATAAACCCTCTTTACTGCGTCTAAAAACAGCACGTTAAGACCAGCATAATGTAAAACTATTTGGTAAAACTCATTTCTTATCTGAAAATTTGTACATTATGACCATAATGTACAAAAAAAATAAAAAAATATGACATTCAAATGTTGACGCCGACGCCCGCCTGCGTGCCGCCCCTAGTTTGTCTGTGAAGTTGGTACTACAGAACAAGCTAAACATCTGCAGAGCAATGATCAATGCCACAATGCCGGTCAAACATGCGGTTCCTGAACACATCAAAGAGAACTTATGATATGTGTGTAGATAAACTAGTGTATGTAACTGTACATAATTAGGCATTAAAACTCTCGAGTGATATTATTATGAGACCCGCCTTCGGCTCGTTTCATAACCCCACTCTCGAGTATTAATGCCCTCCATTATGTAGCAGTCACATAAACTACTATTATATAAAGTGTACAAATTTAGTCATTTCAAGAAATAGACCAGAAAAAACTGTTCTCGATGAAAGTCTCCACATAATTATTAACGTGCCCTTTTCTTTAAGATTAGGTTCTTGATTATTCCTATCACTGGTAGTTGTCCGCTGGCCACAATATGAATGAGAAAACGTCGGTCAGCCACAAGGCCCTTCAAGTTACCAGTTACTGTGTCCACAAACGGTCACTTACACGCTCGTCTAATTACTCGGCAAACACACATGAGCTCTAAGTAATCAGACTCCACAGCTGCGCATGATCATCCATCACGCCGGTTCCGGCGAGACAACTCAGGATTGATAGCGGAAGGATAATTAAACGCGGGCGGGAAAAATTGCCGCGCTCGTTCTTTGTTGCAATCTTCGCTGTGAAGATAGCTACAGGCTATTTCACTGCGAGATATCAGTGGGGTAGCAAAGGGTACAAAGAAAAGGTTTCACCACAAAATAAAATAATTGTGCAATTGTTTCAATCAAGGCATGCAAGTCCAATGGAGTGTGTGGTATGGAATTGTGAACGTTATTCAGAGAATAGGCATGATGACAGCATAAACAAATAACAGAAATCATTATTTTAATTAGACGAATATGTTCCTAGAATTATAAAAAACCTCAAATTTTTCATATTTCACGTGTGATTATTAAGTTTTTGAATAAAATAAAAACGTAAATTATCGGAATCGGCCATGATAACTGAAACACCAATCACAGTGCATGACGTCACTGCATAGTAATTGCGCGAAACGCGCAAATGACAGTCAAGATTCTGCTAGGACTTGGTTACAACTGTGATATGGCTTTTAGCTATTTCTTTGTCTAGTGGTACCTGCAACTTATTACTTTTGTGATAATAAAAGTAAAAACAATATTGTCAACAATGGATTCCAAATTCCAAATTCCAAATGTCTTTATTACTGTAGATATTTACATATACTTAGCAATCGTCATTTTTTGCCACTTCTCTATATTGGACCACTGTGGGAGAAGTAGGGCGTAGAAACTCCCACAGATTTATTTTTAGATCTCTTTTTAAAAATTGCTTATGCTTAACAAATACAAAATATAATATTTAGTCATTATCATAATTAATAAGCAGGAATAAATAATTACAAAATTATTAACAGCAAGGTCTGTGTTGAGCCAGATTAACCCCATACAGACCCATCATTTAAGTAATCTTGAACATTGTAATATCCCTTTTTCGACAAAGTCGCTTTAACATGGATTTTAAATTGCTCAAACGGCAATTTCAAGATCTCCAGAGGTATCTTGTTGTAGTAGAGAATGCATTGACCCTTGAAAGAATTGCTAACCTTCGCGAGTCTAAACCGGGGCGCAAGTAGTCTGTGATTATTTCTTAGGTTAACATTACAGCTATCGCTAAGTTTGGGAAATTTTGTAAGGTTCTTCCGTACATACATTATATTTTCAAAAATAAATTGACTAGCTACAGTTAGTATGTCAATTTCTTTAAAAAGCTGTCTTAAGGAGTCTGTGCGTTTTAAATTATAAATTGCTCGAATAGCTCTTTTCTGTAAAATAAAAATAGTTTGAATATCCGCTGCTTTCCCCCACAACAAGATACCATAGGACATGATACTATGAAAGTAACTAAAATATACTAGCCTAGATGTAGCCACATCCGTGTTTTGTCTGATGTTCCTAACAGCGTAAGCCGCAGAACTTAATTTACCAGCCAATTTTTCTATGTGGGGTCCCCACTGCAATTTGTTATCAATGGTTATTCCAAGAAACTTCGTGTCATTTTCTAATTCTAACGTATTGCTGTCCAACACTAAACTGGTCCCAACTTGCCTGACATTTGGAAGTGAGAATTTGATACATTTGGTTTTACCAGCATTTAACAATAAATTGTTAACTGTGAACCAATTCAAGGTTAAAGATTGACATCATCAAAATCTTCTTTTTGTCTTTCAATTTTGAAGACCAGTGAAGTATCATCAGCAAACTACACTACGTTAGTCAATTTCTCCACCATAAAAGGCAGATCGTTAATATATACCAGGAATAAGAAAGGGCCTAATATGGAACCTTGTGGAACGCCAATTTTTACCCCCGATCCATCAGATTTAACTCCTTCCTGGATATTTAACGCCTTCCGGATCCTGGCTTTAATAAGGCAAATAGTTCCAATTTGCCGAGAATTGATTTGTTGATGGCGGCAGAGTTTCTTGCATCGAATAAAGAATTTTGCTCATCGGAATTTCGAAACGTGAAATCTTCCTTGTAAGTATTAACTATTTTTTAACAATTTAACTAACATGAGCCGTTATTAACACAAATTTTGGTGATTTTTAAGGTTAGGTAACATCACGATCATTGTTCTTCTTTATTCTATTTACTCTATTTATTTTGCACCTAACATGTGTCTGACCGGATAATGTAAGTACTGCGCATAATCTCAATATGATATTTTTATGATGTTCAAGATGGAGATTAGTATGAGTTGAGGTTGTATTCACAAAAGGAAGACAAATAAAGAGTCATAGCATGAAGTTTTAGCCCTATAACTCAAAAATACTATATACCTACTTACGTCAAAATGGTCTTCACAGAAATACATTGGTGTATCTATTGAAAGACCTTCCGGGTCGCGCCGTAAGAGCTTGAGCCACTTAACTCGTATTGTTTTCTTATTTGGTACGTAAATACAAATAGTTTGTTGGGTGTTTTGAAAGATTTGTTAGTACACTCGGGGACCGCACAGCACTTGTACACTTTGGAAGTCATTATACTAAATAAAAAACTGATTATGCAATAATGTTGTATCTCTGCATTGTTGATTGATTGATCTCTAATCGAATGAATCGAATGAATGAATTTTGTTTACTATGCAGTGACGTCACACTAGACGCCATGACACCTGGGAGCGTTTTGGCGCTAGAATTTAAGTTAGATGGTAAAATTCAATAAATTACTATAAAATCATAGTTTTTTTGCTGAAAAAATGTTAATTTCATAATTAGTAGAAACATTGTTACATTTCTAAGCATTATTTAAAAAATTGTCATGATGCCTATTGTGTTGACTCGCATTCGAATCCTTTAGAATCGAAATATTGTAGGTGAGTCAAGCATTCATAAAAGACTCGTTCTTAGAAAATGTATTCATCTAGTTTTTAACTAACGGTTTAAATAACTGTTTTACACACATACCAATAAGACAAGCTAAAAGCTTGTTATAAAGCCTAACAGTCGGTAATGGCACCATTTGGATATATAATCCTAAAATCAGCTTATATAAAAATTCCCGATGAGGTTATATAAAAGACTTGGATGGGTCAGCAAAATCGGTCAGCGATAAAAGAACCTTTTTCCAAAAAAGCAACGAACACAATTTGTTCCACTAATTAATTCCTTACTCCGTTTACCTAAGCAATCGACCTAAAAACGGACATTAAAAAATTGCGCAGAGTCTCTCGACCGTTACATCAACTCCATTGAATCAATTTAAACTTGGTACGAATCTCATCTCGGCTCGAAGGGTGCGTCCCTAATTATCCCAGCGTAAAGGACGGGGTAGACAACCCTGGCGAAAACAACTCGTGTGCACCAAACCTTCTAACACAAGCTACAATAGCTTATAACGCAAATGAAATAGGAACGCTAATAAATGCAAAAGCAATGTCCGTGGGTGGCTTCGTAAGTTTGTCGAGGTGTATTCGCCTGTTTTAGGCAGGGACGCGGGATAAGGGTATTCCAAAATGGCCGACATAAGATTTTGGTTGTATTTATTAAACATTTATGATTTATGAATTGAGGCTCTCCGTGCCATATGTCGTGATTTATGGTAACGAGGTATTAATTACTTTGTGTTTTCTACATGCTTGATGATTAAAAGATTTTGAAGCCTAAGAAGTAATCAAGGAAGAGTCGTGAGATCTCACTGGGCTTTGTAACTGCAACTAAGTCACCAAACTATGTATTTACCTAGCCAAGCCTGAGTCCTAAATTTAAAAACAAAAACTTAGTAATATTTATGATAAAATAAAATGTTATCTTGAACATCAACCATTGCGGAAATTATTAAAGAGTTATTTATTATTTTAGCTTAAATATGATTAAAATAATAAAACAATTACATATCATTACGTAACAGTTTTCAAAAATCAGATACAAAACTATTCATATGTAATACATAGTTATAGGCAATTAGCATTTTGCATCTATCAGTTTAAAAAAAATACCGCAACAAAGCTTAACGTGAAAGAGGGAAAACGTATTCTTAAATAATGTACTGGCTGAAGGTGAAAATACAAATCTCAGTTATAAGAGCAGTTTCGATGACAGTAAGAGGCACGCGAAAACATGTCAAGGCCTTTCAATACGAAGATGGAGCAGGAATTCTTTGGTGACACCTTGACCTCATGAAACAGAAATACCTACATATGTTTTTATATTTTTAACTCTTATATTAAATAATCCGTAATAGTGTACTATAGAAATTTCTGTAATGATGTTATATGCCTACTAAGGCAGCCCTGTCTTTTCGTCATATTCTTAGTACGAATAAACAGGGCAGTTCAGTTTGGGTCCTGCTATCAGAGTTGGTAGTAATCCCCCTGTTTTGTGTATTATCTGAATAATCGCATTTTGTTTGCCAAGGTATATTTTTAAAGCATTCGTGGCCTAGTGGTATTCGCACATCGGAAACGATCACCCGGGTAGCAACATCTGGCCGAGACGGGCATTAGATGGGTGTCCATTTCTATGTGGCGTTTATTTCGGGCACTTCCGTATTTCGGATAACACGTTAAGCTGGCTGACTATCGCTACTCGGTGCTAGTAGTCGTAAAGCTGTGTCAGAAGCCCTATAGGGCCACTAAACTGTTTGCCAATAGCCCGACTGAGCCAGCATGGCGGAGCATGGCTCAATCTTACTCGTTACCGCGTAGAGACCCCTACTCCTCGGTGGGGTAATTAATGGGCTACATATTTTTGTTGTTTTCATATATTCTGGGTTTGCTGGTAGAAATCTCTTTTACAGAGATAAGCGCGCCTCTTGCACATATATTTTTCTTTGTGTGTCTCTGTATATTTGTTTTTGTGCAATAAAGTCTTCATTCATTCACATTTCAATTAGTTAAAAGCCAATAAATACATATGTAAACCTGGAACCGAACCTAGTCCACAATAAAACCCAACAGAGCTACAACGAAAGAGCGATGGTCGCAAATGGTGGTCAAGAGTTAGCTTCCGTGAGCTGAGCTCTTCAGGTGCTGGGGATCCAATCTTTTATTTGAAACGAGTTGCCAGAAACTGTTTTATTTCTCAGGTAGATACAGGTCACACAAAACAGAAGTTGCCGCGTTTCACTTTACATATTAAAATGTGTATGATAAACATTCAGGCCTAAGAGATAATAACCAACAGTACTATCCAGTAAGTCTTAGTAAGCTTACACACATGGATCGTTAAAATCCCCGGAATTGAACTGTTTCATTTTATCGCAAAATATGATAAACAAACAATGCTTCGATACAGCGCTGCCTTGCAAACACAAAGGCACACTTCAAAATAATCCTATCAAATTCGAAATTCGAATGGACAGCTCATTCCTACAGTTTTTCATGTTGAAGAGTCGTTGGCTTTCAGCCCCGCTATCGAAATGTTTACGTTTCTCTCTGCAACCCAATACCAGTGCGACTTAACCAAAGAGTTCAAGTGGCTACGCCGACCTCTGTGGAGCTATCGGCGCTGCATACGTAACTTTTTGTGAAAATAACCCGGCGATTTCGGTTTCAGGGCTCCGCGGAAAGCTGTGAATAAAATGGACACATTGCTATGCAGTCCGTTTCTCAATGTAAAGGCGTTGTACTCATATGGCATAAGATTTCAAACAGAAATGTAAGAATAACTAAAATTAAAAATATTGCCTTAGGAATCTATGATGTAGGATTACACTTATAAAACTTTAAAGCATTACCTGGAGCTATTTCAGAACCCTCATGTACGCGACAATCGACTTGTTATTTGACCATATTAGTATTTACACGGTATATTTATGGCCCCGAATGTCGGGCAACTGTGTAGGTGTATAAAGATTTATTTGTAAAGGGGGACAACTGACACTAAACAAGTTTAATATCTAAGATAAAGCTAAGGTATTGTAATAATAACAAAATAAGAAAAAATATATTAAGAGTGAATGATCGGAGCATGAAGACAAGATAAACACAAATGTCATTTAACTTCTCAACGACCGAATCCAATTTTGAGGCATCGCGATTTTGAAACTGGTAATAAATCTCAAAAGCCTGGTAATAAATCTCAAAAGCCTGGTAATAAATCTCAAAAGCCTGGTAATAAATCTCAAAAGCCTGGTAATAAATCTCAAAAGCCTGGTAATAAATCTCAAAAGCCTGGTAATAAATCTCAAAAGCCTGGTAATAAATCTCAAAACTTACACTATCAATATGTCGTTTAGCTTTCGGATAGACTGGCCTCCATAATTATTAACATTTCATCATTTCTTTGCTACAATATTGCATAATATGGACATATGGAAATTGCGTAGAAGCAACCTCAAGCTTGGAGACAAAGAGGCGAAATACACTATTAAGAAGGCGCTGAAGACGGTTTCTGGTATTAACAGCTGCAGGTCCAAGGGAGCAGCTAAGCGTCGGCTTCTCAAACGCGCGCTCAGGCTGGGTTAGCCCCCCCCCCCCCCCCCATATATATATATATATATATATATTAGAGAAATCAATTATTTCATATGTAAAAAATTGGGGTTATTTGCCTAAATCTTATAATTTTCACAGCACACCACATCCCAACTCCACCTACCCAATATTCAGATTGGCACTCATACAAGACGAAATTAATTAGCCGGCAGACATCTCACTTGAGAGGGACTGAAGGGCGGCGATCTCCTGTCAAGAACACCTGACATCTTTGACAGCTCTCACCTTGAGGTCCTTGAGTGATTGGCCCTTAAATTGTCCTTAGGGTCGCCCGTAGCCCATAACCCTATTGTATTAATGCCGTTGCGTATAGGTAAGTACAGGTTGTGCATAAAATGTAGACAATTGTATGAAGTATTTGGCAACATCGTTCTGAACAACTTTTACGGTGAATTCGATTTGATCGAAGACTAATCTAGATTGAGAGAGTTTAATAAATTCGTGTATGCATATAATTAATCAAGACAAACAAGACAATTCAAGCGAAAATCGTACCCAAACATCGTTTAGCCGTCGCAAAACTCTACATCAGTAGTAATTGCAAGACCTTTAACTTTGAAAAATCACCCCCAATATTCGTATTACACCCAAACAGCACTGGCAGGCCGAAGGGTCGGCTCTCGTTCCGCCAAATTTATTAGACGTTTGTTTGTCCTATTTCGCAAATTGCAAACGTAAAAAACAACCCCGCACGACAAAAAAACCCGTACAATATAAGGCTTTCAAAAAGCCTGATTAGCATCTCTCGCAATTCCCAAAACGAGGCTCCCTTTTGTTATTCCCAAATTAGCCAATCCTCAAGATAACAAAAACATCCCTTCATTTCAAAGGACAAAGCCCCTTTATTTTATTGACGGGCGAAATGTATTCAGGGCGGGTTTAACTATCTTGGCTGTAGGTATGTGCGGGGTAATCCGGGGTCGGCGGGGCGCGCGGAGGGGGGTTAATAACGACTATGTTTAGGTGCGCCGGATTTTCGGTGGCTGAACGTTTGTGGTTCCGGGGTCTGGCCCGCGGCTCCAGAGAGGTGCGACCCGGCTAAATTAAAAAAGAAATTGTATCTAGCTCCGGTAGGTGCCATTTTAATACAAGTCATTCGGGTTAACTAAGGTTAAAATGCTTAAGAAAACTAGGAGGCCTCTACTTAACATTATATTGTCTACCACTATTAAACTTGGAATGATTTCATAACCTTCTTAAATAGATTAACAACTGAATTATATACAGGTATTCTATAGATATAGTTTACAAGTCTGGAGCATTCGAAAATCCATTAAAATCGTCTATTTAATGTTAAATTAATTAATAAATAACATCGACAACTCATTCCCGAAATTAAAATCCTCACACACAGCATCCACATTCCGCCCGTTAAATCCCTCGGCCCTTATGGTCTATAAAGATAACCCCCAAAAACCCCACTTTTATTTAAAGACATAAAACGCAACCGCCGGCGGGCGAAGGGGTTGACTGGGGTACATTTTAACTATCCTCCTTCAGTGTAATCAGGGGGGGGGGCGGTGGGAGGGAGATTAGGTAAGGGCTCGTCTTGCACACGGTTCGTGCCTGCCCGCGGGCTGGGGCGATTTGTCCCTTCGCACCCGTTTCCCTCGCTGCGGTTTGGGAACTTCGAGGGAAGCGATTTTGAAGTACTTTTGGCGCGGGGTAATTTTGTGTTCAGCTATACGCCAAATTTGTAGTGATAAATAAAATAAGTAACTAAAAACATTCACTAACAAAAACACGTATAATTTATTTTATAATAAAACCAAAAGATTACAACAAAAATATTGAATTACAACCGTGTCCAAGACCGAAAACTAAACAAGAAAAGAGATAAAAAAACTGAAATTGTCTATGTCGCAAATGAACACCGAAATTGCTTTTGAAGCTGTATGCGCACTTATGTAGCTCGATTGATGAGATCGCCACAGGATTGTGAGGATTGGCGCTGTGTAGAGGAGCCTTATGCCCCGCAACGGGTCGAAGTGGGCTGAGCATTATCCGACATCCCAACAAAATTTGTATGCCCCAACACCAAACAGCTTTATTTAAAAATAGTATTTTTGGCATGGCAACCAAAATCTTTAATAACTTACCGGATATAATTAGTAATATAGATAATATATTTCAATTTAAAAGAGAACTTCGTAAGCTATTGATTGATAAAATATACTACTCCATATCTGCAAACCTATTGGATAAAAACCTGTGACTTAAGGTGCTTAAGTTGATTCTGGGCACGCAATTTAATCAATGACGTTTAACTTTTGATATTTGATTTCAAAAACTTTGACATAAATGTTTGTGACAAAATTGTGTATCCATAAATGTGTTTGCCACATAGAGAGACATAATATTATAATAACACCTAAATGTATACCAACATACCTATGTTCCACAAATAAATTATTTGATTAATTGATTGATTGACTGATGATGATGTAGAAAATAGCCTGTAACATAAATGTTTGCAATTTATTAGTAGCAATGGAATGGCTTCTTATGATGAAGACAATCTGCGAGGGATAAAAATATACAAAGGGTATTCTTTTGTTACTACAGATAATGTATGATTCTACCGTGTACCAACCAAGTACTTAAAATAACAATGTTCTTCCATTCCCCCACAGACACAGACAGCTAGAGCAAGATTTATCACTCTTTCTAGACTCAGCTTTATTTTTATTTTCCTCTGTTTCCGTCTGAATAAGGTCTTACTTACTACGCTCTTGGGAGACATTGTGCAGCAGTACCGTATGCAACTTTGTTTCTCTGTTGAGATATTAATGTAGAGTCTGAATTGTATCACAGCTTTGTTCATTTAGTGCTGCAAAAGGGAAAAAGGCTGTGATTTTCAAAACTACATATTCTTGATGGAAAAATCTAACATTTCTTGGACTAAGTGCAACTTGCTGGTATTGTGAGTAGGTTTTATTAACACAATAATAGGGTAACGCTCCACTCGATCACAATGATCACAAATCATAATTTTATATAAGGATATGATTACACAAGAAATGAATGAAATTCATCAAGTCACACAACTAACTAAGGCAGGCGAAAGGTTAACCATTCGAACCCCATCCGCGCCATACCGTCTATTGAATTAGTCTATTATAAAAAAAGAGATTTCCACTCCAAAGCGGAAGCGCCCGTAAAAACACGTATCGTGTCCCAAACTTTTGTTCATAAAAATGTGTTCAGTTGTAAGTTAATTGTTTGAACTGTTGTCTAAAAATAGATAACTGTAAGCGAACCTTTTTCAACTAACGCTTGTTCGTTGTAAATACTTTTTTCGTTTGTTCATGCCGGCTACCAAACTCGGTTTTAGATAATAGCTTTCGTGACAAAGAATCAGTTTTAACAACAACTGAGAGAGCATTTCCGCATCAGAATAAAATAAAACAAAAAACACGCAGGAATTAATTTAATGCACACAATACGAGGAAAGTGATAATGGCACTGAAAATTAAAATCCGATGCACCCGTGCCATTGACCCGCGATCGTTCGCAACACGAGAAAAAAAAGCGGGAACACGTTGTCCAATAAAAACGTAAAATGGCCGACATTGACATTAACCTATTACGTCATCATTCCATTCATGAAAACGATGCGCGAAGAAACAATTGCTCGAACACGTGTTCGACGAAGCCATTAAATGGCGGTCGAAATATATTAATTATTAATTAACACGGGCGGCAAAATTAAAATATTTTTATTGGCGCCAAAAGGCAAAAAGGCGCGAGTTTGCTGGCCACGGTGGCATTGTTTGCGGGCCACTCGAATGAAAACAGTCAGAAACGAAATCGCTGGAAAATAAAAAGGAAGAAACAAAAAGCAAGTCGCGGGGAGCACGGCGTGATTTAAAAATAAAAAACTAGGGATGTCCGTAATGAAATCGAAAGGCGGTTCGTCGATAGCTATTGGAAAAAGGTAAAAGAAGAGTCGTTGCACTTTCACGCGTGAGAATTTTGGCCTTTTTCGGTGTTAGCGCGGTTTCGCTGGCACTCGCTTTGTGCCCGGAAAGGTTAATAGGACATCATCAGGAGAATACAAACATAGAAAGACATTTAAAAAATATGGATGTATATGAATTACGGCTGGTTGTCTAGATTCTTTTTCCCAAAAAAAAACATGGTTCTTCTGGTTTTGTCAAAAGGATAATATAGTCTTGAAGATTTACGTTATCTTTTTGGTTATTTGTTGTTGTTACATACACCTAATAAATACCTATACGTACATATAATTATAGGTATATACTGTAACCGGCCTCCTCGGAAACTTTTGCCTCTGGATATTTTCCAGATAATCGCCTATTAATTTTAATTAAAACGCTTTATAACACGCTGCCGCGGCAGCCTAAATTACATTTTAAAGGCTTAGACCTCTCTGCCAAAAAACGGTCTTGCGTGAAACACTCCATTAATAATAATTTTCAACAAACTCCTAGAGCTTAACTTTTAAGCAAAAATTTTCGGTTAATTATGTAAAGGGCAAACCCCTGAGAATTTCCACGATTCACTCTTTGGTGCTTTTTAAACCTATTGTCATCTTATTTTGCATACACACATTCACACCTAAGCTCGCGCCTTTTTCCGAAAGAGGGGTAGGCGAGAACTAAACACCTGCACTTGTTACAATACTGGCATACATCTCTCGCTTCCTCAACATTGATATGTCTATGTTAAAACAAGCTCGCCGGTTACGGGTACTTCTAATTTACTCTTTCACTAATAAATCGCTAATTTGGTATTTATAGGACTCGCTGTATAGAACTGTTTCATCAATCTCCTTTCATTCATTCTTTCAAGGAGACCAAACCATCTAAGCTGACCTTCTCTATCAGTGACACTATATCTTCTTTCAAGCCACAGGTTCCCTTATAAATTCATTCTTAAATACATCTTTCAATGTTACTCCACACATACTCCTCTGCGTTTATTCTGCTTTCATGCTTCTTCTGCCACAGTTACCCATCATTCACTCCCATACTTTAATGTCGGACTCAACACTTCATTATAAATAGCCAAACGTGCCTTGTTAACGCAAGGATGCGGAGCGCGGGGGCGGCGACCACAAAACGGAGGCGCGCCGGCGCACGCACCACTCTGGATCCACGACGCTGGCAGTTAACACTATTCATTTCATTTATATTTTATATCACAGTATCCATTAAAACTTCAAGTTAATTTCAATATCTGTCGTCCGTTATTCCTCGCCATCCACGTCAACCCTAAGCTGATACAAGAGTTGGTCACTTCACCTCGGATTTTGAGCTACAAAAAACAAAGAAATTGCGTCGCAGTTGGCGTGGCGTTACAGAGGTCAATTGAGGGACAAGGCGGAACGTTGATGTTACCGTTGCGAGTGTCGACTGTCAAGAAGTCACGATACAATCATCACAGTTGCCGCCGTCACATATAACACAATTTATCCAGGAGAATACCAAGAAAAGGGTTTGTTGTGCATATTCGGGTGAGTTGTGCCAATCATTACCTTACATTTGCGCAGTATTTACCTCTCCTATAACTTTAGTTCATTGACCTTACTAGGTTATCCCGATTTTCTCAAATTTATGATTATTTCAATTCCTATTAAACTCGTATAACTTACTAGAATAGTTACGTGTATCAACACATCAAACGGTAAAAACCGAGTTACTTAACTCATAATAATTGAGTAATTATTCTTAATTATTTATACATATATCCTTATAAATCATCTAATATTTTGATTTATAAACGTACTTAGTACTTTTATCAAAAACATAAATAGCTGTCCGCATACTTATTGTACATTTGGCCTATTCGTATTTTTTTTGTTGAAGGTAGGTAGTACCTAATGAGTTATAAACCGTGAACATTTTACTTCTTACCTACTTTCATCATATTTGATTTATCTCTTTGTATCTACATAGGTATACAGTAGATAAACTTACCACATAGTTACCCACATAAGTGTTACATATTTAGAGGTTACCTTTAACAGTTTGTTTCTGTTTGTGGTAATACTGTATTATAGAATCGCAACAACAAGTGTTATTTCTCACGACTGATACATATTTTTGTAATACGTTTCAGCAATTGGTGCGCGGGCGGACACGCCTACCTTGCAGAACGGGTTTCTGCTATTCTGCTTAGCTTCGCAACACTTTTTTCTGCCTGACTGCACTTGCGCACTAAGTTAAGTGTATTTCTCTTAAAACATTTTGGCTTCCTTCTGGTGAATTTTATCTCGATTTCATTTTCAGCATTGAATGCTTGTAAGTTGGTAAGAACATATATATCTATATACATATTCGCCTTTCATATTAACTCATAATGGACCTAAAATCATTAAAAAAGACGAGATCCACTCATAAATCAAAGCTTACCATGTTTAACTCATTTTTAAGCCTTTTACCTGACAGCGGAAAGTTAAGTCAACTTCAATTTCATAAGTTAAGTGCTAGATTCATTAAAATACAAGAAATGTACAATGATTTTGATACAAACCAATCTGAAATCGAAAATTTAATCGAAATTCCAGATGACGAGTACAAGGAACGCGAGGCTTTCGATACCATTTATTTTGGGGCGGTCGCGGCCGCGCAGGAGCTACTGAGCAGGCACACCTCTGCGGCGACTGACTGCGACTTCGCTTCGGTGCCAGGTTCTAACTGTGTTATGCCTTCAGGTGGGCCAAACATTAAACTGCCAACAGATGGCTGCTCGGGCGGGTGACCACAGTCTACCCAGGCTCAGACGGAATCACTCGCGTTGCAGACGTCCTCACCACTGCGGGGACGATACGGCGGGCCTTCAACAGGCTATGCCCTCTTCCTTCATTGGAACCATCCACGGTCCCAAGGGCGGCAGATTGTTAACGCAAGGATGCGGGGCGCGGGGGCGGCGACCACTAAACGGAGGCGCGCCGGCGCACGCACCACTCTGGATCCACGGCGCTGGCAGTTAACACTATTCATTTCATTTATATTTTATATCACAGTATCCATTAAAACTTCAAGTTAATTTCAATATCTGTCGTCCGTTATTCCTCGCCATCCACGTCAACCCTAAGCTGATACAAGAGTTGTTTTTTTTAACGAGAGTCAGAGCTTCTACAACAGTGTGTTTGAGGGGGAATGTGCCCCCCCTCTGAATATGCGATCCATATGTCCAATCCATATATGCGCCAGTGTGCGCCGATTGTGCCGACGAGTCTCTGAATATGCGCCTGTATGCGCCGATTGTATGAGCGTACGAGTCTCTGAATAATGAGCCCGCTGAGCCGCTGAGCTGAGCTGTGTATGTAGTCTCCCATTAGTGTGGCGAGTTCCTACACGTCTTCAACATGGGTTAGGGTAGAAATAGAGCAGCTCTAACCCCATCACTGCTTCACTGTGTAGAAACGGACTCACTTACCTACCTTTGTGACACAGTTTGGCTACTTATCACGGAATGCAGTGCCCCAGCGATTTTATATCCCACACTCAGTCTCCTTTCAATATCTTTCTCACATTTCCCATCACTTTTAAAGATGCTACCCATATATATACACTCATTCACTTGTTCTACTTGTTCATCATCAATTATAATCAGGCATTTAGATGCTTCTTTGTATTTTTTTAAACCATAACATTGGCCTTACTTACATTCACATTCCCTTCTTCTTAAATAATTCGATTATGAGAATTAGTATCTCCTGCATCTCACCCATCGACGACGCAAGAATCATCGGCGTATAAGAGACATCTGACGAGTAACTCTCCCATTTGCATCCCACAATCACGCTCTTTCAAATAATTCAAAGAACTATCCATGAAAAGATTAAACAGCCATGGCAATGTCACACAAACGTATCTCACACCACATTTGATGTTAAACCAGCCTGTGTAAGCCCCTTTGATCCTGACACATGCATTAGAGTCGTCGTGAAGGACTTCAGTGCACGAATCATTTGGCTATCCACTCCAAACGCCTTTTCTAAGTCTATGAAAGCGCAGTAAACGTTATGCCTCAAAGCCGCATGCAGCCGATGCTTCTCTGTTACGCATCGTAGAGCAAAGATATGGTCTGTATATCCCAATCCTCTTATGGAACCCCTTGCACATCCCAGATTTTTTATTTCGTTTTAATCATCGTCCTTTCAATTAATATTTTGTTTTTGCAATAACGTTTATTGCAAAAACAAAATATTAATTGAAACACAGAAACAGTTTATTCTTGCATCTATGAAAGGAAGTTACCCCACGATACAGGCTTTGTGGGGCAACAAGAAACTTTTGTTATTACTTTCAACAACTATTGTTCAAATACTTACTTGCTTTGAATTTAAATTAAATTCGTTGCTTTGTATTTAATCTGAACAGTTATTTTTACATATTATCTTTTTACCTACCTTATTTCTACACTAACCCATCGAAACCTCTAAACATATACCGTAATGTTACCCTAGTAGGTACGGGCCTTAATGACAGCCGGTCCCTCTGAAAATTCCTTTAAAAAATCACCATCGACCCTTGGAACAAAAAAAGAAAACGCCGAATCACCGTCATTTTTAATTTTAACCCTAACGAGGGCATTGAAGGCATTTAGACGACGCCATTAGTCCACTATCTGGTGCATGCATCTTCCTTCATTGCTAAATGCCGGGAAAGGGGTCTGCAAAAATAAGAGCAGCTTAGGGTTACATATTGCCAAGTCCAATGCAAATATATGGCAGTAATTATGTATCGGTACGATGTGTTATCTTTATGTGTTCCTGTGATCTTTTCTTCGTAAAAGATATACGTCAATAAAGACCTCGTGAGCTTAACTTTGCTACCTCTTATTGGAAAATCAGTCGTGTTTTTTAAATGAAGTCTACAAGTATAGATAAAGGTACCTAGTTACAAACTACAATACTTAACTAACTATTTTATTGTATTTTATAAGCTGACATACACGCATAGATGCATGTGGGTACTAGATGTTAGAGTGACTAACTTCTACGTAGACTACGTATACACTCCCCTTTCACAGTAAGTACGTATCCAAACCTAAGCCCTTATCCACGGGCCCCGCTAATTTAACTTCCGACATATCATCAATCAGCGCGGGGGCCCGTTAAGTCGACACATGTAAATTTTCGCCCTAAATTATGCGGAAGGCGCGCCGCCGGATACGGACCAGAAAAATCGTTAGTGTGGAAGCCACCCTTTTTTGGCAGAGCCTTATTTTAGGTGGGTGGGATATCGGGGAAGATATTATACGACTAATGTGCAGGGTCGGTGGAATTACCCCTGTATTTAGGGTATAGCATCAAATTAGTTACAAGTGGCTTTGGAGATAGGGGGGAGCCTGTACCCTGTAGTGAACTGAAGTCGCCTGATATGATAAAGATGATAAAGCCGACGATTCTTTTTTTGAATTTAAACATATGAAGGCTAACGCAAGTACTTAAATGTTATGGAGAAGAACCGTAATTTTCGGTTTGCGTTTTCGTCTTCTCGATATAGAACATTTTGAATGACCACCAAAATCATTTTTTCCTATCCAAAATGGGTAAATGATCACCAAAAGTTGCAGAAAATATCAGGGCAAAATACTACGGTAGCTAAGGTGAAGGGTAAAGGGGGTGAGCGAAGCGAAGCCCCTTTATTCTTCGGTTATGTTGAACATGTGAGAACAACAAAAAATACTTAAAACATAAAAATAACTTTGGTGAAAAATAACATTCATCCGAACACAATTCGGTGATCGGTTTACTAATTGTGGCGGTCGTTTCGAATTTTTTGGTAGTAAAATAGGTGCGTTTTTGGTAATCTTTTAAACATAAGCCTTTTGGATATGACATCCGTTGCTAGTTTTAGAAAAGTACGATTGTTGATACATAATGTACGTTTAGGTATACCCTGTGAATAAAGTACCCCAAGATACATATAAGCTATGTGTATAAGTCTACCAACAGAAGAGGGATTCGCATTACCTCCTGTTTGCCTACCCGACCCTAAGCCCGGGAAAAATTGCCGGCGAAACAGAGAAAAACCCCAAAAGATATTTCACTGGGAAGAGGCCCATTAAACTGGGGCCTTTGTAAAAAACGTTCGGAGTAGCGCCTCCCATCAATTAGTGGCATCCGTATACAAACACGCCGAATTTAGGCGCCTATAGTAATCTACGGCTCATTTACACGGTATTTTTGCCCCCCTTAGTCCCCCCCTGGCTCCGCTGCCCCTTGTTTACTAGTCATTAGGCACGAAATACTATCTCTCGGGTTCAAATATATTGCGCAAATATTTGGTAGGATGTTTTTATGTAAATCTTTACAAAAGATCTGACAACTATGTAGTTGCGTAGGTAAACTCGTACCCATATCTGTTGTTAAGGAATGTTGAATTACTAAACATAAGCAAACATAAACAATTATACACTTGCACCTACATTGCTTCTGGCCCCACTCTAGGATACCCTGTGTCGTGGGAACATATAAACATCCAAAACCTTAGGTTTTTTTTCCCAACAGGATTAGAACCCAGAACCTCTCGCTAAACCGCAACGCCACAAAGGTCGTCAAACAATAGTCGGACAAATAATAATTCTGTCAACCACCTCATTGTGACCCACGATACAGGTCAGACCTAGCATGTTAGACCTAAAAATCAATCTGTGGGAGTTTCGTCCAATGTAGAGAAGAGGCAAAAGATGACATTAACTGAGTGTATTAAAGAAATTTGGACTTTATCTTTGACTTTGTCGAACCAACAGTAATCTGTAATTTCAAAATTACGTGTTTGATAAATAAACTTTTGTATTTTAGTTTGGTTAAACGTGGCAAAAGTATAGGAAAAAACTTGTTTAGGGTTAATTAAATAAGAATCTCATAGCCACGTCCAGCAAACTAAACAAACGAAAAACCACAAAAACCAGTTGCTATTCATCGCCTGATGGAACTATAAGTCCCAGATTCTCTACACCCACGGTATGCACGCAAAGAGATGTGACTTGCAAAACATAATTTAAAATGGGTAGTATTTAAACTAGTGAGTGTATTAATAAGTGAGCGACTGACTTACTAAGTGAGTGACTGACTTACTAAGTGAATGACGAGAAATCAACAGAACAGCAACATACCAACATTAATTTGAGTTACTTAAAATACAAAATGAGAAGCTTTTTAATATTTGAGTGACCTAATATGTGTTTGAGTGTCAACCCCGATTGAACCACAATAACCTACTCTAGCCAGTCGTTTTTATTTGCATACGCTTCGCTCCGCTCCGCTCCGGTTTAGCTTCTTCAACGTTCTAACCTAACCTATAATATAACCCGATTGAAAAGTAGCCACAATAACCTACTCTAGCCAGTCGTTTCCATTTGCATACGCTTCGCTCCGCTCCGCTCCAGTTTAGCTTCTTCAACGTTCTAACCTAACCTATAATATAACCCGATTGAAAAGTAGCCACAATAACCTACTCAAGCCAGTTGTTTTTTTGCATAGGCTTCGCTCCGTTCCGCTCTGGTTTAGCTTCTTCAACGTTCTAACTTAGCCTATAACCTGATTGAAAAGTAGCTACAATAACCTACTAAAGCCAGTTCAATATTAAAGTTGCCCTTTCTGTATTTCTAGTCGCTCACTCAGTACTTTGGTCGCACAGCTAGAATTTTCTGCCCCTCAAGTTATTAAAACAGTATCGCATCATCAGTCGCTAAATTGTTTTTTTATTCGATCATTTTATAATTCCCCATTTAAAATGAACATACGGGGTGGCATTGGCACAGTGATGTATGATGACATGTTTTTTTTTACTTTATACTTCATAACAAGATTCAAAATAAGTTAAATTACCTACTTGCAATCATCGCTTACCCATCTTCCACGAAGCAATTCCCGGCGTACATTTTTCGCATCGTAACAGTTATTTTTTCCACCGCCATTAAAATAGCCACGCTATTACGCCAGTATACTCATTAAGCTAAGAATGTTAAGGATTAAAATACCGTGGCAGATAGCGCTACGCCGTAACGGCTTTATGCCGTTACGCGGCGCTACGAAGAAATCCGCAGCATGACTGCGATATTACGAAATTCTTAGTTGAATTAAAATTCAAGAAATCATGACGTCACATAGTATATTTTTAGGTATGCTATAATGGATTTTTGATATTTTTAGCTGCGGTGGTGGGATAGAAAATCACCAACTTAAAAACTTAAAAACACCCTTATCAACTACTCACCAAGACGATTCTAAAGAGCCCGCACTCGGTAGGATTACGTTATTTCATCACTGGGTTCCTGTGACCACCATCCAGTTCCATCATCAGAACAGCTCGATACCCTCACTATTAAAAGCAATGTATTTGTCACGTTGAAACAAATCAAACGAGCCCAAACTCGGGGGTTTACTAGAAGCCGTTGAAGAGTTCCACTATCCACCTTCAGGTCCCAACATCAGACCCTCAGCTCACATCCCCTCAGCTTAATACCCTCCCTATTCCATCAACTACTCGCTGAGACGATTCTAATTTTTTTTACGATTCTAAACAATTTTATTACCGATTTCCTGTGACCACCATCCGGCTCCATCATCAGATCAGCTCCATGGTATCATAATATTAAATTGTCACCGAACTTATATAATCGTAACAAATTTTAGGTCAATCAGAAACCGGGAAGTTGATCAAATTTTACTTGGCTTGTGTTTAAATGAAAATTTACTACCAATAAATTCTAAATGACTGCCAGAATTAGTTAATGATCACTAAATTGTACTTGGATTTGATCACCAAACTTATTTTTATGTTTTGTATGCTTAAGTTTATGTTTTAAGTATTTTTTGTTGTTCTTACATGTTCAACCTAACACGAAGGATAAAGGGGGGTGAGCGAAGCGAAGCCTTTACCCTTCACCTAAGCTATCGCAGTATTTTGCCCTGATTTTTTCTGCAACATTTGGTGATCATTTACCCATTTTGGGTAGCATTTACCTATTTTGGGTAGCACTTACCCATTTTGGGTAGGAAAAAAAACGCCATCGCCACGTCTATTCCGTGGCCAGCAACTGCACTAGCTTGAAGCAACAGCACTAAATTCAAGTGCATACAGCTATGCCTCTTCCTGCCCGTTCGGGAAATAAGCTCCATGAATAAGCTCCTAATATCAAGGAATCCATCGCCACGAATATTTCCTGGCCACCAGCTTAATTTCCGCGCGCCGTACCACGTTCCTCTCGCACCATTTGCCCTGACGTACATCATTTCGAGATTTTTACGCTCTAATCTGGCGCCTGTGTTATGGTGGTCACACACTAGCCTGTAATATCAAAATAGCATGTTCCCAACCTAAATGTAAAAACATGACTTAGGCCAAATCGAAACCTTTTGAGGAAACTTTAGGAGCTGCGACAATGGACTATATATGTCACCGTAAGATAGCCAAAACCGTTAGTTGATAAACTAACGCTTTAATTGATCAACTATCGACAGATAGTCAACCAGACCGACAGGGTTTAGAATTTACGTTTCCTTTGTTCTTACGTGTCATCCTAACACGAAGACTATTCGGGGGCTTCGCTGTGCTCGCCACCTCTAGTCTTCACCAGAGCTACCGCAGTGTTTGCCCTGGTATTTCGTTTGCAATTCAGGTTTAAACTAGTTTACTATTTAACGGTTTTAACCGTTAGTTTTTCAACTAACACGAAATATAGTAAGCAGTACGCTACAGTTTACTATCTGTCGATAGTTGACCAACTTACGAGAGAAAAACGTTAGTTTATCAACTAACTGTTTTGACTATCTTACGGTGACATTTATATCCCTGACACGCAAAATAAAACCTTGAATAAATCACTAGAAGTGGGCATAACTAGGCCTCTGCTAGACCGTATGGGAAACACGGGGCGCTATCTTGTATGTTCTTCGTTTAATTCGACTGTTGTCATGTTAAGTCGGGACTTCGATTAATCCAACCTTTCATATCTCTAGCTTTGGCGATAGGCTAGCCCCCTATTAAATTCGAACGCAATCAAGCCTTTGCCACCCCGAATCGCAAAAGGCGAGTGAACAAATGTTGTTGTGATATATTTTTATATTTTAGTCTGGTGTGTAGCTGCCTTTGTAGGCATGTTCAGTTACTGTGAGCGAGTCTCGTGTTCACTTTATTATGATCGCGCGAAATGTGTCACAATGTGTAGCCGTTTTATTTCAAGTAAGAAAAGGCCGGGCTACATTCTAATGTAAACAAAACAAACGTTTAATCTCCCTCGCTCGCTCCCGCCCTCAACGCGTCAGTAGGACAGTGTCGGACGCTAAGACGTCATCAGAGCGAGGGGCCAAGTTAGTGTATTTACGTGTATTTACCAGCGTCACAGGCCTTCCTGTGATGTTGTGCTGAGTCTGAGTATGGAAAATAAGAATGGTATGAATGATATTATTTATATATTTTTTTCTGTAGTTGTTTTAATCTCTTATTTGCCTTGTGTATTTCTTTTATATGAATGCGTTTATGAAAATAAATGAATATTATATTATATTCTATTCTATTTACTAGCTGATCCGATGACGTTCTCTTAAAGGCTTTAGATAAGAGTTATATAAAACCGGTCAAGTGCGAGTAGTACGTCGGAGCCGCACACGAAGGGTCCCATACCATTGTACACGGAAAAACGTAAAACGAAATTTACTATTCTTTCAAGGGTCAATGCATTCTCTACTACAACAAGATACCTCTGGAGATCTTGAAATTGCCATTTGAGCAATTTTAAATCCATGTTAAAGCGACTTTGTCGAAAAAGGGATATTACAATGTTCAAGATTACTTAAATGATGGGTCTGTATGGGGTTAATCTGGCTCAACACAGACCTTGCTGTTAATAATTTTGTAAGTATTTATTCCTGCTTATTAATTATGATAATGACTAAATATTATATTTTGTATTAGTTAAGCATAAGCAATTTTTAAAAAGAGATCTAAAAATCAATCTGTGGGAGTTTCTACGCCCTTCTTCTCCCACAGTGGTTCAATGTAGAGAAGTGGCAAAAAATGACGATTGCTAAGTATATGTAAATATCTACAGTAATAAAGACATTTGGAATTTGGAAATTTGGGCTACTTAGGGGGACAGGGAACCAATTTGTATTGCGTACTAACCTTTTTGTGAATAAAGAATTTATTATTTATTATTATTTAAAGTATGTTGCGGGTATTCCCTTTTTAATTCTTAATAATAAAATATTAAATCCTAGGTAGGACTACAATCAAGACCGTAAATAGAAACATTGGAAATGAGTTTTATGTATGTATTATGTAAGTAAGTTTTGAATTATGTCCTCAGGTTAACGAAACTCGTTGCTCATTGAAACCGGAAGTGGATAGAAACTGAGTAACTTATTTATCGAAATTAAATCAAATATGATAAAAATCTTGATATTATTTATTATCTATTGTCTTTTAATGACAAATAACTGAACATAAAACTCAATACCCGCAATTAAAGATCTTTTTCGATAATATCGGGAGAGTCCAGTTCAGTTCACCGATAAACATATAAAACAAAATGGCTAAGAAAATGGCCATACAAATAATCTCTTGTATGGCTACTACTTTTTATTCTTAAAACCCGTTTGTTTTATTATTTGTTATTGTAGCGGCAATAGAAATACATCCTCTGTGAAAATTTCAGCTCCTCACTATTTCTGTTGCTCCGGAAGATCCCGGTGACAGACAGACAGATGGACGGACGGACGGACCGACGGACAGCGGAGGCCTATTAAGGCTTTGGGTACGGAACCCTAGAAACAGTTAAGGTGATACGGAAAAAAATGAATACTATTGTAAACTAAAGTGACACCGTTAATTACTTGCTCATAAGAAAGAAAAGAGAGCGTCAACAATACGCTCGACTCAAACTATAATACCTTGGACACTATTTACACACATTGATCTAGCCCCAAACTAGGATTCTCTGTATCTTGGGTACTAGACAACGATACACATACTTATATAGATAAATATTATACTAAGATAGATAAACAACCATGACTAGGGTACACACATACGTTCTCATCAAACAAATATTTGCCCCACCGGGAGTCGAACCCGGGACCCTTGGCTTCGTGGGCAGGGTCACTGCCGACTCGGTCATTTGGGTCGTCAAACTGAAATAACATAGCGTCAAACCACATAAAATTGTTTAAAAATAAACTACGCCATTTTGTCAAAAATATCTTCAGGGAGAGTTTGCTAATATAATTATAATATCCACATTTTGAATGTAATTCCACATTGAAATTAGTTAGGTTTTCAGAATTGCAGGAAAAATTAAACAATTTAGAGTTCTATTCGTAATTATATTATATCAAGAAATGTTTATCCAATCGCGTTTTCCTTCAGTGAGAATCTTAATCAAGCATTCAATAAACGATAACTGAAAAATCAAATTTGTAAATTACTTTGTAGTGGAGAAAATGGTTTCGAAAGAAACCCTTTTTTTTCGTATCACCTTAATCCTGAACAGTCCTGTCTATGATGAGTTTCGCTCTCACCAACATATTAAGCGATTACATTTTAGGGTTCCTTACCTTAAAAAGGGCAAACGGAATAGGATATAGGATGACTTTCGTGTGTAAAAGTATATTAAACGACCGAAATCTGGCCGGTTGAAGTTGAAATTTGGTACACTTATGAATTTAATTGATCCAAACCCTAGCCTGGGTGCCGGCCTCAAGCCCGCTCAAGTGGACTAGATGCTGGTACTTAAACTACCTGAAGAAGAACAACGTGTTACGTCAACAAATCAATTTTGAATTTTGGGGGCCGATAAGGAAAAAAAAAAGTACCTTGTGACCTGTTAATGAAAGAGCCTGTTGCAAGGATCTCAAATATATTTTCATAATTCTGAAATGCTCTTAGTTAAAAAAATGCATAAAAATTAAAAAAAATAACATTTACCCATTTTCTCTGAAACAACTGATCCAAAAAATCTGAAACAAATACGAAAGATACTGTGAAGAAGGACACCCAGCACCCAGCAGTGGGCAAAAGTGGGCAAAAATTAATAAAACAATAATAATAATAATAATACCTTGGACACTATTTACACACATTGATCTAGCCCCAAACTAGGAGTCTGTATCTTCGGTACTAGACAACTATACTCGTACTTATATAGATAAATATTATAATTAGATACATAAACAACCAAGACTAGGGTACAAACATCCCTTCTCATCAAACAAATATTTTCCCCCAACGGGACTCGAACCCGGGACCCTTGGCTTCGTAGGCAGGGTCACTGCCGACTCGGTCGTTCGTGTCGGCATCATCAATTGATACGTATATTCAGCGTACATATTATGTACTGAGTATAATATTTGTGTTTTGGTCAAAACATACATAATTACCTATACAAAGGGGAACAAACTATAAAACTTCTCGGAAATACCACAAAAAATTAAGCCGGGTTTAAAGACTAAAAGTACAGGATTTGACGTTTGTTTTAAGGTTACACTATGACTACTTGCACTATGTTTTGTAGTAACACTGCTCTAATCTAACCACTTTTAACGAAACACCGCGCCGTATCTGCATAAGTACAAAAACCCTACAAAACAACATAATATTGTAGGTATGCAACAAGAGTTGAGTAAGAAATTCTTTGGTACAAGGATTTCTTACTCAAGGACTTACAAAAAAACCCATTCTCACGCCCAAAAAACTGAAAGAATCCCACAGTCTCGATCGAAAATTCAAGGTAAGTGCTCCTTAAATCGACTCTAAACGTTGGCGATATTATCTACTCGGGACACGCACGACCCGAGTCCGGGATGTTTAGAGTAAACAATTAACCAGCCTCTATTTTGCTCAATTCAGCCCTGTGAGGTATTACACCATAACTACATTAGACACGACGTTTAGGTAGCAATGAAACGGTAGCGACAGCAGAGCAAACACTTGCGGCAGATTTGTAATCCCTAATTTCTTTATTGTACTACACATGACAGACATAAATGTGTCTCTGGAACCTAGTATGGATGTCGCTGTTAGTTGGTTAAATCAGACACTTAACTAACTCTCTAGACCGTTAATTAAATACCGACGTTTAACCAAGTCACTAGCATTTTGATTTGAATAAACCATCGTCGAAAACGTTTAACAATCTGCCTTACCGAAAGCCGTTGATTGAATGTGAGTAACTTTTACAGTTTCACAAACTGTGCAATAAACTTTTCTTCACATCTTTTGTATTAGTGACCAAGAAACACAAGAACCCAATCTACGCTATCGATGTCATAGTGACTGGCTGAATGACAGACAACGCATTGTCTAAAACTATTCGCTTAATACAGAACGGGTTAAAACCAGTTTATTCTCCGATGCTAACCGTACTCACAACATCGATAGCTATTAGCTAGTTACGAACTCTGCTTGTACAAGACTAATTCTCTATGCAGTCCCTCCTCCGGTGTGTCATGGATACAAACACTATGAAAAACAAAGTTACAACACAAACATCCAGTCACATAATTACTTGCTACAACGGAACCCTTCATGGGCGAGTCCGACTCGAACTTGGCCACTTTTTTTTAGATGAAATATTGTGTTATGTTTGTACTCAACAACTCAAAGATATAATCAAACTTAGTTCAGAAAGGGAATTATTAAACTGCACATAAAAATACTGATTTGCACAGCATATATCAGGGCAAAATGCTGCGGTTTATCCTTCGTGTGAGGTTGAACATGCAAGAATTAAAAAAATACTTTAAACATAAACTTGAGTACACATAAAATATTTAAAATATAAAAAGTGTTTTTGCTGATCCTTTATGCTGAGCAAATCAGTATTTTTGATGTGCAATTAAATACTAGCCATTCAGAAATAACATAACATAGTCTCATGCCTTTTTCCTTACGGGATGGTAGTATCCATCCTCCATACAATTCTTAGTTCCATTTTATTTTTAAAATTGGTTCAGACGCTTTTACAAGGAACAAATAAAAAAAGCACATATAACAGTCAGTTACTAATACAAGAACTGCCAGTGTCAAAAAAAACAAAACAAAACACAGCGTCACCTCTTTTATCGTGCAGTGTGCTAAGTTTGCTAATGTCAATACATTATTAATGAAAACCCTCAAACAGCAAACTAATGAAATTCCTAAACACCTCTAACCGCACCAACCGGCTAACATTTTGGTATCTACCTTTAACATGCGGTTAGGTAATAGGCGGATAATAGTCACTCTCCCTGTCGTTAGCCCGATAGCTAACAGCTATTCGATACACAGGTTTCACTGCGAATATACTCGGAGATATTGCTGTAGTACATAGCTTTCACTTTCCGTCTTTGTTAAGATAGAGAGAGCTAATACTACCGACCCTTGATTTGTGTATCTTGATAAACACTTGGTGCTAATAAAGGTGGTCTATTAATGTCCCCGCCGAGGGGCACAGGCGGTTCTTAAATCTAATTAATTAGGATTAATTTTGCCAACGCAGAGTGTTATTTATTAAATGGATGAAAGTATTTGGACTAGGTTTTCTGGAACCTTTGGAATGTTAGTATAGATTGTGACTCCTTAGCTCTACCCAGAGAACAAGGCTGTATCACAAAAATAACCGGCCAAGTGGGAGCTGGGCTCTCGCACCGAGTGTTCCGCACAAATAGCATTTTTTTGTGAAGAAACAGCAAATTTACTATTTTCAGATTCATTTTCAGAAGTAGAAACTTTTTTTTACTATAAGACCCAGCTTCGTGCCAAGTTTCATTATTCTAGGTCAACGGGATAGGTTTTGATTCCTTGCGAATATCAAGCAATCAATTAAGCAAATTTGTGACAAATATGGTATGACGACCCGAATGGCCGAGTCGGCAGTGACCCTGCCTATGAAGCCAAGGGTCCTGGGTTCGAGTCCCGGTGGGGGCAAATATTTGTTTGATGAGAACGGATGTTTGTACCCTAGTCATGGTTGTTTATCTATCTAAGTATAATATTTATCTATATAAGTATGTGTATCGTTGTCTAGTACCCAAGATACAGGGAATCCTAGTTTGGGGCCAGATCAATGTGTGTAAATGGTGTCCAAGGTATTATCTTTTGATTTGATTCTTCGACCTTTTATGACCTTGACAGACGGACAGACGGAAAACGAAGTGATCCTATTATAAGGGTTCCTTGTTCCCTTGTTACCTTTTCCCTGTACGGGACCCTAAAAAGTCATACTTGTGAAGGTTCTAACGGTGATGGAAAACATCTTGAGGAACCTTTCATATTTTCATAGCTGCGGCGATGGGCTAGCCCCCTGTCATGAAAAATAGAGTATTGAAAACTGACTGGTGCCTCTGCCACCCGGTACAGGAAAAGGCGTGACGCTATTTATGTTATTCGTACTTGTGAACGTGAGCACCGAAAAATGCTCGAATGGAAGTTTTGTTGGATAGTACATAACTATGCTATATGCCCATAATTACGTCTTTTTTATCTGACCGGCAGAAAATTAAGAATCGCTTTTTCCACTTTCACCGTTTGTGTATAAAAACAAAAATAAATACAGGGATATTTTGGACCCCTAGCCAAAAGTTAATAAATAAAAAATAGGGGAAAAAATAGCAACTTTTCATGTTTTAAATTCGCATTGTACGCCACTTTGTAAATCCCAAATTTCTAGGCGCGTTCGGTCGCCTTTGCGCGATAACAGGAGGTGCGCGCGGGAACAAACTAGTGAACATAACTTTAATTTGTATTAGGACAAAGATGGCAAAAAAAAATGAAAAGAAAGTTTTTTTATTTCATAAATTGATTGTACTCCTGCAGTACTGTGATTTGATAACTGTTATCAGATATCAGACTGATATGTAAAAGTATTTGAATAACCAAGATTAATTGCTCCCTCGAGGTAGGCTTTGTTTGGGGTAGGCGAGGTTTGCTTTATCCCGTACCTAGGCCAATGCCCATATGAGTGGAAAGTTCATTCAACCTATACTGGTAATTGGCCACTAATCCCGGTGCTGTCCATAAACAATGTTGAAGTGAGTTAAGTAATTTACCTTACATATGCGCGCTATGTGCATTGCACGCACTTTCTAACGGTGATGGATAACATCGTGAGGAAACCCTTATATCCCCTTAGCTGCGGCGATGGGCTAGCCCCTTGTCACGCGAAATGGATTTAAAATCGGTCTAAGTAAGTAAGGGAAATGTAGTGACGCTATGTTTGTTTGTTTATACATGAACCTTTATATTCAGACATATACATTTTGTTTTGACTTCACAATTCTGATCGCTACGTATAATTTTTAAGTACGTCTTAAAGTGACGGTAGCATACATAGTAAAATGATGGTATCAAAGTCAAGACAAGAAGAATTCATTCATGTCCATATTATTTATTGCACAGAAACTATAATAGTAGGCGATACGCGAGCTTATCTCTAAAGAGATTTCTACCAACAAACCTAGGATTGACAGGAGAGTCCTCCTGTTGCTTAACTTTTAGTGTGCAATAGTGTGTTTTAGTGTGCAATAAAACTATATACCTCTAATTATTTACTAAACTAAAACATAATAATATATAATATAACAAAAAATGTACTACTATGAAATACAAAATAAATATGTATCAAATTTATACTTACTTATATAAAGCTATAATATATATTATTAGTATTTATTACATGTAGTATTTTAAAGTTGAAAACGATGGGTTTACGTTACAAGAGAGTGTTAAAAGTTAGGTAATTAACGCAGAAACTAAGCAAAGAGTTCCATTCATATGATGTGATTTATAGTGATTTATTTGATGTGATTTTATGAATGAAACTCTTTGTTGCTGTTGACAATGTTTAACAAGTTACAAACACAAATTACCCTCTACCATTTTTGCTTTGCGTTACCTTTCCCATTGGCTGACTGTAATGTCTTTTAAATACATGTCTTGACTTGGCTGGCAGCACAATAATCGTGAAGCCCTTTCTCACATGGGGTGGCATAGGCACAGACTTGCTTTTTCCAACTCAAAACTCCTTTTCACTTTTTTCGGGGACGCCCCCATCGCCGGATTAAAGAAATGAAGCCCGGTATTATCGACCGCCCTCCAATTAGGGGCTAAGGCGCGGTCGCCTAGCAACGGAAAGCTCCAGCCCTGTAGAAGCTTCGCCCCGAGCTTACTTTGCGACACCGGGGACTGGTTTCGCAAAAATACCGAAGAAGTTAACCTTCGGTTAAATATTAGCCATCATCGGCGGTTTCTGGAGAAACACTTTGTGACCGGTATTAAAATGAAACATTCACGGAATGCTGTTAGCTCAGGAGCTTGAAGTTTGGTAGCTGCTGCTATGGAAAAGAGGCCTGTGCCCAGCAGGGGGTCGATGGGGGTTGAGTATGATCATCATGGAGATGATTGAAAAGACTTGTTCAAGTCGCATTAGTGCACTTAATACATAGAGCGAGTGACAGCTTATTTTTAGTGTCCATCAAGTTTTGAGTTGTCGGCAGGACATTTTAAGGTTTCGTACCTCAAAAGGATAAAGGAACCCTTGTAGGATAACTTCGTTGTCCGGCTGTCCGTCTGTCTGTCCTTGAGTCAAGACCCTTTTGCTCAGGAACAAATTCATATTAATTACTATTTGTGGTTTCTTGAAGTTGTGAAAGAAATACTGTCCATTTTGCTGTATTTTTTATAGTAGCAAGGGAATCAAAACCTTAGGGTACTTTCGGTTGACCTGGAATCATGAAATTCAGCAAAAAGCAAGGCCTTATAGCACAAGTAAAGGAAACAATCCGAAAACCGTACATTTGTAGAACCTTCAAAAAAAAGCGATTTACTTTACTTTGCTTTATACTTTTACTGCATCAAAATAGAAAATACAAATGCATCAGAATAGACACTACGTGTACAAAGGCAAGCGTGTCTCTAAAAAGAGATCTCTTCCAGCAAATCTAGGATGGACAGAATACATTAAAGAACGATTTGAGCGGAATCTTCGGTGCGCAAGTCCGACTCGATTTAATTTTGAACACTGAAGTAATACAACAGTACGGGATATCATATTACGTCTGCTAACCCTAGGTTAGTCACCACCGAAACCGGTCCCAGGTCTGGGCGGCCCGTGGGGGCGAAAACCCCCGTTTTTCGGCATTGATCCAGCCCATACGCGCCTGCGTGCTGCACGCAAAACGAACTGAAGGAAAAACGCAAGGTCACGTCACCGAAAAGTTCTTTTTTCCAAGTCGGCCATCGAGAGATTCATAACGGGGTGTACAACAAGATCCGATCGATCCGAGTTCACTGGGCCACTTCGATTTTTCATTCGATTCTGATTGCAACAACTGCGGGGAAACACTGGCCGCCACATGATCGAAAAGAAAAAAGATCGCAGGCTCGACTGCTAAGCTATTTTTGCTATCTATGATTCATTAGAAGATATAGAACAGATAAAACGTCACACCTTTTCCCATACTGGGTAGCAGAGGCACAGTTGTGCCCACGTTGAGCCAGATATTCGTATTCAATTTTCCGAGACACGGGACTAGCCCATGGCCGCCAGAAAACGGATCTCTTGATGAGCCACCAATGAAAACAAACAATATTAATGCCAATGTAGAAATTTCAGATAGCTTTAAACAGGGAGGCCTTTGCCAAGCAGTGGGAGTCTGTCGAGGTTTCGTAAAAAATATTAATTTAAGTCAAAATCCAGGTTTTCAATAAAATCTTTTTTGTTATAACAATGCATATTCCAACTAGTCTTTACCATTTGGGTAACAAACAAAACGAATTTGCTTACCTAAATGATCGATTCAACGTCCAAACCATTTGTCGATTCAAATAATTGAAAATGGAGACGGGCAGGCCCTGGGTGAAACTGATTGCTGGAACAAATGGATTCTGTTTCTCCTTATCTGTTGTTAGGTCTCATTTAACCCAGGTTATTAGTAAAACCCTTTTATCTACACACGTATCATAAACCCTCTTTACTGCGTCCAAAAACCGCACGTTACGATCAGCATAATGTTAAACTACTTTGTAAAAACTTATTTCTTATCTGAATATTGAACATTATGACCATAATGTGTCCTTCCTTATGACCATAACTTACGGCTCGTTTCATACACCCACTCTCGAGTTTTAATGCCCTCCATTATGTATCAGTGACATAAACTACTATTATCTACACACGTATCATAAACCCTTTTTACTTCGTACAAAAACGCACGTTACGATCAGCATAATGTTAAACTTAAACTTGGTAAAAACTCATTTCTTATCTGAAAAATTACACATTATGACCATAATGTGTAATTTTTCTACACATTATGACATTCAAAATTCGAATGCCGACGCCCGCGTGCATGCCGCCCCTAGTTTGACTGTGAAATTGGTACTGACATTCAAATTTCGAACGCCGACGCCCGAAGTTGGTGCTACAGCACAAGCTAAACAACTGCAGAGCCACAATGCCGGTCAAACTCTCGAGTGATATTATTATGAAACCCGCCTTCGGCTCGTTTGATAAACCCACTCTCGAGTATTAATGCCCTCCATCATGTAGCAGTCACATAAACTACTATTATATAAAGTCTACAAATTTAGTCATTTCAAGAAATAGACCAGAAAAACTGTTGTCGATGAAAGTCTCCACATAATTATTAACTCGCCTTCGGCTCGTTTCATAAACCCACTCTCGAGTATTAATGCCCTCCATTATGTATCAGTCACATAAACTACTATTAGCTTCATTTTTTTAAAGTCTTATCGTTTTAACAAAATTTTACAATTGACATATACCAGCCTAATGAAACCAGTCTATTAAAGTTACTATTAAGATGAGGTTAGATTAATCCAACCGTACTTTCGAAGACGATTTTGAAAATTAATTGTACGACATTAATGGGATATCAATCAATTTGTATTGCATTGGAATCAAAATCTTTACATCAACTATCACTTGTAATTAATAGTACTCATAATGTAGAACGTAAAATGAAATCAAAAATCCTTCACGATATTCTAAACGCAGAACCTGTACTTAGATAAAGATACGTAGATATTTTATAATACACCCCTTATGAGTTTTACAAAAGAACGAGGGGGTGGCAGGGGAAAAGGGTAGGGTTTTGGGGGGAGGGGGTGCTGTCGGCGTTACGGAAATCAAGATATGATTTGGGCCGACTTACATAATTTGTGCGGCTCGCCTATTACGAAAAGAGATTTTGAAAAGGGTTTTAAAATAAAAAAAAAAAACGATGTAACAATATAATGATTTTGAGTGGACCAGTTGAAAGGACTTACCGTGTTCTTTTTCAACAATGTTATGTTATTTTGCGGCATTATCCAGAGCTTTAACACGATAACTGATTAACACTGAATAAACGGGATAACTTTGAAAATTAACGAAAGCAAATAATAATTTCGTACTAACCCTTCTAGTACAAGTCTTAACGGTCAACTGAGAAGCAGTTTCGCACCGCGATGTTAATGCCCCTTCACAAGACCAATTAAAAGCATAATCTAAACTAAACCAAAGCAAAAATTCAATGGAAAATGCAAATAAATCTCGCGGAGATGTGAGAAAACGTACGCCAAAGAATTAAGACCAGTTATGTAGATTTATGCTTTTTTGCGTTAATTTCATGCAACTAGCAGGTGGGGTCAGACCTTTGCAATTAAAGGGGTCAAGATTTGTAAAAGACAAAATCTCATTTGAATTTCGTGAGCGCCATCCGAAAGTTGTTCTCACGGTCTTTGGGAGATGTTGAGTTGTCTATTTTGCATGAGTTCAATTATCCATTCTAATGTTGCAACGTTGCGAGATACTGGAACTTTGTTACAAGGGTATTTATATATGCAGGATTATGTTGCTTTTTAGGGAACAATGGGCTAAGAGTTATAACGGCGACGAGCTAGCTACCTCACATCGAAAGGCCTGACTTAGATACCTAGCTTAAGTCAAAAGTATCTTAGGTATTGGCAAATCTGATTAAAAAAATATACTAAAGTAGAATTTTTAATTTGAGGCCAGAAATGTAAACAATGAACTGTCATTTTCCGGTACAAAAAATATAATATGAATGTCAAAGTCAACGGTTTTGTCCTAGATTTAATAATAGTACTTTAGTGTTCTTACTCCTACATAGAGTTAAGAGATCATGGCACCTCTAAAGTCTCCCGGACCCAACTTCCAACAGATCCCTAACAATTTCTGACTTCTCAACTACAATAAAAAACTCCAAAATCTGAAAATGAAAGTTGAAAAAGCTCCAGATAATTTTGCACAGCTGATTAAAACCTCTTTACAAAAATCTGGTTTTCTGCAAACCGATTCAGATTTCGCTTCATGCAAATACGATCTCAAGGTTTGCTCCACTTTTGACTTGTAGCATTTCTTTCTGAGTTAATGTATGCGTGAGACTTACCCCGGGTCAGATGTCTTGACCTCTGTTGTTAAGGGTTGATTTGTTATGGATATTCGGTAAACAGGTCTGGTTGACCCCTGACGCCTGTTTTTCTCACGGCACGGGTTATGGGTTAGCGTTTGAAGTATTTTTAGTTAAGTTCAATGAAGTCATTGTTCATGGCTGGATGAAGATATAATAGTCGAGTTTACAGTTTAATAAGCATCTGAGTGGATTATGGTGTAATGGAGTATTTAATACTAGCTAAACGTGTTTTACATGTCCTCTGCCACCCCATTAGGGAAAATTCGTGAAGCTACGTGTGGCCTTATTATTAAGTATTGGTAGTCCTAGAAAGAGCTCCGTGGTCTAGTGGCTTCACGCTCGTTTCTCACGCAGAAAATGCGGGCTCGGATCCAGTGTTGACCATGTACCAATAAGATAAATGCTATTATACAGTTAATAAGTAATTAAATGTAAATTTAAATAGACAATGGCGGCGTTTTAGCCGCCAAAATGTACTCCGTGATTTTAAATATGATTTTAATGTGGTTAAGTTCATTTCTAGGATAAGTTTTAATAACTAATATTACTTTCCACTGACTTTTAGTAAATATAAGACTTCATTATAAATTTAACCAGCTTTGGCCCCTGGATAAGTGTCTTTGATTATTTGTTTTCTCTAATTCTTAATTACACTTGCTCATTATTCATCATCATGCTCAGATAGCTCTACTGTCAGTCTCATCTTTGAAATGTCTTGAATGAATGGCCTCCACGACACAGGTTTCACCTAGTGTGGCGACCATAAGTAAGCTTCAGTTTATAATGCTTTCGTAAATAAAGGATTTTGTATTTGTATTTGTATCCCTCTCTTCTATTGCAATGCCTTTATGACAAGGTCCAAAAATAACAAATGTATTCTTATAACATCCTATGTAACATTAATTTTATTAGTATTGAGTAAAAGTAATGTATCTTAAGTACAATATACGGACGTTCTAATGGTGATGGAAAATATCGTGTACCTTCAATCCCCATAGCTGCGGCGATGGGCTAGTCCCCTGTCTTAAAGTATTGATTAACTGGCTTAAAGTGGGCACGATGTGCCTCTGCCACCCCGTATGGAAAATTGGTGACGCTGCTTTATGTAGTGCTGTTGTAGTCCTAAGAGTGTCGTATCTACTACGGGAACGAGGGGCTTAGAAATCTGTCAGGTGATGATCTAGCAACATAACGCGCATGCTACAGATTATTCTCTTTTGAATCGACTGCGCCAGAAGGAGGGTAATGTTTTTTACACACTACGTGTTTTTAAACTCTGACGAAAAATCAGGGGTGTTATAAGTTTGAAGCGACTGCCAGTCTGTTGAGTGTCTGTGTGTGGCACCCTATCGCTTAAAAGTTTTTTTTGTTTATTGGTAGTAAACTTTACTGCGATTGTTCTTAGCTTGGCTTTATTTTATTGAAATCGGTTAAGAGTGTGTGTGTTCAAAAATTATCAATTTAGCAAGGATACAAGTGAACCAAATTTTAGATTTTTTAAGGTCCTCTGAAACATAAACATTTATATACAGTTACATCAATTGCTTCTGGCCCACACTAGGATACCCTGCGTTGGGAACCGGAAACAGTGACATCACACACATATAAACATCCAAGACCTGGGATTTATTTGCCCGGGACCTCTCGCATGGTAGGCGAGCCCTACCGCAGCGCCACATAGGCCGACGTTCTCCATTGCGTTGGGTGTTTTATAGTAGTTTATGTGACTGCTACATAATGCCTAATTATGTACAGTTACATACACTAGTTTATCTACACACATAATACAAGCTCTCTTTGATGTGTTCAGGAACCGCATGTTCGACCGGCATGTGGCATTGATCATTGCTCTGCAGTTGTTTAGCTTGTTCGGTAGTGCCAACTTCACAGACAAACTAGGGGCGGCACGCAGGTGGGCGACGGCGTTCGAAATTTTAAGGTCATAATTTATCAATATTCAGATAAGAAATGAGTTTTTACCAAGAAGTTTATCATTATGCTGGTCGTAACGTGTAGTTTTTGGACGCAGTAAAGAGGGTTTATGATACGTGCGTAGATAAAAAAAAGCTACAATACTGAATATGGCTATGGGATTATTATATGTTTATTTAGGTCTGGCCACCCTTTCCTGAAGCTTGCGTGAAGAACCCTTTGCTGAAGGCTGAAGCTGCCGTGGCCTAGCGGTATTCGCACATCGGAAACGATCGTGCGGGTAGCAACATCTGGCCGAGACGGGCACTGGATGGGTGTCCGTACTATGCGGCATTTGTTTCGTACGCTTCCGTGTTTTGGATGACACGTTAAGCTGTAGGTCCCGGCTACTGTCGCTACTCGGTGGTAGTAGTCGTAAAGTTGTGTCAGAGGCCCTAATAGGGCAGCTTGAAAACTTCTGTCAGTCGGGTTGGCCAATAGTCCGACACCCCTGTATCAACGCGGACTGAGCCAGCGTGGTGGAGTATGGCTCAATCTTACTCGTATCCAGGTAAAGGTCGGAGCCCCGCGGTGGGTACATTAATGGGCTACAATTACCATTTTCTACTTCTACCCTTCTACCCTTATGACCCTGTATGACCCGTCTATACTAAATAACTAATAACTCTGTATTAGTTATTTATGTAGTAGTTACTTATTATTGAGCATATTTTCACAAGATAAGGGTGGCTGTTGTCTTGCTTATCATTGTTTTGCTTAATAACATGTCCTCAGTAAGATACCTCTGAATAATCGGCTCGGTATTACCTTTTCATTAATATTTACCTATACATACATTCGATGTTATGAATGCTGTAATTAGGGATGCAACCGATACGATACCGATACCGATACATCGGCGATATTTCGGGTTTGCCGATATATCGGCATCGGCGATATTTTTATGGCCGATACAACGATACATTTAAAATTTCGCGCTTTAAAAATGTAATGTAAACGCGCGTTTTTTCCCGTATAATTCGTTGCAAACGAGGCACGTTAAACATGCAATACAATGTAAACGCGCGCGTTGTTTCGTCTTTTTCGTTGCAAACGAGGCACGAACGAACTATGCCCGGGGAAACCCCGCGCTCTATTCAGTGTTTTGTATCGCCCGCCTCGCACATAATATTATATTATTGTCATATTTCGCTAGGTTAACTGTTGTCGCGCGTGGTATATTATTAACTATAACTAGTCGTTTGAGTCAGATAAAGTAAATTAGTAGGCATGTCAACTTCAAAGCTCAAAAGTTCTACTATATGGAATCATTTTGAAATTTCGACAATTGATAAATCCAAAGCAATATGTTTGTATTGTAAAGAAAAAGTGTCCCGTGGCATCATTTCTAAAAGTTATAACACATCAAACTTGTGAAGTTTTTATTTTACCTTCATTTTTTTTATTAAATAGGCGTATCGGTATCGGTATCCGTATCGGCGATATTTTTATAAGCGTATCGGTATCGGTATCGTATCGGCAAAAAGGCGTATCGTTGCATCCCTAGCTGTAATAGTTACAAGCTATGTGCAGAGTATACTGTGTGCACTTACTTCAGTTTTGTGTTTCGCCATTATTCACCCCGAAACCGAAGCTTTTAGTTAATGCCAAATTCGTCATTATCTCTTTCAAAAGCGGCCTATCTATTCATCGGCCTACGCACATCCCGGCCATATAGCTGAACACCCCTAAACCATTACACGCAACACCCGGTCGTTACCCCACAACCCCCAACGCACCATTTTTGTCCCCACAAGATATCCCCAAAACCATTATAACATGACGACGCGCGCGGGACGAGGTAACAAAGCAGCCTGCGAGAAATAGAATCACTCCCGGGCACCCCGCGTGTCTAACTAATCTGGTCGGCGCGCAAAGACCAAATAAAAAAAGAACATGCGAAAAATATCTTCGTCTCATTCGCCCGCGGAAAAAAGCGAAAAGGTGCGAGCGGGCCAGCGGCTAAGCTACGAACGAGTACGAAAACTTGGGCCCCGCCCGAGAAGGCGCCTCTATCCGTCTCTTTCGCTTTTTCACACTTTTCAGTTCACTTTTGATTAGTTGAAACGTCATAACCGCCACTTCTCACCTATTATAAATTCAAGTGAATAGTTTAACCGTTAGGGTTGATTTTAGTTCGGACGGAGGGTCTGGACAAAATACTTCAGATTGTGCGAGTTTTGCGAGTAGCAAGTCTATCTCACTCGCAAAAAAGCAATCTCTCGATGGAAGGAGGAGGTGTGGGGTTGGGTGGTGGATAGTATGGGGCCACGCGCCATGTTGCCGACGGCCGCGAAGACTCATATAAAATTTTGTTTAATCGTACCCTTGATTTCAAGTATTTCATCGCAGCTTTCGACGAAAGTTTTAGGATTTCTGGCGAAATGGCTGACTAAAATAGTTATGATATTTAAAACATCAGTTTGACACTTATGAACTATAATGTCAAGTCAATCATAATAACACGTTAGTTATAATTATGGCAACTATTTCAACGATTTCTTTCCACACTAAATGTATAGAGGACTAGTAGCCAACCCAACTGTCTCAATCTAATGTTTTGAGATGCCTTATCGTCGTCTCCAAATCTAGACTTACTACTCATACTATTACTTAGACCAATTACCGATAGAAGCTAAGTCTAACAGCTGATTTAACGTGTCACCCGGACCACAGGAGCGCTTGCAGTAGGTGTTGCTGCGAGATGTTCCTTAACTTTTGAAGTTCAACTTAGCTCTTGAGATTATGAACGTATCTATACTACGTTTTTCTACTCAGTTTACTTCTCAAAGATTTAATTAAAAGTTTATTTAGGGAAACCATACTTATCTACAGACCGGTAAATCTAAAATACACGAACAAAGGCTAGCTTCCGTCTTGTCTGTCTTAGGATGCCTGCATTGAATGCAGTATTAGTTCCAAAAAATACATAAGATACGCCCTTTATTTTTTGTCTTCATCGTACAGTATAGTATTTGAGCCATCTCCTTTAGAGAAACATATGCATTAAAATTAAGTCAGTAATTTAACACTCATAGATAAGTCATACTCAATGTAGGGGTCCATGTGATAATATAATAATAATAATATTACCTTGGACACTATTTACACACATTGATCTAGCCCCAAACTAGGATTCCCTGTATCTTGGGTACTAGACAACGATACACATACTTATATAGATAAATATTATACTTAGATAGATAAACAACCATGACTAGGGTACAAACATCCTTTCTCATCAAACAAATGATTGTCCCCACCGGGACTCGAACCCGGGACCCTTGGTTTCGTAGGCAGGGTCACTGCCGACTTGGCCATTCGCGTCGTCGTTGATGACTCTGTTATTCAATGACAATTAATTTGTTTGATGAATAACGTCATTAAAAACTAAAAACCCGACTACGGTACACCAAAAAGCACAAAACAAGCAGATAGTAATAAATTAATGAAGATTCGATAAAATTATTATTGTACAGTGTAAAAATAAATTAAATTTAAATGCAGCGGAACCCACTCTATAAGATTTGATCGGACCCGCCTGCATTTAAAGGTCATTTAATTTAACATTAATAATTTAACAATAATAATTTTATCGAATCGCAACAATTACGATAAGTCCTATACCTGCTGCATGTTCTGCGCGTTTAAGTGTACCGCAGAGGATTTTTTACTGGTATTTAATATCTATAAAATACGAAAAATCTGTAAATGTCAGTGTAAAACAAAGTTTCATAGCTTATGCAAGATTGGTATATATTTCCGTATTCGCCTTTTTGAGCCCTTTATTTTGATTTAAATTATCCACTCAAGGGTATTGAAAAAATAATGTTTTTAGCCCGCACTTTAATTCCCATATGATTCGCTTTTTTGAAGAAATATGTACCCAGTGACACTCGTGCTATTGAGTTAATCTAACGATGTCACATTTATCAAAATCGGTTCAGCTGTTGAGTAGTTACGGGGCGACATAGGAACAGACATGCATATAAACATACAAAGAGTGCAAACACATAACCCTCCTTTTGGGATTCGCCGCAGTAGGGTAAAAACACCGATAATTGTAACTGTCGCAGTCCAAGTCCTTTAACTGCCGGGTTTTGCTCCTTATTGATTCATGGGAAATATTAAACTGCACATCAATAATAATTATTTGCATAGCAAATATCAGGGCAAAATACTGCGGTAGCTTAGGTGAAGGGTAAAGGGGGTCAGCGAAGAGAAGCCTAAAGAAGGATAAAGTCCTTCGTTTTAGGTTGAACATATAAGAACAAACTAAACGCTAAAAAAATAAAAAGTGTTTTTGCTGATCCTTTTTTGCTGTGAACATCAGTATTTTTGCTGTGAACATCAGTATTTTTGCTGTGAACATCAGTATTTTTGCTGTGAACATCAGTATTTTTGCTGTGAACATCAGTATTTTTGCTGTGCGATTAAATACTAGCCTTAATTTATACCCAATGAGGGGGCTTGATTCTAAAAACTTTTTCCTGTTGTGTTCGGGACATTATTATTTAAAAATTTGAGGACCTCTGTGGTATTCCAGTTGGGGCCATGCTTCCCAAGGACAGGTCCCGGGTTCGAACCCTGGCGGGCGGAAAAAATCCCCAGGTCGTGGATATTTACTGGTACCCTAGTATAGGGCCAGAAGCAATGTATGCATGTAATAGTACATTACGCTACAAGGGAAGTAAGTGAGCTATTACGGAACGAGATGCAATTTGGTGCCCGTGCGAGCTTCGCTCGCAAAGGGCTCTAAGGATCGAGTGCACCCGAGATATTTAGACGCCCGAGCGAGCGAAGCGAGCAAGTGCGGATATAGTTCGAGGGTGCAATAGCTACTTACAACCCGAGAGAAGTATACTATTTTACACCTTTCTTGCGAGGAAAATAAAACACAACAAAAAAGTCTTCAAATAATATCGATTGAATTACCGCCATTTTTATTTTTTTTGTGTTGGTTGAGTTTTTGACCAAGGAGGTTTGCATAGCTTGAACTGTAAAGTTGTATGAAAATCCATTACATATCAAGCATTGCTTGTTCTGCAAAGTAATTTGAAAATGGAACGTAGTTTTCAATGCAGACAATGAATGAATGACGTAAAGACTAACTTACATTCACTCTTTGAACGTAAGAAAGTAGGTCTTTACGAGCAAGACAGGTGTAAATGTTATTATTAAAATAGCGCTGCATGTCTTCGGGTGCAGAGCTAGCAAACCCAGCATACACCACTAACACCCGTTTGCACTAAACATAAGAATCGCCTAAGTTCTTTCCTAACTTGTTTAGGGTGCTCCTAGCAAAAAAAATAATGATTGCACTAACCCTAAGCCATTCCTAAGGGCAATCTGTCAGTGCAATGCTAGGCTGTTCTCAGGCTTAGGTGAATCTTAACTAGGACAAGCCTAACTTAAGTTTAGTGCAAGTGGGAGTAAATATCAGATAATTATATACGCTGCTCGATTGGGTATCTGTAGGTAAGTACTGTGCGTCGCAAGGAGCAACGAGTCACTGATAAGGTCCTTCATTTCATACTTATTTTACACTTGCTGAACATGGCTGGATAGTGACGCTGTAACTATGAAATTGGCCATGAAAAAAAAACAAAGGTATAATGGTGTTTTTAACTAAATACCGTTATTCCCATCAAAAAATATTACAGGAATACATACTTGTAAATGTAAAATGTAAAATGTAAGTACTTCATTTGTACTCTACGACGTAGTTTGTTCAAAATCGTTTAGTCGATAACGCATATGTCAGTCGGAACGTTAAAAAATATTGATATTATAATATATTTTTTTTTTTTATCGGAAACAACCAAAGGACAACCGTTCCAAAACTGTGAGCAAGTGACGTCACGAGGAGTGTAATGAAAAAATAGACATCTAAGAATCGAAATATTCATATTAGTTTCTTAAAATTAAAATAAAATAAAAAGTAGTACATATTTTATTAGCATGGCCCTTTGACTTGCATCATCATTGACAGCTAGTTTCCGCCCACTGTAGGGTATAAACCCCCTCCTAGGTATAAACTCCCTCCTGGGTATAAGAAATTGACATAATTCGTATATCATCCCGAGGTGCCTACAAAATTTAAAAATATCTACAGTAGACACATACATTGCTTCTGGCATCTCACTACGATACCCTATGCAATAGACTTACCTCCTTATTCATAAAACTTATCAAACCTTTAATAGCTAAAATGTGCTTTGTCCTTTTCTCATAAACACAAATTTTAAAGTGACAGACAAAGACAAAATAATTATAACGACATTATAGTTAAAATAGGTTTATTAAACGTTTATGAATAAGGCGTTAATAATTAAAAATAACGCTTTTGAATGTTGTCACACCAATTTGTTACAACCTGTACATCTGTCACCCCCATTTGTATAAATTAGGCACTTAGTCAAAAGCCCGGGCCGTTAAGAAAGGGCCGGCATTCAATCAAATGGCTAAATTTCCGTCATGTTAATAACTGAACGAAACGTTTGACGGGTTACCTCAACAAGCCTAGCCAAATGATTGACACAAGACGCATTGGCCTTGCACCGTGGGATTCCTCGCTCCGTTTCGCTCAACTCCAGGTTGAACTTAAACTTGTGACCTAAACTTAACCTAAGTTTAGTATCGGACAGAAAGTGACCTATAGCAACCTATTCGTATTTCGTCCAAGTTGACTCTGAAATAAATCAGCTGTTGTGTTGACGCCATCTTGCAAAAAAGGCCAAGTGCTTGTTAGGCTCGCAAGGACTCCGTGCCCAGCGAAAAGTACATAAGAAAAGTGAAAAAAATGGACTATTTTTTTGTTGTTAAACGTTTCCGACGATGCTTATTTTAATCGCAAAGCTGGTCATTTGCTTAAACGCCGATCATTAATAAACGGCCCAGGTAATTAATTGAGTGCCTCATTTAACTAAATGGCGACGACATATTCAGATTGAGAACCGATTATACTAATAACAATGGTGTCGAGGGAAACTGCTAAGAATGATTTTAAGTATCAATCAAACTTTAAGTTAAGATTAGTGCATCCGGGCTCTAGAATGATATAGTAGTATTGTTGAGACGCTCCTGTTATTTACCGCCCAACAGAAATCTTGTTTGCACGAAGCTTGGCTGTGCTAGGGATGAGATAATGCAGAAAAGGGCTGCTTATTTTCAACTAGCGCCATCTGCTGTTGAGTAGCAACTGTAGAACTTTCATTTGAACTTCAATAAGAATCTTATGAACAAAATTAATGAATGAAAAAACTTTTTGTATTTAAAATCGAGGAAAAGAAATTATGAAAGTGACTAAAACAATAAAAAAAAACTGACCGTTACTTAACTTTACTTTTTCTACTCGGCACAAGATGGCGCTCAAGTCAAATATATTATGAGTGAAAATACTAATTAATTACGTATCATTTAAATTTTAACTGACTTAACTCTAGATCTTTCGGTGAGTTGTATTTTTTTTCTATTCTAAGTACCAAATTATGATTAGGCTACTCAGCACTAGATGGCAGCACCTGCATTCAAAACATTGGTAAAATGGGGTAATCAGCGATACAAGGGTGAATAGGGATTCTTTTTGTTTTTCTCTTCTTTTTTTGAGCGATCCTTATTGACCCCTGGAACATTACACGCCCCATTTTACCTAGTAAAAAATGTCCGAATTAAGTAAGACATTAAGTATCCTCATAGGAAAACGGGAGGAATGCTACATATATTTATAGCTGTGTCGATGGGCTAGCCCTCTCCCTCTCTCACAAAAAGGGAGTGTGGGAAAAAGGTGTGAAGCTATACTTGTTTGTATTTTAGGGTTCCGTACCTTAAAAAGAAAAAGGAATGCTTGTAGGATCATTCGTTGTCCGTCTATCCCTTCATCCTTTTTCTCAATAACGAGTGGAATTATCTACTTAGTTGCAATTGTTATCCATTACTCAAGTCTGTAGTCTCTTTAACTTGAAGACCTCTGTGGAGCTGCCGTTCTGGCTCGCCTACCATGCGAGAGGTCCCGGGTTCGATAAAGGAAAAAAAACAGGTCTTGGATGTTTTATGTGTGTCGCTGTTTCTGGTTCCCACGACACATGGTATCCTAGTATGGGGTCAGAAGCAATGTATGTGCCTACATATAAATGTTATGTTAATAATAATAATAATAATAATAATACCTTGGACACTATTTACACACATTGATCTAGCCCCAAACTAGGATTCCCTGTATCTTGGGTACTAGACAACGATACACATACTTATATAGATAAATATTATACTTAGATAGAATAACCAACCATGACTAGGGTACGAACATTCGTTCTCATCAAGCAAATATTTGCCCCCAGCGGGACTCGAAGCCGGGGCCCTTGGCTTCGTAGACAGGGTCACTGCCGACTCGGCCATTCGGGTCGTCGTATTAAATGATGTTGTGAAAAATTCAAACTTAAACGTCAACGCAATTGAAAGCCGCCGTTAATTTCACAATTTTTCTGAATTAGCTTGATACTCGCAAGGGGATAAAAACATTTCCAATAACCTAGAGGCATGGCACGAGGCAGGTCTTAGCACAAGCAAAGGAAGATATCTGGGAAGCATTGTTCCTCCACAAAAAAACGCTATTTGTGGTGTAATGACCGGTACTTTGCCTGCTTTTCCTATAATTATTTAGATATTTCCAAGATTTTTTTGCGATAGAGCTCCGTGGTAAAATGGGGTTCACGCTTGCTTCTCAGACTGGAGATGCAGGTTTGAATCCCGAGCCCACACCAATGAGATAATTATTTATCTTATTTACACTAACGAACGTCCACTGTTTCGCATGTGAAGCTACTATCGCTACCTGGTAGTGGTCGTAAAACCCCTCCATCAACCCGCACTGAGCCAGCGTGGTGGAAAATGGCCTAATCTTATTCGTATGCGGGTAAAGGCTTGTGCCCCTCCGTGGGGACATTAATGGGCTACATTTATTCTCTTTTGCGATTCAGAAATCATTCAAAAACCAGAATATCTGCTCAAACATGTCAGTCATGGTTGTTTATCTATCTAAGTATAATATTTATCTATATAAGTATGTGTATCATTGTCTAGTACCCAAGATACAGGGAATCCTAGTTTGGGGCTAGATCAATGTGTGTAAATAGAGTCCAAGGTATTATTATTATAAACAAAAATGTTCAAAACACAATCCAGCGCATTCACACCCACGTCAGTCGCAAACAGACCGGACGCGGATTGCGAATTACGCCTAATTAAAACGGACACAACGAACGCGCAAATCTGTCCGACCCAATCGAATTACCTTCAACTGGTGTCAGCGAAGTTGCAAGACGACGCGACACTCTTGCCCCCGCCCCCCCTTTTGCCCCCTGGGGGGGAGGGGGTGGGGGAGGTTGCCCTCCTCGCAATTTTGCCAAATCGCCCACCTTGGCTGATGAAGATATGTAAATTTCCTGGGACCGAAGTAGTTTGTCTCTGGTTCCGGGCTGGTGAAACTTTTGTGTTATATTTAGGGTATGGATCAATTCTGACATCCTTTGAAAAGGGGTTTTCAATTAAAATTAATATCAAAATACGAGTACTTACATATGAAATTGGCGTTTTGTATGGAGAAATTGAAGTTAACTCAATTTTCAGTACAAACATATTTTTTTTTTTAGGAATGACAGATCCTAATTTTATAAACTTTGTGTGTATGAATGAGACAACATTTACCTAACAGAAAATTTTATATAATTTTTGAAAAGTGTCAGCATTAAAAAATATTACGAATATTATTATGAAAATGGATGAAATTTAAGAGGAACTGATTTTAAAGATAACATTTTAGTTATCATACTGAAAATTAAAAGAAAATTTAATAATTAGATATAAAATATTGAAATTAATTTTAAAACAATAACAAAACTGGAAATAGCTATTGAGTTACTCGAATTATGAACTCCTGAATCTGTAAGAAAAATTCGCCAATTTCATAGGTAAGTAATTAATAAGTAGTAAGTAATAAGTAATAAGTAATAACCCAATATAAATAAATACATACATATTACTTATATTTCCAAAGAGATAGGAAATGCTTCTTCACGCGTCTTTTAAATATATTGAGAGTAGGAGAACAGCTTATCTTATCAAGAGCTCCGTGGTCTAGTGGTTTCACGCTCGCTTCTCATGTCGGAGATGCGGGTTGAAATCCGGAGCTGACCATGTACCCATGGGATAAGTAATTTATCTTAAGCACATCATACGGACTTGGAACCACTAACGGTGATGGAAAACATCGTGAGGAAACCGTCAGTATCCGTAGCTGCAGCTATCTATGGGCTAGTCCCCTGTCACGCATGATGGAGTATTGATTGATTAAATGGCTTAAAGTGGGCACAATGTGCCTCTTCCAGCCCGTATGGGAAAAGGCGTGACGCAATGTTGTTGTTAAAGTCAAAGTCATATTTATTTATTATCGTCGATAACATATACTTAGCAGTCGTATTTTTTTTACCTCTTCTCTACATTGGACCACTGTGGGAGAGGAAGGGCGTAGAAACTCCCACAGATTGATTTTTAGATCTCTTTTAAAAATTGGCTGTGTATAACTAATACAAATATTGCAATATAAATTATTATGATTAATAAGCAGGAATAAACAATTACAAAACTATTAACTGCAAGGTCTGTGTTGAGCTAGATTAACCCCATACAGTCTCGTCATTTAAGCAATTTTAAACATTGTAATATCCTTTTTTCGACAAAGTCGCTTTAACGAGCTTTTTAAATTGCTCAAATGGCAATTTCAAGATCTCCAGAGGTATCTTGTTGTAGTAGAGAATGCACTGACCCTTGAAAGAATTGCTAACCTTTCGCGAGTCTAAGCAACTAGTCTGTGATTATTTCTTAGTTGAATATTACAGCTATCGCTAAGTTTGGAAAATGTTGTAAGGTTCTTGCGTACGTACATTATATTTTCGAAAATAAATTGACTAGCTACAGTTAATATGTCAATTTCTTAAAAAAAACTCTCTTAAGGAGCCTGTCGTTTTAAATTATAAATTGCTCGAACCGCTCTTTTCTGGAAAACAAAAATAGTTAGAATATCCGCTGCTTTCCCCCACAACAAGATACCATAGGACATGACACAATGAAAGTAACTAAAATATACTAGCCTAGATGTAGCCACAGCCGTGTTTTGTCTCAAGTTCCTAACAACGTAAGCCGCAGAACTTAATTTACCAGCTAATTTGTCAATGTCGGGTCCACACTGCAATTAGCTGTTAATGGTTATTCCAAGAAAATCATTTACTAATTCTTACGTGAACGTTATTATGATCAACCCTCTCGTCTGAGGGTAAAAAAAAAATGCAATCCATTTTACCTTATTGCTCAAAACCTATGAAACATAATCAATCATCTGTTGACAGCGCACAGCTGGGTGGATCTATAACGTTTACTGTAGGAGCCATTCTTTAGCTTTAATGTCAACGTAAATTAAGTTATAGGTATCCTTGCCTCTGTGCGAGCTGTGACCTCCTTTCACGTATAGGGTCGGGTGAAAGAGAGAGGTGACAGCTATCTCAAACTTTTAGCCTTCGCCAAAAAGTGGCGATATTCGTAGCCTTGGCCGTGACTACTAGCGGCCTTACTAAATAAAAAGTTATTCACGGTTTAACTTATACAGTGTTTTGTCCTTTTCATACGTCGAATAAATGTCAAATATCAAAGCAAGACAAAACGTTGTATATGTTAAACCGTGAATAACTTCTTTTATTAGTAAGGCCGTAACACTTTGTGCTGTGCCGTAACGCTTCGTAGCACTACTGTGAAGACGTTACGAACCGTAACGATTTTCGTAGCAGTCCCTTGTAGCTCATTATCTTCAAAGTGATTGTTGTTTAGAGGATATCCAGTAAGTAATGATCATAAATAATCGGTCAAGTGCGAGACGGACTCGTACACGAAGGGTGCCATCGTAAGGAAACACGTCTCTCGTATGAGGACCACCTTTATACATTTTTATTTATTTTACAACTTTATTTTTTGGTATAGTGCCAAAATAAATGCATCTTCTGTAAAATAATCAACTCGCTACCTAATGTAGTAAATGAGATATAACCCGCTAACGGACAGACGGACGGACGAACAGCTGATAGGGTGCCGAATAAAGTAATATCACATAGTTTAAATTGCTATGATTTATTTACTGGACAACCTAATTAATGATGTACGCTCTTTTGTATATTTTTAATTTGTTTATTTGTGTATGAGTATAGTAAGCAGCACATCAAGCATTTGAGCAACGTGAGCTCTATATTGAATCTCTCTATGTATAGCCTGTACACTACATAGAATAGAATAGAAAAATCATTTATTCATCTCATAATTACATATAAATTTAAAAATAACACCACAATCAACATAGTTGTTTCTCGGGGCCAATATACTCTGTTTAATAAATCAATTTTACACACTTTAAGCTTTAAAAGTAGGTATTAATATTTATATTCTAATACATTTAATATATAAATTTCAAATAAATATGATCAAAGTTAAAGTTAAAGCAAACAATGGTTAGATTCAATTACATATTTACAAAGTATTTCACTAATCTAGTTAAGTACTTAGTACTAGTAGTAGTAAGTACGTAGATAGGCACACGCGACAAGTAGGTATGTAAGATATGTTATATGTTATAGTTCCATGAACTCATGTTCATGGAACTATAAAACAATACAATTTTGTTCGTTTTCCGTAGTTATTATTCACTTTAGGTACAAAGAGTCGACCCTTACTAGCCCGCCTGGTTTTACTATTTAATATGATTTTGTATCTATTATCCCAATATTCTTCCTTTGCTATCTCCAAAAGGTATTTTTACATATAAGTATGTGAGTTATGAACTAGAGATGCACAGGGTATCCGGCTAGGATCCGGTACCCGGCGGTTTCGGCACATTTTCAAGATCCGACCGGATACCGGATAATGATGCCGGATAACAGGTAATGCCGGATAATAATAATAACAAAAAAAACTAACTTTTTTCAATGGAAAATGTTTATAAAACTTTGTAGTTAAATCAACATATATTAAACTAATTTTAGTATAAAATCAAGTCTTTATTTCTCATTTATTAATCATTATTATAGTAACTAACTAGTAATTGAGTTGAGATCCATTTATTTAAGTATTAATTTGTTTTATTATGTCAAGTGAATCAAAAATCAAACTTCAAATTCGGCAGATTGTGATGTAAAAACACAAGTTTTTCGGCACGCGTAGGATCTAGTCTGTTTCTTTTCTTTTCATAGATCAGTCCAACCTGGATTTTAAAGGCATTTTAATGCCGGGTAATTTTCGGCAAAATATACCCGGCCAATCCAGGATCCGGCCATCTCTATTATGAACCTGCAGTCACCCGTGCGCAGTCAAACTGACGTAAAACTAAAACATTGTGTTTGCCCCAAATCGCCCATGGCGTCCTCGCACCGGTTTACTACGAAGATCATTATCAGGCAGGTCGAGTTGAGAAAGTTGGCGGGAATCTAGTTACCCCCCGTGCCTCCCCCGCACCCCGTCATCTTCCCCCCGCGATGGCCCCTCAGCTAGTTATAACCAGTTTATTGGGTGCCGGCAGGACGCTGTAGTTGACGAATACAGATACTTCGACTCATGTGGGCGCGCGGCGCTATTTACGTAGCGTAGCCTCGGCGTGCACGGACCACAAATCATGTTTCATACATTTTCCTGTACTCTTCATACATTTTATACGGACTCGCCGAACACGGTATGGTTATTTGTGTCACAAAGGAGCAAAATGATGTATTTACGGCGAGGGCGGTATACATTGAATCTACGATAGAATCCTGAGCGTAGCGAGGGATTCTAAGTTAGAATCCTGAGCGTAACGAAGGATTCAAGCGTTAACGCCCATGACGAAAATAATTTTGCTCCTGAGTGACACATACAACTTTTCACACCAACTATGAGGAAAATTTAAATTAAATGCTCTAAAAAAATATATATTTATACTTTGAATTATACTTTCACCACCTTTACAGTAATCGAACAACGTAAACAAAACTTATTTTTTAAAATGGCGGATTGTGAAGGATTAAGGAAAGGTCACCACAGATAAAATATTCCTGTATACTTTTACTAATGTGTAAAAATAATCGAATCAAATATTACAATGGTTTTGGATATCAATATTCATTATATCACAATAACAGTCATCGATAGTTTTAATTTCAGTAAAACATATAATTTATTGTGTATTTTTTTTTAAATATTACGAAAAATTCATAAATTTTCAAGTTAAAGTTAAAACTTGAAACATGTTCGTTTTTAATCGACTACGTCATCGTAGTCAATTGTAATGTAATTTCATAATTACATTCGATTATTTTAATCTGTGTTCAATTGTTACATTGCGTAAATGCTGCATGCCAATGAATAAATTAAAAAGTAGCTTGAACAGAAAAGTAGCATTTTGCTCCCTCTCGTCGTGGAGCAAAACTTACTTTTCCGAATGAAAGGTGTGAAAAATATAATAATAATAATAATAATAATTGTTTATTTACAGAAATAGATGTACATTGCAAGCTTGTTTAGCAGGGTAAACAAGGGATGTATCGCTACTACCTAAAATAGGGCGAACCCTGTGTTTTAGGATAAGTTGCAGCTACTTCCCACAAGAATAAATGCCTCAGATTTAAATACTACCATAGTGTATAAACAATGTGAAATTTAAAATAAAAATATAACTTCTGACATTTTAAAATATAAAATCAACAAAAACGTAATAGTTTGGTGTGTAGTGTTGGTGATTTATGTTAGTGGGAGAGAAGGAGTGTGGTGAGTGTGTGATTGGAAGTAATGAGGTGTGTAGTGCCTGTGAGAGTTAACGTGACTATTATTTTGATATAAATATAATTGGACTTGTGTTAGACGATCTTTATTACGGTGAACGCCGGTGGCCGCCACACGCTACAAATTGCCGCTGCTTGCTTCTTGTGGCTAGGGTTACCATATCTCCGGAATTGTCCTGAGATCTCCGGACTTATAGACCAATCTCCGGAACTCCGGAATTGTCGTAAGATCTCCGGAATTAGGGAATTTTCAATAAAACCGAGCAAATCGTCAATATTGTTCGTGTAAACTCTCCAGTAACTAAGAGATCAAACAGCCTAACTAAAATCACAAATTACATTATTATTATTTTACATTTTATTTTTTTTATTGTGACTTTTTATTCTAAATATAGGTTGTAGAGTTCCATTACGTTTTAATTGAAATTACGACTAAATCTCAGGAATTTCCAATACAAATCAGGCCTAATCTCCGGAATTTTCATTTTTCCACATGGTAACCCTACTTGTGGCGCCACAAAACGCTGACACACGTTACTCGGGCGATTAACGCATCCCTCACTCCCTGCGCTTCAGTCGACCCGGCTGCAGCGCGCGTGGTTAGTGGACGATGACTGCCGCGCCACTGCCACACAAGCTGCATATTTACAAGCACACCCACACAGCAGCGCGCGCCAAGATGAGTCGTGTATTGTTGAATATCTTCCAAATTCCAAATGTCTTTATGACTGTAGATATTTACATATACTTAGCAATCGTCATTTTTTGCCACTTCTCTACATTGGACCACTGTGGGAGAAGCAGGGCGTAGAAACTCCCACAGATTGATTTTTAGATCTCTTTTTAAAAATTGCTTATGCTTAACTAATACAAAATATAATATTTAGTCATTATCATAATTAATAATCAGGAATAAATACTTACAAAATTATTAACAGCAAGGTCTGTGTTGAGCCAGATTAAACCCCATACAGACCCATCATTTCAGTAATCTTGAACATTGTAATATCCCTTTTTCGACAAAGTCGCTTTAACATGGTTTCTAAATTGCTCAAATGGCAATTTCAAGATCTCCAGAGGTATCTTGTTGTAGTAGAGAATGCATTGACCCTTGAAAGAATTGCTAACCTTCGCGAGTCTAAGCCGGGGCGCAAGTAGTCTGTGATTATTTCTTAGGTTAACATTACACCTATCGCTAAATCTAGCTACAACTGTGCCTTTACCACCCTATAGGCAACAAGTCAAATCCAGGATAATGTTGGTTTAAGGTACTTTACGTTGGTCTAAAGTAAAATTGTTCCCTCAGTACATTGATCCGCTCAGTGAATTCGAAGTTACTTCGATAGTACTAATTACATATTTTTTGTTTGTGGCCGTATGTTTGTCAGGTAAAGCTGCCCTCGGTCGCCTATAGCTACGGTAGTCGCTCTGCCTACCATACGAGAGGTCCCGGGGATAAAGAAAAAAAAAGTGGCCAAGTGCGAGTCGGACTCGCCCATGAAGGGTTCCGTTGTAGCAAGTAATTATGTGACTGGATGTTTGTGTTGTATTTTTGTTTTTTCTAGTGTTTGTATGAAAGACAAAGTTATCTTTGCGGTTTTAATAAATGTTTTATATCTTAAAAACGGGGGGGGGGGGGGCACATTTTTCCACTTTGGAAGGATCTGTCTCCTTAACGTAATTTTTAAAGACCTATCTAAAAACACCCCACACATATAAGTTTGATGAAAAGTAATTTTTGGTTTCAGTTCCATGTATGGCCTTTATTATTATTATTTTTTTGCCTTTAATTAATTAATTTAATTAATAAATAAATAAATTTAATTAATTTAATTATTTGCATTTAATTATTTTCATTTTTCATTTTTTTACAAACATCGTAAAGCGTTTTACAGAATATCAAGTTTCAACTATGTAGTCTTAATAGTTTCTGCATAAAGTTGCTGTGATATACGAACGGACGGACAGACAGACTTCACGAAATTATAAGGGTTCCTTGTTTCTCTGCGGAACCCTAAAAAACCAGGTCTGATGTTTATATGTGTGTGATGTCGCTGTTTCTGGTTCCTATCACACAGGGTATCCTAGTGTGGGACCAGGAGCAATGTATGTGCCTGTATAAAATGACGCAACGTGTGATAAATCTGATAGCTCTGTCCAAAAATATCAAAATTCTATACTACTCGCTCTGCCAATCACTGTTGACGTATTGCATATCTTCTTGGGTTTGTGCCCATAGAACAGTTATGGTCACGCTGGAGAGGGCCCAAAGGGCAGTTTTGAAAGTTAGTACTTAGGCCTATGACGGGAGGAAGGTACTAACGGTGAGACAGATGTATATTACAAACTGTTATTACGACACGCTCCAACATTACACCAAAAACCGACCGAATTAGACGACCCGAATGGCCGAGTCGGCAGTGACCCTGCCTACAAAGCCAAGGGTCCCGGGTTCGAGTTCCGGTGGGGGCAAATATTTGTTTGATGAAAACGGATGTTTGTACCCTAGTCATGGTTGTTTATCTACCTAAGAATAATATTTATCTGTATAAGTATGTGTTTCGTTGTCTAGTACCCAAGATACAGGGAATCCTAGTTTGGGGCTAGATCAATGTGTGTAAATAGTGTCCAAGGTATTATTATTATTGTTATTATTAAAACAGCTCAGGAGGCAGACTCAAAATGGCGTGAGGATAGAATTTGTCACATTAAGTTTATCCAATGCTCCCGAGCACCTTAATAAATATAACCTTAAAATTGTCTTGTTTAACTGGCTTAAACATCTGGACTAACTGAGCAATCCGAAGATCTTTTAAACATAATAACATAATATATAATAAAATGAAAAAATAAGATATTATGTTCCTTTGTATTAAATTGTAGTGTATTACAATTCTAATAAAAGTAAATTTTGTTGTGAAATACTCTATCGTGGTGAAATAATTAACGATAATTATGATATGTTGATATTAAGTGATATTAAAATATAAACTCAAACTGAAAATAATAATGGTTATAAATATGATTTAATGTAGTAATGTTTAATTCGTTTACAATGTGGATTACTATAATATAACTTAATTTAAAAATGTGGATGATCTATTTTCATTGCATGTGAGCTTCGATGTTAGCTTTAACTTTCTGTGTTTATTTTTTTCTACTAAACTTACAGCAGCTTACAAAACGTACCACTTTTTTTTTTATAAATGTAATTTAATAAATAGGAAAGACGGTTATTTTAATAAGTGGACCAAGATTAACACAGTCGTGTGTCCACTCTTGAAGAGACAAGCTTACTTTAAAAAGTCTTATTCTAGAAGCCGTAACTACAAGCTATCTGGATCTAAGAGTACTAGGCTACTCAGAAAAATTTGCGAAAAAAAGCATTTACATAAGATACAGGGCAGTAATAATTTATTTTGAAGACTCGGTTATTTAAAAGTAAAAATACATTCGTTTCTGTTTTACATTTCCCTCCAATAAATTTTACCAGTATGATGAAATTATCGTGTGGCCATAAACAATGGATTTGCACCGCGAACATTTTCGTGCGTTGATTTTTTACTACTTCAAATCCAACTTGAAACCAATTTTATAGATCAGTTCCCTTCTAATGAAACCGTATACCGCTGGTATAATGGATTTAAGTGCGGTAGCTTAACTTTGCGGGATGCAGAAAGAAGCGGTCGTCCTTTGACTGCGGTTAAGCAATAAAATGTATTGACATTGAAAAATTTTATTGAACAAAACCAACGAATCATTTTCGAGGAGATTCAGCACATTCTGCAGATTTCGTCATGATATTTTACACACCACCTTTGCGGGAGGAAGATTGTGTCGGGCAGGGAAGCTCAAAATCTCAAGATGCTTAGAAGCAGGTGCACGTGGAACAGTGCCTCAATGCGATTGATAAATTCGAAGCAGGTTTGCCGTGGTTACGACATCATAACAATAATGGTTTCAGGAAACTCAACGTTATTTTTAAAACCCTATCAAAAGAAAATATTTTTTGGTTTAAATTCCATGCCCCCTTATTTTATATTTTTTCAATTTTTGTATAAAAATCATAAAGCGGTTCACAGAATAATAATAATAATCCTAATAATATTAGAGTTACAATTAATAATAAATATTAGAAGACAATCTTACACAAATCGAACTAGCCAGAGTAAAACTAGTAAGTAGAATATATCTACATACCAAGTTCCAACTGTGTAGTCCTGATAGTTTCGGAATAAAGTTGCTGTGACATACGGACCGACAGATGGACAGACGAACAGACAGACTTAACGAAACTATAAGGGTTCCTTGTTTCTCTACGGAACCCTAAAATGTGCTTCGAAAATTGGTTTCAACGAATGAAACTTTATATAGATACTGGTGGAGAGACCTTCAAAAAGATGTAAGAAAAATGTAACCTGTTCAACATTTTCAATGTTTTCACAATACCTTCCGAGTCCCCACCTATGCCTTAGAATTAAGTACAGGCCGCGCCTATTTTCTTTGGCTCAGAGCGAGCTGTTGCCGCCCTTCCTCTGAGCCAAAGAAACTTGGCGTAAAGTGAAGCACATATATTTGGCTATGTGCAAAACCCACATTGTACATAATTAAACGACATTGTATGTAATGAAATACCTTATAAATTGTACTTTGGTAAAGCAAAGAAGTAACCACAGAGCGCAGTCTTTGTAAAACGTTGTTTGTCTGTCGGTTTGCGACTACCGTTTGTCTTGATTAAAGAGCTGCGGTTGCGGTGGGCAAAGACACGGCTCAGCGCTAGTGAATGGACTGAGAGGTTTTATTTTAAGAGTATATATTTTTAAGTGAAGCTTAAAAACTTCAGGGGTTTTTCCATGGTCAAAGATTTAGTGCCCGAACTGATTCAATTTTGATAAAGCACTACGGCACAGATTTAACTTGGCTCCCGCGAGGAATGCGTTTCCCCTCCCTCCCTGGCTCTCGCCCTCGACGCAGCAGTTGGACAGTGTCGGACGCCATGTCGTCATCAGAGCGAGGTGCCAGGTCAACATTGGCGTTTAGTGCAAAAGTAATAAGTCAAAATTTCTTTATTACTGTAGATTTACATATATAGTTCCAGCATCTAGACTGTTCTCTCGATAGCGTCGCTAGTAGGAAATTTGGTTTTGCCATTTAAGAAATTCACCAAGAAAAAAGCGAAGGTAGCATTCTTTAATATTAGTTTATGTGACTGCTACATAATGCCTAATTATGTACAGTTACATATACTAGTTTATCTAGACACATATCATAAGCTCTCTATGATGTGTTCAGGAACCGCAAGTTCGACTGGCATTGTGGCATTGACCATTGCTCTGCAGTTGTTTAGCTTGTTCTGTAGTGTCAACTTCACAGACGAACTAGGGGCGGTACGCAGGCGGGCGTCGGCGTTCGAAATTTGAATGTCATAATTTGACAAAATTTTGTACATCATGGTCATAATGTACAAATTTTCAGATATTAAATGAGTTTTTACCAAATAGTTTCATCAGACCATCATAATGTTTTTACATCATAATGTAAAAACATTATGATGGTCTTAACGTGCGGTTTTTAGACGCAGTAAAGTGGGTTTATGATACGTGTGTACATAAAGAATATTATATAATAATAAGATACTGCAATGAGTCATACAAGTCTAACTAACATAGTGAATTGAATATTATATGGCTTAATTATAATTACAATAGAAAATATAACAAATTACGTATATTATTACAATATAATTATGAATCTTAGTAAGTAAATAAATCAAAATGAAACATAAAGTGCGGAGTGATGATCTTTTTTATATTTTGAAAAAAAATAAAACTGGTCATGGTCTCTATTGATGTTCCCGAGTCATCTGCTGATTCTCACAGTTCATCTTCTGAGTCACTCAATCGCTTTCACTGTCTCTCTGTAGTTGAATTAGTTCAGCCTCAGAGTGGTTTGAGTTAGGACACCTATTTACGCGAATACTATGGCACATTGGCCGAACGGCCGAGTCGGCAGTGACCCTGCCTACGAAGCCAAGGGCCCCGGGTTCGAGTCCCGGTGGGGGCAAATATTTGTTTGATGAGAACGGATGTTTGTACCCTAGTCATGGTTGTTTATCTATCTAAGTATAATATTTATCTATATAAGTATGTGTATCGTTGTCTAGTACCCAAGATACAGGGAATCCTAGTTTGGGGCTTGATCAATGTGTGTAAATAGTGTCCAAGGTATTATTATTATTATCCATCACAATATACCTTCGGGTTCGATCCCGGCTGGAAAAAAAAATAAAAAAAATATTGATTGCCGTCCGTTACAAGGTTACGTAGTTGAATTTTAATGAAGTGTCAAACGTTACCCTTAATCTTGGCTCCCCTACAGTATTCCCAAACGTTACCCTTAATCTTGGCTCCCCTACAGTATTCCCAAACGTTACCCTTAATCTTGGCTCCCCTACAGTATTCCCAAACGTTACCCTTAATCTTGGCTCCCCTACAGTATTCCCAAACGTTACACTTAATCTTCGCTCCCCTACAGTATTCTCAAACAGGTGGTCCGACAGAACATGAAGCCGGCAAAGAAAAAAAAAATCGGTCACGGCGACCGCTTCAACTAGTCTCCTGTTGTCGCATTTATCTTGTAATGCGCAGTAAAGTTAATGAAATTTTATGAATGAAATGTAACGAAAGTCTAACTACGAGAAGCTAAAAGAATTAATAAAAAAGAGAAATTTTAAAAATAACAAATTTTATTTTATTTTATAATTAACCCGAAGCGCGAGGAGAAAAAAAGTCGCGGGTGTTCGGACTGTCTGATTCGGCTTGGCAGGTGGGTAAAACTCCCCTTTACGGATGATCCGCGGCGCAGGTCGTTACGAAGTGGAAAGTGCCGGTCGTCACGAAGTGGAAAAATGTCGATCGACACGAACTGGAGTCGGCCGCCACGAAGCGGATGATAATGGTCGTCACGAAACTTCTGTGTCAAGTGGAGTGCGGACGTTGAAAAAGCGTACTACGTTACACTGTATACTTCGCTCCTGGGCTCGCATGTGGCTTATGTAACCAATCTTCCTTGTGAAGATCCTCGCACACTGGTAATTAATATAGTAGTAAAGAATTTGCGCAGGAGGTCGGGCTTTTCATTCGTCTCGCTTGGCGTCATTCTCAGCGCGCCGGAGATTTTCAGTCATGGACTTTGGTATGAACCAAAGCCCTCCACTCCGGTCTTTTGGAGGCTTGCTTCTCCCATTGAGAGTCAGATATTTGATACTCCATTTTGTAGAAACGGGAGCTAACCTATCACCGCAGCTTTTGAGCATAGAATTATTCGGCGCGACTGAATCAGAATTCTCAAACAAGCGGTCCGAACATGTAACCGGCAAGCAAGGAGGTTGAGTATAATCTACATTACATAGATTTACGCGCTAGATAAGGGCGCCCACAGAGTTTGGGCGGGCGGCGCTCGTAAAGACGACATTACGAGGCGCCCGCCCACCCCAAGGCTCTTGTGTTATATTTTATGAATTGTCGGGCTGGAGGTAGCTGCTTCGATTGTAATACGTACGAAATTATTTTTCTCATATGTAGTGGCAGAGATTTTTAACGTTGGTTGGTGGGCAAGTCAGTGTAGGAAGCAGGAATAATTACGCGTCGAAAAAGTATGTGAATCGAACTGTCAGTGATTCTTGTGCACAATGACACAATTTTCATTCATTTTATCGGTTCATTTTATCTGAACTCGAACACTTTTTTACTCTGGTAATTCTTCCTGCTTGAGCCACAGAAATGACGCTCTGTACTGATAATTATATGCGAATAACAACAGGATGTTTGTATTAAGACGTAGTGTACAGCAAGTAAAGCATCCGTGTCCTAGTGGCATTCGCACATCGTTCCGATCGTGCGGGTAGCAACATCTGGCCAAAACGGATACTGGATGGGTGTTCGTTTCTATGTGATTATCCTCTATTTGGAATTGATTATTCTTGAATTTTGTAATTCTCAATAGAATTTAATTATTATGATGTTAATGAAGTTTTTTTTTGTAATTCTAAGTATATAACTTACAACTTTATTTTTTATTAACAATGAAAGTAACCTAAATATATGAATTAAAAATAAAATAGAAACACTAAAAGAAACAACTACGCGAATAAACCACCGCGGGACATTGCCGAGGCTAAGGTTCCCATGCCGCTTGCAGCATTTCCCCGCTGCACCGCCAGGGAGATCCTTTGCATCAGAACTGCCCCAGAGCGGTTGTCAAATCCTCTATCCCTTAGACGGCGCCCCAGATCCTTAATAACTTACATATTGTAATAAGTATTTTTTGTGCTGCATTGTTTCGCTGCGTTGGCATAAATAATTTTGATAATAATAGATAATAAATACAAAATAAATGTGGCAATTTTCTTGGACGCTTCCGTGTTTCGGATGATACGTTAAGCTGTAGGTCCCGGCTACTATCGCTACTCGGTGGTAGTGGTCGTCTAGCTGTGTCAGAGGCCCTATTAGGGCAGCTTGACAGCTTTTGACAGTCAGGTTGGCCACTAGCCCGGCACCAGGTGCTGGAGTATGGCTCAATCTTACTCGCATCCGGGAAAAGCCCAGTGCCCTTCGGTGGGTTAATGGTATACATTTCCTATATTATTGTACAGAAAGTACGGAGAATTGACTTTCGTATGTATACAAAAACGATTCCGCTCACGTCAATATGTTACTCAGTCCTATATTATCGGTTTTTACTGGCATCGATAATTTCTTAACGCTGTTTAGTTTTTGACATTTTGAGATAAGAATCGATAAGGGAAAACAAAATAACCGAGCGAGCTAGATAAACTCGGGGAGACTACATTATTACAAGTTCGCCTCAACTGTGTGTAATAATAAGTAATGACTTGTTAGGTGATACCAAGTTGCTTAGTGAGCCATAAAATACTACAGTTGACTACAAACTAAAGTAACTAACATAATTTTGTAGCTTCTTGTTAGATACTTTATATCCGGAACTTTAAGGATATCAACCATGAGTCCCTTTTGTCTGATGCCATGTCTATTGACTGGTCCCCTGTCACTACCAGTAAGACTGTTGATAATAAAATCGCCAATTTTAATTCTATAGTCCTGGGTCTCTATGACAAGCACGCACCTTCAAAAAAAGTGAGGGTTAAACACCACCCTGCCCCTTGGCTTACAGACACTATTAAGTGCCTAATGGCCAAGAGGAATAGAGCCAAGTGTAGATACCGCAAGAATCCGACAGATGATAATTTCCTCTCTTACAAATGTCTTCGCAACCGTTGCAACCGTCTCTGTCGCGATGCTAAACGTCGGCACATACACGAATGCATTGAGAACTACACTCCAGCTCAGGTGTGGAAATTCCTGAGAACGCTTGGTGTAGGTAAGGCCCGGGACCTACATGCTGGTAATGTAGATCTCAACGGTCTCAACCAGTTTCTTTCTACCCCGCCTGTTGTGATGGATCCCACTGTCAAACAAGCCACGCTTCAGAGCCTGCGCTCTAAGTCCTTACCCAACACCACACCATTCAACTTGAGTAATGTTGGAATCGATGCGGTCAAGAAGGCGCTATTGGCAGTCAATTCGAAAGCTGTAGGCGATGACAAAATTTGCCTTAAAATGCTACTGACAATCCTTGACGAACTATTACCAGCAATAACACACGTTATAAACTTTTCTTTAGCTAATGGTGTCTTCCCCACAGTGTGGAAGAAAGCTCTAGTCATCCCACTACCCAAAACCTCCAGTCCCACCTCCTTTAAAGAGTACCGTCCCATTTCAATCCTGCCCATCCTCTCCAAAGTCATTGAGACCATTGTCCATAACCAGCTTTCCTACTACCTCTCCTCAAACAACCTGCTAAACACGTTCCAGTCAGGATTCCGACCGGGTCATAGCACCGTCACGGCTCTGCTGAAAGTCACAGATGACATCCAGCTAGCCATGGACCGCAAACAGCTTTCCGTGTTGGCTTTACTTGATTTCAGTAGTGCCTTCAACAGCGTAGATTTCGACATTCTCGTTGAGCTTCTCAGATCCCTGAACGTCTCTTCCTTCTCTGCCAGCTGGTTCGACTCTTATTTGAGGGATCGGCAACAGCGAATCAGAACGGAAGAGACATCCACTGAATGGTGTGACCTCCTGTCAGGCGTCCCTCAAGGTGGTATTCTTTCTCCTCTTCTATTCTCGATTTTCATAAACTCCATCTCGGACATCCTGTCTTCTTCATATCATCTTTATGCTGATGATCTCCAGATTTATCGCCACTTCTCTCATAACGATGTAAACTCTGCTGTGGAGGCATTGAACGCTGATCTGGAGGGGGTGAGAAGCTGGGCTTCATCCTTCGGACTCCTGGTTAACCCGAGCAAGTCCCAGGCCATGATTATAGGCACCAGACAATCTCTTAACTTGTTGCAGCAACAGCCCATTCCACCTGTCACTTTTAATGGTACCACAATCGTGTATAGCGATAAAGCTAAAAACCTGGGTCTTATCTTCGACAACCAGCTGTCCTGGTCATCGCATGTCAATGAGGTCAGTCGACGAGTATTTGCTACTTTTCACTCTCTCAGGAAACTTCAGTACTTTTTGCCTCGACAGACCAAAATCACTCTCGCTCAGTCTCTCCTTCTACCTCTCATCGATTATGCTGATGTCTGCTGGGTCAGTGCTAACGAAGAATTACTGAACAAACTCGAACGACTTCAAAATCTCGGGATTCGGTTTATCTTTGGGCTGCGCAAATACGACCATGTATCACAGCATCGCAAAGAGCTGAAGTGGCTGCCAATACGTCTTCGTCGGGATTCTCACATCCTCAACATCCTCTACAACATTTTACGCAATCCACGCTATCCAACCTTCTTACGAGACCGTTTTCCATTTCTTTCTTCCAGCAGGCCTCGGAGAACTCACGCGCTTTCGATGCTCACAACCCCACAGCATAACACCGCGTCCTATGAGCATGGGTTTAGATTCCGGGCCATTCAATTGTGGAATGCACTCCCCTGCACTATCAGAGACAGTCCTTCTCTTAATATATTTAAAAGTCGCGTGAAGAAGCATTACCTTTCTCTTTAGAAATATAGGTAGTATGTATGTATTTATTAGTATATTTATTTAAAAATTATATATATTTATATAGTATTTATGTTTAGCATGTACGAGTATATTATATGATATTTATGTAAGCCCTCGTATATTTAGTTAATATTGTTTTATATTAGTTATTTAGATATAACATATATCTAACCATATGTTAGTTATTTAGATATGTACTAAATTATATTGTTGTACACATTGTCACCCCTGCTCAGCAATCGACCATTCCCATCCTAATTTGGTTTGCTGGAAGAGATCTCTTATTAGAGATAAGCTCGCCTTTGTACACTATTTTTATGTAAGTCTTGTTGTCCATATATTAGTTGTGTGCAATAAAGAAATTATGAAATTATGAAATACTCTAACTACCTGTGGAGCCTTTTGATGTATGAAGGAAACGTTCAGAACTCTCGTAGTTATTACCCAATAAATGAAAAGACAAAGGAGTTCCTTGAGTGTTCCTAGACCTATGTGTGCAAAGGCGAAATGTTTTCATGGTAGCTCTCGTCTTAAACTGTGCCCTATTAACCGCCATATCCAGATCAGGATATTAACTTCTTTATCTTCTTCTCCAAGAGGCTATAGTGCCTATTTAGTCCACTTCAGCGGAGCCTTTATGCATGTCCCCTGCGCTTTCTCTTCTAATTCAGCCATCCCAACTGCTGCACCAGCTGGAGAAAGAGGCCTCGATGTTCGAGGAGCTCTGAAGTGGATGAACTTTTCTACAGAATCACTAGTATATACTAGCAGCATGTGCTCAACGGTTTCATCGACTTCCATTCACCTACACAGAGGGCGTTCTATAGCATCTATTATTTACAAGTGTTTGTAAAATTTACTATGTGGCAGTCCTACTATGTAATTTGTGAATTTATGGTTAGGATACGTAAGTAGTACCTAGTAGGTTAGAAGTAGTACTTACGTAGGTTTTTGGTAGGCAGCTTACGTTCCTATCAGCCTTTAAGTATGTAAGGGTGTGTGCAGATGTCCGCGATGTAGTCAAGACTTTACGACCACTTCCGCGACTGGAGCCGTAATTTTGTTCGCTCACCCTTATCTAGGACGTAAAGTCTACCAGGTTATGAGCGTAATACAAATCTACGAGCACGGTGGGATAAATGTGAACTTTATATACCGATAAAGCCTTAATTAAGGATTTGTAACAATTTTCTTAATTCTAGTAGGGACCAATTATGTACATTAAGTTGTTTCTGAAACCTTTATAAAGCTCAAGAAATCTATGTTTCTTATTTCATCTACCTATGCAGCAGTACCTTCATACTTATCGGAAATCGAAAGACTTGTATTTCGGCCCGTTCTCAAAGGGCGGAGGCGGGGGCGGGGGCGGCGCCGCGGCCGGGCCCATTCAGGCAGTTAACGACAGGAAATGAACCGAACACCGGAGGGTGGAGACCCGACACCTGAGCCACCGGGGCCGATGGACGTAGTGTGCTTACTTGTGAGATAAAGATTTACGATTTACGGACAAAACTATAGATTCGAGGACAAATACACACAACATGGCGATTCGAATTTTCTCATAGGGAGTGGCAGAGGCACAGTCGTGGCCACGTTCAATAATAATATATTCCTTATAACTAGAAAAACATATTAGATACCCACATTATAAAAACACTACGCAAAAAAATTAAGACTAGCTAGGAGTTTCCTTCCTGGTTGTTTAGCCAGTAAACTCCATTTTCCGTACATTGAAACATCGCACTCTTATGTAGCTAAGTAGTAAACTATACGTACATAACTCGGGCTTCACACACACACACACACACACACACACACACTGTTACCACTACGCAAACACTAAAAACTGCTGAACATAATCGCTGTGTATGTGTGAAGGCCATAAACGTCTGCGAAGTCACGTAACTTCTTTATCGTAGGGACGCCTTAGGGCAAGGGGTAACGGGGGTAGGGGGGGAGTCGTAATGGTGATTACATTGTCCTGCTTTAAACTATGATTGCTATCTACGGATTTGGGGTCTAAATTAACGCTGTTTTGAAACGTTTGGTCAACTTAAAATGTGTAATATAAAACCAGAAGTCTTAAATGTCACAGTCAGTCTGGCTGCAACTCTAAGCTGATTCTTATTTTTTTACTTATAATTGGTTTGGTTGCTAGGCCAGCCCATCGAGTCACTGCTCGGCGTAAGCCTCTTTCTTAATAACGCCAAAGGAACCTACTTTAGATTGCATTCCTTTCATATCATTCGTAACGAGATCTGGTGCGTTCATTATGTTCTCGTGCGATAAATATGGCGAGGGGGGTGATGGCTGGTGCACAAGTCATTCTCGTGAACGGGTGCTGCTTGGGGGAACTGGTCCAGTCTGGTTTTTCATAAGTTATATCCATCACAGCTTGACTTTGTTCATATTTATTTATTTTGTTAGATTGTCATTTTGAGACATCTTATAATGGATTATTATTATTATTATTATACGTATGGATACGAAGTTATACTATTGTCATTAGATTAGATATATTTTTTTATTGTGTAATAAAAAAATATATGACGAAAATTGAAAAAATTACATCCCCGTAGATTTTCTTGGTGCTATCTTCTCTGACGGGCGTATTTCCGAAGCACTGGTAGAGTTAATGGAGTTTCTTTTTTCTGTGCGAGATTCAGCCATGAACCACCACTTGAAGGGAAAATTTTCTTTTTCAAACTCAAACCATAATCAGTTATGTACTCATTAGTTTAGTTGATCATATTTGTTTTTTTTTCCATGTATATAAGACTTAATTACGTGTTTGACTTGTAATAGTGCATTATTTTGCCTACTTGCAATGAATGATTTGAGTTTTGTGTTTTCAGTTCTGGCAATCCTTAATTGGGGGAAGCCGTGACTGTTTGTAAGAGAAGTAAAGCTCAGCTTAGCCAACGACGAATGCTTTGCTTTGTTTATTTGCAATTTCGCTGAGATTCATTCCTTTACGTAGTTGACGAGTAAACACTACATCAAAGACTACGTAGCACTACTATTTAGCTCTGCATTAAGTGCTTGGTGTAAAACTATTTACATGCACCTGTTGCGGTTGCTATCACATCAGGTTCATAGTGAATGTTGTTCAGAATGATATGACCGATCAATAGAGGCAAACTCCTTATCTACTATAAATTGTATTCGTCTTCGTAGCACCTCATCCAGTCCATGATGATCAAGGATGATGCTGATTTAAAATAATGATGTTAAATAGAGGTGGATTAGAAACACTATGACACTTATGGCCGATTTCACCAACGATGCCTATCTTTTAGGGGACACTTTACTTCTTTCAGGGGCCACCTAGCGGTTGTTTCGATTGCCCTAAGTGTGAGGGTCATCTAGGCTCCTTGGGAACTCCCTAAATATCAGAGTCCGGCCATCGAAACAATCGCTAGACAGCTAAGAAAAAGAGCTAAGTGTCCCTTAACTGTTGGTGAAATCGGGCATTACTTGCTTATAACTGAATAGATTGAGGTTATAAGGAGATATGTATGCTCTTTTTACTAGGTACCTTATTTCGGATTAGGTACCCTAACTAGCCCATGTTCTAATCGCTCCCTTACTTATAGCTAACTGCTTCATTATTGTGTCCAGATTTCCCACAGAATCTCATCCGCAGAGTGGTCTCACGACCTCACACGAAACTCTGAATGGTCGAGGTCGAAGAGACCAAAGTTCGAAATTCAAACCTACAGGGGATGCTGCGACTGTCCATCTTATTTTGTATGCACACACCTTTACCTCACTGTCTGTGCATACCATTACTGTTTATATCCCTCTACACTGGACTTTCCACCCTATCTCTGTAATATAAAGTATGTTGTTGCGGAATCTTTTTATGTATTTCATACAACGTACCCTTAATTCGTCCGGTTTAAACCGGTTCGCTGACAATAGAACGGGCAATTAACATAACTCCTTGACCGGACAGAACTGGACTCTCATTAATATTTATAGATATTTTATTTTACCGGTAATTTTGGAGAAACGTTGCTTTCATAGGGTTAGTTGGTCGAGTGATGCTGTGATGGTGACATGGAAGATGTTTTTTAATTGGTTTCTGAGGTACCGCTTCCAGGTAAGTGACTCTATATTTTTATCTTCGTCGTGCTTATGTATTTTCTTCAAAATCAGGATATTTTATTCATAGTAATATCGAGTTACATACACGGCTATATTGCCCTAGGCATTGCAGTATCAAGAATCAATACACGCCACATCGTTCTCCAGTATCATCAAAAATAATCCAAACAAAGACGATACATTAATTCGTCATATTCCCTGAAAACCTCGCTCTTTTCTCTACTTCAAGAAAATAATTTACCGACAAACCCAAGTGGTTTAAAACTAAACTAAACCATAAGTTGCCAGCTCAAAATTGTCAATAAATCGATAACCGTCGTCGGACTAGCCTGCTCATCACTAATTTACAATTTTATGGCTTGTGGGAATCGGAGGGGGAGGTGTAGGGGGGAGGGTCGACACTCCATTAGTGAGGCTGCCCCGCCCGCGTCCCTCTTGCTGACCCTTAGGTAGGGTCTGCAGAAGACTACTGATGTCAAATATGTCAAGATTTTCCAGAAGATGTTCAACCTTATGGTTAACCACCAGGTCTTCGGTCTTACACACTACACATTCATGGCAAATATAAAGCACCTCACAACTTCCAAATCCAATTATAGGTGAACATTTTTTTTGCCTTTTCTCTAGGGGTGAAGAAACTCCCACAGATTGAGTAATTTTAAAAATAGGTTGAGTTTAATTCTTAGAAATATTACATACTAATTATTATAAGTAATATGGATGAATACCTAATTACAAAATAATTAAGAGAGTTCTGTATCAAGTTGAATTTGTACCATGCACAAGAGAGCCAAAGCAATTTATATAATCTAGAATATTGTAATATTCCTTTTAAGATAAAGTAGTTTTTACATGGTTTTGAAATTACTCAAATGGCAATTATAAAAATCTCCAGAGGTATCAGGATACCTCGGTTTTGCCTTACTCGGTACCTTAATGTAGGTAGAGAATGCATTAATTCCTGAAAGAATTGCTTACTTTTGCGAGTAATTATGGAATATGTTGGAATGTTCTTGCGGACTTACGATATATTTTCGAAAATAAATTGACTAGAATAAAATGACAATTTCTTTAAAAATTATGTGGATTTTAATTATAATTTTTCGCTTAGTTCTTTTCTGTAATACAAAAATAGATTGAATATCCGCTGCTTTCCCCGACAACAAGATACCATGAACATTTATTACAGTATGATAGTAACTAAAATAGACCATCCTTGCTGTAGCCATATCCGTGTATTGCCTGATGCTCATCACAGCGTGAGCCACAGAACTTAATCTGCCAGCTAATTTAACTATGTTCCCCACTGCAATTTGTTATCAATCGTTGTATCAATACTTCGTGTTATTTACTAATAATGTCTCAAATTGTCTGACAGTTGGAAGTGAGAATTTGATAACCCTAGTTTTACTAGCTTTAAAAATAAATAAAGTTATTAAACTTAATATTGGTACTAGACATGATGACACAAAACTGACGTTTTAAAAAGTTGGTTGTCAGCAGCAGTGTAGCTTTATAGATTATATAAAAAATCTATTAACAGGCTGTAACAGAAAAGACATATCGTCTTTGTTGTTGTTAAAAACATCTTTCTAAAAGACTTTCACTATAAAACCAATTCGGTTAGAGGATATATTATTTTTGCCATCTCCATACATTTTGAGCCGAGAGCCCTATAGATTATCATAGAGAAGTAAGAAATAAAGTTACGTTGCCGAGATTCACATTGGTATCATAGTAAAAGTTGTTCCGAATGCCGTGACGAACAACCCTCTAAAAATAAAAATAAACATAAATATAAACATTTATAATACGGTCTGTGTTCGTATACTTGAGCGTATACGTAAACCACAATGGCGGAATTAGTATGGCGAACGCTTCGACAATGTGTGTGGAGGAATTTTGTCAAAATACGTTTTTGCGCAAAAAACATTATTTAATAGAACGATTTAAAGAATTTTAGAGGAGCAATCAGTGCGTGAGTGCTGCAACTAGTGTCTTTCACTTATTGCAGTAATCTACGTTGCGTTATTCTTTCGGAATGTCGTGAAATTTGTTTGTTTAGCACTTAAGTCAAGTATGAAAACACCTACTTTAGGCACATACATTGCTTCTGACCCCACACTAGGATACCCTGTATCGTGGGAACCAGAAACGGCTACATCACACACATATAAACATCCAAAAGCTGTTTTTTTATACCCAAGCCGGGGATCGAACCCGGAACCTCTCGCATGGTACAGCAGCACCACAGATATCGTCGTCGTACGACTACTCTTTCTGTCGCACGGCCTGCCCGCTGCCGTTGCCAACGCTACCACCACGCCTCCCCGCGACAAGAAACGCGTGCAAAGGAGAAAGGAGGCCAAAACCGAGACGGAGCACACTAGCAGATCTTTAAGATACGTTGCCATGGCAACCGGCCGTCCGTACGACCCACGCACACAGTCTTACCCCCGAAACTATTACCCACACACGTGAGCGCGGGTATTAAGAGAATTCGACCCAACCGCCCTGAAGTTTCTGTTATTAAGCAAATGCTTCGTAAACATTTTGGGTGCCCACCTTTTGTGTGTACTTAGTTTAGTTTAGTATTAGCGGGGTAGGTAGGTAGGTACTTTGTTGTTGGAATTTGAAATTTGTGGATTGTACCAGTACCTATTCTCACCAAAAGGCACTTAAGTGTAGTATTTTTTGAGGTTATTGGGGACATCATTTTGAAAACACTACGTATAAAGCCGCCCAGGATCAGACAGAGTGGAAGAGGGGGCGGGAGGTCTTTGCCCAGCCGTGGGACATAGCGGGCTCATAATATAAATATAAAGCCGATTTGTTCAGAGCTATTGTGGTTTATTTCGTAATATCGTAATTTCTTCACTGTACTACACAAAACAGACATATAGATAACTTACAATAGAAAAAACATGTACAAAGGCGAGCTTATCTCTTAAAAGAGATTTCTTCCAGCAAACCATGATGGATAGGAAAGGTGATGGTTGAGCGGGGGAAGACCTGCGCGTACATTGAAACTCTATAAGTACTACGAGTAATATAAACTACAAACAATATTATACTGATAACCCTAATTGCTAAAAAATACTGCATAAATACAAGGTAACAATATACATAGTCGGTCCTTAAGTTCTGTCACAAGGTTTTTGATAAATAAAACTCAGCAATAAACTTTTTCTTATTCGTATTATACATGATTAAAAAGCTTATTTTATACGAATCAAATTGCAATACAATACATTTTGTACAATTACCGCAAAATGACAAAAAAACCTTATAACTTGAGACAATCGCGAACCCAAAACACGCCGCAACTGACAAAAATACCACTTACCACAAATGTAATAAAAAAACAGTGTTCCAGATAACCAACAAGGTTTTTTTTATTTATTCTGAAACCTCGATTTTAGACCATGCTTAACAATTAGCATTTGATTTTCTGTTAGCTTTCAGTTCCAACTGCTCCCAAAGAGAACTTTACGTACTTTTTACGTTTTCAGAAAAACGTACAAAAATGATCTTGTGGGCAACAAGTACACTACGTAAAATGTGAATATGAAAATTAGTTTTACCCAGACTTAGTTATCTTATGCTTCAAAATAAAGGTAAAGGGTTCAGGGAGGGTTCTGACTAAAATCTCACGTAAGTTTGAAAGGTTTTAAGAGTCATGGAAAAAAGATAAAGTGAATCACGTCCGTATTTTTGATTGGGTAAAAAAGTGCAAAATCTCTGAAGAAACTAGCATTTGTGTAATATGGCTTTAAGCATTTAAATCCAATAATCGTTCTAATTCATCAGTATTTAATGAGCTATCAAACCATATATAGTATTAAATAAAATAAAACTTGGTATTATTTACTATGTGGCAAAATATTTGTGACAGAACTTATGGACCGACTAGGTATATATCACCGTAAGATAGTCAAAACTGTTAGTTGATAAACTAACGCGTTAGTTGATCAACTATCGTCAGATAGTAAACCAGACCGACAGGGTTTAGAATTTACGTTTCTTTTGTTCTTACATATCAACCTAATACGAAGACTATTATGGGGCTTCGATAGTCTTCACCTAAGGTAACGAAGTGTTTGCCCTGGTATTTCGATTGCAATTCAAGTATAAACCAGTCTACTATTTAACGGTTTTAACCGTTATTTGATCAACTAACGCGTCATATAGGTACGTACGTAGTACGCTACAGTTTACTATCTGTCGATAGATGACCAACTTAGGAGAAAAAACCTGTTAGTTGATCAACTAACGGTTTTGACTATCTTACGGTGACATATCTATATAAACCGTATAATACACTAAAGGGAGAGATGGTGCTTATTGATTATTTTTAGTTGAGAAGGCAACATATTCAAAAGCTTGCGTGAAAAACATGAAGTTTACAATACCGACTGCTGTATATGTCATTTCAATTGACGCTACGCGACCTGCTACGTCGTAGTCGTAGTAGCGTAGCCGCTGCGTAGTAATCTCATTTATCAAAGATTGCATTCTATAAAAACATGCAAACATTTATATCTCTACTGCTTGTCTTCAAGAGATATTAGAATATCACTTGAAAGTAATCTCATTAACATATTTCATTTTATTTTTACTTTTACATCAAACGTAATTTGTTGGAGTACACGTTCACTATTTGCATTCTCAAATCTTATGTATTTTTCAAAATACATTTATAGGTTATATATACCCCTAGCCAAAAATAAATATGGTTTACGGAAAGACTTTGTATTTGTACACATTTACACGAAAACCCAGGAACCTCGGCGGACTACAAACAAATTACTTTAGTTCACTAACAACTTAGCAACTTGTTTACTACGGTAATCTGTTAATGAAAATCCGGCTTGTAGTTCTGTCCGGCGAGAGGCTAGTAACTGTTCACTGTTTTATTAGCGTATGATTCTTCGTCTTCGTTACAAAGGAGCTGCTTCTTCGCTTGAGCCCCCTTTGGTCTTTCATTAGAGAAGACGTTTCACAGTCCGCCCTCGATTAGCTTAGAGTACTGGTTTACAACGGCAATAAATAGTATGAGTGCCTAACTTATATCCTCTAACGGGTAATTGGTACTACCTCATTTTCATCGATCTGAAAAATCTGATGAATGCAAATTAGTTGCCGCCAATTAGCCGCGATACCTTGTTTCTATGTACCTTGGTGAGTGCAATCTTCGGAGGCTCCAAAGTGGCAGTGAATGATTTCTCTGTTTCTCATTTTGTGCATAATTCACTGATGTCCTGAATAAATCTGTGGTCTAGAGGTTTCACGCTCGCTTCTCACGCAGGAGACGCTGGTTTGAATCCGATGCTGAACATGGAACATAAAAAATCAAGCTTAAATATTCACAATTCATATTCATAATTTTTTATTGCACAAACATAAATAAAAAGTTACATTTGCGGAAAACATATGTACAAAGGCGAGCTTATCTTTACAAAAAGATTTTTCCCGCAAACTAAGGCATGATAGAAAAAATTACCATGAAAGGGTAGGCAGTGCACAAAATATAATAACTTATCTTCAATAAATTATAAATAAATAAATAAAATATAATTAATTCATGACTCCGTTTGTGCCTCTGCCATCCCGTATGGGAAAAGTCGTGACGCTATGTCATGTTGTCACCGATATCATCCCTCCACCCAACCCTTCACCCCTATTTCCAACCCGCTACCCAAGTTTAATCAAACATATCTAATCTAAACCCTTCCTTCTATCAACATAATCACCAGTAGCAAAATATATCCATCTTCCAAGTAACAGTATACCTCCTTAGAGACGCGCCGGCTTTAATAAGTCCATCCCCTAATGACCACGGGCTTAAGGCACCCTCCTTAATTCCCCCCCCCCTCCCCCTTGCCCCCCGCCGCCCCCCTGTGCCCCCCTAAGACATATTTCATCGGCAACTCCGCCTTAACTAGAGCCTGGGGCGCCAAACTTTGCGCCGTTAGTCACGAATAAATATTAAACTCTAGACGCGCCTCGGGCGGGTAGTGGGAAGATATATCGATGATATATCGAGGCTTCATAGTATGTAATTATACTGGGTTGTAACTATGCTGTAATTGGCTACTGTCCCGATACTCTAACAGATATAAAATCATGTCAGACGATGAGACCTTGTGAACAAAAGGGCTTGTCAATATCAGCGTTGTAAATTTTCAGAAAATTTTATAGGTATTATATTATTATGTAGGTACTCATTTATTTATATGTGTAAATATCTCAGTAATTTATTATAAATTTATATCAATCTGATGTTTAGTTTTTTGTTATGTTGTGCATAATAGGTCTATCTCTTCGAATGAAACTATGTTTTCCTGTCAGCCCTGGGTTTGCTGGAAGTAATCTCTATATAGAGATTAGCATGCCAACTGTATGTCTAATTATCCAATAATGTGTATGTGCAATAAAGTATAAAAGAAGATATTATATTTAGAGATGGTCAGATGACATTGTTAAGGTGGCTGGAAAGCAGTGGACGATACTGACGGGTGACCGCAGCGAATGGCGTGCTTTGGGAGAGGCCTGTGCCCCGCAGTGGGGTGACAAGAGCTGATGATGAACATGATGATGATGATGACATTTAGAGACATAATTTTGTGTGAAAAAGACCATGATTTGAGAACAATGTGCTATCAACGAACGAACAAAAAACCGTTTCGACAGTTCATTATAATCGGTCAAGTGCGGGCCGGACTCACACAAAGGGTTCCGTACCATCGTGCAAGAAAACATAACCACTGAAAATAATAAAACGAAAAGATATTAAGCGATAATAAAAAATAGAACCCCAAACCGAAACCGATATCAAACCGATTGCGCCGCCACAACCATGTGGTAAGCCGTGTAATCTACAATCATATTTGAATCATGTTATGGTTTGTTACATCGCTGGGGGTGTTAGAACAGGACTTTTAAGGGGACCCTCTTTAATTTTTTAAATCTCATGTAGTTATTTATTTGCAACTGTAACGGCAACAGCAATACACATTCTGTGAAAAATTTAAATGTCTACCTATTACGGTTAATGAGATACAACCCGCTGACGGATGGACGGACAGACGGACAGCGGATATTTAGTAACAGGATCCCGTTTGGAAACCTTCGAGTACAGAACTCTAGAAAACGATTCCATCAAACTCATGTTTTACTTGTGGCTTTCGTCAATGGCGCTCAACTATACATTGGTAAAATAAAACATTACATCTAGATTAACAGTGTTATTTATAAAGATTCAATTTCCTTAAAACACTCATAATATGGAGTTAAAAAAGTCTTACAATCCGTTGACACAAAATTATGATTTATTAAATGAAATTTGTATTTTAGTATCATTATAAACCTTCTTCAACTTAAAGTAGATCAGGCCTTCTATAATAGTTCGATAAACCCATTTTAGGCATTATCACACATTGTCTTTGGTGTACACCAAATGCCAAAAGCAAACGTCAATCAGTTGTCAATGTATGAAATATGTTGTTTGTTTTTGGTAACAAATACAATGATCACCAAAATATTTTTTTCCTACCCAAAATGGATAAATGAACACCAAAAGTTGCAAAAAATATCAGGGCAAAATACTGCGGTAGCTTAGGTGAAGGGTAAAGGGGGTGAGCGAAGCGAAGCCCCCTTTATCCTTCGTGTTAGGTTGAACATGTAAGAACAAAAAAAAAATACTTAAAACATAAACTTAAGTACACAAAACATAAAAAGAAGTCAACGCAGAGGGTGCCAAAATTTTGTAGATAATAAACACAGAGTAAGTTAGCAAAGTTTCTTTCACCTGACATGAATAATATATGATGATATGAATCATAGAGGAGTTAAGCAAATTTCGTTATTGAGAGAAATGAATTGTAATTATGCAGGTATTCATAGAACCTCAGATGAATGAAACTCTTTGTTGCTGTTGACCATGTTTATCAATTTGTAAACCTCAGGTGAAGGAAACTCTTTGCGCTTCAAATAGACAGTGATCTCTAACAAAAACTTTTGCGTAATCTTCCCGATTATGAAGTCTGTATCTTACCACAAAATAATAAACTCCTGTTGAAACACTTGTTTGAACACAAAAATGTTAATGCATTTAACGTTTGCTTTGAGGTTAAACTTTGTGTAACATTTTCTTTAGAAACACGGATAATCTGGTAACATGTAAAACGTGGGTGAGTAGACATACATAATGTTTGTCGCCACTCCTTTTCCGATATGATAAATACGCATATACGTTGTTTCTGGCCCCACACTAGGATACCTTGTGCCGTGGGAACCAGAAACAGCGGCGTCACAAACATACCGGTCTTGGATGTTTTTATGTGTGTGACGTCGCTGTTTCTGGTTCCCATTGCACAGGGTATCCTGGTGTCGGGCCAGAAGCAATGTATGTGCCTGTATGTAAATGTTTATGTTTATTGGTGTGTGACGTTGCTGTTTCTGGTTCCCACGACACAAGGTCTGGGGCCAGAAGCAATGTTTGTGCCTGTATGTAAATGTTTATTATATACTTTATTGCATATACACATTAGTGGACAATTACAAACATAGTTAGTATACAAAGGCGTGCTTATCTCTATATAGAGATTTCTTCCAGCAAACCCAGGGCTGACAGGGAAAAATAGTTTCATGCGAAGGGATAGACCTATTATGCACAACATAACAAAAAACTAAACATCAGAGTGACTTTAATATATTTATAATAAATTACTTAGATATTTACACATATAAATAAATGAGAACCTACATAATAATACCTATAAATACAATATATAAATATCAATAAATACCAATACAATATATAAATAAAATATAATCTACTACATAAGAGAAAGGTAATGTTCCTTCAAACTACTTTTGAAGATGTTAAGAGATGGACTGTCCCTGACGGTGCTGGGGAGTTTGTTCCAGAGCTTGATAGCCCGGAGTCGGAACCCATGTTCATATGCGACAGTTTTATGTTGCGGTGTTTATGATTATATGGTGCGTGACGTCGCTGTTTCTGGTTCCCACGACACAGGGTATCCTAGTGTGGGGCCAGAAGCAAAGTATGTGCCTGTTTGTTTATTGTTGAATGCTTACAGACATCCAAGACCTGGTGGGGTATTTTTCTTGTCAGGATCGGGAGCTCTCGCTTGCGAGCAGAGCCATGGACCGAAACGCCTTTTATTTTTTTGTTGGAGGGGAAAAAAATGGAATTACCCATGCCCAGGAGTCAGACCTCCCTGCTATGTCCCGGTCCCCACATATTGAGCGGGCATCAGCTCGTGTGCTATACGGACTCAAAACAACCCCTTTGTGTTTACAGTTGTCTTATTAAGAATTAACTGTGAGCCATGGGGTAAGAAGTAACTGTGAGCCATGGGGTAAGAATTAACTGTGAGCCATGGGGTAAGAATTAACTGTGAGCCATGGGGTAAGAATTAACTGTGAGCCATGGGGTAAGAATTAACTGTGAGCCATGGGGTAAGAATTAACTGTGAGCCATGGGGTAAGAATTAACTGTGAGCCATGGGGTAAGAATTAAATGTGAGCCATGGGGTAAGAATTAACTGTGAGCCATGGGGTGAGAATTAACTGTGAGCCATGGGGTAAGAATTAACTGTGAGCCATGGGGTAAGAATTAACTGTGAGCCATGGGGTAAGAATTAACTGTGAGCCATGGGGTAAGAATTAACTGTGAGCCATGGGGTAAGAATTAACTGTGAGCCATGGGGTAAGAATTAACTGTGAGCCATGGACAGACCGAAACGCGTCAGAGCCTCATGATAGCTGAGACACATTTGACAAGAAACTAATAGGTACTTCTCCTTCTTTGGGTAGAGTTAAGAGTATTTTGGAGTAAGTGCCACTTGTGTCGAACGAGGTGATGAGATAACTCACAAATATGCATGAGTCACAAAATTATATCAATGATACCGGAATTAAGAATGGCAACAAATATAATGATCACCAAAATATTTTTTTCCTACCCAAAATGGATTAATGAACACCAAAAGTTGCAAAAAATATCAGGGCAAAATACTGCGGTAGCTTAGGTGAAGGGTAAAGGGGGTGAGCGAAGCGAAGCCCCTTTTATCCTTCGTGTTAGGTTGAACATTTAAGAACATCAAAAAATACTTAAAACATAAACTTAAGTACACAAAACATAAAAGGAAGTTTGGTGATAATTTATCCAAACACAATTTGGTGGACATTTATCCATTCTGGCCGTCATTTCGAATTTATTGGTAGTAAAATAGGTACGTTTTTGGTAATCGTTTAAACACAAGCCATTAAGAATAGCCTAGCTTTACCTACCATATATTTTGTTCAAAGGCATGTAGATATGTCCTTTACAAAAAAAAAACTAACAAAAAAAACCCTTCACTCGTCCTCAATGTAACAGCAAGTACTAATAGTCATATTTAATAATTTATGGATGTTGCGCGCAGTCTGCCAAGCAATATATTAGTCTTAGCCGATGCACCCCCACTTCTCAAAAGTGCCCCCCTCAGTCTTCAAACACCCCTCCTGTATCCACCCCCCGCCTTGGTACCCCTGTGCCCCTGTAGTTCCGCCCCCCACCGCCCGTATTAGCTGACTGAGGGCGTCAATCCGAAAGTTCGCGACCCTGTTCGATAATTCTGATATTGCGCCGATACAGTTTTGTCGGCCATTGTGGCCGTGTCCAAAGTTGCGCTTTGGTTATATTGTGGTTGCATTGAGCGGTGTTTGCGGCAGTTTATTTCTTTTATCTACACACGTATCATAAACCCTCTTTACTGCGTCTAAAAACCGCACGTTAAGACCAGCATAATATAAAACTATTTGATAAAAACTCATTTTTTATCTGAAAATTTGTAATGACCATAATGTACAAAAATTTGTCAAATTATGACATTCAAATTTCGAACGCCGACGCCCGCCTGCGTTCCGCACCTACTTTGTCTGTGGAATTGGTACTACAGAACAAGCTAAACAACTGCAGAGCAATGATCAATTCCACAATGCCGGTCGAACATGCGGTTCCGGAACACATGAAAGAGAGCTTATGATATGTGTGTAGATAAACTAGTGTATGTAACTGTACATAATTAGGCATTAAAACTCTCGAGTGATATTATTATGAAACTCGCCTTGGGCTCGTTTCATAAACCCACTCTCGAGTATTATTAATGCCCTCCATTATGTAGCAGTCACATAAACTACTATTATTCCTTCGGATATGACGAATTTACGGAATGCTGCTGAAATAGTGAGTACGATAACAGCGTGCATTCCAAAGTAACACATAAATCGGTACAAGCACACGCTTGTAACTGGTACGGGCAATGTTCAAAGGCATCCTGTAAGTAAGACTATTAGAGGGACAAATGACCCAATTTCCTACAGCGTCGGTTGCTGGCACCCCTCAGTCCTTCGCGGGGAGAGGGGAGGGGGGGGGGGTTCCAACCCCTTGGTCGTCTTCCTGACGATGGTTGACTGTATAGGTATATTGTGTATGGAAATTCAAAGAATATTTAGCGGCGGCTTGATTCCGTTTATCTTGACAAATCGCGATTTCCTTCGAAATCAAAGCAATCCCTTAAAGCTGGGTCCAGACATGTTCTTGGTTAGAGGCGTACCACCTTGCCGTACCGAGCGGGTGTCCAAGCAAGCGTTCTTGGATCGCGACGCTGATACTAAACGGAGGTACGTTACGGACAACACAACATGTCTGGACCCACCTTAGAATGACAGCTTGTGTGAAATCATTGCATACTGTAGCCTTATCATGTAATTCTGACATCTAGGAATTGCAATCGCTTTCGAAAAATTTATCAAAAATTTGAGCTGTCTTTTATTGCAATTTGGTTTGTTTACATGCGATGTTCTGATTGGTTCATTTTTCAAAGCGATGGACTCCCTATACATTTCATAATAATATGATAACGCTACACAGCTTTCAACACAGCTACACAGATTTGAAAGCTATTGCGATTGATTTTAGGGAAATAATAAACTGCACATCAAAAATACTGAGTTTTTTTATTGGAAAAAACATTTATGAAACTCTATTCTACCCCATTCTCCGAAGAGCTCATTATATGTCGGAATGGTACAAGTATGTATATGGTTAAAAGCTGTAACACTATCTGGCTTACACAGGGTAACTTACTGCTATTCATTAATTCCCGTATCTTAACATTTTCACGTATAACAAACCAATTAACTTAATTTTCTTCACCCCTCTATATTCAGCGTTGTATCAATAAACTCAAACAAGCTTTCATTAAAACTTGTATGGTTTTTAAAGCGAGAACTTGGTTTCATTAGCCGTGTATGCATTGTGTATTGTTTCCTGGCTGAAACTTGATGCGAATTTGTAAACTTTCGCTGAACAAACTATGCTGCATCCTAGCCCGTTCGCTAATAGCATTTATGACTAGCTTTTGCCTATGGCTTCATAACACAAACATTTATGTTGTGCACAAAGGTCTACCTGTTGAAAATTATATGCTGTCCATCCAAGGTTTGCTGGAAGAATGCTCTTGTTGGAGCTCGTAAGCTCGCTTTTGTACAATATTTTTAATATTTAGAAAGGCACTGCATCGACGCTACAACAAATTAAACGCTATCAAAACAAACATTAGGGTCGGAGACGTCCAATAACTTATCCCGCAATTTTTTCTTGAGTATCTGCAATATACCTACTCTTTTACAGTTTTATCCACTTTGCCAGAGGCAATTGTAAGGAGAGCGACATCTTCGGGAGTAAAGTAAAAGGCTTGCTAATTTATTATAGGGAATCCTAGCTTATATACTAAGTTGGTACATGTTATTAATGACGTGCATAATACATAGTGCGTGATGAATATAAATATACCTTATCTGTGACGGTCGTCAACTTATATTAACATTACGTGAAAATATGACTAACATTGTCGACTGGCACAGATACTCCCCCCATTAGGGAAAAAAATAAATGAATGTGCTTATAGCAATGGAAAAAATCTAACTTAGATACCATAAGAAACTTATCAACTGCAATAATAACTAGTAGTATTTTAATAAACATAAAACCAGATCTTAATTGTGCATTCTTTAACTTAATCTATTTTTATATCTAAGGAAAGTTATTGTTTAATAAAACTAGACAGTAATAGAGCATATTTCAACTTAATCTAAAGGTAACACTTACACGAATTAGGAAATAAAGGAACTACGGTTATGTGAATTCTACATAAGTTTAAAGAATAACATAATATTTACCTACAGGCGAGTCTTGTGTCTGGCCGCACACTACATAAAATAAACTTAAAACTGGAAAACAGAAAGACACTAGGATAATGGGGCTTCGCGGTTAGTAAACTAACCTAACCTATAACTGGAAAAGATCCGCAGGAGAGTCGTCTGATGCTGCAGCCGTCCATGTTTTTCAGGAATCGATGTGTCAATTTACATCGCACGTCGTTGAAGTTGTAATCACTGTTTGTTTATAATTGCGACCGTACCTACACAAGGACGATTGTGCTGAATCAGCGTCAGCATTAAATCTGTAACCTTGGCTGTAGGCAGTCAATGATCTCGTACGTCATATGTACGTGCGTGCTCTTCACTCTTGAGTGAATATTAAGTTGTCAATTGATGAAATTTGTGTGCCTAAAAACCTTGGGATTTGGCAACAAAGGGCACATCTTGTACACCAATCGTTTATATATAAATATATATCTCTCTCTCTCTTCAGTGATTTGATTATTCTTCGTGGGCTGTTCTTACTGGGTGATTAGGTATATCGATGATGTTTCAATACTCTTCTGGGGGCTGGAACGGCTTCCTATGTCTTGAACTTGAAAAACTGCTTGCTGTGAATGAATTTGCCGACGCGTTCGTTTCTGCTGGTGCGAGCTCCATTTTGATAAATCAGCAGTCGGCTGATTATCGGTTCATTATTCTTGCGGAATCTTGAGTTCGGTGCGGGAAATCTTCAGTTGAAATCTTTTGGCTTCTGGTCCGTCATGGCTTGCTTGATGTCGTCTTGGTTGCCGAAGTCGGGGCTCGGCGATCTTGGACGAAGTGATTCTTGCTTGCACTTCTAAGGTGGCAGCACACGGAGTTTTCTTCGCGGCTGGGTCCATGCTGCTATTACCGAATGTTGCTGATGTTCAAAAGTCGGGTCACCACTTTGCCAGAGGCAATTATAGGGGGAGCGACATCTTCGGGAGTAAAGTAAAAGGCTTGAGATGCGCGCAAATACCAGACTAGACTAATTTATTATAGGGAATCCTAGCTTATATACTAGGTTGGTACATGTTATTAATGACGTGCATAAGATATAGTGCGTGATAAATATAAATATACCTTATCTGTGACGGTCGTCAACTTATCTTAACATTACGTGAAAATATGACTAACATTGTCGACTGGCACATCCACACCCGTGTCATAAACCCTAATACATGCATAAAGCGTGCAAAAACCTCAAGTTACGACCAAACAGATAAACTGTTTTTAGAGAAAGTATTTCTTATCTGTGAAAATGTTATTATTGCTTCATAATAACATCGAATTAGATGTTCTAATTTCATTCAAATTTGGAACATCTCTGAAAAACAAAGCAATTTAATTTGACCTCAATTCTAATATCACTCGAGATGATGTTCTATTCGAAATTAAATGTCAATGCCCCAATGCCAGTCGTAACATGCGGTTCCTGATCACATCATAGAGAGCTTATAATATGTGTGTAGATAGTTAGGCATTATGTAACAGTCGCATAAACTACTTTTATCTAGACACGTATCATAAACCTTCTTTACTGCGTCCAAAAACCGCACGTTACGACCACAATAATAATATACTACTTGGTAAAAACTCATTTCTCATCTGAATATTGATACATTGTGACCATAATGTGTCAATATTTCGGCATTTTATGACATTCAAATTTCGAACGCTTATGCTTCAATACCGGTCGAACATGCGGTTCCTGAACACATCAAATAGAGCTTATGATATGTATGTAGATAAACTAGTGTATATAACTGTATATAATTAGGCATTAAAACTCTCGAGTAGTATTATTCCCTCTCTCGAGTTTTAACCCACTCTCGAGTTTTAATGCCCTCCATTATGTATCAGTCAAAACTACTATTATAACTATAACGCATATGCGTAGTCATTATATAAAAATACGGTATCAGTACGACAGAATTAGATTAAAAAAATGCGAAAATCCCTTAGTTTTGAAACACCTGAACAACCTCGCATTCACCACGCGGCCGCTACCATGATACGCTAAGCGATAGTAATTTTGATCGTTAGACGCAATAAGTAAGAATCGCTATCCCGATCACGAGCGTACCTCAGTACGAGTATATGAACTTTACCGCTCCATACTTCTCGGTGTTTTGTTTTTTTTTGATCGTAAATCAATTAACTGTTTTCAGATTTTCCCCTTAAATCTTCATAATGCACCTTTTTGCCAAATTCCAAGTTTCCAGGACATCTTGATCACTTTCAGTGACTAAAACCTAGAAGTGGATGGAAACTATTTGCGTGACGTCATTGCAACAGGTCCACAGATATTTCCGACGGGTAGGAACAGTGGTAGACAGGAGTCAATCCTCGCTATAGCCATGCCAACGCGTACAGACAATACTAACCAACAAGATCTGAGAGTTCTTCAAGACGCTTTATCAGGGTTCTACCATACAAGATATCCTACAGATTTCAATTATTTTTTATACTTATTAGTCCTATTAATTATACATATATTTACTAATGCAAGAGAATAGCCACAAAGTGTTACATGTTTACCTTATATATGAAAGCGCTTATAGTTGAGATCTATAGCACAGATAGTTTAGATATCGATACATCAACCATTATATCTCAAACTCTTATTAGGAAACCATCCAATGTAATACTTTGTATGTGAGGGATTGTTTTGTATCAAATAAATATATTATTATTATTATTTACTCTTATGGACGAATGAACAGACTGCTGCTCCAATAAATTGCCGCTTAAATTTTATACTAGCGCTAGCACAAACGCTGTCCATATTTAAGGCCAAATGTGCCCTAATAAGCAAGTAATTTTTCTTGTATCTTGTTTCTTTATTTCTTCAGGTTCCCGAGTGAAAGACCTAGAAAGAGAAGAAAATTGATCATTGATATGAGCAAACTTAAAAAAAAGCATTTCTTTCCAATGACTGGTGAAAATTTTGTTTATTCATTCAATAATGGTAATATCAATCGAATCTCCTTATTACTGTAGATATTTACATACACTTAGCAATCGTCATTTTTTGCCACTTCTCTACATTGGACCAATGTGGGAGAAGAAGGGCGTAGAAACTCCCACTGATTGATTTTTAGATCTCTTTTAAAAATTACTTGTGCTTAACTAATACAAATATTTCAATATGAATTATTATAATTAATAAGTAGGAATAAATAATTACAAAATTAATAACAGCAAGGTCTGTGTTGAGCCAGATTAACCCCATACAGTCCCGTCATTTAAGTAATCTTAAACATTGTAATATCCCTTTTTCGACAAAGTTGCTTTAACATGGTTTTTTAATTCCTCAAAAGGCAATTTATATATAGGGACATGCATGGCACAAGATGCTTGAAGATATCTCCACTTCATTCGAGCAAATTGCTCGAATGAAGTGGAGGAATGAAGATTGCGGAATCCCTCAGGGTTCTATTTTGGGCCCCCTGCTTTTTGTGACTTATATTAACAATATACAAGACCTGAAACTACATGGCCGAATTAGCCTGTATGCGGCTGACACCTGTTTATTCTACTTTGGTCCGTCTATACATGACCTGGTTGCACAGGCACAAGAAGATCTGAACATCCTGTATAACTGGCTTAGAAGCAATTTAGTCACCATCAACATCTCGAAAACTTGCTATGTCTTATTTAAAGCCAAAAATAAACCCATACCTTCGTACCCTCCACTTACCATAGACAATGTACCCCTCCAACAGAAAACTCATGAAAAATATCTCGGCCTGTATCTTGACAGCCAATTAAACTGGATTATTCACATTGAGCATATAATTAGCAAACTAGTAGCACTCCGGGGCTCACTTCGTAGCATCGTACGATGCCTGCCTTCTAAATTACGAGTTACATTATATAATTCTCTAGTTAAACCACACTTAATTTATTTAATCGAAATATGGGGATCTGCTACAAAAACAAGGTTAGCTAAATTACAGCGTCAACAAAATAAAATAATTAAATTACTTTTCAATTATAATTATTACACACCGACAAAACAAGTATATGCAGAAACAAAATTAATGGATATCAAAAATCTTTACAAGTATAGCGTATGTATGTTTATTCGAAAATCCCTCAACAGTAGTATCCATACTAACATAACGTTCACCCAGCGAATACAAGTTATAGGCGGCCGCTGTACGCGGCGAGGAAGCTTCCTAGTCATACCCAGACATCGAACTAATTACGGCAAAACGATGATAACTACTGGCGGAGCGCGACTTTATAACCAACTACCCTCATCTATAAGAAACGCTCAAACAATGTATGTATGCAATGTATTATTATTATTATTATTATTATTATTATTATTATTATTATTATTATTATTATTATGCATTCAAAAGACTATTAACTCAACATATTTTATCGACAAGTGGGAATGTAACCATACGTCCTTCGATACTTACATAGTTACTTCATAAATTTTTTGACTTACCTACCCGAACTGTACTGGCTGTCACCTCGTATTGTACTTATTAGAACTATGTCGACGACGGACATTAAATGTATTTTTATCTACATTATCACGTAAGTGACCTATGTATTTAGTGATAATAAATTTCATTAAACCTTAAACCTTAAATACTGCTTTGTGGCTCTATAGAAAGTATGTAGTGGCAGTGTCAGTCGTTGCTTATTCCAACTGGGTTCCGTGCATTGATATCGATAGTCACATGCAAAGTTTTGTTAGCATTGGATAGTTTCCTGGTTAGTGTCCATCAAACTGAGAAGTAAGCTGAGCAACCGTGAAGCAGTAAGCCAGGGATTCTTTTAAAACGAAAATCTGTAGAAATGTTACTCTGTCTGTAGACATGGGTACAATTGCCTACACCGCTAAGATATTAAAACTTTTAAGTATTAGTTATCTGGTTTAGTCACTAGATCATAATTTCACATTTATACACTAGTTTCTGAACTAACTTGGTGTTCGTAACAGCCATTATTCGTATATTCGGAGCGTCTCGCGGTCGCGTATAGCCAAACTACGACTTGCTAACTTTCCCAGGGGCGAAGCGAGGTGGGGTCCCGAACTGGACTGGAACCGGTTATGACTGGAATAGCGAACGTGAAAATGGAGTTTCCTTTACAAGTTTTTGGTTGTTATTGAAACAGTGGTTAGTTTAGAAATGACAACTTTAGAAGAATAACCTTGATAACAATTGATACGTTAGCTACATACAGAGAATCCTATTTTTTATGGAAAGCTCCGTCGAAAAGGCTAGTAATTGAAAAGTATTTATGAAATTATTGCTTCATTGTTGCTTGGTGCATGGACTGCTTACTGGTTATTGACAACATTTGGATCCCCATCAGTGCTAAATAACTGATGCCTCCGAAATAAATTGTTTAGTAGATGTTAGCCATATCATACGATATCCCGGGACTAAACACAAATTATCCCTCCCAATACCAAGAACCAATTAAAACTGTAGATACACTCAACCCCACACTCTCAGAAGCCTTAAACGTATTCAATTACGCTCTCATTCTGAACTGAAAGCGAATTTATACCTGAGCGGAGCTTCAAGCGTTTCATCAAGTAATTGAGAAGTGGCACAAAGAACGCCCCGAGTTCGAAATTTAAATCCCGCAAATGGACCTTAGAAACAAACAAATCGCCCCCCCCCCCCGTTTCTCCTCCTTCCCCCCCCCTCCCCACCTACCCTCTCCATTACCCCTCGGGACAGCAATGGCTGCCTCCTCTAACCGCATCTTACCGGCCCCGATTCCTACTTCCTTTCCATTACACATCCAGGGCTGACTAAACATAATCGCCAAACTTCCTTACGACTCTACCCTTCCGCCTAACGGCTCCCGCTGACCTGCGATCTAATGTACGCCTTATCCTTAAACATTAAGCCGTTATTTCGCTCGGTGCTCTTCAAAACTACCGCGCTGCGAGTTCAGGGAAATTTCTACCCTGATCCGCGATAAGTACAGTCGGTGTTACGTTGCGCTTGTAGAAAATTTCCAATTTTCGTAGAACGACCGCCGAAGCGCTTGAGTTAAGAACAGCGCCGTACAAGTTTCGCTGTTGACTAGGAACGTTTCAGCGGCGGCCAGCTTCAAACTTATTTGCGGGGGTGTAGCGTAGAGTTTCTTACACAAAAGATGGGGGAGGGAGGGGATATAGCAGGGTACAGGGGGTGGGGGGAATGATAAATGTTTGAATATTAATATTCGGGTCGGTGATATAGTGCTATAGTTTTATGATCTTAGTTGGGTCGTATTGCAAATCTGCTTTTCCGGTAGAGTGCTCGGACGCTGGTGTCGTGTTTTATCGCTATTTTAGTGGTCCTGCGTGTTTAGTATGTACGAGAATGACTGAATCGATCTAACTGGAATTTAGTAATACGCTCTTACTAATATTGGTAAAACTAAATCTACAATTTCAACTCATTGGCTTCGACCTCACATTTATCCAATACACAAATCAGGATCAAACTCTCCATACCATATATTCCGGCCATTAAACCAGCTTCTTGTCTTACCCAGGGCTTGCCAACCGTTTGGCGCAGTGTTCATAAAGTGCGCTTTTGGCGCCGCCATCGCCACTAAGATTTTATGGTGCCGCGTCTCCAGCCAGCGAGAAATCGTCCGAGTGAACAACTCCGCCATAAACTAGCGCCTGTGTCGTAGTAAACTGGGTCAGGGCTTGTCAACATTTTTGCTCTATAAGTTACAGCAGTATTTTACACAGTATTCTAAGTGGAATGCTTACAGCGTCTTCGCTTTCCCTCACGTACATAGCTGTTTGGTACGTGTAGGTGTATTAGTAGAATAATCAAAGGAGTATAATGGCGTAGCAATATAGGCTTAGGACATCTATTCGGTTATTTTGCCTCTTATCCTAATACAACCCAATTTTGCAAAAAAATAAGGCATAAAATATATCATATATTTCAGGTATATGTATTAGATAGAGACGGTAATCCCATGAATAGCCTGAGCTCCAATAACACAAAAAGATCCTGCGATCAAATATGGATAAAAATCAAAGCCATCGACAAAGGTTGCCAACCGCTGTTATTGATCGCAGACTCGAGGGAAGACTAGAGCTTCCTAGGCCACGATTAAGTCTAATTGCTTTTCAAATTTATACCAGAGCGTCGCTACCCCTGTTATCAACTGCTTGTAATAATCATTATAACGTTATACGCTTAGGTTATCCGGTTCACTAGATTGTTGTGTTGTTTGTCCTGGGGTATAGTTACAGTTTCTTGTTATGTAAAATAAACAAAAAAACATAGCATCATGCCTTTCCCCACACAGGATGGCAGGCACTGTTACGCCCATGTTCGATATTCAATAGGTTATTTGTTGGAAGTACAGCTTAAATCAACATCTAATACATTAACATCACAGTGCCACATAGTGATCCTTATTTTCCATATTTTTGCTGTGTTATTATTATTATTAAATATAATTATTTTCATTGTTTTATTTAATTTCTTTGTTTTTTTTTATTTATTTTTTGTTTTTTTTTTTGTCATAATTAATTTTGTATGGTTTATAATTTATTAATAACCAATATGTGTATATGTGTGTATATGTCTGTGTTTGTACCGAATACTGAATAAATGAATTATCTATCTATCTAATAATTATTTAAAAGTCGGGGTCTTCGCTTTTTATAGCTTTTGTGACGTCGCTCTTAGTTCCCATGTCAAAACGTATCCTAGTGTGCGGCCAGCGGCAACGGCAATGGCCTAAAAAGTTTTGAAAAGTCTCGGGTCGTCAACGTTTACTTCTGCGTTACCAATGATCTAGCACATCCTAGAGCCAATGGCAATTTAGCATCAAAAATAATGTTTCCTACACTCTACTGAGCTTCACAGCTCTTTTTAGCGTCACAGACCCTTTGTTAACCCTTTGAACGCTACCGTTGGTTCCCGCGCTCTATCCCCTTGTGTCAAACTAACCCTGTGCCCTAATCGTGCCCTCGTATGACCAGGTTGGGCTATTGCTGGTAGTTTTGATATAGAAAAACCTGTTGTCTCAACACTGAATGATAGGAGGTGATTTGAGACGACAAACTATTTCATTTGTAAAGTATCCTTTTATTTCGTTTGTTTTTTCATTATGTGTTTCTTTTTTTGACGGACGCACAAAGAAGTCAGGGCTTTGGCCGCAGGCGTGCACGGGGCGGTAGCGGGGGGTTGGCAATGTTGTCAAATGTATGGTCAACTGGCCGCCACATTGTTAAAAACGGAGCTGGCCCACTTTCGAATTTCGTGTGATATGCTTTATAGCGTTTCTTGTATTTGACACCCGCCCTGCTACCGACCCGCCGGTGCAGGGGGGGTCTCACTCAGACGTTTAGGTACGTTTGGCTGGCCGAACCGGAGTTCGGGATTTCACTTAGGTTTCCGCTCGCTTGGCTCGCAGTCGCATCGCGAGATGTCAGAGTAAAAGAAGCTCTCAGGCGAAGTGATGCGGCGCAATCTAGCCTGCACGGGCGGGTTACCGATTCTGTAGGTGTTTAGCGATTGTTGAATGTAGCGCAGGTGCGAGCTACATTGCGCTTTATTGGCGCGCAGCGAGAGTAGCTATTTATTTAAGAGTATTTGAGGAGTGATCTTTCTGTACGTAGTACTATTAAATATTCTGTGCCGGTGGTGTGTAGAAGGCTTCACAGAGTGGTGGCTAAAGGTACAAGACCAGTGGGCAGACCACCTGCCCGGTGGTACGGCGGTATCATCAAAGCGATGTCATTGGATGCGATTGGCACATGACTGTAAGTGACTCTATAGAGAAGAGGCATGTGCCCCTCAGTGGGTCGATGAGGGCATGATGATGATGATCATGTTTTTTCGTTTCAGTTGTAAATAATTCATAAGGCCAAGGCGACGTCGTGATATGTGGGTTGTTTCTTGGATTTGGTTAAGTTAAGTAAAAGAAAATTATTATTTTCCTGAGAGAAGGGAAAGGATAATTATATTATCTTCGTTAGTAAAAGTTGTTGACAATTAAATTAAATATAGAGTAAAAATAGAGTAAATGTAAATGTCGACCTTTAATTTTCCATCGAGGGGCACGGCCCTTTACCCGAATACGTAAGATCGAGCCATATTGCACCAAACTGGCTCAGTGTAGCTCGATGCAGGGCTGCTGGGCTAATGGCTGTGCTACCACCGAGTAGCGATAGAGCCGGGACCCGCAGCTTAACGTGTCATCCGAAACACGGAAGCGCCCGAAACAAATACCACATAGAACGGACACCCATCCAGTACCAGTCTCGGCCAGATGTTGCTAACCGCACGAAGGTTGCCAATGTACGATTGCAGATAGGCCACAGACGCTTAAAATAGAGAATTTTAATAAATATCCGCCTAAGCGTACGCAAGTTTATGCCTCTGCCATCCGGTATGGGAAAAGCCGTTGGTTTATTGAAGGGTGTTGTACATGTCACAGTTTTTTGGTTAAATCAGACACTTAACTAACCTCTCTAACTCTCCCTAGACCGTTAATTAAATGCCGACGTTTAAACAAGTCGCTAGCATTTTGATTTAAATAAAGCATCGTCGAAAACTTTTAACAATCTGTCTTACCGAAAGGCCTGTTGGAAAACAAGATGGCGTCACGACAACAGCTGATTTGCACAGCTTTTAACAGGGCAAAACATTGCGGTAGCTTTGGTGAAGGGTAAAGGGGGTGAGCGAAGCGAAGCCCCCTTTATCCTTCGTGTTAGGTTGAATATGTAAAAACAACAAAAATACTTAAAACATAAACTTAAGTACACATAAAGAATTATTTATATTGTATATTTCTTATTGCCTAAAAACGTTTAGACAACTCGTTAAACGTTGCGTTCACTCACTTGTCTGACGGAATTTTAGTGAGTTGGTTAAACGTCGGCATTTAATTAACGGTCTAGAGAGTTAGTTAAGTGTCTGATTTAACGAACTAAACTAAATGGCACCAATGGTTACCCACTCAACACTACTTTTTCATATCCTTAGTTTATTCCTCATAAAGTTGGTTGTTAATCCCACGGTCCCGGAGTCCAGCTCACTGTCCCACGACCCTGGGGTCATCTTCGAGACGATCTCACGAGACGCAGCATCCTCGGCAGATGAAGGGTTGAATCGTGGAACCTGTTCAGTTGTCAGTTAAAACTTGTTTTAACCGGCCTGCACCAGAATTAGGGCACGGTTTTTCGGGCGTTTGTATGTATGTATGTGTCACCGTAAGATAGTCAAAACCGTAAGTTGATAAACTAACGTTTTCTTTCTCGCAAGTTGGTCAACTATCGACAGATAGTAAACTGTAGCATACTGCTTACTATATGACTTGCAAGTTGATCAACTAACGGTTAAAACTGTTAAATAGTAAACTGGTTTGAACTTGAATTGCAAACGAAATACCAGGGCAAACACTGCGGTAGCTTAGGTGAAGACTAGAGGGGGCGAGCGCAGCGAAGGAGTACGGCTCAATCTTACTCGTATTCGGGTAAAGGCCCGTGCCCCTCGGTGCACTCAGAGAAAAATCGGCTAACAAAGCGACAGTAAAAGCTTTGTTAGAATTTTATTGTTACCGCACGTAAGTGCATCGTCGCTGCAGCTATAGGCCCATTGTGGCTGTGACAACTTTTTTATTGTTGAAATGATTTTTGTTATTTTAGCTAAAGACACGTAGATACGGTAACTATGTTAAAAATATTTAAACGGGATAACAATGGCACGTTGTCATCTTATCAACGCTATGAAGTGATATTGTAGCATTAGGTTGACACGTAAGAACAAAAGAAAAGTAAATTCTAAACCCTGTCGGTCTGGTTTACCATTTGCCGATAGTTAACTACCGCGTTGGTTTATGAACTAACGGTTTTGACTATCTTCCGGTGACATGCATTAGGACGCGCTACAGCCTAAACAGCTTCACGGATTTTAATAAATTAAGTGTCATTGGATAAAATCATATAAACTATACTGGGAAAAGTAATTTAAGTATGTAACATAGTTTATATGATTTTAGTCAAAAATCAACAGGTTGAATCGCGAAATGCAGTTTACAAAGTTATTGATGGCGGCTACTTTCATACTCCCTATACGTAACCAGGTGCATTAATAAGTTTGTTTGCGGTACTGAAAGAAAATGCAGTCGAGTTTTTTGTTTTATTGTTTCCTCTTGATATTTTACTCGATTCTAGAATCGCTCACACACAGTGTCATTCACTAAGGCCCGAGAACACGAGTTAGCAGCTATTCTCGGATTAACTTTGATAACTCCATAAGTGGTAGTGGTCGTAAAACCCGTTCATGAACCCGCACTGAGCCAGCATCGTGGAGTATGGCTTAATCTCACTCGTATCCGGGTAAATGGCTGTGCCCCTCGGTAGAGAAATTAATAGGCTACTTTTTTTAACTCCATAAGTATACATTTGTATGGAGAAATTCGCTTTGCATCTATTGGGCCTAAGAACCGAAAGATAGAAAGCAAGTTACCTAGAAATAACATTACAAAACATAGCGTCACGTCTTTTCCCATACGGGATGACAGAGGCACAATTGTGCCCACCTTTATCCTTTTTCAATTTTGCGTGACAAGGGGCTGGCCCATCGCCGCAGCTATGGAGTAATAAAGGTTTCCCATCAACGTTAGAACGTCCGTGAAATTACTTTGCTCATTGGCACATGCTCAGCACCGGGATTCGAACCTGCACCTTCTACGTGAAAAGCAAGCGTGAAACCCACTAGACCACAGAGCTGTTACCTTACCTAGAGATGACAAAGATATTTATGCTCGTGCTCGTAACTATATTTAGGGCCTAAAAAGGTAAATCAATGGTGACTGTGCAAGCAAATTATTACATACATACATGCAAGCAAATACACGTAAATAGGAAAACAATCTATAACTAATAAAAAAACACATAACATAACAAACATATATATGTATGTCACCGTGAGATTATATATTAGAATTAATATCACGTCACCCCACACTTCGACATTTCCAAACATTCGAATTTCGACACATTTCCTCCACTAAATCTAGATCAAGTCAAGTCTAGATCAAGTCAAGTCTAGATCAAGTCAAGTCTAGATCAAGTCAAGTCTAGATCAAGTCAAGTCTAGATCAAGTCAAGTCTAGATCAAGTCAAGTCTAGATCAAGTTAAGTCTAGATCAAGTCAAGTCTAGATCAAGTCAAGTCTAGATCAAGTCAAGTCTAGATCAAGTCAAGTCTAGATCAAGTTAAGTCTAGATCAAGTCAAGTCTAGATCAAGTCAAGTCTAGATCAAGTCAAGTCTAGATCAAGTCAAGTCTAGATCAAGTCAAGTCTAGATCAAGTCAAGTCTAGATCAAGTCAAGTCTAGATCAAGTCAAGTCTAGATCAAGTCAAGTCTAGATCAAGTTAAGTCTAGATCAAGTCAAGTCTAGATCAAGTTAAGTCTAGATCAAGTCAAGTCTAGATCAAGTCAAGTCTAGATCAAGTCAAGTCTAGATCAAGTCAAATCTAGATCAAGTTAAGTCTAGATCAAGTCAAGTCTAGATCAAGTCAAGTCTAGATCAAGTCAAGTCTAGATCAAGTCAAGTCTAGATCAAGTCAAGTCTAGATCAAGTCAAGTCTAGATCAAGTTAAGTCTAGATCAAGTCAAGTCTAGATCAAGTCAAGTCTAGATCAAGTCAAGTCTAGATCAAGTCAAGTCTAGATCAAGTCAAGTCTAGATCAAGTCAAGTCTAGATCAAGTTAAGTCTAGATCAAGTCAAGTCTAGATCAAGTCAAGTCTAGATCAAGTCAAGTCTAGATCAAGTCAAGTCTAGATCAAGTCAAGTCTAGATCAAGTCAAGTCTAGATCAAGTCAAGTCTAGATCAAGTCAAGTCTAGATCAAGTCAAGTCTAGATCAAGTCAAGTCTAGATCAAGTCAAGTCTAGATCAAGTCAAGTCTAGATCAAGTCAAGTCTAGATCAAGTCAAGTCTAGATCAAGTCAAGTCTAGATCAAGTCAAGTCTAGATCAAGTCAAGTCTAGATCAAGTCAAGTCTAGATCAAGTCAAGTCTAGATCAAGTCAAGTCTAGATCAAGTCAAGTCTAGATCAAGTATGTCCATTTTGATTAACGAAACGAATTACATAAACCAACACAATACATACCTGATATTAGCTTGCAACAATTAATGTATCAGCCTCGCGATTTTAATCCTTAACAACTACAGTACCTACCGGCACCGTAGTGTATATAAGTATATCTAATGTAGAGGTATATTCCGGGGGGGGTATGATAAGACACAAAGGGGTAGCGGGGCTGAGGTAGCGGCAGGGGGGAGGGGCGTTCGGGACGTGAAGACACAGCTTTGAAGACGCTGTATCTATCTGGAGCTGTACGGCTCGCGGCAAACATCCATTTAGCTCTGAACTTGCCGAGTCGGGTACTCATTAGCTGTAACTGTAATAGTTGCACAAACCGTAACCAATAAAATCGGCACTCACGTCAAAAATTACGTTTACACAGGAATCTGATCCGAGTGCTTCTAAAAATTTCTGGCAGGCCCGTATGAAGCTGCGGAGCAGAAGCTCCGCAGCTTCATACGGGCCTGTTGCACGGGCATATTGTTAGAAAACAAATCAATCTGACCAAACTTGTGTTAGAATTAAACGTTACAAATGAAAAATTATGAAAAAAAACCTGGCCGGAATCTTCTGTGAGATGACATCGATATAATGCGAACCGCAACGTTCTGAATCGTTTCTGAGAAACCCTTAAGCATCAACCATTCTGTCTGCTGCAGCGCCCCTTAGTTGCCTACAATCGTAAAACATATCCAGGAAACTTCTCTGAAATTATAGCCGTTAAATGCATAAATCGCATCAAAATCGTTCCAGTAGTTTTCCAGGAAAATAGTAATGGACACACAGACACACATACACGCACACAAACAACCTCTTATCCCAAACGCATATAACTAGCTTACTTTAAGTCACTTCCTGTGCCTACAAATGGAACGCCGTACTCGGCGCTGCTGGTTGAGGACTCGTCTGTGACTCTGTCAGATTTTTACGTCAGGTACCTCAGTCAAGTAGCTCCGGTGCATTTGAATTTGTACACATCGGATGGGACACGCAATTGAACATCTGAAAAATTTACCTTTTACACTAAAACCTTGCATTGCTTGTTGTGTGTACATCGCTGCCTTTCTGGACACATGATTTATGACTATTATGACCCAAAAAAACTCTCTTGTTATATAGGTAATTCGAAAGGCATTGAATTTAGCGGACCATGCACGCTTCCGCCACCTTATCGGAAAGCTCACTATGTTTGTTCTGTAATTCGAGAAGGTGGTGCGCCCAGCTCCGTAGAGATCTCCCGGCGCTGTCCGTTCGGGCGGCCAGCGACTTTCGCAAGGGTGAAAGCAGTTTGAAAGTCGGACTCCGTATTGATCGAGTGTCTTGCCCCTCCCCTCCCTTCCACCGCACCCCGCGACGCTCCCCCCCCCCCCCTCGCCGCGGGGAAGAAGCGCCTAATTCTGATGGGGCAAGTGATATGGCGTGACGTCACGTAAAGGGTTAATGTTGGATACGGCGGGGAGAGGAAACTTTTGAGGGATTTTGAGGAGTTTCGTTGGATTTTGTTCTTTTCTTGGGAAGGCCGGGGTTCAGTGGGTACACGCTCGCGTGTCACGTGGTCGCGGTTCCAAAACCCGGTGCTGAACATGTATTAAATGAGATGAGTTATGTATCTTTAGTACTTACATTATGTACGGATATTTTGGTTAAAGAAAAAGTCACAAGCCTTCGGCCTAACGTTTCCATATGCAGCCTCTTCTATCCCCTCCCCTTTCTAACATGTTCGAGTTCAAAGAACATAACATGTAACATTACACTATCGTTCAGGCACATACATTGCTCCTAGCCCCACACTAGTATACCCTGTATCGTGGAATCAGACACAGCGACGTCACAAACATGTAGACATCCAAGACCTAGATTTTTTTCTTTCTAGCCAGCTGGGATTCGAACCGGAGTGAGATCGCCAAAGTAGGTGGTATATGTTAAGTCTCACTCGAAGCATCTAACATTACTAACCGCGGCAACCCTATTATAAAAGTCTCAGTTATCACCTGAGTGGCAGCCCTAACGAAATTGGGATAATGTATAAGGCGGGTGACTCCTTAACAGACAATAGTATTAATACCTATGCACATAATTCACGCCTTTTCCCATAGAATGTAGCAGAGGCACAGTTGCGCTATTAATATAAAAATGTATCAAGTGCGAGTCGGACTCACTCACGAAGGGTTCCGTTCGATTGTACAAGAAATAACTCAAAAAAACACGTGTGTTGTTTTTTTTACATTGCGTGAAACGGCGTTCTTTTTTGCTGTAGCGGCAACAGAATCACATATTCTGTGAAAATTTTGACTATATTTTTAAGGAATTATTGAACTACCCATCAAAATACTGATTTTCACAGCAAATATCAGGGCAAAATGCTGCGGTAGCTTCGGCGAAGGGTAAAGAAGGTGTTTTGAACATGCAAGAACAACAAAAAATACTTAAAACAAAAACTTGAGTACACATAAAATATTTAAAACATAAAAAGTGTTTTTACTTCGTTGCTGTCCAAATCAGTATTTTTGATGGGCCATTAAATACTAGCTAATTTATTACGGTTTATAAGATACAGTCCGTTGACGGACGGACGGACGGACGGACGGACGGATAACGGACTGTCGACGCTTAATAATGACGGGTCCCGTTCGGTACCTGTGACGGGACTGTATGGGGTTCATCTAGCTCAACACAGTCCTTGCTGTTAATAATGTTGTAATAATGTAGTTCTCCTTATTAATCATAGTAATTAATATTGTAATATTTGTATAAGTTAAGCACAAGCAATTTTTAAAAGAGATCTGAAAATCTATCTGTGGGAGTTTCTACGCCCTTTTCTCCCACAGTGGTCCAATGTAGAGAAGAGGCAAAAAAATACGTTTGCTAATATGTGTAAATATCTACAGTAATAAAGATATATGATTTGATTTGATTTACCCTCAGGGTTCGGAAACTTAATACACATGTTTGTGTGATGAAGAGCTAGCTCATATGGCAAATCATATTCACGAATGGACATTAATATCAGGTAATAAACACTCAGTGTATTTATTAGGGATATTGTCAAAATTTTCACAATTTTGTGTTTGGCAGAGAGAGGACTAGAAAGGTGGCCTACCTATTCTTAATATTAGGGACCTGTTGCTACCTTAGGCTACGAAACCCTAAGAATCTCACTTAGTCCTTTCGCACACAGTTGATACTCGAATGCCACCATACAATTTCGATGGGTCGACGCCTTTGACGTCGAACCGTGTGTCAACAACAACGAAATGGTATGGCGGTACGTTAAGAGGATATGCGTATCAAACTCGAGTCGCCGTATCCGGAAGGCCTTAGGTTGTTTTTAGGGTTACTTAATACCTTAAACGGAAAAAATAAACCCTTATTGGATCACTCTATCGTTCGTCTGTTTGTCTATCTGTCAAGACCATTTTTAGGGTTCCGTAGAGAAACAAGGAATCCTTATAGTTTCGTCAAGTTTGTCCGTCCGTCCGTCCGTCCGTCCGTCCATATGTCACAGCAACTTCATGCAGAAACTATTAGGACTATACACTTGAAACGTAGTGTATGTAGATGTATTCTGTGAACCGCTTTACTATTATATACAAAAATTTAAAAAATTAAATAATTAAAGGGGGCTCTTCATACATCGAACTGAAACCAAAATTATTATTTTTTATCAACCTATATGTCTGGGATGTCTATAGATAGGTCTTTAAAAATGACGTTGAGGTTTCTGAAACCATTTTTCCTCAAAGTAAATAGTTAAAGAGACAGACCCTTCCAAAGTGGAAAAATATGTCCCCACCTTCTAACTTTTTAAATAAGAAAGTGAAAAATATACAAAAAAAAACACTGTGTATTTTAATACATAATTTTAACGAAAATTAGTTTGAACAAAATAAAATAAGCAGTTTTAAAAATATAAAACATTTATAAAAACCGCAAAGATAACTTTGTCATTCATATAAACACTATGAAAAACAAAGTTACAACACAAACATCCAGTCACATAATTACTTGCTACAACGAACGGAAGCATTCATGGGCGAGTCCGACTCGTACTTGGAAACTTTTTCTAAGAAACGAATTAAGGTATCAAATTTAAAAAAATATCGATTCCTCATGAAGCACTCTTGAAGTTGTTAAAAAATCAAAATTATAGGCCAACGCATAGAAAAGATACCGCCCGCCGTTTATGCCACAATTGCTGAATTTGTTTGATACTAGCAAGGTTAACAAAACAAGTGTAGGAATAGGAAGTAAGGTTTATAGCGCAAATAAATGAAAAAAATCAAAAACAGTAGCAGTTCTTCTATTAAAAAATTGCGATTTGTGCGGAACCCTCGGCGCGCGAGTCCGACTCGCACTTGGCCGGTATTTTTACTGCGGATCAATGCGGCAAACACATTCTTAGCAGATGCCTACTTAAAAACAACAGCTAAATCCGTTCAGCAGGTAGAGTCAGGAGGACAAGCGATATTAAAATCTCACCCTCTGTATTTTATGTATGTTTCCACGAGCGATGGAAAACCCGCACCAAACGGGAACCGACCGCGCGTGGCCAGCGATACTTGAGACCGGTCTCAACTTACCCGCCACTTGCAAGTGATTAATGTGTGTGTGTTGTATAATGACGTCATCATGTGCGTACACACTGTACAATCAGAACCACACACTTTTACGGTCTGACTCCGTCGTAAGAAAATTTTCAATAATCAAGATATTGCTGAAGAATCTCCTAAAGCTTGATTTTGATTTTACAGCTGAGCGGATTTGATATCTCTATAGCTGGGGCGATGGGCTAGCCCCGTTCACGCAAACTATGCTATCGAATAACTGGCTAATTGTGAGCATAACGTGGGCGTAAGGGAGATGTGTTTGTGTTTTTTATTTTTCCACAAGAATAAAATTATATTGTAGTGATATTGATTACTACCCTAGAGTAATAATATAAATGTGTAACTAATTATTATTCTATTACCCAGAAAAAATATATAACAATAATAATGTAGCCCATTAATGTCCCCACCGAGAGGCACGGGCCTTTACCCGGACACGATTAAGATTGAGCCATACTCCAGCACGCTGGCTCAGTGCGCGTGGATGAAGGGGTGTCGGGCTAGTGACCAACCCGACTGTCAGAAGATGTCAAGCTGCCCTTTCAGGTCCTCTGACTTTACGAGTACTACCACCGAGTAAAACTAGTAGCCGGGACCTACAGCTTAACGTGTCATCCGAAATACGGAAGCGCTCAAAAAAAATCGCCACATAGAAACAAACACCCATCCAGCGCCCGTCTCGGCCACATGTTGCTACGCGCTTGATCGTTTCCGATGTGCGAATACCGCTACGACGCTTCCTTCACACTCGGACGAAAAAAAATATACAGGGCCTTACCACAAAAAAATAAACCGCTGTTCAACACTTGTTTAAAAACAAAAACGTATGGGATTGGCGTTTGTTTTGAGGTTAAACGCTGTTATATATTTTATCTACACTAAACCATCTTTACTGCGTCCAAAAACCACACGTTACGACCAGCATAAAACTTCTTGGTAAAAACTAATTTATTATCTGAATATTGATCATTATGACCATAATGTACCAAAATTTGACAAATTATGACATTCAAATTTCGAACACAATGCCGGTCGAACACGCGGTTCCTGAAAACATCAAAGAGAGCTTATGATATGTGTGTAGACAAACTAGAGTATGTAACTGTACATAATTAGGCATTAAAACTCTCGAGTGATATTATTAACCCACTCTCGAGTATTAATGCCCTCCATTATGTAGCGGTCACATAAACTACTATTTTGTGTTAGCACAGACAGAATCTAAACCGAAGCGCTCGGATCGGTGACGGACGGTTAGATTTATTAGTTTTTTCGAGAACGCTTTGTTACTTTCAGAATATGATGCCTATTCACACACTGAATATTGACGGTGGCAATATCTGTGGTTTCACTGATATGTCCTTTTATTTATAATCAACAAAACCTTTCTTCAAAGCCTTCCATATCCCAAACATATCAAAAAGAACCTGGCACGAAACAGGCTTCACGCTATTTTAATCTACAAACAACACCAAATCACAGTCCATTAGGTTATTAATCTAGTGGCATGTGAAATTACTTAAATAACATGGAGCAGAAAGCTGTAGTTATTTCACATACATTTTTTTTTTATTAGGAAAGATAATCTGAACTACTTGACTTAGAAAACTTAATTTTTGGGCCGAGCAACCATCATAACCGCCAAAACCATTTTGGAAATAGTAAGCATAGTCAACAAATATATTGTTTACCAATATAAGATTTGACTACCAAATTTACCAGATTAGGTGCACCCAAATAGTTTTACAGAACCGTGTTGGTTACTAAATGTAGATTGCGTTACGTCTCAACTTTATTATACACCTGGAGCCGGAGCGAGGCGACCTAGTATAAAATAGGGTGTAAATTTGGTGAACATTTAGTAAATTTGGGATGAAAAACTATTTGTTTAGGCATAACTTTTTACTTAATTCGGTAAGCAGCTGAACATAAGCAGAAAACATACGTCGAAAATCTACGTCACGTTCCATATCATTAACAGGCAAGGTCGGTCAACCCATCAACAAAGCCAAACTAATTCCTTATTCCAACTACGATGCCAACGCCGAAACGAAAATCCCAAACGTTTCCTTCAACCATTCCGGGCGGTACAATTTCGCACTGGCATAAATAATGGACACCCTACAAAGTGGGCAGTAAGAAGACCCGGGCAAGGAAAGGGGGTTCGATCGATACTCGGGTGTCCACACTTTCAGGTTCCTTACTGGTCGGCGTTTTCGGTGTTTCACGGTTCGTGGGGTTTCTTCTATCGCTCCTTAGCAGACCCCCCGCTGCGGTCGCCACCCGCTCAACTCTGCGGCCAGTTTATGCAGACCTTTGGGAACTTATTCGTGAGCTTGGGTTTCAAGTGATTCAGGTTGGTTTCGGGGAGGGGCGGAGGGTCTGTTTGGTGTGGTAAAGTTAATATCTTGCTCCATTCCTTACGGGGGTGGGGGCGGGTCGGGGCGGGTCGGTTCGCCTGTGTGCGTGGGTTTCTCGCCAACTTTAAGACTGGGGTCGCAATCAGAACTAGTGCTTTTCATTAGAGGAGATGGTTATCGTTGGCGTGTTTTGTTTGATGAGAGCTGGGTTCGGGTTATTCTGCTGGGTTTAAGGTAGTTGGGGAGTGGAGCCTTCGGTAATTGTAGTGTCGTTGTCAGGGGATTGAGAATCTCCCTACAAGGGTTGTACCGGGTTTTCCGCTGTGTTTTGTTAGTTTTGTCTTAGCGGCTTTGAATACCAATGATTTACTGTAGTTGTTCCTTATTAGCTAAAGGTTGGGTAGGCCATTTTCTGAGAACAATATCAACGCATTAAATTTGTTAATATGATTATCTATTCTAGTTCTAGAACCGGGCTTGTAGTACAAAGATACAGGTTCATTACAGATTAGTCATTAATACCACCTACTAAGGAGCAATATCTCATAGACTTTTATTCAAATCGTATCACAAGAAAAAAAATTACACTGGAAATACTTTTTATCTAGCTACATATCTTCCCAGCGCAAGCTGAAGCAATTTCATATCTCGACTGAAAAAAGCTCGTATGAACGGGGCCAATAAAATAATTTCCCAGCTCATTAGGATGCTGGCAGCGCGCTGTCTCCTTCACGATCAACTGATAAAAGGCCTCGACAGAATGAGACAGCGCATTACATTCAGACGTTTTCTAGACGTAAAGAAAGAGACAGAAGAACCCTTTGAGAGAAGTATTCTAAAAACTTTGCTATTCCACAAGTGAAGTCGGACATTTTTTAAAAAGGGAGAGTGTCTAGTCGTCTTGTCTAGATATAATTGACTTAGCTGGCTGAAGCTGCACAGTCTTGATACGTTATTATGTATGTTATAATAGTAGTTTATGTGACTGATACATAATGAGGGGCATTTAAACTCGAGAGTGGGTTCGTGAAACGAGCCGAAGGCGAGTTTCATAATAATATCCCTTGAGGCTTTCAATCCCTAATTATGTACAGTTACATACACTAGTTTATCTACACACATATCATAAGCTCTCTTTGATGTGTTCAGGAACCGCATGTTCGACCGGCATGGTGGCATGGATAATTGCTCTGCACTTGTTTAGCTTGTTCAGTAGTATCAACTTCACAGACAAACTAGGGGCGGCACGCCGGCGGGCGTCGGCGTTCTAAATTTGAATGTCATAATTTGTCGAAATATTGATACAGATGTAGTGAATAATCCTTTCCTTTCGTATTTTCTCGGAAATGTTCGTTTTTGTCTTACTACATTTGACATTTGACATTGATAAATAAAGTATGTGATTTATTTGATACCTACACGTAATTTAATAATACAGTAATTCATAGACACATCGGCACCATTCGGGTGTTATCGTTGTTCCGAGTTTTGCCGATAGGAAAGGATTATTCACTACATCTGTACATTATAGTGTATCAATATTCAGATAAGAAATGAATTTTTACCAAGTAGTATATTATTATGCTGGTCGTAACGTGCGGTTTTTGGACGCAGTAAAGAGGGTATATGATAGTGTGTGTATAGATAAAAGATCATTTTTCAGACTAAAATAAACGAAAAAGCCTCTCTAATCACAGTTGCAAAAGAGGAAGCGGGGAGAATGGAATTGGAAGAAAAATAATTTTAACTCAGCTCACGACGAACGGTGGGCGAGTTGTTTAAAACGTTTGTTAAAGTAGCGGAAAAAGATTTGCATAGAATTGTCTTCTTATGAAGACGTTGTCGGGACGCTAATGCGACAACGGATGTTTCGTGAATATTTTATTTCACTTTTAGCCGGAGCGATGCATATTCATACACTTTTTGATAGATGTTAATAGAACTGGTTTGGTTGAGGTAAGTTATGATTTGCTGCATCCTAGATAGGGCAACCCCTAGATGCAAGCTTTAAGGAGTTAAGTTTACTTTTTATTTTTTTTCCAATTTTGATTCCATCTTTGTAAGGTTGATAATATGTTACAGCCTAAGTTCGTCAATTAACTTCGACATTCCACATGAAATATCTTTGTGTCAAAGCTGACCTAAGTTCGTCAATTAACTTCGACATTCCACATGAAATATCTTTGTGTCAAAGCTGACCTAAGTTCGTCAATTAACTTCGACATTCCACATGAAATATCTTTGTGTCAAAGCTGACCTAAGTTCGTCAATTAACTTCGACATTCCACATGAAATATCTTTGTGTCAAAGCTGACCTAAGTTCGTCAATTAACTTCGACATTCCACATGAAATATCTTTGTGTCAAAGCTGACTTAAGATTAACCTTTTTAAATTTTCTGCCAAGTTTATGGGTTTGTGTATGGATTATCCAAAGGTCAAGGTTCTAAGGCGTAACGAGTACATGAAATATCACTCCTATAGACTAAATGACCAAATTATTACTCGATGACCTCTGTGGTGTGGCGGTAAGCGAGAGTTACCGGGTTCGAATCCCGGCTGGGAGGAAGAAAAAAAAACCCAGGTCTTGGATTATATTGTTTATATGTGTGTGTCGTCGCTGTTTCTGACTTCCCACGACACAAGGTATCCTAGTGTGGGGCCATAAGCAATGTAAGCATGTGTAATGGAAGAGCGCTTCTATGTAATGTTACGAATTTTATTAATGTATTTATTATTTGGAAACTGAGTCCACGGCACGAAACATTTTACAAGGCTTCGAAATTTAGTTATACATAGGGCCAATTGAGCACCTTTATTATGTAGCCTCACCATAAAATTGTGTAAATTATGGGGTAATTAGCATAGGTATCTTTAATTAAAAATTAAAAATAATACGACATGGAAAAACAAAAAAAAACGAAATAGGAGAAGTAAAATATGTGTTGCTTTGTGAATATCTGTGTTAGTAATAGAGAGGTGCTGGCGCTCTGTTCAGTTAGTAATAGAGAGGTGGCGCTCTGTTCAGTTAGTAATAGAGAGGTGACGCTCTGTTCAGTTAGTAATAGAGAGGTGACGCTCTGTTCAGTTAGCTCAATTTAAAAGGCTAGTTATTAATCGCAGAGCGAAAATACTGATTTTGACAGCAAAACTAGATCAGCAAAAATATTTTTTATGTTTTAATTATTTTTGTTGTTCTTACTTGTTCAACCTAATGCGAAGGATAAAGAGGGCTTCGCTTCGCTCACCCCCTTTACCCTTCACCTAAGCCAACTCAGTATTTTGCCCTGATATTTGCTGTGAAAATCAGTATATTTGCTGTACAAATCAGTATTATTGATGTGCAGTTTAATATTTCCCAATTTAAAACGCCCTCAATCCTGCGACCGAATCCAAATTTAATTAATCCATAAAATCGTATAACTAACAAAACGGCCATTTCGCATCCAATTCACCATATACCTCATTCAAATGCAAAGACGCGAAAGCCCATTCCTCATTCAGACTCGGACAATAGACCGAAGTCGTCCAATAAAGAAATTCCTAATCGCCACGCAAACATTTCTAGCCCGCAAGCTCATAGTCATGGAAATCGTCAAGTGCCCCGCGCAAATCGTAGTCGACGACGCAGCGGCCTGAATATGAATCAGGCGACCGATTCAAAGGCTGCTGGTTCTGAAGTCGAGTGGGGTTTGCTGCAGCCGCTTTGTTAAACAAAGGCTGCGGAAAGATTTTTTGTTTGTGGTGATGATTTCAGGGAAATATTAAACTGCACATCAAAAATACTGATGTGTTAGGTTGAACTTGTAAGAACAACAAAACATACTTTAAACAAAAACTGAAGTACACATAAAATATTTAAAACATACAAAGTGTTTTTGTTGATCCTTATTTGCTGTGCAAATCAGTATTTTTGATGTGCTATTAAATACTAGCCATGATTTAATAAGCGACCGTGGCCTAGCGGTATTCGCACATTGGTAACGATCGTGTGGGAGCAACATCTGGCCGAGACGGGTACTGGATGGGTGACCGTTTCTATGTGGCATTTGTTTCGAGAGGTTTCGTTTTTCTGAAGACACTTTAAGCTGTAGGTCCCGGCTACTATCTCTACTCGGTGGTACCAGTCGTTAAGCTGTGTCAGAGGCCCTATTAGGGCAGCTTGACATATTAATATTATATCTTTTAAGTAATAATATAAATTTATTATTATAAATATAAATTATTATTATTATATAATTATTAATACTATAAATTTATTACTTATAAGTAATAATATAATATATATTTGTTATTTATAATTATTTCGATATTTTTTTTACATATTGTAATTATATGTGTAAAAAAGCCTATTTTAAAAACCGGCCAAGTGTGAGCCGGACTCGCGCACGAAGGGTTCCGTACCACCGTACAGTACAATGGAAGGGATGGTGTGGAGCGAATAGTTTGGGTTTTACGTAGCAAAATGTTGTTTACAAAGTTATTGGTGCGGCTACTTTCACACTCCATGTACGTAACCAGGTGCATTCATAAGTTTGTATGTAGTATTGAAAGAACTGTTGTACGCGAGCCCCCTTAAATATTTATTTTATTCTGTTTTTTAGTATTTGTTGTCATAGCGGCAACAGAAATACATCATCTGTGAAAATTTCAACTGTCTAACTATCACGGTTCATGAGATACAGCCTGGTGACAGACAGACAGTCTGTCAGACAATCGAACCTACATCTCACACAGGAGATGTAGGTTCGATTCCTGACTATATACCAATGACATAATTAATTCATCTAAGTACATTATCGGACGTTCAGTGTTTCGGATGATATCTACATTATGCCGTAGGTACCGGGTGCTATCGCTACGTCGTCAAACCCCTCCACCAACCCGCACTGAGCCAGCGTGGTGGAGTATGGCTCAATCTTACTCGTATCCGGGTACTGGCCTGTGCCCCTCGATTGGGACATTAGTGGGCTACATTTATATAACATAATGTAAAATAAAGCATACCTAATTAAAAGTCACATTAAAATCTCAAAATGTTAAATTAATAAAACAATAATAATAATAATAATACCTTGGACACTTTACACACATTGATCTAGCCCCAAACTAGGATTCCCTGTATCTTGGGTACTAGACAACGATACACATACTTATATAGATAAATATTATACTTAGATAGATAAACAACTATGACTAGGGTACAAACATACGTTCTCATCAAACAAATATTTGCCCCCACCGGGACTCAAACCCGGGACCCTTGACTTCGTAGGCAGGGTCACTGCCGACTCGGCCATTCGGGTCGTCAATAAATATCAAACTGAATCTTCCTACCCTACACAAACAAGCGCATAAAACAACTTTTTCAGACAAACATCATAAACATCTCGAAAGAAAGGCGCGCGGAACCAAATGATATCCAGTACCGACTGCGAATCAGGGGGCAGGCCCGGACAAGACCCCACCCTAGCCCCTGGACCCCACCCGTCTTTATACCCTTCTTCCTTAATGTGTAACAAAGACACCCCACTTATACACCCACACCCTTGTGTTCGTGAACTACGCTTGTGTGCGTTTAGTTTTACCGTCCGTGTACACACGCTATTTTGTACGCCGCTGTGTGCGTTCCAAGTTTGAAATATTGTATCAAATTTTCGAGCCTCTATCAATTTGAGTTTCAGTGTTGCCGTGCGTTATCTTTTGTGATATTCTACCGTGATGATTATTTTTGGTTGCTGTTTAGGTACGATCGTTTATAGTCTGGTATAGGTTCATAATTCATAATTTCTTTATTGCCCACAAATCATATAAAAAACAAGAGATACATAAAAATTGTGTACAAAGGCGAGCTTTCTCTAATAAGAGATATCTTCCAGCAAACCAGGTTAAGGTGAGAAAGGTTGTTTGCTGAAGAGGTTGCCTTTGTTATTGTATAGTGACAAAATATTAAAAGACTGGACTAGGTATAACAAATAGGGTAGTAAGTAATTTAAACGAGTGACTGTTAATTAAAGTTTGAAGTGATAATAGTTATTTGTGTCACAAGGGAGCAAAATGATGTATTTACGGCGAGGGCGGTACATTGAATCCAGAGTGAAGGGAAGGATTCTACGATAGAATCCTGAGCGTAGCGTGGGATTCTAAGTGAGAATCCTGAGCGTAACGAAGGATTCAAGCGTTAACGCCCATGACGAAAATAATTTTGCTCCTGAGTGACACATACAACTTTTCACACCGACTATGAGGAAGATTTACATTGCTCTATAAAAAAATAACTATACTTTGACCACTTTTACAGTAATCGAACAACGTAAACATTTTTTTTATATAATGACGGATTGTTAAGGATTAGGGAAAGGTCACCACAGATAAAATATTCCTGTGTACTTTTACTATTGTGTAAAAATAATCGAATCGAATATTACAATGGTTTCGGATATCAATATTCATTATATCACAATAACAGTCATCGATAGTTTTGATTTTAGTAAAACATATAATTAATTGTGCCATTTTTAATATTATGAAAAATTCCTAAATTTTCATATAACGTTGTTAAAGCTAAATCTTGGACCATGTTCGTTTTTAATCGACTACGTCATCGTTGTCGATTGTAATGTAATTTCATAATTACATTCTATTATTTTAATCTGTGTTCAATTGTCACATTGCGTAAATGCTGCATGCCAATGAATAAATTAAAAAAGTAGCTTGAACAGAAAGGTAGCATTTTGCTCCCTCTCGTCGTGGAGCAAAACTTACTTTTCCGAATGTAACGTGTGAAAAAATAATTAATTTAGGTTATTGTATTACTAACTGAACGACTAACTGTGGGTGACGAGAAATAAACAGAACAGCAACTTACAAACATTAATTTGAGTTACTTAAAATACAAAATGAGAAGCTTTTCTTTGCGTACGCTCCGCTCTTGTCCGGGGTTGCTTCTTCTAAGTCACAACCTAACCTATAACCCAATTGAAATTTAGCCACAATTACCTACTCTAGCCAATTTTATTATTTCTTTGAATATGCTCCGCTCCGCTACGCTCCGGGGTTGCTTCTTCTAAGTTCTAACTAACCTATAATCCAATTGAAATTTAGCCACAATTACCTACTCTAGCCAATTTTATTATTTCTTTGAATACGCTCCGCTCCGCTACGCTCCGGGGTTGCTTCTTATAAGTTCTAACTAACCTATAACCCAATTTAAATTTAGCCACAATAACCTACTCTAGCCAATTTTATTATTTCTTTGAATACGCTCCGCTCCGCTACGCTCCGGGGTTGCTTCTTCTAAGTTCTAACCTAACCTATAATCCAATTTAAATTTAGCCACAATTACCTACTCTAGCCAATATTGGCTTTGTGTGTTCCATAATTGAAGTTGCCCTCTCTGTATTTCTAGTCGCTCACTTAGTAATTTGGTCTCAAGGTTAGAATTTTAATAACTGAAATGCCCACTTTTTGAATGCTCGTTCTGAATTTTATTATTATCAGAAAAAAATGCTCAATTTAGTGTTTTTTTCGCTCATTTCAAGTATTTCGGCTGTTCATGGCCATTCGCTCAGTGATCATTCGCTTAATTCGTTTTTTATTCGATCGTTTTATAATTCCCCCAAGAAATATTCTATTCACATTTTAAAGGAATATATTCACTAAAGACTATTCGTTTTTAGGAAGAGCAGCAAGAGAAAAGAACAAACTCAAGCTAGACAGACAATTTTGCGGGCGAAAGTGTAAAATCTCCCGACAGTCCACTTCATCCGTTTCCCCCCTTGTCACAAACAGGTTAAATTTATTATTCTCTAACGTTTTCTGTCTTTGGGTTCCAATTTCGCTTGGTGATGATATATCCACAATATATTTAACATAATGGTGAGTAATAATAATAATAATACCTTGGACACTATTTACACACATTGATCTAGCCCCAAACTAGGATTCGCTGTATCTTGGGTACTAGACAACGATATACATACTTATATAGATAAATATTATACATAGATATATAAACAACCATGACTAGAGTACAAACATGCGTTCTCATCAAACAAATATTTGGCCCCACCGGGACTCGAACCCGGGACCCATGGCTTCGTAGGTAGGGTCACTGCCGACTCGGCCATGCGGGTCGTCAAATAGTTAAATTGTTAAAACACTACTGCTATTTCCCATTCTGGGTGGCAAGGCACAGTAGCGCCTACGTTCTGTCAGTTAAGCCCAGACCCCCTGCCCAGCCCAGAATGATGCGGCCTTTGTGCTGGCCACACAGAATAGACGTAATGGCCGGGATACACGAGGCTAGTTTTTCGAGTCAGGATAGCAAGCTAGGTAGCTTGTAATACTGGTCTCGCTTAGAAACATCCTAGAGACCAGTATTACGAGCTCCCTAGCTTGCTATCCTGGCTCGAAAAACTAGCCTCGTGTATCCCGGCCATTAGACGCGGACGCGCAAAACATGCGGAGCTCACGGGGCGCAGACAATACGCTGACTTATCTGCACCTCGTCTGCGTCCTATTGCAAAATATAATACCTTGGACATAATAATAATACCTTGGACACCATTTACACACATTGATCTAGCCCCAAACTATGATTCCCTGTATCTTGGGTACTAGACAACGATACACATACTTATATAGATAAATATTAATACTTAGATAGATAAACAACCGTTAGATAAACAACATATACCGAATTACTACAAAAAATTAAATTATAAACAGCGTTTAACCTCTAGCAAAAATTCACATACGTTTTTGTTTTTAAACAAGTGTTGAACAATTTATTTTTTTGTGGTAAGGCCTTTAGGCCTTTAGAACAGACGGGGCACAGACGAGACGCGGACGAGGCATGGGCGCGGCCGGGTACGGAACTGCGGACTGTGTGTGGGGAGCCGGTGGTAGTTGTCTTGTCATAATCCCTACAAAATCCGTCTATTCAATATGTTTTAAAAAAGTCGCATCAGCGCTCCGCCTGCGCCCTGTCTGCGACGCGTCGGCGTCTTACGTCTTTTCTGTTCGGCCTGGTTCTTAAGCGTAACGTGATGTGACAACAAACCACAACGTTTTATGCCAATTCAGATTAGGAACCTTATTTGATCCGCAAAATTACCGTGACTGTCCGAAAACAAGTCTTAGTATTAGGTAAATAAAGCCCATTATGGCGAATTGGAATGGAAATGGCTTGCCATGGTGATGTTCTTGTTTTGAATCTAATTTAAATCGGAAAAATATTGTGGTAGCCCCCCTGGGTACCCAACAGGATAGACGTGCAAACGTGGCCTTTGCCAGCCACATGTCACGCACGTCACGTCAGTGGGCACGAGGCCTAACAACATCCCCGCCAACCAGGTCACAAACAAAGCCTATTTTCACCTGGCACACTAATTGTCTCGTCATCGCTCCGCTGGGCTATGAAATCGTGTTTTTCAAAGGAACCGACCACCGCCCCGGAAGATTGCGCCTACCTGCCCTACAAGCTAGCTGCTGTAAATAGGGGACCTATTTACAAGGACTTGGAATGAACTATTGATTTTGACTCCCCTGTGGCGGGATCTTGGCATGCAAGAACTAACAAATATAGAGCAACGTGTTTTCCATAAGTGCTGGCAGAGGCAGGTAGAGCGTAAGAAGATGAGGCGGGAACTCTATTATGACTATTTCACGCAAGTCCTAGTGTTTGGCCACTGGTGACTGTTGGTTCAACAGATGTCGCTCCCCAAATCTTCTTGATCTTCTAATACATTCTAGAATATCGATAAACTGTTTGACAAGTCATAGGTACTTTAATGCTATCCATCTCTACAGTATGAAAAAGATAGCATGGTGTTTGGCTGGTGTCAGTCAGCCTATTAATGATGGGATATTGTTTAAAACATAAATTAATCAACTGAATCGATATACTCGTCAAACATTTGTGAATTGAATGTAGCAAATTTGGATAGATTTTGACATTATTTTTTCGATATCTTTTTGATTGTTTTGGTAACATCCCTATAGTTTAAAGTGGATTTTATGATGTTTTAGGTTATCTGTCATATCCTTTGTCTGAATACATTACGCATTCTCCCAAAAAGTAGCAGAGCCAGAGTGTTCTGCCCAGTTAATCATTATCCAAAGGTGGTTAGCCAATCGCCTCATCTATGTAGATATGAACCTACGATGTCTTCCATCATTGTTAGAGCCTCTTTTTATTTTTTGTCTGCTGTCATCTAATAAATGCCTGTTTGATTACCTACCTAATAAATTATGTTTATTCCTAAAATATTATATCTGTCACCTAAATTCAGTGAATAACATAAAATTGGTCACCTAAATTAGAATAGAGATTAAGCCGAATACCGAATATTCAGCGGCAGAATATTCGGCAAGACTTAGAACAATTTACAAATTTTCCAGACACTACTCGTATTTTTCTGACCAATTGCAGGCTAGAGATTCACGGGGTGACGTGAAGCGGGGGGGAGAGTGTGTGGTAGGCTCACTTGTCCATTGCATTCATAATTCACAATTATTTATTGTCCACAGATTTTTAAATGGAGTAGTGTCTACAGTGAGAATCTTTTTCAAAGTTTCAAATTCTCAGCGATTGAGGGTTTTTTATTCTTACATGTCAACGTAACTCGAAGGCTTCGCTTCGCTTACCGTCTTTAGTCTTCACCTACCCTGACCAGTCACTTAACAGTGATTTTTCGTATATATTTCGTTTATATTTATTGCACATAAAACGACAAAACATACAATAAAATAAAAAGGACATCTACAAAGGCAAGCTTATCTCTAAATAGAGATCTCCTCTAGCAAACTCATGGTTGATAAGAATAATTTAATGTACAAGATCTAGGTGCTCTGATAAAGATACATACATAAAGTACAGAACCATTGAACTAAATAAATGTTATATAAAAATTTGAACTTTTTATTTATGTTTTTACAAAATTGAGCTTAATAATAATATTACAATTACTGATAAATTTGTTTCGCTAATAGGTTCAGGTTTGCTGGCCCCGAACTAGGTAGTCCTGAAAAATATAAATACACATAAATAAACTAATATATACAAAGCTCAAATCAAGGATAGAGAAAGATAATGCTCCTTCAAACGATTCCTGAAGACGGGGAGAGACGGACTATCTCTGATAGTGCAGGGAAGCGAGTTCCAGAGAGTGATCGCCCGCAATCGAGAACAGCGCAACGCAACTCATACGCAATTCAGCAGATTTGATGTGTTATTAGTTATTAGTTATTAGATGACAAATATCCAGTTGTTGTGCCAGATTTAATAATAAGGTGACCAAGATTTATCAATTTGAGATCGAACTACTTTTTTGAGAACAAACTTATTATTCGGGCAATAGAAAAAAAAAAACTATTATTTAGGAGACATAACATAACATTGACATACAGGCACATACATTGCTTCTGGCCCCACGATAAGGTACCCTGTGTAATGGGAACCAGAAACAGCGACGTCGCAAATATGGAAACATCCAGGTGGGGTTTTTTCCTCCATCCCAGCCGAGATTCGAAGCCGGTATCTCTCGTTTGGGAAGCGCAGCCTCGACTACAATGCAACAGAGGTCCTCAACATAAATGTGTAATTATTTGGTGATCTATATTTAGTGACCGTTTTGATTTATTTGATGACAACATAAATAATGACTAGAGAATCGCAATTTAGTGGGAAATAAAAATTTAGGTGATAGAAAATTGTGTTCCCTTAACAAACGTCTGCTAATAGAAGACTACCTGGACAAGTTCCAACCAGAGCCCTATCTAGCTTTGTCCAGAGACGTGTCGACTCGAAACGGAGAGGCCTAAGCCCAGTAGTAGTAAGTAAGTAAGTAGAACATGCATGTGCTCAGCAAATTTGTTGTCTTCGGCAGAACATAATAAAAGGAAAATGGAAAAGTACCACGAATCTAAGAAACGTCATCTGTTTCATAATTTTGGCACAGCTATTAAATAAAATGGTGGGTTTTGAAGATTTGAGTCAATGAGAAGAGAGGGTTTACCCCAATTGCATCCAAATATCACCCCTAAATGAGGAAACTCAGTCCGGGTGAATCACTAATATGAACACAAAAATGTCCCATGTAATACCACAGCAGCATATTAACATAATGACTGCGAAGTCGGAAGAAGGCCACATTAATCAGAGCCGCATGACCCTCGCAAAAATATGCAAAATCTAAGCGACTACGAATAGAATAGGTGGATGTTGAAAAAAAAAGGCTTGGAATCACCTATTGTTGTGGTGTTAAATGATACAAATCTATGGAACAGCAGCTAGCTTACCTAAGCCACCGGGCGGTTATAGGCTTCTTACGACTACAAGAGCAAGTAATATTATCTTTATCTTACTGTAGTCGTATTTCAAGGGGTCATTATTGGCCATTCATTCTGAACGAACAACTTTCACTATGATAGGTACTGTAGTACTCCTAGCACTATACTATCACGGCCTACTGTATAAAGATGAAGACTGTTTAGTTTAAACTGTTCTGTTTTTATTGCTTTAGTTTACACTTTTTATAAAAGGGATCCACAACTGGCTCGATAGCCATCACGCTAATCCTCACTATAATTTAGCTCTGTCGCTGGCCGAAGCCTATGGTGAAGTGTGTCACATTGACTTCCCACATCCAAGCCTCTTTCTTTTATAAAATTACAAAATAAGTAACAGTGTCAAAGTGACACCCACTCTAAAGAGGCCCGTATACAATATAATCGCATAAACAAATATCGAACCTTACAGTACTATATAAGCCTATGTAAGTTGAAGTGAATGGTTTTGCACAATGCACTGAGAGCGAAGATTAAGCGAATAAATAAATTACACTAGTTTACAACAAAAAATGTGCTTATATCTTCACCCTTAACCCCATACTGAAGTCGTTTTAGAAAGGGAAATATTAAACTGCACGTCAAAAATACTGATTGCCCAGTAGATATCAAGCCAAAATGCTGCGGTAGCTTAGGAAAAGGGTAAAGGGGGTGAGCGGAAAAAAGCCTTCTTCATCCTTCGTGTTAGGTTGCCATGTAAGCACAACGAAAAATAAAAAAATAAAAACTTAAGTACATATAAAATATTTAAAACATAAAAAGTGTTTTTGTAGATCCTTTATTGCTGTGCCAGTCAGTATTTTAGATGTGCGATTAAATAGTCCTTAGAAATAATGCACTGAGTTTAGGGGTTTACATGTCGTACTATGTTTTAATTGTTACATAGCATTCGATATTTCATTGGCCAAAAAATATAGGCACCACTTTTAGCCATTGGTATGTCATCCCTCATTCTCATTCACTTTTCGATTTCCAAATCACGTGAAAAGGAGTTATTTTGACTTCAGGAATTTGTCGAGGTCGATGTTTATTTTAATTAATTGCTTCTTAATGCAGTTTTAATAGAACTTAGATTACAAATTTGAGAGACTAATTTTGAAATGAGATTGCTACAACCTTTATGTTTATTAACCCCCCGCCGACAAAGAGGGTTGTTGTTGTTGCTTGTTATAAGTTTGAAGTGACTGTCTGTAGGTTGGTCTGTGTGTGTGTCTGTTTGTATGTCGGTCTGTGGAGCTCAAACGGGTGGACCGATTTTAATGCGGTTTTTTGTAAATGATAGTATACTTCCCTGTGATGGTTCGCTATGATTTATTAAAATCGGTTCAGTAGTTCGAAAATTATTAGCTTAACAAGGACACAAGTCAACCAAATTTCAGACTTTTTAACCCCAGACGACGAAAATATGGTTGTTGTTATAGCTTTGAGGAGTCTATCTGTCTGTGTGTGTTTGTGTTACCCTTCACCTAAGCTACCGCAGTATTTTGCCCTGATATTTTTTGCAACTTTTGGTGTTCATTTATCCATTTTGGGTAGGAAAAAAATTGGTTGTTTGTAAAGTAGGTTTACGATCGAGATGTTTACGTGATAAGCCTCCGCTCGTGAGGATTCCGCGTGACAAGTTTCACGGAATGACTGGCAGCGCTCGAGATGAGACGGGAGATCGGTCCGTCTCTCTCTCGTTATACCTGCGATCACGCTCGTGAGGTTTTGGTGTGACACAAGTTTCTGAACATGTCACCCGACTAAAACGATTTTAAAGACGTTATCACGTCAAAAAAATTTTTGGTGATCATTATATTTGTTGCCTTAAAGTTTGAAGCCCCTGTAGGTCGGTGTGTCTGTACATCTGTCGGTGGAGCCCTAGCGGTCAAACAGGTGGGAGTATTTTGATGCGGTTTCAGTAAACGATGGTTTGATGCGGTTTTCAGTAAACGATGGTTTGATGCGGTTTTCAGTAAACGATGGTTTGATGCGGTTTTCAGTAAACGATGGTTTGATGCGGTTTTCAGTAAACGATGGTTTGATGCGGTTTTCAGTAAACGATGGTTTGATGCGGTTTTCAGTAAACGATGGTTTGATGCGGTTTTCAGTAAACGATGGTTTGATGTGGTTTCAGTAAACGATGGTTTGATGCGGTTTTCAGTAAACGATGGTTTGATGCGGTTTTCAGTAAACGATGGTTTGATGCGGTTTTCAGTAAACGATGGTTTGATGCGGTTTTCAATAAACGATGGTTTGATGCGGTTTTCAGTAAACGATGGTTTGATGCGGTTTTCAGTAAACGATGGTTTGATGCGGTTTTCAGTAAACGATGGTTTGATGCGGTTTTCAGTAAACGATGGTTTGATGCGGTTTTCAGTAAACGATGGTTTGATGCGGTTTTCAGTAAACGATGGTAGTAGACTTCCCCGTGAAAAATCTCAGGAATGTTTTATTAAAATCGGTTCAGTAGTTCGAAAGTTCTCAGCTTAATACAAATACAAAATTATTTATTCATAAATCAATTGCATTACAAAACTAAACAATAGGGCCTTGAACTAGATTTATATAAAAATCTGTATGACAAGAGGGTTTCTTGTCAATTGCGGGGTGCAATTCCCATTGTGATACAACTTAATCTTATTATCTTATCTTAATTTAATAAACAATGACTTAGCAGACATGCATTACATGATAGTTACTAAATAAGTTAATTAAACATTAAATAAGAGATTAGGTTAAAAGATAAATAACTAAATACAGATTAGCGGATTAACGTGGACTGATTTTAATTAAATTTTTATAGTTGGTAGTAGACTTCATTGCGATGGTTCGTCGATATATTTTATTAAAATCAGTTCAGAGGTTCAAAAGTTATCAACCTAAATAAGAAACAAGTGAACCAATTTTTTTTATTTATTTTTTTATTTTAGTTATTCATATTTATCTAGGCCGCTCGGGCCTTTCAATCAGTCCCCTATCAGAGTAATGCTGAAAGAGTAACTAGCGCCATCTAACGGTCAGTAGCATTACTATTTAAGTATTCACTACTGAACAATAGATGGCGTCATAAATGAAATTGATTCAAACATTAACCGCGAGGGGCGCTATTAAACAATTCTTTAGTAGAAGTCTAGTTTATCATTACGAAACGTGGCACATCTATGTATGTATGAATGAGAAGTATTTAATTGCAAAACAAAAAAGTGTACGATTGACATGTAATAGCAAAAGAAACATAATATTTGAGTACACATAAAATATTTCAAAACATAAAGTGTTTTTGTTGAACATTTTTGGTGTGCAAATATGTTATGTGCGATTAAATGCTATCCATTCCCTACAACCATGGATCACACAGTTTAGTTCTAAATGCCTTCCCTAGTGTGAGCTAACCGCTGTAGGCGTCGTGCACTCCTATACCCAAAAGGACATACCGTGCAAGCGTGTTCTTTGCAGATGCATGTCACGTTACGTCATTTAAGGCAAGGCATTAGGCGAAAACAGCCTTAGTAAACAAACCTCAAGTTACGCAAAATAGGAATATTAAAGCAGTTTTTTCTTTATACCAGCTCGTTGACCATTATTTTTGAATTTTGGTATTTAATTTAGAGATATAATAAACTGCACATCAATAATACTGATTTGCACAGCAAATATACTGATTTTCACAGCAAATATCAGGGCAAAATACTGCGGTAGCTTAGGTGAAGGGTAAAGGGGGTGAGCGAAGTGGAGCCCCTTTTATCCTTCTTGTTAGGTTGAACATGTAAGAATAACAAAAATACTTAAAACATAAAAAGTGTTTTTGCTGTGAAAATCAGTATTTTTGATGTGCGTGTAAATACTAGTTTTTTATTAATTTTCATTTGTTATAACTTTATTTTTAACATATACATTCAGGCAGATTCATCGCTTCTGTCCCCACACTGGGATACCCTTTATATCGGGAGCCAGAAACAGCGTTGTCACAAACATGTAAACACCGAAGACCTAGGGTTTTTGTTTTTCTTCCTTCCCCTGCCGGGATTCGAACTCAAGACGTGGGGAAGCACGTAGCCTCGACAGTAACCACAGAGGTTGTCCAATTATTTTATCGTTACGAAAAATATTAAGTTATATGGCATTGTTCTATATATCGCTAAACAGTTTTTTTTTAAACATTTGTTTCCCCGCGCACGCGACCCGCGCTCTCACCGCCTTCCTATGAGCTTGCATACGATTAGTGCCTTTATCGTTCATTGTTAAGGGCTGAACATAGGCCAATGTCATTGAGAATTAGACAAAGAAAACAAATACCCGTCGCATCGCGTCGAAGCAGACTGACGCATGCTCCCGCGCAGAGCCCCGCGGGGCAGCCCGAGCTCCGAGACCGAGAAAATTATAGAAAATATTACTAAACTCCTGTAATAATAACAATAAAAATAAAATAAAACAACCAAAAATTTTCCCTTTTTTACCTATCTTTGCGTGTAAGTTTCATATGAAACGGATGAACGAAATCAGTTTCCTATATAGGAAACTGATTTCGTCTCCGAGCGCTTGTTCATTTAGTTGAATAATAATGCATTGCGAAAAATATTTTTAAGTATTAAATATAACAGATATCCGGTAATTTTAAAAGTCCATTCTTGTCTCTAATAGAGCTTTTATAACATATATTTATCCTACATTTTTATGTTGTCTAGTTTAGCCTAGAATTTAAGCTAAAGATGCATTTCTGGCCATATTTAATCCCTTAAGTCTCAGATTACATCGGACGGTTTTAATCGCGCCCGCGCAGCTCTCGTGCAGCCGTCTCCCTGCGCCTAAACCGGAAGTGACGACCTGCACCAGTAGCAGGCCGACCCCCGCGGGGGGGGGGGGGGGGGGGGGGGGGGGGGGCTGGTGACGCGGGAAAGTGATGGATAGAGATATGGGCTATGTAAAGCTCTGTCCCTTACCTTTCGCGATTACCTCCCCTTCTATGTAAACTGCGGTGTTGCCACCTTGGTATTTGAAAAGGGGTAGTCGGACAAGCTAGGAATGGCGGCAAACTCAGTTCATTTGTTTTTTTTTTACTAGATTGATACTAATTAGGAATTAAGAATTCGATTCTATCAGAAGAAATCTAAGAATAAAATGAAATATTCACAATGAACATAGATTGTTTTATTTTTGAGAAATGTACTAAGTCGTGTGAAGAAGCATTACCTCTCCCTTTAGAGTTAATGGTATTATGTATGTAATTTATGTATTATATTACAAATTATGTACTTATTAGTATATGTAGTTTATTATAATTATTTAGTATATTATCATAGTAATTTTTTTTTTTTTTTTTAATTTTGTAATGATTTATTCCAACATATTACCTGTCTTTAATAGTTAATATATTACATTAAAACTAAACTATAACTGCACTAAACTAAATTAAAAATTTCCCTGAGTTCACTGCCGGGCGGGAGGGTGCCCAAGACGCTGGCACTGTTACCTCGCTGTATCGCAATACTGATGCGTTGAGCGAGGTAATCATAGTAATTATACATAGTCAGGTCATAAGTTCTGTCACATGTGCAATATGAAATAATTTAGACATGTTTATTATTTATGTAAACATTTATATAGCAAAATGAACCTAATAAAACATAGATTCTTATGGTAATAAAGTTTATTCAAAATGACCCCTGCGATTTTAAATACAGGCCTTTATTCTGCGCGGCCAGTCGTCTATCGCAGCACGAACGAGGTCCATGTCAATATCGGCGGCTACCTTAATCAAGGATGCCTTGAGTGACTCCAAATCAGGATGAGGCTTTGAGCAGGCCTTTTCCTCCAAGTGTTGCCATATCTTGTAATCTAACGGACTCAAATCTGGACTGGAGGAGGGCCAGTCTTCGTGCCGGATGAAGTCGATTTCACGCGCCGCCAGCCAGTCTTGTGTGCTTTTCGCTCTATGAGCTGGCGCAGAATCTTGTTGGAATACCCAGTGCCTGTTATTAAACATGGTATGAGAAACAGGTTCCACAAGGTTCTTGAGGACTGTATTTTGATACACAACTGCATTCGTTTTTACGCCTTTCTCACAAAAATGTACCTCAGTTAAGCCCCAATAAGAGACTCCCAACCAAACTATGAGCGAGGATGGAAAATGACCTCGTTGGACACGCGGAATACGGTTGCTCACTTCTTCACTGCTGTGTGCGTACACCTTATCATTTTGTTTGTTGTAGCTCTCTTCCACGGTGAAAATTTTTTCATCCGAAAAAAGAATTTCCCGATGCTTTTTTCCCGCGTACCGCTTCAACAAAGCGCGGCATCTCTTCAGTCTCAGGTCCATTAAACGAGCGTCCAAACGATGTCCTGTTTTTCTTCGATATGCCCTAAGCTCTAAGTCTTCATTTAACACCCTTTTCACCGTGGTCCTGCTTAACCCTATCTGAAGGGCCAACAGTTTCTGCTTACGTATGGGATTTCTTTGAATTCGCGCCTTCACAGCTTTTATCACTGCTGGAGTCCTTACAGAGCGAGGGCGACCACTTCTTGACCTGTCATCTACACTAGAGTCTTTATTGTATCGTTTTATGGTACGATAAACGAATCTTTTGGTTATATTAAAATTTTTCAGTAAGTCGAAAATCTGAATTGGCGCGTAACCGCAACGATGCAACGCAATAACTGCGACACGGTCTTCTTTAAGTGTCCACTCCATATTTAAAAATGAGGAAAATTCTAAAAAGTACACATTTTTATTTTCATGAAAAATTCGAAATTCGAATTCAATAAACTTTTTTGTGGCCAGCGTTCTAAATTCAAAAGTTTTTATTGTGTGACAGAACTTATGACCTGACTGTGTATTATTTGTTTTATTTATTGTAAGTACTTGTTTATTTCCTTATATTGTTGTACGCATAGGTCTTCCCTTGCTCAGCAATCAACCTTTGCCATCTCATCCTGGTTTGCTGGAAGAGATCTCTTATTAGAGATAAGCTCGCCTTTGTACACTATTTTCATGTAACTATTGTTTTTTTATAAGTTTTGTGTGCAATAAAGAAAATAATAAATATATGAAAAATATACGCTTCGACCATAAGTGCCTTCCTGGCCTCGTATTATAGCCGGAGCTCGGCTTCGGCTCGGCTAAGTCATACTCGTCCAGGATGGCTCACTTACTGGTCTCTGCAGTATTATATACTATTTTTTGTTTGTAACTTTTTACTCAATTTGGTGAACAGTTAAAACAAGCCTTTTTAAATCATCTTCAAGCTATCACCACCAGCGTTGCCAGGTGTTCAATAATGGCTCATAACTGAGGGTCATAAGGTCATGGACCACTCTGCGAGGACGAAGGGTGAGAGTACTCAGCTGCTAAACCGGTCCTAACATCAGCACTATTGTTTGTAGTTTACACAGTTTGAGAGATGTGGATTAATGTAATACCTGACTGTACCGCCACCATCCCGTGTAATGTAATACCTGACTGTACCGCCACCATCCCGTGTAGGAAATGGCGAGACAGTAAGTAAGGTAAACTTAAGTGCGCATCTTAATATCTAAATAAAAGTTTTGCAAATTAGCGCAGTCGCAGAGAAAAATTAAATATTTGTAAAAGGCTGGCTGGACTTGACTTGGAGAGACTGGCAGATAAGAAAAATATTGTTGATGCATAAACTTAACGATCAAACAGGGTTATTAAAAAATAAGAAGGTCATTAAAAAACAAAAATAGAGTCTAATCCTTTCCCATACGGGTTGGTAATAAGAGTGTCAGGAGGTTAGCCCGTCACCGGATAAAAGTAGAAAATATTTTCATCTGACTGCATTGACAAATACTATCGAAATTAAAAGACAGCTGAAAGCCCGAAGCGAGCTTGAAGAAAACCCACCGAAAAATCGACACGACTGTACTGTAACAGTCCATAACTGCCGGTATGCGGCTACAAATAGCGTTCCAAAATACCGCCAATAAAGCGGCTTTCGTACGTTTTGTCTCAAAAACAACTAAACACACGCTAACCACTTTTCGCCGCGTCTCTACCTGTTGAATCTGAATCACAGGCGTCTTTTTATTTCCCATACATCGCGGCCACTCGCACTAAAAATCGAATAAATCAAAAAATAACCGATCGCGCACAAAAGCCCTTTCGAATTACAAACCAGTTTTTCTGTATTATTTCCAAAAACCGCGCCGCAGCATCCGCCGCGCCGGCGCGGACCCGTCTTTTGTGCGTTTACTGAAAAGACAAAACTGTGATAGATAAAGAAAACCGGTTAATTCTTTTTTCTTTTTCTTTTTTCTCCTCCATTCAACCTCTTTAGATTCTGGGTCACCAACGGCCAGTGTGTAGGTCTCTGGACGTTTAGTCGTGTCCTGGCTGGCGTGATGTGTGGTGATTGAATATCATAAAATATTTTTTTAAATTGAAGTGGTCTAAAATAAACAGCTTTTTTGATTGTTGTTGACAATTGGCAGACCTGACAGAGTAGATGGTAAGTCTAGTCTTGGGAGGAACCAAATTATTGGAGTCTAGTGGAAAACGTAAAGTGGTATACAACTCTAGTTTTCAATCTGAAGTATCATAATTTGTTAGAAAATACCAAGACAAGTTTCCTATCCGTGAACGCCCTGTGTACCTCAGAGCCCGTACAAGATTAGCTGCGACAGAATCCAACTTATTATGAACAGCAACAGGCCCTTACAACATGTGCGTTAAAATATTATATCATCACATATCTACCTACTTTAAAAGATCTAGATTTAATTTATAACCTTCAGAAATTTTACCACTCTTATTGATTTATAGCAATCAATAGTGTTTTTTTCTTTATCTTTTTTCTTTTGTCATCAACTATCCTAAACTAATTAAGTAAATACCTTAAGTACTTACCTTTCTACTAAATAATTAAATGAACAATCTTGCAATGCCCTTGGAGAGCGCGTGTTTCTGCACTTATGAATAAAAACCACATGTAAGCAAGGAATAAATAAAATGATTATGATAATGATACAGAAACCTAATGACCACAGTCACAGCCATAAAAAATACGTGAAAGATTAAGTCAAACTCAAAATAAAACTAGTTAATTATGTATTGTTTATATACTTTTAGGGTCTAACCACAAAAGAAATTAACTCCTGTTGAACACTTGTTTAAAGGCAAAAATGTACAGGATTAGACGTTTGTTTTTAGGTTAAACTACTAATTGAGAGATTTTTGTTAAATTATTGACACTACTTTGACCGACTCGTCTTTGTTTTGCATTCAGTTAGTATGGCTGAAAGTGGTCTATTGATTTTATTTTGCTCTTAGTTTTATTACCGTTGTCCGGATCCAAACCCAATCAGAACAAAACACCATGACCACACTTTCATTGATTTTTGTTTTGCTATGGTTCAACTTCTACTTTGCACCGTCGCTATACTTCAGTTTTGTTTGTAGGAACCTTGTGTCATCTCTCAGCTCTGGCTACCCCATTTTAGGAGTGTGCGCCTTCGTAAAAAATACGCTACAATAGAAAAATACCATGATAACTTACACCGCAAATACGCAAGCCCGTCAAATATCAATAAAAACGCAAATTACCCTCGCAAAAAACCTATTAGCACACAAAGATCCCTTGCTTCGAGTATCGATTGCGAGGGGCCCTTTCTCGTATTTTTTGTACCTAACAAAGAAGAAAATGTACTAGGAGGAGTTTCGCAAGGGAGCGGCGACCCCCGCGAGTGTATTCATGTGTTAGTGTACACGGATAGAGTGTGTATGTGTGCGCGCAAGACTACTGGAGACGATATCAGGGCGAAATTGGGGGAGTGATTTGGAGTTTGAGCGAGTGGCTTTGATACTTGGTGGGCGCACTGACGAATGAAACGGCTTTTGACAATTAATCATGCCCATTTCACCTCATGTATAAAAACTTTAAATTTAAAATGTAAAACACCCCCGATAAATTAAAAATAATAATAATAAATCTTTATTTCAGGTTACCAAACCCATATCTGTACATATCTTAAAACTTGAGATACATAATTTACATATTACAAAAATAAACTAGAGATTTTTCATGGAAATCGGTTCTCTAGTTTTCCAGGAAAATGCTAACGGACACACACACGCAAACAACCTCTAACCCCAAACTCATATACCTTCTCCGTTCCATTCCTTCCGTCGTGGGTGACGTGGGACGGATTGGTTACTTGCTCGTTCTGTACTTACGTCTATTATGCGTTTTTAAAACTAAACACGCTAGCGACTATAGTTTCGCATTTGTATGGCAACGCGTACAGCGCCTCGAGCGCTATCTTCGCTTAACTAAAATTGGTATCTTTCTATATTTGCCCTCAGCATATAAAAGAAAGAGATAGTGGCATTATTACTACAATAGTAACGTCCGTTGCGTTTACAACGCCAACTCATTATAGGCTTAATTAAGATAAGAGAACTTTAAGAGACTTTAACGTTTAAAGGTTTGGTGAATATTTTTTGGTTACCAACTAGTTGTAGTATTTTCTAACCATTTGAAATTTGTTAGTATTTTATTTAAATTATTTTGTAGTCAGATTATTAAATTATAAAGTCTAGCAGCTGTAAAAATAATTATCTAGAATCTAGACAACTGTGAAATCGCTAGATTCAATAACTCAACCGATGTGGCGCAGCGGTTGTGGCGCTGCCTACCATGCGTGAGGTCCCGGGTTCGATCTCCGGCTGGGGGTAAAGAAAAAAAACAATCCCTAGGTCTTGGATGTTTATATGTGTACGACGTCGCTGTTTCTGTCCCCCACGACACAGGGTATCCTAGTGTGGGGCTAGAAGCACTTTCGCGATGTTTAGGTTAGCTATTTACATGTTTATGTAAATAGCTAACCTAAACATCGCGAAAGTACCATCACCATTCAGTCGCTCTATAAGAAGCAAGGGGCCGAAGAAAGCATCTCTTACCATCTCCCCTAGTCTCACGCACACCAGCGCACCGATGTATATTAAAAAAACACCAAACACGCACACGAACAGAAATATCAATACATTCATTAGAAGCATTTCTTTGAAACGGGCTTTTAGCAGTGTAATTGCGTCTTTACTTGGTTTTTTCTTTTATTTTCCTTTTCACGATGCAAAGGGTCGAACGGAGCCCTGTGGGGCTTCTGTTTGATGTGAACACGTCTTAAGATTAATGGAAAGGGGTGAGGTTATGAATGTTAGATTGTTTTTCGCAGACGAGACGGTTGCGTGCATAATTTTCGCGTGAACTGGTATCGTTGGTAGACCTGAAATCTCAGTGATGCCACCTTGGCAAGAATGCCTTATAAACATTTACACACAGGCACATACATTGCTTCTGGCTCCACACAGGATACCCTGTGTCATGGTAACCAGAAACAGTGACGTCACACACATATAAACATCCTAGACCTGGTGTTTTTTTCTTTAACCCCAGCGGGGAGTCGAACCGGGGACCTCTGGCATGGTAGGCAGAGCCACAACCGCTGCGCCACAAACGACGTCTGGGCTTTAAAATGGGCCGAATGAATACGGAAAAGTGTAGGAAAAGCTATATTTTGAGGTTATCTATTTATCAATAGAGAAAAAAAAATAGCAGTAAAAGGTTATACCCCCGATGAAAAAAGGGGGTGTTATTTATAAATTTAATAATAATAATACCTTGGACACTATTTACACACATTTATCTAGCCCCAAACTAGGATTCCCTGTATCTTGGGTACTCGGCAACGATACACATACTTATATAGATAAATATTATACTTAGATAATAATAATAATAATCGTTTATTTACAGAAATAAATGTACATTACAAGCTTGTTTAGCAGGGTAAACAAGGGATGTATCGCTACTCCCTAAAATAGGGCGAAACCCTGTGTTTTAGGATAAGTTGCTGCTACTTCCCACAAGAATAAATGCCTCAGATTTAAATACTACATAGTGTATAAACAATGTGAAATTTTAAATAAAAATATAACTTCTGACATTTAAAAATATAAGATCAGCAAAAACGTAATAGTTTGGTGTGTAGTGTTGGTGATTTATGTTAGTGGGAGAGAATATGGGGAGTGTGGTGAGTGTGTGATTGGAAGTAATGAGGTGTGTAGTGCCTGTGAGAGTTATGTAATGTGACTATTATTTTGATATAAATATAATTGGACTTGTGTTAGACGATCATAAGTTTTTCGCAGTCATCATATGTTTGTGTGCGCAACCAAAGACGTATGTTTTTATTATTATCAAATGTGTTATTAGACCTAAGGTCAATGTGCTTACTCAGATTATTATAAATATAGGGTCCCAGAAATTTAAAAAATCGCTGCATAAATTTGGTTCGTACTAATACTATGTGAAATACTTTATCTCTTCTTCTTTTAGTACGTGAGTTATTTTGATGTGGGGAATTGTTTTTGTGTTGTTTCAGAACAATGCTATGTATAAACAGCTGTCTAACCGAGAGGACATCACAGAAGCTGTACAATTCAGTTGTAGGGAAACAATATGGTTTAAATGTACACACCTTCAAGATCGCTCTTTGAGCCCGCTCAAGTTGCAAAAGTGTACTCCTATGAGTACCTCCCCAACTGGAGATGCAGTATCGTAAGAGTGATTCACATAATGCCACATATATCCTTTTCATCAGAAGCGGTTCAGCCACATGTCTAAGACCCTTAAAGATATAAGTCAGTTTCCTAACCTTGGAGCTGAGCATTTGAATGTGTATTTGGAAATTTAGGTTAGAATCGAGCATGATACCTAGATATCTCATTGAGGATGTCCGTTCTAAGGGTCCACAGCCGCAGAAGCCAGCAACAGAATCAGCACACTCATGAGCAACTAAGCTGAAATCATTTGTTGGTTGGGTTGAGTTATTAATCGAGAAGGTAATGTATTTGGTTTTTGCAGTATTCAAAGTTAAAATATTTTGTTGTAGCCAATCTACGACTTCATTGAGGCCAGCTTGTGCACAGGAATTTACCTCTTCCCAACATGAACCCGAGAAAAGTAATGCGGTATCATCGGCATATGCCACAATTTTGCATTGGGGCAACTCAAGACAACAGAGCTCATTTATGTAGATTGTGAATAGAGTAGGTCCAAGTATGCTGCCCTGAGGGACACCCCAATGGACTGATTGAGTGGAACTTGTGTGTTCACCTATTTTTACACATTGCAGCCTATTGGTTAAGTAGCTCCTAAAAAGCTCAAGCTGTATGCCTCTGATACCTATTTTTTCTAGTTTTGTTATAAGGAGGTCAACGGAGACCGTGTCAAATGCCTTGGCCAGATCAAGAAAGATACCCAGACACCTCCTTTTATCATCAAGGTTTTCAGCAACATAGCTTGTGAGCTCATGGACTGCATCAGATGTGGATCTGCTAGAACGAAAACCGAACTGATTGTTCGATAAAATTGAATATTTTTCTAAGAAGTGAGTCAGTCGTGAATTAATGATACGTTCTAGGATCTTAGAAAGAGATGGCAGTATCGAAATAGGCCTATAGCAATCGACACGGTCTCTATCGCCCCCCTTGTGAATAGGTATAACAACTGATTGTTTGAGAGCGTCCGGGAAAATTCCCTTCTCAAGGCACAAGTTAAAGATGAATGTAAGGACTGGAACAAATTTAGTCTTAAATTCTTTAAGTATCTTATTGGAAATGTTATCCCAGCCAGTTGATCAGTCGTTTTTTAGCTTCATGATGAGACTATCGATTTCGTCAGAATCCGTTCCTAGCAAAGAAAACGATTGCAGTCTTGCTTGAGATTGATTATTTAAGCATATATTTTTAGTTTTAATGGCCTCTGCCAGTTTTTTTCCCACATTCACAAAGTAGTTGTTAACATTTTCAATTGAAACTTTAGGTGAGTTATGAGTAGCAAGAAGTTCACGAGGTTGGTCTTTCTTTTTAGTAGTCGAGGTAATTTTTTTTTATAGCCTTCCAGAGTTGTTTGGAGTTATTACCTGCAAGATTTAGTTGGGATTTGTCAAAGTTTCTTTTTAGTTTTTTTTATTATATTAGTACAGAAATTTCTATACCGTGTATATGTTTGCTTGTATACTTCATTTTCAGGGTTTTTTGCCAATTTGCGATGGAGATTATCTCTGTTTCTTATACATGGAAGCAAACCAGGCGTCATCCATGATTTTATAGGGCGTTTATTACTTGGGATCCTACGTATTTTAGAGTTTTTATTTATAACCGTTTGAATAGTCTCTACAAAGATATTCGTAGCTATATTAGGATCAGGTTGTTCATAAATATTCCTAAAAGATAGTTTATTAATATCCTGTGTAATTCCCTCACGGTCAATAGTAGTATAATTTGTTGCAGCATGTAATTTATTATGTTTGAGCTTTAGACAGAATAGGATAGCCTTGTGATCAGTCAATGTAGAATGCATAACCAGTGTAATTGCTTCATTTTTTGTCTTAAGAATTAAGTGGTCTAGACATGTCCTACTCATGTCCCTAGTTATGAATGTATGACCAGGAAATAGCCCGTGATACGCCAATGATGTTAAGTATTGTTCGGCGTCAGAGTTTTGGTGGTCAGGGTTTAAATCTATATTGCAGTCCCCAGTTAATATTATATTTTGAAAATTAGAAAGATATTGTAATTGTTTATTTAGTGAATCTATAAAATTATTGGTATTTTCAAAGGATGGTGAACGATAGATGCCCAATATAGCTGTATCGTTTCCATGTTTTATAATCAGACAACTTCCATCGAGGAAGTTCGGTTCTTCAATCGTTAGACTTAAATTTTCTTTGTAATAGACTACTACGCCATCATTTTGATTGGAAAGTGTTTTATTTGAGATCTGATTATATCCGTCAATTGTGGGGAGAACAGGGTTACAAGAAAGCCAACATTCTGTGAGTATTAGAATATCACAGTCTACTTTCAATTCGTGAAGGAGGACCAAAAAACCTGGCATATTACAGCCAATACTTCGGATATTCTGTGTTATTATTTTTAGACAATTATTTGTTGAGGGTACATATTTGTGACAGTTTGAGGTTTCAGTAAGTATTGATTGACAGATTAACATACGATCCATGTCTTCTACAATATTATGCATATTTATGTTATAAGATTTTAATAAGTTGAGATATTTGTCCTAGAAGTGGCTTCATAATCTGTATTTTAACGGTTAAGGATGATTGCATGTTTGTGTACGATGATGTTGTGTATGAGAGTGTTGTTTTAGTTGATGTATTTGTTGTGTACTATGTGTTTGAGTTTAGTGTAGGTTTGAATACAATTAAAAAATATATACATAAAGGGACTATGCCATTTTACATGCCAAATTGTTCAGTAATATTGTTACAAAGATGTACCAGAAAATAACGATATAGTCATTTGCCTACTCTGAGTTTTTCAATGTCGTTTTCACATATTACCCGAACGTATGGCAATTTTTCGGCTTTACGTAGATAAATCAGCACAAACATCCGTTCTCATCAAACAAATATTTGCCCTCACCGGGACTCGAACCCGGGACCCTTGGGTTCGTAGGCAGGGTCACTGCCGACTCGGCCATTCGGGTCGTCACTCAAAGCGTCCGCCTATCCGTTAGGAAGGTTACAAGTGAAGTTATGCTTCTGCCACTCCATCTGGGTATACATACGTCTTTTTTTTAATTGAGCCCTGTCGAGTATTATAGCATTGTTGTCAAGCGGAATATCGTCGAACACTTGTCGTTTCAAAATAAAGTATTGTCGAAATTAAGTTTGGAAAATATTAAACTGCACATCAAAAATAGTGATTTGCACAGCAAATATCAGGGCAAAATGCTGCGGTAGCTTAGGTGAAGGGTAAAGTCCTTTGTCCTTCGTGTTAGGTTGAACATGTAAGAACCACAAAAAATACTTAAAACATAAACTTAAGTACACGTAAAATATTTAAAACATAAAAAGTGTTTTTGTTGATTTGTTTTTTGCTGTGTAAATCAGTATTTTTGATGTGCGTTTAAACACTAAACATTAAGTTTTGTCGAACTTAAATATTGTCAAAGAAAAGTCGTGTCGATGCTGAGTTTGTCGGAGCTCAGTTATGAACTCGTCTGTCTGTCTGTCTGTGTTTCTATCTGTGGCACTTTAGCCATCTATAACGCTCAAACGGGTAGACGGATTTTAATGCGGTTTTCTTATAGTAGTAGACTTTTATTAAAACTAGTTAAGTTGTTTAAAAGTTAGTAGCTTAAATAAAAAACAAGTCAGCGAAATTGTAGACGACATTAATTGCGTCGCGGGTGGTTTAAAATGTTATTTTCACTTCTCGTGCTGGAAAAGTCCTTCTTTAAGCTGAATGAAGGCTGCGTAAAATCGCATTTTATGCACTAGTGCATACAGTGTTGTCGTCATGTAGACTACAGATTAATAATCTAGACTAAGACAATTGAGCCATTCAGCCTGACAGACGAGGTGACTGCATTAAATAACCTTGTTATTTTAATATATTTACTTTAATTTATTTGCATTCTATGTTGCATAATAAAAAAAGAAACTAAAAACTAATAAAAACAAGTCTTATTAACAAAAACATCAAAAACTCACAGTATGACTCGGCAGTATCGTGTACGACCTAAGCTAGAAATGACAAGCAAAAAAATTATATAGTGGCGGGAAAGAGACTTGTTTTTGATTTTTATTTAGTTGCTTTCTTTGCAAAAATTTTTGTTTTACGAAAGTTAATTAATATGTTGCCAAATGAAGAGGAAATAAAGCTTATGCCTAACACACTAATGGAAACAAAAGCAAAAGGAGTTATTGAACAGACGTTGCCGCCTAAATACAAACAAAAAATTTCAAGCTCTGGAGAAGCGGCAAACAAGGCACCTTCTAAGAAGTTATTTTTTACATGATCACTGTTTAATTTTTTCGCAATCTTAGTAAAAATCAGGGTGTATAAGTCGGTCATGAACCCCATTTTATCCTCGACTTAACTATCCACCCTTGCCTGCGGCCCGGGTGGATATCAACGTCTCGGGCGAAATGTTTTATGCCCTTGTTATACAATCTACTATTTACAATTTTTTGTATGAATTCGGCCTAATTACATGTCTGAGTTATATATATTAAGCAGTAGTATCAGCAGGATTACAGGCCGGCTCTTAACAATAACAAAAACCTTATAGCCTTAACCCTAACGCACTCTTTAAACTATCTACAAAAAAAAACTTCTGTTAATGACAAATGACAAAAAAAAAGTATTTTTTGCAGTAACACGGTTAAAATCTTTAGCCTTATTTTCATTCCATAGTTGTAATTTTTGTATAATGCTAATAAATATATTTGTTCTAGTCTAGATAGATAGTCGTCTCAATCATCAACACCTACATTGGCCTGCAAAACTAAGTAACACTTTTTTTTATTGGAATAACTTTTTAAGTACACAAGATATACTTTCAAAATAAAAAGAACTCGGAAAATAGTTTAATTATGTATAATCATTTCAAGGAAAGTTGATAAAATTTGCTATAAAACGTTTTTTGTTTTAAATCTCTAACTTCTTTGGTTTAGAAAAATAATAATTTTTAAAGTGTAGTTACTTAGTTTTGCAGGCCAGTGTAGTTCCGATGCACAACTGCCAACCCATAGTTCACTGACACTCAAACTCATGATGGCGGTGTCCGTCTCATAAGGAGATGGCGTCGCACGATTTCAGTTGCACTTAACTTGATCAGCCGTTTGTGCATTCAGTCGTATCACCTATCTATGCACAAACAAATAAATATACAGTTTATAGTACTTCGCAGCGAAGGGGAGTTCGAATCATCGACTCTAATATGTGAAATTGATAACCGCCATTCCGCCGCCGCCGCCCGCATTGGGGGAGAAATCTAATAAGATTGAAAGATTTTGCACAAAGCATCTTAGAGGACTTTCTATCCGGTAATTAAATAGGGCCCCTGTTTTGATGTACGCACCATCTTATTACGATGTTATTTGGCTATATGGAGGGCCCATTTACGTAGGTCCAAAAATCTATCACTATATGTTAAACTATTAATAAATGTTATACACAAAGATGATCTTAAACTATCCTGACTGAAGTATATTCTAAGTAAAAAATAAGAATTGGACCACTGAAGATGGGCCACCCTGTATATATATATCGTAGAATTGGATTATTTTATGAAATAGCCAACCTTGGATTGACTATATCATGAAATAGCCAATTATTTCATGAAATGATCAGAAAGGGTGGAATTTCACGAAAACATGTTTTTTAAAAGCCTTTGTATTCAGTAGTACGCGGTGTTTTTTGTATTATACATTTCGACCTAACACGAAGACTCTTCGTGGGCTTCGCTGCGCTTCGCTCGCTCCCTTTAGTCTTCACTGCAGTGTTTTGCCCTAAAATATTTCTTCGTTCAATGAAAGTTCTCACTCAACCATGGTTGACTATATCATGATATAGTCGATTCTACGATATGATTACGACATATATATGTCACCGTAAGATATACAAAACCACCTTGATAAACTAACGCGTTAGTTGATAAACTATCGACAGATAGTAAACCAGACCGAAAGGGTTTAGAATTTACGTTTCTTTTGCTATTACATCTCAACCGAACACGAAGACTATTCGGGGGCTTCGCTGCGCTCGCCCCCTCTAGTCTTTACCTAAGCTACCTCAATGTTTTCCCTGGTATTTCGTTTTCAATTCAAGTTTAAACCAGTTTACTATTTAACGTAAGTTATTTAAGTTATTATATTAAGTTATTTATAGTAAGCAGTACGCTATAGTTTACTATCTGTCGATAGTTGAACAACTAACGGGAGAAAAAAAGTTAGTTTATCAACTAACGGTTTTGACAATCTTACGGTGACATAAGTTCGGATAACATATAACCGTATCGCGTTGCTAAATAAAATCCAGAATAAACTTTCTCGTAGGTATGTTTGTATTTCGGCACCTAATCTCAAAAGGCTAGTATTTAATCGCACATCAAAAATACTGATTTTCACAGCAAAAAAGGATCAGAAAAAACATAATACCTTGGACATAATACCTTGGCCACTATTTACACACATTGATCTAGCCCCTAACTAGGATTCCCTGTAACTTGGGTACTAGACAACGCTACACAGACTTATATAGATCAATATTATACTTAGATATATAAACAACCATGACTAGGTTACAAACATCCATTCTCATCAAACAAATATTTGCCCCCGCCGGGACTCGAACCCGGGACCCTTGGGTTCGTAGGCAGGGTCACTGCCGACTCGGCCATTCGGGTCGTCTTATACTTGACCAACTAACGAGAAAAAAAAGCCTTATGTTTAAACGTTTACCAAAAACGCACCTTTTTTACTACAAATAAATTCAAAATGACTGCCAGAATGGATAAATTTCCACCGAATTGTGTTTGGATAAATGATCACCAAACTTCTTTTTATGTTTTGTGTACTTGAGTTTATGTTTTAAGTATTTTTGTTGTTCTTACATGTTCAACCTAACAAGAAGGTTCAAGGGGGCTTCGCTTCGCTCACCCCCTTTACCCTTCACCTAAGCAACCGCAGTATTTTGCCCTGATATTTTGTGCATCTTTTGGAGTTCATTTATCCATTTTGGGTAGGAAAAAAATATAATCGATGATTGCCCGTCACCTATTCATCGTTTCGGTGGCGCAATTGGTTTGACGTCAGATCCGCTCGCTGTAAGGTAGAAGTGGTGCTTTGAAACCTAATTCGGACTTGTCTTTGTTGTAAGTGTCTTGCACGGAACCCTTCGTGCGCGAGTCCGGACCGCACTTGACGAATTTTTATAAACACAGATGATATTTCATTGCAATGCTCAGAATCTTAACCCACGACCCAGTGGCAATTCTTCTCAGTTCCCAATCTGTCACAACACAAGCAGTGACTCACCCCGTGAGATTACCGGTCAACTGAACCCATCCAACCCATCCAACCCATCCAACCCACCGTCTGCCGGTGACCGGTGCGTCATGCTCCGCTGCTTCAGGCAACCTGCTGGGAAGCCCTTCTCAGTGGGAACAAGTCGATATGTCGGCAAATTTAATTGTATGTACATTTATAGAGAAATGAGGAATAAGAAATAAGAGATTTATTTGCTATGTCAAGGGTACAGTCACTAATGTCACGAATTGTCCTTAACTCGTCATATTACAGCAACAATAAACGTAATTTTTGACTTGATGTACCTGTAACTAAAACCATGTTATTTGGGGATTCTTTTGGTATCTACAACCATACCTTTACAACAAGATAAGTAAACTATCGGTTAAAAAATTGGCTAATAACTGCAGAATATGAATCTGTTGAGAATCTTCTTTTGGCAATTACTTAGAGATCAAAGTGCGTCAAATTGTATCATTATTTATTTTTATTTTTTATTCTGATGTTTAACTTTATCTTATGCATGTTAGATTAGAATATTACTTAAATAGGCACGATGTAACCTTAAGCTGTGTCCCATGATACGGATTTTTCTAGTATGGGACACTACCCACAAACTGTATAAATGTATTGAGCCTACATGAATAAACTTACTTACTTACTTACAGTAATTATTTTTGGTACATTGATTGAGCTCCTTAAACAGCTAGTTAATAGCATGCAAATATGTGAAGAAAAACATTTCTCCAATAGCCATTTTCGTAGTCTAGATGTGAAGACATTTATTGTAAGCTATGGTCTGTCGCAGTCCAAATAATTGCGTCGTGGAAATCTCAATATTTATTGTGGTTTTGTGTCTTCTCTTAGTTTAATGTATAACTAAGTGGCAGTGTGTTGTACTTTGCCTATATTAGCCCTTTAGCTTCTTTTCTGGCGGGAAAAAAAAGACATAACAATTAATACGGGCCCAATGTTTCTGCAGATCTTAAGGCGCCTGTATCGGTAAAATTCGCAACTAGATTCGTGGTGGTTAGATTTTGGACACTAAATAAATAAACTTCACAACAGCTCGCTCTGCAACATGGACGTCAGTGGCTACCGCAAAACAATGCGAAAAACGAGGGTTTTATCTATTTTTCAAAACCTTATTTCTATAATTTCGAATCCTACGTTTTAATCTATTTTGAAGACCTGTTTTTTGACGCAAGAACCTCACAATATTCCTTTTTAGATCCCAAGAGCTAATTTTTCCCATTGACATTGGATGTTTTCAGACGCTAAGGAAGGGATATCTCTATAACACATTTTTGGGATTTAGAAAATGCCTCCTAAAGAAAAAATAATGACAATATTAAGGCAAATTTTATGTTCTTGCCTCTCAAAAGCCCACAATAGATTGCTCAGTACTCTAGGTGACATCTGTCAAAAAGTTTCAGTGCCGGCTAGTGCTAAGTTCTGTGCGACTCTCCAGGTTAAGAGGAATAACGCTTCAATGATGGGCATTTCGCAATTCCGATATTCCTAAAACAACATTCTCTGGCTAATAAACTCCAGCCAGATACCCGATAATATGACTGTATTATTTTAATGTGGGGCCAGCCAGATGAATTTCAATTTATTTACTTTTATACAATTATTAACAAAAACTTAATAAAAATAAAATCGGTCAAGTGCGGGTCGGACTTGCACACGAAGGGTTCCGTACCATCGTACGAGAAAAAAACACTTAATCCTAAATAATGAAACCAAAACAAAAAGAAAAAATATATTTGTTCTCTGGGAATTGAACCCGGAACTTCAAGATTGCGAAACCGATACGAAACCGACGGAGCCATCGCAAAGATATCTTAATATCTTTGCGATGGCTCCGTCGGTTTCGTATCCGTCGGTTTCGTATTTTTCGTATTCAATATCACCATAAATTTCGCTGCTTAAGAGCAGCGAAATTTATGGTGATATTGAATCATGATGTTAAGAGGTTACCCCGCTGTATAGCCAAGCAAACCCTCTGCATGAGTAAAGCCCCGGAGCGGTGATCATAACCTCGCCCGCTGATGCGGCGCCCCGACTCCTCCACGAAGAGTCTCCGCTGTGCCCCCCCGTACTTCGGTCTTCTCGACCGAGAGTGGCACGAAGATGTAGCTGACCATGACTTTGTAGTATTTCCCGGGAAATGTTTAAGCACTATCTTTTTTCTTGACATTGTATGGCATTTTTTGTTTCTGTGCAATAAAGTATTCCAGTATTCACATATATTGCTGTTTCTGGTTCTCACGATACAGAGTATCCTAGTGTGGGGCCAGAAGAAATATATTTACCTCTACATATATGTTTCTCTTAAGATCTGTCCCAAACTATTTCCTATCGCAAACTCGATTCACAGCAATCGAATCACTTTATATTTGTAATTACAGTCGGAGCTGCGTCACGGGACCATTTCCGGCGGAAGTCGCCGCCGGCCGCGGGGCGGGCCGCCCGCCCAAGATGGAGCCCGCCCTAGGAAGCAGTGATGATGGCGGCAAAAAGAAAACGACTCTCAAAATATGGTTACTTAAAAAATATCTTCGAACCAGGATTGCGATCTGTCGCCCACAAAGACAGCACCTTAACGCTAACATAGCGCTCTTGAAAATTTGCACAAAAAGCTTTATACAACATTATTAACAGTTTCCAGTGTCACTATGTTTTGTTTAATGTAAAATATGCTCCAATGGTGACTTAATTACGAATTTCGTACCCACACATGCACATCTCCAGTGAGACGATTCACCGACATATAGTCACTTACATCGAAGCTACAAATATTGTGTAAGCAAAGAAAAGGTTTTCAAAGTGCTTATTCCTAACAAATACCTTTCTTCACATTATCACTACCATGAAGTAAATGTGAACGATTGCCGTATTCATTAATCTCGAGTCTAGGCCAAACCACCGATAGTTCTCAAAATCAGATTATAATTAATGTCACCAAACCAAGCCATAAGTTCACGGTTTGGCCTCGATTTGACTTAATGAGTAAGGCTGAAACAAAATTTTGATAATGGCAATATTCCAATAGATATTTAAGATAATTGATTATTGTTTTAAATGTGACAGTTTTAGCACCCAACAACTATGTACCTAATTTCAGTATATTTCACCGAATTTAATATCTTTGCTTATTCGTTTCGTTCTATTCGTACTATTTCGTTTTCGTACCATAATTAAATGGTATATGATTGACGTATATGTTACATTTTTGTATGAGTAAGTCGTCAGTTTTGATATAAGACGCAATAAAATACGCGAGAAACAGGAGTCGCGCGAAGCATACTACAGGTGCTGATAGGAGGAAATATTAGAGGATTATAACACCATGAATCATGGAATTTTATTTCACCGGAGGTTTTGATTCAATATAATAATAACTTACGACTTATGCTGCGACATGGAGTACCTATTTATTGTAACACATAGTTGACAGTATAATATGAACAATAAAGGGTTATCCTTAATCTACCTTAACTCAGTGTTGTACCTGATATCGGATCTGAAAACTTGCCATTCACGAAGTGACACCATCCTCGATAGAGCACTGATCACATAAATAATTCATCTAGACACAAACTTTAAAAGAAACTACTTCATCTCCACTTTCTTCCTTTTTATAGCCCTTAAATGTATGTTTTTTCCTATTTTGATGTGAAATTATGATGTGAAAACATGATGGAAAATAAAAACTTAAAAAAATATTATTATTTTTGCCAAATAAAAAGGCAAGTTCAAAACACTGAAGATTTTTGCACCCCCTATAAGCAATGAAAAAAATATTTGATTAAAATATAAAATATATTTCTTTTAAAAGATGGTATCATTTATTATGAAATTATACTTCAAAAGTGGCGATATTTAACTAATTTGGTTTAATTTTTAATTAAAAAATTTCATAAATTATATCTCTTTTAAATAAGTTCATGTAATCATGTTCATTTTAGTTTTGTAGTAATTATCTTTTTTATTTATTTATTACTTATTATATTGGCACTAAATGATAACTATAGCTACTTAATAAAAATCCGCAAAGTGCGTCGTCAATAAGCTAAGAGTTCATCATCATCATCATGTTCATCACTATATGATATCTGTGTCGAGGCAACCAAAAAAAAAACAGCTACCCGCACTCGCACACCGAGGACTGATTGATTTATTTGTGAAGGGCCTACAAAATACATAGTTAAATCGACGTACAGGCATTGTGCCTAGCGATACACAATTCTGAATGACTCAAGGAAATAAATAAAATATAATAAATAAATAACTTATGCTAATAATTAAATAATTCTGAAATTATAAAACTCCTGTGAGAAAGGTTATTTCTATATTTACAGTCGTTCAATGACAGATTATTAAAAAAATGGTAAAAAAGTAAAAACAATAAAACTTTTTCAATATTTGATGAAAGTGATTTGATGAATGTAAATTACCGGTTTTGCAAGGCCTAATGTCATCGCGACTGTATATTTCAACACGGCGATGTCGCTAGATTCTATTTAGTATTTTGAACTTCCAAGCTTGTCTGTCTGAGTCTGACTGATGTTATGCTGACGTTTTTGTTTACAATCATCTTGGGAAAAATAAAGCCAACTATTCATTATTTAATTATTTCATACAAGTTCTAAACAATTAAATTGTATGCAGTAATTTATGAATTAATATTTAAATGCTATCAGCTGGTGAGGTTTCTTTCTACATTGCTGAGGCAGTCGTTTGGTCATCTCCTTTAAATTTGTCCAACTTTTTCCTATACTTACTATAGGACCTTGCTTCGTGCCAAATTTCATGATTCTTGGTCAACGAAAAGTACCCTATAGGTTTTGATTCCTTTGCGAGTATCTGGAATTGTAAGCTTGAAATTTTCACAGCACCAAGGGACCACAGACTTGAGTAATGGATTTTAATTTCAACCTGCATACCTTCAAGTATAGTTAAAAGGGTCGTGACAGACAGACAGGCAGACGGGCGGACAACGACGTGATCCAATAAGGGTGCCTTTTCCCTTTTAAGGTACGGAGCCCTAAAATAAAAAAATAAAACATACAACCAAACTGAGCACCCCCGTTTTTTTGTACTCGGTAAAAAAAACTTCAATTCGACCAAATAAATCACTAAAAAGTAGGTCATTATAACATAGAAATGTTAACTTTAAATAACCTCTTGAATATCACCGGCGTCACTCTTCCGTTAAAGGTTTTAAATTTTAATACCATGGCATAAGGTTCAGAATCGCGACCCGTCCCAACTGCCCTGGGTCTTTGAGAGGTTAAACCCTATCAAATTCAATTCACATACATTTCTGTCTTTAAACAAGTGTTGGACAAGAGTTTATTTTCATTTGATTAGCAACAATTTAACCCCTTAAACACCAAGAATTGAGCTGGTATTTCCAGTGGGAATCTGTTAACTTCATTCATCATCAGTTCCACTTCACCAAGTCATGCTTCCCAAGAACTGCAGCTTCCAAATGCACGAGATACTATAAAAAGTACCCAAATCGCTTTAGATGTACATTTATGAATTGAAGAGTTTCCAGATTTCTCCATGATCCCACCATGGTCCCGACCTGGCGTTGATAAATTGTTGTGAAGCTCACCTGGTACGTCACTATCAATCCATAGATCCTATTACTATACCTCCCATACATCATCAGTAACAAATACGGAGTCAAAGGCCAGTACACGCGAGCAATGTGAAGTGGGTCCCGGGAAATAAGTTTTTTTTTGCCCAATTTTGTTTCTACTCACCATACGCATTATAACGAGAATACACTACTTAGTTACCGAAGTAAGGTAACCATATCGCAACCTGTGGGATACCTAGTATTGAGCAGTTCCGGTGGCCATCTGTAGTCTTCATCATGCATTCCACTTAACAAAATTATGCTTCCTGAGTTACTATGAAAAATTCTAAAATCGCTGTAGGTCTGTTTGAAGAGTTCCCTTGATTTTTCCAGGATATCAGCATCAGATCTGACCTGATGTCAAAGGGACCTATTGGTTTGTAACCCAAAACCGTCTTGAATAAAAAAACCCAAATCGGTCTTCCGTCTTGGAGAAATCACTGATCATTCATAAAAACATATCCAAACGAATTTTGAAGTCAGTTAAAAATTAACATAGATGACGCCAAACTAAAGAGTCGATAAATAATAAATGTAGCCCATTAATGTCCCCGTCGAGGGGCACAGGCCTTTACTCGTATACCAGTTAGATTAAGCCATACTCCACCACGCTGGCTCAGAGCATGTTGTTGGAGGGTATTATAACCACTACCACGCAGCGATAGTAGCCGGGACCTACAGCTTAACGTGGCATACGAAACACTGAACGTCCTATACTGAACTTGAGATAAATTAATTATCTCATTGGTACACTGTCAGGTTTCGAACCTGCATCTCCTGTGTGAGAAGCAAGAATGAAACCCATTAGACCACGGAGCTCATAAACGGAGAAATTAAATAGTTTTCAAATCAATATAAATTTAAGGCGTTTCATTATAGGCGAAATAGTATTCGGTGAAATGTTAATTCACCCCTTTGAAACTACAAATCTAAAGACCTTCCTATCAATCCAGTCTGACGAAACAAAGGCGTTTCTTGCACAAACCCACATACTTACTTACCCTCACTTAACCAATTTCTACAGACAGCTAGGGTCCAGTAATCTATCTTAACATGACACTCGCTATCTTTGTCTTTCTTCTTCATAAAACGACCATATATAGAGCGCCGTCTCTTTCGATTAGGCATATCGTGGAAATCTCTAACCAATTCGGACGGAGATCTATGTAAAACAAATGAGGTCTTGTCATCTGACGGACAGTGCAGTGGACTTGTCTTGTCCGTACAGGAAATGGCGTGGAGTGAATGTGTGAGGAATATTAACAATTTTCAAAGATAAATGTTGTGAATTTTAAAAGATAAGTAGTGAAATATTGTGATTTTTTCAAAAATAAGTTTTGTGAACATTTAGAGATGAACAAATTAGTTAGGTGCCCATATGTTGAACCTCAGTATTTGAATTTGTGAATATTTTTTACCGACCTCAGATTTATTTCTGTAGGAAAACTCTACATAAAGATACCTTTGGTTTTATCTACTATACACCAAATTACGGACTGTATTCGCTAGCTCTAATCCACATACAAAGTTATCATACATACATTATCTGTTAAATTGTCGCATATTTTATCGAACTGCTGTCACTCAGATAACTTGTCCCTTCGCCGTTAAGTGGGCTGTAATGCACAACTGTCAACTGTCTCCAAAAAAAAATGGGCAAATGCCATATCCGGTTGTCAGATTCACATTACAAATTCCCACTTTTGAAAATATATGATAGCAGGGGTATCCACAATCTCGTCACAATACGAAAGACCTACGTAAAATAAATACAAATGATTCCTATGATAATCGGCAACGTATATGAATATTTATAGTACAAGTTATTATCGACACTGGTGTCATTGTTACCAACTTAAAGGCGAAGGGACAAGTTATCTGAAATGCACTTTTACAAAAATGTTGTTCGACTAGGTGGCTTTCGAAGAAAAAGGACATACAATAAAAAAAACATTTTAAAATATTGTCAATCTTTCTCAAACACACTCACAGTCACTTTAATAATATCCCGTGTTGTTGAAGCATACTCGATGGCGTTCCCTGTCCATGTCCTAGCATAGTAATTATTATACCAATATATACCATTGTCGGATAAAATGGCTCGTATGCGATACCACGTGACCAGCTGTCCATTTTGTATTTACCTTATTTATTTATAGACGGAATATTGTCATTGTCACCTATGTAGATGGTTAACTAACCTATGGTTATGTGACTAATTGTTAATTAACTTAACTGTTTAGTCCTATCCAACCTTTTTAGGCTTGTAACTTATGAGTCGTTGAACGCGGCGAAAAAGCAGTAAAAGGACGTACCTTTAAACTTTTAGACTTAAAAAAAACTGCGAGAGACATTAACCAGTTGCTGCCAACGACTCATAAGATAGCCTTTAATACTATTAAATATTGTTTACTAGACTGTGTTAAACATTATGAATATTTTCATGTTTTGATGCTGAATAATTTACGCTAGCATTATATGTAATGGTATATTTATCGCTTATTTATCCGTGGTTTAAAAATACGCATTTCCAAGTCGTAAATAAAATTACTGTAATGTGACTATCCATTTTTCATTGTAATGTAAAAGAACATTCCCTTTTATCATCGGATTCGGCGGACAGTCGACAAACAGACAACTTTTGCATGCCTGAACTCTGTTTGCTTGCCTTACGTGCGAGTTTGCAGCCTGTCAATAAAGGTGGAACTGGTCTAGAGTGTACAAAAAAAAACCAGCGATATATTCCGAATTACGCAATGAATCGGTTGCTGACTGCGCTCTATAAATCTGCGAGACCCGATACGCCGTCTAAATAGCGACCCCAAGCCCCAAACTTCTCCCCTCGATATTAAAAATAAAAACCAAATCAAAATGGCCGCCCTTCCCGCGTCTTGTCTTTATCTGTTCCTTATGTAAATAGCGCGATATTTTATTGTAGATTTAATGAGTGGACGAACTTTGCCGACGACCTAGGCGCCGTCTGTATGGCTTGGGGGTATTTGAGACTGTTTTGTTTAGCAACGGAGCTTGGCAGGGAAGATATTTGTAAAGATCGCTTTTGGATAACAATCGAAGCAAGGAAGTTGAGAGAAAGAAAACCGAAACGTAGCGCTTTTTTCTTTTAATTTTCTTCTGCAAACTTCAGGAAAAGACGAATGGTCTCTGCTGATAAATATTTTTGAAGTTATATTACTTCTTTAGCGACGTTGTGAATTTGTGATGGGGGTTTAATTTGATAGAATATTTATGATGTATATGAAACGGACGAACAATTGAAGGGTTTTTAAAAGCGCATTGATTTTATAGCGCTTTTTAACAGCGCAGATTATATTCAAAATAAAATTTTCATCGTTTTCGAGATGTATGCAAGAAACCAAAAATTTGGACCTTCTTGGTCCCCATCCCCTAGGGATTATCTCAGAGGGATCAGGACTTTTAGAACGTTGGTCTCCTAACTAAGTCCGAAAAAAAATCCGAAGTCAAACTTTCTGCTTTTGACTTTTCCGTCTAGACCCCCTTTTGAGCACTCATTTCCTAAACTAAAAGTCTTCCGACCATAAAGCCATGAGGAACTTTCTGACAGTTGATAAAGAAATACTAAGCTTCCAAATAGCTCGCAAGAGGGCGTGTCATAATATAGGCGTTGGTGTTGCTGTGTCATGTGATTTAGTGTTTCTTCATTTTATGGGAAAGCCTTTTAAGATCTACCTACTCATGTGTAGTCAATTTAGCTAATGGAACATAATGATAGTAATATGTAGTCGGAAAAGTATTCGAAAAGTCGGAACGTCGGATACAATTTTATTATTTAACCTCAGTGTAGTGTATTTAAAGTTGATTGTGACAACAATAACTTATTGCCTGTCAATGCACGTGCATATCTGAAGTACGAAGTGATGAAAATGTATTCGGCTTAGCGCGAGCTTGGAACTTTACACAATTCAGACCATACCGAAGGGAATTCAACAACGCCATCTGGCGAAGATAACTGAGCTGTCAGAAAACTCCTATTTATTTTTACAGTTCATAAGTGTGGGGTTTCTGTAATAACTTTCTAACACGTGTACGGTGCTGCATTTTTACATATTTTTTACTAGATACCTACTGTACTATTAAAAAAGTGGTTGTCTGTAAAGACTGTTTACGGACGTTAATTTTACGTGATAACGTCATAAGAAACGCTTAGGCCGATCGTGCCTCTCTTTAGCTTGTTTCGCGCTCTCGCTTGCACGCCCGGTTCAGGCGGAACGTGACAATGGAACGTGACACTTTTTCGTGCGCGCCGGCGTTCATCGATTTATAAGAAGTTGCAATAATTGCTAAGTAGGTGGGGAGTACCCCAGAAGAATATAGGTCACTTTTGTCCGTAATCACGTGAGTTAGCTCACGTTTGACTGGTTTTCTAACTTTAAGCTATTCCAGAGAATCATTGAGTTATTCTAACAAGCAACAATCAAAAGTTACCAAAAGTACTAGTATAATTTAATTTAACCCTTCACAATATGTATAGTGTCAAATGAATAGGATAATAAATATATATATGTGTGTGTTATTTGCTGTTTATTTTTTATTAATTTTTTATTTATCGTGGAACTGTTTTATATATTTATAGGTTCCTGAAATAAACATATATTGAAATTGAAATGTCAAGTCTATGTATCAAGTAGCTGCCTAATTTTCACAACATTTCATTTTCAGGTTACCCGACGCTCACCCTAGCTGATAACCATTAAATACTTCTTCAAATACAACTTATACATTAGAAGGAAGTGTTATCTCATCTCCAACTAAGGTACCCAAGATTTATGTTCATGATCCCAAGTTTGAAATGAAGAGTAGCGAAGGAAGCTCTTAATATATTCGCGAGGCAAGTGTGCACCGGAAACGGATCCGTGCCATTGTCACGGCGGCGGAAGTAGCGAAGACTTCCGGTTAGCTATAAATTTGGCGGGAGCTTTTGGCAAGCACGCGCGCTGAGATGTGGGGCTAACAAGATCCCCAGTTTAGTGATTATGATTAATACGGTATTTCACTGCCGGTCAGAAAAGATACTTTTTAGGAACTGTCAAAACGGTAATTTTGTTCACCAGTTTTATGATATACTAGCATGTGACATCATAGTCAAATGCTGTATTTTTTTCACAAAATTCAGTTTATAAAATACAACTGGCGGAAATATACAATTCTGATATTGTCAAACGTTTTTGTTGAAATAGGTTCAGCTTGAGACACGTTTCTAGATTTACTCAGATTAAATTCAGATTCGTTTATTTGCATAATTGGACTACCTTGTCAAATACCGTATTATACGTAATCAGATCACGATTATGATAATATTGTGACGTCTTGCCTAAAAAATAATTCAGTCAATCAGGCCACTTTACCCATTGCTGGGTAGAGGCCTCTTCTTTACAACGCCATCTTCTCCAGTCTTGAGCCTCCCGCATCCACTGAATACCAGCTGTGGCAATGATGTCGTTCGCGTTCGTCCATCCAAAAAAGAAAAATAATTCAGTTAATTGTTATTATCGTCATGGCAGAAAGCTTGGATTGAAGTCTCCACAGCTCCTGAATTAGGTACAAAGCCCAGCAGCTTTTGGCTAGTATACGCACTTATACTTATTTGGTAAATAAAAGCTTTTATATTCCAAGCCTTTAAGTTTAAGAATAATAAGTTTATATTCAAAATCAAATGCACCTATTTGCTTGTACATATGTACTCGTATACAGGGTAGGCCATTTGAAAGGGTCAGCATGGCGAAGTCAGAAACTATAAGAGACAGAAGTTTTGCTGTATAATAATACATAGTCAGGTCATAAGTTCTGTCACATGTGCAATATGAAATAATTTAGACATGTTTATTATTTATGTAAACATTTATATAGCAAAATGAACTTAATAAAACATAGATTCTTATGGTAATAAAGTTTATTCAAAATGACCACCGCGATATTGAATACAGGCCTTTATTCTGCGCGGCCAGTCGTCTATCGCAGCACGAACGAGGTCCATGTCAATATCGGCGGCTGCCTTAATCAAGGATGCCTTGAGTGACTCCAAATCAGGATGAGGCTTTGAGCAGGCCTTTTCCTCCAAGTGTTGCCATATCTTGTAATCTAACGGACTCAAATCTGGACTGGAGGAGGGCCAGTCTTCGTGCCGGATGAAGTCGATTTCACGCGCCGCCAGCCAGTCTTGTGTGCTTTTCGCTCTATGAGCTGGCGCAGAATCTTGTTGAAATACCCAGTGCCTGTTATTAAACATGGTATGAGAAACAGGTTCCACAGGGTTCTTGAGGACTGTATTTTGATACACAACTGCATTCGTTTTTACGCCTTTCTCACAAAAATGTGCCTCAGTTAAGCCCCAATAAGAGACTCCCAACCAAACCATGAGCGAGGATGGAAAATGACCTCGTTGGACACGCGGAATACGGTTGCTCGCTTCTTCACTGCTGTGTGCGTACACCTTATCATTTTGTTTGTTGTAGCTCTCTTCCACGGTGAAAATTTTTTCATCCGAAAAAAGAATTTCCCGATGCTTTTTTCCCGCGTACCGCTTCAACAAAGCGCGGCATCTCTTCAGTCTCAGGTTCATTAAACGAGCTTCCAAACGATGTCCTGTTTTTCTTCGATATGCCCTAAGCCCTAAGTCTTCATTTAACACCCTTTTCACCGTGGTCCTGCTTTAACCCCATCTGAAGGGCCAACAGTTTCTGCTTACGTATGGGATTTCTTTGAATTCGCGCCTTCACAGCTTTTATCACTGCTGGAGTCCTAACAGAGCGAGGGTGACCACTTCTTGACCTGTCATCTACACTAGAGTCTTCATTGTATCGTTTTATGGTACGATAAACGAATCTTTTGGTTATATTCAAATTTTTCAGCAAGTCGAAAATCTGAATTGGCGCGTAACCGCAACGATGCAACGCAATAACTGCGACACGGTCTTCTTTATCCACTCCATATTTAAAAATGAGGAAAATTCTAAAAAGTACACATTTTTATTTTCATGAAAAATTCGAAATTCGAATTCAATAAACTTTTTTGTGGCCAGCGTTCTAAATTCAAAAGTTTTTATTGTGTGACAGAACTTATGACCTGACTATGTATAATATAAAAATCATCATTAGATAAAAAAAACCTTTGGCAACAAATATATTGTCTACCAATATAAGTTTTATTTGACTCCAAAATATGTTAAATTTGCACCAAATTTAGTGTCGCCATGTTCTTTTACAGAATAGTGTTAGTTGGTCTATGTAACTTTTTATCCGAATACTAAAGTTCACAACTTTATAATAGCAATATAATAGCAGAACGGAGCTTCGCGGGTGTTCAATTTTGGTGAACATTTAGTTAATTTGGGATATTTTTGTCTTTTCCTATTCGGGAATCAAAACCTGATTTTGAAATCAACGTCAACCTGTATTATTAGGTACCTACATCATTCGATAGTGTTGCTGATAAGGAACAATATCTGTCATATGACAACACAGTGGAAAGTGTTATTTTTTATAATATAATTTAATGTCCATACAAACACCATGCCCAATATCAATTTATTTTCACGTAAACCTGGATTGAAACCAGTTTTGAATGAGCATTTTTTAGAAAATTAACACTTTCCTCTCTTTTGCTATTACTTCCCTGGGTTCAAACCTTATAAACAACACTATCGGGTAATGCAACAGTACATGTGATCTTTTTTTTACGGGTTTGATTCCCGGTTTAGAAAACAGTTTTTTTTAATTCGAATGACGCAGTTTATATTCCATCAAAATCAAACAATGGCATGGCTCCTTACAGCAAAAACTTCTGTCACTTCTATTTTCTGGTTTCGCCATACCTACTCATTCAAATGGTCCACCTGTCTGTTTACGCATACGTAAAACACTCCCTAAACCGCGGATTCCCTTATGTTTTAGTACAAGTTAAAAGCAAAAATGTTATCTTGATCGAAGCTACTTTCCAGAATTAACCGATAAATATATATTAATCAAGTCCTCCTTGCGAGTACCCAACTTAGCAACAACGTAGTTTGTCAGCAAACTATTTCAAACTGCTGTCTTATTGCCACTTCCGTGATTTGTCGAGCTCCTTCAAGTAACCACTTAAATCATTCTGCCAAATAATACAACGATTGTCCAATCGTCAAAGACCAACTGGCCGGTGGAAATTGTCCAACTATTTGTAGATATTCAATAAATCATGGGGGCGAACTATTGGCAAGTTTGGAGCCGGACTTATGGACCAAGAAAATAGCAAACTCGCTTACTGGCCGGACTCGTTGGTTAAGGATGGGGTGAGTTAGGTTGAGTGAATGCCGATAAAAAATTAAAACTTAAAAAAATTAACTCTCACATTATTCTCATGTCAGCCCATTCAATTGTGACGATCATTCAGCCAATTATGAGAAGCATGTAGAAAAAACTGGCCAGATGCGAGTCGGACTCGCGCAACGAGGGTTCCGCACAAAACGCATTTTCTTGTGAAGGAGCTGCAAATCTATAGTTTTCGGTTTTCCTAACCTGTTTGTGCTTCGTGCCAAATTTTATATTGGCTTGTTTTTAAACGATTACTAAAAAAAAACGAATATTTACTCCCATTAAATTCAAAATTACTGCCAGAATTAGTAAATGATCACCATATTGTGTTTGGATAAATGATCACCAAACCTCTTTTTATGTTTTGTGTAATTAAGTTTATGTTTTAAGTCTTTTTTGTTGTTCTTACATGTTCAAGCTAACACGAAGGGTAAAGGCGGCTTCGCTTCGCTCACCCCCTTTACCCTTCACCTAAGCTACCGCTGTATTTTGCCCTGATATTTTCTGCAACTTTTGGTGATCCTTTTTTCTTACCCATTTTGGGTAAGAAAAAAATATTTTGATGTTCATTATATTTGTTGCCTTTTATACTTCTTGGTCAACGGGAAGTACCCTAGATTTTGATAGACTCACGAATAACAAGCAAAATCGTGGCCCAAACGGCCGTATCTTTTAATTGCGTTGACCTAGAAGTTTTGTTTTTTTACAACTTCAAGGGACTCCAGATTTGAGTAATTAATTATAATTTTAACTTGATACCTTCATGCTTTTCTGAGAAAAGGTTCTTGACAGACAGTCAGACGGACGGACAACAAAGTGATCCTTCAACCTACTGAACCCTTAAACCACCAGCACAAATTGCCAACTTTACGTGTGAAATGGATTGTATGTATTAATCAAAGAAAAAAATAGGTAGAGTGCCGTGTGTTTTCTTAAAAATTACATAAGATATTGCTTACTTGGGCTAAGTTTGTCCCAAATTTATCAACATTCTACTAGGCAACCACACTATCTGAAATAATAAGCAATTATTGCTCGGCCAAGAGCGCTTTGTCTATATTATTATAGTCTTGAGGAATCATCGTAGGAATAAGGAAACACCGATATCGACGCCAAGTTTTCCCAGCCCTTTCCCATCCCTATTGGCGTTGTTTGCGGGCAAGTTGAGCGTTTAAGCTGAGATAGAGGCTTACTTATTACCTGAGACGGCGTAACTTGATCTAACAATCTTCGCACAACGAGTATAAAGGCGATACTGAATTTGCAAATAGTAAATAGTCGTTTTAAAAGGCTTACGTTTAACGATCACCAAAAACGCACCTATTTTACTACCAATAAATTCGAAACAGCCACCAAATTGTGTTTGGATAAATTATACCAAACTTATTTTTATGTTTTGTGTACTTAAGTTATGTTGTTCTTACATGTTCAACCTAACACGCTTCGCTCACCCCCCTTACTCTTCACCTAAGCTACCGCAGTTTTTTGCCCTGATATCTTCCGCAACTTTTGGTGATCATTTATCCATTTTGGGAAGCATATACCCATTTTCGGTAAGAAAAAAATTTTTTGGTGATCATTTAAATTGTTCTCGTTTTAAAATAGTATCTATAAGACAGAAGTTGGGCCAGCCCCCTGTGATAAAGAAGTTTTTTTTTTTTGTATCTACTGCTCATACGTAGAATGTGTCTCCAATCAAGACAAATGTGTCTTTGCCAAACCAAGCGGAAAACCTACCTACCTAAGTATACTTACACGTTATTCAAAATAAAGTCTGGAAACTGCTTGCTATTTTGAGAAGCATATAATGTACTTATAAATTTCCCGTATGATTATATTAGGAGTACTCTTCGTAGAGAAATGATATGGTATAGGAATAACGGTGACCCTGCCGATAATATTCATGCATTTTCGTTCTTCGTCGTGCGTTTATTCCCAAACGAGGGCATAAGTTTTCAAATTAGTCAACAAATAGAATCTTCTTTAACATCTTTGTACGTCCCTTTCCTAAAAGCCCGTTCGTACTTGGTGAGCCAGTGCTTATGAAGGTGTACAATACAGCCTGAGCAGTACATCGAAGTATTAATAACATAAGACAGAGGCTGACTTCAAACTTTGAAATTATCAAACTAAGTGCTATGGTTTTCGGTGAGTTTGAAATAACATTAGTAAACTGTAGTGTAAAATATGCCACAAGAATTTAAGAGGTTATTGTATAATTCTAGTCTAATAGACACTATATCTTAACTGCTCAAATAACGAATGAAACTGACAGCTTCAAACGTATTTTACTTATTCTTCTTGAATGAATGTTGCCATCAACTATGGATGTGAAAGTGAAGTTCTCATTAAATATAATGGAAACTGCACATATAAACAAGACATAGAACATGGACAGAATGTTGCTTTACAATAAATAAAAGGAGATTGACGAAAGAGATATTTCCAGCAGGTGTGAAAGGAGCCTTCGGGCGAGGACGCTATAGAAAGTGAAGGGCTATTACTCAGAGTCAAATTATCTAGAGGACGTAAAACATTGGAGAGAAACTGCTTGTTCTTCCATTGGCTATCTTAAAAACAAACTTAAGTGAAATCAATTTACTATTTAGTTACAAGTACTTCCTTTGAGAAAGAGCTACCTCAGAGTTTATTGCGAGACAAAACAATATGAAATAGTAGGTACGACTATTCGCCTACTGGTAACCCCAAATTTTCCAATGCCTTGGTGACAGACAACCAGACTTCAGCCTGTATGGTGCTAATCCCTGTCACCATTGGAATGTTGAACAATCATTTCATATCATTTCATTTATTTATTCATGAACAATACAATTATTGTGTTTGAAATAATATTTGGTACCTAATTAAAGGAGAATAAACTAAAATAAAATCTAATACAGTAAAAACTTCTTCTCTGAGAAGTATCTGCTTTTGGAACGTACGCCGAGTATTCAATTAATGATGTGCTCCAAGAAATATGTAATTATCCAACAGAATAAAGAGTATTTTGATTGATTGGTCCCACAAAGACCAAATTGCTGATTCATTAGTGAAGGGGTACATTAGAAGTATGTATTCGTAACCGGCAAGCTGGTATGAAGACTTATGAATGTCAAGAAAGCGAGAGATGTATGCCAGGATCGTAGCAAGTGGAGGTCTTTAGTCACTACCTACCCCTCTTCAGGGAATAGGGCGTGAGCATATGTATGTACTTTGACTACCTTCTGGTTTGTGCAATTTATTTTCGCATATGGTCTGTCAATGAATGGTCTAAAAATCGTTTCCATCTACCAAATATTTTTTCTGCTGCTCTAAGGGTTAAGCCTCATATTTTCGATAGGTTAATATTTTTCTCAATGTAAAGAAGGTAGGTACTAGTAGCTATAGCTTTCGTAACATTTTTCAGATATTTTGATATAATAAAATGAACTAAATCATTCTTAACCCTCATGGGATTTTACTTTTTTTAACCAAAAAGTGGCAACATAGGGCCTGTCATTTTCCTTCGTTTTGTGAGCAATTAGGGCATAGATACTATAGATGATCTATTAAAAGTGAAACATACTGATTTATATTTGACATCTTTCATAACACATAAACATGGTGATGGTTATTCGATACATATATTGTGAGGTAGGGTATATTTTCAGCAAATTTAATCCTAAACCCTATATAAAATTTAATGTGTATCGAGTAATTTAAGTTTTCAAGATAATTATTTTTTTCCAAAATTTCTCATAAAGTTAGTTATTGCGAAAAACAAAAAAAATACATTGGGTACACTTTTGACTGTCGTTTGTTAGCTAACTAAACAATCTGTGCAATAGCATGAAGTTAAAAAACTTAAACAAATTTTTCATTTATACCAGCAATTTTGTCAAACATATTCTATGGAACTGAACGAACACGTTGATTAAAGACATCCTTGTGTTATCAGCTATTTTCAATGGTAAATTGTTTTAGACAAAACACGCTTTTGTTTTCAGCTATTTATTATGGTAAACTGTTTTAGACAAAACACCCTTGTGTTATGAGCTATTTACTATGGTAAACTGTTTTAGACAAAACACCCTTGTGTTATGAGCTATTTACTATGGTAAACTGTTTTAGACAAAACACCCTTGTGTTATGAGCTATTTACTATGGTAAACTGTTTTAGACAAAACACCCTTGTGTTATGAGCTATTTACTATGGTAAACTGTTTTAGACAAAACATCCTTGTGTTATGAGCTATTTACTATGGTAAACTGTTTTAGACAAAACACCCTTGTGTTATGAGCTATTTACTATGGTAAACTGTTTTAGACAAAACATCCTTGTGTTATGAGCTATTTATTATGGTAAATTGTTTAAAGCAAAACATCCTTGTGTTATGAGCTATTTACTATGGTAAACTGTTTTAGACAAAACACCCTTGTGTTATGAGCTATTTACTATGGTAAACTGTTTTAGACAAAACATCCTTGTGTTATGAGCTATTTATTATGGTAAATTGTTTAAAGCAAAACATCCTTGTGTTATCAGCTATGTACTATGGTAATTTGATTTAAACAAATCATCCTTGAGTTATGAGCTATTTACTATGGTAAACTGTTTTAGACAAAACACCCTTGTGTTATGAGCTATTTACTATGGTAAACTGTTTTAGACAAAACATCCTTGTGTTATGAGCTATTTATTATGGTAAATTGTTTAAAGCAAAACATCCTTGTGTTATCAGCTATGTACTATGGTAATTTGATTTAAACAAATCATCCTTGAGTTATGAGCTATTTACTATGGTAAATGGATGTAAACAAAACATCCTTGAGTTATGAGCTATTTACTATGGTAAATGGATGTAAACAAAACATCCTTGTGTTATGAGCTATTTATTATGGTAAATTGTTTAAAGCAAAACATCCTTGTGTTATCAGCTATGTACTATGGTAATTTGATTTAAACAAATCATCCTTGAGTTATGAGCTATTTACTATGGTAAACTGTTTTAGACAAAACACCCTTGTGTTATAAGCTATTTACTATGGTAAACTGTTTTAGACAAAACATCCTTGTGTTATGAGCTATTTATTATGGTAAATTGTTTAAAGCAAAACATCCTTGTGTTATCAGCTATGTACTATGGTAATTTGATTTAAACAAATCATCCTTGAGTTATGAGCTATTTACTATGGTAAATGGATGTAAACAAAACATCCTTGAGTTATGAGCTATTTACTATGGTAAATTGTTTTAGACACAACATCCTTGTGTTATCAGCTATTTACTATGGTAAATTGATTCAAACAAAACATCCTTGAGTTATGAGATATTTACTATAGTAAATTGTTTTAGACACAACACCCTTGTGTTATCAGCTATTTACTATGGTAAATTGTTTTAGAGACAACATCATTGTATTATAAGCTATTTATTATGGTAAATTGAATTAAACAAAACATCCTTGAGTTAGGAGCTATTTACTATGGTAAATTGATTTAAACAAAACATCCTTGAGTTATGAGCTATTTACTATGGTAAATTGTTTTAGACACAACATCCTGGTGTTATCAGCTATTTACTATGGTAAATTGAATTAAACAAAACATCCTTGAGTTAGGAGCTATTTACTATGGTAAATTGATTTAAACAAAACATCCTTGAGTTATGAGCTATTTACTATGGTAAATTGTTTTAGACAAAACATCCTGGTGTTATCAGCAAAAGGGATATTACAATGTTCAAGATTACTTAAATGTATGGTGTAATCTAACTCAAGACAGAACTCGCTGTTAATAATTTTGTAATTATTAATGACAATTAATATTGCAATATTTGTACTAGCTAAACCCATTTTTTTTTAATAGTGATCTAAAAATCAGTGTGAGTTTCATCGTTCTTCTCCTCCCACAGTGGTCCAATGAAGAGAAGAGGCAAATAATGACACTTACTAAGTATATGTAAATATCTACAATTAATCAAGTTCTAACCGTAAGTTTGTAAGAACATACTTATGTATTTTTAGCCGTTAGCAAGAGAAATTCTCTTCACCAGGAATTCATTTTGAAATTAATTTCAATTACAATCGATCGTTCATCGAACTTGAAATATTCCATTAGAGGCCTCTCCGTCGTGAAATGAACTACATAAGAACATAGCTCGTAGTCTTCGTGTATACCTATATAATATATAGTTACATTTATGTCTGCAAGGGTCACAATTCCACTAATATTTTATGCCACAATAATGGGCTGGCTACGAGCAAGAATTCAAACCGCCATCATCAGGGCTAGCAGCATGTGCATCCGCGGCACCCGCCATAGGTGGAATCGCACAGGCCTATATGAGGATGGAGCGGCAGTCCCACACGATGTCTTGAACTAGAATGAAATATCTTATTTATATTCTCTGTACTTATTTTAATGAATCTTTTGCTTAATAAATTTCTTACCTACTTAAATATTTTATGTTCATGTTCATAATTTCAATATTGGTTGTTTTTTTTTTCTATAAAATCACGGCATCACGCTATTTGCTATACGAGACACATTTAGCAAATTATTCAGTACTAAATTTTGCGCGACCGGGGGCTAGCCCATGGCCGTAGCTATGTAGATATGAAGGTTTCCTCACGATGTTTTCATCATCATTTGTCCATCATAAATGTGATTAATTGATTGATAGTTAATCATCTTAGCAAGTAAATTCTTTATATATATATTTATCACGGTTAGATCGTGGCGACGCAGTTTAGCAAAACATAACAAAAACACAAAAAAGCCATATGTAAATCTCAAGTTATTTATTTATTTATTTTGAAAGTACAGAAAATAGGAGTATAAAAGCAATTGTTTCTTTTTACTATCTTGGTGAGCATGAGTGTCAACTTGCATTCGTGAGCGTGAGCGTGAGCGTGAAACATAATTTCATTATTTTTGCTCGATAGAAAACTCTCCCGAAGAAATCACAAAATCTGTTTTTACCCGAATGCAGCGAAGCGGAGGAGTGTTATGTGTTTGACTTGTATGTTATATACATATAAGTATGTATGTCTTTTTATGTGTTCCCTCGTAACTATTCAACGGTTCAACCGATTTTGATAAATGATACGTGATTAGAGAGCGAGAGTGTTACTTTTACATTACATTTAAAAAATGGTCGATTTTGTGCACTTTAATGTGCGGGTTTAAGAGATTCTTCAAGATCCTCGAGTAGGGTATCAAAATAAAGGGCATTTAATAGTCAAGTACGGAAACATATACTTATCATGCACAAGCTGCGAATAATACACATTTGTTGTAAACTAAGCACATAACAATTTTTTGTAATTTTCTCCTCAAACGCAGGAAATAAATAACGTAATTAAAAATACTGAAAATCCCGACTTCGGTAGACTAAAAAGCACAAATCAATAAAATTATTATATCGTAATGTTAAATTAAAATGAATTGAAATGCAGGTGGGATCAATTAAATCTTATACAGTGGGTTCCCCTTGCTTTTTAATTAAATTTAATTAACACTGTACTATGATACTTTTATTGTTTTTTGGTTTTGAACTACGTCACTTATTCACAATATTTTTTTTACATTTTAGCACTGGATTTGAACTTATTTAAGTACTTCTATTAAATAAATATTTAAAAATATTAAGTTATGTTGCTCTGTCAATCCTCTAGAGATAGGTGAAGACCCTTTTTTAACATTTTAATCCTATTTCTTTAAAATTAAGCTGAAAGTAAAATTCTAAGTTTTGCTGTGGGGCTACCCAGCGATACATCACTTATCTCATTGGTACACGGTCTGCACCTGGATCCGAACCTGCAGGTCTGGCGTACTGACAGCCGAGCGTGTCCCTACTACTAATAGCAATATTTAAACGAGAACAATTTAAATGAACACCAAAATATTTTTTTCCTGCCCAAAATGGGTAAACGATCACCGAAAGTTGCAGAAAATATCAGGGCCAAATACTGCGGTAGCTTAGGTGAAGGGTAAAGGGGGTGAGCGAAGCGAAGCCCCCTTCATCCTTCGTGTTAGGTTGAACACGTAAGAACAACAAAAAATACTTAAAACCTAAACATAAGTTCACAAAACATAAAAAGAAGTTTGGTGATCATTTATCCAAACACAATTTGGTGATCGTTTACTAATTCAGGCGGTCGTTTCGAATTTATTGGTAGTAAAATAGGTACGTTTTTGGTGATCGTTAACACAACACGAGCCCTATTTAAACTATGTCACCAACTGAAACCCAGGTGATTCTAGTAAAATTAGGGGAAGTAGTAAAATTAGTGGAATAGTCTCCCCCCCGGTCCCGCCTGTCTGCGGGTAAGTTTATAGATTCCTAATCAAAGATGCGCCGCCCTGCTCGAATCTTGGCAAATTAGTGAGGGGCAGCGAAGGCCCTTTGGGCTAGGGTTGCCAGATATTTACAGTAAAATGTAAATGTAATAAGGAAATTTGTATGAGGTAAGCTTTCCCTCGATTCCCGACTGGAGAGGAAGAAAAAAAAGGCAACAAATGTGTGCCTCTTATAGTTTCACAGAATCGTATCGGTTGATATAGGTCACCTTCTGTCCGAATACAATGTTAGGGTTTGTAATTCACAACGTTATGATATAACCTGGAGCCAAAGCGAGCGCAGCGAGAGGACCCATGTAGTTTAATATAAAACAGGATGTAAAATCTTGTTAAACACTTAGTTTTGTTATTTTTTTTATATAGCTTTTTACTCAATTTAGTTAACAGTTAAAGATAAGCCAAAAAACCGAGGACGTGGATGGTTACATGTTTGTGACGTGTCGCTGTTTCTGGTCCCCACGACACAGCGTATCCTACTGTGGGGCCAGAAGAAATGTGTGTGCCTGTACGTAAATGTTATGTTGTCGAACTCTGTGGCGCCGCGGTTGTGGCTCTGCCTACCATGCGAGAGGTCCCGGGTTCGATCCCCGGCTGGAGATAAAGAATAAAAAATCCCATGGACTTGGATGTTTATATGTGTGTGACGTCGCTGTTTCTGGTTCCCACGACACAGGGTATCCTTGTGTGGAGCCAGAAGCAATGTATGTGCCTGTATGTAAATGTTAAGGTTATGTTATTTATTGTTTTTACTAATTCTTAAGTAGTACCGCAAGACGATGGCAGTGTAGCGTAACGGCCAAGCAACAGAAAAAAAAAAAACATATCCTGTCGCTGGATCGGATAATGTCGATGGAATCCGTACATTCCAGTGCCGGTGTACATGATTCCAGTGGCATGCTAGCGCTGGATGAGATCACTGGACTGGACTAATGTTTACCTCTATCTATCTAATGTAGCCCTCTAATTCAAAAATACCTAATACCTAATACCTAAATTCGTTAGATTTAAAATAATATAATATGTGGCAAGCATGGCCCAGGTTGTATCTAATGTAAAATAGTATGTGGCAAGCTCGGCCCAGGTTGTATCTAATGTAAAATAGTATGTGGCAAGCACGGCCCAGGTTGTATCTAATGTAAAATAGTATGTGGCAAGCTCGGCCCAGGTTGTATCTAATGTAAAATAGTATGTGGCAAGCTCGGCCCAGGTTGTATCTAATGTAAAATAGTATGTGGCAAGCACGGCCCATGTTGTATCTAATGTAAAATAATATGTGGCAAGCACGGCCCATGTTGTATCTGATGTAAAATAGTATGTGGCAAGCACGGCCCATGTTGTATCTAATGTAAAATAGTATGTGGCAAGCACGGCCCATGTTGTATCTAATGTAAAATAATATGTGGCAAGCACGGCCCATGTTGTATCTGATGTAAAATAGTATGTGGCAAGCACGGCCCATGTTGTATCTGATGTAAAATAGTATGTGGCAAGCACGGCCCATGTTGTATCTGATGTAAAATAGTATGTGGCAAGCACGGCCCAGGTTGTATCTAATGTAAAATAGTATGTGGCAAGCTCGGCCCAGGTTGTATCTAATGTAAAATAGTATGTGGCAAGCTCGGCCCAGGTTGTATCTAATGTAAAATAGTATGTGGCAAGCACGGCCCAGGTTGTATCTAATGTAAAATAGTATGTGGCAAGCTCGGCCCAGGTTGTATCTAATGTAAAATAGTATGTGGCAAGCACGGCCCATGTTGTATCTAATGTAAAATAATATGTGGCAAGCACGGCCCATGTTGTATCTGATGTAAAATAGTATGTGGCAAGCACGGCCCATGTTGTATCTAATGTAAAATAGTATGTGGCAAGCACGGCCCATGTTGTATCTAATGTAAAATATTATGTGGCAAGCACGGCCCATGTTGTATCTGATGTAAAATAGTATGTGGCAAGCTCGGCCCAGGTTGTATCTGATGTAAAATAGTATGTGGCAAGCTCGGCCCATATTGTATCTGATGTAAAATAGTATGTGGCAAGCACGGCCCAGGTTGTATCTAATGTAAAATAGTATGTGGCAAGCCCGGCCCATGTTGTATCTGATGTAAAATAGTATGTGGCAAGCTCGGCCCAGGTTGTATCTGATGTAAAATAGTATGTGGCAAGCACGGCCCATGTTGTATCTGATGTAAAATAGTATGTGGCAAGCTCGGCCCAGGTTGTATCTGATGTAAAATAGTATGTGGCAAGCTCGGCCCATGTTGTATCTGATGTAAAATATGTAAGGATCGGCCTATTAGGTGTGGAATGAGGCAGTCACATGTTCGAAAGACAGTTGTATATTGAGTCATGAATCATAATAAAGAGGCTATTTATAGATGTAAGTAGGGTTCAGGTGTGCATACACTACACCTTCCCCCTTTTTTGAAAGTAAAAAATATGCATATAATTTTTATGACATTTAACAATTTAGATCTAATAACATCAAAACAACAATCTAATAAGTAACTAATTTCTGTAAAAATAACAATAAAATAAATCACCTGTGTAAAATATCAATTGAAAATTTAAAATCTGTAAAAAATATAACAAATGAAAACCTTTTATATTTTTGTTTGCTGGATACAATTTTTTCAATACTATCAAAATCAACTATAACCATTTATTACTATTTCTCACCCCTTTTTAACACCTATTTTTAAACAACTTCATTAAAGTACATTGATAATGATTACATAAGAACATCAGGTTATGTATTTTCTAAAACTAATTTTGAATACACGAAATAAACGAATAAGTACATACACAAGTAAATACACGAAACTAAAATATCTATCTGTTTTAGGGGTAGGGTTGACGACATGAACGAATTTTATACATTTAAACAAAATAACACAAAATCATAAAATAAATGAAACGCAAAACAAAAGTACATATTTCTCAATCACAAAAACAATACTTCTTATTTACTATCATACTCTCAAAATTACTAACTACAACACTAACAAATAACTCTTTGTCTATGTTTTATTCAAACTTCTTTTTTTCATATATCTAGTAAATACCATTTTTATATTTGTCATAAATCTCATTATTACTTTCTTATCCAAAAAACACTCTACATAAACATAATATAATAACCATCTTTTCAAAACCCATCAAAATGTACTTTTCTTTTCATAAACAATCTCTTTCAAACAAAGTCTTTATTATAATCTCCTTATCACTTCATATAGGTACTTTAATTATCGGGATCCGGACCCTTAATATTCACATGTAGTGAGTGCACATTTATAGGTACTTTTATTATTTATTTATTTATAGACGTCTTATGGTACTTTTATTATTATAACAATACTTAAATACATATACTACTAGTACCTGGCTCCAGGTCTACCTGCCTGAGCCTGCTCGCGAGCTTATTAGGTCATCGATATCCAACTTTCTCACGAAGGAAACTCGTTCACATCATGATCGAAGAGGAAGGATTCGTGCCTTGTACCTTGTACCTTTGAGACTTTGATGAAAATACAATAACATATCGGACTCGCCAATAGTTACGTACCATACTAAAAACATAACTTATACTCAATCAATACGAATCCTTCGAATTTTAAGATATTCTGTAAAGATTGGATGATCATTCCAACTTTTCTCGAAAACTTAACAAACGAAGTGTTCCCAACTAACTTGCTCTGTGGCCTAGAGTAACAATCCTGCACATTCCACACCTTCTCTCAAATTCATACTTTTTATTCCTAAACAAAAACCAACATTCCCAAATCCAAACAAAATCAACTTTCCTATGTAATACTATCATAAAACTCAAAAATATCAAATATGAAATAAACCTTGATAACAACGATTAACTTTTAATTTCATTCAATTTCCATACTTTTCAACTCTCAATATAAAACAAGAAGAAGTGACCATATCCGCTGGTCAGACTATAATTCTATTAATAGACTTGATTGCACTGTATCTGTAAAATAAAATAAACGTAAATGCAATCTCGAAACAATCTTTTGTATTAAACTAACGTAAGTAGTTCCGTCGTTAGTAATGTATTTTAAATCTGAGGTTAAACTACTTTATCTGTAAATTATTCAGAAAACTAATGAAACATAAAAATCTGAACACACAAAAAAAAAATTAACTCTAGTTATCTTCTCTCTAAGACGTACTTATTTAGCGTACTAAATATTTATTACACACACTCAACTGATTTTCATACATACTCATACTATTAAAATTCATTTCATACTGTAATTTAAAAAATGGTTCCATACTTTATCTCTTTGCGGTACCATAAGCTTGCAATCAATCATCCATCACCTTTTATGTATCTTCCATATTAGTCGTATGAAACTAAAATCTTTCACTCTATACAAGTCGCGCTGCGGTAACATGAACTACTAATTATTACAATAACAATTCTGTTTCTCTGTAATCAAAACATGTGTTATGTTCTAATCTAATTTGGTTTCTTCTGCAGTGTAGCATGTCCATATTTGGTTCGCCTGCGAACACTGGATTGAATTTCTATACTTAACTTTTGAATAACTTTGACTGTTACCAAGTCAAATGAACAACTGAATCATTTATGTACTTGATTGTACATTTGGAGTAAATCAGAATTATGATGCAATATAAAAAAATACTAGCGGTTATAAAACAAAAAAATAACAAAACTTTCAACTTCATACTTCACACTTTTTATCACATTATTCCCAGATTTTTCAAAATCTCCTCAAAAATAAAAAAATACTGTCAAATCATCTCATCCCAAATAACTCGTGTCTAACTTATTTACTTTTCGGCTTTCAAAAATATCTCCATTCCTAAAAAATAATATCAATCGTTCATTCACACTTCTCTTGCTGACTATACTGTACTACTAACTTTTCGTTCTATGCCATTCATCATAATACTATTTTAGTTACTTCATGCAATCTTCATTTGGAAAAATAATTATATTAATATTGATCGTATCGTCAACCCTTTGACAATACAAAATCTAGCCAAAACTTAAATATACTAATCGACAAATAATTTAATTTACTTACATGTCATACGTATAATAAAACCCATTGTCCAAAAAACACATTGACGCCACGACGTCATCGCCCGTGTCGCACGCAGCTCGCTCGGAGTCAGCACATCCTGGGAACCGTACATCTCCCAGCTGCGCCTCACTTGACCCGTACGGTTACGCCCAGCGCCCTGCTTCCACATCATCAGGCTTAGGAAATCGCCCGGCACCCGGCAGCACAAATCTTCTGTAATATTTTCTTTTCTCTTCTTGTGTAAATATATTCTTTCTTCTATAATTATCTTCTTTCTTCTATTTATCCGTCTTCTTCTGGCTGCAATCCGCCAATCTCTTCATAGGTCATCCCGTTCTTTTTCTCTATATATTTATCTTCGTTATATTTCTCGTTTCCAAGTTCTTCAAGTATTATTTAAATATTATTTGAATTTATTTAATCGCCATTCGGCACAGCACTACCTCGCGAGAGGTAGGCTGGCCTGGCACGGTCGCCATGTAAGGATCGGCCTATTAGGTGTGGAATGAGACAGTCACATGTTCGAAAGACAGTTGTATATTGAGTCATGAATCATAATAAAGAGGCTATTTATAGATGTAAGTAGGGTTCAGGTGTGCATACACTACAAATAGTATGTGGCAAGCACGGCCCAGGTTGTATCTAATGTAAAATAGTATGTGGCAAGCACGGCCCATGTTGTATCTGATGTAAAATAGTATGTGGCAAGCACGGCCCATGTTGTATCTGATGTAAAATAGTATGTGGCAAGCTCGGCCCAGGTTGTATCTAATGTAAAATAGTATGTGGCAAGCACGGCCCAGGTTGTATCTAATGTAAAATAGTATGTCTCTTCTTTCTACTCCTCGGCATAACAATGCCGCTTACAAACACTCGTTTAGGTTAACGGCGATCCGACTGTGGAACGCACTTCCCTGCGCTATTAGAGATAGTCCCTCAATTTTCACTTTTAAGACAAGATTGAAAGAGCATTTCCTTTCTCTTTCGTGATAGGTACTTTTATATATGTATATATAAGTAGTATATGTTTGATATATATTTTATTTTTTGCTTTTGTATTTTATTTAGTGTAAATCATTTACTATATCATTTATTTTATTTTCATTCATTCATTTTTTTATTATATCATTTATTATGTTTTAGTTGTAAACAATTAGATGTGTACAGTTTTATTGCGCACTAGGACTCTCCTGTTGCACAATTTTTCCTGTCCTGCCTAGGTTTGCTGGTAGAAATCTCTCTTTAGAGATAAGCTCGCCTTTGCTCATAAAATGTTTTGTTACCTTACTATTAAGATTTCTGTGCAATAAAGAATAAAGAATGTGGCAAGCACGGCCAAGGTTGTATATAATGTAAAATAGTATGTGGCAAGCACGGCCCAGGTTGTATATATTGTAAAATAGTATGTGGCAAGCACGGCCCAGGTTGTATCTAATGTAAAATAGTATGTGGCAAGCACGGCCCAGGTTGTATCTAATGTAAAATAGTATGTGGCAAGCACGGCCCAGGTTGTATCTGATGTAAAATAGTATGTGGCAAGCACGGCCAAGGTTGTATATGATGTAAAATAGTATGTGGCAAGCTCGGCCCATGTTGTATCTAATGTAAAATAGTATGTGGCAAGCACGGCCCATGTTGTATCTAATGTAAAATAGTATGTGGCAAGCTCGGCCCAGGTTGTATCTAATGTAAAATAGTATGTGGCAAGCACGGCCCATGTTGTATCTGATGTAAAATAGTATGTGGCAAGCACGGCCCATGTTGTATCTAATGTAAAATAGTATGTGGCAAGCACGGCCCATGTTGTATCTGATGTAAAATAGTATGTGGCAAGCTCGGCCCAGGTTGTATCTGATATAAAATAGTATGTGGCAAGCTCGGCCCAGGTTGTATCTGATGTAAAATAGTATGTGGCAAGCTCGGCCCATGTTGTATCTGATGTAAAATAGTATGTGGCAAGCACGGCCCAGGTTGTATCTAATGTAAAATAGTATGTGGCAAGCACGGCCCATGTTGTATCTGATGTAAAATAGTATGTGGCAAGCACGGCCCATGTTGTATCTGATGTAAAATAGTATGTGGCAAGCTCGGCCCATGTTGTATCTAATGTAAAATAGTATGTGGCAAGCACGGCCCAGGTTGTATCTAATGTAAAATAGTATGTGGCAAGCTCGGCCCAGGTTGTATCTAATGTAAAAAAGTATGTGGCAAGCACGGCCCATGTTGTATCTAATGTAAAATAGTATGTGGCAAGCACGGCCCATGTTGTATCTAATGTAAAATAGTATGTGGCAAGCACGGCCCATGTTGTATCTGATGTAAAATAGTATGTGGCAAGCACGGCCCATGTTGTATCTAATGTAAAATAGTATGTGGCAAGCACGGCCCATGTTGTATCTGATGTAAAATAGTATGTGGCAAGCTCGGCCCAGGTTGTATCTGATGTAAAATAGTATGTGGCAAGCACGACCCATGTTGTATCTGATGTAAAATAGTATGTGGCAAGCTCGGCCCAGGTTGTATCTGATGTAAAATAGTATGTGGCAAGCTCGGCCCATGTTGTATCTGATGTAAAATAGTATGTGGCAAGCACGGCCCAGGTTGTATCTAATGTAAAATAGTATGTGGCAAGCACGGCCCATGTTGTATCTGATGTAAAATAGTATGTGGCAAGCACGGCCCATGTTGTATCTGATGTAAAATAGTATGTGGCAAGCTCGGCCCAGGTTGTATCTAATGTAAAATAGTATGTGGCAAGCACGGCCCAGGTTGTATCTAATGTAAAATAGTATGTGGCAAGCTCGGCCCAGGTTGTATCTAATGTAAAATAGTATGTGGCAAGCACGGCCCATGTTGTATCTGATGTAAAATAGTATGTGGCAAGCACGGCCCAGGTTGTATCTAATGTAAAATAGTATGTGGCAAGCACGGCCCAGGTTGTATCTAATGTAAAATAGTATGTGGCAAGCACGGCCCAGGTTGTATCTGATGTAAAATAGTATGTGGCAAGCACGGCCAAGGTTGTATATGATGTAAAATAGTATGTGGCAAGCTCGGCCCATGTTGTATCTAATGTAAAATAGTATGTGGCAAGCACGGCCCATGTTGTATCTAATGTAAAATAGTATGTGGCAAGCTCGGCCCAGGTTGTATCTAATGTAAAATAGTATGTGGCAAGCACGGCCCAGGTTGTATCTAATGTAAAATAGTATGTGGCAAGCTAGGCCCAGGTTGTATCTAATGTAAAATAGTATGTGGCAAGCACGGCCCATGTAGTATCTGATGTAAAGCGTATATATTGTACAATTGACTAAAGTAAACTTATTCTATCAAATGAAAAGTTTTGAATTTGTATTATTTCTAAACCATTGACAACCCTGCCGCGTACAAGACTTCTGTAGGGCGGTCAAGTATAGGGTGAAGCAAGTCGCCGCTAATGTCCGTCTCAAAGAGACATCCTACATTCATACTTATCATACCGGTATTAGTTGACAACCCCTGGAAAGAGGGTAAGACTTTCCTATACAAGGTATCACTGGAAGGTCGAAATGTGATTCCAAATAAGTAATGCTTGGGGTAGATAATTAGGCAGCTGATGTGTTCTAAAATAGGCTGGACGTTTACAGGACAATAACATCATAACGGCAGTAACCCTGCCTTCGAAGCCAAGGGTCCCGGGTTCGAGTCCCGGTGAGGGCAAATATTTGTTTGATGAGAACGGATGTTTGTACCCTAGTCATGGTTGTTTATCTATCTAAGTATAGTATTTATCTATATAAGTATGTGTATCGTTATCGTGTACCCAAGATACAGGGAATCCTAGTTAGGGGCTAGATCAATGTGTGTAAATAGTGTGCAAGGTATCATTATTATTATCATTACAAATGGTTGTTTTGTAATCAGTTATAGTAATAGACATCTATCTTGATATTTATCATACCGGTAAAAAATTGGCGACCCCTGGAAAGGGGTTATGAATGTCAATACCACTGAAAGGTCTATATCGAAGTAAATAAGTGAATAAATGTAGACCACTAATGTACCCACCAAGGGGCACAGGGCTTTACCCGAATACGAGTTAGATTAAGCCATACTCCATCAGGCTGGCTCGGCGCGGGTTAATTTCAAAGTAATTAGAAATCGTTCTAAATAATTGAGCTTTGGTGGAAATGACATGATAAATAACTAAAAACCGGTCAAGTGCCAGTCGACCTCGCGCACGAAGGGTTCCGTGCCACCGTACAATGGTAGGGATGGTGTGGAGTGAATAGTTTGGATTTTACATAGCAAAATGTTGTTTACAAAGTTATTGGTGCGGCTACTTTGACACTCCATGCACGTAACCAGGTGCATTCATAAGTTTGTATGTGGTATTGAAATAATTGTTGTATGGGAGCCCCCTTAAATATTTTTTTTTTCTGTTTTTTAGTATTTGTTGATATAGCTGCAACAGTTAATCTTTATCTTTTTAATTTAATCTTTCTAACTATCACGGTTGATGAGATACAGCCTGGTTACAGACGGACGGACGGACGGACAGCGGAGGCCTTAGTAATAGGGTCCCGTTTGGCACCCTTCGGGGACGGAAACATGGAAAAGTATTATGATTGTTAATCGTGTATAGAAATATTAGTACATAAAGCAACCAACAACTAATCAAGTTGTATTAATTGATCTCAACCTAGGACATGTCATTTGCATCTTGTAAATTCAATATATTTGGTTGAAATATTGAAGTATCATCAAAATAAAGATATTTTAATAATATATTACCTTTGCATTTATTACTTTATCCCCTAAACTATACCCCGAAGCAACCCTCATCATATTCCTCTGACATAAGTCGATAGAGCGTAGAAAATAAATAGACATTAATAAGATTTATTTTGCCTTTTTACGCTGATATGAATCTACAGAAAGGAGAAAAAAAAATATATAATAAATCGATGTAAGGACGACTGCCCCAGTGAAGTACAGGCATTATACCCCGCGATACACAATTGTATTCACAATGGCTGAATGGCTGAGTATTAGTATTCCATGTTTCAAAAGTTTCAGGAAATTATCAGAATATGTGATTCTGAATATATAATCGTAAATCTCCTGTGTGATAAGAAACTGAAAGTATATTTTTTTAAATGGGCAGAAAATGTAAAAACATTAAAACTCTTTCAATATTATGTACCTATACAAGCATCAGGGTGATTTGATGAACGTAAATATCCGGTGTTGCAAGCCCTATGACATTCTGATTGCATATTTAGACATAGAAATATCGCTAGTTCCTATGTAATATTTTCAACGTCCAAGCCTGACTGACGTTATGCTGTCGTTTTAGTAAACAAAAGTTCCGGGAAAATAAAGCAAAAATCTATTAATTATTTCCTACAAGTTCTTACAAAATAAATACAGACTCAGTAATTTAAAAAATATTTTTGATATATTGACTAGTGAGAAGTCTTTGTATATTGCTAATGCAGTCGTTTAGCCATCTCCTTTTTGGAACAGTGACCGTAGTACCTAGTAGGTATTGTGCCTCTGCCACCCCGTATGGGAAAACGCGTTACGCTATGTTGTTGTTGACAGTATTCCAATATTTTACAGAGATTTCATAGTTTTTTGTCTTCACTACGCTGTAAATATCATCTAAACAAAAAATATTACCCTCCTTCTGGTGCAGTCGGGTAAAAAGGCATGAATATATCAGGATATCTAGTCACGAGCGCAGATGTATATCGGACGCTGCATAAATCATCTGTAGATGTTATTTTTCTCAATCCTTATTCCTAAACTTTCGTTTAGTTATAAGGATTTGGGTATAGTTTAACGTTAGGATCGGGCCATTGTAAAATGCCCAAATATCGAAGTGAAATTGACTGTTATCAATTTATTCATTTATCTGTTATTTACATTAATTATTTTTGCCATTACACCAAAAGCCAGATCGACACAAGTATACACGAAATAATTACAAGATACAATAACAGTTTAATTAAAATAATATTCAATTTGTTTCAATAGTATAGCGTCACGACATTTCTATCACTGGGTGGCAGAGGCGCAATTGTGCACATTTAATTTAATTCAATAAATAATCATATTATACATTCGTAATCATATAATGCACACATTCAATGACAAATGTATTTCTTAAATACGCAGTCATCTCGCAGAACCTGCCACATTCTTGCACTATATCAAACATACTATATAAACAGATCATTCAATGGTGCCGCAGCAACAGTGTGCTGAGGGTGTCCGGACCAGGGGAAACTGCCGGCGCGCCACCGTGCGGTGCGTGCCGCCCGCTAGCAGCTGGTGCCTACGCGCGCGTCATCGACTCTATTGAACGCCTGACGGAAGTCCAGACAGGCGACGTCCACTTAACATCCCCGATGCACGCTTTCCGAGACCATCTCGACCAACGTCGGAGTAGGTGGTTACTGAGCGACTGCTCCAGAACCCGCGTTGCGAGTCGCACAAATGCGGTGCAATCTGCGGACTGATTTTGCCATAAATGATTGCCTCAAATAGATCAGTCATATGTTACATTCGAAATTGCAATAATTGCGGTAAACTTGCTTTTTTGATATGTTGTTTGGGTCCCCTTAGGCAGTATTTTTCCAGATTCGCAGCACTCTGAAATATACGGGGGTTGAGTTATTGCTATAGCTATAGTTAGCGCTATAGCGGTTTTTCAGCAATAACTCAACCCCCGTACATTTCAGAGTGTTGTTTGGGTCCCCCCAAACAACAATTTCAGAAATTTTATGTGTACGATGACTAGCCTAAAACAACTTTAGCAATAAACTCAGGATCGCAATCGGCGTTGAAGTATTACTGAATTACTGAAGTATTCAACGCCGAACATCTTTGACGGCGCAACTCTTATGCGCACGATGTGGGGAAAATATCCACGGCATGGTATACCTCACGCGTGACAGGATTGGATTGTTAGAGAACTATCGTCGATATTAACCGGTGGGTTGGACATAAACAAAATCAAAGTCAGTGTAAAAGTTCTTTATTACTGTAGATATTTACATATAGTTAGCAAACGTCATTTTCTGCCCTTCTCTACATTGGACCACTTGGGAGAAGCAGTGCGTAAAAACTCCCACAGATTCATTTTTAGATCTCTTTTAAAAATTGCTTGTGCTTAACCAATACAAATATTACAATATTAGTTATTATGATTAATAAGCAGGAACAAATAATTACATAATTATTGACAGCAAGGTCTGTGTTGAGCTAGATTAACCCCATACAGTCTCGTGATTTAAGTAATCTTGAACATTGTGATATCACTTTCTCGACAAAGTCGCTGCTTTTTAAATTGCCCAAATGACAATTTAAAAACCTGAACACACCCGGGACTTAGACAACTCACAACAATCTTTAGAAAATGAAACGATCCGATACTACTCTACAAAAATAGTGCTTGAACTCACTCACAAAAATAACTAAACGAAACCGAACAGTTTCAGGATACAGCCGTATGATGATGTTGATAATAAGAATCTCTAGAGAACAGAACCTTTGAAAACTTATTCGTTGTTGAAACTACCATCGACATCTGTTATCGAAAAACAACTACAGCTTAACTGACTGGGCTATCAATTCAACACCCTAGCGCCACCAGTTTCGGATAGCAGAATTAAGCGCCACTAGCACCTCTAGCGTCGAATAGGATTACTAAGCGCCACTAGTGCGTCTGGCGTCGAATAGAGGAACTAAGCGTCATAGCACCTCTAGTGCGTGATAGCAGTACCAATCAACACTAGCGCTGCCTATAGTTCTATAGGTGCAACTTTAAACTTGGGTAAACAGCGACATCTACTATCGAGTAGATTTACTAAAATAAGGCAGGCTATAAAAAAGGTTTCTTCTAGAATTTGAAACTGGCTTCTTTTCAAAAAAGTAAAAAACATTTAGACAATGACATTGACACAAGATGCTGTCTGCTACTCAGATGACTAAGTTTGTTTTATGTTTCTTTAGATAATTTTATAAGAATAAAACACCAGTTTATTATGTTCAAGAGAAATATTTTACGAACCGTAAGTATGGGATTTGCGTGATATATGATTCAGTAGAAATTATGACACTTTCCTGAAAATCTAAAAATAATGTGCTGGTTTGTTTGTTGTCATTTACAGGCGAATTTGGGCAAATCCGTTGTAATTGGACTCAATACATTGAAGACTTTCAGAAGTCTTAATACAACTAAAGTTTTTAAATTGTGAGTATCATTTGAATCACAGACTCACGAAGACCGAAGGAATGCTACTCAAATAATGTCATACATCTGTCAGTTAGGACTCTTACCTCCGATTTCTGAATTGAGAATTTCATTACTACTTAAGTAGCTTCGTTGACACTAGTGCCATGATGGAACAAATGATAATGTTTATCAACACTAGTTCCACTATGAATAGAACTTGAAATAATGGAATATAATAATCTTACAAATTTATGTTGTCCTGGTACTTTTACACCTAGATACATGCTAGAAAGTGGTGGTATTTGTAAAGATTTTACTTTGTTCATAAAGAAAACCTATGATTTTGTTTAACTTGAATATGTTTTTTATTCTTAAAATCTCGCAAAAAAAGTTAATAATTTAAAAGTTTGCAACTATCGAACACCTAAAGTGGAACTAGTGATAAGGAAGTTATCATTAGTACCATTATTTCTGGTTCCATTCATAGTGGAACTAGTGTTGATAAAAATTATCATTAGTTCCATCATGGTACAAATCATGGTCCTAGTGTCAACGAAGCCATAATTATTGTTCTGTCACTGCAGATTTCACAAAAAATAATGTGACGAAACGATAATTAAGTATTAACTTAGTGAATTTCTCAGTTCGGAAACCGGCGCGTGTGGACTGTGTGCGTTCGGATTCGATTTGTGAAAACGAATCAAAACCATTTTATTGTAAGGGCTGTGTGGGTTCGGAATTGATTATTGAAAACGAATCAGAACTATTTATTGTTGATGGTGAAACTTCCACCATTAATATCAACTTTGAGAAATTGACTGATGTGAGGGAGGCTAGTGTATCATTAGAGAGGCCCATTAATTTAGCTCTTTCGGTACGGGATGAGCTGGAGTATGAAGTGTACATGCGGATTTAATTACGAACGCCGGATTAACTCGGTCGCGATCCGCGGGGTGCTCTGTCCAGCCTGTGCAAAGTCACGGGATACTTTGCACGGCAAACGTCAAATCGCATACATTCTCTTACCGCCTTAACCTAAGAGTAATAGTATAAAGAAGAGTGTCCATCGCCATACAAAGCGATCGAAAAATAGCTCATTTGTAACAATCTAGATGTCGCTCATAGTATTTTTCATCACTTAATTGTAATTTCAGTCTTCACCACAATCTCATATTTGTAATATTCGCCGTTCTTATCAGCAAGGTGGATGGCCGAGCGGTTCATCTTCAGACTTTCAAGTGGTTGATCGTGGTTCGATTCTCAGTGCGGACAAATTACCTTTTGTATGTTGTTTATAAGGTTTTATTTATTGAGCCAAAGTGTTTTTTATTTATTTAATGTAGTTACTGCAAATACATAGTATTGCGATCAACTTTTGTAATTAACTTTCTAACACGTGCGCGGCGCTTCACGCGTATTTTTAGGGTTACCTACCTTAAAAAGGAAAAATTATCCAAATACATAACGCAAACAAGCTGCACAGCGAGCGAGATCCTCTGGACCAGGAAAGCCCCAGAGCCGTAGTTTAATCAGAATTAGAGCAGTTGTCAAAACCTCGGTCCCTCAAACGACGACTCCCAATGTCTTTGTCCTTGTCATTACTTGAATATTACAGGTAAACTATAGATAAATGTATGGTCTAAATAGAGGGAGCACAATTTCTTACGATACCACATACAAACTTATAAATTATCTGATAACATACACACACGGAGCATGAAAAACCAATAACTTTGTAATTAACATTTTGCTGTATTACATTAGAATAAAAAAAAACCTATTCACTTAATTGTGCGGTGGTAAGGAACTCTTCGTTTGCGAGCACGAATTGCACTTCCGTACCATTTTACAAGAAAACTTAAGCACTAAAAAAACAAGAAAAATACTTGGATTTGAACCCAGAACATTCAGATTTCGCAACTGATATCGAACCAATTGCGTCATCATATTGTTTCGATAAGTCACGAAATTTAAGATCATGTTTTGAATTATATTGAGATCTAATCTGGTCTTATAAATCTCTAACGCCACCTAGGGCATTATAACGTACAAAAAACAGGCGGCGGTCTCTGTCTAAGCAAGCAGCAAACAGGGCTAACGCCATCTGTGTCTGGACGGCAATGTTAGCTTTCTTCCGGAGCACGATTTTTTGTTCGGGATGGCTAGTCTCCTTATATTATTAGTCTATGGCCTTACTCAGTAATTTAGTGAACCATTAATCCGATTCCAAATTTAAACAAAATATCATTCATTAGGTAATCGTTAATTAATCATTAAACAAGTTAGCGAATGCAATTTGGCTAGGGGGGCGGAACACCAGGACCGCGGCCCGCGTCCCGCGTGCCACGTTTCCACGCATTACAATACATAATAATAATGATAAACACTATTTACACACATTGATCTAGACCCAAACTAGGATTCCCTGTATCTTGGGTACTAGACAACGATGCACATACTTATATAAATAAATATTATACTTAGATAGATAAACAACCATGACTAGGGTACAAACATCCGTTCACATTAAATTAATATTTGCCCCCACCGGGACTCGCACCCGGGACCCTTGGCTTCATAGGCAGGGTCACTTAAATACTTACAAGGTCACTTGCGGGTGTTACGACAGTAAAACAGCCCAACTGAGTCTCCGTTAAACTTTGAGTTGTAGGTTACTTGAGACGCAGATGCACAACTTCCAAATCAGTTTGACTGGTGTACGGTTCACACTTGACCGTACTCACCGCGGCCTCACGCGCGTTCTACTTAATCGGTCTAACGTCAGCTATGTTATTTCCTTAGCGAGTTTAGGTTATCGATTTAATTAGGCATTTTAGTTAGAATACAATCAACTCTCCACGTAACCATAACTAACGGGAAATTAGTCTCCATAATCTCTCATGTACCTTTTGCGTTGGAATATACTTTGATTGGACTTCTCATCTTTTACTTCATCTCTCGTCAACTACAACAACGGGGAACCATCTCAAGACACACACTACGGGGTGGCCCATACATCAATTTGGTCCTTCGACAAACAGCCACTTGGTTCTGCTTCATCCGTCTCCTGCAGTTATTGAGAAGGTGCACATAACGTAGGGAGTGTGGAGCATTACTGAGTGAAGGGAAGATTCGTCGACCTACATACTCGATCTTCGTGAACCAGCGCTACTCAAAGTCCACCCGTTTTTGTTACAGACAAAATGACGTACACAAAGCCCTGTGCCGTGCCACCCCATCTATGACAAGACAGATACACTGGACTCGTCTGCTGCTGGCTGTTGAGGAGGTGAAGGCTCCAAATTTCCCCGACTCGGTCACTACCGGTGATGCTAAGTGAGTATTTTTAACTCTTTAGTTTTTACAAGCCCTGCCAAAACAGCTGTAAAGTTTTTCTGGTCAGCCAGCTAGGCCTGCATAGCCTTGGATTTTGTTGTTCTTACATGTTCTAACCTGACCCACCACTTTGACCGCACAGTCTTTATTTATGTTATATGTACCTACACTTCTCGATTTGCTAGCCGTGTGAAATTTCCACTCATCACAGGTCTTATCTTTCGTTTTCTCTATGCTCCACAAGCTGGCCGTATAAAACAAAAATCGCTACGGACTCACGCGACGTATTCCTTGTCATCATGCAAAGTTCAATGCAAAAAAACACGTCTCTCTGAACCGTGGGACCGGGGGACCACTTTAATTTTTTTAATTTGCGTGTAGTACATTATTTGTTGCTGTGAAAATTTCAACTCACCTATCATGGTTTATGAGATACAGCCCGCTTACGGACAGACAGACGGACACATTTACGGAGACTTAGTAATAGGGTCCCGTTTGGCGTGGCAGAACCCAAAATGCTCTTAAAAATATGGTTAACCCTTTGGCTCGAAATTTACCAAACCAATTTAGAATACACTGTTATGATTAGCAATTTGAACCATGCGAATAAGATGAAACACGTATAAAAAATCACTCGTAAGGAAAGTCACTCTATCAGAGCCAAGGATTTAAGGCCAGCTTTAAATGCCCATGTCCCTAAGTATATAAAGATCATCCGTTACCAACCACAGTAATCCTGATTTTATAGATATCTAAGGTTCAATTATGATCAATTTATTCTTAATATTACCACCTACCCTTAGTGGGGTGAAGCCCCCCCCTAGACAAGACTCCTGGATCCGCCACTGTTTAGCCGTGAGCGTTGGCTAAACCATTCCTATGACTGCTTTATACTTTATTGCACAAAAACATTATTGGACAATTACAAACACAGTTGATATACAAAGGCGTGCTTATCTCTATATAGAGTATTCTTCCAGCAAACCTAGGGCTGACAGGAAAACATATTTTCATTACAAGGGATAGACCTATTATGCACAACATAACCTAAAACTAAACTACAGAGTGACTACATATTTATAATAAATTACTTAGATATTTATATGACTGCTGATCAGCGCCGTTAAATTAAATGGCTAGGCTGTTGTTTGAATGGCTGATTGAGCTAGTTGGCTGCGACATAAAGGACTTTATGGGGTTAATCTAGCTCAACACAGACCTTGCTGTTAATAATTTTGTAATTATTTATTCCTGCTTATTAATCATAATAATGAAAATATTCATATTTGTAATAGTTAAGCACAACCTATTTTTAAAAGAGATCTAAAAATCAATCTGTGGGAGTTTCTACGCCCTTCTTCTCCCACAGTGGTCCAATGTAGAGAAGAGGCAAAATTGACGTTTGCTAATTATATGTAAATATCTACAGTAATAAAGTACTTTGACTTTGACTTTGACTTTGACTTTGACTTTGACATACATACGTAATAATTATATATCCCTTTATATGTATCTCAGTGATTCTCTTTAGAACAGATTTGTTCTGTGTCAGTAACAGCCATTATCCCGAGTGTAACAGACCACTCAAGTCATACTAAAACCAATTCTGTACATGAAATGTGTGGCCTGAAAAAAAAACTTACAATCTTATCGAGCGGGGAATCACACTGGAGGATCCTTAAAGCTGATTATAAAAATACAAATACAAACAACTTATATACTTACCTATTTAACCACTCTGTTTCTGGCTACCTTACGTAAGGCAGGCCAGTAACTACCGCCAGTTCCGGGCGGCCTTCCCTCACCAGAGCGGTACAGAAGTTGTTGTAACTCTTATTTCTCACCTAAGACCTAGTATAAGTCGCGCAACGAATTAACAGCGTTGGGCGACGTTGGCGGGAATGACTGCGCATATGTACAGGCATTGAAAAGTGACTACTGCGCATTCACGGCCACCGCTCATAACTTGTGGCGCGACGTATACAGACAGTGCTATTACTATGAATCATGCATCAGCCAATAAGGAATGAACTACACTATTCGTTTCAGCCATTGGCCGATGGTCCTTTCGTATTCGACAATGTTTGCGTAAATCGCGCGATGCGACATGTTCTTTCCGTATTTTTTTTTAAATTTCAAACGCTGAAATATTGACTTGTTTCTATGAGAATACACTAATGTTTTATTGGTCTGAAAAGCTTATCTAGTGTAGTTTACGTTGGTATCCATCAACACAAATTTAAGTAATATTGTTGTTTTTCTCATCACAGCCGATTTGTGTCGGGACTAGTCGGGAGGAGCATTTTCTTAGAAGGCTGAGATTCTCAGCTCTGTAAAAACAAAAACTATGGTCACAATCACATTTTTTACGCATAGAAGTACCTCCTTATTCATAAAACTTATCAAACCTTATGATAGCTAAAATGTGCTTTGTCCTTTTCTCACAAACACAAATTTCAAAGTGACAGACAAAGACAAACTAATTATAACGGCATTATAGTTAAAATAGGTTTATTAGACGTTTATGAATAAGGCAGTAAGAGGACATTTCATTAGTCACTCAGCTGTACACTCTCACAGTTGTGTTGCCATTCAAATGAAAACATTTGCTTAGTTAGTCAAGTACGCAGAGCGAGCGTGGTGTAAAGTGCCTCCGGCCTTATCAGTTTGTCGCGCCGCGTGGCCCCCGCCCGATCTGGAAAGAATAACAAAATTCTGGACAGCAGTCGTGTTTTCAAAATTTAACAAGTTTATGTTATTGGTCTAGTCCTCTGACAAGCGACATTGATTAGTGAATAACTGACTTAACATGCAGCGCAACTGCGCATGCGCCATCACATATGGGAAAAGGTGTGACGCTAAGTGTCTTATTGTGTGTATGTACGTAACTCGGTAGGACGTAAGGCGAGTAATAAATGCCAGGCTTAATTTGATCTGTGACATCTATGAATTATACATAAGTCGTAAAATCTACCTAAATCACCCACCCAGCTGTACCTTTAAGAAAAGACCACTATTTACGAATAACGTACTTAACTCTAGGTTAAAAAGCTAGGGGCACCTGGACCTGTACGTGTTATCTCTCATCGCAGACTAATAAAGAAGGAGGGCGACGCAGTGGCCATGGACGAGGTGGTAATGGAGATTGAGACGGACAAGACTGCGCTGCCGGTCATGTCTCCCGGTCACGGCAAGGTTGTTAAGTTCCTGGTGAAAGACGGGGATAAAGTGAAGTCTCAGCAGCCGCTGTTTCAGGTTTGCGCCCATTTGCCTTTGTGACGTAACATTTTCATAGAAAGAAGATTTTTTTTTTTTTGGCCAGAGATTATGAACCTTATGCCTTGATAATATAGTTCTCAATTTCTGCATTAATGACGGTCTAAGAACTGCGTTAATTTCGCCAATGTTATCTGTTTTTTATAGATTTCACTCTTTCGAGAACCTAGAATTTCTGGTCTTGATCTGTTGCTCCTTAGCACTACCTTCGGACTTCGATCAACTTCGGACCTGAGCAACTGCCTTCTGTAGAATAGTATAAATCCTATGAAAAATTCTGAAGCGTGAACATTTGACAGGCCCGAGCTCAATGGTGTGTACGTCAAAAGGTCTCATACTCAACAGTGGGTATTCTAGCAAGCTGGTGATGATTACGATGATGACTTAAAACTCAGAAAACATTGCGAGGAAACCTTCGCAACTCCATAGTAAAAAAGAATATGAATTTGCCTGAAATATAAGCATTTATGTATATATAGGCACATACATTGTTTCTGGCCTCACACTAGGATACCCTGTGTCGTGGGAACAATAAAGATCTACGTCACACACATTTAAATATCCAAGAGCTAGGGTTATTATTTTCTTCAACCCCTATTCTATCAGGTGGACGTAACAGGCGTGGCGCCGGCGGCCCCCGCAGCCGCGCCCGCCGCTGCGCCCGCCGCTGCGCCCGCCCCTGCCCCTGCAGCCGCAGCCGCCCCTGCCGCAGCGCCGGCGGCCGCCGCAGCCGCGCCGGCGGCCAGGCCAGCGGCGGCGCCGGTCGGTGTGGTCGCGGCGAAGCCGCCGGCGAAAGCTGCTGGCGCGACGGTGGGTTACAGCGACACTTACTACTTATGTTCATAACACTAAAATAAACCTAACGTAAGTGCGTATACAGAAAGGAAGCAGGTTGCCTGCGCCGATCTACCGCTGGAGCTGGTCTGCGCGAATAACAGCTAGATATAGCAAGCGGGCTTAAGCAGGGGCTAATAAAGAAACCATGGCGGCCTACCAGGCCTGGTTTGGCACATTGTATAGAAACTCGGCGGCGGCTTCCAGCACCAGTAAGCGTTGGTAGATCGGCGTTGGTATCCAGGTTTCTTTATTCATATGCCCTTACGCCTCTTTCTAAAAGACGAAGGCAAGCCAATAGGGACGATAGACGGTGGTGGCCAAGAAGTGCGACATGGCCAGGAGTTAGACCACCAGCCCGCATCCGATGATCCGACGGAATCAAGTCGACTGGATCTTTCTGGATCCTATTGGCAATACTTGGCTTAGAACCGTGATGACTGGTGCTATTAGATGGACCTACTATGGACTGAAATAAACAATATTATATATAAGAAAATATGTCTATACCCAGTAGTAGTTGGTCGATGCGGGATGAGAATGACCGCCAAGTCCTATGAAAAGGCCATATGTTGATCCATGTTTCTTCGTCACCAGTTAGCAGCACAGAAGCTTATGGACCCAAAAAGCATCTCTGGCACTCGCACCGAGCTGCCGGTGCCGATGAACAAGATGCGTCGGCGCATCGCGGAGCGGCTCAAGGAGGCGCAGAATACTTGCGCCATGCTGACCACCTTCAACGAGTGTGACATGGGGTACTAAACAAACAGAACAACAAACATAGCGTCATGCCTTCTGCCATGCGGGGTGGCATAGGCACAGTTGGCCACGTACAGCCAGTTATTTTATATTCCATTTTGCGTGACCGGCGGCTAGCCCATCACTTCAGCTATATGAAGGTTTGTTTCCTCGTCGATCGGATATCCCCGTGGTCCTTATTAACGTGAAAAGGTCCTGGTTGATGTTGGGCATGTGATTGGTGAGGAGCTTGAAGTAGCTGCTGGTGCCGGTGTATCAAATTTCTCAACATCCTGATACTTTTAATTTTCTTCAAAAGCCCATAATCCTTACAGATGGATGATTGATCAATGATCACCTGCTTGTATTCAGCGGGCAGCCCACTTCATAAATTCCTTATCACCCTGATGCTCGTTTACAAATCATTTGAATGGCAATAGTCCAACACCAAACTACAAGTTTCACCTGTTTCACCCACAGAAAACTGATGGCATTCCGCAAAGCAAACCTAGTTGCGTTCACAAAGAAGTACGGAGTGAAGTTGTCTTTCATGTCTCCCTTCCTGAAGGCAGCTGCGAATGCGCTCATCGACCAGCCCGTGGTCAATGGAGTCATTGTTGGCACTGACATTATTTACCGGTAAGCTTTAACTGCCCCACTACCAATAAGATAAGCCTGAAATACACCTAATTGTATCATGCTAGTCACCGAGTCCAGCACTAAACACGGTTCAACGATGACGGTCATTATATACTAAAATTAAAATTTAAAAACCTGCGACTCATGGAAGAAACCTCATGGCTAAAATTTGGTTCACTTGTTGAATGACGTCTATATAACGCAAACAACCGCATTGGAAATGGCTAAATAGTTTCTGAGAAGCCCTCAAGCGTCAACCATCCTGGCTGCTGCAGCGACCCCTGGTGGTCTACAACCATAAAGCATATCTAAGAACCTACTCTATAATTATAGCCGTTAACGAAAAAAAACAATGAAATTGGTCCAGTAGTTTTCAAGGAAAATAGTAACGGAGTGTTTGCATGTGTGTATGTGTACACACATGCAAACAACCTCCAATCCCAAACGCATACCGCCTCCGCTACGTTCCGTCCGTCGTCGTGGGCTATTAATATGGAATGTCTAAGTTGTGATATCTCGCTTTCTATCTTGCTTGGGACCACATTTTCAACCTTATGGCTTGTTATTATAGTCCAAAACCAATAACATTCTGCAAGCCTCTGCCAGCCAAGGGGTAAAGAGTTTACTCCAACCAAACAGCGACTCAAAACTAACGATATATCGAAAACCATGCCACTTTAATGATAATGCAAATGTCATGTAAGAGATATGCCACCCGGGGTTGCCATTTCGTCGCGTCGGCGCTGTGACGATGGAGCGGTGACGCTTCGTAGTTCTACATAAAAACCTTAACGACATGCCACGTGGGCATTGCCGGTGCGTTGCGTCGTCGTCGAGGCGCGCGCGCAGCGAAGAGGGGGGCCATACAAGGGAGGCGATGCGGCGACGCGCGACTGAGCGACAACGTAGCGGAACGCAGCATTATATGGGCTGACCACAGAGCATTGAATATTAGAGAGAGGGCAAGCCGCCGCGTAACGGCTGACCGTTGTATGCCCAGTGTGCATACAGTGCATTCATTTGCTCCCAACGAGAATTCCCGAGTGCACGCGCCGACCGCCTTAGAAAACTGACAACACTTAGCTTTCTTTTCTATAATGCCGGCCTGTGCAGTAGTCCTATTTGAAAATCGCAGTGATTCGACAAATTTCCATAACAAGGTTATAACATTTCACAGGTAAATGCTGAAAATACAATATTTCTTCAATAAAACAACACGATTAACGAAATATTCCGAGGAAGTAATGCTATTGAGTCGCATCCAGATTCCGTCTCTCTCATACTCATTAGCGTTACCTACTAGCAATAGAGACAGGAAATAAATTTAATGTCCATGACGCTGTGTGTGCTGTGTGCGTGCTTTATGAAACAATGTGCGCCTCATGCGCACTTATACAGCCACGTAACTGCTTTGCCTGTGTTTACCAATACGAGAGTAGGGATAAATGTGTAAGTGGTTATTATGTAAGTAAGTAAGTAAGTAAGTAAGTAAGTAATGTTTATTTGCACGAATATAGGTGTACATCAGGTGTATAATAATGTAATTTAAAATATGATTCGCTATACTCTGCCATGCAGCATGCAAATATTAGTTACACGCAAAAAACACAAATTTACATAGATTTACATCAGATGTCAATATTTACTAAACGCGCTAAGGTATTTTTGTTAAATTTATGTCCACAAAATATTATAATGTTACTTAAAACTAGTTATAATGTACATATTATGTCATATTGACGTGTCTTCAATGTAGTCCTGTATTTTATAGTAACATTTTTCGACTAAGAACTGTTTAAGTCTCGCTTTATATATGTGAATATGGTCAATATTCCTAATCGATTTGGGCAATCTATTATACACTTTTGGCGCCATACCATAAATGCCTTTCGAGAATAGAGCTGTGGAGCTAGGAGGAGCACTTAATTTGATGTCTCGTTTACTATACATTGTCTTAAACAAATTCCACTTTATCGGTTTACATACAAAATAGGCTGAACTGAACGCCCTATCTCCTATGTTGAGATATCTGTGGGGCTGACACACCGCATGCCGCATACCGCAGCGTTTTGTGTTGCGATCGGGAGACCAAAGCTTTAAGCTGCGTTGCCTTGAGACATCGCAGCGCTCATGTAGCATTTCTCTTCTTCAATGCATCTGTGTGTCGAAGACATGCCTTTCTCACCCTGTATGTGTGTTTTGAATTATGTGTTGTCAGAGACTACGTGGACATATCGATAGCGGTGGCGACGCCCCGGGGCCTCGTTGTGCCGGTGCTGCGCAATGTGGAATCAATGGACTATCCGAAGATCGAGGTCACTATTAACCAAATCGCGGAGAAGGCGAGAAAAGGTAAAAAGAAAAGTCCGACTTCAAAAAGACAGTCCAAAGGGACTGTCTTTTTAAAGTCGGACTTTATATTATAATAACTGTTAAAAGCAGAGGTATAACAATGATTAAATCGATCATCAACTTTCCAATACGAGGCCTCGACCCCATAGAAAGACTGTTTGTCCATATCCAGGGAATAGTCAGTGTTACAAGATAAAACAACGTCCATGAACGACTGCTTGAGAAAGACCTCGGTGTACTTCTTACACTCTGTGACTGCTATGGTCCATGATAACATGGACCAAAGCAGTCACAGAGCGGTGGCAAAGGGGAGCGATATGCCCAGTGGTCAGACTACCTGCCCGATGGACCGACGATATCATCAATTCGACAGGGTCCCAATGATGAGGTTGGCCCAGGACTGTGCGGATTGGCGTTGTAGAGAAGAGGCCTATGCCCCGCAGTGGGTTGAGTATGATGATGATGACGAAACCTGCGCGACGTAAAACGCATAACTACTCTCAAGACTGACTACTCATACGCCAACAGCTGAACCTGATTCAATACGTCCATTCTATTGAAACCTAAACCCATACCTAAAGACATCTGAGTCTGATCTTCCTATACCTATACCGTGTGTTCCAGGTCAACTGACTCCAGCAGACATGCAGGGCGGGACATTCACGGTCAGCAATGGTGGAGTATTTGGTTCATTACTGTCCATGCCGATCATCAACATTCCGCAGTCTGCCATACTTGGCATGCACTCCATTGTGCAACGGCCTGTCGCTATTGATGGAAAGGTATGGACTGTCCCCGCAGTTATTTTGTATTCGTGTATATTAATTGCACATGAAAATTCACATTACAGGGTACAGAAATCACATTTCTACAGAAATGTGTGGTCACTGATCACTCTTTTAGGTCGACGAGGACTTTGTCGAGGACCTCTTGAGTTCTAATCATGTCGACATGAAATTTTCCTGTTATAGGTTCTGAATTTTATTACCATGACATGAGATTCAAAATCACGATGCCCTCATATCATAACGAGATTTGGGGCCCGAGTGATGATGACAATGAACATGCTGGTTATGGTGATTTTGATAATGAAAGCAATGGTGATGATGAGGTTCAGGGTGTCGATGAAAAATAATGACAGTAATGATGGTGATAATGCAATGCCTATGATGATTATTGTGATGACGCTGACAAACCCATAGGTAGGCTAGTAACACTAAAGTTGATGGTTAGTAACCTTACAGTAACCTTTGGTTAATAGTGATGATGATGATGATGATGATGAAGGAGAAGATAATGTTAATAAATTGAAGGTGATTGATACTGATGATAATAATAATAATAACAAATGTTGGAAAGCGGCAAAAAACTACGTGTACTAAGAATATTTGTAAATATCTACACAACCTGATAAAGAACTTGACTCTTACGATGATGATCGTCGTAGATAAGTTTGATAATTTCATCAACTGTTGCAGGTGGAGATCCGGCCGATGATGTACCTGGCGCTATCGTACGACCACAGACTGGTGGATGGGCGTGAGGCGGTGCTGTTCCTTCGGAAGGTCAAGTCAGGGGTGGAAGACCCCACGTCAATACTAGCTGGACTTTGAGATATGAGACCATTCAGGTATTGAGATGATACCAATTTGTCCGTCGCACCACTAAATAAATCAGACCCTGAAGTCTGGACAAAGCTGGTGAGCGCTGTACGGCCGTCGACGGTTGCAAAGTTATAACTTTGAGAAATAAAAGAGTTGATTCGTGTAGTATTAAACAAAAAGTATCACAAACTCTTTTGTTTTGCAAAGATATAATTTTACAACCGACATCGTATGTAGAGCGCTATATCTTTATCGAGACTGTCCGGCCTGGAATTCCTTAGCGAGTTCCTGCTCTTTGGAATGTGTATTTAAGATATAAATATACTGCAGTTTAGTAGCTTCATATGAAGGCTATTTACCTATCTATGTACGTATGATCTAAGTTATATTTATAGGTGACAACATGTAGGCATCTACGTACGTATTGCATCCATGTATTATAAGAGTTTACAGCAATAAATGTCCTTATCGCTAAAACATTTTTGTTTTATTTGTCTCCCACCCCCTATCCCGATTTTGTTGTAATCCAAAACGAATTATGCGATTGTTAGTTATGGCTCCTAAAGTCCCAATTCTTCCTTATCGGCTGTGGCCGCAGACTAATTAATTATTAAGGATGAGTTAGGGGGCCGAGTCCGGGCTCAAGTCCCAGACATTGGTGGTAGCTTTTCCGTAAATAATGTTGAGTATTATATCAAACTATACAATACTCCACAACGGATTTCTTTCCACCACTTGTAATGGTCGTCTCGGCTGTTCCTGTGCTGCTGCTGGCTGCAAGCCCCAGCTAATCCCTACTCTCTACAGGAGGGTTTTTTAAAGTGGGGTCTAGGGGTGTGTGTCAGGAGTCCATAGCAGCTCAGTCAATATAAGAGACATAAGTGGAAAATACCATACCAGGGGACATAGTGTATGTATACCCAGTAGCAAAAAGTGTAAGAAAAAACCGGTCAAGTGCGAGTCTAAATCGCGCACGAAGGGTTCCGTACCACCGTTCAATGAAAGCGATGGTGTGGAGTGAATAGTTTGGATTTTACACAGCAAAATATTGTTTACAAAGTTATTGGTGCGGTTACTTTCACACTCCATGTACGTAACCAGGTCCATAAGTTTGTGGTATTGTTGTATGGGAGCCCCCTTAAATATTTATTTTATCCTGTTTTTTAGTTATATTTGTTGTTATAGCGGCAACAGAAATACATAATCTGTGAAAATTTCAACTCTCTAGCTAGCTAGGTTCTTGAGATACAGCCTGGTGACAGACGGACGGACGGACGGACGGACGGACGGACAGCGAAGTCTTAGTAATAGGGTTCCGCTCTTACCCGTTGGGTACGGAACCCTAAAAACCTTCTTCCTTAACAGTAGGTAGGGATAAACCAGTAGGGATATAATAAATAAGGATTGCTGACACAAGCTAATGGCAGCACCATGAAAAGTTGGTACCTACTGTAAGGTATAAAAATAAAATCTTATTATTTCAGGTATGAACACTGTTGCCTCTATTACATTTCTATACAGTGCTTGGATGCGTAACCGTGTACCATTGCATAACTTGTGTGGATGCAAAGTATGCAAGAGCATCACGGTGCACCCACTTTGAGCAACAGTTTATGTTCCTGGAGTCCCGGAGGATTTAGAGTATTAAGAAACTCTATAGGACAATCAACTGCATCTACGCCCTCTATAACACGCCCTCTATCGTCAGACCGTCAGACGTCAAATGAATTCTAGAGAATGGTATTTATTTCAGGAGCTCTAATATTTTTGGGGGTTAGAATCGTGTGTTCGCACAATCAATCCATAGGTTTTTCTTTTAACAGATGAATTTCTGGATGTTTAATGAATGGATGTAAGTTCAATTAATGTAGTATCACCCTGATGAATCACAGTATTACAAACAACACCTTGCGACTTAGCAAGTACGAACACCTTCAGCCCAACCAGTTTATTAGGGCTGTATTGACGCATCGTAAATTTTGCAGTAAATGGAAAAAGCATTTAGTCAATATTCATTTCTTTAGGCTGGTTTTGTTCGTGACACCCCTCCAGGACAGCGGCTGTATTTTCCAAACTTCTCTTATCTTCTGTTCTGCTATTATTTCAGCATCATATACACACTTCAGCCGTCGTCTGAAAAAGAAAAATCTGTTTCTTGTCATAGTAATTGCAACTAGGGGAAACTTTCCACTTTTCTGAACAGTACATATCAATTCAATGGATACTGCAGTGCTGACATTATCATTGTTGTTCCTATGGCAATTTTAAGTTCTCTGAAAGTCAGCCCGATGTGTTTTCCTGTCTCCAATATATGTGTTCTGTTCGTACAGTTGACGATAGTTATTAAAAAATCATCGTGGATCATCGTAGAATTTATTCCATTCCCAATCCTTGGTTTCTTTGGGTAAATATGCTGGCTGCATCAATTCAGTAACTTCAGCATCTAAGGTAGCCTTGGTCCATGTGTTTTGAAAGCCATCATTATGTTGACGATTCCTGATCGCAATCTGGCGGGTTGACAGAGGCGACGACTGGGGCCGTGGGGTAGCCCCGCTCAAACTGATACCACGTCCACGACCGTAGCTAAGTCCACGCCCACGTGAAACACTTTTACCGCTCCCTCTTGAGCGAGACCGTGATGATGTCGATGCGATAAGGAAACTACTGGAAAACGCCAGGGAAGCAGCTGAAGGAACCAATGTGTTTTCTTCTTCATCTGAACTGCTTGAGTCACTTATTTGATGATCATTGGCTCTTTGGGTATGTTCTGGCGGCACAAACTCCGGGTACTTCATCTGAATCGTCACCCGAAAAGTCGAGAGGCTCTAGTAGGAACGATTCGTGTAAAGCCTCTTCTATGCCATTGTCCGTCAAAGCTAGAATAAACAAAATTAAGAGAAAATGTATATCAATGTACTTTATAAAGTACATCGGTAGTCTAAGTACCAAAACTTACATTGCCTACATTTGTCCTCTGTAAAGGACTAAATAACAATATGGTGTATATACAATTACACGAAAATAAAACTGTATATCATCATTTCATACTTCTAATTAAATCATTAACGCAAGACATTCAAAAATAAGATAGATTTCAATAATATTTCAATCGATTAACTTACCTCTGCGCGCACACATCAACACACGTCCGTCTTCCATAACCATTTTTAAAAAGGGGACGACCACACGGGATTTGACGTTTATCTCCATTTAGAAAGTTAGATAATTAATACATGTCACCACTCAAACATTTAGGGCTTACCATGTTAAAAACCGGCAGTATATTTTTTGTTTCCTTTGTCCTGTGTGTACTACAGGTATAGGCAGGAGGTTAAGCCGATCATATTCTTAAATAGCACAGCCAGACGATCCGCCAGAATACTGCAGGCAAAATTTATATTTTCGGCCGAAAGCCCGTCGTGCTCTGGTGATTTGCCGCTCTGTATTGACTTTGTTGCTCGAATGACGTCCTCTTTCGGTATGTCTGTCGAAGTATGATCTTGATCGGCGACAAATGGCAACGAATTTTCATAACTTTCCGGTGCAAGCTCCAAGAATACTTTTCTGAAGTTTCCCGCAATATTGGTGTTCTCAGTGCAACCGTCGATGTGTGTAGGTATAGTAGGTATTGTATTTATCATGGCACCAGTTTTTGACCAGAACGTTCCAAACTGCTTGTCGTTTAGATCCTCGGCGATTAGGGCTATTTTAATTTGTTCCTCTGCGTCCATACAATATTTAAGATGCTGTTTAAATATTTGTCGAGACTGCTTTCGTTCCTCAAATAGCGTATGGCACGCTATTTGAGGAACGATTCGGTTTGCCAGCTGATATCCATCTTAAAAAGGCTGCTCGGGATTTTTCATAATGTTCCTCTACTCTCTCGTTCCAGCCTGGTATGATCCGATGTTTTCTTTGTGAGTTGGCATGCCCAGAGAAAGAATTAGTTGCTGCTCTTCGTATAGCGTGAACAATGTCGCCGTAGAGTTTATCTATATCCCTTAAGCACATTTTGGTTTGTGATAAATTATTGTACGTGTTTATAGTCTTATTGAGATACTGTTCGAGACTTTTGTGGTACTTAAGGATATCCATACGCCCTTTTGGCTTTCAGGATGCGGGGTCCCTCGGTTTTTTGTTGTCCATTGTGCATTTCACAATTTCATTAGCTCTAAGTTGCACATACATAGGTCGGTGATCAGTCCAGTCCACAGTGTAGTCTATATGAATTTCCTCAATCAATTTCACAATTGATTCGCTAACAATGCAATGGTCTAGCCAGGAGGTTGTTGAGTGTGCGTCGGTGATGTAAGTGTAGCTGTCAGCTGTGAGCTTCTCTAGATCCAGTATTCTAAGGTCATCTTCCTTGCAGAATTTTGTTAGTTCTCTTCCAAAGAGTGCGCCGGGCCGGCATTGACGTCACCCACTACAATGGTATTGGTGCAATGTTTTTCTTCAATAACAGCTAGAATATGCGACAGGCATTCCAAAAATTCGGGTAGTTCATCTCTATGGTCAATCGGCATATTTACTGTGAAAATCATCTGTCTCTGATATAAATACCTCTATCGCGCCAATTCTGGATGTATCGCAGGTCACGTGTCTCACTCGAAGGGACTTTCTTGTTAGTATGGCGACGCCGCCATAGGGCCTTCTAAATCCACCGCAGAGTTACCCCAGGCTTGAAATTCTTCATGGACAGAGTTTAGTAGTTGTATATCTGCATCCAAGGCCCATGTCTCCTGAATAAGCACTATGTCACACTCAGTACAGATATCTCTGATAAATTTTAATTTCCATTTCATGCCTCTGACATTAATAGTGCATATCTTAAGGGACTTATTCATATTTGGATTTATTTGATTGTCGTGGTCTGGCTGTTCGTGTGTATATATTTGCGGTATACAAAGCGTGGCGGCCAGAAGGTTTCGCTCATAAAGATATTAAGTTTGTCCGCATCGACTGTAACCACGTATGTGTTAAAATTTGTAGGTCGATAGGGCTTAATGTACTCAATTTTTATCACAGATTCTCCTTTTTTAGCGATGTATTCAGCCAGTTTTTCTTCTGTAATATTTAGTCTTACTCTCGACAAATATATTGACGACGTGGTGAGGGCTGCCTGAAGTAAATCATTCTCCTCACCTTTCCCTCGCATATTTTTACGCATAGATTTTCTTTTTTGTCACGTTAGTAATGTAAATCCATCCTTATCTACATTTTCTACATTTTGTTTTCGCTGAGGAGAGACGCATTTGTTCAACGCGGCTATGTCACGAAAAGATTTGCGCAACTGTGACAGTCGTGTTTCACCGGTTTCGACGGGGGTCAACGCTCTTGGTCGCCATACGTTCGGTTCCAGCCGGCCGGGTGACTCATGCGCCCCGTGCGAGGCGCTTGCTTGCGCCTGCGCTGTATCTAGGCGAGGGGGGGCGGCGGCGACTGCGACGGCGGTTGGTGCTCGCGCACTCGATAGCAAACTACCCGCACTCAACATGATGTCGTCGCGCTCTTCGTTTGTTGAGCATACACCCTTGCAAAAAAAAAATCGGCAGACTATTTACTTCGGCTTTTATAATCCTTACGTCTTCTTTTATGCCAAGGATTTCTTCTTGACGGACCATCTCAGTTTTCAAGGAAAATATCTCCGACTTGAGTGTCACAAGTTCTTTTAGAATTTTACTAACGTCCAGATGATCAAAGGTGATTGGCGGGATTTTATGGAGATCTTTTGCAACCAAGATCGGTAGGTTATTAGGATCGATTTCTTTCAAGATTTTAATAATTTAATATCTTGAACATGTTTCGCTGACCTTCCATCTCCTTTTCTTGCGGTGTTGCGGATGCTAAGATAATCGTCTTTGCTTCTTCGATTTCCTTTTCGGAGAAGTTCGAGGTACATTTTGGTTTATGATTGGTTCTTCGAGGACATCAATCCTATTCGACACGTAGCACAATACTTCGTTGACGATGATTTGATTATCACTCATTATTAGGTAAAAGATGAACTTGTTATACCTAGCCATTAGCGGCATCTAGAGAACGGGTTACGCGTGCGCTTAGTATCGCTGCGAGCGAGCTGTGTTAATAAGTAAAATAAGTTATAAGCCATGGAGATCTCGGTAACTACTATGGCTAAAGATCTAATACCTTTTGTCAATTAAAGAGTCTATTTGTCGATAATTGTCGGTGAAATATTAATGAGGAAAAGTTAAATACTTTCGGAAATATGCACTTCCCAATCTTTGGCCGCGCATCCTCCACTTACGATTTTGTTATTATTGATTATTTCCAAAATACGAGACTGCCGACAGTCAAAACCGATCCTAGAATTTGTCGGTTAATTTGTCGGTCCTAACGAGAGCATCAACTATCACTATTATTCAGTAATTCACAAGTAAACACCTAAAACCAATCTGCTCGTGGCCGCGCGAAAGAAACGCTACTTTGTGCGCACAGACAATAAAGAGATATTTGTGTGCTGTTACTGCCCTAACTATAATACCTAGGCACTAAGTGTGAAAGATGTATTTCTTCATCAACTTAACCTCATTCGAGTGACATAGAGGTTTGTCCGTAAAACAGTATAACATGCGAGTAATATCAAAACTAATAGTATCTCTTACTTCGTTAGAGTAGGGTAACCATAATTTCGATTAGTCTACCGAAACGACTAGTCATGGTGCCACTTGTTTATATTTACATCTCGCTCAGGTTTGCCGCCGCGTCATCATGCTGTCTCGCTCAAATGTAAGCCTTGCGCCGCCATTGCCAGTGCCTTTATTAAGTTACCTAAGTATACGGATTTGTGGAGGAGTGTTTAAATATAATAAACAAAAACCCTTGAATAATTTCAATAATTATGTTTTATTGACAAAATATATATTGAGTTTTATACTTTTATTTCATTAAAGATACTTAAATAATTTCTTTTTAACTGAAAAGAAACTAAATTTAGAAAAAAAACAATGATGCTATGTTTTATTCATGTATTTTTTCAAGATTGTAAAAGAAAACGTTTTTTTTTTTTTATTTACATGTTTAAGCAGAACAAGCTAGAGGTCCGTTAATCTTGTCCTGGAAGGGACCGGACACGGAACGTTTCTTCTTCCGTGCGGACATGGTACCGTTAGTATACTCCGCGTAGTATACTATACTCCGGCTCCGAGAGACGCGTTCCCGGAGTCAACGTTCTCGTTCTCGGTGCGCGGAGTCCGAGAGTCGGAGTTTGGCCGTTCTCCGTGGAACGAGCGAGTCCGAGAGTCTTGTCTATCGGGTCGTTTCTGAACTTCTGTCAACCAAAATGAACACAATTTCAACTTTTACATACATCTAACTTTCAAAACAAAACTAAACTCTATTTCGGTACCGGTACTAAACTCTGTCCGCCTTATTCATAAACGTCTAATAAACCTATTTTAACTAGTAGGTATGCCGTTTGTTGAACTTTGAAATTTGTGTTTGTGAGAAAAGGACCAGGCCCATTTTAGCTTTCATAGGTTTGATAAGTTTTATGAATAAGGGAGTGTGCATATACATATAGGTATAAACGTATATATTATAGGATTTGGCTTTCAGGTTCATGAATGTAACTAACTTGAATTTCTAATCTTATTTTTTTTGTAAATGAAGTATGTAATGTCATTATTTGTTTACACAAAAAATATGAGATTAGTAATTTAAGTATTGTAAGTAGCTGTAGTTGTAGCTAGTTTAGTTGTAGGTATTGTAAGTAGCTTTTACAAAGTATTATTTTCTACGCAAACAAGCGACCATTTTGTGAAAGACATACGTTGGTCGACGCACCGATGTTGCCACTTTAACGGAAGCCAAGAATAAGTTCTTCGCGCATAAAATTAAGACAATCATTACCTTTTATTTTTTAATTTAACTATTTCTATTCCCTAAAATATCCACTTTACAGATAAAATAAAAATCTAATCAAATTCGTGATCCGATAACTATAAAATATCTACTTTTCCAAAAATCATTGATTTTAATGCCATCTGTTGATGATAAGATAAAACTGAGCAGCTACGGAGCAGTTTTTTAGAGGACGCCACCGTCTATCTAAAATTCAATTAGTAGGCAAGTGTTACAGAGTAGTATATGTAATATGGAATAGAGTGCCCTCTCGCAGGACTTTAATGTATGGCTAGGTTGAAGCGCCATCCAGTTTTTTCGATAAAAACGATTTTATATATCTACACGTATACATAGGTACGTTTCCTTCTCTCGTTGTCTCGTGAATATTTTCAAGTGGCATGATATTTTTGCCAGTATAAACAATAAAGTTTATTTTAGGCATACCATACTAATAATAATAATAATAATCCTTTATTGCACAGAAAACACAGTGGAAATTATAACAGAAACAGTATGCAAAGGTGAGCTTATTTCTAAAAAGAAATTTCTTACAGCTAACCTGTGAAGAAAAGAGAAAAATTAAATATAGAGAGGTAGTCCTAGTGTACAATTAAGAGTTAAAAGAAATAAATAAAATAAATATACTATCAAATAAATCACAATACACCCTACGTAATTACTATAAAATAAATAAATAGAATACAATAAATAAATAGATATACATAAATACTATGAGATACCCACTATTCGGAAGAGAGGAGATGCTGTTTCAGTTTTTTCTTGAAAGTGACCAAGGATTTGCAATCCCTTATAGCGCAAGAAAGTGCATTCCACAAACGTATTGCCCTTAACCTAAACGAGTGCTCATAAGCAACAGTGTTGTGCTGAGGAATTGACAAAAGTGACACCGTGTGAGATCTCCGAAGTCTATCCCCTGAGAAAAGATACTCAAAACGTTCACGAAGATATGCAGGGTAGCACGGATTTCTCAAAATATTGAAGAGGAAGGAGAGAATGTGCATATCACGACGAAGTCGGATCGGGAGCCAGCCTAATTCCCTACGATATTGGGACACGTGGTCGTACTTATACTATATACTGCCTTTTGCCAAAATGACGATTTCAAACCACCTCGCTCGGCCCCCTGGGAATATTTATTGTACTTAATAATAATAATTAATAATGTAAATAAATATATCCGCACTTTTTTACGACAACACAATCTTGAATTAATAATCTAAATTTCTGTACAGAGGCATCTGTTGACTAGAGAAAGAAACTGGCTTTTTCGGACACTAACAAATGGCGCCTCTTTCTTTTGATATTTCCCTTTCGGAAGGACTGTCCCCCCTCTGGCAAGTGTCCTCCCCCTGTTTTGATATTTCCCTTTCGGAAGGACTGTCCCCCCTCTGGCAAGTGTCCTCCCCCTGTTTTGATATTTCCCTCTCGGAAGGACTGTCCCCCCTCTGGCAAGTGTCCTCCCCCTGTTTTGATATTTCCCTTTCGGAAGGACTGTCCCCCCTCTGGCAAGTGTCCTCCCCCTGTTTTGCATCGCATTGCTTGCTTGACTTCAAGTTTTTATGTTTGATTTCTCCAGAGATTCTCGGTGATGTGTTTCTGCAGAGTTTGGCATTATAACGGACTTAGATTATTTTGTGGATTAGACAGTGTAATTTCGGAAAACAACGACTTGGCTTGGACTAAGACCTGATATTTGTGAAAACATTCATAATGGCAGATAAGGTAAGTTTTCTATTATACTTTAAAATTAAATTAAAGGAAACGAATAAACCATAGAGTCCAGGAAGGTATATAAACCTGTAATTCTAAACCGCTCTCAGCTATTTATTGACGGTTTCGCCATATGTAATCTGTCATCTTCGCCCTAAGTAGGTCAAAAATACCTTTAAAGTTGGTAATTTTGCAGGGGAAGTTTACATGGACTATATGAAGTTTATATTATATTATATTAAAAATATCAGTAAGAAAAGAGTTTTATGTTAAAAGGAGGCCCGCAAATTTTTAACTGACTCCAAGTAAGGTATAGCCATATTTTAAGGGGTTGTTAGGGCCAACTTTCACTATGAAACCGACTTGATCAGATCAACTTTATTTTTTACATCTCCATAACATAACATAATATTTAATTACAGGCACATACATTGCTTCTGGCCCTACACTAGAATACCCCGTGTTTTGGGAACCAGAAACAGCGAAAGACACACACACACATACAAACACACACACTTCCTAGTAACATTTTGAATTGGCTGTTTGTCGGGCCTCCGTCTACTTTTTGGTTGGCCATCGCGAGGCTTCACCCCTAAAAATAGTAACTAACGGTAGAATCATCGTTGGGCTTAATGTAATTTTCTACACTGGGCCAACCATGTGTACTTACGGAGCCCCGAACGTTGGCTTTACGTTGGATTCTCAAAAACAAGTTGGCCCAATGATGAGCAGTCCTAGGTAGGCCATCTCACTTGCAGCTACCAGTAATTATCCAATGGCGGGTAACAGGTTGGGTGCCTAAATATTTCAGCAGTCATCTAAAGGACACGGTTTAAGTAGGCCAGCTATACCGCGAACTGGTTTCCTGCTTAGAGAGGGACTCCTCATGTTTTTGGAGGGGAAAACAATGGAATTGCCCAAAATTAAAAAAAAAACAAAATTCCAAATGTCTTTATTACTGTAGATATTTACATATACTTAGCAATCGTCATTTTTGCCACTTCTCTACATTGAACCACTGTGGGAGGAGAAGGGCGTAGAAACTCCCACAGATTGATTTTAAGATCTCTTTTTTAAAAATTACTTATGCTTAACTAATACAAAATATAATATTTAGTCATTATCATAATTAATAAGCAGGAATAAATAATTACAAAATTATTAACAGCAAGGTCTGTGTTGAGCCAGATTAACCCCATCATTCCCAGTCCCATCATTTAAGTAATCTTGAACATTGTAATATCCCTTTTTCGACAAAGTCGCTTTAACATGGTTTCTAAATTGCTCAAATGGCAATTTCAACCCATGCCCAGGAGTCAGAGACCTCCCTGCTATGTCCGGGTCCCCACATATTGAGCGGGCATCAGCTCGTGTGGTATGGGCATCAGCTCTTGTGGTAGGACTCCTGATGTACTTTCAGTCAGACACTATATATACTCGGTGCGCGAAAAAACTTCTACACCGCGATGTAGGATATTTCTAAATAGAGATTGTATACAGTCTAATAGATTGAATAAAGTTGGGTTGAGCTTATTGCTTCGTCGTTTCTGATAGATAGTTTAGTATCTGGTTGGGTGGGTTGGTGGCCCTACGTATATACATGTGGAAACACCAACAGTATTAACCCAACGGTACCGTTTCTTGCTGGTGGTCCATTGCTGGTAATTGATTGTAGGCCCTACGTTATTAAAAATGTGGAAACGCCAACCCTATTTATCCAATGGTAGGACTAGTTGCTGTCGGCCCATTGTTGGTAATTAGTGGGCCGAAATCATATAATATGTTTCTTTTGGGCCAACGTCAGTTTTAGGTGGGAAAACTAACTAACTATATCCCAACGGATCCCCAACCTTTGGCCAATGGATGGCAACGGTAAATGCTACTAGGGTGGCTGTTTTCGATAAAGCCGTGATAAATAAAGTTCCTCTGGTAAAATCGGTGTAAGTGATGAGGGAAATCATTTTGAACAAATGATTATAATAAATAAATGTAGCCAATAATGTCCCCACCGCGGGGCATAGGCATTTACCCGGATACGAGTAATATTGAGTCATACTCATTTTTTTAGATATTATATTATTATATATTGACAATTACATTTACCTACCTTACTACTTACCTACCTTAAACTCCATATCTGCGGTGATGGGCTAGCCCCCTGTCACGCAAAATGAAGTATTGAAGAACTGGCTAAACGTTGTTGTATATTTTTTTCAGATAACACATGCAGGTCGTAAGCCTACAGTAGATGCTGCTGAATTTAATAATTTTTTTTATAAAATACGCAGACATTTGCAGAAACAACAAAACAAAGTCCAGCGACCCCATATTCAGAACTATCTCGAAAGAATTAGACAATAAGGTATATCCATATGCTGTATATAAAACCTTGAAAAGAAACCACGATTAAATCTTTGAAAATAGAGTTTTCCAAGAAGATATACCATCAGCTCCAAGCCGTTCATTCTTTTCTTTATACTTTATTGCATATACACATTAATGGACAATTACAAACACAGTTAGTATACAAAGGCGTGCTTATCTCTATATAGAGATTTCTTCCAGCAAACCCAGGGCTGACAGGAAAAAATAGTTTCATGCGAAGGGATAGACCTATTATGCACAACATAACCGAAAACTAAACATCAGAGTGACTATAACATATTTATAATAAATTACTTAGATATTTACACATATAAATAAATGAGAACCTACATAATAATATAATACCTATAAATACTATATATAAATATCAATAAATACCTATACAATATATAAATAAAATATAATCTACTACAGAAGAGAAAGGTAATGTTCCTTCAAACGACTTTTGAAGATGTTTTAAGAGATGGACTGTCCCTGACGGTGCTGGGGAGTTTGTTCCAGAGCTTGATAGCCCGGAGTCGGAACCCATGTTCATATGCGTCAGTTTTATGTTGCGGTGTTGTGAGCAGCGACCGAGTGTGAGGTCTCCGAGGCCTATCTGAAGAAAGAAAAGTGAAAGAATCACGTAAGAAGCCAGGGTAATAAGGATTATATAAAATCTTAAAGAGAGTGAAGAGGATGTGGGAATCCCGGCGAAGACGGATTGGAAGCCACTTCAGATCCCTGCGATACTGAGAAATATGGTCAAATTTGCACAAACCGAAAATAAACCGAATCCCGAGATTTTGAAGTCGCTCGAGTTTGTCCAGTTGCTCTTCGTTATCTTCACCATCCTGTCGCAGTAAGGCATCATCACCGTTGCATTCTCAAATCCAAGGAGACAATAAAGTAAAAACATTTTCTTTTATATTAGATGAGCATGACTGGAAGAAAACACAACCTATTTCGGTTCATTACACCAGACGAGACTAAAGCACCGCATCTACACATAAAAAATACAAAACATTGCCAAAGTTTAAGTGGGCGACGTTACTTAGAGAAAAGCTTTGGGAATGCTCTAGAATACCCTGTACGTGGAACTTTAAGAATAAAAAAGTTAACTGTGAAAATAACATGTACATCACTAGAAAGTGCTCACAATGTGTAAGAAGAACAATAATTCAATCTCATGCAGTCACTGACAGAACTGTAATTATGACATATGATATTATCTCTGATGAAGAAAAGAAAGTACACAACCCTAAGAAGAAGTCAAAATTAACACCATACCGAAGAGGTCAGCTAGCAAAGTGTTACAACATAAACCAGCTGTTGCTGTGCACAAAGAACTTGCGCCGAAAACAATAAACGGCACCCAGAAAGTCAACCCACCGGTGCTGCCAAGCATACTACGGAAGATCAAACATGAAAAAAGACAAAGTAATAGATTCCATTCACATCCAATTTTAAGTATATTCTTGAACTCTTGATGACACTTATTGCGACATATAATAACTTTGTTCGTGCACTAACACTATTTCCAAATTTCTATTTGTATTATTGGTCTGAAAATCAGAACTCAGAGTATTATAACATGTATCTTCGCAGTTTTCCCAAATTGACCATTACGATTGATGCAACAGGTTCTTTTTTTCGGGCAATAACGCTTCCAGATGGTTCTACACTAACGAAACGATTATTTCTTTATGTAACCATGATAACCTCAGACTCAGTCAAAATAACACCTTTTTTCCAAATGATAACGATTCCCACACGAAAGACTCGATAGCGGCGTGGATAAAACAATGGTTGATTGGAGTGAAAAGTGCATCGTGTAAACCGTATTGGTTTAATACTCAGAAGTAAGGACTTTGAATGCAAAACACTCGTTACAATATCGAAGATCAGATTTATTGCTCTTACAGCGGTATAGATTGGTTAAACAGAGCTCAAGTGACTATTTTACTTTAATTTAGCAAATTGTAATAAGAACTCATACTTAGTAACGCAACATTTTCTTCACAGATTTTCGAGGGTAGGTAAACACGTTAAAATGAAATGAATCAAAGAACACTTACGTTTTCTGCGTACGCCAAATACTTATGCGTATCTCTTATCCTTTTGTGGGCACTGAGTTGCAAATCCCACTTCTGAGATATAAACCGTATTGGTTTAATACTCAGAAGTAAGGACTTTGAATGCAAAACACTCGTTACAATATCGAAGATCAGATTTATTGCTCTTACAGCGGTATAGTTTGGTTAAACAGAGCTCAAGTGACTATCAACGATGCCGTAAAGCGAATGGCCGGGCGGGCATGCCACTCGGATGCCCGGTAATTCCTCTGTTACCACTGTCAATGTCTCGACCAATCATAACAAGTCAACACAACTACTTTAATCATAAATGGTTATAAAAACTAATGTAATTATTTAATTAACATGTAAATAATAATAGGCATATTTAATTATTTATAACAACACAGTTTGCAATAAATAAGTGAGGGTTTTATTGTTATAGAACTAAAAGAACAACGTATCAAATATAGTGATTGTGTATGTCGACCAATCATAACAAGTCAACACAACTACTTTGATCATAAATCGATATAAAAACTAATGTAATTATTTAATTAACATATAAATAATAATAGGTATATTTAATTATATATAACAGCTCGGCCATCCGCTTTCCAGCGAGTCCCTCGTTGCTATGTGTAATTTTGTCTCAAAAATCTATACTCTAGATACTTCGACAAAGAAATAAAATAACAATAGTAAACGTAAATTTTAAAGAAAGAAGACATTCATCTCATTACTTTACAATTATAGATGTTAAGATACCTACTTTTTTACTACTACGAGGAATCAAATATTCACAATTAGTTTTCTAATTAAAGCTCAAATAAAATTACTTTACATTCCATTTATTTCTGAATTAGTTTATGATCCATGACGTTAAGGGTGTCGGTTACCTGACATCCCTGACTTGATTGACATATTTTATGTAAGTAGTATATTATTGGTCCATGACCTTGACCAGAAGATATACTGTTGCACCAATGGCTAAAACGCGAGGCATCCGTTACCTGATACCCCACACCAATTCATTAGTACATGACCCTAACCAATGAATCAGTATTTACTTCTCCATGACATTGACAAGCAAATATTTCAGCCACTAGTACATAAACCAATATCAACGATGCATGACACTCATCGTCCATTCCTAAATCACATTACTATTTTTCTGTACCATGACATATCTTATTGTTCCTTAAGCATCAGAAACATTCAATGTAGATATAGTTTCTTAAACCGACATAACTTCTAAATAGGATTTAATTAATTGTACAACATTCATCTTCATTAGTTATGTGAGTAACTTCGCTTATACTATACATCTATTTACACTTGTCCAGATTCAGACTCACAATCATTATCGGATTCACAATCGGTTGATACGGGTTCTTTGTAACAGATCCATGGAAATATTTTATCAATGGCTACTACAGCCCCGTACCTCCTACCACTTTTTGTAAGAGGCGTGTCCTCAACCACGAACCTATCGTTGGGGAGCACTTTCTTAATTCTGTAAGGGCCTCTACATTTAGGTTCGAGTTCCTTTGACTGTCCTTCTACTCCTGTCGCAGCTCTTACTACTCTGACTTAATCACCTTCTTTGAAACGCATTCCCGTTTTCCTATATCTATCATACCGTTCCTTGTCCTTGTCCTGTTGTGCCTTTATACGCTCGCCGGCACTAGCCCTAATGTCATCAAGACTCTCCCCGACCTCAGAAGTAACTTCGTTTAATATGTCATTTAACAGATTCAGATGGGTTGGTTAAATTCCGACCGAAAAGGAGCTCCGCTGGAGTCTTTTCGGTGGTGGCGTGTACTGTGGTGTTGATACCTAACTGAATGTCTGGTAAATGGTCGTCCCATAAACCGTTTGGTCTGTCGTGATTCATTGCCCCGAGCGCCGCCAAAATGGTACGGTTGTACCGTTCCACTTGGCCATTCGCTCGGGGTGTGGCAACAGCATTAAAGACATGCTTAATACCACATGATTGAGTAAACGTTTTAAACTTCCTACTAGTGAAGCTTTTCCCTTGATCCGTAATCAAGCGGGTTGGCGCACCAAAGTAACTAAAATGCTGTCTGAATACTTGTATGCTGTTAACTGACTTCGTGTTTCGTACAGCCGTAATATCGACAAATTTAGTAAACGCGTCTACGATAACGAGGATGTATGTATTGCCACGCTTGGTGCGGATAAAAGGACCGAGGTGATCCGCATGTATCGTATGAAATGGGATGATAGCTTTAGGAATGGGGTGTAGTTCACCAGCCCTGGCACCACTCGGCAGCTTGTGATGAGCGCACTTAAGGCAAGCCGAGACATTTTACTTAACAAACCGTCTCATCTTTGGGAACCAGTAAGTGGCTTGCAAACGCGCCAAAGTTTTGTCAAACCCAAAGTGTCCCACGTCATCATGATTAGCTTTCAATAGTTGCCACCTGGTGCCACTTGGGACAACCCAACGAGTAGTGTTTTCGTCAATTATACGATATACCCGCCCATTTACTAGCTTGTAATTTTTGAAAATATCCACAGCATCTTTACATTTAGGGTCACCTAAAATGTCAGCGATATTTTTAATGTCTTCGTCTGTCTGTTGCACCGTTGCGAGCCAATTCTCAGTACCAATTAAAAGTACATCTAATACGTGTTCAAATTCTGGACTACCATCAATCGCACTCCTACTTAGAGCATCTACGTGGGCCATTTTGTCACCAAGACGCTATTCTATCGAACAGTCATATTCTAAGAACTGCAACCACCAGCGAGCAATTCGTGGGACCATGTCGCGTTTACTTAAAGTTGTGCGCAAGGCGTTGCAGTTAGTCACTATAGTAAATTTAATACCAAGCAGGTAGTGCCTGAACCTGTTCAAAGACGCAATAATAGCGAGGGTCTCTAACTCAAATGAGTGCAACTTTTGCTCATCGGGACTGGTTTGCCTGCTATAATAAGCTATAGGTTTGAACACCCCAGACGTGTCTTTTTGCAGTAAGATACCAGCTACCCCGTATTTGCTCGCGTCAGTGTGGAGTTGGGTTTATTCACTAGGGTCATAGAGTCCTAGGACCGGCCTTTGTACTAAAATTTGTTTTAGTTTCTCAAAAGATTCCAATTCTTCACTACCCCACCTCCAAGAAGAGTCCTTCTTCAACAGACTGGTCAATGGGCGTGCTATTAACGCGAATCCCGCAACAAATCTCCTGAAAAAGCTAGCAAGGCCTAAGAATCTCCTAACTTCATGGACGTTTGTTGGTGTGGGGAATCTGGATATGGCTTCTGTTTTAAGAGACCCTGGTTTAACACCCTCTGAACTGACTTCGTATCCCAGGTAGTCTATCTTCTCAAAAAAGAAATTACATTTACTCATTTTGAGTGTTAGGCCGCTTTTTGCTAGTAACCGCAGCACTTCCTCCAAACGTGTCATACCTTCGTCGAATGACTTAGCGAGAATCAAAATATCGTCCATGTATACTAGTGCATAAGACGAAGCTGGTGAATTGTGGATGATTTTATTCATTGTACGTTGGAAAACCGATGGTGCATTTACTAGTCCAAAGGGCATTCTATTATACTCATATTGGCCCTGAGGGGTCACGAATGCAGTCTTCTCTCGAGAGACTTCAGCTATTGGGATCTAAGATATAAGTGGACAAATCAAAACCGATTCCTCACTAACCCGCTGAAAAATGACATCCGATTCTGTTTTGACTATTTTGACTGAAGGTCTTTCGGTGAAAGTGTGGCCTAGTAGTACGGGGCAATTGATTAAATAATCATCTACTACCAATATCTCTACGTGATTTTCTACTACACCTTGCACTTCGATCGTGACGTTAGCTTTACCAAGCGGGTTATATGGTACGTTACCTATACCTTTTAATAATGGCACTTCTCCTACTTTCCAGTCTAATGCTAAACGCTGAGCTTCACTGAGACGGACCAAAGTACCCTCGCTTCCCAAATCGACTAAACACTCTGAAAATTGTCCGTTTATCTTAATAGGCATTCTATATTTAGCACTTGAATCACCAGTATTTTCAACTTTCAAAACGGCTTTTGTTTTATCGTTGGTGCTTTGCTTTGTCCCAGGGCACTCTGTGTCTTTGTGTCCTAATAAATTACATTTAGAGCATTGAACCTTTGGTTTTGTGCATCGAAAGAATGGGTGACCGCTCTCTTTACAATTGTAGCAGACCATGCCGGATCCGGTGGGCTTCTGGGATCTGGATCCTACTTTATTACCATTGAATGCGTTATTTTGTGGGCGCCTATCCCTATCCCTAAGCTTCAGCTGTTCATTTGTAGGCCTATCTTGACCCACTTTTACAGTCTTCAAAAACTTGAGTACTAATTCCGGTTCCTTAAATTCTGCCCCTTGTGCTCCCAATCTAACACCACGATCTTCTATACCTGCTATGATACAGTCAACTGCACGTTTTCCTGATATTTCACAGCGATTTAAAAGATTCATTTTAGCGTAGTAATATATCTCTAATGACTCCCCATAGCGTACCCTTTTACTAAGCATTTCCGTTAGTAAATCAGCGTAATTGTCTTTAGTTGGAAAAGATTCCTTCAATTTTATTTTCCATTCTGACCAAGTAAATAGGAGTGAGGGTAGACCCTGATACCAAGTTTTAGCTACCCCCGTTAATTTCGGCAATGCATAGTGGGTTACTTGTTTATCACTCCACCCATAGATCTGTGCACATTCGTCCACTTTGTGAAGCCACGCATCAACCGTTTGTTCTTTACATAAAGGGTCAAAATCAGGTATTACATTATTCAGAACAGGGAACCTTTCACGCTTGCTTGTATTATTTATACCCTTAAGAGCGTCAATAAATTTGTCAATAAGCGAATTATTATTTGACTCATGATCACGATGCATTGTTTCACGGGACGGTGTACGTAGGCGCGAAGCTCTGCGCCCATGTGAATGCCTGAATTCCTCGCAGCGTGACCTGTACCGTCTTGGAGTGCGGGACCGGGTCCTAGAGCGACAATCACGTCGATACCGCGAGCTTGTCCTTCTTGAATTGTGTGACCGAGAACGTGACCAACTAATCGTCAGCCGCGATCGCCTTCCCCTCGAACACATGGAGCGTGACCGGCGATAACGACTGCCACGGGTGTCTTCAGGTGAACGGATACGTCTCCGACCGCGGCTGCGGCTTCGAGTTGTATCATGAACCCTCAATGGCGGCGTCAGCTCCTCGCGAAACGTGCTTTTCGATCCATTCCGTTCTCTTCGAGAACAGACCCTGGGTTCATCCATGTCCTCGTTGGCCTCAACATAAAAAAAAACACCCGTGTTAATTAATCATGCTACGCAATTTTTTTTTTCATCCTACATGCATTTTATTATAGTTGCTTTTTATATAGGGTTAACTATGGATAAAAGAATTTAAATGTCCTTGTTACAACAATGTAAACAGAATAACGTATAGGTAATACGTATTTACTACTAGAATTCTCACTTTACTACGACCAATAAGGTAAATAATATGTAGGCTCATAAAGAAAAAAAAAACCGTGCCGCTTTTTTGCTCGACTTGACGGGGGCACTGCCGTGCCCCCAGATCATTATTTATTTATTTTCAATGCACCTTGGAGTTGCAGTAGTTTACAAGTCTTTCGTAAATCCCGATGAAAATAATAAGATTTAAAGTATTCAACACTTAAATCTTAAAAGCATGCACACTAGGTAGGAGTGAAACAAGGCGAAAAAATATTTTTTTCGCATTTCATTAACCCTGTATTACTAAACGTTGCTATGGTTAAAGAGCTTCTCAAACATATAAAAAAATACTTTTTTAGACATCATCTTCAGGTGGCGCAGAGGACTTAAAATATGGCAAAGTACTGAAATTTTCTAATTTTTCATTTAGTTACAGGAATATTTCTATACACTTTACCTTTTATTATTTTAATCAAAAGTACTAATAATTACAAGAATAAAACACGTTTTCATCATTTCAGTCTTCAGTTGTATTATCTGCATTCGGAGTAGCTCGTTGAACTTCAGAGAAAAACTGAGATTTTGTGTTGAAAATTGGCATTTATTGTCTAGATTTTATCCTGGCTCGGATGTACCCATCGCGTGCTGCAGTCCCACAAACAGCCATACTTGCATCGGTAACCAGCTTTATGGCTCTCTCTACAGCCTGTGTGTGACATGGAAGTCTCTCAATGCAAATATCTATATTTTCACTCATAATTTTGTCCCATATTTCATTGTCACTATATTTTGAAGTGAATGGCGGCTCGAATATTTTTTCTGTTGTCCAGTCTATCAAGTCGTAGTAGTAGTTGGCTTCAAAGTTCAATTCAGGAACCACAAACTCTCTTACTTTCTTTCCCTTTGTAGTTTTTCGCGCTATTAGTATTCGTCTAAGTGCTAATTCTTTAATATGTTGTTTTTCGTCTTGCAGCATAGCCAATAAAATATTCTCAGAATGCGCAAAGAAAGAGTTCCGCTGTATTATTCGATATGCAATTGCTTTCAGGTCATCCTTCAAATAAGAGCATCGTTTTATCATTGTCAGTATATGATTTGGACCGTCTTTGCATGAGGGTTTCGTTTTTATACTAAACCATGTTGGCGCGTACACTTTTATCACGAACTTAGCAAGCTCTGCCAGGCTTTCTGATGGGGATTTTGTGGCCACATATAGTCTCAATATTCTGTTTGCACAGGTCAGCCAACGAGAGTGTGCCAGCTTTCCTGGTTGTCTATTAGCCAAGTCTGTTGACATGCTACCTTGTGTAACAGCTACACATATTTGAAGAAGATATTTTTGATCGGTGCTTAAAATATTCGCGTCAATCTCTGGCAACACTGTCTCAATCTTCTCAAATTCCACCACAGGTAAGTCTTCACAGTGCTGTAACAGCTTACCTATGACTCCTGCATACGTATTGGGCCCTGAAGTACAGCCGTCCAAAGCGTTGAATAGATGACGCAGTGGTAGTTCGTTGGCATGCAACAAGCATATGAACCAGTGTAGGGGCCGATTCATTTGTCTCTCAAGTAGGGCTATTGCCCCATTCTTGGAGCCCGTGTTTACTGCAGTTCCGTCGCAGCCAATCGCAACAATGGAAGATGTATCGGCGAATTTTAAGTTTAGAAACTCCATTATGGATTTTTTTTATTGAACTAGCTGTTCCAGAAGGAGGCGTGACGTGTCCAATATATTCAGACTCTGGCTCCGAGATCAACACAATATGTTCTTCAGTTGTGGTTACTCTGTGGTACTTATCACCACGTTTTTCTTGAACAAGGGTCTTGTCTTTCCGACCGTCAAAGTATAAGCCAGTCATTATATTTTCAGGACTGGCCAACCATGAACTCTGCAGATCTTCTCGGTTTTTCTTGCGCTCTCGTCGTAATTTGCTTCTGTCTATTACTTTTGAAGTATCTTGTTCAGAAATTAATCCAACGTCTTGAAGAACAGCGCTTGCAATAATTGATGCCGATCTGTCAGAGACACCAGTCCTGTCACAAGCAGTGGCAAGATTTTCCAATCGCTGTCTCATCTGCTTGACTTGTATTTTCGAAGTAGAGATCGCGGGGGCATCTAATGGAAGTTCTGTACAGAAATCTGGGTCCTGTTGGCTGTCTGACAAGCAAGCGCTATCATCTGAGGTCTCTGCATCTGCTGCAGTCAATGTAGTATCGGGTGAAGTGCAACACATTTGCTCAACAGATTGCTTTTGATGAAATCTATTTATCTTTTCCATTCTAGATTGTCTGCGCTCCAAAACTTTGGTTGTTTTTATATCTTTATTGCCGATATACATTTTGCGGCTTCCTCTTTGATCTTGCAAGAAAATCAGTTCACTTTTAGGTACTTTTATTGAACATTTACAGGAATCGGCACAAATGCATTTGCACACAGCAATATCAAAGAGACTTCTCGCTGCAACTTCGTAGAAATCTGTTTTGTTTTTAGCTACCCGACATTTCTTCATGTTTTTGTACTTCTGATAGTAACTAGTAATTCTGATTAGAATTTGTTGTCGAGATATGATGGGAATAGAGGCTTTGTCCCACAGGTTTATCAAATCGGCTGCAATAATTTCAGATATCTCTTTCACAGAAGGATCTTTTCCATTTGATAACCACAGCAGGTCGTTTCTTACCCACAAATAATACTTTATCACATCTTTATAGGTAGGTAACATATTGTCTTTAAACTTTTCTGGTCCTCCAAACACAGGACACGACGAATCCTTTCTTGTTTTAGGCATTTCACTGAGTAATCTAAACGAAGTTCTCGCGATCTTTTTTTACAAATTTGCGTGCGCTCCGCCCTGTGATTGATTCGCGACTAATTGGCTGATGCAATGATAAAGTGCAGGGGGTACACAGAGGGGTGCGTGGGCGGGGCGGGGGGATGCGTTATCGATGTCAAACTTAAAACGAGCGGTGCTTGCCTACATGCGATATGTGAAAAAATACACTAATTTGCAAAACTTTGAGGTTAGTGCGCCACCTGAAGATAAAGTTAGAATGTGATCATATTTTGTGTACATAACAGTGTATTGCCAAGGCATTGATTAGTAAAACAGGAAATTCGAAAATCGAAAAAAATAAATCACTCCTACCTAATGCACACATACTGTACCGTAACCTAATGAACTTGTACTATTTTACTTTAATTTAGCAAATTGTAATAAGAACTCATACTTAGTAACGCAACATTTTCTTCACAGATTTTCGAGGGTAGGTAAACACGTTAAAATGAAATGAATCAAAGAACACTTACGTTTTCTGCGTACGCCAAATACTTATGCGTATCTCTTATCCTTTTGTGGGCCCTGAGTTGCAAATCCCACTTCTGAGATGTAAACCGTATTGGTTTAATACTCAGAAGTAAGGACTTTGAATGCAAAACACTCGTTACAATATCGAAGATCAGATTTATTGCTCTTACAGCGGTATAGTTTGGTTAAACAGAGCTCAAGTGACTATCAACGATGCCGTAAAGCGAATGGCCGGGCGGGCATGCCACTCGGATGCCCGCTAATTCCTCTGTTACCACTGTCAATGTCTCGACCAATCATAACAAGTCAACACAACTACTTTAATCATAAATCGTTATAAAAACTAATGTAATTATTTAATTAACATGTAAATAATAATAGGCATATTTAATTATTTATAACAATACAGTTTGCAATAAATAAGTGAGGGTTTAATTGTTATAGAACTAAAAGAACAACGTATCAAATATAGTGATTGTGTATGTCGACCAATCATAACAAGTCAACACAACTACTTTGATCATAAATCGATATAAAAACTAATGTAATTATTTAATTAACATATAAATAATAATAGGTATATTTAATTATGTATAACAATCGAATGAAAAAATTACAGATGACTCCTCAGCTTTAATTGCGGCCAATGTTTCAGCGTCCACAACATTTATCAGTGTAAAAGATTACATACAGACAGCGATCGTTTTTAGTTTTAGAAGGCCACAAATCTGCTTTGCCAGAAGTATTTTTAAGACTTGACACAAGCCATTTTATCAAAATTATATACAACTTACGCTGCTTTGAGAACATTGCATATTATTTATAAAACAGAGTGAATGTTTTCAAGAAATTAAATAAGTAGTAACTGAAATGGTGAAAATATGTCTTACCAAATACGACGATTCAGAAAACTTGGATTGTATAAAATATGTTCAAAAGTTAAAATTTAAATTAGGCAATAGCTAATATAACGAACCAAATCAAGGAAACAATGAAAAGGAAAATATTGGTGATACGATATTCGTCAATGATGATCACTATTTACTTTCTTGGTGCGATGAAATAGTTCAACTGGAAAGAGACCTGAGTAAAGAGAGCGGAAAACATATTACTCTCGAAATCCTTACTTCATTCCTCACTTAATTACAACACTCAAACGATTACTTTTTCAGTTTCCGCTATGGAGCAATGTTATGTGCCCATTATACAAGTCTACAAATAAAACAACGACGTCTTCAGCCATAGAAAGTTATTTTAAAACGATGAAAAGGTATGAAACCAGATTGAAAAAATACTCTATTGACGAATATATTAAAATTAATTATGATTATTTATTAGGTGAAATAAAACTATCTTTTGCCTCTTTGAAAACAGCTAAGAAAGCGAAAAAAAGGTAAAACTAGAAAAAGAAAGGCATTTTTGCAAAGAAATAGTATAATAAAAAAAAAAAATCTAATAAAAAGAAAACGTTTACAAATGACTCAATATTTTTGGAAATACCTTCGTATGTTGAAAACTGGAGAGGTGAAGGTGTAACTAATGAAAACTACGAACCTATTATTTTATTACATAAATTTTACTTTTGAAGATATCACACTCACTAATACATGTGCGTTCGATTCGGTTTTTTTTTGCTTGGCCCTTGCATATAAAAAAAATAAATTCATACGCAATATATTTGATAATTGTCAAAACAAAAATTTACTGCACTTTTTAAAAATCTTATGCAATTCTAATAATTAAGATGAGGCAAACAGACTTAGGATAAACTTAGCTTCAAAATATTTTCAAAAAATTAAATGCTGCGTTTATTTATGAACATATCATAAATGATGTAATTTTTAGCGCCAGCTCAATCATTAATTGTTTGAAGTGTACGAATTCAGAGACATCAACGAGAAATCACATATTTTTGCCGTTAAATTGAAATATCATAGATATTTTCAAATAAACAAATACAAATTTTCACTATAAACAGCTTAGAAGAAGCTGCGCTTATTAATGATTGGGAAAATAAACAATGTAGGAAATGTAAGGAATTAGTTAGCTGCAACTATTATTTGTCAAAAATTATAACGTTGGATTTAAATGGCAAACAAATGCTGTTGCTAAGGGATATACCTGAAAATATTATTATAAAACAAAACACATACACATTATTAGATGCTATTAATTTTATTTCTCCAATATATGATGGTTCGATAGGTCATTACAGATGCCATTTTGTTAAAAACAACAACATGTTATGCTACGACGACAACAGAAACAAATTGTGTGAAAGCACAAAAGAACCCGTTTTCTTACATTTCCTAACATATGGTTTTATAGAATGTTAGGTTATTCTTATTCTAATTTATTACCTAACCTTCCTTGTTAGTGTATTATAATTTAATTGATTTTGTACTTATTTTTACCCGACTGCCTTCAGGAGGGAGGGTTATGTTTTTCGAGTGTATGTATGTATGTGTGTATGTATGTAGGTATATTTATATGTTCCCTGGTACAGCCTGAACAGCTTGAAGGATTTTAAGGTTTGAGGTGTCGTTATTGTATTTGTTTTTGGTGATTTTGTCAATAAAACATAATTATTTAAATTATTCACGGGTTTTTGTTTATCGGGGGGCACGACAGTGCCCCCGCCAAGTCGAGCGCGAAGCAAACACTGCCGTACCATCCTTTACTGGAACCATTTCGCCGTATTTTCAGGACCCTATTTGAGAACCTCTGGATAAGACCAGAATGCAGAAATTTTCGTCATACAGTAAGCTATAATCACATACTTAAAATCCAAAATTTCAAGTCTGTAGGTCATTTAGTTCCGAAGTTAAGCGAAAGCAAAGTTTCGCATTTATGACACTCACTCACTCACTCATGATCATCAGAATAGAACTAGTAATTCCCATAAACTCAGACAGCTGAAATTTGTTAGGGTTTAAGGGCCACATAAAGGGAAAACTATAAAAACTAGGATAATCGAAGATCTGGAGTACCTGGTGACCCTGATTAGAAAATACAAGAGCTTTCTCTTGGTATAGATTCGGTGTGTACAATTTTCATATCTCCCGGATATCTCCCGAAAATCTAATAAAATAAATCAATATGCCCACGTTTCTACAAAAAGAAGTGAAATCCCACCAAAAACATTCTGTAAAAAACTAGCCAAAGCTCAATGGAGCTGCTTGTTTATCTCTAAAAACTAATGAAATCTAGACAAAGTCGTGCCAAGTCTAAGGTTCCTTACTGCGATTTCTTTATTATTGTAGTTAATGTTGTGTGACTTGCCCGTTGAACATTCTTTATACGTTAGTGGGTACACGTCTATTTTGAACTGCGTCGTATTTAATTACAATATATTACAAGCTGCAAGTTTCCTGATAGGGACACGTTGAAATATTAGAAAATGACTGCAGGTGCCTTCCATGATCGTTTTATGCTGCTCGTTAAGGGTATACAAAGGAATTCTATTTTAAGCAAATTAGTATGTCATGACTTATTTTTTATTGACATTTAGAGTACCAGATATAACATTACGTATTAACAAAATTGACTTGTACCCACTAACGTATAAAGAACGTTCAACGGGCAAGTCACACAACATTAACTATAATAATAAAGAAATCTTAGTAAGGAACCTTAGACTTGGCACGACTTTGCCTAGATTTAATTTCTTTTTAGAGATAAACAAGCAGCTCCATCGAGACTTGGCTAGTTTTTTACAGAATATTTTTGGTGGGATTAAATTGACATTCACTTCTTCTGGCAATGTCAGCGCAAGGCTTACATTTGAGCGAGACGGCATGATGACGCGGCGGCAAACCTGAGCGAGATGTAAATATAAACAAGTGGCACCATGACTATTTCGGTAGACTAATCGAAATTATGGTTACCCTACTCTAACGAAGTAAGAGATACTATTAGTTTTGATATTACTCGCATGTTATACTGTTTTACGGACAAACCTCTATGTCACTCGAATGAGGTTAAGTTGATGAAGAAATACATCTTTTACACTTAGTGCTTAGGTATTATAGTTAGGGCAGTAACAGCACACAAAGTAGCGTTTCGTTCGCGCGGCCACGAGCAGATTATTTTTACGTGTTTACTTGTGAATTACTGAATAATAGTGATAGTTGATGCTCTCGTTAGGACCGACAAATTAACCGACAAATTCTAGGATCGGTTTTGACTGTCTGCAGTGTCGTATTTTGGAAATAATCAAGAATAACAAAATCGTAAGTGGAGGCTTGCGCGGCCAAATCTTGGGAGGTACATATTTCCGAAAGTATTTAACTTTTCCTCATTATTCTTTCACCGACAATTATCGACAAATAGACACTTTAATTGACAAAAGGAATTAGATCTCTAGCCATAGTAGTTACTGAGATCTCCATGGCCGCGCAATCCTGCGCGTTTCGTTCGCGTGGCCAACTTAAAATGCTTATAACTTATTTATTACTGACCCGACAAATTTTTAATTTGCAGATTTAGAAATCGACAAATACCGTCTAAATATTGGTTCATTACATTTTAGGCTTCGATAACTTGGCCGAGCAATCGAAACGCACACAGACAAATCAGATATCTTACAAATGTAGAAACTGCCAGATTGGTTTAGTTATTTTCATAGTATTATTTCAAGCAATAAACCTCATACGCAAAGTGAACAAATTCTGAAAGAACTAGACTGTATGAAAAATAGAATTTCAAAAAATGACATAATTGTGTTAACGGTAGGACGCAGCGACTGAGATCCTTATGCTCTGATTACTAACCTATGTAATACATTGCACAATTTTGCTGAAAATAAAATATTATTGTTAAATGTTCGAAATTACAGGTACCTTAACTCGCATTTATTGAAAAATGAAATGAGAGAATTTTCAAACCAATATGAAAACTGTAAGCTATTAGATATATATATATATATAATAGTAACCAATTAAGTACCTCCTACTTGTCCAATACTCTAAACTACATGGCTTCTGAAATAATGATAGAGTTGGTTTCTTCTTGTGAAAATAATGCAAAATGTTTTCGTTGATGTGGATATTACTCATGGTCATGTATCTAGTAGGAAGAATATACAAATAGATAATTGTGATAATTATAAGTGTGACAGTTTAATTATTTTCAACCAAAACATACAAGGTATTGGTATGAAAATAGAGATTTTACAGATTTCACTACAAGATCTAAAGGCTAACTGAAAGGACGTTGATATACTATGTCTTAGTGAAACGTTTGTGAAGAAAGGCTCCGAATCAAACATTAAGATCAACGGCTATAAATTAGTTTCACATTATTGTCGTAAAAAAAGTAGAGGCGGGTGTGCAATACTACCAAAAAAATATTTTGAATGCAAGCAAATAAATCTGGAATTAGGAAATGATTTTTATTTTGAGTGTTGTGGCATGGAGGTTATTGGGATAGGGCTAGTGATTAATATCTACAGTATACCAAAGAAAACTAGGTCAAATATAGGTGTATTTATGTATAAATTAGAAAAATTATTAGAAACATTAACTTTTAAATATAAAAATAAAAAAATAGTTCTATGTGGAGACTGGAATATTTACTTAATTAAACAGGATAGCTACTTAAAGGACTTACAAAATTTTATTTCAGATTACAATTTTCAATTGCACATACAGTCTCCTACAAGACAAAATGCATGTATTGATCAGATAGCGAGCAATATAAAATCCGCGAAGGCAGATGTACTGAAACTGGGTCTCTCCGATCATGGGACGGCCCAGATATAGAAGTTTGACACAAAGAAGCATAAAGCCGTTAGTACCTGGTTCGAATTTAAAAGAGACCATAACGCTCAAAATATTAAAAAATTCAGCGAATGTGTCGCTGCTATGTCTTTTTCAGACGTATTAGAATGTGAAGCGGCCGCGGAAGCTTTTGACCAATGACACAATATGTTTGTTTTATAATCTATGCTTTCCCGTATTTAAAGTTAAAATCAATAATCGAACTAAAGATATAGGGTGGGTAACAAAAGGTTTAAAGAAATCTTGTAAAACAAAACGTTCTCTCTACTTAAAATACAGACAAACAAAAACGAATAAACAGACAATACAAGATAAAATTTAAAAAGTACAATAATATCCTCAAACAATGTAAAAATGTAACCAATGTCAAACAATGTAAACAAAGCTCAGAAATTACATAATAATAATAACAAATACATAAAAAATCATGAAAATAAATGTAAAGCTACGTGGAATATAATCACATCGTCAATTTCAAATGATATTAAAAACAATAATAATATTAATAAAATCTAATTGAATGACATAGAATTTTCAAACTCCAATGACATTTGTAATATTTTGAATGATTATTTTATAAACCTGACATGCAATAATGTATTAAATAATAATATCTTATCAATGAATAGCACAACACAAATGAATCAAAATACAATATTATCAGAAATATATAACATTATTATGTCCTTAAAAACAGTAACGTAAGTGGTTTCGACGACATTATCACAAAAATTATAAAAGGATCTGCGTATAAGTTCTGCTATCCTCTAACTCATTTAATGAATCTCTCGTATGTCGAAGGGTACTTCCTCGAAAAGCTAAAGGTTAGTGTGATTAAACCCCTGTTTAAAAAAGGCGACCAAATAGATCCCAGCAATTGTAGACCCATCTCTTTGGTTCCAATTTTTTCAAACGTATTTGAAAAGGCGATGCATGCGAGGTTGAATGAATTTCTGGAAAAACACAAATTACTCCGTACCGAACAATACGGATTTCGTAAAGGTTCATCAACGATTCATGCTTGTTTTGACTTAGTACGTATAGCTACTCAAAATTTAAATAAAAATACACCAACAATAGCTTTGTTTCTTAATATGAGCAAAAAGCATTTGATTTTGTCAACCATTCGTTACTTTTAGAAAAGCTAAATTCTTTCGGAATTCGAGGCGTAGCGTTAAACTGGCTAAGAAGTTTTCTGGAAAATAAACAACAATGCACCGAAACAAGTAAAATTCAGGAAAACAACGGCACCGCCACAAAGCAAATTTATAGATCTCATTTATGGGTAAATAACTCAGGAGTACCGCAAGGAAGTGTATTAGGACCATTATTGTTCCTACTATATGTAAATGATCTTCCTAACTCTACCTTACATGACGGCTTGCAATTCGCTGATGATACAACGTTAATAATAAAGTGTAAAAATAAAGATAACTCTGAAAATGTCATTAATACTGCTCTAGGGGACATTATAAAATGGCTACAATCATATAATCTACAAATTAATATACAAAAAACCAAATTTATTCAATTTATCTCTTATAATTCTAATGCACATCCTATTTCTATTACTTATAACAATGAAACAATTTCCGAGTTGACAATTTTAAATTCTTAGATATCACTATCGACAAAAATCTAAATTGGAAAAAACATGTAGAGTCGGTGTGTAATTCAATAAATCGTTTTGTGTACGCTTTGTACAAATTGAGGCAAACTGTCTCTATCGAAGCCGCTCTCATGGTCTACCACGGTTACGTCTCCTCAGTACTCAGCTGTGGGGAAATTCGGTGGAGGTTGAAAAAACATTCAAAATAAAAAAAAAGTGTATTAGAGCAATATGTAAAGCCAATTTCGATGAAACATGTAAACCTCTTTTTAAAAAACTTAATATTTTACCCCTACTATGTGCCTACATTAGAGATGTTTGCGTCTTTGTTGCCTCTCATCAAGAATACTGGAGAACCAGAAGTGAAGAGCAGGAAAGACAAAGACGAGCACAATACGCGAACCTGCTATATCAACCTCCTGGATTTAAGGATATCTATAGGAAGAATGTTTTCAATATGTGTATAATTTTGTTTAACAAGATGCCTGAAGAATTTAAGCCACTAAGTTGCAAGTCATTAAAAAATAATCTCACTAAGTGGCTACTACAACACTGTTTTATAGCACTAAGGAATATCTAGATTATAAAAACTGACATTTGAACTGAACATTTACAAACTTGAAATTATATGTACAAACTTTATGACATTTTAAATAATTATATAAATTGAAATTATTAAATTAAAAACTAATTACAATAACATTGACCTATTCATAATTTAAAACTATTACCTATTTGCATGCTTAAACTTAAGCTGAAAACACTGAACATATTTTAATATTAAGATCCTCCACTATACCTACTGTTTTCTGGCAAATAAAGAATCATTTCATTTCATTTCAAAGAATATTAAGCAGAAAACTTAAAGCAGAGTGTTTATTATCCATGGCGCCTCCTTAATGGTGTATTTCGCCTGTTTCTTGAGATTCCGATGATTGTTGTGTTTTGCAGAAAGTGGCGGTGGGGCAGGTGAACTTAATAGGATGGGGAGAGGAGATTTTATTGGGTAATCGATGTCGATGGTGGTTGGGATGAAGGACCTCTGAAAGATGGCTCTGCTGAAGCTGCAATCAGCTGCATAATTTGCAATTTTGCCACCATTTTTAAGTACCCTAACTAAGGCACGTTAAAAATATATATATCATCAGAAAAACTGGAAATGATCGATACCAATTATACGAATAAAAAGTGTCATAAATAAATTGATAACAGCTTTACAATATTTACATTATGCTAATTGTTGTTCATTCATTCAATATTAACATTAATGTACAAAACTAAACACAGGTAATGTTATAAAAGTTGGAGGCTTCAGAACCTGGCTTTGCGCTTCATTTATGGATTGCGAAAGTACGACCATGTGTCGGATTTTCGCAACCAATTGAAGTGACTCCCAATCCGATATCGAAGGAACCTTCATATTTGTTTTACTTTTTAAAATCCTGCGCAATCGTGGTGCTCCAGAGTACCTGCGAAACCGTTTCGCTTATTGACCGCCGCCCTCAAGACCTCGTCTTGCATGTGTCGCATCAGGGGAACTAGCCTGTCCTATCTGAAAGAATAATTTCCTTTTGAGAATAATTTCTCGTACACCACCATTGATTGCTTTCGGCATGATTATCAAAAAAAAATTGTAATATTGGAAAAACTAATGGACTCTCATCTGAACAACACAACACAACAACAACTGACAGCGAAGTGACATTTTTTAAATGGTGTCCGTAGTTTCCCTTTTCACCGTTCGACAGATAAGTTTGTGGCTCTGTACAATTTTAAGCTGTCCTGTTTAAGGCCTGCTTTTCAACTGCACGGAATGTGTGTGAATAGGGAAGTTGTATTGGGCCTCCAGACGATTATAATCGATTTTTTACCTAAATTTGAGTTAAGGCCACACCACAGAGTACATTATTAGGGCCACACCAAAAAAAAGCAATGCCTGTCAAGCAAATTTTGTTTTCCGTTTGTTTGTCGAAGCGATCCGATAGATTTGTTTTTACTGCAAATCGGTGTTTTACGATCATAACTTTATCACCAAATCGTGAAATATAATCAGTTGAATTAACGATCACCGTTTGCTGGCTATTGACATGCGTTTGCATCGATAAATAGTGTTGAAATGAGGCGAGGTCATCCTGGCAGAAGTGGCTGGCGGAATGATGGTCCGAGGCAGTTCAGGCCAAGAACTGCATCTGCCCCAGGATTTAGACCCACCAGAGGGTATCCACCGCCTATGATTAACAGTCCACGGTAAATAAATCACTGTAGTGCTCCTTGTTTTGATTTTACATTGCGTCACATTTACCCGCCATTACATTGTTTTGGCTAACTCACACCGCTAATGTTTGTTTTTTACTAAATTAAGTGCAACTTACATCTAAATAAAGTGTTTATTACGCAGTATCCGGCATAATTAGCAGTTATTATTGTTCAGAAGCTCCCTAAAGTGCAGTATTGGTGAGGTTAGCTTGTTTGCTTTGCCTTGACCATGCCTTACAAATTAATGCTGAGCTAAGCAAAAAAACGTCACTGAAACATGACATCATTGTTGGTTCTCTTTGATGCCCAAAATACATCTTTTAACCATGCCACTTAAAATTCCATTTATGGTAGCGTCACTACCGAGACTACACTTTAATAATTATTAAAATAAATATAGGTACATAATTTTATTAATATACTGTCAGTAGTAGGTATAAGTGTTTTCGTCATTATTTTATCAATAACTATTTACTTGGAAACAGTAGCTAAGTGATTATGATTGGTGTAACATTATTTGAAAGGGATCAGGATAGTTGTATACAGAATCAAGGTAGCTTGCACAAAAAACAATTTCATTAGGGCAGGAGTTTGGCAAGTTTTGCATCCATAGCAACGGCCTATGTTACTATGCCAAAAAGTTAGCTTGGCACCTGCGAAGAATGCATTTTCCATTCCTCTCTCCCTCACTCTCATCCTCGCCATGTCAGTACATCAGTGAAGACTTACAATGTCATCAAAACGAGTTTGCAAGTTAACTTTGGCGAGTATTAGGTTGTAACACTTATATAGGGTACATTGTTGAACAGTTGTTATTTGTTCCTACTAATATTTATAAACCCAAACATTTGTGGAAAGGTATGGTTTTATTCTATAATACTCTTACACACCAAAACTACTAAACCAATTTTGTTGAAATTTTTGTCTTGGCTAGATCACAATATGGAATAAGTACTTACTATTAAAGTTTCTTTTGTTTATAGTAAAATCTAAAATAACTGGACATAATATTATAATTTGTATTGATTGGACAATTTTACACATTACAGATTTCGGGCACCAGGACCACATAGATTTCCCCCCTTCGGGACACCACAACCATATGACAATAGTCCCATTCCACAGGCAGTGGGACCTGAGCAAGGTCAAACTGACTACATTGATCCTGGCAGATACCCAATGCTAAATTGGCATTTAAATTCTAGAAATTCGGCAGGCAATCAAAACTTTCCATTTAGACATCATGACAATATGCCAGACCGGCATTCGCAGTTCAATAACCAGCCTGAATACTTTGAGCAGGCAGATCAAGATGATCGATTCCACACAAACAGTATGGGTGATGTGGATCAGAGAACATTCTTGCCACTGCACAGGCAAGAACCGTTCCCCCCGCCTCAACACACTCTATCCTGGGGTACTAGGAACCGACTAAGAACTTATGGTAGATCACAAGAAATATCCCCACCTGAGTCCAATAAAGTGCCATCACAAGACTATTCAAGCCATCGGCCACCTTCCTCTGACCACTATGAAGCCACACCCAGCATTGCAGTTGATAACACAGAAACTTTCAGCCGGACTTTTGATGATACAGTAGACATCATCAGAAGGAGACTGCAGAACCGCAATGATCCGGAAAGTCAAATTAATACTAATCAAAATCATGACGATAGTGAACCTATGCAACAGCCTCCTGCTGAAACAAATCAGACACCAAGCACTGCAAGAGCGCCTTTCCAGCGGCGTAAGTTACGACCGAAGCAAAGTATAAATAATAATTGTGATAAAATCAAAACAAAAATTGTGCACCAATTATTCAAAATGGACAAAGAAAGAATGCACAAGCTCATGGATAACCCTAACTCGTCATCCAAGTTCGAATATGCCATAAACAGCTTGATAACCGAATCCCAGAACAGTTACAACAGGCATGTGAGATCTGCGGCAGAGAAATCCTTAGGTGGGCTTGGAACTTCAGGAAATGACGTCCTTCAGTACAATGAAAGTGATACCATCTATGAGGATACCTTCATGAGGCAAATGGAGTGTATACTGGATCCACAGGACACAATCATTCTTGAAGATATCAAGCCTATAGTTATGGCTGAGTTAAATAAAGTTCTTCAGTTGAATGAATATGAGCTGACACATGATCTAACTTATGACGATTCAATCTATGATGACACGAGAGATCACCAGAAAGACCAAGCCCAGCATTATATTGAATATCCAAATTATACAGACGAGTATCTGGATAACCCACAGTATTATCCTGATCCTGAACCTGGTTCTGATAAGCTTACGAACTTTGACGATCCTGATAGTCAGCCCAGTGAGAGTGCGGTGATGACAAGAGCTAGTGATGATTCCAGTTTGTTCGAGCGGCGTTTGTCATCGAAGAGTTCTGAACACCGTTGCAGGAGGAGATCACGCTTAGAGAGTCGTCACAATAGAAGTGTTAGTAAAGATGAATCATCTGATAAACATAGTAGCAGGAATTCTAACAGAGCTGTAAGTCCTTTGTTTGACGGTAATGCAGAGCAATTATCCGAAGATGAAGACCCATTTGCTGATCTCGACAAACAGTATCATGTTGCTGTTGATCGAAGCTTTATAGCTGATGACGATCTGACCGTGCCTAAGCCACCCAAGACCTTCCCAGCCGTACTTCTTGAGACTAAACCAAACATTGACCCAGGAGGCAGATCTCATCATAACCATAAAAAGGAGGCAAGTCGTCGCGACCATAGGTCGAGATCATCCAAAGACATTGCTGCTGATCCATCTCATAGCATAGAAGCTCTGGAGGCACACAGAAATGCAATCCTAGATGATCTAGAAAATGAAGTTGGCATCAAAGCAGAGTTATTATTAGAAGCGACGCAAACAGAAACTCTTGATTTTACTCTTGAACCAGCTAAAATTAATAAAAACAACACAGTACATTCGGCAGATGTAAAGAAAGAAATAGTGTCTGACCCCAAATTACGTGATGATAGTCATAAGTTGGATTCATCCCCATCTTTGGACAAGTCTGTAAGTTCAAGTTCAAGGAAAAGATCCGTTGACCAACATCCATCCCATCGTAAGGAAAAGCGAAAGAAAGCAGACACATGTCTAGTCGAGACAAATAAGCAAATACTCAACAAGAACATCATTATCAATGTGAGTGATTGTGTAAAGACAGAGAAATGTGAAACATCAAACATGAAATCTGTTTTCGATCTGTTCTTTTCGAAAGGTGACCGCAATACAGACTATAATGACAGCAAGAAGATGGAATGCACCGACAGTGGCTATTCAGATAAATATGTCAAAAGAAAAGAATCTTCACAAAAACCTCTAAAAGAAAGAAAGAAAGAAGAAAATAGTGATGATAAGAGAAGACATATCTCCAGCTCTAATCATTCCTCCAGTTCTAAAGATAGCTCTTTGCACACAAACAATTTGATTCAAACACCTACAAAAGAAAAAGACAAAGAGGATTCCAGGAGTAAAGTAAAGTGTATAGACCTATTTTCAGTTCACAATGAGATCAAAAGTAAAGTTAAGACTGAACACTCTGACAAAGAAGACTCAAAGGCTAAGCTGAAGAGTATAGACATATTTTCAGATAAACCAAAAAAGTCAGGTGGCACTCATTCAGCTGTTCGTAATACTGCAGTCAAAACAGAAGTAACTCCTGAAAATGTCAAAACTCTTCCAGAGAAATTAAGCAAAAAGATCATGAGGAAACATGTTTCTACTCAAGTAATCAGGAAATTACTTACCAAATGTACTCAAACATGTGATAATAATAAAATGCTGTATAATAAGGTCACACGATCTGTACAGACTGATCCCGTATCATTCAACAAGCCCGCATCAAAGGCGAAAGATTCATTCGAGAGAATGAAAGAGATCGACATGGAAATACAGTCCTTATTGCAAGAAAAGTTCAAACTATACAACTCATTGGAAAGCAAGGATGGACCGCAAACTTTAGGTATAACAGTCCTGAATGTGTCCGAAGATACTAAAGGCGAAGATGAAATAATAGAAGAGTTCACGAGCATCCCAGAGGATGAGTTGGAAGCATTAGCACTAGAAAGTGTTGAAGCGATAAACGCAGAAACATCAAAGTCAAAGAAGAAAAAGCAGAGGCAAAAGGTGCAAGAAATCTCCAGAATGGGCTCTACAAGCCCCAAAACAACCAAGAAACATAAGAAGGTGAAAACACCCAACATCTCACTGCTAGAACAAATAATTGACGACGACCGACCTTTGGAAGACATCATATCTCTTGACGAATTAGAGTCATCCCTGCCTAAGAAGCGAAAGAAAACCAAGAAGAAGAAGTCCCCGATAATACCAAAGATAAAGATTAAGTTCAAAGAAAGTGCAACACCGAGGATTATTAGGCCTAAAGCGGAAAAACAAAAGCGACCAATAACTCCGCCGGACTATGATATCAAAGAATGCACTGTAGTTCTACTACGCGAAGATTTGACCCGCTTCTTGAGCAAACCCAAAAATTCAGATAATTTCGCAGAAGAGCCTCAAATCCCCAACGAAATAGTTACTGAAGAAGCACTAATCCAAGAAACTATTATCCAAGAATTCCACTTTGACCAAGTAGACATGTTAGACGTGTCCGAAGATATCGTCATTGACAGTAACTGTGACTTCAAACTTGATGACAAATCATCAGAGTCTATCTCTATTCCGGCCGTAGACGAGATAGTACTGGACAATAGTCAGAGTTCGGAAGACGACGCGAGGGAAGCCGGGGCCAGTAAGCAGGCAGATACTTGCAAGCTGTATGACTTCTCTGCAGATGAAGATCTGAGGCATGACGCTGTTTGTGTGACTGGGAATGCGGACGCCGTACTTGCTATTGAGGTAATGTTTATCAAATTATTAATAACCTTGTAACCTGTTTGGTAGAAAGCTGCAAAGTGACGGTGAAATCGTCAACTTGTTTTGTCTTATCTATTTGTGCATCAAAATTCAAAAGCCAACTTATATATAAAATTATATGTAATTATGTAGCCCATTAACCTCGTCCTGCCTAATGTCATCTTAGAAGGACATAATATACTTCACTGTTCCTGCCCAGGTTAAAAAAACTGGAGGTAAATTTTCTGCCCAGTGACATTAAATTGACATATTAAAATTTCGTGACTAGAATTCAAATTTGCCGCTTATTTGAGTTTTTGTTACTTTTGTTGTGATTTGTTGGTATGTTGGCAACAATGGAACCACCATTTTGTATTCCATTGAAAAAAAACAGGTGTCAGTGCCGGCTTACAAACACAAGATGGCACGTCGTCCGAGACGAGGTAAGATTGAATCCATTTATTTTTATATAATCCTCACATTTATTTACTAAAAATATACCACATTTCAAGTTTAAGCATCTGTTAACACGGTCGAGTAATTATTTTTGTAATTCACTCATGAATATTTATTTTCAAACTCGTGCCGTTATTATGTTCTTTTAGAATCCCATTGGGCAGATTGTCTTAACCTTTTGTATATTTTTCATAGATTTGAGGCTAAACGAAATTGAAGATTTATTAGAAGATTCTGACGGGCGGTGACTTCATCCCTTCAGACGAAGACTGTGATGATCCGAGATATAACCCCACAAGAAGTGGAAACTGACGAAAGTAACTCAAGAGAAGGCAGCAATCGTGGGCGAGGAATCAGAAGACCAACAGCTAGCTCTTCTCGTGGAAGATTCCGTGGACAATCCCGAGGACGATCCCGTGGAGGAAGACCAGGAATCACAGCTTCATCATCGAGTTCGACCTATCAATGGTCCGAGCAGGTATTTTCACCTAAATCGTTGAATTTAACCGAGCCTACCTACTTGCCTAACAACACAGCAGACTTCAAATCACCGATTATTTCAAGCAGTACTTTGATGAGGAATTGTACGATATATTCGTAGAAAAGACCAATCAAACATCTGTAAGAATGACAGGAAATAGTTTAAATCTATCAGTAAAAGAACTGAAAACTTATTTGCTCTGAGCATGATTATGGCCAGCATAGACTATCCGATCCTTCGAATGTATTGGTCTAACAGATGGCGTATTCATATAGTGGCGGAAAACATGTTACGCAATCGATTCCAACAGTTACGGAACTCTCTGAAACTAGTCTTTGAAGATGATGTTTCTTCGGAAGAAAAGTCCAAAGATAAACTGTACAAAATGCGCCTGTTGATTGACCGAATGCAAAGAGGTTGCCGTTTACAAAAGAAAGCCCAATCTATATCTATAGATGAGATGATCATTCCCTTCACGGGCTCCTGCAACATCAAGCAATTCTGTCCCGGAAAACCTAATCCCACAGGTTTAAAAGCTTTCGTGCTGGCAAATCCCGATGGCGTAGTCTGCGATTTCCACGTGTATCAGGGCAATACTACTTATCCTGATTATCAAAACACCAATCATGGGCTGGCTGAGAAAGCTGTATTGAAGCTTGCTGAACAGTTAGTTCCAGGTCATTGTCTTTATTTTGATCGTCACTTCACATCAAAGAAACTAGTTGACGAACTTAAAAGCAGGGGCATAGGGAGTACGGAAACACTGATGAAAAATCGTATCCCACGTGGATGTGACTTAAAAGATGACAAAATATTGAGATCGGAAGGGCGAGGCAGTTCTCACGTTTTGGTCAGACCTGATGGTGAATTAGCTGTCACGAAATGGTTTGATAATAAACCAGTGCTTTTCCTTTCATCCGTTGAAGCCAATGATGACCCAGATACTTGTCAAAGGTGGTGCAAGAAAACTAAAAGGTACTTAACAGTTCCACGGCCACCGGTTGTTCGTGAATACAACCGTAATATGGGAGGAGTTGACTTAGCCGATCGTCTGCTTGCTGTGTGCCCTAACAGATAAAAGACAAAGAAATGGACCCAAAGATTCATTAATCATATGTTAGACTTAGCTGTGAGTAATTCCTGGATCCAGTATAAGAAAGATCAACTTCAAAAAGGGATATCTCTGAAGAAAATTTTCATGCTACGCGAGTTTAAATTACACCTTGGTGAAGATTCAGCCGACGAACTCGTAGCTGAACAGAACTTGCTGGACCAAGAAAGCTCCGACGATTCCGGCCAGCAAGAAGCAGCTGCAACTTCACGTAAACGAGGAAAACCTACCGTGCCTCTCCCAGCTAAAAAAAGGCGCATTCGTGACGCTAAACACATGCCAATTTTAGATGAAAATCAATCTAGATGTAGGTCGTGCCACTACAATAAAACACATTTTAAGTGTAGCACGTGTGATGTGTTTCTTTGTCTTACCAAAATCAGCAACTGCTATGTTGATTTTCATTCACAAGTTTAACAATTTATTATCATGAGAAGATTTTTGTGCTTCGTTACCCTGTGATTTTCGTTTTTTTGGTCGAAGTATTTTTGATTATGTTCATTCGTTGACACTCATAAGTATTATTTTATTTCTTGAGAGGTAAGACCTATTTTTGTTAATTTTTTGTGACAAATAGAAAGTAAATGTGATTATTAGATTGTATGAAAATATCGGAGACTGGTTAGTAATGTTTGCAACTATAAATAGTTGTTTTGATCCTTTTTTAAGGCTGATTATGATAAATAAATAATTATTATAGAAACTTTTAAGTTTAAATAAATTGTGCCCAATATACTATAAAAAGGACAATAAAAAACAAGCTACTAACACAATTGTGCCCAATGTGATTTTAAGAGAACAAAATATATTGACTTGAAACCCATGAAAACCGATGAAGAACCATTTTAATATACCCATAAAAATACAGAAAAAAATATTTCTGTCATTAGGCCTGAATTAATTCGAAAAGTTGTTCTGGGCAGAAAGCACATAAAATGTTTTGTCCTTTATGAATCACACCGGGCAGAAATATCTACATGTCAAAAAAAAGGCTTGGGCAGGAGGAGGTTAATGTCCCCACCGAGGGGTACATGCCTTTTCTCGGATACAAGTAAGATTAAGCCATACTCCATCACGCTGGCTCAGTGCGGGTCGATGGAGGGGTTTTACGACCACTACCACGTAGCGATAGTAGCCGGGACCTACAGCTTAACGTGTCAACCGAAACACTGAACGTCCGATTATCTACTTAAGATAAATTAATTATCTCATTGGTACATGGTCAGGAATCGAACCTGCATCTCCTGTGTGGGTAGCAAGCGTGAAACCCATTAGACCACGGAGCTTTTCAAATCGATCAAAAAGAAAACTTATAGTACAATATTCGTAAATTACTTATTCAGGATTTACTGCCGAATATTGTTTAAAACTATATTGTTTCATAAATTTCCTATAAGTTATACATTACATAAATTACATTCAATATAATCAGGCTTTACATCAATCTTGAAAAGTACCATTTTGCGTCTTAAGGCCCTATTGCTATTACGCATGACAATGACACTTATTCGATAAGTAACTCATCTACAATGACTTAGTCCATATGTGTCATACTTTCTAGCGGTGAAATGACCTACCACGTGATTAAGTGTTCTGTTAAAAAAATGTTCTAGAAATGTACGTAATTGTACATAAAAAATAATTTTGCTTACAACATATAACCATACAAACAAAACAAAATACCAAATAGTTTTTTATGCTGTTTTTTTTTCTAATTCAAACCAATTGCGCCACCGATATATACCGACGACGATAGACTCCGCGAATTTGCGATGATATTTAAATGATGATGACTCAGTGATTCGCAGAGGAATATTCAAACAGGTCTCTCATGTGGGGGGGCCCTCTTTAATTTATTAAATCTAGTGTAGTTCATTATTTGTAGCTGTAGGTGCAACAGAAATACACATTCACGAATACGAATAGTAATAGACGTAATAGGTACCCGTTTGGTACCCTTCGAGTAAGGAACCCTAAAACTTACAAAATTGTAATGGAAATTTACGAATATAGTTTCTGGTTCTCAGTTACGTCATTCGACTGGTAGAAGGTACATAAAAAAAATTGCCAGCGCAGGAAGACATGCTTTCTGGCGGAGAAACCTTTATTGGAGACCTCATTGCTTACTCGTACATTCAGTAGAAATTTTTATATGTGGCGTACGTAAGTACCTTTATCAGCAGTTGTGGAAGACCCATATAAGGGTTATTTTCCCATGCAGCCCAACACTTAAAAATCATAAAACAAATGGTTTTTGAAATTCGACAAAAAGTTTAACAATAGCAAGGGTTTACCGCCACATGCTAGCTGCAAGGGAAATAACTTCTGCTACTGATAATGCGTGCGTACATTTATCGTACATTTTATTAATAACATCGGACTTAATCTTGAATTACATCATGTCACTCCTAGAAAGTATGACACGCCCATACTCCCTTACAATACAAATACACATAATTATTACATCACACATCAAATCGGGCCCTACGAGCAAATCACAAACTTAAGTCCACGACATCTGCGTGGGTAGCCCAAATAATTTAGAATCGAAAATGTTGTAAATGACTTCATAACGTCCGTCACTGTCCTACTGATGCGTCGAGGGCGAGAGCGAGCGAGAGGGAGGAGCAAAGCTATCCTCGCGGGCGCCAAGTCAGCTTCGTAGCGTAGTACACTCCTTTATCACCATACTCCTATCTTTCCCCCAGTGCATAAACAACGACTTCGTGGCCGCCTGCCTCGACGGTAACGTGTACCACTTCAGCGGGGAGGGCACACTGCTGACCACGCTCAAGGGATCCAACCTGGCCGTGACCTGCCTCACCATTGTCAATGAGAAGTATGGCACGACCGTGTATACCGGCAGCTTGGATTCGCGGATACGATATTATGATTTGGAGGTGAGTACGTTTCTTCATCATCATAGTCAGCTCACGTCGACCCACTCTTCTCTATAGCGACAATCATCAATGGTTACTACATTGCTTACAAACTCAGTATTTCATATTTCATTTATTCATAAGCAAAACATTATTGTGTTTGAAATAATAGTAGGTAATTAAACATAAAATCAATACATATCTAAAATGCCAGCAATTTGTACAAAAACTTTTAAGAATAAGCGCATTTAGTTTTCTCTTAAAAATATTTACATTAGTCTCAATTTTTTATTCGATAGGCAACTTGTTAACCAGATTTTATAAGCTCGGTAGAATAAAAATGCCTAGATTCCCAAAGCGGGGTTCGTACCATGGTGGGTATGGCTCTGTTTTATATAACAAAAGCTGTATCCAGTTCTTAATTACCTGTGTGTAATTAGTAATACACGTACACACACGGCTGTTATCCTACCCTCAATTTCCTCTACAACATTTCACGGAATCGATGCGATTCCGTGAAATGTTGTGGATGCAATTGAGGATGTGAGAATCCCGAACAAGACGGATCGGCAGCCACTTCAACTCTTTGCGATGCTGTGTTACGTGGTCGTATTTACAATTCGTTTTGGCAAGATGGCGTCGAAGCAATAGCTGATTTTTTACGAGTCAACTTAACCGAATACGAATATTATGTTGCTCACTTCCTGTCCAAATCTAAATTTAGGTTGTGTTAGGTCACAACTCAATGCACAACCTGGAGCCGAGCGAAGCGGAGTGGAGCGAGGCGATCCCATGGTGCAAGGCGAATCCGTCTTGTGTTAATCATTTGCCTAAGAACTTATCGGCAACTACGGAGCTGTAGCCATTTGAACGAAAGCCGGCCCTTAGTTAACGACCCGGACTTTTCACTGAGTGTCTAATTTATCCAAATGCGACAGAGACTTGCCTTTTAAACTTGTATCTGTGTAGTAAATTGTTTGTTTTGGTCTATCATCAGACGGGCTTGGAGAAGGGTCCGGAGTGCAACGTGCTCAGTCCCATACAGACGATGGATCGGGCGTGGGACACCGTCTTCGTCGGCACACGCACCGGGTTCGTGCTGCAATTTGAATGCAAGGTAAGCGCTCAACATTCTTATTTTTTATGACGTAACCGTGGTTTATGAAGCGAACCCGGAACGGGAATTCCCGAGAAATACGCCGTTCTCGGAACCGGGAAGAATTTTGCGATTTTTTATGTGATATAAATGCTCTGGAACACTGCAATCTGCGTCTAAATGAAAATAACAAAATAGAATCCATTTGCTTTCCAACCGGCATTTAGTAACGCCACAAAGTATAAGAAATAGACGATATATCAAGATCAACTTACACGGCAGAGATGGGATAGTGTAAAATTTGGGGTTAACGTATATATAGGGGAAATGCGGATCTCAGGAAACTAGAAGAACCGTGGATAAAGTTTTTTCGAATTCGGTATTTACTTTGAAAGGGATATAGTTGCCGTGACAAGCGATGGCCCCAACGTAATGAAAAAGTTTGGCCGCGAGAGCTCTGCAGAAATGGTATTGTGTATGAATCATGCAATTAATTCATCTAGTGGTAAAAGTACATTCTCCATAAAGGTATAGAGATTGTACTGATAGCCCCAGCAAAAATTAAACTGATACCGAGGAATCAGACATGGACTCCTATGGTTGTAGAGAGGAAGATTTGGTTCAATTAGCAGCGTAGATAACCGACCGTGAAATCCGACCGGATTTGAAAAGGGTTCTAGAAGACACAATATAAATAGTTAAATTGTTCCATTTAAAAACTCAAACCTTCAAGAATATGTGCGATCGGAACATAAAGAAAAGTCTCTGTGTTGCGACGTAAAAACGAGGTGGAATCAATCAAAAAAATCAAAAATCATTTATTTCCATAGGATGTTGTTACATCACTTAGATCCGTCATTACATTTTTTTGGGTGAGTTCACTAACACAATGGCGGAATCTGTGGAGAAGAGCTCACCGAAGAAACTCCACAGTCGTCGCATCTTTTGCGTTTCCTTTTTTAAATAAAATATTGTCAAATTACAAAATGAATGCTAATTATATATCGAAACCGCCTGTTACTCAAACAATCTATTCCCATGGACATCTGTCCTCTAAGTAATCAGATATCCTATAGTAACTTTTTTATACAATTTCTGTTTTATTATTATTTTAAACTTGTCTAAAGGTAAGTTTTTAATATCAGTAGGGACCTTATTGTAATAGCGTATACAATTGCCTTTAAAAGAATTACTAATTTTATGTAGTCGGCTTACATAAGCAACCAACTTGTCTTTATTTCTAGTATTAAAATTGTGTATATCACTGTACTTCTGAAAATTAGTTATATTTCTTTTTACATACACAAGATTGTCATAGATATATTGAGACACAAATGTCAGAATATTGATTTCAACTTTTCCATCAGTGACACTCTAGGCCCTAATCTATAAATTGCACGAACAGCCCGTTTCTGCAGAATAAATATACTATTAGCATTCGCAGCGTGACCCCACAATAAAATACCATAGGTCATTAGACTATGAAAGTAACTAAAGTAGACTAGTCTAGCGGTGTCTACGTCGGTAAGAGCTCTAATTTTTTTAACTAAGAACGCTGCCGAACTCAGTCTGTTCGACAATTTATTTATATGAGGATCCCATTGTAGTTTGGCGTCTAAAGTAATACCCAAAAAGACAGTCGACTGCACAAGGTCCAATCTCTGTCCTTTTATAAATATGTCTGCAGTTACCGGGTTCACATTGGGTAACACGAATTTAATACATTTAGTTTTCTTTTCATTAAGTAATAAATTGTTAACAGTAAACCAGTTCACTATACTAGAGATAGCATTGTTTACCTCGTCATAATTTGATTGCTGTCTTTTAACTTTAAATATCAAAGAAGTATCATCGGCAAACAATACTAACCCATGTTTTGCTTTAACAAGGTAAGGTAAATCATTAATATATACTAAAAACAAGAAAGGACCAAGAATTGAACCTTGCGGTACGCCCATACTTCCTGACAAGAGTGTCATGATGGACGCAATCAAAAGCCTTGTATAGATCGCAGAAGACACCTATTGCATCCATTGCGTCTTCCCAGGCATCAAAAATATTGTCGATTAGTTCAACACCAGCATCGGCTGTTGAACGACCCTTTGTGAAACCAAACTGAGCAATATGAATTAAATTATTGAGATAAAAATGACTTTAAAAAATGACAATTGATTAAGTATGAGTTTTTCAAATATTTTGCTAAGCGTTGGTAGTATCGATATGGGTCTAAAATTGGTGGGGTCTGATGTACTACCAGCTTTGAATAAAGGTATAACCTTACTTAGTTTCATCAAGTCAGGAAACACACCATTATCTATACATTGATTAAATATACAACAAAGGTGAGGTGCAATACAATCTACAATGGAACTAATAATTTTTACTGATAGACCATGGGCGTCAGCTGTCTTTTTCATTTCCAGGGATTTAAACGCTTTTACAATGTCTTCATTATTTACGTGCCTAAATTTAAAATCTGTTTTACATTCCTCAAAGTTTTGTTTAAGTATAGATTCAGCAGCAGCGGGAGATGAATTTAAAGACTTGGTTGTTGAAACTGGAATGTCCGTAAATAAATTTTCGAAAGCTTTTGCTACTTCTAGGTCTGTACTTAGCAATTGATTATCTATCTTAAGCTTGAAGTTATTATGTGTAGCTTTGGCCTTTCCAGTCTCTCTGTTTATAATTTGCCAAGTCGTTTTCATTACATTGCTACTAGATTCAATTTTGTTTTTAATGAAATTAGATTTAGCTACGGCACAAACGCGTTTAAACATTTTTGAATAACTACGAACATAATCTAGAAAGGCCGTATTTTTGTTATATGATTTCTCTTCATAGAGTTCATATAATCTTCGTCTGCTCCTATGAATTCCAACTGTCGCCCAATCACTAAACAAAGCTTTGTTATTAACTTTTATAGTTTTTGATTTAAATACCGTATCATATTCATTTTTGACAAGGTTAAATACTGAGTTGTACAACAAATTTGGATCGTCACTGTATGGTATTTCCCATAGTTTATCTAAAATATTATTCCTGTAGTGTTCAAGCCGAGTGTCACTAACGGGCACACATGTAATATCCTCTTTTTGGTCCTTTTTTATTTTAATATTGAATATACCTATCTGACCAGAGTGATCAGAGGTTAATTTATTGATGACCGATTTGAAAATGGGCGTAATGTTAACAAATATATTGTCAATGCAGGTAGCAGATGTTGCAGTAATTCTAGTAGGCTCCAAAAACAGATAGTTCATGTTGTGACATAAAAATAAAGATTTTAATCTAGTACAAATATTATTATCCTCTAACAGATTAACATTAAAATCACCACAAATTATAAAAAAATTGTTTTTATCGCTGATTTTAATCAACACTTCATCCATTTTCTTTTCGAATAAATAGCATAGCAGAGTGTAGTTTGTGATTGTAGGAACACAAATCAATCAAATGTGTTTTTGTGTTTTTTTTATTCCATTTGAGAATAGTAAAAAGCTTTTTTATTGTTTTTCGTAGTTGACTTATGATAAGGAAAAACAGAAAAAAATAAATTCTCGGGATCCCGGGATTCCCGGGAAATTGAATATTTGGGATGGAAAAGGGCTGGGAAAAACGAAACCCTAGACCATGGAAACGATATGCGGGTTGCAAGATCTGGCCAGTATTTGTTTCGGGCGCTTCCTTGTTTCGGTTGACACTTTAAGCTGAAGGTCCCGCCTACTGTCGCTACTTGGTGGTAGCATTGAGATGTGTCAGGCCCTAATAGGACAGCTCGATGACTTCTGACAGTCAGGTTGGCCACTAGCCCGACACCCCTCCATCAAACCGCACTGAGCCAGTGTGGTGGAGTATGGCTCAATATTACTCGTATCCGGGTAAAGGCCCGTGCATGTTTGTTTTATTTATGTAGCCTGGGTTGTGTCCCATTTCTAGGCAAAAGCCTTCCCCTATCTCAGACCACTCTTCACCGTGCCTGTCTGTCCAAAAACTGTCTAGATCGTCCCGCCGTTGACGTCTCGGCCTGCCTCTACGCTGGATTCCATCAGTGGCAAGTCTGTCCCATTTCTGGGGATGCATGCGGCACATGGTCTGGCCCAATCCCATAGCCTATAGCCTAGCGGTCTTATATTATATCAAAAAGTCTTCAACTTTGATTATTGATACAAGCCGGTTCACAAGAAACAGGGCTAGAAGAAGCAATGTAATTGCTTGTATATAAAATCAGCCGATTAAGGAACCCAAACGTTGAAGATAGGCCTCCACACGTGTGGGGCCAGAAGCAATGTATTTGCTATATAATAGTAGTTTATGTGACTGCTACTTAATGGGGGGCATTAATACTCGAGAGTGGGTTTATGAAACGAGCCGAAGGCGAGTTTCATAATAATATCACTCGAGAGTTTTAATGCCTAATTATGTACAGTTACATACACTAGTTTATCTACACACATATCATAAGCTCTCTTTGATGTGTTCAGGAACCGCATGTTTGACCGGCATTGTGGCTCTGCAGTTGTTGAGCTTGTTCTGTAGTACCAACTTCACACAGGCGGGCGTCGGCGTTCGAAATTTGAATGTCAGTAACAACTTCACAGACAAACTAGGGGCGGCACGCAGTCGGGCGTCGGCTTTCGAAATTTGAATTTAATTATATGTAGAAAAACTACACATAATGACCATAACGTGTAGTTTTCCTGATACGATACGAGTTTTTACCAAGTAGTTTAACATAATGCTGATCGTAACGTGCGGTTTTTGAACGCAGTAAAGAGGGTTTATGATACGTGTGTAGATAAATATAATTTAATTCCACACTGCCAGTTCGCCAGGTGTTGACCTGGCTGCTAGAATCACAATATTATTCTGTTTAATCGATAGGCAGATAGATAGAATTTTCATTCAGAATCTTGATGATAATTCACTTAACATAATATGTGCATTTGAAGAAGCGTCCGTGGCCTTGCGGTATTCGCACGTCGGAAACGATCGTTCGGGTAGAAACATCTGGCTGAGACTGGTACTTGATGGGTGTCGGTTTCTATGTCACATTTATTTCGGGCGCTTCTGCGTTCCGGATGACTCGTAAAGCTGTAGGTCCCGGCTACTATCGCTACTCGGTGGTGGTGGTCGTCTAGCTGTGTCAGAGGCCCTATTAGGGCAGCTTGACAGCTTTTGACAGTCAGGTTGGCCACTAGCCCGGCACCAGGTGCTGGAGGATGGCTCAATCTTACTCGTATCCGGGTAAAGGCCCGTGCCCCTCGGTGTGTAGATTAATGGGTATTTTTTTGTATTTATCTGCAGTAATCACACCCTTATATCAACAGAATAATATGCTGATTCCGGTCAGCACTATCAAGTTCTCCGAGCAATCCATCCTCGCCCTCCGAGCACTGAAGGAGGGCCCCCGCAAAGTTCTACTAGTGGCGTCGCGGTCCGAAAACGTCACGATAAAGGACGCGCAGACCGGACTGCTGCTGAGAACACTAGACGGACCGAAGAAGATGACCGTGTATACCCTGCTTTATGAAGAAGGCAAGGTGTATTGCGGGACTAGCAGTAATCAGATTCAGGTGTTTGATTATTCGGTGAGTCAAAATGAAAATCATTGGGAAACCGTATTTGTAAGGTTCTGCCTCACAAGCTAGTGGCGGGGAGGAAGAAAAAAAAACCCCAGGACTTGTATGTTTAGTTTGTAAAATGACACAGGGTATCCCAATGTGGGGCCAGAAGGAATTAATGTGATGGCATACATTGCTTCTGGCCCCACACTAGGATACCTTGGGTCATCATCATCATGCACAGCCAACATCAAATCAAATCAACCCAATGTTGAGTATAGGCCAATCATCAAGGACTCCTGTGTCAGCCACCGAGATCCGTCGACTTGATGATATCCTCCCAACATCGAGCAGGTGGTCTGCCCAATGGTAGCAATAAATGTTTCTCTGTTCCCCCCAGAGCGGCGCGCACATCCACGAGCACGAGGGCGGCAAGGGCGCGGTGTGCCTGCGCGCCAGCGGAGGCCTACTGTTCGCGGGCTGCTACGACGGCTGCGTCTACGTGTACCGGGCCGGCGCCGTGCGCCCCGCCGCTCAGCTGCGCGGCGGACAGCAGGGCGTGATGCTACTGTCGCTGGCCGTACACGGCAGCAAGGTAACTTAATGCAATGTTTCGTGATGTAGGATTGTATGGATGTTAAGTTACGGCACAGTAGCGCCATCTATTGACCTAAGCTCCAGCTAGCTAGTGTAAAATAGTGCGCAGCTGCGCGGCGGACAGCAGGGCGTGATGCTACAGACGCTGGCCGTACACGGCAGCAACATAACTTAATGCAATATTTCGCGACGTAGTATTGTACGGAAGTTAGGTTTTGGCACAGTAGTGCCATCTGTTGACGTAGGCTCTAGCTAGCTAGTTTAAGATAGTGCGCAGCCGGGTGGGCCAACCCCCGCGCGTCTCGCCCCAACCCCCTTGCGCGCGGCTCGGTCGGAAACCACAGTATAAGCAAAAATATAAGATGAATGATACTCCTTGCTTTAAGTAAGTATTGTTGTAAGGTTTGTGAACGATCGTTACCTCTTGTCTATTAGGTTCTGATACCGATAGAACATAAAACAATAAATTGTTATAAGGTATAGGTAATAAGTAAGAGCCCTTTCTAGGTTTTTCATTTAAATTAGACATAAGACTTATCCTGAATTTCCAAAACCAAAAATCAGCAAGGCACATAAAAACTTGTAGAAGTACACTTAAGTCCTATTAACTAGTTCATGATGTCGAGCAAGTCTTATGTTATCGTTATGAAACTTAACAGGACAAAAATAATGATTAGTTCATAATAGTCGATAAAAATAGTTTTGCTTTTCCTGTAAAATTTCGTCAATGTTGCTTGCTAGGTTTTACTTTTGGCCAGCCGAGTAGCGCCATCTGTTGAGCTAAGCCTTTTTAGCTAGCTAGTGCTAGTTAGTTCGCAGCTTCGCGACGGACAGAAGGCGTGATGCTTCTGTCATCAGCTGTACACGGCAGTAAGGTTATCCCTTATATTGAGGACTGATTTGTTGATGATGTGTATCATAAACCGCAATCATCATACGATCATAAACCGCAATTTATGATTGTATGATAGTTGGGTAGTAGCGTGCAGTAGCGACATCTGTTGGAGTAATCCGGAGATTTCAACTTAGCTATGTATGATTATATGGTTAGGCATAGACGCGCCCACCAATTTTTGACAGCCTCTAGCTAGTCATTTTATGCCATCAAAATAAATGTGTGGTTGCATTGTTTCAGATTATCGCTGGCTACAAAGACCGAAGTTTGTACATATGGAAAATACCAGAAATTATTTTACAAGAGATGGTTTTATGAATTTTCTATCTAGATTTGGTAGGTAGCTTACCAATAAGTGTATTTTTGTTAATATAAAGTACCGTCAAATGGGGGAACTTGGGAAAATTCTTAACTTTGATAGCATGTCAAACGTGGAGCCTAGGGTATTTGCGACATGTCTATGTCAATATTTAAAAATAAATCTGTGTTGCTATCGTTCCATAATTGTCAGCGATCTTGAGTTTCTTGCAGCTGTTTGTATATTTTTGTATTTAAAAAGATGTCCCAAGTGACTTTTGATGATATTTTACAGAAGGTATTTTTGTTTTAATTTGCGTTTTTATCTCACGTATTTTTTCTATACCCTTTGATTATCAGTAGTTAAATTATCTCAATAAATCATTTATCGGCGAATATTTATTAAATTGTGTAACTATGACAAAAAATATAATTTTTCGACTGAATGACTGAAGATGTCCTTATTTTTGTCTAAAAAAATAATGTGTTGGAAGTTTTCTTTACAACGTATAGATATAGGGGTAACCTGATACAATCCCGTCCAAGTTACCCCAAATTTATCAAATTTGAAAAATTAAAATAAAAAATATAATTTTAATATCACACAAACCATAAACCAGCCATAGATTATGGTTAAGAAAAAAAATAGTCACCCGAAACTTGCATCTGACGGCTAGAGGGACAAAGTTTTTTAACAAATTTTTCTGCATAATTCTAAGGGTTGAAACTATTGAGATTTTACTTAATTTTGTAGAACATTTTGCTACTACTTTTTATTTTTTTTATTGCAACCAATCTTTCACCCAAACCAACCCTCCTCTCCATTGGACGCTTTTATGCTTCCAATTTCCAACAGTAATATCGGTAGTTATAGAAGGAAAGTAACGGATAGAACTATGCGCTATAAATAGCTCAGTCCCTCACTTTCATTCTATATTACCGATAAGCTGTTGGAAATTGGAAGTGTAAAAGCGTTCATTCAGACGCAAATTGACCGATCGATCCACTGTGTTTTTGTTTTGCCGTAGCAAATAAGGTATTTTACCTGCAAATGTCTCAAGTTATGCAAGCGTATCAAGTTACCCCATTTGACGGTAAGCCATAGCAATAACGTTGATAAGTTTTCTCTAATATTAATGCGGAATTGTTAATTGTAATAAGAGAGTTATAAACCGATTGTATCAAGTGTTTAATTTACGTGATATTATTTCCCTAGGTCTTTGTACCGTACTAGTGACTACCTCTGTGGGGTAGCGGCAGCTCTGCCTACCATGCGAGAGGTCCCGGGTTCGATCCCCGGCTGGGGGTAAAGAAAAAAAAAACATGCCTTGTATGTTTATGTGTGTGACGTCGCTGTTTCTGGTTCCCGTGACACAGGGTATCCTAGTGTGGGGCCAGAAGCAATGTAGTGCCTGTATGTAAATGTTTATGTTTATTTCGTTTCTCTGAGGGACACTGCTTGTCCAGCGAGAGAAAATCATCTTGTGTTAGTAGTCGTTGCATTCTTTTTGGTGTTCGTGAAAGAAAGTTAAGATACTTACTTTCAGAGAAGGCCTTGTTTCCATTTTGATCCTCTGGCGCATTAGCTTCGACCATCGAGCATCGACCCTCAAGCTGTAATCCTCACCATTGAAACTTTCATGAAAATGAAATTTGACAAAAAAAATGTCCAGAAATCGTCCTAAAAGAAAGAACAATAGTCCACTCATAGTTTCGAAGTTATAGCTATAGGTTGGTGAGGAAACATCCTTTTCGAAGGATTATTTATACAACCTCCTTCGTCTTCACTTTGCTTTGTTTTAGGGTAAACTATAGATATCGTTCACCTTAATTTGGGGGTTGGGGGTTGTGGGGGAGTTCCCCTGTCCCCCTAGTATAGTTTTTGAGTAATAAATTATTTAATTTCATATAATTAAATATTGTTTTTGTTTGCATACGCTTCGTTCCGGGCCGCTTCGCTACGCTCCGGTTTTGCTTCTTCTAAGTTCCACCCCAGTGTTGCCAACCCCATTCTAGACTAAAACTGCAAACAAGCTTTCAAAAAGCTGTAGAAAACTGTAAATGTATACTTACAGAACTATAAATCTACAGCTTTTCTTATTTTGTATTATTTAATGGCAGTAATCAATAAAACAACATAATTAAGTAATAAAATCAACTTTAAATCTTAAAAAAATTACAATATGTCTACTAGACTTCGTTTTCAATTTGCACATCCTCCTCATTTTCAGTTTCATTTTTGTTCTTGAAATCGTACATATTTTAATTGAATCTCTTTAAATGCTTATTGGTAGCATGAAACTCGAAACAATTTTTATATTCTGATTTCGTATGTAAGGTGCCTTTATGGTGGTGGTAGACAGTTTATTCCTAAGTTTGGTTTTCATAAGTTTTTTTTAATTTATTTATTTATTTATCCCCTAACGCCACCTGTGCAATTACGCAAACCGTGCCATAGACGTTGCTAAAACCGAGTTGTACGGGTTACGCAGCGAATAAAATAGATGACGTAGTATTATATAGAAAAACTGTAGATTTGGAGGTCTGAACTAAAAACTGTGACGATATGGACAAAACTGTAAATCTACAGTTAAAACTGTATAGTTGGCTACACTGTTACACCCTATCCTATAACACAATTAAAATTAAGCCACAATAACCTTTTCTAGCCAAAACTGACTCAAAAGTATAATGCTACTTGAACTCAGTCTTCATAGTGCTTATTTTTTTAATAAATGGCAGAATTGAGCAAACTTTATTTTCATGAACGTTTCAATGGTGAGGGTTACAGCTAAATGGTCGTCATGATTATCATAAGAAGACAATTCGTTTTTGTTTTGATGTTCTTATAAATAATTGGTCGACAAATGTGACCAGCCCCCCTAGACAAGTGACATCGCTAACGATAACTTTTTATGTATGCGATATGACATTTGGAATCGCTAAGGTGACGTCACCTAGCGATTCCAAATGTCAAATCGCATACATAAAAAGTTATCGCTTCGACTCGCTATCCTTAGCGATGTCACTTGTCTACAGGCACAGGATTTTTGTCCTTTTTGGTACCATTCCTTCAAGTGCGATTATGTGGAACATGCCGTGCAAACGTGTGCTGTAGAGTGGAACAATTCACGCATGTCACATCAGTGGGCTGGGCCAGCGCTTTAAAAAATAACAAAACAATGGGATATTTTCAGAGCAGAAATAAGTATTTCAAAATGCGATAGATATCCTTACAATTGGCCCTTCCATTTTCTAAACTAGCAGAAAGAGCAGCTTTCGTCGTATCGTCGTCTTATGTCTCGTCCAGATTCATCACAACAATTCACATGCGACGCGACAGGTAACACTATAGTAATTTCGTTCGGTGCGTGCGGACGTTGAGTTCCGGTGCCGATAAGTGTGCGTTCACCTTTAGCCGCAACCAAGTGGACGCACGGTGCGGTGACTAGGGGCTGTGGCAGGCACATGCGACTGAGCTTTTGGAGGAGTGTACACAAGCAGCATGGAAGTGTCGTCAACACCTAGAGTTCTATATGAGCCTTATCAAGAGTGTCAGAAAAAGGTTTTAGCTGTATAAAGCAATCTGTCAGTTATTATACAGCTCAAACTGTATAAAGTCATTTTAATGGAATCCGCGTAGGCATGCTATAACAGAATTTGCCAACTCTTCAAGGCATAAAACTTTAAGTGTTGTGTGACACCTTAAAGCTGGGCATTCACGGTCAGTTTGATTGACGATAGAACTGATATGAGTTACCGTGAGTGTAAAATCATACGATGAACCACGGATTTAATAATTCTTTATTGCACAGAAAACACAATGGAAAAAATACAACGAACAATATGCAAAGGTGAGCTTATTTCTAAAAAGAAATTTCTTACAGCTAACCTGTGAGGAAAGGAAAAAATATTTATAGAGAGGTAATCCTAGTGTACAATTAAGATTTAAAAGAAAGAAATAAAGTCAATATACTATCAGATAAATCACAATACATCCTACACATACTATAAAATAAATTAATAGAATACAATAAATACATAGATACACATACATACTATAAGATACCCACTAACGGATTTCTGCGCCATCGTCGATCAAAATGACCGTGAGTGTGCATTTCGCCGTTTTTTTCCATCAGTCGGAGCTGGTGGTGTAATTTTAAGGCTTTCGGCGCTAGATCTAGCGAATTTTGGTAAGTTTAGCGCGCATTTTAGGGAGCGCGTTTAACTTTTTATGTCGCAATACAGAAAATGATTTCGGTTGTATAAAATAAAGCATAGACAAGAGAAGCTCTATTGAATTAAGATGCCGGATATCTCTAGGAGGGGATTTTTCTAAGAATATATTTTATGTTGATAATATGGTTTATATTTTTATTTTAAGTTGGATTATTTAGTTACAATGAGAGACAATTTCAAATAAAATAAATGAGACTTATGTTGAAAATTATGCTAAATCTAGCCTATTTTTTTCCCCTGTTTTTTAGAATCAAGCTTTTTTTGAGCATTATTAGCGCGGAACGGGGTTTCGATCTGGCAGCACTGTCGTTGATCGAGAACCGAACACCAGTAAGATGCCAGAATTACGCCAGGCTTCATCCGATCTATCATACGTCTGATCGTCGATAGATCGAATCGGTTATCGTCGATCAAACTGACCGTGAATGCCCAGCTTAAGCTGTTGGTTTGGTTAGTTTACGTTTTTTAACTGATCTTGTATAATGATTGTAACTGATTGGGACTTTAAAACTCTGGCTGTAGTATTTTTCTAGCGCAATTAGGTTCCTAATTTTACTCTGGGCGGGAAGAATTTTGCAAACATCAAATAATTTATCATAGTTATCATTACATTTTAATTTAGTGTTTTTATCAACTATTTGCTTAATAATCCTTATTTGTAATTGTTTAATTTGGTCTATGTATATTTTAAAAGTGAGTCCATAACAGCTCAATGCATAACTTAGCAATGAGTCCGCCAGTGCATAATAGACCGTGTGTATAGTGTGCGCCAAAGTCCTTTTCTATTACACAAGGCAAGATCCTAGCCTATTACACAATTCAGTGAAATGAGGTTTTCAATTGAAATTTTTATCTATCTTCAAATCGAGGTATCTAAACTCATTTACAAGTTCTAGGCTATTGCAGTTACATGAAGTTTTATTTTTATGAATTTATGGTTAAGTGTGGCCTAATATTTTAATGTCTTTTGGGTTAATAGACTTTGCTTTCTTATTATACGGTGAGTGTATGTGCATGCATTTGGTTTTACTGATGTTCAAGATTATTCCATTGTCATGAGCCCATTTTGTAATATTGTTAAAGTCATCCTTTACCTTCGCTACCATTTCTGGTATACTTTCGCCAGCACATAGCATGCACATATCATCCGAGTACATATAAGCATTACAGTTTTGGATGACGTTCGACACGCTGTTCACGTGCATGATGTAGCCTATTGGCCCGTAGACCGACCTTGTCGGTACGCCTAGATCAACGCAAGCTTCTGTTGCAGCCGTTTCATTGATTACAGTTTGTAAAGTTCTATTTGATAAGTAGCTACGGAACCATTGGTTTGTTGGCCCGCTTATACCGCATTCCTCCATGGCTTGTAATAGCTGCCCGTGATCAAGCGTGCCGAATGCCTTATTAAAGTCTACGAAAATTGCCAGTACTTGTTTTTTACTATTAAGGCTATAGTTTACAAAATCCGTGAATTGACTAAGAGCTGCAACAGTACCACGACCCTTCCTGAAACCATATTGAGCATCAGATAAACATTTATAATGTTCCAAAAAGCCACTGATCTGCTCAACAATCACCTTTTTCGTTATTTTATTTAACACTGATAAAATCGCTATGGGTATGTAGTTTGTATACTCCAAGTGACTTCCTTTCTTATAAATCGGTCTAATTATAGCCTTTTTCAAATGGTCCGGGTAAATACCCTTGCAGCTAATGGTTTCCTTTTACATCGAATAACAGCTCTAATACGGCTAATGGTTTCCTTTTACACCAAATAACAGCTCTAATGCAGCTAATGGTTTCCTTTTACACCAAATAACAGCACTCATACAGCCAAGGGTTTCCTTTTATACCGAATAACAGCTCTAATACAGCCAATGGTTTCCTTTTACACAGAATAACAGCCCCTATAACGTAAAATTTGAGCCTTTTTGCTGTATAAGAGCATTCTTATCCTTAATACAGCCTAAATGACATCTCCAATACAGCTTTTAGTTTAAAAATTATCTAACATACAGCTTTGTTGCTGCTTGGGAGGGGCCCAATTCGGGTAGGCAATGACCGCTCTGTGATAATGACGCGACGATGACGTTCAAATTTAGACATAGTTTTCTGAAGTTTGTAATCCCTTTCTCTTTGGTTGTTATCTTATTTATAAAATTAGAAATACCTCAATTAACATTAATTACCTTAAAATAAACCATAAATATAGTTGACCATCGCGCTAGGCTTTCAGTGTGGCTTTAAACTTAACCACTGAACCGATTTTATTAAAAACATATTTAAGAACCATCGCAGTAAAGTGAAGTAGACTTCACTTTACCAATTAACAAAAACTGAATTAAAATCCGTCCACCCGTTTGACGGCTGGGGTGCCACAAACAGTCAGACGCCCCGAACTTATAACACCCCTTCTTTGAACCCAGTATGCCTTTGCCTGTCTGTAGCACCGAAACTGTCAAACGGTTGTAGTGTATGTCTGTGGCACCGTAGCTTTCAAACGGTTGTATTGATTAACCTTTCTACACTTATTATAACTTTATATAGTATACATAATGGGCTATTAGCAAGGGTCCAGGGGTAAATATATATTTTGAATTTTAGGTAATTATTTAAAAAAATAAAAAGCAATGTCATAATTTTTTTATTCCCGCCCGCCCCGAAGCAAAATGTTGGTATCACAAAATAAATGCAGGCCACGAAAACAATAACTTTGTGGCATAGACTCTTCCAACAGAGATTATTTAGCCAGTGCCACTGAACGCAAGGAAGACGTTTAATTTTATTTTTAGCGTGGGTAAAAGTATAGAATTAGGACCGTCCTGCGGAGACGCATAGTTTTCGAGATATTTATGATTCAAAATTTTGAGGTCTCTCCGGAGATCATTTTTGGGTTGGAGTGTAGAGGCTTCCGCCCCCTTATCGACAGTGACCCATTTTTGAGATAATTCTAAGGTGAAATGTGACCTATTTCGAAATCACCTCAGCTCCGGCTACTACGGGGCTGCGGAGAAGCCCCCGCACTGCAGCGCACCCAGGTTTGCCTCCGCAGCCTCGGCCGCTCCGTCTCACTCGGTGCGCAGCAGTACGCGGTCCCCTCCGCCCCTCCGCGTCTGCGGCTCATAAAAAACACTCTAGAGTCTAGCCACAAGACTGCCTAGGAAGTGAGGTGCCCTGATTCGGATTTTCTATTCCAAAACGAAACGCAACAAAAAATATTCACGAAACTCGAGAAGGAACGAAAACAAATGTCACATGATGCAAATGGTGCATTATTTTTTTTTACTTTCTGTTTCATCGATTTTGCGTGTCATTTTAGACCACAGACTGTTTTTACACCACCATTTTCTTTAGTCTTTAATTCGGCTTCTGACAGCCAGTAAAAAAAAATGCGATTTCAATAAATAATTTCTAAGAAACTAAGAATCTCCGCAAGTTGAAATTTTGCATGATTACCTACTTCTTCTAGACCTATCCACAAAAAAACACGAAGTCCCAAAGCGACGGTCCTTATTCAATATTTTAGCCTTAGGGTTTTTGAGATAAAATAATACAAAAGGCTTCAAATTATGTCTAGTTTAACTTATTTGTACCGCTTAGTTGAAACAAATAGTCACTCAGAAATAGTTACCTATAACTACTAAAAGGGGATTTATACGATCAGTTCTACCGCATCCGTTCGCAAGCCAACGCATGGTGTAAACAGTCAACACGAGTACCCTTTGAGTAAGTAAACGAGTAAGCATCCGGCCGCCCTCAGAACGTATCGGCGACCGGATCGGTCGCCGCACTACGTAGCGGCGGCCGATTCGACGTCGCATCGGTCGCCGATCCGTTCTGAGGGCGGCCGGATGCTTACTCGTTTACTTACTCATAGGGTAAATGCGCTTAAAAGGATAGTTTTTAGTTTCATCGTTCATTTTTAGTAGTATAGAGGTCAATTCAATTTGTCAATTGTAAGAAAGCGTCTATTTTGCGTGTGGGTGGGAATGCGATATCATTCGAGCCATCCCAACTCCTCCAGGAACGCCAGCAGGCCCTTTACGTTACCGACTATCCCTCGGCCTCCTGCCTAATGTACAGCTGGAGTGGCGGAAGACACAGCATGGCCTCCATTGCTGCTGTTGGAGTAGTTCTCATACTACCTGTGATAGCCATGCAGGCCAGCCTTTGGAAGCTTTGGAGTTTGCTTACCATTGTGGTTAGTTTGGTCCTGGTCCACCACACCACAGCTCCGTAGCAGACAAGAGGACGGATCACCGTCACGTACAGCCAAAGAATGATGTTGGGAGAAAGTCCCCACTTTTTCCCCACCATTCTCCGACACTGCCAGAAAGCAATACTCGCCTTCTTTAGTTTGTTGTCAATGTGGCAACTCCAGTTGAGCTTGCTGTCCAAGGTTATGCCCAGGTACTTCATCTCAGTTGCTAGCTGGAGTTCCGTTCCAAAGAGCTTAGGTAGGGTATACATACCAAGAGCCCTATTGTTAGTGAACATGACCATTTCCGTTTTTGTTGGGTTAACCGCCAGGTCATATTCTAGACACCAGCGCTCCACGATGCGAAGAGCTGTTTGTTTAAGGTTGCACACTGTGCTCGCAAATTTACCTGTGATGAGGATTACCAAACTGTCGGCGTATCCTACGGTGTAGTATCCATTAGCGTTAAGCTTGGTAATTAGGTCGTTAATGACCAGATTCCACAGCAGCGGGGATAGCACTCCTCCCTGCGGGCATCCCCGCACTACCTCCGCCGACAGGGACTCACCAGCTAGACGCACGATACGTTTATTAAGCATGTTTGTGACCCAGTTGTTTACAGCTGTTGACACTCCATGCCTTGTTAGAGATGCACTTATACTGTTATGCTGCGTCTTGTCAAAGGCACCTTCTATATCAATAAAAGTTCCAAGACAGATGCATTTGTTTTGAATCGCCTCTTCAATTGTGGATACAACTGCATGGAGAGCCGATTCAGTAGACTTACCCAAACTATATGCATGCTGATTCTTGTGTAAGGGTATATGTTTTAACGCTCCATCTCTCAGGTGCCTCTCGCACAAACGTTCGAGAGTCTTAAGCAAGAACGAGGTGAGGCTAATCGGCCTGAAAGATTTAGCGTTAGTGTAGTCGCTCCTTCCTGGCTTCGGTTTGAAAACTACGTTTACTACTCTTCACCTTTTGGGAACGTATCCGAATCTAAGACATGCTTTCATATTTCGGACCATCATATTGATGACGGGTTCCCCACCCCACTGTAGAAGTGCTGGGAAGATTCCATCTGGTCCTGCTGATTTAAAAGGTTTAAAGCTATTAATGGCCCATCTCACCTTGTCAGCAGTGATAATATTATAAGTTATGTCTAAGTGGTCGACAGCTTCATGGTGAACCTCTTCCGGCCACACAATCTCTTGAATAATTCTACTTCCGGGGAAGTGAGTTTCCAACAAGAGACTGTGTGTTTCTGTGGTGGAAGAGGTATATGTTCCATCGGGTTTTTTAAGCGACCCTAGCCTGGCGGTGCCTTGTTGAGCTAGTATCTGCCTTACCCGATTTGCTTGATCAACGGTTTCAATGTCGCTGCAGAATTTCCTCCATGAGCTGCTGCTTTTGAACCGTAGTCGTTTCTTGTACTTGGATTTGGCATCTTTGTAGTTGTCCCAATCCTCATCAGCACTGGTATTCATCGCCCTGTTTAGCAGTCTTCTGATCTTAGCACGCATCCTATCTAGATCAGGACCCCACCAAGGCTGCCCCTTGATGTTGGTAGGCGCTGGCGTGCTAAGCGGGCAAGTTGAATGGTAGCAGTCTATTGATGTATTAGTAAAATCTGTTACCTGTTGTTCGATTTTTTCGGGTCCCTCCGGATCTGGTAGAGTCTCAGCCCAAGCAAGTCTTTCACCTAGGATAGCTCTGTACCTGGTTCTGTCAGTCTTGCGTGGGTTTCTCTTAGGGACAGTTGGGGAGAACGCTGCGTTGATCTCGAAGCGTATCCATGGATGATCAGAGCATGGCGCCTCGTTGGACACATGCCAGCCCCCAACGTCGTCGGATGTGTCCGCCGTTGCCAGGGTAATATCAACGATGGTTCTACTCCGCTTGGTAACAAAAGTTGGTTCAGAACCTATGTTAAGCACATTAAGGTTTGTAGTAAATAGGTATTCAACAGGTGTCTTACCTCTGCTGTTCATATCCGGCATGCCCCACAGTGGATGATGCGCGTTCGAGTCGGCCCCAACGATGAGCTGGAAGCCCGACTTCTCGCAGTGGTCCACCAGCCGGCACAGGTCGTGTGGAGGCGGGTTGTCCTCCGCAGGCATGCAGGCGGAGGCCACCACGAGTTCGCGGCACCTAGCTGTGTAGGGTAGTTGTAGCCTTATGGCACACAGGTCCCTGGAACAGAACTCTGTTAATGGCTGTGCTGGGATGTTGTTAGTAGTTATGATGCACGTTCTAGGGTTATCGTGATCAGTTGTAACGAAAAGCTTACCTCTCAAATTGGCGAGCTCTCGAATGAAATGAAATGAAATAGTTTATTTGTGTTCTAGAGAGTGATTACAGTTCACTTGTTATACATACGTTAAAAACGTTATAGCAGTGTCAGAGTGACTTTAACTCCCTATGGTAGGGTTTCCCCTGTGTTATAGGATAAGTTAAAATATCTCTTCCCTTTTTGTTTGTACATATAGTATATGTAAACAGGTTAAATATTACAACTTAATTTTACAAAAAGAAAACATTTTAAAAATTAAAATTAAAAATTAATGCACATTGTGTGATTGTTTGTGTGTAAGTAGTACAGTATGTGTAGTTGTAGAGTGTTATGTATGTATGTATGCTGAGGTGTGTAGTGCATGTAAGTGTAGTGTAGTTTTATACTATGACTAAAAAGTGTATGTGTTAGTTTAGTATGATAATACTTCTATAAATTCTTCGGTGTCCTCGTATGTATATGATCTCAACCATTTGAAAATAATTTTCTTGCATTCAAAGACATTTTTTGAGTATATTTCTACTTTTTTATTAATTTTATTATAAAGATAAGGACCCAAAAATTTAAAAAAACGCTGCATAAATTTGGTGTTTGTAAAAATTGTTTGATAGACTATGTCCTTTCTACGTTTTGTGATAGTTTGGTATTCAAGCATTTTATGTTGCTTCATTAATATGCTATGAATAAACATTTGCCGTACGGTTAGAACGTAACAGAAACTATAAAGATCTACAGTAGGAAAGATTCTGGGTTTAAAAGTACAAACCTTTAGAACTGCACGTTGGGCACGCTCTAATGATAGAAGAGTAGTTTTATTTGCACCACCCCAACAAGAGATACAGTAACATAGAACAGATTGACATAAGGCAAAATATATATTTTTCATAAGCATTGGTTCAACAATATGTCTCAGACCCTTAAATATATAAATCAGTTTACGAACTTTTGCACTCATGGCTTGAATATGTTTTTTAAAATTTAGATTTTGATCCAGCTCTACACCCAGATATTTAATTGATTCTGTTTTTTCTAAGGCTTTACAAGAACAGTCGTTATTTTCAGTACAAATATGACTAAATAATTTGAAATTTTCCGAGGGTTGGGTCGAACTGTTTATTGAAAACGTGATGTATTTGGTTTTACTTGCGTTTAATGTTAAAACATTTTTTTGAAGCCAATCTGAGACTCTGTTAAAACCAAATTGAGCACTCTCAAAGACCATTTGCCAGTTTTTCTCTCTAAAAAGTAACACAGTGTCATCAGCATAGGCGACAATACTTCCGCAGGGCAATTTGAGGTTGCAAAGCTCATTTATATACAGCAAAAATAAAGTTGGGCCGAGAATACTACCCTGCGGAACTCCCCATTCGACTGGCTGGGGTTCACTTATATTATCACCTATCCTGACACTCTGTCTTCTATTAGACATGTAGCTTTTAAACAGCATAAGTTGAGTACCCCTTACACCCACAGACTCAAGTTTGTTTACAAGGAGAGCGATCGAGACCGTGTCAAATGCTTTGGCCAGGTCAAGGAAGATGCTTAGGCATCTCTCTCCGCTATCTAAACTCTCCGCTATTAAATTGGTCACATGAACGGCATCGGAGGTGGACTTTCGTGAACGAAAACCAAACTGTCTTTCGGACAAGATTTTGTTTTTTTCAAGATAGTTTATTAATCGAGTATTGATAATACGCTCTAGAATTTTGGACATGGACGGGAGAATTGAGATAGGTCTATAGCATTCGACACGATCCCGCTCACCCCCCTTGTGAACATGGACAACCAGGGATCTTTTGAGAGCACAAGGAAAGATTCCTTGGTCAAGACTAAGATTAAAAATGTAGCACAGCAAAGGCACCAGTATATCTTTATGTTGTTTTAAAATTTTGTTTGGTATATTGTCCCACCCAACTGAACATTCGTTTTTGAGCTGCATAATAAGCCTGTTCACCTCTTCACAGTCAGTTTGTATTAATGCGAAAGAGTGCGGGCTCCTGTCTGGCAGAGAGGCTGTTTGATTTTTTTGTATAAGAGTAATATCTTCCGCGGATTTTTTACCAACGTTTACAAAAAACTGGTTGACTAAATCGATCGATTGTTGTGGAGATTTGTCAATTTTCAATAATTCGTTTGGACTTTTTTATTTTTTTCAGTTGATGTAATTAATTTTATAGCTTTCCATATGTCCTTATTATTGTTGCCTGCTTTAGTTAACAATGATTTCTCATAAATTCTTTTTAATTTCTTGATTAAATTATTGCAAAAATTTCTGTATCTGTTGTAGATTAATTTGAAGGTGTCATTTTCTCGTTGTGACATTGATTTTTTATGTAATTTGTCTCTATTTCTGAAGCATCGTAATAAACCGGGTGTTAACCAAGGTTTGAGAATTTTTTTTCTAGATGAAATTTTCTTTATTGACTGATTTCTTTCCAGCGCAACTTGAAACAATCTAATAAACTCATTCGTAGCCGCATCTGGGTCTTGCATTTTATATATACATATGAGAGAATTCTGTATTTATCAGATCTGTTTTAAAATCTTCATTATTCAATGTGTGTGTGGTAGTAGGAGACAGCAAAAACTTTTCACACTCCAAACATAGACTGAACAGAACAGCCTTATGATCTGTAACTGTAGATTGCAGAACTATTGTAACAAATTTGCTTTTTGACCTGACAAGGACATGACAAGAATGCTACCGCGGTTTATCCACGGTTCCTGGATCAGAGCCACGGCAGTGCTGTTTGCCCTCAACCAGCGTCTTAACTGGGCCGTTGCAGTTTGGCTGTGTTGGAGGTTGGCTTGGAGGACTTTACAATCGCGGGAGAGGGACGCCATTTTTGGTCAACCCCTCCTCCACCTCCAAGACGAGTTCCTCCTCCAGCCACATGGACAGCTCTTCGCCCTCAGAGGGCACCACTGCTGGTTTAAGCTCATCGCCTTCACCAAGCAGCATGGCCTCCCAGTGCGCGTGCCCGTCCTGCGGTTGAGCAGCAGAACTTTCCCCGACTACATCGGGAACTGTTTGCTGCCGCTCTGGAGTGGAACTCTGGGGCATAGATGATGATGTTGAGACCCCAGTGATGACCAGCTTAGAGCTGGTCTGCGTTACCACCGGTGGTTCCTTAATAAATTTCCCACCGGGTCCCTGAAATTTAAGGTAGACCGAACCACTACCAAAAAGGAGCTGTCTGCCCTTTCCCAGCAGGGTCGGCACCACATCTTCAGGGACGTCTGTAATGAGAAACAGGTTGTCCTGCTGCTCATCCACTTTCTGGAGGAGCCATCGGTCAACCTGTGCCCACTTGTTCATAAAGTGGAGGACTACGCCGACGTCGGGCGCAGACTTCCACTTGCCCCGTTCGTTGGGTTTGAGCACCCCACATCGAACCCTGCGGATCATCTCCGATTGGCGTTTCACCACCAACTGTACGTTGGATGGTGTAGACACGCCGGAGACACACTCCCGCAGCCAGTTCAGGGAGTACTCGTCCTCCACGAACAGTTTAAGGTGGCCGTGCTCGTAACGAGGCTTGCCACCGAATTTGGGGTTTTCCTTGCTCGGATCCGTCAACGCTTCCCTCAAGATTTTGTCATCAATCTCGTTGAGGATGAGCGTTGACAGATCCTGTGAAATATGACCAGTAGCGACGTCAGTAACGGCGATGTACTGGTCAGACTTCACCTTCTGAGCATAGGTGACCCCAGCTCTGCGCGCTTCCGTGCACTGCTTTTTAGGTTCCACTCGAGGAGAATTACAATCCTCGAGTCGAGCCCTCTTAGCAGCCGCGCGCTCGTTTATGCCGGATCTCTTGGCAGATTTCAACTTCTTGTTAGAAGTCGGACCACCAGAGAACCCTACGGTAGGTTTAGCCCCGTTTGAGTCTAGGTTTGTCCCTTTGACACCACGGGAGCCGGTCACCTTACCCGCAGCTCCGGCTGTATTAACAGCGGGACCGCTAACGGTCGCCACCGTGGCAGATGGAACCCCATCTACGCCGGCAGCGGCCGATGTGGCAGCCAAACGCTGTTTCTTCTTCCACCGGCGATTCGCCTTACGCCCTGGTCCGGTTTGCACCGTATCTGGACGTTTAGTCGATGGGCCCTTCCCTTGCAAGGATTGCTTGGGTGGTTTACCCTTTCGACCAACCGTCGTCCAGGCGCTGGCAAAATGCTCGGCGATGTTAGTCGAATGGCTCCGCGCACCGGGTTGCTCCGTGGCCCTGCCTCTCGACTCGCTTTCGGGCTTTGTGCAGCTAACCTCCACAGTGGAAGCACTACCGGTTTGCACCGGTAGGTCATTGATGGTGGCAGTGCACCCAGTTAAGGCTTGAGGATCTGCCGAGGCAGATTCTCGCACCTGTTTGGAGACGCTTGCGGTTTGCACCGCTGGAAGCGTTCCAGAGGGGTTTTTTGACCTGACACGATCCATGGTCAAATGTATAAAGATTCGTCTACTCGGTTTCCCACCCTCCACGGAGCCCGCACATTTGGGAGCGCCTACTCGCTTGGAACAGCTTTCAGTCGCTAGGAGTACCGAGTAGATATAGGAGCATAGGGCTGGTACTTGGCGCGACATCGGGAGCTCGCTTCTGTGGACGATGGGAACCAAGGTGTCAGCGACATGGTCCCACCGCCGTAGTCACCGAAGCTTACCCCGTCAGCATGGCCCATCCCACCGCTTTGGCTGACGCCTTAGCGGACCCTACACCCCTAGCCGTGGCCCTTTGACGGGACACTTGGCCGTTACCCCAATCCGCGGATACGGGCGAGGCTACCGTTTTGCCTGAAATCCAGGCCAAAGAGGGCGTGTTGCCTTACGAAGCTAAATCCACAGCAACGCTCGGCTCAACCCCACAGGACCCCTTCATCCTGGCCTACGGTGATCAATTGCGCAGACCACAAGACGCAGGTGAGTGTAGATAGTCTGCCGGGTACACTGCCGTCCTAACGAAGAGTGCAATAACTGGATTTTTTGGCCAAACTGAGTTAGATACAGATTCGTAGTTAGCAGAACGAGATCTATATTTGCTTCTTAGACAATTTTGTTGTATCTACAGCGTAAACAACTTTTTTAATAAGCATAACTGCAATATCTAACGCAATGATTGATGATTTCCTTACAAAAAACGGCATAACTCAAGTTATGCTTAGATTCATGTAAGGTTATGCAACATCACTAGCCATAAATGTAATAAGTATAGATATTGCTTTTCTAATATCTAAATCTCCTGAAAAATTTTCCTCATTTACTTGTTATAACTGCTATAAGTGTATTTATTGCTTTTATTGTTGGTAAAATTCCTCTTGTGCTCTCCTAATTTACTAGACATAAATGCAGTAAGTAAAGTTATTGCATTTTTAGTTATCACCACGAAGTTCATGAATATGGCCATTTACTAATCATAACTGCAATAACTTTAAGTTATTGCATTTATGTTAAGGATACTTAGTATTAAAAAATTAAAAGTCTACCTAATTAAAGGAAATAAATAAAGATATTGCATTTAACTCTAGGAAGATAGAGCAAACAACCTAACAGTTCCACATAATTTTGCAATAAGTGTCAAAGTTATCGCGCTTATGCTTAGCAACGGACCTACTTGCGGGGAAGGGGGTAAAGAGAATTTTGCGTGCGTCATTCCGCGGCCACAGTGACATCGAGCCGGACGCATGTCGGACGACCGACCTCCCTGCTTCGCGACGAATTTGGCGCGGTAAGTTACGTATTAATTTACTTAAACCACAGATATCGAGAGATAGGTTAAGGGGCATGGCATGTGCGAACAAACCCTAACAAGACAGTCAGTTCATTAAAAATGTTCAATAGCCGCCGGGCGACCGCAGCGGAGAATTCATTTCCGCTGTGTGCAATACTTACATGCAAAAATAAAAGTGGGAATGTGAACTCCAAGAACGGCACAGTACTATTATCACTTGTTAGTCTCATTCCAACTAATATTTCTTCTTAAAACACAAGAAATAAACATTATTGCGAAAATAAATCATTCACGAAAAATTCGTCACGTCACGTATTGATCATAAAAGTGACAATGTCATGTGGTTCTCGCTAGGTTTATTATCCATTGCTTGTTTTGTATCTGAAATTCACTGCGTATTGCCAAGCTAACACGAAATGGATATTTAACACTCATTTAAATACGAAAGTAAAGATGCATCGTGGTACGGAGGTGAACTGTTACACGCCTACTAGTGTACCTGCTGTAGTGTGCGTGTGTTCGGTCGACAGGCGCATGAGTCTGCATGACATCGCACTGACCAATAAAAGCGGAGAGATTGATGTACGAGTTGGTGTAGATGTGTGCGTGTTCCTAGTGTTCGGCGACACAGGTTCCGATACAAGCTTAGCGCTAAGGGCCTATCTCTCGATATCTGTGACCTAAACCCTATTTAGGGACGCGTTTTGACTCGCGGCGGGTTTTAGCTGCGCGCGAGTCGAGATATTAGAGTTCTTAGCACCGCGTTAATGCCCGCGTTTCGCCTACCTGCGCGCGAGCCGAACGACTCGCGCGTCGAACGCTTGCAATATCTTTTTGGTCATTGTCTTTGCTGAGTGCCGTGTAGATGTGCCTGCCATTTTATGCGCTGATCCTAGCGTGGCTAAGAAAAAGGGTTAACAAACTTGAATTTTTTTCCGATTGTTGTTATGAAAATAATATATAATTATAAGTTCAAGTTCAAGTTCATTTTTTTTTATTGACTATAAAATCATACAGATTGCTTAGTCAACGTCAACATAGTATTAATATTTTTGATATACTACCGCCCGTTCGGAAGTTGTGGGCTTAGGGATGGAGCAAAGAAGGGCAAGAAACTCCCCCGTACCTCTTTTAAAGTATGTAGGGCCTTAAAAATACAAATTTATGTATTTCTACTTAAGTCTAAGGAAATACAGCGAAGAGAGATGTACTGACTCAGTCCATCGCCCCGCCTATACACACTAACAATTATATATTTTTCCATCTCAACACACGAGACTTCCGCATTCATCTCACTAGAGATATAAATATATATAGGAAATATTTCGATTTATTTCATTATCTTCCGTTTGGATCTTCGTACATTTATTCTTTATATTTGCTATTTCTATTTTAACATCTTTTTTTTATTACTTCTCTCGAATCTAACCTGATTTTTTATTACAGGTAACATAATGTCGAGAAGAGAAAAAATTATTGCTCTGGCGCTTTCAAAAAACAAATCTACAGAACCATCGATACCTCCGGCTGAAGCTGCCATCGTAAGTCCACAACTACAGTTATCAAGACATACGTTTGATACACATGCTGTAAAAAGTGCTATTGCGTCAGAATATGATAAGGGCTTGATGTGGTCACGTGCTTTCGATTACAAAGATTTCCCAACAGTATTTGAGAATGAAAATGAATACGTCAATTCTTATAAAGTGGTTCATGACCTGGACCTAACGCCATTTGATGTTCATGAGGAAACACCACCACGCACTCGTCTATCTTTGATATGTTATGAAGACCTTCCATCCTCCGGTGAAATGAAATGTCACACTACCAATGAATTTGGCGACTCCGATGATAGCGTGAAAGATAAGGATTATAATCCCAATTCTGTGGATTATAACTCAGATTCATCAAACGATTGTGATGAAACAAGATCAATTAGCATCATAGTTAATGCTGAAATACATCACAATGCCTGCAGCCTGCAGACGTCTGGTGATGCTGGTGGTGGAAATGACAACACGACTGGATGTTTCAATGCTGGATCTGATGTTATGGAAATTATTGAAATGATAGAAATTGAAAATATGGAGACATAAATTCAAATTGCTGAGACTGATAAGACTTTACGTAAAAGAGGCGATGCTGAAATAGAAAAAAAAATACAAAGAATAAAAGTACGAAGAGTCAAACGGAAGATAATGAAATTATAGAGGCAGCACATGAAAGAGGCGATATTGGGACAGGAATAGGATATTTAGAGAGGGAATGTTCACGGATTCAAACGGAAGAGACTAATATAATAGAAACGGCAAATGAAAATTATGATATTGAAATACCATCTGAATTACATGTGAGTGAAAAAGAATTCACTAAATCAGGCTTGCCACGGAAATGGCGTAAATTCATCAAACCACTTTCTGAACGGAAGATGGTTGTTCGATTCAAAATCGATACTCGATCGATGGTTTCGGAACGGCCATTTTGAATTTGACGTTGCTGCCAACCTAGCAGTTTTTGACTACTGACAGACGAAAAGCCCTCGCAATGTAACGCGTATTGATTGGGGTATTGAATTTAAATCGCAAGCCATCTGGAATGTATTCGGGTTCCCCTCAGGATTGTCTATATAGCTGAGTGTGTTGTGGTTCCCCGAACCAGATAAAGTTCGCATTTACGTGGCCGATTGGTTTTTCCCACGTAACATAACCTGTGTTGGAACACTGTGCTCGTCGAAGCTGGCCTGCCAGTCATACCTGGTTGGCTGAAGAACCTGTCTACCAAGAAGAGCCTAGGGTGCACCCGGGCCTTGCAGAGAGACAGGAGGTTGACGGGACCGAAGCACAGACCAGGTTAGATCGACTCCATAATTAAATGCTCGGTGAATCGCCGACGTTCAAACTTCTTGGCATCTGATCGCTACGCTACCTCGTAGCTGATGGGCCCCTGCGAGGTCATTAGGTGCCGAGAAGCCTGAACATTTTGGTAGCTAGAGCGTGGTTTCCTGAGATTTGCAGCCGTCAAGGGCTCCAGGAACCCACGATTTGGGACTATCAATCTGTAGGTATAGGCGGTTATTAGCTAACTTGGTGTTGTTCCTGTATCCACATAGATTGGTAGTATTGTAAGCTATAAGTCTATTGCTGGTAGTAGACAGACAGATATAACAGTTTTCCCTAAATGACCAGTTGTACTGAGATGTGACTCAGAATAGTAGGTACTCAACCTAGGTACATTGTAGGTGAATTGAAATTTGCATTGAAGTACCAGTTAGTCAATCTATTAGTGCTAGTAATGCTAATGAATGTTTGGTTAACATAGGTAGTTACATCTATTGATAGCAGGCTATTACATTGTTTTCAGTTTATAGCAATTTATAACTTGAACTAATATTGACTATCTGTGTGTGTTATAATGATAAAGGGAAACTAAATTGTTATTTACAGAATTTATATAGATATAAAACTCGGTTCCTATTGTTTAAGGAAAATAACATTGTTTAAGTTGTGGTTTAGGGTTCCCTCGTTTGGGTTGCAGACTGGAGGGTCCAATATAATTGAGTTACTGCAAATTGTGAGTAAGTATCGTTCCGATCATGTCGTTATCTGAAATCCAGAAGGGTGTTTCTAAGGAGCTCAGATGGTTTTCCTCCGCACACGGTCTGATAGACCGTTTAGATAGGCATGATGTGGTATTGGAGCGGTCTATGGACGTTAAGGAACGTTACAATAGGGTGCTCGAATTGTCCGCGCAGGCGGAATCAGTTGATGGTTGCGCACCTGACAGGCTGTCACGGTTGCTAGGGGATGTCGACCAATGTATGGAGATGGCAGCTGCTATCACGCAGAAGGCTGCGGACATACGTAGACAGCGCGAGTCCAGCCATGGTGGTGACATCGAAGCACCTCTGCCGCTTCAGGGTTCAGGGTCCAGGTTACCGGCCATAACTATGCCTACTTTTGACGGAGTGTCCGGTGAATGGATGAGCTTCATCAATCTGTTCGACAGTTTGGTGCACATGCGATCGGACATTACCAAGTCTGTCAAGATGGCTCAGCTGGTGGCAGCATTGAGGGGTGAGCCTAGGGAGCTGGTCGCTCATTTGACAGTTACGGAGGGTAACTATGAAACGGCCAGACAATTGTTGGTCAGACGTTACCATAACAAACGGAGGTTGGCCGATGCCCAACTGAACCGTTTGTTTAGTATCCGGGTTGTGAACAAGGTCGGGGCCATACAGACGGAGGTTTTGAACCCATTGTTGTCCGTCACCAAGGCTCTAGAGAATCTTGGACTTCCGGTTGGTGAATGGTCGTACCTACTGCTGTACATTGTACTTTCCCGCCTACCCGCTGACGTGCAGACTCGTTTCGAACAGTCTCACGGGAGGTCGGCCGAGGACCTGCCCGCCTTCTCCGACTTGGTCGGATTTTTGGAAGAGGAGGCTCGACGGGCAGAGAATTTGGGGTTGACGGTCACCCATCCTTCGGAGCCACAGAGAGCTGCCGGGAGCGCTGTGAGTAGGGGCTCTCCGACGAGGAAGGACCGCACCAACCGGCAGTCATATGGGACTGTGAGTGCATTGACCCCACATAGTGAGACCTGCCCATGTTGTAGGCAGATTGGCCATGCTGTGGCCAATTGCAATAAGTTCGGGGAACTTAGGGTTCAGGGACGGCGCCGGATGGCCAAGCAGCGGAGCTGGTGTTTCCTGTGCCTCGGGCCACATATGGCTAGGTACTGCACGCGCACAAAAATGTGCGGATATTGTGGTGGGGCCCACAACAATCTGTTGTGCATGAACCGGTCCGGCCAACAGCCTCCACAGGGCCGTATCCAGGGTGACACGGCATGGGGCCCTGAGAATTCGTTTGCGACTCGGAGCGCAACTCAGGGGCCAATGTCCCCACGTGCACAGGGTAGTACTAGGGTGCAGGGCCGCACTCAGGGTCATCACATGGGGGGCCCTGAGTTTTCGGTTGCGAGTCAGCATCCGACTCAGCGGGCAATGGGGCCACAAGCACGCAGCCACCCAGGGGTGCAGGGCCGCACTCAGGGTCATCACATGGGGGGCCCTGAGTTTTCGGTTGCGACTCAGCATCCGACTCAGCGGGACATTGGGTATGTTGAGCAGGCCGTAACGGGCGGGTGGCATGGGACACCTTCGAGCTATGCGGATGCGGTTCGGACGCCGCCTCAGTTGTCGCCCCGCTCGTCGCCTCGTCCTCGTCGGTCGCATGTGATGTCCCCCCCGCTCATGGAGCGGCCACGGTTGAATTCACGCCCACCCCCCTTCGGGGGGCGTCGTAGGGTGGCAATGGAACCGGCGCGTGGGCCATTTGTACAATGGGACCCTCTGGCGTATAGCTGCCTACCTGATCGGTTACAGGCACAGTGGGGCCCCGGGGGCCCTCGCTAGGAATTTGCGGCCCAACAATTTGTTGCCCCCCAACCGGAGACGGTGGTGTTACCGATCGCCTCTGTGCTTGTTTGGGATTTGGCGGGCAACCCAACATACGTTCGCGCCCTATTAGATTCTGGAGCTCAGGGCTGCATTGTATCGAACGATTTAGCGAAATGGTTGGGCCTCAATATAAATAATGTATCGCTGCCGAGGAAATTGGTCCCTGCTGGGGATTACAGGGCAACCCTTCACGGGTTTTGTGATACCTCTGAACGAGGGTTTGCGGCAGCGGTTTATTTGCGAACCGTCACCTCCACCGGGGAGGTCGACGTGCGTTTGGTTTTGGCAAAAAGCAAGGTAGCGCCTATTCGGACAAGGATGACGATTCCAAAACTGGAACTGTCCGGGGCTGCTCTTTTGACCAAACTTTTGAATCGCACTCTAACAGTGTTGCGTGGGTCAGTGGTTTTGGAGGATACGGTGTACGCGTGGACGGACAGCCAGATTGTTTTGTGCTGGCTGAAGGCTTCGGTCCATAACTTAGAGGTTTTTGTTGCGAACCGTGTCTCCCAGATTGTGTCGTCTGAGGTCCCACTGACCTGGAGACATGTACCAGGAGAATTGAACCCGTCTGATTGTGCATCCAGGGGATGTCGGGCTCCTGAACTCGTTAGACACCATTTGTGGTGGGGACCACCCTGGCTTGCCAGGAGAGAATCGGACTGGCCCCACAGCCATGTAGTAGTATCTTCGGATCATGGCCCCAGAGCGGCCGTGCATGTTACCCAGAAGGCTGAGGACCCTGACGCCGGGTTTCTGCTGGACCGGTATAGCTCATGTGTGTTTGTTTGTTTATCCACCAAGGCGGTACATCTCGAGCTCGTTGCTGATCTCTCGACAGAGGCTTTCATTGCTTGTTTGGATAGGTTTGTTTCTCGAAGGGGACTTCCAACTTTGATCCGCTCTGATAACGGCACTAACTACGTCGGTGCGGAACGATACTTACGAGAGATAGTCAACTTTTTGAATGTAAATAAAGTGGATATTGGAACGGCCCTCTCCCGTCGGGGTATACAGTGGACCTTCAGCCCACCGATTTGCCCCCACTGGGGTGGGATTTTTGAGGCCGTAGTTAAGTCAGCTAAGACGCACTTGGGGCGTATAGTAGGTCAGACCGCGCTGACTTTTGAGGAGCTCGCGACATTGTTTTGTAAGATCGAGGCCGTTCTCAATTCGCGACCGTTGTGTCCGCTCAGCTCGGATCCAAATGACCTGGAGGCTCTGACCCCAGGCCATTTCTTGATAGGACAGCCACTTAACGCGTTGCCCGAGCACCCCTTCGAGGGACTGAAATTGTATCGGTTGTCAAGGTATCAGATGTTGCAGCAGTTTACTCAGAATTTCTGGAAGCGTTGGTCGCTCGAGTATCTGCATATCTTACAACAGCGCCTTAAGTGGACTGACAAAACCAGCCCCCCTAGTGTTGGTGACCTCGTTCTGGTTAAGGATGCTAACCTACCGCCACTACGTTGGCGCAGGGGGCGCATTGTTAACTTGTTCCCTGGCAAGGACGGGACCCCCCGGTCTGCAGAGGTTCTAGTAGGAGGCTCGGTTCTAAAACGAGCGGTAGCAACGTTGTCTCGGCTGCCCGTAGATTAAGGGACAGGTGGGTGCCTGTCCGGGCGGGTGATTGTTCGATTCAAAATCGATACTCGATCGATGGTTTCGGATTGGCCATTTTGAATTTGACGTTGCTGCCAACCTAGCAGTTTTTGACTACTGACAGACGAAAAGCCCTCGCAATGTAACGCGTATTGATTGGGGTATTGAATTTAAATCGCAAGCCATCTGGAATGTATTCGGGTTCCCCTCAGGATTGTCTATATAGCTGAGTGTGTTGTGGTTCCCCGAACCAGATAAAGTTCGCATTTACGTGGCCGATTGGTTTTTCCCACGTAACATAACCTGTGTTGGAACACTGTGCTCGTCGAAGCTGGCCTGCCAGTCTTACCTGGTTGGCTGAAGAACCTGTCTACCAAGAAGAGCCTAGGGTGCACCCGGGCCTTGCAGAGAGACAGGAGGTTGACGGGACCGAAGCACAGACCAGGTTAGATCGACTCCATAATTAAATGCTCGGTGAATCGCCGACGTTCACACTTCTTGGCATCTGATCGCTACGCTACCTCGTAGCTGATGGGCCCCTGCGAGGTCATTAGGTGCCGAGAAGCCTGAACAATGGTAAAGAAAGAAACGGATGATAACAAATTATTACTGAAACCACCATGTCAAAATTGCCGCAAAAAGTGCGTAACCCTAATTAACGAAGAAATAAGAAAACAAATACATGAAAAATACCGTCACTTGTGCTGGGAATCGAGAGGCCTTTTCATCAAAGCCTACGTAGAGCCCCAAAATATTAAGACACGCTCAACACAGAACGAAAACACAAAAAGAAAGCGAGATGTTTCTTATACATATTATTTTCATAACAACAATCGGGAAAAAGTTCAAGTTTGTAAAACCTTTTTCTTAACCACGCTAGGATACAACTCTACAAATGGCAGACACATCTACACGGCACTCAGCAAAGACATTGATGACCAAAAAGATAAAAGAGGAACTTATAAACGCACAGATATCATAGACAAAGAAGTCATCAAAGACCATATTAACACTTTTAATCCGACTATTTCGCACTACCGTCGTGAACACGCCCCCAATAGACTATATCTCCCAAGTGACATAAATATTACAATGATGCATGAATCCTTCAAAAAAACAAATCCTGATTTTGTAGTTTCTCTGGAGACATATCGCAAAGTCGTAACCGATATGAATATATCCTTTGCCCATCTCGGAAATGAAGAATGTGATGTATGCGCCTTGTTTAAATCACAGGAAGCATGTTCTCAAGAAAGTTGTGCTCAAGACGGTTGTGAGATTTGTAATCAAAACACTGCATACGAAAAACATAAGGTGCGGTACAGAGAAACCAGAAAAGAATATAAAAATGATATAGATGAACCTTCTAATGAGTGTGTTTACTTTTCTGTGGACTTGCAGAAAGTGATAATGCTTCCCAGAATGGAGCAATATAAATCTGGATTTTTTTGTCCACGTATCATTGCTTTCAACGAAAGCTTTGTTCCACTTGGAGGTGTCAGTGGTTCAAATGTTCCCTATGCAGTACTCTGGAATAAAACAGTCGATGGGCGTCACCAAGAAGAAATAATATCGGCCTACAGGTCATTCTTTATATATCAACGTGATGTGAAACACTTTGTGCTATGGGTCGACAACTGTTCGGCCCAAAACAAAAATTGGGCGTTCTTATGTTTTCTGGTCAATATCATCAACTCTGACCTTATGTCTGCTGAAACCATAACAACGAAATATTTTGAACCTGGGCACAGTTACATGTCAGCAGACAATTTCCACCACCAAGTGGAAATGTCTTTAAAAAAGAAAAATAAAGTTTACGACTTTAATGACTTCGTAGATGCCGTACATAACTCCAATTCAAAAAAGAATGCTGTAAAAGTAATGTCGGTATCTGACTTTTACCAATACGAAGATCATTCCTCACAACATAAGCTGAAAAATATGTCACCGAGAGTATATCTAAAAGATATCATGGCAGTAAAGGCCCAAAGAGGAGAATACGTTATAAAATACAAAGAAAGTCATGATGCGGATGTTTGGAAAGAACTTGATTTCCTTCAAGTCAAAATAAAAAGAAATGCATGTTTCCCAAATTTTGTGGCCAGGAGTTCATCACGAGGAATCACCCAAGATCGAAAACAAAAAATAGTAAATACATTGGTGCCTTTGATGCCTAAAACACGAAGAAACTTTGGGTTAAATTTACCAGAAAGTACCCAGCCTTCAAACATCGATTAAATATTTCATACAACAGATAGCTTTATATGCCCGACTGATAAAAACAACTTTACTGATCTCTTAGTGTGCCTTAGTCTGTGCTGTGAGAAAACTTTACTTGTAGGCAATAAATTATTATAATAATAGTAATTTAAGTATGTGATTTTAAAGACAATTTTTACCGTGATAATAATGATTATTAATCATAAGTTACTAGAAGTAGTTATTTAAGAGTTAAGTAGTTATTTACAATTACAATTATAATTATTTTTGGTATGATCTCTCAGATGTTAATTTCAATGTCGATTGAAAAACAATAAACATATTTTTATAAATTGGCAATGTTTTTTATTTTATTTAAACTTGATTCAAACACATACATTGCAAATTAAACGGATTAATCTAACAAAGTAGAATGTTTCACCTAAAATAAAACCGCAATAACTAAGGTTAACTGCAATATTTCACCTAGCAAAACCGCAATAACTAAGGTAGTTATTGCACTTAAGATTAGTACATATAGAAAAGCTAACTTACTCTTACTTCATAAAAATGCAATACCATGCTTTCCTTAGAATAAGTGTAATAAGTAGGAGAGTTATTGCGGTTATATCTAGGAAATATATATTATTTTACTGTGTTATCCTAAACATAAGTGCAAATTCCAGTTTTTAATTAACTTATTGCCTTAATTTAAAAAAACAGGGTACTACATAATAATCTTTTCCATGTTATTTATATTCCAGTCAAAGTTTCAAGTCGATAGCATGCATACTTATGGAGATACAATCAAAACAAGATAGAAAAGTTTAAACGCGTTTTTCTCAAAAGTAGCTTAGACCGAGTTATTGCACTCTTCGTTAGGACGGCAGTACACCCACCTTAACCGACAGAACCGGAGGGACTTTTAGCCATCAGCTAGTAAGAGGTCCGGGGACCAGTCACTAGCCGCTGTTACCAGGGTGCACCAGGAGGAAGCAGAAGTTATGCAGTCGGACGTATCCTTCTGCATCACTTCAGCTCCCCCACACTAGGAGGTAGTCGCTCAGAACACCCTTAGTATAGAGGTCAAATAATTATGTAATTAAAATGTGGTTCAATGTACTGTCTGCCTTTCTCTTTTCATCCAGCTTAATAAAAGTATAGTAAATTATAATAAACCCTCCGTAAATGCGATACAAAAATGGCCCGCGATGTTGAACCTTAATGTTTCATAACAATACCTATGAAAAAATCGTCCCCCGGTCGCCAGTCGCTTGCACTGTCAAAAAGTTTCTTGTGAAATGACTTATCAACTTTTTTTTTTATGGAATTTCTAGACCCCACGCAAGGAAGCCCTGTATCGTGGTGACTAGGCTCTTTCGCTTATGTAGATACTCTGACTATGTATAAATTTTAATTAAGTTATAATAGTTTATAAGACTTATACATAATGAAGGGCATCAAAATTCGAGTGTGGGTTTAAATTACAACATCATACGAGTCTTTTAATGCCTAGTTATGTAAGTTTTTTTTTTTATTTATTTATTACAAACCAAAATATAATACAAGTTCATTTGAAAGAACCACAAAAACCACGTAGGTTTGTGCGTGGTTCCGTGTTACGCAGAAATAATTACAAGTAGGTATTTACACTATTATTTAGATTAGATTACAAAGTAACTAGCAAGTTGGTAATATTACATACAAGAAAATTAGGTACCTAGTTATATAATTAGGGGTTGAGGATGGAAAGGGAGAAATGTTTCTTGAGTTTCCATTTTATGTTATTGTGATTTATTGAATGTTTTAGATCTGTGGGTAAGCTGTTTATTAGTCTCGGAATCAAATAGGGCCTATTTGATTCCGAGACTAATAAATTTATTAGGCAGTATTTAATAGGCAGTCGTCCGCTCGCCGTAATAGTTATTAGCGCGGGTAGTGGTGAGATTGCCTTGAGCTTTGCGACGTGTGCCTACGGGGTGATCTATTGTGTGTTGTATGGTGATGTTAAAGAATTCCTCTTTCAGTAAGTTAAACTCAACTTTGGTGTGAATAGGAAGTGTGCCACTATAAGTAAACAAGTTTGGCTCATTATTTTCGGAGTATGCGCATTTTATATTATATGGAACAATCAATTTAATTAATTTATTTTGTAATGACAATATTTGATCGTGGTAAGTTTTATAAGTTCGTCCGTACGTCCGTTAAACCATACGATACTATGGAGTCAATTAAGGCATTATACAGCATGAGTCGTGTCTTGAAAGGTATTCTATTTCTTACTACATAAAATGATGCAGCGAGAGCCCTGAGTTTGTCGCATACCCGCTGTATATGAGGTCCCCAGCTGAACTTTGCATCGATGACAAGACCTAGGTAAGAGTGCTTGTCAACGACATCGACGGAAGGGCATCGGCAAGATTTACTGTCATTTGGACTGTGCATACAATCATGCGTATGCGCAATGAGATCAGCTGGCTGCTTACTCTTCAGATATGGTGATTTAATGTGCATAAGCTTGGTTTTCTGTGCATTTAAAACCAAACCTACGTCGTGACACCACCTACACAAGTTGTCAAAGTCAAACTGGAGGCTCTCAAGTGCAGTGTCTACGTCACTGCTGGCAATGATCAGACATGTGTCGTCCGCAAATTGATAGGGAGTGCTGAAGGTGAGTACATTCACCATATCATTGATGTAGGTTATAAAATGAAGGGGTCCTAATACTGATCCCTGGGCTGTGCCATGACATACGAGGTTGTTTTTACTAAGGCTTTCCCCGATTTTAACGCAAAAATGACGGTTTCTGAGGTAGTCGGCACACCAGGCTTGTAGTGGGCCTCTGATACCACAGTTACCTAGTTTATTGTGAGCAGATTATGGTCTAGGGTATCAAATGCTCGGGAAAAATCTATAAAAAGTGCAAGGACAAGTTTCTTATCATTAAGTGAACTGTTTACGTGATCTGTAAATTTAGATAGCAGAGATGTTGTGCTTTTCTTAGGCTGAAAGCCGAATTGGTTGTGGTTTATAATCTCTTCTTTTTGATAAAAGTTATGTATCTGCTCACAAACAAACCTCTCAACTATTTTGTCGACTGATGACAATAAAGTGATAGGTCGGTAATCGGCAACATTGCCACGTTTACCTTTTTTAAATAGTGGTCTAACGCAGCCCAGTTTTAGATCATCCGGATATTTACCGGTTTCTATTTCTATGCTAGTATTAATGAGATGCGCTATTGCACCAGAGATTTTGTCACTAATTTGTTTTATGTCCAGAATTTTAATATTATCTAAGCCCGACGCCTTCCTGCTATTCAGGTTCCGAGTGATTTTCAGAATGCTTCGTGGGGTGGCTTTATGGAATCGCATGCTGACATTTGCCACTTTGCTGCAACTGGCATCGTCCAACAGAGTATTTCTACACTGCGGAATAATCTTTTTGACGGATTCGTCGAACTCTGTAGCAAATCTGTTTGCGATTTCAATATCTGATATGTTTTCGGATCTAAAAGCATCTATTATTGCGTCATCGATGCTCTTGGATATTCTACCACAAATAGAATTAATTATCTTCCATAGATTCCTAGGGCTTCCATAGCTATCTCTTATTTTATTTTGGTAATATTTATTTCTATAGTATTCAATTATTTTATTAGTTTTATTCCGTGTTTTATTATACTGTAGTCTAAGTTCGTGGTTAGTTGTATTTTTCCTCCAGAGCCCAAAAAGAGTATCCCTTTTTTCACTAAGTTGTAGAACAGTTTTGTTTATCCAGGGTTCACGATTTCTACTAAACTCACGTTTTTTCTTAAGTTTTGTGGATGATTCTAAGGCTTCTTGGAACGTTTTTTTTTATAAATTTAAGGATTTCATCAGCCGTTGTCATGTCGTGTGTTTGGTTCCAGTTATAATCATTTAATTTAGTAATTAAATCGATACGGTTTACCGATTGCATATATTGCGTTTTTGGAGCAGCCTGTATATCGGTCTCGCCGGGCGGCGGCAAACCAACGAGGCTGGTAATTGTGACGCGATGATCTGCCAGCACAGTATCGACTGCCGCAATGTACCGTTCTAACGTGTGGCATCGAATAAAAATATGATCTATGCAGGATTTTGTCACCAGACTATTGCGATTCTCGATTCGGGTGTAATCAGTGATTCCACACGTTAGTCCGTACACAGAAAGCATGTCAACATACGAGTTCCTATGTGGATTGTGTAATTTAAGATCGATGTTGATATCACCCAATAAAATCATTATGTTAGAATCTGAATCTATTGTGGGAAATCAGCCGGTTGAGTTCACTGATAAAAATTGTTTTGTTTTTCGAGGGAGGTCTATAAATTGCACACACATAAATTACATCATTTGTGGGAGTTTTAGCTATGCCAGTCAGGTTTTCGAAGGTGTATGTGATGTTAGATTTTGGTGTAAATTTAAGGTTATTGCGAACATACATTATTATTCCACCGCCTTTTTGATTATTACGTAACCGTGTGTACATTGTGTAGCCTGAGATTTGGAATAAATTTGGTATACTGTCAGAAATGCCTGCTTCTGTAACTGTAATTATGTCAATATTATGTGGACATCCATCTATAATTTGGACAAGCTTAACAAAGTTTTTCAACATCGATCTTATGTTTACATGTAGACATGAAATACGAATGTGTTTGTGTGGTATGTATTGAAAATAGGTGTTTATGTTGGTGCAATTAGATAGTTCGGTAATGTTAGAGGTAGTTGTTAAATTGAATTTAGTAAGGAAGGGACTTAGGATATACGGTACATAGATTATTTACAAACATTAATTTAGCAACATATCAATATCACTCTTTGAGAAAATCGGGATAACTTTGGCGTCCTTATCTTTCCTAGCCAGGACTTTTCCCTCTTTACACCACACATATTGGAAGGTAGGGCGCAGGCTTTGACCGGCTTGGTATAGTAAGGTCTTGGTGTGATGGGACAGGGCTTCTCTGATGTAAACACGTTCTGCAGATGATCCTGTTGGTGCAGACGAAGCGAGGATGTTCACCACCGTCAGCTTCTTGTCCTTGCCACACTTCACCCACTGGTCGCGGCTGGCTCTCGAACGCATCTCGACGAGGATGGCCCCAGGTTTATCCTTGCGGCCAGTAGCACGACGGGCGCACACTACATCATCGGCTTTTACGTCCAGTTTTTCTGCTACCGTCATCATCAGCAGGGAGACATCTTCCTTATCAGTCACCTTCGGTATTCCTGCTATCTCCAGTGAGTTCGATAGCTGTTGCTGTTCATAATCCTGTTGACGCTGCTCCATTGTGCAAATACGTAGCTCAAGGTTTTTGTTTTTGTTAATTAGGTCTGTGTTTTTATTCTCGAGTTGTTTTATCTTAGAACTCTGGTTTCTCAGGGTCTCCTCGATTCCAGATACTTGTTCGCTTATAAACTCGAGTGAAGATTGGAACTCTGCTAATTCTTGTTTAATCGTCTTCCTCATTTCAGTTGTAATGTCAGCCAGAAGTTTCTTAACATCGATAGTAACAGATTTCCTTGTATCATCTAGGTCCACGTCTGTCTCATCTTCTGGTATAAAGAAGGAGGAACGTTTCGACATTCCTCCCAGGCACTCCTCGCAGCTCCACTCCAGTCCGTTAGTGGCGCGAAGTGCAGCGATCTGCTTGTTGGAGATGTTGGCACATTCCGCAGTTGCATGCACACACTTTTCACACCTGCTGCACTCTATGCCAGGGGCCTTTTTCGTGATGTTTTTACTACATGTAAAGCACTTTTTAAACACCATGTTATATAAAACGAAATTAAGTGGGTAGTTTAAAGATAACTTGCAAGTTAGTTAGTAACCAATAGCACAAGTGTTCTATTCGACAGCTGGGCGCGTACTCAGTTACATACACTACTTTATCATCTACATCTACACATATCATATTAAAAACTTTTCGGTGAGAGCGCGAATTCGCCTTGCGAGCGTGAGTTTTAGGGCTACGTGAATGTTTGGGGTGTCAAAATATGTGTATCGACAAGGGCCACAAGATATTAAAAATACATTCAAAACTTTTTGGCAGAGGGCACCAATGTTTGTTTGTTTGTACAAACCACAGAACACAATGTTATTGTGTTCTGTGGTTTGTAACAAGCGACATGTCACATTTTCAACAAAGTCTGTGACCAACACCAGTTTCTTGCTTTCGTGGATTCGAGAAATTGAAGTACCTTAACCTTTTTATGTAGGTTTCTACGAGGATGTATTAGATAGTTTGAAGGAAGAGCTCAGAAAACGTAGGATCTGCCATTGCCATTTGATAGGTTTGATCCTCATTATCTAGTATTACCAATGGAAAAGCCCGTATTAATATAGGTACTGCGCATATCTCTGAGTAAATGACAGATTTGACATGGCATCATTGTGACACGACAATATAGCTGAGACAACTCTCCGAGCTGAGGACTGTTTATTTTTAATGGCTCTGTGAGCTGTGGACGCTTTTTTTTATTATTTTCTACCGCCTCACACCCCCGACCCCTTGAAGTTTATAGGATGAACAACTGAAATTACTGTAAATACAAATATTCCGACTGCATTTTCTTTTAATACCACATATAATATATACCATAACATTCAATTCCACGCAAAGATAACTTTGTCATTCATACAAACACTATGAAAAACAAATTTAAAACACAAACATCCAGTCACATAATTACTTGCTACAATGGAACCCTTCATAGGCGAGTCCGACTCGCACCTGGCCACTTTTTTATTTTAGGTACCAATTGCATACTTTTATATAATTAGCTTTGTAGGGTGCCTGATTGAAACAGCATATGGTTTGACACATATATTTGAAACTTCTTCAAAGGTTTAGTTATAGTAAATATCCAGAACATACATAAGTAGGTTTCCTAGGTAAATAATATACACATGTACTCGCTATATGGGTGGACTGCCGAGGGCTATCGCACACTACTGCGTAAGTACCTAGCATGGGCTTCAGAATGGACTGCCGAGGGCTATCGCAATCTTTGGCCGAGCTTCACCTGAGGACTGCCGGAGGATATCGCACAGGTTGGCTGCCTAGCTAAGAATGAATGTTTACTCGACTTGGTGATCTTCTCACACCCCTTCCAGGGTGCGGGGTTGCGGTCCCGGGGCAATGGCCCCCTTCCGCGGAGTCTTCCGCTGGCCGTGACTACGGCCAGGTCATTGGGTGGCTGAGGTGTTCGTCGGGTTGTGTGGCCTCAATCCAGGGGTGCTGCCGGCTCGGCAACCAGGTCTCGGCGTAGGCGACGACGGTCAGGCGGGCGCGCGTGGTATGGCGCCAGGTCTCGCACGAGCGGGTGTTGAGAGCCGTCCGCTCGTGCGGACATGTTCGTTGCCAGCCTCTGGACGAACTTGTCCAGTGTCTCCAATCCTAGGTCCCTTGCGATCGTTGCGTTTCTCACGTAGCGAGGCGCGCCGACGATGGTACGCAAGGAGAGGTTTTCTTGGGCCCGGAGTCTCTTCTTGTTGGACTCCGAGCAGAGGGCGTACCATGCCGGCGAGGCATACGTGAGGCGGGACCTGAGAATGTTTACTATCTCATAGTCATCGGATGGCCCCTGCGGGCGGTGGTCTTCTTGTGGCGCTGGTATGCAGTGGGTGATCGCCGGCTAGGCAACCAGGTCGCGTGGCAGGCGGCGGCGGTCGGGCGGGCGCGCGTGGTGCGGCGCCAGTTCGGCGATGTGCGGAAGGTGTGATGCATTCGCACGCGCGAACTTGCCCTTCGCCAGCCTGGTCCACGGTTTCCCATCTTAGGTCCCTCTGGATTGTCGCGTTCCTCACGTAGCGGGGGGCGCCGACGATGGTACGCAGAGAGAGGTTCTCTTGGGCTCGGAGTCTCCGTTTGTTCGTCTCCGAGCACAGGGCGTACCATGCCGGAGCCGCGTAGGTGAGGCGGGATCTCACATAGATCTTGTAGATCCCGAGCTTCGCCCTCAGAGGGAGGCTGGAGTCGAAAAGTGGACGCAGCTTGGCGCGTGCCACCTTGACCTGGCTGAAGACGTTGTCGACGTGTTGCTTCATGGTGAGCCGGCGATCAATGGTCACTCCCAGGTACTTCACCTGCGAAGACCACTCGATGTGCTGTCCCTGGAGCTGGAGCGATGGCGGAAGGAGACTCTGGCCTGTGATGAGCGCCTGCGTTTTCCCAACATTGACGGACAGTCGCCACTTGGCGAGCCAGTCGGGCAAGATGTCCAGGGTGCGCTGCAGTTTGATGGCAGCGTGCGGAGCCTGGAAAGACGACGCATAGTAGGCTGCGTCGTCTGCAAAGAGTGCCAGCTGGGCACCCGGCCCGACGGGGATGTCGTCCGTGTATCGGGCTGTAAGGATGGCGCTCCGTGGGTCCTTTTTAAAAAAACACTTTTATTACTGCTGCTGAATAAATTTATTTCACTGTACTACACACCGAATTTTAGACAAAAATAACGAGAGTTTACAATGTATGTATCGGACAAAGGTTGTGGGGTGACTGCTGCCAGTCTCTATCGAAAACAGTTTTATATAAAATGAATTAGCTTAAGTCAGCGTTTACTGCAAACTACATTCGGTTATAACATCTCCCCCCATAAGACTGAGCTTTATCAATTTAAGATAAACGAAGGAGTAAACAAAACAAATAGAATTAAGATTAAAATCAAAATAAGATACAGTGACTAAATACTAACTTGAATGTCACCTTTAATATCTTTAAGCAGTATCGCTACACTATAATAGTAAAATCTAAGTTCCGAAATAGAAATCAATAATTTTTAATATGTTATTTTATTATTAATAGTTACTTAAGTTCCGATTTGCGGGTATTTTTTCAAAATTCCTAAACATAACTTTACTTTTGTTTTTATTTATTTCTATTTCAGGCAGGCTTCTAACAGACTTCTTATCGCATTCAAATGATTCATCAGATTCTGTGAATTCAATAGATGTATTATACTTTGTTTCATTTCTACTAGACTTCTTATTATGACACTGGTTATATATTTGGATGCAACAAGATGTGTTTTTACAGCAGGGTGAAAACCATTTCTTATATGCCTTATATACTAAGTAAATTATAATAGCTACTACTATGGCATAAGTAGTTCCAGAATAATAATGTCCGTATTTAAATATATGGGACTGATTCTTAGCTTGATTAATTTGGTTTTCAAGATTATCAAGTTTATGAGAAGCTAGTTTCAGTGATTCTAAATCAACATCAGTTATAGAAATAGCAGAAATTACACCTGCACTATTATTGATAAAATTATACTTACAACAATCATCTTCGATTATGTTGAAATCGATTAACAATTGGCTGGGCAAAATTTGTTTATACGTTTGAGATGAGTGAAACTGTAAAGTCTGAAAGTATGCTGTACAATCTTCTTTTAAGGATAGAATTCCTGTACCTTGCAGGGTATAATCTGTTATATTGTTTTTACATTTCATTGATAATTTGTTAGGCTTAGACTGTACATAGATAAATCTGCCATCATTAAGTTTTTGCCATATATTAACATTACCATATATTATCTTAAAGTCACAGATATCGGGAAGAGACAATGTTACTTCTGTTAACAGTTTTGTTTCACATAAAGGATTGTTTATTGTAGATAAAACAGAGGGTAATGGACAGATCATATACTCATAATTAACCTTATGGCAATCACTTAGGCTATCTAATAATGCGTAACTTAATCTATCATCCGTAAGGGCTACATACATCTTAGATGAATGAATTAAAACATAAGTTTGGAAGTTGTACTCATCTTTCGGTGTAGGCAACGGTAAAATCTTATAAACATTAAACTTAACTGGGTTAATCAAGGGTATTTGAATTACAAACATAATCTTATTATTATAGTAATATGAAGTCATCCTAGATAGATCTATGATACTATGTATATTCTCTAGTGATAGAGAAACTGGGAACTCAATGTTCTTTTTATACATCTTGCTTTTACTTAGCTCGTTAAACAGGTGAGTGGGAGTCAAAACATACGGATGTAAAATATTAGCTTTAGCAAAGAGGATAGAGTTCAAAATTGTATCTAAAATATTAGATACTGAAAGTAATGATGCTTCAATTAAATTGAGAATAGAATTGATTTTTGAAAGATTTACACAGTTTGTAGTTACTTTATTATTTTGTTTAAATATGTAATTTAGTTTTACGATTTGTTTATTTATTCTTTTCTCATTGTCATTTAATTTTAGAATAGAGGTATTGAAATTATTTATGGTTGATTGGACAATGTGAATGTTATCCTTCATTAATGAAAATATCTCCTGGTCGTTATGTTCACATGTGGACAATGCGTCATCATATTTCCTAGCATCGTCTGCATCTAGAGTGCCAAAGAAAAATTTAAGAATTTCACCGCCAAATTCCAGGGCTCGCTTGAAGCGATCTTGAGGTTTCGATTCCGATATTAAATGAGAAAATGAATCATATTTTAATTTATTAGCTTTTATCAAAATCTGAAGAGGGTTTATGGCATCCTTACAATTTATATCAATAGCTAAATTCTGTGCTTTTTCACAAAAGCTAGAAATGCTCGAGATCGATTGGTCAATCTTTTGTAAGTAAGGTTCAATAGGTATAACTTCTAGATGCGTCACTACATTCCAGTAGTCGTCATAGAAATATACCACAGACGTCGGATCGAAGTATAGTCCGGGACTGTGCGTGATTGATTGGATAGGTTCTGAATAACTTGTTCCAAGGACGAATCTGAAACAATTATTGTGCTAACTTTATTTCATTAATGTGATATTTCACATGTTTCCTATTTATGCTGACTGTAACATTATTCTTGTCATTTACTTTAACTATCTTATAAGGTCCTTTCCAGATTGAGGACAGGGCCTTGCGCAGCCTATGATGTTGTTTAATGTAAACCATATCTCCTGATTTATACGTTTTTGTTCTGGATGAAACATCATAGTATCTTTTTGATTGTTCTTTACTTTTAGTAATATTTTCTAAAGCTTTTTCACGGGAGTACTTCATTCTGTACTGTAAAGCGCGTATATATTCGGCATATGTTGTGCTATCACTTGAATCGTATAAACTACTGGGAATGGAAGGTTTATGGCCATACAATAGTTCAAACGGAGTGAATTCTGTTGTACAATGCGGAGTTGTATTATAAGCTAGTATTGCAGTTGCTAGATAGCAATGCCAATCGTCGTGATTTTCATTCACGAAAGACTTTAGGTACTCCTTAAGAGTCGCGTGACTACGCTCTAGAGCGCCATTTGTTTGAGGGTGATAAGGTGTAGAGAATAAGTTTTTGATCTTAAGAATTTCAGTCAATTGTTTAAATAATTCAGATGTGAAGCATGTGCCTTGGTCTGTGAGGATCATTTTTGGAAATGAAAATAGTGAGAAGAAATGTATGAGGTTACGTGCAATCTCATCAGTAGTAGAGGTTATCATAGGATAGGCACAAGAAAATTTCGTTAAGTCATCCTGAAGAGTTAAAATGTACCTGAATTTTTGAAGGCCAGCTTCAGGCAAAATTCCAACAATATCTAGAGCTAATCTCTCGAATGGCTTAGTGCTCGAGGATGTTATCACCATGGGTGCTTTGTTGGAAGCTCGTAGTGGCTTATTTACTTGACATAATCTGCAATCTTTTACGAAACGTTCAATATCTGCCCTCATGCTTTTCCAATAAAACGAAGCTTTGATTCTGTTGAGCATGCGTTTTACTCCTGGGTGACCAGCTATGGTCGTGCCGTGATTTTCTTTCAGGATATTTGGAACCTCGGCCGGAGTAGGATAACGAATTTGGTTTTTATAGATATGTACTTTTATGTTTGTGCCATGAAATATGTATGATATCATATTATATATTTTTACATAAGCTAGCTTGGTGAAAGGTTCTGTAAAATCTGAAATAGCTAGCTCCTTATCATAATCATCTTCGGAAATGATCAAGTCTCTCAATTTGAGTAATAAATTATAAATAGTTCTGTAACTCGTTTCATCATAATGATGGATTTTAGTGTATAAGAAATAGAGCTTCTTATTAGTCGCCTCAACTGACTGCACGGTTTCAAGTTCCCGTTCGGCTGATAAGAGCTCGGCAGAATTGTTTACTACGGATAACAGTTGTTCGCTGTGCGGCATAGAGCTATCAAAATCTAGAGAAACTGGACAAGCTATCGATTTAAGTTTCGTGGAAGTTAAACTTTGGTTATATTCCTGAATTTGCGTATCATTAGAGATTGATTTCGTGAATTGTTTCTTGAAAAATTGTTCATAAGTTGTCTTATTTATTCCTGAAAGAGTGATGGCATTTACTGGGTTACGAGATAGAGCATCAGCATTTGAGTTTATACGGCCCGGTTTATAAACTATCTCGTAGTCATACTCCTCTAGTTTCAATCGCCATCGCAATAAACGTCCTCCTGGATCTTTTGCATTGAAAAGCCATGTAAGGGGACGGTGGTCAGTGACAATCCGAAATTTATACCCATAAATATATGGTCTGAAAGTGTTGACGCCGAAAAGAATAGCGAGAAGCTCCTTTTCAGTCGTGGAGTAGTTTCCTTCGCATTTATTTAATGTACGAGACGCATATGCTATTGGCTTATCCTTTCCAATTTCGCCTTGCGACAGTACTGCGCCAATGGCGTAGTTAGAAGCGTCTGTAGTTATGATGAATGTTTGACTGAAATCTGGGTACTGTAATAATGGTGCTGAGACTAACTTTTCTTTCAGAATGCTGAATGCTTGTTCTTGTTCATGAGACCAGTGAAACACTGTGTCTTTTTTCAATAATGAGGTTAAAGGTTTAGTTAAGTGAGAGAAATTCTCTATGAAACGTCTATAATAGCCGGTTAGTCCTAGAAAAGATTTTATGTCTTTCGGGTTCTTGGGTGTAGGGAATTCGGAAATAGCCTTTACCTTGTCTGGGTTAGGCAAAACACCCTTGTCGGTTATGACATGCCCGAGATAAGCGACTTCGCGTCGCAAGAATTCACATTTGTCAGGCTGCAACTTCAAGTTGGCCTCTCTGAATCTTGAAAATATGAGTTCTAGTTTTTGCATGTGAGATTGAAGGTCATGTGAATAACAGATGCAGTCATCCAAATATATATAACAATGAAGACCTTGGAGCCCAGAAAGGACTAAATTCATGAGTCTCTGGAATGTGGATGGAGCATTTTTTAAACCAAAGGGCATTCTGGTAAATTCAAAATGTCCTGAGATACCATTAGTCGTAACACTGAAGCCAGTTTTTTCAGAATCTTTGGGATCTAGCAACAGCTGATGAAATCCTGAAGCCAGGTCAAGAGTACTGAAGTACTTTGAGTGACCTAACTGGTCTAGGATATCTGTTATGAGAGGAAGAGGGTAAACCTCTGAAACTGAGACGTCATTAAGGCGTCTATAGTCAATTACGATTCGCCATTTTTGCTTGCCAGAGGCATCGAGTTTCTTAGGAACAACCCACACTGGTGCATTCCAGGGGGAGGTTGAAGGGCGAATTATATTTTGGTCAAGCATTTTTTTTATTTGACTTTCTACCTCTTCTTTATGAATTTCTGGGAACCGGTATGACTTAACATGGATAGGAGGTGCATCCCCGGTATTAATAGAATGTTGAATTTTATCTGTATGAGTTAGGAATTCACCATTAAGGTGAAATATATCAGTATATTTAGAAAGGCAGGTCATCAACGCCTTCTTTTCTTCTGCGTTTAAGTGAGAGCATCGTATCTGCTCGAGAACCTGTCTAGAACGATCAGTGTTTGAAGAACTCAGCTGATGAATGAGCTCATGCTGAGCATCATCTGAGTCTGATGACGGAAACTCAAGGGTTGTTAATTGAACCTTGAAGTTATCTATTGAAATCTCGGATTCAGTAGTGTTTAATACTGATACGTTTACCCTATTGTTGGATTTGACATTGACTATGCAGTTTGCTAAGAACACGCCTTCACAAATTTGTTGATCTAATATTAAGGCTTCTTTTTGGCCTGAAAAATCTGATAGATTGGCAATTGGGCATTCAATCACCATCTCTGACCGTGGAGGTATAACATATGATGGCTTACTAAAGCATATAGGTATCGAGTGTCCTTGCATGTTTAATGAATTTGTGGAATACTGCACGTCGATTTTGAAATGTCGAATAAAATCACTACCTATGATTCCGTCAAAATATAGATTGATCTTGTCGTCAATCGCGTGGAACAAAAAGTCAAACATTATTTTGCTTTTATCGGAAATTACGTGTTCAAAATTGAGCTGGATGGACCCAAGAGATTCACATGTGGAATCGTTGTCACTTAAACCTTTTAGAGTGACTGTTAACGGTCCGAGCACTGGTTTGATCAAACTTGACTGTTTTACAATAGAAATTGAGGACCCAGTGTCTATAAGAAAGCATAGAGGCTTTTCATTTAAATGTGTCTTTAAATAAACGTGTGGTAAAGATATTTTGTTGTTCACGTTATTAATTTTATAACTCTTTTCACGTATAAAATCCCTAGAAGAAAAACTCGGTTTGTCGCGAGTAGAGGGAATAGTTTTAGAATCTCCAAGTTCATTTGAATGACCAAAAATAATTTCAGGATTAACTTGTGTTAGGACAGATTTAAGAACACAAGATTTGAGTCTTTTGTCTTGAATTTTTGACTGAGGTAGAGGCGCATCAAAACCCTGATTTTTACAGGTGCTGCCTGGTAGCTTAGTTGAAAACTCAGTGAAATAAGGTTCTGACTGAGGGGAAGGTGCAGAAGAATCCTGTGCCACGGCTTGTGTGCTACAGGTGCGACCTTGCAACTTTGCTGAGAACTCAGTAGACAAAGACTGGTCAATTTGTCGAGATTCATTTTCCATCATCTGTGCTGGGGGTAATTTAAGAGCATAGGGTTGATTTTTAATCTTCCGTGCTGGGGGTAATTTAAGAGCACGGGGTTTACCTATAGAAGGCTTATCATTCGTGTCGTTTACACTATTACATTGTTCCGGCAGACACGAGACCGAAACAGTGTTTAGTTTAAATCAACTTGGTCATCAGAAGAAACGCTAACAACATGAACATTAGAGCGACTATTGTTTGCCGCGTTGTTGTGAAATGCACCTGCGCTTGGCGATGCAGCGTCGTGGGAGTCGGCGGCGTTTTGATTATTTTTATACTTAAGTTTGCGACACTCGCCGATCAAGTGACCGTGTTTCTTGCAATATACGCAAGTTTTGTTCGAGGAAAACCTTGAATTCTGGTTGTTTCTTTGAGCAACATGAGGATTCGAATTTACGTGATGGAAATTAGGACTTGAAGTTTTCGCTTTATTTTTGTAACAATCAGAGGCCAAATGTCCAGACTTCTGGCAAATAGAGCACTGCTTATTTTGGCGTTGTGCTAGTTTAGAAAGTTTATAAAGCTTTTCTTCCTCAATAGCATGAGTTATAGCATCTGATAGGGTCTTTGGATTCCTACAGCGCACTATGTGAGAGTAGTTGGAATTCATTCCCAACAGAAATGTGTTAAGGGCAAGATCCTCCATAGCGGCTAATCTGCCGATTAATTCTTTGTCATCGTCGCAACTATAATGTATATCAGACTGTAAACGTGTGAGACATGATTCAACACGTAATGAATATTGTGTCACATCTTCTGTGGGCAATTGCTTGCAATTTTGTAAGTCGACGAGCAAATGAGTTGAATGTTTTTTCTCTCCAAACGTGGCCTTAAGGAATTGTTTGATTTCAGGCCAAGTACTGAATTTCTTGAGGCAGCAGGCTAACTGCGCCTTGCCCTCAAGTTGTGACACGATATACTTGCATAAAACATCCTGTTGATCTGTACTAGCTAATGAGAATGCGTTTTCGCAATTAGTCAAGAATGCTGGCAACAACTCGCGGTCCCCATTATAGGGTTTTATGAATTTGGTCAGGAACGAAAGAGTAATTGATGAAGTCATTTTGGGTTTTTCTTTTTTTCTAATTGTTACTTTGGGGCTTTGGTTTTGGCTTTCAGAAGAGGAACTTTCTGAATCAGATGTAGTTAATTTATCGGCTTCTTCTTCTAATTTTACTTCTTTTCCAGTCGACATTAAGTTACAGCTTTTGTAATGTAGTACAGATCATCAGTAAACACAATCAATAAAAATGTAAAATACAGTAGAAAGTGTGATTGCACTTTAAAAATAGTTATAGAAAGTTTGTAAAAATAAATCTTGATGTATATAGTTGTAAAACTTGTAAAAATCACTTGCACATTCACTTCAATTAGAAAGTTAGGAATAGATAAAATAACTCACAGAATGATGACGGCACTCACGAACATTTTGAAGAACGGCTTTTTCCAAAAACCGCGTAGAAACGGCGCACGGCAACTGCAGTGCGACGCAGTAATGACGTCAACAGACGTCGAAGGCCCGGCGACCCAGGGAGTCGTATTACGGAGTACCTCGAAGTCACGTTGCGTTGTTCGTGATCCCGTTGACTTCCACGTGGAAAGTCAATATGAGCTGATGATGATGATGATTGGTTCACCCGTCCGTTTATGAAGACGGTGGTGGTGCAGACAATTGTGGTGCGGGCTCACACTCGAAAGCGGAGACTTAACGTCGACCACAGCAGCGGGAAGCGTCCAGGATGAGATGCGGGCTCGCGCCTGGCAGCGGAGACTTATCGTCGACCTCGAGAGCAGCAGCGCGGGCTTAGGCTTGTATGCCCAAGTCTTAACGTCGACCACTGTCTATTAAAGGACCTTACTCCACAGAGCCACTAAATGGTTGTCAGGCGGGAAGTTATTTCGCGACGCGCCTAACACCTATGAATCTCAGTACTCACGAGTTTTCCTGAGATCCCACTTCTGACACCAAATTTGTAAGGATGGCGCTCCGTGGGTCCTTTTTAAAAAAACACTTTTATTACTGCTGCTGAATAAATTTATTTCACTGTACTACACACCGAATTTTAGACAAAAATAACGAGAGTTTACAATGTATGTATCGGACAAAGGTTGTGGGGTGACTGCTGCCAGTCTCTATCGAAAACAGTTTTATATAAAATGAATTAGCTTAAGTCAGCGTTTACTGCAAACTACATTCGGTTATAACAGGGCGTAGCAGGCGGGAGACAGGCAAGAGCCCTGGGGGACGCCGGCTGCGACGGGATGTTCCTCGGAGACGGCGTCTTCCACCATCACTCGGAAGCGGCGATTCTTCAGGAAAGAGGCGATTGTCTTGACCGTTCTTCTTGGGGCAGGGGACGTCGACAGCTTGTACAGCAACCCCTCGTGCCATACTGTGTCGAACGCCTTCTCCATATCCAGAAGTACTGCGACAGTGTATTCTTTTTTGTTCAAACAGACTGTCATGTCATTCAGTACTCTGGTGAGCTGAAGCGTCGTAGAATGCTCGGGCCTGAAGCCGAACTGTTCCGGGCGCGGCTGGATGTGGGGCAGTAACTTCGCTAACAGGAGCTTCTCAAACACCTTTGAGATGGTGCTCAGTAGGGTGATCGGCCGATAGCTCTCAGGCAGCTTGGTGTCTTTGCCCGGCTTGGGCAGCATGATAACCAAGCCCTCCTTCCATTGGGTTGGAAAGTGACCCGTGCGCAAGATACCGTTAAACAGGCGCGTAACGGCCGCCACAGTGCGTGGCGGCAAATGTAACAGCGCCGTGTTGGGTATTCGGTCTGCGCCCGGGGCTTTCCTGGGCTTGCACGCCGGCCGGAATGCACGCACAATCTGGCCGGGCGTGACGACGATGGGGTCCTCTTCGGGAGCTATCGGCGTGGAGAAGTACTCTCGCAGGTGTCTCTCGACTGTTGCGACGTGCTCCACATCGTCCGTTGGGTTCGACTTGAATCTTGGTAGGCCGTCGCTGCCCAGGATTGGTCGAACAGGAGCAGGAGTGGTCGACAAAGCCCGGCACAGGCGATGCACGGAGGGGACGTGGTCGCCTATGGACTCGACGTGGCGTTCCCAAGATTCTTCAGCGTGGAGATCAAGTTGGCGCTTCAGCTCTGCCGTCATGGCGTTGAGCCTGGTCTTCATCGTGGGGCAGGGGGTTTGCTGCCACTGCTTCCGGAGAGCGCGCTTATCGCAGATGAGTGCGCTTAGCTCAGCAGGAAGAGGATTGGGCTTCCCCCCGCGAGCTACGGTGTGCGATGATAGGTCGAGCGCGTCTCGGATCTGGGTGGTTAGCAGCGATGCCAGGCGGTCAACGTCTTCCGGCTGGTTGACGGGGCAACTGGTGGAGGGTTGGTCGAGGGCGGCGGTGAAGGCGCCCCACTGGTAGCGGCTACGTGATGCTGGCGGAGATACCCGGGTGGGCAGATCCACCAGGACGCGAAGAACAGGCCTGTGGTCCGAAGGGAGGACAGGGAGAACCTCCTGGCTCGGCGGTGTCCGGAGACCTCTGACGACCACGACGTCGATGATGTCCCATCCGGCCCGCGTGTCGAAGTGGGTGGGCTCGTCGGGACCGATGACGTCGTAGTTGTGGCTCACGGAGTCGGCATGGATGGTCCAGCTGGGCACACCCTGGTGGAGTTCCAGGCGGTGTGCTTGGCGTTGAGGTCGCCGGCGACAAGTGTCGGGTGCGGCGACTGTAGCAGCCCCCGTAGCTCGGCGGTGCGGATTGGTGTACTGGGGGGCTTGTAGGCGGCGTAGAGTCGCAGCACCTCGCCGGCGACCTGGAGGTCGACGCCCAAAGCATATAGGGATGAATACTCCTGGGCGTCGACGAGCTGGTGGACGACCTTCCTGCCGACGATGACTGCCAAGCCTCGAAAGGTCTGGCCGCTGGAGGTCTTCTCGTCCTTGCGGTAGACGAAGTAGCCGGGCAGCGACAGCTTGTCGCTTCCGGCTAGGTGTGTCTCGCTGATGAGCATCACGTCGACGCGGTAGTCCCTCAGGAACACATGGAGCAGCCGCTTCTTCCCTGTCAGCGACTGCGCGTTCCAGTGGACGACCCTGAGCGGCTCATGCATTGCGGAGCAGAGCGGTGAGTCTGCCCAGGGCAGTGGGGTCGCTGAGGAGGGCGAGCAGGGCTGTGAGGTGCCCCAAGTCCTGCTGCCCTATCGCCGCAGCCGGAGTGGCGGCGCCAGCGGCGGCCGCAGTCTCGCTGGCGGCGAGAGTAGCCGCCGCGGCGCCGGCGGCAGGTGGAGCCGTCGCCTTCTTCTTCTTCTTCCCCCCCCCCCCCGCTTCGTCTTCTGCCTGGGGGCTCCGTCGTTCGCCTGCGCCATAAGCGAGGCGGGCGCCGTTGGTTCCTGCAGATCGGGACGAGGCAGAGGGGGAGGCTGCACCTTATTGGGCCCGGGCGCGTTGGTGAGCGCCACAGTGCCAGCCTTCTTGTTCCGCGCCTCTTGGCGGAACACGGGGCACGTCGCATTATTTGCCGTGTGCGGGCCACCGCAGTTGGCGCACTTCGGCGGCTGGTCTTTCGGGCGGGGGCATTCCCGCGCCGAGTGGGGACCGCCGCAACGTACGCACGCTAGGGGGCGGTGGCACATAAGCGACGAGTGCCGGAATTGCTGGCACCTGTGGCACTGGGCCGGGCCCTGCTTCGAGCGCCAGGCCTCGATCTTCACCCCCGGCATGTACAAGAGCTCCGTGATCTCGTACACAGCGCCGGGGGCACGGTCTGGATTCTTCTTCAGGCTGGCGAAGAAGATGCAGCCGGGTATTCCTTTGCGCGCCCGGATCTGCTTATAGTACTCGGCCTCCACACCGAGTTCTGCAAGCGCCGCGACTATCTCCTCCGGCGCGGTGTTAGAAGGCAGCCCGCGGATCGCCACCTTCTGGGTCTCGTCGGCCGGCAACGAGTATGAGAACCACCTTGCCGGCTTGCCCGGTAGGGCGGCGCGGCTTGAGGCGACGTAGGCTTCCATGGCACGGAGTAGGCCCGCCGAAAACAGGTTGGCTTTAGCGGCCCGAATTAAATATAATTCGTCCAGCTCAAGCTCTGCCCTCGGAGACCCAGGACGCCGCACCACGGGCGACCCGTACTCCGTCGATGTGGAGATAGGGAGCAGGCGGTCCAACGAAGTTGAACGTTGCGCGCGATGCCGGCGCGGGGTTTCACCCAGCGGTGGGCTCGCGGTCACGACTGCACTTGCACTATCACTGGTATCATTGCCACTGTCATTAGTAGCACTGTAGCCCTTAAAAGGGCTTTTGGGCTCGTCCATAGCGGCGTGCTATGGACGAGCTGGCGTCACGGAAAGGGTTACACACCAGGCACGACCTTAGGCAGAGCCGGCGTCCGTCCCGATGTGATAATCCCCTCCGTGAACACTCGCGGCGCGGGTATCACGATCGCGGCGTGCACGGGCGCGTGTTACACACGTCCGCTTCGCACGAAGCGGCGGGTGAACTGCAGCGGGACGGCGAAGCGGAGATCCGTGTGCGCGACGGTCGAAACTATCTATGATGTTTACAGAATCAAGAATTCATCTCACGCACCCATTCTGGGGCGTGGGGAGTCAGGGTCAGATCATCGGATCTCTTCCTGAAGAAGCGCCTCTGTCCACTCCTATGGACAGGTCATCGGGGGGCCCTCGCGGGCGGTGGAGATCTTCTCACGAGGGGTGTTCCGTTGGATGATCGCCGGCTAGGCAACCAGGTCGCATGGCAGGCGGTCGGGCGGGCGCGCGTGGTACGGCGCCATGTCGCGGATATGCGGATGTTGTGAGCTATCCGCACGCGCGAACATGCCCTTCGCCAGCCTCTGGACAAACTGGTCCACTGGTTCCCATCTGAGGTCCCTCTGGATCGTCGCATTCCTCACGTAGCGGGGGGCGTCGACGATGGTACGCAGAGAGAGGTTCTCTTGGGCTCGGAGTCTCCGTTTGTTCGTCTCCGAGCACAGGGCGTACCATGCCGGGGCCGCGTAGGTGAGGCGGGATCTCACGTAGCACTTGTAGATCCCGAGCTTCGCCCTCAGAGGGAGGCTGGAGTCGAGAAGTGGACGCAGCTTGGCGCGTGCCACCTTGACCTGGTTGACGACGTTGTCGACATGTTGCTTCATGGTGAGCCGGCGATCGATGGTCACTCCCAGGTACTTCACCTGCGGAGACCACGCGATGTCCTGTCCTTGGAGCTGGAGTGGTGGTGAAAGGGGGGACTGGCCTGTGATGAGCGCCTGCGTCTTCCCAACGTTGACGGACAACCGCCACTTGGCGAGCCAGTCGGGCAAGATGTCCAGGGTGCGCTGCAGTTTGACGGCAGCGTGCCGTGCCTGGATCGACGACGCGTAGTAGGCAGCGTCGTCGGCGAAGAGTGCCAGCTGGGCACCCGGCCCGACGGGGATGTCGTCCGTATATTGGGAGTAACAGGCTGGAGACAGGCAGGACCCCTGAGGGACGCCGGCTGCAACGGGGTGTTCCTCGGAGACGGCGTCTTCCACCATCACTCGGAAGCGGCGATTCTTCAGGAAGGAGGCAATGATCTGGACCAGTCTTCTTGGGGCTGGAGACGTCGACAATTTGTACAGCAACCCCTCGTGCCATACTCTGTCAAACGCCTTCTCCATGTCCAGGAGTACTGCGACAGTGTATTCCTTCTTGTTTAAACAAACCGTCATGTCATTCAGTACTCTGGTGAGCTGAAGCGTCGTAGAATGCTCGGGCCTGAAGCCGAACTGTTCTGGGCGCGGCTGGATGTGGGGCAGTAGCTTCGCCAGCAGGAATTTCTCAAACACCTTTGAGATGGTACTCAGTAGAGTTATCGGCCGATAGCTCTCAGGCAGCTTGGAGTCCTTGCCCGGCTTGGGCAACATGATGACCAAGCCCTCCTTCCATTGGGTTGGGAAGTGGCCCGTGCGCAAGATACCGTTAAACAGGCGCGTAACGGCCGCCACAGTACGTGGCGGCAAATGTAGCAGCGCCATGTTAGGTATGCGGTCTGCGCTCGGGACTTTTCTGGGCTTGGTACGTCTGAATGCACGCATGATCTGGCCGGGCGTGACGACGGTGGGGTCCTCTTCGGGAGCTATCGGCGAGGCGAAGTACTCTCGCAGGTGTCTCTCGACTGCTGCGACGTGCTCCACATCATCCGTAGGGTTCGGCTTGAACTGCTCCTCGAGGCATTCGGCGAAGATCTCCGCACGGTCTTGGGCTCGAAATCTTGGTAGGCTGTCGCTGCCCAGGATTGGTCGGACGGGAGTTGGAGTAGTCGACAAATCCTGGCATAGGCGATGCACGGAGGGGACGTGGTCGCCCATGGACTCGACGTGGCGTTCCCAAGATTCTTCGGCGTGGAGATCAAGTCGGCGCTTCAGCTCTGCCGTCATGGCGTTGAGCCTGGTCTTCATCGTTGGGCAGCGGGTTTGCTGCCACTGCTTCCGGAGAGCGCGCTTATCGCGGATAAGTGCGCATAGCTCAGCAGGAAGAGGATTGGGCTTCCCCCCGCGAGCTACGGTGTGCGATGATAGGTCGAGCGCGTCTCGGATCTGGGTGGTTAGCAGCGATGCCAGGCGGTTAACGTCTTCCAGCTGGTTGACTGGACATGTGGTCGAAGACTGGTCGAGGGCGGCGGTGAAGGCGCCCCGCTGGTAGCGTCGGCGTGATGCTGGCGGAGAGACCCGGGTGGGCAGGTCCGCCAGGACGAGAAGTACTGGCCTGTGGTCCGATGGGAGGTCAGGGAGAACCTCCTGGCTCGGCGGAGTCCGGAGACCTCTGACGACTACGACGTCGATGGTGTCCCAACCGGCCCGCGAATCGAAGTGGGTGGGCTCGTCGGGACCGATGACATCGTAGTCGTGGCTCACGGAGTCGGCAAGGATGGCGCGTCCAGCTGAGCAAACCCTGGTGGAGTTCCAGACGGTGTGCTTGGCGTTGAGGTCACCAGCGACGAGTGTCGGATGCGGCGACTGCAGCAACCCCCGTAGTTCAGAGGTGCGGATTGGGGTACTGGGGGGCTTGTACACGGCGTACAGTCACAGCACCTGGCCGGCGACCTGGAGGTCGACGCCCAAAGCATACAAGGATGTATACTCCTGGGCGTCAACGAGCTGGTGGACGATCTTCCTGCCGACGATGACTGCCAAGCCTCGAAAGGCCCGGCCGCTGGTGGACTTCTCGTCCTTGCGGTAGACGAAGTAGCCGGGCAGCGACAGCTTGTCGCTTCCGGCTAGGAATGTCTCGCTGATGAGCATCACGTCGACGCGGTAGTCCCTCAGGAACACCTGGAGCAGCCGCTTCTTCCCTGTCAGCGACTGCGCGTTCCAGTGGACGACCCTGAGCGGCTCATGTATTGCGGAGCAGAGCGGTGAGTCTGCCCAGGGCAGTGGGGTCGCTGAGGAGGGCGAGCAGGGCTGTGAGGTGCCCCAAGTCCTGCTGCCCTATCGCCGCAGCCGGAGTGGCGGCGCCAGCGGCGGCCGCAGTCTCGCTAGCGGCAGGTGGAGCCGTCGCCTACTTCTTCTTCCCCCCCCGCTTCGTCTTCTGCCTGGGGACTCCGTCGTTCGCCTGCGCCATAAGCGAGGCGGGCGCCGTTTCTTCCTGCAGATCAGGACGTGGCGGAGGGGGGGGCTGCATATTCTTGAGCCCAGGCGCATTAGTGAGCGCCACAGTGCCGGCCTTCATGTTCCGCGCCTCCTGGCGGAACACGGGGCACGTCGCGTTATTGGCCGTATGCGGGCCACCGCAGTTGGCGCACGTCGGCGGCTGGTCTTTCGGGCGGGGGCACTCCCGCGCTGAGTGGGGACCGCCGCAACGCACGCACGCCAGGGGGCGGTGGCACATATGCGACGAGTGCCGGAACTGTTGGCACCTGTGGCACTGGGCCGGGCCCTGCTTGGAGCGCCAAGCCTCGATCTTCACCCCCGGCATGTACATGAGCTCTGAGATCTCATATACTGCACCGGGGGCACGGTCGGGATTCTTCCGCAGGGACGCGTAGAAGATGCAACCGGGGCGCCCCTTGCGCGCCCGGATCTGCTTGCAGTACTCGGCCTCCACACCGAGTTCTGCAAGTGCCGCGACAATCTCTTCCGGCGTGGTGTTGGAAGGCAGCCCGCGGATCGCCACCTTCTGGGTCTTGTCGGCCGGCAGCGAGTAAGAGAACCACCGAACTCCGTGGTCCTTCTCCAGCCTGCACAGATAATAATAATACCTTGGACACCTTTTACACACATTGATCTAGCCCCAAACTAGGATTCCCTGTATCTTGGGTACGAGACAACGATATATATACTTATATAGAGAAATATTATACTTAGATAGATAAACAACCATGACTAGGGTACAAACATCCGTTCTCATCAAACAAACATTTGCCCCCACCGGGACTCGAACCCGGGACCCTTGGTTTCGTAGGCAGCGTCACTACCGACTCGGCCATTCGGGTCGTCGACGCGATAGCGCTGTACAAGCCGGTACTCGTCTTCGGCCGTGGGGGTGAAGCGCACACCCTTTTGGTAGGCGCGCGCGCTGGGAGCCCGGCCGAGCTCGCTGGCTATCGCCCTGAAGTGGTCGGCCCAGTTGGGAAGGACCTCCACAATAAGGGGCGGATAGCGCGGCTGGCGGGGCTGCTGTGGCGCAGCGCCTCCCGACGGGGCGGCGGTGGTGGTGGCGACCGCGGCTGCGGTTTGGGCGGCGGCAGCGGCAGGCGGCGTTGGGCGGGCGGGCGGCATTGGGCGGGCGGGCCCTTTCGCGGGTGCGGCGGCGTGCGGGTTCGCAGGCACAGCGGCGGGGCGCGTAGGGCGGGCGGGCACAGTCGCGGCGGTGGGTGGGATCGCGGGCGCGGCGGCGGGGCGCGTAGGGCGGGCGGGCACTATCGCGGGCGCAGCGGCGGAGCGCGTGGGGCGGGCGGGCACTCGCGACGTGGTCGCCGACGGGGTGGGCGGACGCGCGGTTGGCGGCACCGGGTGCCTCACTGGTCGGGGGGGGGGGGGGCGCGGTGCTGGGGCGCGGTGCCCCAGACACGGGAATTGCGGTCGCGGCCGCCGCGGCAAACGACACTGCGGGAGAGCACTTATTAGGTGAAACACTCGTACCTGTCATTTGTGTTGTAGCACTCTCACTGTCTCTTTCACACGCGGCGGTCGGTCCAGGGGCGGCGGCGCCAGACCCGGATGCCTGGGGCTCGCCCAGCAGGGGCGACAACCTCGGCATGTCCGGTCCGGTCTTCCTGGGTGCAGGCGGGCGGGGCGGCGGGGACGGTGAGTCAGCGAGCAAGGCCCGCTTCCCACTACCCCGCAGCAGTTCGTCCGACGGGCTTTCACTGCGCGCCCGCCTCGTCCCACGGGGCGGGGGCGGCAGGATAAGCGGCTGCTCGCGCGCCTGCTCCAGCAGTCTCGCGTCGAGGATTTCGTCGCCGGTGCTAGCCGCAGGCGTACCCTCCAGGGCCGCGTGGCTATCGGCGATGTAGGCCTCCATGGCGCGTAACAGTCCCGGCGAGAACAGTTTGGCTTGAGCGGCCCGGATTAAATATAATCCGTCCAACTCAAGCTCCGCTCTCGGCGAAACCGGACGGCGCACCAATGGGGACCCATATTTCGTCGACGTTGAGACGGGGAGCAGGCGGTCCAGGGATGCCGATGTGGTGAAGCGACTACGGCGCGGGGTGATCCCCAGCGGCGGGCTGCCTGTCACATCGGCTTGGCGGTCACTTTCACTGACACTGACACTTTCACTGTCACTGAGACTTACACTGTAGCCCTTAGAAGGGCTTTTAGGCTCGTCCATAGCGGCGGGCTATGGACGAGTTGGCTGCCCGAAAGGGTACCTACCAGGCACGACCTTAGGCGAAGCCGGCGTCCGTTCCTAGCAGATAATCCCCTCCGTGCAGCTCACTCGCGACGGCGAAGTCGCGACGCGCACGGGCGCGTGTTGCGCACGTCCGCTTTCTACGAAGCGGCGTGCGAACTGCGGTGGAACGGCGATCACTATAGGTCCGTGTGCGCGACGGTCGAAACACTCCATGATGTTCTTCTTCTTCATAATCTTCTCACGCACCCTTTCTGGGGCGTGGGGCGTCGGGGTCAGGTCGACGGACCTCTTCCCGAAGAATCGCCTCTGTCCACTCCTGTGGACAGGTCATCGGATGGCCCCTGCGGGCGGTGGTCTTGATGTGGCGCTGGTGTGCAGTGGGTGATCGCCGGCTAGGCAACCAGGTCGCGTGGCAGGCGGCGGCGGTCGGGCGGGCGCGCGTGGTGCGGCGCCAGTTCGGCGATGTGCAGAAGATGTGAAGCATCCGCACGCGCGAACATGCCCTTCGCCAGCCTCTGGACAAACTGGTCCACGGTTTCCCATCTTAGGTCCCTCTGGATTGTCGCGTTCCTCACGTAGCGGGGGGCGCCGACGATGGTACGCAGAGAGAGGTTCTCTTGGGCTCGGAGTCTCCGTTTGTTCGTCTCCGAGCACAGGGCGTACCATGCCGGAGCCGCGTAGGTGAGGCGGGATCTCACGTAGGTCTTGTAGATCCCAAGCTTCGCCCTCAGAGGGAGGCTGGAGTCGAAAAGTGGACGCAGCTTGGCGCGTGCCACCTTGACCTGGCTGACGACGTTGTCAACGTGTTGCTTCATGGTGAGCCGGCGATCAATGGTCACTCCCAGGTACTTCACCTGCGAAGACCACTCGATGTGCTGTCCCTGGAGCTGGAGCGATGGCGGAAGGAGACTCTGGCCTGTGATGAGCGCCTGCGTTTTCCCAACATTGACGGACAGTCACCACTTGGCGAGCCAGTCGGGCAAGATGTCCAGGGTGCGCTGCAGTTTGATGGCAGCGTGCGGAGCCTGGAACGACGACGCGTAGTAGGCTGCGTCGTCTGCGAAGAGTGCCAGCTGGGCACCCGGCCCGACGGGGATGTCGTCCGTGTATCGGGCGTAGCAGGCGGGAGACAGGCAGGAGCCCTGGGGGACGACGGCTGCGACGGGATGTTCCTCGGAGACGGCGTCTTCCACCATCACTCGGAAGCGGCGATTCTTCAGGAAAGAGGCGATTGTCTTGACCGTTCTTCTTGGGGCAGGGGACGTCGACAGCTTGTACAGCAACCCCTCGTGCCATACTCTGTCGAACGCCTTTTCCATATCCAGAAGTACTGCGACAGTGTATTCTTTTTTGTTCAAACAAACCGTCATGTCATTCAGTACTCTGGTGAGCTGAAGCGTCGTAGAATGCTCGGGCCTGAAGCCGAACTGTTCCGGGCGCGGCTGGATTTGGGGCAGTAACTTCGCTAACAGGAGCTTCTCAAACACCTTTGAGATGGTGCTCAGTAGGGTGATCGGCCGATAGCTCTCAGGCAGCTTGGTGTCCTTGCCCGGCTTGGGCAACATGATAACCAACCTCCTTCCATTGGGTTGGAAAGTGACCCGTGCGCAAGATACCGTTAAACAGGCGCGCAACGGCCGCCACAGTGCGTGGCGGCAAATGTAACAGCGCCGTGTTGGGTATTCGGTCTGCGCCCGGGGCTTTCCTGGGCTTGGTACGTCGGAATGCACGCACAATCTGGCCGGGCGTGACGACGGTGGTGTCCTCTTCGGGAGCTATCGGCGAGGCGAAGTACTCTCGCAGGTGTCTCTCGACTGTTGCGACGTGCTCCACATCATCCGTTGGGTTCGGCTTGAATTGCTTCTCGAGGCATTCGGCGAAGATCTCCGCACGGTCTTGGGCTCGGAATCTTGGTAGGCCGTCGCTGCCCAGGATTGGTCGAACAGGAGCAGGAGTGGTCGACAAAGCCCGGCACAGGCGATGCACGGAGGGGACGTGGTCGCCTATGGACTCGACGTGGCGTTCCCAAGATTCTTCAGTGTGGCGATCAAGTTGGCGCTTCAGCTCTGCCGTCATGGCGTTGAGCCTGGTCTTCATCGTGGGGCAGGGGGTTTGCTGCCACTGCTTCCGGAGAGCGCGCTTATCGCAGATGAGTGCGCGTAGCTCAGCAGGAAGAGGATTGGGCTTCCCCCCGCGAGCTACGGTGTGCGATGATAGGTCGAGCGCGTCTCGGATCTGGGTAGTTAGCAGCGATGCCAGGCGGTCAACGTCTTCCGGCTGGTTGACGGGGCAACTGGTGGAAGGTTGGTCTAGGGCGGCGGTGAAGGCGCCCCACTGGTAGCGGCGACGTGATGCTGGCGGAGATACCCGGGTGGGCAGATCCGCCAGGACGAGAAGAACAGGCCTGTGGTCCGAAGGGAGGTCAGGGAGAACCTCCTGGCTCGGCGGTGTCCGGAGACCTCTGACGACCACGACGTCGATGATGTCCCATCCGGCCCGCGCGTCAAAGTGGGTGGGCTCGTCGGGACCGATGACGTCGTAGTTGTGGCTCACGGAGTCGGCATGGATGGCGCGTCCAGCTGGGCACACCCTGGTGGAGTTCCAGGCGGTGTGCTTGGCGTTGAGGTCGCCGGCGACAAGTGTCGGGTGCGGCGACTGTAGCAGCCCCCGTAGCTCGGCGGTGCGGATTGGTGTACTGGGGGGCTTATAGGCGGCGTAGAGTCGCAGCACCTCGCCGGCGACCTGGAGGTTGACGCCCAAAGCATATAGGGATGAATACTCCTGGGCGTCGACGAGCTGGTGGACGATCTTCCTGCCGACGATGACTGCCAAGCCTCGAAAGGTCCGGCCGCTGGAGGTCTTCTCGTCCTTGCGGTAGACGAAGTAGCCGGGCAGCGACAGCTTGTCGCTTCCGGCTAGGTGTGTCTCGCTGATGAGCATCACGTCGACGCGGTAGTCCCTCAGGAACACGTGGAGCAGCCGCTTCTTCCCTGTCAGCGACTGCGCGTTCCAGTGGACGACCCTGAGCGGCTCATGCATTGCGAAGCAGAGCGGTGAGTCTGCCCAGGGCAGTGGGGTCGCTGAGGAGGGCGAGCAAGGCTGTGAGGTGCCCCAAGTCCTGCTGCCCCATCGCCGCAGCCGGAGTGGCGGCGCCAGCGGCGGCCGCAGTCTCGCTGGCGGCGAGAGTAGCCGCCGCGGCGCCGGCGGCAGGTGGAGCCGTCGCCTTCTTCTTCTTCTTCCCCCCCCCCCGCTTCGTCTTCTGCCTGGGGGCTCCGTCGTTCGCCTGCGCCATAAGCGAGGCGGGCGCCGTTGGTTCCTGCAGATCGGGACGAGGCAGAGGGGGAGGCTGCACCTTCTTGGGCCCGGGCGCGTTGGTGAGCGCCACAGTGCCGGCCTTCTTGTTCCGCGCCTCCTGGCGGAACACGGGGCACGTCGCATTATTTGCCGTGTGCGGGCCACCGCAGTTGGCGCACGTCGGCGGCTGGTCTTTCGGGCGGGGGCATTCCCGCGCCGAGTGGGGGCCGCCGCAACGTACGCACGCTAGGGGGCGGTGGCACATATGCGACGAGTGCCGGAATTGCTGGCACCTGTGGCACTGGGCCGGGCCCTGTTTCGAGCGCCAGGCCTCAATCTTCACCCCCGGCATGTACAAGAGCTCCGTGATCTCGTACACAGCGCCGGGGGCACGGTCTGGGTTCTTCTTCAGGTTGGCGAAGAAGATGCAGCCGGGTCGTCCTTTGCGCGCCCGGATCTGCTTACAGTACTCGGCCTCCACACCGAGTTCTGCAAGCGCCGCGACTATCTCCTCCGGCGCGGTGTTAGAAGGCAGCCCGCGGATCGCCACCTTCTGGGTCTTGTCGGCCGGCAACGAGTATGAGAACCATCTCACACCCTGGTCCTTCTCCAGCCTGCACAGGTAACGCTGCACAAGCCGGTACTCGTCTTCGGCCGTTGGGGTGAAGCGCACACCCTTTTGGTAGGCGCGCGCGCTGGGAGCCCGGCCGAGCTCGCTGGCTATCGCCCTGAAGTGGTCGGCTCAGTTGGGTAGGATAAGGGGCGTCCACAATTGTGACGTCCCTACTTGGAGAGGAATAAAAAGATTCCAAATAGGTAGCCAACAAGAAATTTTATTTAACGTGGGTTCTCCAAATGTAGTCTGACCCTGGTTACGCAGCAACGAATCTTCCCTGCGGGTTTTGCCGTAGTCGGAGTGCCGCTGACGTCGGAGAAGTAACGGTCCGAATGCAGCCGGAGCAGGGAAGCAGGTTAGCCCGAAGCGGTGTCAGGAACCGGGAAACCGTAGGGTAGCGAAGAAAAGCGGTGATCCCGAAGAGGTGCCAGGAACCCCGAACTGGAATTCGAAACCGTTCCTCCTTTAACATCTGTTACTGCACTCCGTCCGAATGCTCCACCCGCCAAGAAAAGAATAGTGTTGTCGTGGTGGTAACAATCAGAACGGAGTTACATATACAAAGGAAAATACAGTGCTAGGAATAAAAACAAGCAAGCATTCATATTGTTATCGGCAGACCCCACTTGGGACATTTTACAAATAATCGGACATTCTACAAAATGTCCAAATGTGCAATCTGCCGGTAACATTAATTATTTCTATATATGAAAAAAGGATATTTATTTGTTTATCGGCAGACCTCACTTGGGACATTATGCAAACAATCCGGACATTTTATGAAATGCCCAAATATGAAATCTGCCGGTAACAATCAACAATTTCCACACAAAAAGGTAGCTAGTATAATTTAGTAAGCTGAACATATTTTCCAGACATTCTATAAGAAGCCAAGACACACTAACGCGTGTCTAAAAGCGGGTAGCAATTTGCGTTACAATGCGATGTGAATATCGCGAAATAATAATTAGCGAGTCTAAAAGGAATAAAACGCAACAAGCAATAAATGAAATGAGATGATTCTGGACACAAATGAGTAAGCCCGAAAGTACCTAACGGTAAGATGATTTTAAAACAGTATCTTTCACCACTCACCTCAATCGGGGTTAATATGAAGCACAGACAAAACTAAAACGTAACTACTAGTAGTACGTTATGATTAAACGTAAGTAATTACTGTTTAGAGTCGTTCGTCGGCGTACGGTAAAAAGGGACCGTTACAGAGCGCCAGTAGGACGGACGTGCGTATAGTGCTGAGTGAGTTTTCGGAATCCACGCCGGCGCCGCAAAGTCAAGTTGCGGTCACGGCTAGTTAGTTTAAAACGGGCCAATCATAGCAGAGCGAGTGAGTTGTCAACAGTGGAATGTTGCTAGTACAGCGCGTGAAAATTAATACTGTGATTACTAGCCTCATTTGGTAGTTTTATTAAGAGAATTACTACTTAAATTTAAAATAAGACCAGTTAATGATAGAGTGAAGACAACGGTAACTTACAACGTTACAATACCCCCTCGCCCAGTAAAGGGTTTTCATACGTAATGAAAATCCAAAACCTAATTCTAAATATTCTTAACTAGTTTTAGATCCTTAACATGCCAGGTGCCTAAGTCCTTTCCCGTCATATCCTCTAAAATGTATACCAAGGGTGATTTCTTAGCGGAGACGCGACATTTGGTATATTTGGGCGCTAACTTTTTACTAAAGTACTTGTCTTTATCACTCAAGACATAAGCACGTTTTAGGACAATGTCGCCTACGCTGAATTCTGCCTCTTTCCGCCTAAGATTATAGTGCGCCGTATTTTTTTTATGTGCGTGCCAAAGAGATGCCTGTACCTTATCAAAATATTTTGACAGGTGACCCAGATTTTCAGCGTAAATGTCGCGTGGCAGAAATAGTAGTTCCTCACCCAGATCGTTATCTGTATAATGAGAACCACAAGTAACCGTTTCTCGTCCGTACACGAGGAACGATGGAGTGTAGCCAGTTGCTTCATTGACGGAGTTGTTAATGGCATACTGTATTTTGGGAATATTAGTGTCCCAGGTTCTGTGGTCATTGTCCACGTAGGTGGAAATACATGTAACTATTGTTTTGTTATAGCGCTCGACAGTGTTTACTTGCGGAGTATATCTCGGAGAGAAGAATACGTTAGGTATCTTGTATTTCTTAAAGAGGGTATTTGTTACCGAGCTAATAAACTGGGTACCATTGTCAAGGAATATTGTCTGTGGGATTCCGTGGACCAGAAACACAGAGTCCTCCAGAGCCTTGACGACAGCTTCCGAAGTAGCGCGTCGCATGGGAAAAATAAGGCAATATTTTGAGAAGCAACATGTTACGACCAAAATATAACTATTCTGCTTTCGACTGACCGGAAGTGGACCTATGAAATCAATGGATATCATTTGAAACGGCCGTGAGCATTGTTTAGGTCGACCCATCGTACCCAGCGTCGGATGGTTTTGTGGTTTGTAAGTGAGACATTTTGAACAAGAACCAACAAAACGTACGACGTCTTGGTGCATGCCCGGCCAGTAGTATCGAAGAAGTAAGCGTCGATAGGTCTTGAAAATACCCAAGTGAGCAGCAGTAGGGTCAGCATGATTCTCCTCTATGACGCTGTCACGCAATTCTTTCGGCACCACTTCCTTCCAGGAAAACTCCGAAATCATTTCGCACTTATTTTTGGAGTGGCGATAGAGAGCACCACCTTCGATCAAGTAGTTAGGAAAGAGGTTCGGCTTTTCTAAACAACCGTTATAAATGTTTTTGTACCATGTGTCAGTAGTAGTCAAATTAGAGTTGACCGTACTGATAGAAGCACATGGGAAAGCACGAGATAGTGCATCTGGAATGACATTATCGACCCCACGACGATGTTTAAGTTCGAAATTAAAGGCAGACAACCTCACACACCAGCGTGCTAGTCTTCCGGTAGGGTTGTCCAGTGACAAGAACCATTTGAGCGCGGAGTGGTCGGTGTAAACGGTAAAGGTTTTTCCGTTTTCCAAGTAACACCGCCAGTGTTCTAGAGCGGTTAAAACTGCTAGCGTCTCCCTCTCGGTTATACTGTAGTTCTTCTCAGATCCCGACAACGCCCTACTCATGTATGCAATCGGATGTTCTTTACCATCAATCGTTTGTGTGAGCATGGCACCAATCCCAAAATTGCTCGCATCCGTGTGTACTTCGAACGGTAAATCGTAATTGGGACAAGAGAGAACCGGGGCTGATACAAGACACTCTTTTAGCTTATTAAAAGCATCATCAGCTTCAGTTGTCCACTGAAACTTGGGTGCGTTCTTCTTACTTGAAGTCAGCTGGTTGAGTGGTCCGGCAATAGTGCTAAAGTTGGGGACGAAACGGCGGTACCACGTGGCTGTTCCAAGGAAGCTTTTAAGATCTTTTTTTTTTGTGGGTGTTGGGAAATTAAGGATAGCCTCGACTTTTTCAGGATCAGTGCGAAGGCCATGCGCATCCACAACATAACCCAAGTACTTCAACTCATTTCTGAAGAACTTGCATTTTTCAAGGTTGATGGATAAGTTCGCTTGTTTTAATTTATGCAGCACGCCTAGTAGTAAGGACACGTGTTCCTCAAAGCTGCTGCTGATGATAATAATATCATCTAAATATGCGAACGCCTTTAGATCAAAATTCCCGAACAGAAGATCGACAAGCCTTTGTTGAGTGGCAGGGGCATTGGTGAGACCGAAAGCAGTGGTCTTAAAACGGAGAGTTCCTCTGCCTGGAACATAGAATGCAGTTTTGTCTTGATCTTCTGGAGCTATTGGAATTTGCCAGAACGCTTTCGACAAATCTACGCTAGATAAGAATTTTGCATCGCGTAGGTTGTCTAATATTTCAGTTATATAGGGTAGGTTATATGCGTCCTTTTTTGTGACCGAATTCAGTTTACGGCTGTCGAGGCAAAAGCGAGGTTGTCCATTCTTTTTATAGACAATGAGGACAGGGGACGACCAAGCGCTCTCGCAAGGTTCAACTACATCTAACGCTAGCATTTCGTCGACTTGCTCTACCAAAATTCGCTGCTTCTCAGGTGACATTCGATAGTAACGTTGTCTTATAGGTTGAGAGTCACCAGTATCGATATGGTGAGTTATAAGACTAGTTCTACCAAGGCCCATACTGTCAGTGGAGATTTCCTGGAATTGACTGACAATTGAATCGGCTGTGGACTTTTGTGAATCAGAGAGATTATCGTAAGACTGTATAAAAGTCTCATTTTTGTCGATACTTATTTCTGCCAAAGAAGAGTTGGACAAGGTGATGCTACCTAAGTATTTGGGACAAATATTGAAAATCCGCCAAAAGTCAATGCCTAGGATAAGTGGGCTGTCCACATTTGGTAACACGTAACCCTTAATAATGTGGAATTGTTCTTCAAAGTGAATGGGAAGATTGATGTAGCCAATACTTTGAAGGGACTGGCCTCCAGCAGCAGTCACGGAGATACAATCATCGGTAAATACTTTTAGACCATGGTCCGACAATAATTTATGAGAATCATTGCCGAGAATAGTGACAGCAGATCCAGAATCGAGTAGACCAGAAGCAGGGATGTCCCCGATTCTAACGGAAATATAGGGTCTACTGTCCTTTGTTGGTTTACTATCCAGAATTGAGGCGACTCTGAAACTAGAGAAGAAGTTTCTAAGGGTTTGTAGCCATTTTTCAAAATCTACTCTATCGAAATGACCCTTAGAACCGTCCCAATTCTGGCTAATTAGTTTTTTTGAACGGTAGGAGTACATTTAGGGCATTCAGGTTTCTTTACACCTTTATTACCGCACCCAAAACAGACGATGACGTCACGACTAACCTTACACTGACGAAGATCGTGAGTGTTAGAGCGGCATCTTAGACAAAAGTTATTTGACTTTACAGTTGTTGCAGGAGCGATCGCAGAGACATGGTTGTCAGATTTCGTCTTACATGGCTTGTAAGCAAATTCGGGTGCTAGTGTGTGTGTGGTAATCGTTGGTGGCTCGCGAAAGTGTGACATACGGGTTTGTATATTTTCGTAATTTTTGCACAACGTTCTCAATACCCCAATATCCACAATCTGAGTTGCCGAGGCCAACGTACTCGCATAACATGGCCGGATATTGTGCAATAGTATCTCTAATTTGTCCTCTTCGGATAATTGTTTCGATAAGCGCGAAAACATTCCTGCCATTATGGAAAGATAAATGGTTATCGTTTCTGATTCGCCCTGAGTGCGAGCCCTAATTTCAGAAAGTAGACGATAATCATAGTCAGTTTGGCTGAAATCCTCTAACAACAGAGATTTGAGATCCGACCAGTTGTTAACGCTATCTCTTATACTTCGGAACCAGTGCAATGCTTGATCGGTGAAAATTTCCGTTGCATAGGACAGAAGTTTGGAGTCCGAAATATTTCTGGCCTGACACAGTTCCGAAACCCTTTCGATAAAAGCCCGAACACATGATTTCCCGTCGTACTTCAATTTACTAAGTTCGGAAGTATTGCTACGCTCGCAAGTTACAGAAATCGCGCTCGCGCCACTAACAGATGGCGTTGATTCCCTACACGCAGTATTAGACGAGGAAGATATTGAAAGGGGATCCTTTGCTTGTGATAAGAGAGCTAGGATCTTCGAATAATATTTTCGGTAAATCTCCGACAGTTGATCATGGCCCGTTTCGAACTTTTCATCCGTAGGTACCCGACTTAATCTGTGATAGACATGGTGCATCAGATTTTGTGTCCTAAGAAGAGAGGATCTATCTGGTGCAGGTCCGTCAAGAGTAGATTGCACTTTGTCCAAGATTTTGACGACTGCAAGTAAGTCGTCCTTAGGTTCAAGGTGAGATAACAGAACGTCCTCTGACGGGTATTCTGTCACAAGTTTAGTTATTTGTTTACGTAAAATTTCTACGGTAGTGCCTGGGTTTTCACCTCTGATGGCAACTTCGTACTCCAGTTCTGCTTTGTTTAGAGAGAGAAACTTAATTTGAAAAGACATGATGCAGCTCAAATAATAAATACCAAAGAGATGAGTAGTGAAAGTGTACTGATTCCTTTAGTCGCCTCTTACGACATGCACAGGAGGAAATGCAACTGCCGTATTCTTTTTTGATTTCCCGGGACAGCACAGGAAGAGAAATCAAGGAATTGAAAATGACGCTACTAATTAGTCTCCGTTCTGTTACAAAATGATTTATGTACGTTAGGTTTTGACGGTATGAATGAAGTGAATGACGATGTAGAAAAAAATATATATGTTAAAACTGCAAATAAAAATATTGCAACTAGTGGGTAGGTGGTTAATTTTTTTATAAGAGAACGAGAAATTAAAACCAACGTAGGAATTTGAAAAAAACACTACAATTTAAAAGTTTGAATAATAACCACGTACACAGAAGTTGCTAAGCAAAACCAAAATTACAACACAGGTAAACGTTTACAAAAACACGCACCACAAACAACTAACTACTTACAGCGTAAGCAAGGCCAGACTAACCACGTTATGGGCGCCACTGTGACGTCCCTACTTGGAGAGGAATAAAAAGATTCCAAATAGGTAGCCAACAAGAAATTTTATTTAACGTGGGTTCTCCAAATGTAGTCTGACCCTGGTTACGCAGCAACGAATCTTCCCTGCGGGTTTTGCCGTAGTCGGAGTGCCGCTGACGTCGGAGAAGTAACGGTCCGAATGCAGCCGGAGCAGGGAAGCAGGTTAGCCCGAAGCGGTGTCAGGAACCGGGAAACCGTAGGGTAGCGAAGAAAAGCGGTGATCCCGAAGAGGTGCCAGGAACCCCGAACTGGAATTCGAAACCGTTCCTCCTTTAACATCTGTTACTGCACTCCGTCCGAATGCTCCACCCGCCAAGAAAAGAATAGTGTTGTCGTGGTGGTAACAATCAGAACGGAGTTACATATACAAAGGAAAATACAGTGCTAGGAATAAAAACAAGCAAGCATTCATATTGTTATCGGCAGACCCCACTTGGGACATTTTACAAATAATCGGACATTCTACAAAATGTCCAAATGTGCAATCTGCCGGTAACATTAATTATTTCTATATATGAAAAAAGGATATTTATTTGTTTATCGGCAGACCTCACTTGGGACATTATGCAAACAATCCGGACATTTTATGAAATGCCCAAATATGAAATCTGCCGGTAACAATCAACAATTTCCACACAAAAAGGTAGCTAGTATAATTTAGTAAGCTGAACATATTTTCCAGACATTCTATAAGAAGCCAAGACACACTAACGCGTGTCTAAAAGCGGGTAGCAATTTGCGTTACAATGCGATGTGAATATCGCGAAATAATAATTAGCGAGTCTAAAAGGAATAAAACGCAACAAGCAATAAATGAAATGAGATGATTCTGGACACAAATGAGTAAGCCCGAAAGTACCTAACGGTAAGATGATTTTAAAACAGTATCTTTCACCACTCACCTCAATCGGGGTTAATATGAAGCACAGACAAAACTAAAACGTAACTACTAGTAGTACGTTATGATTAAACGTAAGTAATTACTGTTTAGAGTCGTTCGTCGGCGTACGGTAAAAAGGGACCGTTACAGAGCGCCAGTAGGACGGACGTGCGTATAGTGCTGAGTGAGTTTTCGGAATCCACGCCGGCGCCGCAAAGTCAAGTTGCGGTCACGGCTAGTTAGTTTAAAACGGGCCAATCATAGCAGAGCGAGTGAGTTGTCAACAGTGGAATGTTGCTAGTACAGCGCGTGAAAATTAATACTGTGATTACTAGCCTCATTTGGTAGTTTTATTAAGAGAATTACTACTTAAATTTAAAATAAGACCAGTTAATGATAGAGTGAAGACAACGGTAACTTACAACGTTACACAATAAGGGGCGGATAGCGCGGCTGGCGGGGCTGCTGTGGCGCAGCGCCTCCCGATGGGGCGGCGGTGGTGGTGGCGATCGCGGCTGCGATTTGAGCGGCGGCAGTGGCTGGCGGCGTTGGGTGGGCGGGCGGCATTGGGCGGGCGGGCCCTATCGCGGGTGCGGCGGCGTGCGGGTTCGCAGGCACAGCGGCGGGGCGCGTAGGGCGGGCGGGCACAGTCGCGGCGGTGGGTGGGTTCGCGGGCGCGGCGGCGGGGCGCGTAGGGCGGGCGGGCACTATCGCGGGCGCAGCGGCGGAGCGCGTGGAGCGGGCGGGCACTCGCGACGTGGTCGCCGACGGGGCGGGCGGACGCGCGGTTGGCGACACCGGATGCCTCACTGGTCGGGGGGGGGTCGCGGTGCTGGGGCGCGGTGCCCCAGACACGGGAATTGCGGTCGCGGCCGCCGCGGCAAACGACACTGTGGGAGAGCACTTAGTAGGTAAAATACTCGTACCTTTATTTTCCAGTGTTGAAGCGCTCTCACTGTCTCTTTCACTCGCGGCGGTCGGTTCGTGGGCGGGGGCGGACCCGGATGCCTGGGGCTCGCCCGGCAGGGGCGAAAGCCTTGGCATGTCCAGGCCAGTCTTCCTAGGTGTAGGCGGGCGGGGCGGGGGGGATGGCGAGTCGGCGAGCAAGGCCCGCTTTCCGCTACCCCGTAGTACCTCGTCGGATGGGCTTTCGCTGCGCGCCCGCCTCGTCCCGCGGGGCGGTGGCGGCAGTATGAGGGGCTGTTCACGCGCCTGCTCCAGCAGTCTCGCGTCCAGAATTTGCTCGCCGATGTCAGCCGCAGGCGTACCCTCCAGGGCAGCGCGGCTATCGGCGATGTAGGCCTCCATGGCGCGTAGTAGTCCCGGCGAAAACAGTTTGGCTTGAGCGGCCCGGATTAGATATAATCCGTCCAACTCAAGCTCCGCTCTCGGCGAAACCGGACGACGTACCAAAGGGGACCCATATTCCGTCGACGTTGAGACGGGGAGCAGGCGGTCGAGGGATGTTGAAGAGGTGAGGCGACTACGGCGCGGGGTGGCCCCCAGCGGCGGGCTGCTCGTATCAACAACATGACATTCACTAACACTAGCACTATCACTGTAGCCCTTAGAAGGGCTTTTGAACTTGTCCATAGCAGCGGGCTATGGACAAGTTGGCTGCCCGAAGGGGGTACCGACCAGGTACGACCTTAGGCGAAGCCGGCGTCCGTTCCTAGAAGGTATTCCCCTCCGTGCAAACACTCGCGACGGTAATATCGCGACGCGCACGGGCGCGTGTTGCGCACGTCCGCTTGCGACGAAGCGGCGGGCGAACTGCGGAGGAACGGCGAGAGATGCAGGTCCGTGTACGCGACGATCGACGACCTCCATGATGTTTACTTCTTCTTGATAATCTTCTCACGCACCCTTTCTGGGGCGTGGGGAGTCGGGGTCAGGTCGACGGACCTCTTCCCGAAGAATCGCCTCTGTCCACTCCTGTGGACAGGTCATCGGATGGCCCCTGCGGGCGGTGATCTTGATGTGGCGCTGGTGTGCAGTGGGTGATCGCCGGCTAGGCAACCAGGTCGCGTGGCAGGCGGCGGCGGTCGGGCGGGCGCGCGTGGTGCGGCGCCAGTTCGGCGATGTGCGGAAGATGTGAAGCATCCGCACGCGCGAACATGTCCTTCGCCAGCCTCTGGACAAACTGGTCCACGGTTTCCCATCTTAGGTCCCTCTGGATTGTCGCGTTCCTCACGTAGCGGGGGGCGCCGACGATGGTACGCAGAGAGAGGTTCTCTTGGGCTCGGAGTCTCCGTTTGTTCGTCTCCGAGCACAGGGCGTACCAAGCCGGAGCCGCGTAGGTGAGGCGGGATCTCACGTAGGTCTTGTAGATCCCGAGCTTCGCCCTCAGAGGGAGGCTGGAGTCGAAAAGTGGACGCAGCTTGGCGCGTGCCACCTTGACCTGGCTGACGACGTTGTCAACGTGTTGCTTCATGGTGAGCCGGCGATCAATGGTCACTCCCAGGTACTTCACCTGCGGAGACCACTCGATTTGCTGTCCTTGGAGCTGGAGCGATGGTGGAAGGAGACTCTGGCCTGTGATGAGCGCCTGCGTTTTCCCAACATTGACGGACAGTCGCCACTTGGCGAGCCAGTCGGGCAAGATGTCCAGGGTGCGCTGCAGTTTGATGGCAGCGTGCGGAGCCTGGAACGACGACGCGTAGTAGGCTGCGTCGTCTGCGAAGAGTGCCAGCTGGGCACCCGGCCCGACGGGGATGTCGTCCGTGTATCGGGCGTAGCAGGCGGGAGACAGGCAGGAGCCCTGGGGGACGCCGGCTGCGACGGGATGTTCCTCGGAGACGGCGTCTTCCACCATCACTCGGAAGCGGCGATTCCTCAGGAAAGAGGCGATTGTCTTGACCGTTCTTCTTGGGGCAGGGGACGTCGACAGCTTGTACAGCAACCCCTCGTGCCATACTCTGTCGAACGCCTTCTCCATATCCAGAAGTACTGCGACAGTGTATTCTTTTTTGTTCAAACAAACCGTCATGTCATTCAGTACTCTGGTGAGCTGAAGCGTCGTAGAATGCTCGGGCCTGAAGCCGAACTGTTCCGGGCGCGGCTGGATGTGGGGCAGTAACTTCGCTAACAGGAGCTTCTCAAACACCTTTGAGATGGTGCTCAGTAGGGTGATCGGCCGATAGCTCTCAGGCAGCTTGGTGTCCTTGCCCGGCTTGGGCAACATGATAACCAAGCCCTCCTTCCATTGGGTTGGAAAGTGACCCGTGCGCAAGATACCGTTAAACAGGCGCGCAACGGCCGCCACAGTGCGTGGCGGCAAATGTAACAGCGCCGTGTTGGGTATTCGGTCTGCGCCCGGGGCTTTCCTGGGCTTGGTACGTCGGAATGCACGCACAATCTGGCCAGGCGTGACGACGATGGGGTCCTCTTCGGGAGCTATTGGCGTGTCGAAGTACTCTCGCAGGTGTCTCTCGACTGTTGCGACGTGCTCCACATCATCCGTTGGGTTCGGCTTGAATTGCTTCTCGAGGCATTCGGCGAAGATCTCCGCACGGTCTTGGGCTCGGAATCTTGGTAGGCCGTCGCTGCCCAGGATTGGTCGAACAGGAGCAGGAGTGGTCGACAAAGCCCGGCACAGGCGATGCACGGAGGGGACGTGGTCGCCTATGGACTCGACGTGGCGTTCCCAAGATTCTTCAGCGTGGCAATCAAGTTGGCGCTTCAGCTCTGCCGTCATGGCGTTGAGCCTGGTCTTCATCGTGGGGCAGCGGGTTTGCTGCCACTGCTTCCGGAGAGCGCGCTTATCGCAGATGAGTGCGCGTAGCTCAGCAGGAAGAGGATTGGGCTTCCCCCCGCGAGCTACGGTGTGCGATGATAGGTCGAGCGCGTCTCGGATCTGAGTAGTTAGCAGCGATGCCAGGCGGTCAACGTCTTCCGGCTGGTTGACGGGGCAACTGGTGGAGGGTTGGTCTAGGGCGGCGGTGAAGGCGCCCCACTGGTAGCGGCGACGTGATGCTGGCGGAGATACCCGGGTGGGCAGGTCCGCCAGGACGAGAAGAACAGGCCTGTGGTCCGAAGGGAGGTCAGGGAGAACCTCCTGGCTCGGCGGTGTCCGGAGACCTCTGACGACCACGACGTCGATGATGTCCCATCCGGCCCGCGTGTCGAAGTGGGTGGGCTCGTCGGGACCGATGACGTCGTAGTTGTGGCTCACGGAGTCGGCATGGATGGCGCGTCCAGCTGGGCACACCCTGGTAGAGTTCCAGGCGGTGTGCTTGGCGTTGAGGTCGCCGGCGACAAGTGTCGGGTGCGGCGACTGTAGCAGCCCCCGTAGCTCGGCGGTGCGGATTGGTGTACTGGGGGGCTTGTAGGCGGCGTAGAGTCGCAGCACCTCGCCGGCGACCTGGAGGTCGACGCCCAAAGCATACAGGGATGAATACTCCTGGGCATCGACGAGCTGGTGGACGATCTTCCTGCCGACGATGACTGCCAAGCCTCGAAAGGTTCGGCCGCTGGAGGTCTTCTCGTCCTTGCGGTAGACGATGTAGCCGGGCAGCGACAGCTTGTCGCTTCCGGCTAGGTGTGTCTCGCTGATGAGCATCACGTCGACGCGGTAGTCCCTCAGGAACACGTGGAGCAGCCGCTTCTTCCCTGTCAGCGACTGCGCGTTCCAGTGGACGACCCTGAGCGGCTCATGCATTGCGGAGCAGAGCGGTGAGTCTGCCCAGGGCAGTGGGGTCGCTGAGGAGGGCGAGCAGGGCTGTGAGGTGCCCTAAGTCCTGCTGCCCTATCGCCGCAGCCGGAGTGGCGGCGCCAGCGGCGGCCGCAGTCTCGCTGGCGGCGAGAGTAGCCGCCGCGGCGCCGGCGGCAGGTGGAGCCGTCGCCTTCTTCTTCTTCTTCCCCCCCCGCTTCGTCTTCTGCCTGGGGGCTCCGTCGTTCGCCTGCGCCATAAGCGAGGCGGGCGCCGTTGGTTCCTGCAGGTCGGGACAAGGCAGAGGGGGAGGCTGCACCTTCTTGGGCCCGGGCGCGTTGGTGAGCGCCACAGTGCCGGCCTTCTTGTTTCGCGCCTCCTGGCGGAACACGGGGCACGTCGCATTATTTGCCGTGTGCGGGCCACCGCAGTTGGCGCACGTCGGCGGCTGGTCTTTCGGGCGGGGGCATTCCCGCGCCGAGTGGGGACCGCCGCAACGTACGCACGCTAGGGGGCGGTGGCACATATGCGACGAGTGCCGGAATTGCTGGCACCTGTGGCACTGGGCCGGGCCCTGTTTCGAGCGCCAGGCCTCAATCTTCACCCCCGGCATGTACAAGAGTTCCGTGATCTCGTACACAGCGCCGGGGGCACGGTCTGGGTTCTTCTTCAGGTTGGCGAAGAAGATGCAGCCGGGTCGTCCTTTGCGCGCCCGGATCTGCTTACAGTACTCGGCCTCCACTCCGAGTTCTGCAAGCGCCGCGACTATCTCCTCCGGCGCGGTGTTAGAAGGCAGCCCGCGGATCGCCACCTTCTGGGTCTTGTCGGCCGGCAACGAGTATGAGAACCATCTCACACCCTGGTCCTTCTCCAGCCTGCACAGGTAACGCTGCACAAGCCGGTACTCGTCATCGGCCGTTGAGGTGAAGCGCACACCCTTTTGGTAGGCGCGCGCGCTGGGAGCCCGGCCGAGCTCGCTGGCTATCGCCCTGAAGTGGTCGGCCCAGTTGGGCAGGACCTCCACAATAAGGGGCGGATAGCGCGGCTGGCGGGGCTGCTGTGGCGCAGCGCCTCCCGACGGGGCGGCGGTGGCGGTGGCAATCGCGGCTGCGGCTTGAGTGGCGGCAGTGGCTGGCGGCGTTGGGCGGGCGGGCGGCATTGGGCGGGCGGGCCCTATCGCGGGTGCGGCGGCGTGCGGGTTCGCAGGCACAGCGGCGGGGCGCGTAGGGCGGGCGGGCACAGTCGCGGCGGTGGGCGGGTTCGCGGGCGCGGCGGCGGGGCGCGTAGGGCGGGCGGGCACTATCGCGGGCGCTGCGGCGGAGCGCGTGGGGCGGGCGGGCACTCGCGACGTGGTCGCCGACGGGGCGGGCGGACGCGCGGTTGGCGGCACCGGGTGCCTCACTGAACGGGGGGGGGACGCGGTGCTGGGGCGCGGTGCCCCAGACACGGGAATTGCGGTCGCGGCCGCCGCGGCAAACGACACTGTGGGAGAGCACTTATTAGGTAAAACACTCGTACCTGTTTGTTTTGAAGCACTCTCATAGTCACTCGCGGCGGCGGACAGTCCAGGGGCGGGGGCGGCCGCCTGAAGCGCGCCCGTCCAGGGCGACAGCGACGGCATGTCGAGGCCCGTCTTCCTCGGCGGCGGCTGGTTCGTCGGTGGCGGGGTCGGCGAGTCCGCAAGCTGGACTCGCTTTCCATCTCCTCGGAGACGCAGCTCGTCGCTCGGGCTTTCGCTACGCGGGCGCCTCGGCCCGCGGGTTGGTGGCAGCACCAAAGGCCGCGTTTTTGCCTGCTCCACTAATTGCGCGTCGAGGAGCTCGGCGTCGATACAAGCCGTGGGCTTGCCCGACAGGGCAGCGCGGCTTGCGGCGACGTATGCCTCCATGGCACGAAGTAGGCCCGCCGAAAACAGGTTGGCTTGAGCGGCCCGAATTAAATATAATTCGTCCAGCTCAAGCTCTGCCCTCGGGGACACAGGACGCCGCACCACGGGCGACCCGTACTCCGTCGACGTGGAGATAGGGAGCAGGCCTTCTAGTGATGCCGATCGCTGCGCGCGGCGCCGGCGCGGGGTTTCACCCAGCGGCGGGCTGTTCGCTATCACGGCATCGTCACTGTCACTAGCACACACACTCACAATGTCACTGGCACTGTAGCCCTTAGAAGGGCTTTTGGGCTCGTCCATAGCGGCGGGCTATGGACGAGCTGGCGTCACAGAAAGGGTTACACACCAGGCACGACCTTAGGCAGAGCCGGCGTCCGTCCCGATGTGGTAATCCCCTCCGTGAACACTCGCGGCGCGGGTATCGCGATCGCGGCGCGCACGGGCGCGTGTTGCACACGTTCGCTTCGCACGAAGCGGCGGGTGAACTGCAGCGGGACGGCGAAGTGGAGATCCGTGTGCGCGACGGTCGAAACTATCTATGATGTTTACAGAATCAAGAAAGCCGAACGGTGCTCTATTTATATCAGTCGGGCGCTGGTGCCGTGTGCAAAACTGGTTGAGGAAGACAGATAGTGTGTGTGTGAGCGAGAAAGTATTCGAGTCCGTGCGCATTGCGTTACAGCTTTCAATATCGTTCATTTTGATAACTACTCCACTTGATAAGTTTAGAAGATTTTTTTTTCTTTGCCACACAATATAGCGTTCAGAATCTGCTATACTGTTCTTATGATGACGTCATATTTATGCCATTTTATGACACTTGGGAATTCTTGGAATAACTTCGATTCTAACGATACGTAAATATTACTAGGTACGTCTAAATCGATTTAGTAGTTTAGTAAAAATCGTGGGTGTTAAAGAATTTCACTCAGATTTATGTGTACTCATACTTATACGACATATAGGTACTCATGCATGTACCTACCCGTACCCCATTACACTCCCGTACCCCATTACACACACATACAAGTATGTACGTACCCTGAAAACATGGAAAACCGGTGCCAAGAGCGAGTCAAACTCGCGCGCGAAGGATTTCGTACCCCCGTACAATGGTAGGGATAGTGTGGAGTGAATAGTTTGTAATAACTGTGCCTCTACCACTTCATAAAGGAAAAGCCATGACGCTATGTTTGTTTTTTTACCCGAATTTAGCGAAACCAAAAGAAGGGTTATATGTTTGACCGGTATGTATGAATGTTCATTTGTTCCACCAGAACATTTTAACTACTTATCAGAATTTGACAAATAAGGTATCTTTAGAAGCATATTTATTGTTCACAGGCTATGTGTCTTCACACTAAAATTAATATAGCAGCCTCTAGAGGGCATAATGTATTTTAGATAGCAAAATTTTGTTTACAAAGTTATTGGTGCGGCTACTTTCATACTCCATGTATGATTCATTCATAAGTTTGTATATGGTTAACAGATAAAAAAAAAACCTTGGAATTCCTGGTAAGTTTTCCTTAAGTCCATAATTTTAGAGTATCTAGTTTCGGAGATAAGGGGAGGGGGGAGGGGGGGGGACGGAAAGGTCATTTTTGGCACTTTTTTGATCATAACATCTGAAGTTATTAAAAATGAATGAGAATGAGCCTTAAGCTTAAGGATATACAACCGGGCACCGAGCAGAAGGATTTTCGCACCGTAAAAGGACTAGGACCCTGTAAGCCGCAGCCAAAGCTTCGGCCGCCAGATCAGCCGCCGTACAAAGCAACGGTCACCCGACCTGTCGCCGCAGAACGCAACGGCGGCCGATGCGACGTCGAATCAGTCGCCGCTGCGATGGCAAGAGTAGTGTAAAGACCCATCGGGTGGCTGATCCGGCGGCCGTTACTAGGTAGAACCGCTGTGTGAATGATCCTTAAATTACACTCAAAACAAAATTTCCGAAAATCACCGTCAAGTAGTTTTGCTTGCAGAAACTTTACCACAGATGGGAAGTACCGGCCACAGGGTTTTCTAAACGTAAAATATATCGAGAATGTTGCCATTACAAAAATCTGCAAAAATTATATTTACCAATGGTATACCGCTACGTAAACGCAAATGGTGCGATGGTGGCATAAGGTTGAAGTTTCTTAAAACGCAAACGGTGCGTTGCTGGCACGGAAAGGGTTAACATAGCCGTGTTGTATTTAAGTTGCGTTCATTTCATACTGTGTGGTGGCTTTCAAAATTCTGGGGTCGTCATGTCGCTAAACTGGGAGTACTGGACACATCGGTTGATTCGTCCGCATCCGACGCTTAGTCCGCAGCGCCCGCGCTGATTCTGATTACGTTATCAGGATTTCTGAGGTTCTCTGAATTCCGACGATTCGATTCGGATAGGTGTGCGAAGTTATTCATATAAATAATTCTAAAATCTGATCCCTCCGGTGCGGACAGTGCCGATAAGTATGCGTCATGACAAGGTAACAAATCAACCTTTTCATTATGTACCTAATTTTATGGGCGGGGGCCGGGGTGTTTTCAGTTTTAACATAAAATATTAAAATTATATTCCAAAAATCTACTCGACAAACGGTATGAATCGATTCAAGAATCATTCTAATATCTTTATCTAAGAACGCAGTTTAATTTCTGCCAAGTGGCACACCTGTCACAACTTACGTCAGTCAGTTTGTGTGTTTCAGTGTCGGCGGCCATTATTCTACGTACAATTACTTTTTTTTGCAGTTTTGATAAAACGAAACAAAGAACTCTGATATTTCCAATATTTCTTCATAGCGTAGTTATTTTCTTATCCACAAACATAGTACAAAATGAATCCAGAATAGTGAGTATGCGTTTATTTGCCGTCGTGATAAAAACAAGGATGGGCTGTAAAATCCATTCTATTTTGCAGATTCATTGTCTTTTCCTTCTAGTTCGTTCTAAATCCACTCGATTTTTAATATATTATTCACTTTCGGGTGCACGTCTAAATTATGAATTTATCGATAAATGTTGATGGTGACTCATGATATGTCCGTGATAAATGGTTAAGAAATAATGTAATGAAAGGCATTCTTGAGTGGCGCAATATCCTCATGATGACAACTTCCTTGTTTTGTCAAATTCCACATATTGACATTTGCCGTCATCGATTGTACACTCAAATTCCTCGATGCATAAACGCCTCCTTTGTTTGTCTGGTTTTATCAACATTGTAGCTAGATGGACACCATTCCACCCCACAGTGATAGCTACAGGGGTTACAATTCAAGTAATCAGTTACCTTTTTAACCAACACAAATATTGAAGGTAGTACCTTTATAGATGAATATTGTAGTCATTGGCCTTTCTGTAACATATTCAATACCTTTCAGCGACTACCTATTCAAGCTGCTCCTGATCGGTGACTCTGGAGTGGGCAAGTCCTGTCTGCTGCTCAGATTCGCAGACGACACCTACACAGAGAGCTATATCAGCACCATCGGAGTGGACTTTAAAATTAGGACTGTAGAATTAGATGGCAAGACGATAAAGTTACAAATATGGGACACAGCGGGCCAGGAGAGGTTTAGAACCATCACATCGTCATATTACAGAGGTGCTCACGGAATTATCATTGTTTATGACTGCACAGATCAGGTTAGTGACCTTTATTGTTTTACTTAAAATAGTTACATTACAAATATCTATTTGTGATGAATGATTGGAAAAATGCTGTATCTTTCGATGACTATTCTTTGTTATTTTATTTATGTCATTAACTCAACCAAATGTTTATAGGCTTCTCTTTTGAGATCCAGTAAATCACTTCCTATCCTATCAGCTTATTGGACATACTGCATGACCTAGACCTGAAATGTGTTGCATCCTTATACTTTGTTTAGTTTGTAATATTGTATTACAAACAGCATACCACTATCATTATAAGCGATAAGTATTCTACACTTCTTAAGGTACCAAGTGCACTGTGAATCACTAATGTATTCAGATGGTAATTAATACCTGAGTCATTCAATTCATCACTTAATATTTAGATCTGTATGTCAGTTTTCTTCCAAAGTGTTCAACCATTTTTTGGAAGAAACATTGTTGTTGTTAATTAGCTTATTTATTTTTTAAGGATTCAGGCATAGTATGGTTTTGTTGATCATTTACTTAAATACATGGGTGTCTTGTAGAGTTAAGAGTTATTTAAGTTTACTGTTTTTTTCGGGAGGCAGAACTCAGGCAGCTCATGTCTGAAGGAAATACTTGGAACCTACAGCCTTTCACATCCTCCGGGGTAGTGCTAAGGAGCTACAAATCAACACTAAAATGTCCAAATACAGTGAAATTTTTAAAAACACGTGACATTGTCAAAAATTAACCTAGTTTAATTAGACTGCCACTAGCCCATTAATTAAGAAATTAATTGACTATAAGCAGATTGTTTGAGTGATGGTCGTATGTAGAGGTAATACCCCATTGGGATTTCTCTTCAATTGTGCCTCAAAGTCTCTCAGCTCTAATATGTTAAGTCTCTTCAGGCGGCGCATGTAGGAGGGAATAATCAGTTGGACTGCAAGTTTATTTGGATGATTTGTCAGACTTCTCTTCTCTTCTCTCTCTTCTATCTCTTCCTTGACTGTGCTCATATTTAGATGGTCATGGACCTCTGCATTTCTTATGAACCAGGGTGTATTGGAGATTTGTTTCAGGATGGCATTTTGGGCTCTCTGTATTATTGATATATTTGTCACAGTTAAAACTTTTTTTTATTAGTTTACAGTTAACACTTTTTATTTTAGCGACTATTTAATACTGGCAATAACGCCTGTCCTTCCTCATCAGTATCTATATCATTTGGACCCGACAAAGCCTTCTATCTCGAAGTTATACATATATGTTTTGCAGTTAATATGAAGTAAATGGAAAAAATATTAAAATGCCTCTAAAAAATTGGGAGGGGAGGATATTTTAATTATTTTGTTTTTTGTCAAAATTTTATCCTCTTCAACCCTGTATGACATGTGCACTTTATAAAGACTCCCTATTTATTTACATGTTACTCTTTTCTCTGTCTTAAATCAAGACAAATGCTCCATTTCCAGGTTGGTATGTTAAATATTTCTTTAATTGTGAATGAAACATACTAACATAGCATGCATATACAATACAATGTAGCTTAGAGGGCTGTCTACTGTGTAGCCACTGAACATTCCTTTCACACAATTGATGCACAATCAATTATAATAATGATGCTTCAATAAGGATAAAGTGCCCATTTTGCAAATTAAGCGAATCTACACCCGAATTAAAGAAAAAATGCTCTTTCTTGATGCAAAATCTCGCACTTTGCACTCCGAAGATTAGAAATTACTAAGTAGCGTTTAACAAAAGCACCAATGCTTTATTTCAAACTACAAGTCAAGGCTGAGTGTAATCATGTAAACTGTAGTTGAACTTGGAAACTTGCCAGCTGTAGTCATTAGACATTGTTTGTTAAACACTGCATCTTGTAAATTTTTTATTATGTTTATCATAAACTGTAGTTTATCTTTTTAAGGGAATGTGGGTCGTTAAAGTACTTTGTTAAGTGTAACTTTACTAAAGTTTAAATTAGTTGGGTGACAGGGTGGGAAAGTTGCATTTTAATATTTTAGATCTTGAGCATCTTTCTACATACAAGCACCTACATTAGCTAATGCTCAATACATTGAAATTAGTTTTGTAGTTCCCTGTGCTATTTATTGACTACCTTTCAGTCTTGTGGTTATAGTTATTGCATGTGCAATGTTCTGGTCACTGGCACACAATTGTAGTTTAACGTGAAAGTGCTTCACTTTCATTTGCTCTTGTGATTGAATATGGCGATGTGTTCCGCCGAGTCAATGATAGCTAATAGTTTTATATATTTATTCTTTGATCCATTCAGTTCACAATTACCGTCATCATTTTCTTGTCCTGTAACGATCTAGATCGTTCTTAATATAACGATCTTAGGAGTCGGGGAAATTTGCGCCCTCTGTGGATTGCGCACATTAGGCGCAAATGTCCTACCTATTTTTAAGGGAAATTTGCGCTCATTGATATTACATCAAATTCAACATGTCAAAGTTCAGTCAGTCACTAAAAGGGATAAGTAAACCTTTTTATAAGAGACAAAAACGCGACCACTAACTAATTCTTTAGTCAAGACAAGTAGGTACCTATTTAAAATATTGTAAACAAAGTTGGGTTCTTCACCAACTGGACACAAGAGACTGGACACACATGTGTCCAGTTGGTGAAACTCGAAATAAGTATCACTTATTATGTCGTCATCTGGACACGCCAAGATTTTTACGCGTGTCCACATAGTGAAACTTAAATTAAATCACTTTTATGTTTTCGCCAACTGGACACATTCATTGACAGTTTGCCGATTCTCATTGCTTGCCATATCCTCCAAAAAAATTCAATTGCAGAGGCAATTTCTGTGGAGGTATGAATTAGGAGCCCATATGAACCGATGAGTGACCCCTGACAGATAATACCAGGTCCTCTCATCTTACAATACTTTTCCGCCAAGCCAACTAGGTTCCTTTCAGGTATCTTCCGTCACATGTCACACCCGCAATTTCTTTCAAAGGTGTCTGTGTATGTGTATGTGTGACTGAAATGGAAGATGCCTGACAGCTGCCTAGTTGGCTTGGTGGATTAGTACACGCATGCCACAATCACCGCGCGACCGTATAAACCTTGTATGCAAGTACATAGTCTGATTAGCTTCTCCGCATCTCCTCAGCGCATTTAAGTTCAATCTAAAATTACACTAATTGCAATAACAATAGGATTCAATGTCTCAGTGCATTAAATCCTCGCCAGTGACCTTACGTGCGCGCTCTCTGATAAGTGCAATAAGTGTCGTTATTGCTTGTGTATCATCAGACGGGCATTCACCCAAGCGGGTGATCCCAAAGGACGACAGATAAGGAGTAATAATAGACGTCTTGGAAGTTTTTATCTGATATTAGGTTTGAAACTCCTTCGGGAGGGCTCCTTTTATGCTTACGGCTACTTTATTCTGAGTTTGTTTTGCCATACTGTACATTAGTTTTGTGAGCATTCCTTCAATGAATATTACAATGAAACTTACCCATGTATTCTTAAATATCCATTAGAATCTCGGTGAAACTACATATCTGTTTGATTCTATCTAACATTGGGTATGAGAGAAGTGTTACGAGCATCTTTTCCGACAACAAATGGCAGGGATTCTGTGTTTCACGCACATAGCAAGATTTTTACTCTGCTTTCTCTGTGGAGAACGGGCATTTATGTTTCGTCTACACTATGGGCACAAACGACTCTACTATCCGCCAAAGTTATCTTGGCACCTCGCTCTGATGTCGTCACAGCGTCCGTAACTGTCCTACTGACACGTTATGAGCGAGAGCGAGCGAGGGGAGAAGCGCATCCTCGCGCTTAACATAGGCGGGTAGTAACTAATTATCGTCAGTAGACAAAACCAACCCAATCACATATGATGCGCTGATATTAGAATCTATTAGGTTTGCTCACAACAACCCTCTCCATTCTTCCAGGACTCGTTCAGCAACGTGAAGCAATGGCTGGAGGAGATCGACCGTTACGCCTGCGACAATGTCAACAAGCTGCTGGTGGGTAACAAGAGCGACCTCACCACGAAGAAGGTCGTCGACTACACTACTGCTAATGTGAGTACAGCTATAATAAATTAAAATTTTAAGAGAGCTCGGACTGTGTCGGAGCTGATTTGAATTTTTGATATCTAGTTTTATTCTCGATCCCTGCTATTCCCAGCCCTCTTACAAAGATGTCGTCTGACCATCTATCTAGTGGACAGCTCGGTGCTCTTATCCTGGTCACCACTTTGTTTCTACCTTGGTTTTCCTTTTTAACCGCGAGTCGCATTTACACCCTTTGCTTAAATTCTCTGAACTAAAATAGGTCTTGTAGGTAAAGGTAACCCACGATATTTTGTAAAGATTTGGCTCTCTAACGTCCATGAAAATAGGTGAAATTATTGTCCGCCATAGAAACGATGATACTTGAAAACTGCAGCCAAAAAGATCGAAACTATTATTGCGTTGTTGCTTTGTGTACTAGGCAAACAATGGTATCAGTGGCCGACCGACATAGTCGTAGATTCTACTATTGCAATGACATCTGATAGATGTGTGACAAATACGAACAGAAATTCAAGTCACGCACTTGTAGCACGAGTTACGGTCTACGAAATAAGACCTATTATGACGTCCTAAAGACTATTCAAAGTAGTCGAATGTCGATAGACTTCATCGCAAAGGGAAAGAAATAATAGTTCATTAATAATATCGGGTCTGGAATCACCAACTTTATGTAATGACGTAGTTTCTGCGTGAAATAGCGTAGAGTAATAAATAGCGAAGGATGCGTCATCCATCATCATAATTACTACAAGTTTTATTGACTCTCATCCAGATGGTAAATATTGTACGTTGCCTCGTTGGGATGTTGTATAGCTACTGTTTGTAAACATTACATTCACCTATTTATTATTGTTGCGTTGACGCGTAAATTCTTATTTAGTCAGGATTGACCGATTAATCCTCTCCACAAAATGTTTGTTTTTATATTTCTACGGCTTTTAAGATTTCAATAACTTTTGAGACCTGCTCATATCATATCAGATTAGCGTGCCGAAGAGAGAGAGGCGTTCAAATGGGTGGACGGATTTTAATGCGGACTTTTTTTATTGTTAGTAGACTTCACTGTGATGGTTCTTATCTATATTTTATTAATATCGGTTCCATGGTTTGAAAGTTATTATCAGCTTAAAAAGGAAAACAAGTGAACCAAATTTGAGATTTTTAAGGTTTGATTTATTGTAATATTATTTGTCTTTTAGTTTTTAGGGTTCCGTCCATACCCAAAGGGTAAAACGGGACCCTATTACTAAGACTCCGATGTCCTGAACCCTGATAGTTAGACAGTTGAAATTTTCACAGATGATGTATTTCTGTTGCCGCTATTACAACAAATACTAAAAAACAGAAAAAATACTTTTATTTATCTGTTTACCACATACAAACTTATGAATGCACCTGGTTACGTACATGGAGTGCGATAGTAGCGGCACCAATAACTTGCTACAACTACATTTTGCTATGTAAAGTATAAACTATTCACTCCACACCACACCATCCCTACCATTGTACGGTGGTACGGAACACTTCGTGCGCGAGATCTTCTCGCACTGGACCGTTTTTTTAAGTTATTTGTCTTCGTCCGAACCGAAGCGTCCGTGGCCATTTTCGCACATCAAAAACGATCGTGCGGGTAGATGCATTTGTCTCGGGCGTTACCGTATTTCTGATGACACGTTAAGCTGTAGGTCCCGGCTACTATCACTACTCGGTGGTAGTAGTCGTGTCGCTGTGTCAGAGGCCCTAATAAGGCAGCTTGAAAACATCTGACCGTCGGGTTGTCCATAAGCCTGACACCCCTCCATCAACCCGCACTGAGCCAGCGTGGTGCAGTATGGCTCTATCTTACACGTAACCGGGTCCCGTGTCCGGTGGGGACTTCAATGAGCTACATTTATTATATGACTAGCTGACCCCGCGAACTTCGCACCTGCCTAACAGTCAATGATGATGAGTGACCTGTCAATTTTGGAAGATGTCGGAGTTCCAAACCTAATTTATTTAAAAAAACTTTTTTAGTATATATTTTTCACGTCTATTTTTCCGATATTCTAATAGTTGTTCTGTTATTCGGAGCGGAGAAGAATCCAACAAATAAGAGAGATCATTAAAATCAGTCCCGCCATTCTCGAGTTTTAAGTGGTGTAACTAACCCGACATCTTTTTATATATTTATTTAGATTTAGACGACCTGCTGCCCGTGGCGCAGCTTCGCATACACGTTCTATGGGAACTGGCCGTTTTTAATTTTAGAGGAAGAAACCAAATTCAAATTTCGAATTGGATGCGCGAACCCCCGACGTCGGCCGCCGCCGCCGCCGTCTTCAATTCTCATAGAAAATCCCCATACAAAATGATTTCTCAGTTTTTCTTGTGCGTTTTTCAAAATTTCCTCATTAGAACCTTTCCAAGACTTCAACGAATAGTTGAAAACTTGATCCAAATCGTACCGGCCGTTTGCGAGATGCGCTTGCTAACCCATTTTGGGATTCGCTTTTATTTCCATGGATAATACTTATTTATCCCGTGTCACTCGACTCCCCAGCAATACGCGGAGCAGCTCGGCATCCCGTTCCTCGAGACGTCCGCCAAGAACTCCACCAACGTGGAGCAGGCCTTCATGACGATGGCGGCCGAGATCAAGGCGCGCGTCGGTCCGCCGTCCGCCGGCGCAGCCCCGGCCGGCGCCAGCGTGAAGATCGACCAGGGGCGCCCGATCGACACCAAGCAGTCGTCGTGCTGCTGAATGGACACGTCTGGTGAGTGGGCACACCAGAAACACTGCAAACGCAAAAAAAAGTCTAGTATGGGGCCACCTTTTAAATTCTATAATGCGTGGCATTCGGTTCAGCAGCGGCGATGGAAATTTACATTATGTGAACATTTTAGCTCTCTACCTATACAGTTCATGAGATACGTCCCGCTGACGGACAGACGGACAGCGGGGGCTTATTAATGGGTCCCGTTGGGCACCCTTGGGACACAACTGTGTGTAAAAGTGGGCACAACTGTGCCTCTGCCACCCTGTATGGGAAAAAGCATGACTATGTTGTGCGTACACACCAAAATGTCCCCCTGATAGTTTAGCAAGATCTCCATTTTGTGTGCCAGGGGGCTAGCCCAGCGCAGGGCGAAAGGAAGGAAGGCCCCATAGATGGGGGGAATATCCTTTCTTTCTTTTGTACTTACCTACACTAGACACTACCCCTTATGCAGACAGACACAATGGCACACTCTTTATTTATTTATACTTATGAAGCTGATCTATGACTCACAATGTAGCTAAGGTAAAAGCAAACGAGACAATTCGATGACGCGTGACTACGCACACGTTACTAGGCCAATATCGCAATAATAGCATCCATTCCGAGGTAGTCACGTACGTAGTACGATACTGTGTCATAACATAACGATGTTACTAAATATGTTCAGGCTTCTCGGCACCTAATGACCTCGCAGGGGCCCATAGCTACGAGGTAGCGTAGCGATCAAATGCCAAGAAGTAAGAACGTCGGCGATTCACCGAGCTAAGTAAATAGATTCTATCTGACCTGGTCTGTGCTTCGTTCCCGTCAAACTCCTGTCTCTCTGCAAGGCCTGGGTGCACCCTAGGCTCTTCTTGGTAGACAGGTTCTTCAGCCAACCAGGTGTGGCTGGCAGGCCAGCTTCGACGCGCACATACGCGTGAATGCGAACTTTCTCTGGTTCGGTGAACCACAATACACTCAGCTAAATAGACAATCCTGAGGGGAGCCCGAATACAATTCCAGATGGCTTACGATTTAATTTCAATGCCCTATACCAATACGCGTCCATCGCGAGGGCTTTTTTTCTGTCAGTTGTCAAAAAACTTGCTGTTTGGCAGCTCCGTCAAATTCAAAATGGCCGTTCCGGAACCATAGATCGAGTATCGATTCTGAATCGAACAATCACCCGCCCGGACAGGCACCCACCTGTCCCTTAATCTACGGGCAGCCGAGACAACGTTGCTACCGCTCGTTTTAGTACCGAGCCTCCTACTAGAACCTCTGCAGACCGGGGGGTCCCGTCCCTGCCAGGGAACAAGTTAACAATGCGCCCCCTGCGCCAACGCAGTGGCGGTAGGTTAGCATCCTTAACCAGAACGAGGTCACCAACACTAGAGGGGCTGGTTTTGTCAGTCCACTTAAGGCGCTGTTGTAAGATATGCAGATACTCGAGCGACCAACGCTTCCAGAATTCTGAGTAAACTGCTGCAACATCTGATACCCTGACAACCGATACAATTTCACTCCCTCGAAGGGGTGCTCGGGCAACGCGTTAAGTGGCTGTCCTATCAAGAAATGGCCTGGGGTCAGAGCCTCCAGGTCATTTGGATCCGAGCTGAGCGGACACAACGGTCGCGAATTGAGATCGGCCTCGATCTTACAAAACAATGTCGCGAGCTCCTCAAAAGTCAGCGCGGTCTGACCTACTATACGCCCCAAGTGCGTCTTAGCTGACTTAACTACGGCCTCAAAAATCCCACCCCAGTGGGGGCAACTCGGTGGGCTGAAGGTCCACTGTATACCCCGACGGGAGAGGGCCGTTCCAATATCCACTTTATTTACATTCAAAAAGTTGACTATCTCTCGTAAGCATCGTTCCGCACCGATGTAGTTAGTGCCGTTATCAGAGCGGATCAAAGTTGGAAGTCCCCTTCGAGAAACAAACCTATCCAAACAAGCAATGAAGGCCTCTGTCGAGAGATCAGCAACGAGCTCGAGTTCAGGAGCCCGACATCCCCTGGATGCACAATCAGACGGGTTCAATTCTCCTGGTACATGTCTCCAGGTCAGTGGGACCTCAGACGACACAATCTGGGAGACACGGTTCGCAACAAAAACCTCTAAGGTATGGACCGAAGCCTTCAGCCAGCACAAAACAATCTGGCTGTCCGTCCACGCGTACACCGTATCCTCCAAAACCACTGACCCACGCAACACTGTTAGAGTGTTATTCAAAACTTTGGTCAAAAGAGCAGCCCCGGACAGTTCCAGTTTTGGAATCGTCATCCTTGTCCGAATAGGCGCTACCTTGCTTTTTGCCAAAACCAAATGCACGTCGACCTCCCCGGTGGAGGTGACGGTTCGCAAATAAACCGCTGCCGCAAACCCTCGTTCAGAGGCATCACAAAACCCGTGAAGGGTTGCCCTGTAATCCCCAGCAGGGACCAATTTCCTCGGCAGCGATACATTATTTATATTGAGGCCCAACCATTTCGCTAAATCGTTCGATACAATGCAGCCCTGAGCTCCAGAATCTAATAGGGCGGGAATTTATGTTGGGTTGCCCGCCAAATTCCAAACAAGCACAGAGGCGATCGGTAACACCACCGTCTCCGGTTGGGGGGCAACAAATTGTTGGGCCGCAAATTCCTAGCGAGGGCCCCCGGGGCCCCACTCTGCCTGTAACCGATCAGGTAGGCAGCTATACGCCAGCGGGTCCCACTGTACAAATGGCCCACGCGCCGGTTCCATTGCCACCCTACGACGCCCCCCGAAGGGTTGTGGGCGTGAATTCAACCGTGGCCGCTCCATGAGCGGGGGGGACATCACATGCGACCGACGAGGACGAGGCGACGAGCGGGGCGACAACTGAGGCGGCGTCCGAACCGCACCCGCATAGCTCGAAGTTGTCCCATGCCACCCGCCCGTTACGGCCTGCTCAACACACCCAATGTGCCGCTGAGTCGGATGCTGAGTCGCAACCGAAAACTCAGGGCCCCCCATGTGATGACCCTGAGTGCGGCCCTGCACCCCTGGGTGGCCGCGTGCTTGTGGCCCCATTGCCCGCTGAGTCGGATGCTGAGTCGCAACCGAAAACTCAGGGCCCCCCATGTGATGACCCTGAGTGCGGCCCCGCACCCTAGTACTACCCTGTGCACGTGGGGACATTGGCCCCTGAGTTGCGCTCCGAGACGCAAACGAATTCTCAGGGCCCCATGCCGTGTCACCCTGGGTACGGCCCTGTGGTGGCTGTTGGCCGGACCGGTTCATGCACAACAAATTGTGGTGGGCCCCACCACAATATCCGCACAATTTTGTGCGCGTGCAGTCCCTAGCCATGTGTGGCCCGAGGCACAGGAAACACCAGCTCCGCTGCTTGGCCATCCGGCGCCGTCCCTCAACCCTAAGTTCCCCGAACTTATTGCAATCGGCCACAGCATGGCCAATCTGCCTACAACATGGGCAGGTCTCACCTGCACCCCTGGGTGGGGTCAATGCACTCACAGTCCCATACGACTGCCGGTTGGTGCGGTCCTTCCTCGTCGGAGGACCCCTACTCACAGCGCTCCCGGCAGCTCTCTGTGGCTCCGAAGGATGGGTGACCGTCAACCCCAAATTCTCTGCCCGTCGAGCCTCCTCTTCCAAAAATCCGACCAAGTCGGAGAAGGCGGGCAGGTCCTCGGCCGACCTCCCGTGAGACTGTTCGAAACGAGTCTGCACGTCAGCGGGTAGTCGGGAAAGTACAATGTACAGCAGTAGGTAGGACCATTCACCAACCGGAAGTCCAAGATTCTCTAGGGCCTTGGTGACGGACAACAACGGGTTCAAAACCTCCGTCTGTATGGCCCCGACCTTGTTCACAACCGGGATGCTAAACAAACGGTTCAGTTGGGCATCGGCCAACCTCCGTTTGTTGTGGTAACGTCTGACCAGCAATTGCCTGGCCGTTTCATAGTTACCCTCCGTAACTGTCAAATGAGCGACCAGCTCCCTGGGCTCACCCCTCAATGCTGCCACCAGCTGAGCCATTTTGACAGACTTGGTAATGTCCGATCGCATGTGCACCAAACTGTCGAACAGATTGATGAAGCTCATCCATTCACCGGACACTCCGTCAAAGGTAGGCATAGTTATGGCCGGTAACCTGGACCCTGAACCCTGATGCGGCAGAGGCGCCCCAATGTCACCACCATGGCTGGACTCGCGCTGCCTACGTATGTCCGCAGCCCTCTGCGTGATAGCAGCCGCCATCTCCATACACTGGTCGACATCCCCTAGCAACCGTGACAGCCTGTCAGGTGCGCAACCATCAACTGCTTCCGCCTGCGCGGACAATTCGAGCACCCTGTTGTAGCGTTCCTTAACGTCCATAGACCGCTCCAACACCACATCATGCCTATCTAAACGGTCTATCAGACCGTGTGCGGAGGAAAACCATCTGAGCTCCTTAGAAACACCCTTCTGTATTTCAGACAACGACATGATCGGAACGATACATACTCACAATTTGCAGTAACTCAATTATATTGGACCCTCCAGTCTACAACACAAACGAGGGAACCCTAATCTATAACTTAAACAATGCTGATTTCCCCAAACAATAGAAACCGAGTTTTATATCTACACAAATTCTGTAAACAACAATTTAGTTTCCCTATATCATATAACACACACAGATAGTCAATATTAGTTCAAGTTATAAATTGCTATAAACTGAAAACAATGTCCAAACATTCATTAGCATTACTAGACCACTAATAGATTGACTATGCAAACTTCAAACTGCAAACATGATATGACTTCAATGCAAATTTCAATTCACCTACTATGTACCTGTAATGTAATTACTATTCTGAGTCACATCTCAGTACAACTGGTCATTTAGGGAAAACTGTTATATCTGTCTGTCTACTACCAGCAATAGACTTATAGCTTACAACACTACCAATCTATGTGGATACAGGAACAAAACCAAGTTAGCTAATAACCGCCTATACCTACAGATTGATAGTCCCAAATCGTGGGTTCCTGGAGCCCTTGACGGCTGCAAATCTCAGGAAACCACGCTCTTGCTACCAAAATGTTCAGGCTTCTCGGCACCTAATGACCTCGCAGGGGCCCATAGCTACGAGGTAGCGTAGCGATCAAATGCCAAGAAGTAAGAACGTCGGCGATTCACCGAGCTAAGTAAATAGATTCTATCTGACCTGGTCTGTGCTTCGTTCCCGTCAAACTCCTGTCTCTCTGCAAGGCCTGGGTGCACCCTAGGCTCTTCTTGGTAGACAGGTTCTTCAGCCAACCAGGTGTGGCTGGCAGGCCAGCTTCGACGCGCACATACGCGTGAATGCGAACTTTCTCTGGTTCGGTGAACCACAATACACTCAGCTAAATAGACAATCCTGAGGGGAGCCCGAATACAATTCCAGATGGCTTACGATTTAATTTCAATGCCCTATACCAATACGCGTCCATCGCGAGGGCTTTTTTTCTGTCAGTTGTCAAAAAACTTGCTGTTTGGCAGCTCCGTCAAATTCAAAATGGCCGTTCCGGAACCATAGATCGAGTATCGATTCTGAATCGAACAAAATACAAGACAAACATTGTTAACGTTTCACTTTATCTATATATCCTATAATGTTTCACACTTAGCAGTCCACACCTCCCTGGAGTCCCGGAGTTTTACTTCTAGAGAAGTAAAAGTGACTTTAAATATACAAAGTGTGTATAAACATACACTTTTACTTGTTATTTTACTGCAACTTTGACTGTAAAGTTCTAGATAGTATAGCGTAGGGCCAAAAGAGGAAAGCCCATGCAAACAATAACCTAGGGTCAATGAATTTCGGTACAAAACACAGCTCGTTTAAAATCGTGTTCTAGTCTTATCATGTAGCTCTGACATAGAAATTTCAAATTTATTTTCTAAATTCAACAATGAGAACAAAGCAATAACTCGCAATAGGAAAGTCGCAATAAAAGACCCTCATGTGAAATATGTCAAAAGATGTCAAAGATTCACTATAAATAAGGCTTCTGTATGTCTCGACATATCCCAATTCGTTTCATATTACCATCACTTTAACTTATTGGTCAACGTTATTTTGAAGTTGGCAAATCGCTTTAAAAACATCATTCTGATTGGTTACAGAATACAGAATAGAGCTACAGAAGCCAAGGCCTGTTTATGTATAAATGTTCATGTTTATTCCCTCTTCCTGTTAGCAGGCGGACAGCAACACAGCTCGGGCCCCGCCGCGCCCGATCATCCATCAACACGCAATCACCACGATTTATCTCAAGCAACATATTCGACATTAGTACCGTCCACTGATTAGGTTACTATAGAGAGGGCGTCTGCAATCAAAAACTTGGCACTCCGTGAATGACTGAGTGTTCGTCAAACGTTAAGCAGTTGTTGTTCATCAGGGCTAAAGTGTTACAAAAGTTGCGACGCTTTCTCTAAGGTGAGCAATTCAGTGATTAGTACCGTTAGCGGCCGCCGCGCTAAGCTCAGTTTGCTGTCGCCACTCGCAACCTAGGAGCGCCGGGTGGTTCTATAGGGCATACGGCCGAGATCTACTCAAACAAAATGCCGCTCAAATGTCGTAAACGATTTCCAGAGCGGGAGATAGTGGCAACATGACTGAGTGCCGTCAAACTTTGAGATATCGTTGCGCATCCGGACCATTCAGACATAATTTTGAGTGGGAATGTAGTCCACCATCACCATTGCTCCGTGCATGTGCTGTAGAACTAGTAGCCTTATTCTTTCTGACATCAATCGCAACACCAGTCAAATTGGACCTTATGCCATGGTCATAAAATTCAAAACCAGTAACGGGAACTGGCATTTCCAGAAATGCCATGGGAGGTGAGTTCTTAAGCTACATGAGCTCCCTTTTCTTGTGATCTGATTGGCGATTTCGAATTTGAATGGAATTGCGACTGATATCGGTATATAACATATATAAATACACCGTTATAAAAGTGTCCGTAGGGTTGTCAAAAATCACGTCAGTCCAAATCAAACTATGAGTTTATTTAGATATATCTGCTGTCACAACTCGCCACGAGGAGACTACGGTAGAGCGTTACAGCAGCCTTATTGGACAGTTTCGAGTGTACGCAACTTACTTGTTACAACAATCTGCAAATATCAATCTAGTGTATATTGAAGATTCGGTAGCGGTGGGTCTACACTTACACTACCTTTTGTAGACAAGTATCGACAGCGGCAGCGGCAGCGACCGGTTATCCGCTGATTCAGCGGCTGTTTGTAAAACCGATCGCTGTCGCGGACGAAGTTGCGTGATCCCGAGACCGTTATGTTTAGAGTATATTGAAATGTGAAAGGCGAGGACGGGTGAATGTTCACACAATACATGTTTATATATAATGATTATTAATTATTATTATATTTGTAGGTTTATTTTGTGGAGTAATCAGTTGCGATATGCAGTTTCGTCTAGTTTCGGTGATCAGCGGTAGGTAAATTTGTACGTGAAGGTTAAATGAATAAGAGTATAAAAATCGAGCGTGTTTTTTGTACGGTCTAGCGTAAATCTTAATCTAACATAATGTATTGTTGACGGGATCTGCCTCTGTGGGCCTGTTTCCTTAGTTAAGCTACATTTGACTACCGTAAGATAGTTCTATCACATTGTCGAGTCGGTGTGAAATAGGCCTTATATTCGACGAACACGAAAAGCGTAACTTTGAGTATAAGTTTAAACTTGCTTGATTGATCTAAAAGTCCATTACGATGTATAGTATAACCTAACCTTGTTATTCCAGTTTGCATTGTTTTAATTATTTTATTTACTGAATGTCACGTAAGGTACTAAATATTATATCATACTCTTGCACTGGGTGTTCATATTATTCCTTTAAAATTAATAAAGATCGCATTGTTGCTGTTTTGTTTCAATTTTCTCAGTTTGCGAGATTTTTGGCACAAAACCAATTTCACAAGCAATTTGGCCTTAGAGATTTGTAGAAGGCAATTAAAATTGAACTTATTGTAACAACAATTTACTTCGAGCAGGAACATAGTATTAAATAATATGCATATTTTCGAATATGACCTCGATATCACTGGATTGTGATAACTTTACATTTAAATACGTCGGCCATTTCAGGTTTCAGGGGTCTCTATTATACTAATACTCTACATATATTTTTCATGTATTTCAAATTAAGATATTCTTCTTAGACGCCTACTACCTGAAATGTTTGAAGACTAAGGTAAACAGCTTGGTTCCATTTCTGCAATATGTATGTATGTATGTATAGCTTGTCTCACGTTTTTGTTCTTTTTTTACAGTTCTATCTGCCAGATAACTTAAATCAAGTCTCTGCTAACCCACTGTATTTCTGTAATGAGGGTTTCTTAGAAATTAAAACAGTATGCTATATTGAGGATGTTTTATTATGACTTTCGTTGTCCTTACTAATATGAGTGTTCAACACATTGGGCCGAATGTACGGCTCTCAAAGTGCCTCTTGGATGTATTGGCCCAAGTTAGTTAAACAGATAAACTAACAAAATCTTAACTACTTAATAATTACTTAGAACTGTAATGTTAACAGCAGCAACGCATCATGTATTCGTAGTCATGACACAGCCCGTGCACATTGAGAGGGCATTGCAGGAAGTCTGGACAAATCACTGGCAGGTGGTCTGCAAAGAAACAAGTGGCGACAGTGTAATAAACTTTTCTACGCAGGGCTTTAGCTCTTCGAACAGGCTGGAAAGCCAAAACAACGACGTGACAAGCTTAAGTAGATGATGAGGTCTTCCTAGGGGGGTTAATCACAACTGCGTCGCGGGCTTCTTTTAGGAATTTGGCCTTTTAGAAAAAAGAGGACTAATGCCCGATTTCATCAACAATTAAGGGACACTGAGCTCTTTTTCTTAGCTGTCTAGCGATTGTTTCGGAGGCCGGGCTCTTAAGGGGGTCCCCAAGGAGCCTAGATGACCCTTACACTTAGGCAAATCGAAACAACCGCTAGATGGCCCTTGAAAGAAATAAAGTCGTTGGTGAAATCGGCCATAAAAGGTTCATTTGCCACTACACTTTAAATTCGCATGAACAGTTGAAGAGTGGACGCCAATATGCACGCCAGAGGCATCCCTTGATGTGTTTGACGGTTGTCAGTGAATCCATGCATACCTACCCTAAACCGCATGCATGTTAGACATAACTGTTATCAAAATGAACTGGCCTTTCATCGCCCATCCTTCGCCCTTGGCACGTCGCCTCATCCCTAAGGGATTCCACCAAAAATATTGCCAAGCTATAAATGAAATACACAGATTTAAGTCATTTAGGTATGTCAGTAGCTCTGTACTAATAGAAACGAATATTAGCATTAGACCGTCGTCCTTAAAACCCTACGGTATAATAAGGTCCTCAGCTTCGTCTATGTCTTCCATTATCGGGCTATGTCGATGAAGGTTCGACTTTCAAAAAAGGGTCTGTTTCGCAGCGGAGCCTTCGACATAGCTCGATAATGACCGCAGCCGAATAAGAGACCCACCTGAATGATAAGCACAGCCGCAGCAATACCCGTGTATGATCGCCTCGTCGTCTTCGCAACTCCTGGCTGGGCAGCCGTTGCAGAAGAGCCCGATTCCCAGCCATGGAATGTTCCCTGTACATTTTAGAGGAAACGTCAATAGAGTAACGATTGGTATTTCATTTCGATTATTAGTACCTACTACGTCACCAAGGTAGACTCAACTCAACTAACATAAAATAGCGTCACCCGTTTTCCAAACAGCTTGGCACTCACAATTGTGCCGACGTTTAGTTATTCAATACTCCATTTTGTGTGACAGGGGTCTAGCCCATCGCCGCAGGTATGGAGATTGAAGGTTTCCTCACGATGTTTTTCATCACTTAGATTAGAACGTCGGTGTAATATACATACTCATCTCATTGGTGCATTGTCAGCACGGGATCCGAACCCGCATCTCGTGTGACTTAACTTTAATCACAGACACTTAATTCTGCATAGTTTGGGAGTTGAGATCAGAGTTCACCAGAGTGGGATGACCTCTCACTCAGACCTACGCAACGCTTGTGAGCGAGATCTATCCCACAGTTTTGACTAAGTTATAATACTAGATTAGCAGTCGGGATCGCAGGTTTGGCATCGGCTGTAAAAGAGCGTAAATATTAAGTAGGTATGTCATCAGTACTTACATCTAGAAGCCTTCTTGACACCATCCAATCCAGATCCAGAGGAATGGGAAGGAAATAATAACCCCATACAATTGCCGAAAATCGACACTAGGCACACACAAATAACAAGTTTGTATGAAAACATCTTGAGAAATGAACAGAAGCTAGTAAATAGTGGGAATATATAGACTTACTTGAGGAATGTTTATGCAGTTCATTACTAATTCATTGTTAGGTCAGTGGCTTCAGATAAGCCCCTTGGAATTCTTGAAATATAATAAGACATTTCTTTTTCTTAGTTCTGACTGCTTTACGAATAAGCGGTAGTATAGATAACATCCTATACTATCCTGGCTATATTTATCGAAAGAAATACCAACTATTATAAAAACATTTATTATTACAATCATTTGTAAATACATCATTGGCACAAAATCACATTTAAACATGTATTAAATACAGTGAGCATTATTAATAACAGGTAGGGTACGTACGTACATATCTATTAATAACAGGTAGGGTACGTACGTACATATCTATTAATAACAGGTAGGGTACGTACGTACATATCTATTAATAACAGGTAGGGTACGTACGTACATATCTATTAATAACAGGTAGGGTACGTACGTACATATCTATTAATAACAGGTAGGGTACGTACGTACATATCTATTAATAACATTATGTCGTAGGTAATTTAATACTTTACAAGGCCTGATAAGCGTCGTTTTTGTCTTGAAAATATCATGAATTATAAACCTAATAAATTAATGAGATCAAAATAATATCACAGCTTGAATCAAATTTAAAAATGCATAAGTACTTACTTAAAACAGTAAATTGAGTTCAAATTACATTTAAATTCACAAACACATACAAAAGTCTAATACTGACTTGCATCTCTGCTGGCTCATTGACATACAATATTATATAAAATTGGCACTAGACATACATATCTATGTATTTCATGGTTTGTAACTGTACTATGTAGGGCTGTTCTCGACTACATTACATTGTACCTACTTGTTACATCGGGAATATAATCTGATACCAACCACACCAAGTCGATGACTAATCTGATACCAACCGCACATGATGTTGTTAGACGTTGGCTTGCCAACATTTGAACCAATACAGTGTTACTTCAAAAATATTGAACAAACTACCGACGTTTAATATTTTTTTAATCTCAAAACAACGACAAATACTGCACATTTTTTAACTATTTTTTAAACAAGTCTTGAACATGAGTTATTTTTTTCTCTTATGACATTCAGATTTCGAACGCTGACGCTCGCCTGCCTGCCGCCCCTAGTTCGTCCGTGAAGTTGGTACTACTGAACAAGCTAAACAAGTGCAGAGCAATTATCATTGCCACAATGCCGGTCGAACATGCGGTTCCTGAACACGTCAAAGATAGCTTATGATATGTGTGTAGATAAACTAGTGTATGTAACTGTACACAATTAGGCATTAAACTCTCGTTTCATAAACCCACTCTCGAGTTTTAATGCCCTCCATTATGTATCAGTCACATAAACTAATATATTGCACACAAACAACATAAAGAAATGGTCATAAGATATAAACAGCGTACAAGGGCGAGCAGCGAGCATCATCAATCATTAACATCAACACAATCTTACGCCTGATCGCAAGACGGGTGAAGGTACATTTTCACCAGAACCGTATCTTTTAGCGCAAGTATTACAATTCCGGTATAATTAGTACCTAAGGACATCCTCTCATATGGTTGTATCGTTTACTTTAGTTTATAAATTAAACCCTTAATTAAAGCAGACTTTATTTTTCGTTTCTCATCACAAAAAGGTCTGCTAATGCTAAAAGGAAGATGCACTAACTTCATCGCACCCAAAAATAGAATATCATAAGAAATTCGTGTTTTGTTGCCTCCATGTTGTATATCGGTCGCAATTTCGTTTTTTTACGCCAAAATACGTTATCAATTAAGCGGATTTTGATTATCTGGTTGTACTTCTACGGCCTATTACATCGAAGCTACGTACATAGTAACGAAATACACCGATAATGTAATTAATTAAGTCATAACTTACGTCGAACATTTACTTAAAAGTAGACTTTTGGCAAACAAGTAAAAATGTTTGGCACATAATGTGCTTATTTTCGACACAATAAATAGGAAGATCTTCATTAATACATTCATTGCGTTACTTGTAAATTATTTGGATAGTTATAAATGAATTCCCCAGAGGATATAGTGGATGTAAACTTCCAAAACTATGCGTAGCCGTCAACAAATAATTTTGAATTTTACAAACTTTTGGGGCACAAAAAAGGACGCATTCAGCTGATTTTGTAAAAGAATTAATTTGGCTCCGACCGCAACTGGTCACCAAGCCCTAATTCTCAACATAAGTTTTGTAACAGTTTAGCTGAAACTGAAATGGATTAATTCGGGCTTTAAGAGTGCTTGCACACGGCGGTTTCTGACTGTTCGGACGGATGTCGCGCGGCTGTCGAGATTCGTACGCTAAGAAAACGCAAGCCTTTCGACACAATACGATTTTCATGTCCGCATCAACGGCGCCGTTTTCACCGGCGCCGTGTGCAAGAGCTCTAAGGGTGCGCGCACACGAGTGACTTTTCTGGCACCGTGTAAGTGACAGAGCTATACGTCAGTGGCTGCTTTTAGAGTTGTCATAATGTTCTACCACACAATAATTGTGTCGTAGAAATTTCACGGTGATCTTGGCAGCATTTATAATGGCAACAAATATAATGATCACCAAAATATTTCTTTCCTACCCCAAATGGGTAAATGTACACCAAAAGTTGCAAAAAATATCAGGGCAAAATACTGCGGTAGCTTAGGTGAAGGGTAAAGGGGGGGGGGAAGCGAAGCCCCTTTTATTCTTCGTGTTAGGTTGAACATGTTAGGTTGAACAACAAAAAATACTTAAAACATACACTTAAGTACACAAAACATAAAAAGAAGTTTGGTGATCACTGATCATTTATCCAAACACAATTTGGTGGAAATTTATCCGTTCTGGCAGTAATTTCGAATTTATTGGTAGTAAAATAGGTGCGTTTTTGGTAATCGTTTAAACATAAACCATTTTTAATTACCACGATCGTGTGGTGGAAATATAGTGCGAGAGACATCTTTTTTTTACGGCCCCTCTTAACGTGTGGGCCAAAGATGATGTACGGGTTCTTACATAGAGAAGCACTTTTACAGGTACCAGTAGGTACGGGCAGTCTTAGAATACATGGGGACTAGATGCCCGTCGCGCGGATTCGCCAAAAAAATTACTTGGAATGTTTTAGCTTTGTTTTAGCCCATGGGGGGCTATTTCCGCCCTGAGAGGCTATTTTGGCCCAAAACATAATAAAATTTGGACATGTGTTTGTTAATGCCTACGTCTGCCACCCCATCTGGGAAAACACATGTTATTCTGTTTTGAATGGCATTGCCGTGTGTCTACCACAATATGTGGGGGAAAGGTACAACATTACCTTGTCCTTCGTCGATTTTAGAATCACCGCCTAAGAATAGCCTATCTTTAAAAATATTATACAGAAGTAAATTGGGACAAGAAAGCGGGGCACACTGGTAGCCCTTTGTGTTCACACATGATCACACATGCACAATATTTCTTGTAGGTATGCATTACTCTCAAATATGTCGTGAACAGAAAAACAGAGATATATTTCGCACAACTTTGTAGGATAATTATAAATGCATTGCCATATTTATCATAAATTTTGCTTTCCTGCAATGTCGCAACACCGTATTGTGTTGTTACTGTGTAAAATTATAAAAACAACTAATCTCCTCTTCTCTCTTTTGTTTACAAAAGGAAAGGACGAATGACGCATATTGGGCTCCATGGCTCACAGTAGTCTTAGACAGATAACTGTAAACACAAAGGGGTTGTTTTTAGTCCGTATAGCACACGAGCTTATGCCCGCTCAATATGTGGGGACCCGGACATAGCAGGGAGACCTGACTCCTGCGCATGAGTAATTCCATTTTTTTCCCTCCAAAAAAAAACATTGGGCTTTAGCGCTCTAATGACGACTCGCACCAGACTTTTGACAACCGCTAAATACCGTTTACACACAACTTAAGTACGACACAGTCGAGTATATTGCCTGTCAGCCAAGTTCTCACTTAACTTAGCCGTGTTGTCTTCAAGGCTGTCAAGGCTGTCAAGCCTGGGCCGGCCGGACCTCCTGTTGTGTTGCCTCACCCACAGCCAGCCTACACGGAGGCGCGCCCCAGCAGGTCAGGCGAGCGGCCCCCCGCGACGGCGACGGCGGGGGCGAGGCGGCGCGCGGGCGGCGCGGGCGACGCCAGGAGGGCGCCGGCTTCGCACTGCTTGTTGCCGAGACAGTTGCACGAGCACACCTGGACAGGACAGGGATGGGTTATAGCGAGGAAACTGTATATCAGCGATATAGGCGAAGTGTGTACTAAGGCTTGTTTATTATGAGCTGATGCCCACAACCTAGAAATTATCATTAAACCAGAAAAAAAAACCCTCCTTCTGATGGTCCTCCTCTTCCGCCGGCGCGCTCGTCTCCATCCCCCCCTACACCTGACCCCCTGGACTCGGCCGCCACTATCACCTACGACCGCTTTGAGTGCTTGATGAATCCATGAACGCGCCAATAAACGCGCCATCCATGCACAATCGCACGGATGGCGCGTTTCTGCATGACGAATACCCTATGCCAGTCCTCCGCTCGCCCCCACAGTTCAACACCGTAAGTGAGGAGAGATTGTATGGTCGCAAAGTAACAGGTCCTGATCACGTCTCTCCTCACGGTCGACGTCAGTCTGCGTAGGGCGAAGCATGCTCCGCTGAGTCTCCCGCACAGCCAATCAGTGTGCGTGTCCCAGGACAAGCCGCTGTCTAGTTTAAACCCCAGAAAACAAGTTTCATCGACCTGAGGAAGGTCTACAGACTCTATCGCCACACGCAGTGGGCGGTTCGGTCTCCCCGCCAGGTCGAAGTGCATGAGCTGTGTTTTCCTGGGGTTGAGAGCTAGTCCATTTCCAAAAAAGATAGCCCTACTGGAGTCGGACAATGGAAAGCTGCGCTCTGAATTATATAATATGGGGCGACGCGTAGAGACCCTCGATAAGTCTTCGCGCAATCGTAACATTGAAATTCAATGCGTCCCTGAAAAGCGCAGCGAGAATCTAGTGGCTATTCTGAAGAAACTGTGAGAGCAAATTCAACATCCTATCATTGACTGTGTACTCCCTTTTAGCCACTGTAAAGTGGCTAAAAGGGAGAATACATCCGACTATTCTTGTGAACCTGCCGTCGAAGCGGCATCGTGACGAGATGATATCGGCATACCGGCGCTACAACAAGCGTGCACGCGAGCAGCCGCTGGACTCGGCGCAGCTGGGCGTGACGGGTGAGGCGCGCACCGTCTTCGTTAGCGAGCACCCGTCGCCCGACTGCAAGGAGCTGTACGCCGTGCGCCGTGCGCCGTGCGCCGTGCGCCGTGCGCCGCGACAAGCGCGAGCGCGGCTATCAGTCCGCGTGGCCACGGTACGGTCGCGTTTACGTTAGAAAAGATGATGCCTCACCTGCTATACATGTGAAGGACCTGGATAGCCTTAAAACTTTGATTTAAGTCAGGGATCTTTAATAACATTTAAAAAAATAGATAATTAATGTTAGTATACTATCAAAATGTCAATAGAATAAGGACAAAAACATCAGAACTTCTTCAAAACGTTATCAATAGTAATTATGATATTGTGTGCTTAACAGAAACGAATTTAAACTCTAGTTTCTACGATAGCGAACTGTTTGACGACAGATTTGCAGTATTCAGAAGGGACCGTGCAACTTCGTGTATCACTAAACAAGATGGTGTTGGAGTTTTAATAGCTGTAAATAAAAATCTTAGTGTTATTAGGCAATCCAGTTGGGAGAGCTTAGTGGAGGATATCTGGCTTACTATTTTACCTAACAAATCGGGAAACCATGTTTTACATTTATGTTTGTGCTATTTACCACCTGACATTCCTACTGACTTGCTTAAATCGTTTTATAAACAGACTCAACACCATCTACTTTCGGCAAAAGATAGAGACAATGCGGTTGTGATCGGAGATTTCAATACCTACCTCTACTTGGGCCCGCTCAGTGGATAGTGCAGTCATGGATCTTACCTCTAATAACGATATTAAGTCTACTCTGCTATTGGAAATGATCACCTTATGCAATTTGAATCAATTTAACTATATTTGTAATACAAACAACCGTATACTGGATCTTGTCCTCTCAACATCCGACGGCGGCGTTTCTGACACTGATACTGAACCACTGATTACGACGGATAAACATCACCCACCCTTATTAATGAATCTTTCACAAGATTTTCAATCTAATGTCGAGTTTTGTCGCCGCTGCGATTTAACTACGATAAAAGTGACTACTATCAAATTGACTCTGAGCTGTCGTCAGTAAATTGGCAAACACTGATTGGTGATTTAGATAGCTACAGTTACTTTTTACAGTAAACTATTTGAAATTATTTAAAAATACACTCCTTCTATTAAAGGTGACACTCATAAATATCCGATCTGGTACAACTCAGCTTTAAAAAAATGTCTTCAAGAAAAGAATAAATATCACTATAAGTATAAAAAATATAATAATCCACGTGACTATGACTCGTTTTCTTTGTTAAGAGCGAGATGTAAGAAGCTCATTCATTCATGTTACACGAATTTTATTTCCTCGACGGAGGACTCTATGAACGATGGTATCAAGGCTTTTTGGAATTTTATTAATGGTAAAAAAAACCTCCCATAGTATGCCACAGACAATGTTTTATAATAATAATTCCTTTTCAGGTAGTCAGCAAAGAAGACCAACTCGATCTACGTCAGTAAGTTGGTGGATACTGAACGACGGCTCCTGAATCCGTATTGCGAGTCGCCCAAATTGAATGAGTATAATATTTTCAAATACTTTATTTAGTGCTGGAAGTACAGATATTGGTCTGAAATTTGAAGGACTTGTCTCCCGATTTGAACAGAGATATCAGTTTACTGTGTTTCATGAGGTCTGAGAAAGCTCAATCGTCAACACATTTATGAAATTTATAAGCTAAGTCGGTCGTCAGTTAATGTATTTAACACATTTAATAATATTTTTGAGACCTAAAAACAAAAACGCCCCTCTTTTGCACGTTTTTATTTTATTTGGTATTGATTCTTAACAAAAAATAGTACTTTAAAGTGTCGTCAAACAGCACTTGTTTTAAAATACACCAACAAGGAACTGACGTAATATTTGTTGTCAGTAAGGGACAGAGCGTCGGTCTCCCTTTCCTTTCTAAGTGGAAAAAGGATAATGAAGTTGACGCATAGCCAACTGCCCTTTCTGCCAACAGCTATAACGGGACTTCCACTGTAGCACTGTATTCGCGCCAAACTGTCAACTGTCAGTTTGAACCCGCCATTTTTGGCAATAAATTATATTAGGTATTTTAATGTTTTTAATGCTCGTGGTCTATCCGACACCAAATGAAATGAAAGCAAACATGCAAATGGTTCTGTAATAGTGTACTACTAATCTACATTAGATCTCTTAAATCTAATAGAGCTCCGTGGCCTAATGGGTTTCACGCTTGCTTCTCACAAAGGAGATGCAGGTTCGATTCTTGACCATGTACCAATGTACATTATACGGACGTTGTAACGGTGATGGAAAACATCGTGAGGAAACCTTCATTACTTTATAGCTGCGGCGATGGGCTAGCCCACATCCACAACACACAAAATGGAGGATAGAATAACTAGCTCAAAGTGGGTACAAGTGTGCCACTGCCACCCCGTAAGGGAAAAGGCGTGACGCGATGTGTATTATATCTACATTACTGATGCTAGTGCTGTTTTTTAAGAAAGTCTTTCAAGTCAAAATTCAGAATTCAAAAAGAGTTTTGAATTTTGACTCACAACAGAGCATCTAAACGTTTTTTAAGAAAGTCTTTTTTTATATGGAGATGAGTTTAGATGCTCTGTTTTGAGTAAGGGGTACATTGGAAAAGAATGTTTCGAAGCTCGAGTTACGCGTTGGTTTTAATAACATCATCATTCATCACCTATCTTTAAGAAGAAATCATTGTCCCTATTTTGCCAGTTTCACGGTTTATTATTTGCCACGCGTCCATGTCTCGGCTCCACACGTCCTGCATGGTAAGCAGGACGTATTGATCGAATAGTTTGGTCTTCATGCATTGCGCTAGATAACTTGCTGGTAAGCAATGACATCCTGGGAGGTGTCTCACCGAGGCTTGATCGTCGTGCGCGAGTTGTCTGGCGGTGAACGCGTCGTAACCGCGCTCCTCTATCGCGAGCAGAGTGCGCGAGTTGTCTCGCTCTTCCTCGTCGCGAGCCGCCTCCTCCGCTTGCCTGCGACGTACAAACGTTTGTTGTAGACGTAGAACGTTGGTGATACCGAATCATCACCTGCTTCTGTAGCGGCAACCCCCACGGTCAATCCTCACCGTCATTGTCAACATTATAACCATGTCAATAGTTTTTATAGGTTGTTATAAGTACTAGGATTTATTACACTGGGTTCTGATATATGTAATTTTAATGTGAATAAATCCTTTGAAATTTGAATAAAAAAAATACCTTTGAAAATCAATCAAACAATCGACATCGACACAAATATCATCGATTAATGTTAAGATACTCAAATTAGTGTCTGAGTCAATGTACTTATAACTTTACATTCATCCCAGGATATAGAACCCAGGTCAATTAAGCCTGATAACCCATCAAAGTCATGTCACAGATTACCTAGTAGTACCTGTCATGTTGATAAAGAAATACCATTAATTATACTATGTGTAATTTAATTTTACATCACATACATTCTTTGTAGGCTTTTTGTGTTTGTGAGTTTTTTTTTTTACGATATCACGAAATTAAACTCACATGGTCATGAACCGCAGCACCAGCAAGTTAATACTGGCAGCAACGACTGCCAGCCCGAAGAGGATGAAGACCAGGCTCAGCGCCACGTAGCCAGGCTTCGAGGCGAGGGCTTGATCGTTCTGGAGTAACGTATGGAATATAAATTAGATTACAACAAGATGTTGAAATGAAAAGTGATATGTCGTTTTACAGGCGGTTGTCCTCATTAAATCACTTAACATAACTATGCATTAAAAAAAACCCCAACAGATTTCTGAGATCTTACATCAACCCTTTGGTTCACTTGTTTTCTATTTAGGCAGACAACTTTTGAACCGCTGAAGCGATTGCAATAAAATAACCCTAAGAACCCTCGCACTGAAGTCTTCCACCATTTACAGAAAACCGTATTAATATCCGTCCACCTGTTTGAGCGCTAGAGTGCCACGGACAGACATATGCTTCAAACTTATAACACCCCTCTTTTTCGTTGGGGTTTAAAAAAATATGCAGAATTTCACTGACAATGCCTTCAGTGAAATTCTGGATATTTTTAATTCAATTATATTCTTAATTAATGGCGGTCTAACAATAATTTATCAACGTCACATTTTATAGAATTGACTGTTCTCTTTAGTGAACTTGGACAGTCTTAATTTGTTGCTCGTTAAATAGCTCACTCAGGGGAAACACGAAAGACGGTGGGGTACATTCATTTCTTAAGGACGTGAGAAACTATCCCCGCCCCCCTTCCATACAATGACAATGCGTATTTAAAATATGTCCGTTATTTGAACACTGAATCCGGGATGAGCTGCCCTAACTTGCGTAGAGCTCCATGATTATCTATATTCTAAACTTCTGGCATCGTTAACTTCTCAGAACGCACACTTATCGGCATCGTTAACTTATCAGAACGCACACTTATCGGCATCGTCTGCACCTGACGCACCGGACGGATGGGATTTTAGAATTCTTTATATTAAATCCCATGAAACCTCGCACACCTATCCGCGTCGAAATCGTCGGAATCTGGAGAACCTCATAAATTCTGGTGACGTCATCAGACGACCTGATGAAGTCGGTATTCTGCGTTCTGTTGCGTGCGACAGAGCAAAGCGCGAGTAGCGTGAAGAGCAGCACGGAAGATTCCTTCGGCGCGGTCGATACTTTCGGTGCGGAAGGTGTGTACCGATGCCGATAAGTGTGCGTTCACCATTACCTGTAAGGCCACATAATCCCCAAACCCTATGGTGGTGAGGGTGACGAAGCAGTAGTAGAAGCTGTCGAAGTAACTCCAACCTTCGTAACGCGAGAACACAGCTGCACCTGCAAACCAATATTTACAGTTCACGCACCAAAAACAACTCCGTCAAAACATGAAAAGAGTTATGTATTTGTAAATATGTATTCACTTTTTTGACGGAGGATATAATCACCATAGCTGGCAGGTAGTGGATGCCTGAGGGTTAGGACAGGAGAAGTTGGAGCGTGGTAATCTTTAGGGATGTTCCCCAAAAAATCGAAAGAAAGGGGTTAGTAAGTTGAATGGCCGAGTCGGCAGTGACCCTGCTTACGAAGCAAAGGGTCCCGGGTTCGAGTCCCGGTGGGGGCAAATAAGTATTTGATGAGAACGGATGTTGGTACCCTAGTCATGGTTGTTTATCTACCTATATCTAAGTATAATATTTATCTATATAAGTATGTGTATCGATGTCTAGTACCCAAGATACATGGAATCCTAGTTTGGGGCTAGATCAATGTGTGTAAATAGTGTCCAAGTATTATTATTATTATTATTGACCGGATGACTATTGTGAAGGAATGTTTAATCATATTAGATATTAAATTAATGCTTTACACATCTCTTTGGAATAAAACAATAACAATAATAACATTTAAATATAAATAATATTAAGTATTTTTCATCATCATCAATCAGCCTTCACCTACCCACTGCAGGGTGTACAAACAAGAGGTCGCCGTGGTCAGCTCAGACTGGGCAGAGCTGGAGATGGCTGCAGATCGGACAAACTCGAGAGCTATACTGTGACTACTACTCCTAAACCCGTGCCAAGGGGTTTCAGGACGAAAGAAGAAGAATGATGTTGCATTTTTAGCTTTCAAACTTTGTGGAATATCCCTTTTTCCCGAGAGCATTGTCATGGCCTCTATCTTGTTATCTTGATCACTGCTTTTGTCGTAGTACGAAGTGACTTGTTGTATTTGTTTTGATCTCTGATAATATCTTCCGACCCCGACTTCTCTCATTGGATTGATCTTACTCTTTGTTATGTCTATTCTTATTCTTATTCTCTTCTGACCCGGCATTTATTAACGGACTTATTGATATTAGGTATCTACACTGACGTGGCTGGCTATAATTTTGGTTTCCGATTGCCTAACGAATTGATCTGTTGTTCATTCATCATTATCATGACGATGTCGAAACAAACAAAAATTCTCAACGCTCAAGCTCGGGAGCAGAGAGTAAACTTATATCATTACTTTCACAATGAAAAATAGAATGGCGGGCCTCTGTTAACAAGGCCTAGAGGGCGCGTAGCCGCAGGACTTGGCATTAACAAAAACTCAGTTTCCCGATTATTACAGAAAAATTCTGAAAATCGGGCCTCGAAGACAATGCCTTGAAAACGCCAAATTCTAGAAAGAGACAAAAAGTAATCGTTGGCAGTGATTGTTTTGACGCGGAAGCAATAGGAAACCATATTTATGGATACTACTCTAGAAAAGAATATCCTACTGCTAAAAAGCTATTAGAATCGTTAAAAAACGTAGGCTTATTTTCTGGATACATCTAATACATCTCTGAAGAAGGTCTTGAAGGCATAGGATTCAAATACAAAAAATCTGACAAGCGTAAAATATTAATGGAGCGTCAGAATGTGAAACTGAAGCGACTAACATTCTGACGGAAAATTAACAAAGTAAAAGATTGGGATAATGTCGTGTTTCTGGATGAAACATGGTTAAATGCAAACCATACGGTTTCGTATACATGGACCGATGATGCAGCGGCCTCCACATCAAAAGTCCCATCAGGGAAAGGTGCCCGCCTTATTATTCGTCACGCAGGCTCAGCTCAATTCTTCAAGGCTTCATTCCTGACTGCCACCCCACATTTGCTTAAAAAATGAACTTTAATGTATTTAAAGAATGGTTCGAGAAGCTGCTATTCAGCCTTGCGAATCAATCTACAATCGTTGTGGATAATTCATCGTACCCTTCGGTACAAGCGGTCAAACCACCCACTCAGTCAAGCAATAAAGAAGACATTGTCTCTTGGCTGAACAGAAATGGTGCACCCAGAAATGGTGCACAATGTTGCCAGTGCTGGTTTACTAAAAGCAGAACTACCCAGTTTAGTCAAAGCTAATAAGCAATGGAAACCAAGATATATAATTGACGAATTAGCCCAGGAGTGCGGGCACGAATCTTATTAAGATTGCCGCCCTACCACTGCCAATATAATGCCACAGAGGTTATTTGGGCTAATATAAAGGGCCATGCAGCTCGACACAATACGCATCCACCATTTAGTACGGCGAAAATTATGAGATTAACAGTAACAGCAGATGACTGGAAGAAGGTTGTGGAGAAAATGAATTCAATAATACAACAAGATTTCGAACGAGATATACACATATTATTATACAATATACAAAACCGGCCAACTGCGAGTCGGACTCGAGCACGAAGAGTTCCGTACAATCAATTTAAAAAATCACGTTTGTTGTATGGGAGCCCCCCTTAAATATTAATTTTATTATTTATTTTTAAAGTGAATAATAATAAACCTCAATATTCTGTGAATATTTCAAGCGTCTACCTGTTGCCGTTATCAATATCGAGCAAAAACGAAAAAAATAAACACGTTTGTTGTAAGGAAGCCCCCCTTAAATATTTGATTTATTTTAATCTAACTATTTATTTTTAAGTGAATATTTTACTTAATATTCTGTCAATATTTCAAGCGTCTACCTGTTGCCGTTATCAATATCGGGCAAAAAAGAGCAAGAAAAATACGTTTGTATGGGAGCCCCATTAAATATTTATTTTATTCTGTTTTTTAGTATTTGTTGTTATATCATCTGTGAAAATTTCAACTGTCTAGGTCTCACGGTTCATGAGATACATGCTGCTGAAAGACGGACAGACAGACAGACAGACAGCGAAGGCTTAGTAATATGGTCCCGTTTGGCACCCTTCGGGTATGGAACGCTAAGAACAAGATAATAATATCTCTTAGTGCGGACAGCAGCGATGACGACGACAGCAGTAGTTCAAACGAATAAAGTAGTGCATTTTACTTGTAAGGGCTAATATTTAATTTTTCTGTTAGACAAACATACAAATATATCGGTTTTTAGACAGGTCGCCATACATTTCACACGTAAGATAGGTTATTATTTGACAAAAACCAAATAAGACACGATCGATTCTCGGATGTTTAAAGTCCGCATCGATTCATTCAATTTAATCTATGATTTTAGCAGGTCGCCTCACTAGCAGAGACCTGTCAAAAGGAGTGTTTTCACTATGTGCAGTATTGCACCACTGGCTAAACGTGACGCAGCTGCATCTCAGCCACCCCATATGAGATAAGCATGAAGCTATATTTAATTGTTTTAACTGCACCTACCTGTAGTAATAATTATAGAGGACAGCATCCCAGTAACGAACATCAGGTTCATCTCAGTAGCCTCAGTCGTCTCGCAGCGGAGGTAGCACTTGGCCCGTCTGATGAACACCGATGCAAACTTGTTGAGACGCTCGCCGATGCTCTGGAACATCACTAGGCCGAGGGGGATTCCCACCTGGAATATAATTTATTCATAATCAAGATTTCACACTTTAAAAACATAAGTTAAGGCTAATGGTTGTCATAATTTTTATGCAGAAGCATAAAAATTATGACATAATAGCAAAGGCTCTATCTCACGAGTCTATAACTAAAGTGTATAACTAGTATTGTAGTATCTAAGTATATAACTAAAGTGTATAACTAGTATTGTAGTATCTAAGTATATAACTAAAGTGTATAACTAGTATTGTAGTATCTAAGTATATAACTAAAGTGTATAACTAGTATTGTAGTATCTAAGTGTGTGTGACAAACAAATTAATAAAGTTTTGAAACATGTGTCACATGATACACTCGTTAACGGTTTTTTACGGTCTTGGGACAACTACGATAAAAATGTCAAAAGCGAGAATAATCAAGAGAAAATTTGCTATAATTCTTTTCGCTTTTTGTGAAATCTACAGATTTGGCATATGCGCGCCGCTAAGTCTACTTCAACGGTACGTTTCGGCCAAAATACATTTCCGCGCTACAACGTGGTAGGTAGGAGTGAGTGGCGCATTTTTCAAGCTTCCAAGCCGAAAGGTGCCCTATGAGACCCTAATCCTAGGCCTTCGCTGTCCGTCCGTCATTCTTTTCTTTCGCCTGTCTGTATCTGATGAACTGTAATAAATAGACAGATGAAATTTCCCGTGTGCATTTTTATTGCTGCTTTACCTAGTAGTTAATTATGTACGCTTTTTTTAAGAGATGTGTTTTTTTGCATCTTTTTTGTACGCGTTTTTTTCGTGATGTTACAAAAGGCATCCGCCTTGGGATACCTAAAGTTGCAAGGTACCTACCTACCTATTTTAGTGTACACCTATGAAAAGATCGCCAATCGACATAGAAGATAATAAAAAATAAACAAACAAAAAATACTCTGACAAAATGTCGTAAATTATATAAGTACTTGAATACTATGAAACGTCCATTCCGTAGACACTGAACTTGATTTTTAGGGTTCCGTACCCAAAGGGTAAAAACGGGACCCTATTACGAAGACTCCGCTTTCCGTCTGTCTGTCTGTCCGTCTGTCACCAGGCTGTATTTCATAAACCATGATAGTTAGACAGTTGAGATTTTCACAGATGATATATTTCTGTTGCCGCTATAACAACAAAATACTAAAAAACAGAATAAAATAAATATTTAAAGGGGCTCCCATACAACAATTCTTTAAATACCACATACAAACTTATCAATGCACCTGGTTACGTACATGGAGTGTGAAAGTAGTCGCACCAATAACTTTGTAAACAACATTTTGCTATCTAAAATCCAAAGTATTCACTCCACACCATTCTTATCTTTGTACGGTGGTACGGAAACCTTCGTGCGCGAGTCCGACTCGCACTTAGCCGGTTTTTTTATATTATTATACGTAAATACTGTCCATGTCAAGTTTAATGCCCATTGTTAGCGAAGTAGTCCATGTCAATAGTAACTAAAAAGGTACACGACAAAATGAAGGTTCAATATTATCACCTTTTTATTGAAACAATTATTTTATATAACACAATCAAAATCAAAATGTTCAAAGTCAAAGTCAAAGTTCTTTATAACTGTAGATATTTACATATACTTAGCAAAAGTAATTTTTTGCCTCTTCTCTACATTGGACCACTGTGGGAGTAGAAGGGCGTAGAAACTCCCACAGATTTGGTTGTGCTTAACTAATACAAATATTAAAAATTTAATTATTATGATTAACAAGCAATAACAAATAATTACAAAATTATTAACAACAAGGTTTGTGTTGAGCTAGATTAACCCCATACAGTCCCGTCATTCAAATAATCTTGAGCATTGTAATATCCCTTTTTCGACAAAGTCGCTTTAACATGCTTCTTAAATTGCTCAAATGGCAATTTCCAAATCTCCATGGGTATCTTATTATAGTAGAGAATGCTTTGAAGAGAAGTGAATGTAATGGGTAGGTTATACTTCGAACTTAGTCCCATATCAATTTGGGAAAAAAACCAACCCTAAGGGTGGGAAAATAGGGGTAATTAGTACATTACGGACACAAAAAATTATAAAATAAAAATTTTTCAACAAAAAATTAAACCACCGAAAAAACTGACAAGCAAAAAATTTTAGTTTAGCCTTAATAACTAACAGCCTTACTTATAAAAATTGGTTAATTCGCTCTTTAAAGATGACTTAACTAATCAAAGAATTAACCTTAATACCGCGATTACAATTTTGTTAACTATAAACACAAGTTTAAGAAATGCTAACTAAACTGTGCAATAAGCGATATTTAATGTTGCCACACGACGAAAGTAGAAATAAAAACATTAGTAGTTTATGTGAATGCTACATAATGGAGGGCATTGATACTCGAGAGTGGGTTTATGAAAAGAACCGAAGGTGAGTTTCATAATAATATCACTCGAGAGTTTTAATGCCTAATTATGTACAGTTACATACACTAGTTTATCTACACACATATCATAAGCTCTCTTTGATGTGTTCATGAACCGCATGTTTGACCGGCATTGTGGCATTGATCATAGCTCTGCAGTTACTTAGCTTGTTCTGCAGTACCAAATTCACAGACCAACTAGGGGCGGCACGCAGGCGGGCGTCGGCGTTCGAAATTTGAATATCATAATTTGGCAAATTTTTGTACATTATGGTTATAATGTACAATATTTTCAGATAAGAAATAAGTTTTTACGAAATAGTTTTACATTATGCTGGTCTTAACGTGCGGTTTTTAGACGCAGTAAAGAGGGTTTATGATACTTGTGTAGATAAACAGACGAAAGTGACTTTTACCGTGAACACACGTTAATTTAAAACAAAATTGGCCTAAAATTACTAGTTCCCAGGACCATACAACCCAATAAAAATATAATCATAAATTTGTTAATGTCACGGGTATGGACGATGGTCACGGGTTATTGTTTGTTGTGGTTTGCCTCAGATAAATGAAAATATTTCAGCATTGTGGTTGTGTTCTTTCTTTCGTTGTTGTGAGTGAAACGTATGTATGTCGGCGCCAGTACCGAATAACTGCCAAAACATGTGAACAGACAATAATTTTCCTCTCGTATCAGATTTTAATTCATATTTCACAATGTTCTTTCGAAAACCTGTGTTGATTAAAAATCCTCATCACTTAGTGGAATAAATGGATTGAATCACTCTGCATACATTTTTAAACGTCTACGTCGTTGGCTGAAATCTTGCAGTTCCCGTAAATCATTTTCGAAACTGAGCGATATCACTAAATACATCCATTATGTGCGTCACAATCACAAAAAATTAATCCAAATACAATACATATGCGCAAACTCGATGAGGGGACAGACTCAGATAAACGATACTATCAGAATTAATAATATAAGAAGTTATTCACGGTTTAATTGTCTTGCTTTGATATTTGACATTTACTCGACGTATGAAAAGGACTTGAGACTTGTTTTTATTAGTAAGGCCGTGCGGGACAGACTTAGGAATAAGTCTATCGAAGAATGACAATTGACATTTAACAGCTGTTCGGTTTCGGCCATTTTGTGAATCAGTGAGTTAAACAAGGGTCCGAGGGTAATTAAACTGACAGCTACTTACGCAACAGTTTAAGGTGATAGGAAAAAGAATGGGGTGTTTTTCGAATCCATTTCTCCACCATGGAGTCATCTACAGATTTTATTTTTGGGTTAATTAAGGTTTTTTGAGTATTTGATTAAGATTCTCACTAAAGGAAAACGCGATTGGATGAAATTTTCTCGATAGCATTGAATTACGAAAATACCTCTAAATTGTTTTATTTTTTCCTGCAATTCTGAAATCCTAACTAATTTCATTATAGAACAGCATTCATAATATAGATATTATGTATTCGTAAACTGTCCTTAAAAATCTTTTTAACATAATAGCGTAGTTTATTTTTAAGCAAATTTTCTGTGGTTTAGCGCTACGTTATGACATTTTTTCCCGATTCCGTCCCTCTCACACTGCGGGTCTTTCCGCCTGGAGTAACGGGGACTTTTGCACCGACGAAAAATCGCCTTAAGCGATTGACTAAGCTAAATTATCGTTTCGTATCTTACGTAACAAAAAAAATGTATTAACGTACTAAAACGGTGATTAAAGTTAATTAACGTTTATAAGTAAGGCTGTTTTAAACTAATGTTTAAAACAGGTGTATTATTGATTAAAATGTATTAACGTATGAAAACGGTGATTAAAGTTAATAAACGTTTATAAGTAAGGCTGTTTTAAACTAATGTTTAAATCAGCTGTAAATAATTGCAGGGTGGGGGAGAGTTGTGCGGTTTTTACACCACCCAAAGGTATCATGTGAGACAAGTTTCAAAAACATAGTAATTAGTTTGCCTGAAAACATAGAATGACTCAAAACTATGTAACATAAAACATAACATAACATAAATATTTACATACTGGCGCATACTTAGCTTCTGGCCCCACACTGGGATACCCTGTGTCGTGGGAACCAGAAACAGCACACAGTCACACACATATAAACATCCAAGACCTGGGGTTTATTTTTTCTTTGACCTCAGCCGGGGGTCGAACCCGGGACCTCTCGAATGGTAGGCAGAGCCACAACCGATGCGCCAGAGGTCGTCAACATCGTCGTACACACGGTCGTAACATTTGTTCATCGGTTGTTAGTCAACTATACTTCTACGTAGTGTGTGGTTTCCTGAATAATAAGAAGTTTCCTGTACCAGTATTATACTCACCATAGCATATCCCATACAAAAAGCCTTCCCACCATAAGTCACTGGTGTTGAATGCCCATATCCAATCATCGCTAACACAACTGTGGCAAAGTAGAACGCCCCAGCAAACTTCCACTGAGGGCCGGCCTTGTGTGGTTTGTTCTCAATTATGACTATCTCAATCATGTGGTAGTCTTCGGGGCTGATATTGTATTTACGGACAAGGCCATTTTTCATGTCTGTGAAATGTAAATGTAAGTCTAAGATAAGATATGCACCTTGTACTTGAATAAAAGTAATTTGAGTACATATGTCGCAGTTTGTTGGTTAAATCAGATACTTAACTAACTCTCTAGAACTTTAATTAAATACCGACGTTTAACCAAGACACTAAAACACACACATTTTGATTTAAATATAGCATCGTCGAAAACGTTTAACAATCTGTCTTACCGAAAGCCGGCGTGTTGGAAAACAAGATGGCGTCACGACAACAGCTGATTTGCACAGCTTATATTAGGGCAAAACATTGCGGCAGCTTAGGTGAAGGGTAAAGGGGGTGAGAGAAGCGAAGCCCCCTTTACACTTCGTGTTAGGTTGAACATGTAAGAACAACAAAAAATACTTAAAACATAAACTTAACTACACAAAAAAATAAACTATTGTATATGTCTTGTTGCCTAGAAACGTTTAGACAACTCGTTAAACGCTGCGTTCACTCACTTGTCCGACGGAATTTTAGTGACTTGGTCCGCATTTAATTAACGGTCTAGAGAGTTAGTTAAGTGACTGATTTAACCAACTAACTGCGACACATAAAAAGACTAGAAGAAGACACATAAATACAAGAAGACTAGCCATCCTATACGTAATCGTAAAATCGTACTCTTGTAGATAGCAAAAATTTCCGCCCAGGCACAGATGGCGTTAGCACTGTTTGCTGCTTACGTAGAAAGAGAAACCAGCTTTCTCTGTCTTCGGCTGCCTATTTGTTGTACGTCATAATGGCCTAGGTTAGGTGGCGTCTAACTAGCGCCACTAGAATCAGATTAGACCTCAATATCATTCAAAACATGATCGTAAACGCGACTCATTGAAACGATGTGATGGCGTAATTGGTTTGATATCAGTTGTGCAATCTCTACGTTCTGGGTTCAAATCCTTTTTTCTTGTTTTTTTTTAGTGCTACCTAAGCACTAAACAAACAAACAAACAAACAACCTATGTCTTGTAGATGGTACGGAATCCTTCGTGTGCGAGTCTGACCCGCACTTGACCGTTTTTTTTTTCGAATAAAACTTCTCCAATAAAAAAATTATCAAATTTATTACAGGCGCAAAAGCAAACAAGTAAAAATACATCAAATAACATAAACGGTCAAGTGCGAGTCGGACTAGCGCACATTAAATAAATAAAAAATAAAAAAACAAACTGGCTAAATAAATAAAGCCTTATAAAAACATAAACAAAAGGTAAGTTATCCGCACTGGGGATCGAACCTCGATCTACCACCTGAAAGTCTGATATGAACCGTTCACCCATCCACCTCGCTGATATAACCGGCGAATATTAGAAATACATTGTTTCGTTCGGCAATGAAAGCTTTGAGATTGTGTGGTAAGTTTGTAATGAAAACATTCTAAGAGCGACATCTACCAATGAACTATTTTTCGATCTACGGTGCTTTGTATGGCGATGGACACTCTTCGTTATATTATTACTCTATGGTACTTTGATCTCAGTTCATCATCATATGAATGAATGAATGAATGAATGGTGCTTCTCCAGCCAGGGTTCTAAACCTGTTCCGGTCTTTCGGCCGGCATACCAGAGAGCACGAGTTTTGAGGGGGGGCGGAATGACCTGCTCGATAGGAGAGGAAGGAGCGTGAATTCAATCGACCGACTCTTCAGCCTGAAGCCAATATAGGATATGTGGAATGGGGAGGATATAGGATTTGGAGAGCAGCTGTTGTTTTCTTCAACTTCATGTTTTACTTCTATTTTCAGGTATTGTTATAGGTTGAGTTTCCTGTCCTGTCGTGTTCGTTTGGGTTATCCGGTAAGGTCTCCGTTTCGCTTTCGCTGTCTGTTTCTGGAATATGGTATATTTGGCTCGATGCCTTTCTGACTTCGTCCCTGTTGTGTGCTGATTCTGTCCAGTAACTGTGTTCTTTACCGTAGTATTTGATGTCATGCTTAAGGGAATCTTTCCAGGTGTAAATGGGTCGGCCAACTTTCTTCTTCTTTGCTTCGTATTTCAATGCAGCGTGGAGTAGGTGTTTTTGTGGGCGTCGTAGAATATGTGTATAGTAACACATCCGATGGTTTTTTATTTGTTTGGTTATTGTTTTGCCCTGTAGTAAGTCATGAATTTTGTGGTGTCTTGGATAGCTTCTGGCGTTCTCGAACATGTCTCTGAGGATCAGGCGTTCATATTTTCTTAGTCTAGAACGGTTTGCTTTGGTGAGGGCTGCCGCTTTAAGTCCGTATGTTATACACGGTGCTATAACCATTTTGTAAATCAGGCGTACTATTTTCCAGTCCATGTTGGATTTCTTTATAAAATGCATTAGGGCCTTGGAATTGCCTATGGCTTGCCGGCATCTCTTCTTTATTGTGTCTCTCCTACTATGTCCTGCCGTTATATATGTGCCGAGATATTTTATTTCGTCGACGGGTCGTATTGGAACTCCGTCCAATACGATCACTTGTGGGCGCTGGGTGTTTATGGGGTCTCTTATAAGAATTTTCGTCTTTGTTTCGTTAGTATCGAGCCCTACTGTTTTTAATAGTGCTTTCAAGTGCGTGACGATTTGGTCAAGGTGTTGTAAATCTTGACAAACGATGATGAGGTCATCCGCGAAGGAGAGAATAAGTGGTAAGACTATTTCTTCATCTTGGTCCAGTTTTATGTTGGGAATTTCTTCTTCCAGTGTTTTGAGGATATCATCCATTAATATTGTAAATAGTCTTGGTGACAGTGGACAGCCTTGTTTTACTCCTTTTCCTTTGTTGATCAAGTTACTTTGCTGTCCGAACCATTTGATGCAGGTCCGTTCATACATGCAGGCTTTTATTATCCTATTGGTTAAAATCTTATTGGTCCTTGAAAGGAGAATATCCTTGAGCACGTTTAGGTCTATAGTATCAAATGCTTTGGCGATATCTAGCGCCAGTACATATGTTCTGTTACCCGCGCGCCATTCTTCGTCTAATACTCTGCGTAGTGTGAAGATGTGGTCATCGGTGGATCTATTGCGGAGAAATGCTGCTTGGTAGTTCCCGAGTTCTTTTGTTATCTCGTCTAGTTTGATGAGCAGGTATGTCGCGTATATGCGATATCCTGTATTACACATTGTTATACGGCGATAGTCATTGGTGTCTTGCGGGTTTCTGATTTTGGGAATAGGTACTTGGACCGTTTCATTCCAGGACTCCGGTATTATATTTTCTGTCCATGCTCTGTGCATTGTTTTGGTAATAACCTTTAACAGTTGTGGCGGTATTCCTTTGTACAGTTCCGGGACTACCTGATCTGTACCCGGCGCTGTTCCGTTACGCATGCGGCTGATTATCGTTTTTATGTCGGCTATTGTTGGACCATTTTCTAGATAGTCAGGGTTTAATGAAGTTTCGTTAGGGATAATCATAATTTTAGGGCCTTCTGATTTCCTTAATTCCTGTTCCCAGCGTGACATTGGGATAAATCGTTGTTTTTTCCACCGTCTCGATTGAAGCTGGTGTCGTCTGTAATAGTGGTACACGATTTGCATGCGTTTGCTTGGGTGTTTTTTTCCTAGGCCTTCAAAAAGTGCTCTGCATTCTCGTTTTTCTTCATTATCAATAATTTCCTCAAGACGTCGTCGGCATTCTTTGAGTTGTTTATTGATTGTTTGGTCGGTTGGTCGACGTCTTTTAAGGAATTTGGCCTTTTGTAAATTTGCCAGAGCAATTCGGTGTTCCCGCGATCTAGCGGGTTTTACGGAAAGTGTTTTTTGGGCTACTGACTTCATAACTCCTGTAATAGATTTCCACGGAATGTCGGGCGTATATTCGTCGTCATTTTCTATAAATTTGTAGTTGTTCGCCGTAAGTTTTTCCATAATCCCGTTATGGTATTTTACTTTTGTGTCATTCATTTCATTTCGTGCTAGGGCGGTGTACGAACACTGTTTATAGTTGAACTTTAAAGCTGTTATCGCTTTGTACTTAGTTTGGGTTGTACTCTTTGTTGATTCCATTTGCGTGTCGCCAGTTCTTGGAAGCAGGGTTAGTGGGTCTATTTCACCCCAGATTATCTTGTGGTCGGAAATATGCAGGTAGCTCCATTGTCCTCTGATGAAGTTAAATGTGTGTGGCGCATTATTCGAGATAATTATATGGTCTAGTTGTGATTTTGTTTTCCCGTTAGACCATGTGGCCCGACATGACTTGCGAGCCCAGGTGGTTTCTATTTTTAAGTTTTCGCGGGAACAGATATCCATTAGCATTTCTCCGATGATATTTGATGATTTGTGTAGGAGATTTGTTCCTATAATTCCCTTTTTCCTGTATTCCTTTGTATCGCCTAGTCCGATATGCGCGTTAAAGTCACCTAGCATTAATATTTTGGCTTTGTTTGGTTTCTTTTGAATAATCTTTATAAGTTGCGAAAACGCTGCGGTTGCTCTCGTGGGGATATGTGCGTTTATTACATATAGTGTATTAGTGGCCGATGTTATTGTTGCTGCCATGGTTTCCAGGTCGCGATTTATATTGTGGACCGTTAAGTTCAGGTCCTTTCTAATTAGTATAGCTAAGCCACAGTGTGCGATGCTGGTTGTGCCTGATAGATACCAAAGATAGTGTTTTGACACGTATGTCCCCGATGTCATGTTTGTTTCCTGTATACAGGCTATATGTATGTTTCTGTTTGTCAATTCAGCATCAATGTTGAGTCTCTTAGGTATTTCGGCGCATCCTCTAACGTTCCAAGTAGCAATGCGCATACGCTCGCATGTGACTTTTGGTTTATTTAAACCAAAAGTCACGACACAGCCCCATATTTATGGGGCTGTGTCGTGTCATCGTATATCCGGTGTTGTCAGGGATGTCATCTATTGATGTTATGGTTGACCCTGAGGAGGTCATGGGTGTTGCCTTGAGTATCGGGGAAGGTATGTTGTTATCAGTTTGACTGTCGGTTGCTAGATTCGTGGGTAAATTTTGTGATTCAAGCAAGTATACGCTGTCGTAATGGTTTCCTGTGAAGTTGAGGTTGATAGATCCCACTGCATCCGCGGGATTCTTGGGCCTGTATGTGAGCGATGGTGTATTTTGCTGGTGGATTGTTACGTTAATTAGAAAGTATTCGGCGGCTGCTATTATAATCTCCTCTCCAGCCCAAGTGCCGTAATTGCGCAGATTTTTAATGTAGTCATTGAGGGTTTCTTCAGGCTCGGCGATTGCAAACTTTATGTTCTGTTCATCGCAGTTTTCTTCTACATATTTAACTAGGTCCTTACGAATGTGGGTGTGGTCGAGTGTTAATTGATATAGGTGATTAATTTGGTCAGCAATTGCGTGGAATAGGCAGTTACCATCTCTCGGCATTGATAAGGCTTTCATCTTTTTGGAATGTTGTTGAAAGAAAGAGCTTAGAGCTAATTTGATTAATTTTAACTACCTACGTACCTATTGTTAATGGTACGGGTTGTGGCTGTCAAAGTTTGTGCGTATCTTTGCGCACTTATTCTCGGTATTTTCTAAGAGAATTGGAGGCTGGGCCTGGAAGCTATAAAATAGGCGTGAGAGAGACCCGCTTAGGACAAAGAGTCTTTGATTTTATTTTGTTATTGTTCGTCAGCTGCCTTTCGTTAATTGCCTGTTTTCTGCAAGATGGTAAAATGATCCTTTTATGATGTGCAAGTGTTGGCTTTTACTCGCTATTTCTCAGAATATGCAGTAGGCTTGCATTATTGTTTATTTTATTTTGTAACAGGTCAAGATGGGCTGGTTGGACCGGATGGTGGCAAATAGTTTAGTTTTGTTTTATTGTGCTTGGGTAGGTTCCTGCCTAGTTTTGTATTTTCGTATACCTATCACCTACCTACTTGTACGGGACTATGGCTATGGAATAGTTTAGAGTTGGCGTAGTAATTTGGAGCGAGAGCGGTATCTGTTTATGAAATGGTAACCAGCATTACGAAGGATGTTACCTGCCAGATATAAAGTTAGTTTTGCTGTTTTATCTGAGATAGGGCTATCTTAATCGGAGCAATCTCACCAGGTTGTTGCTCAGCTAGTGATACTCTCTGCACTGACATCACCTACTTCAGTTCACTCCATTAGTGCGTAGTAGTGAGGTCCGTGACACGGGTCGAGGTTCAGTCCCTGTGCAAGGCCCTATTGTTTATTGCTCGTTGGAATTCGTTTTTTCTTAGCTCGTTGTCCAGAGAAGGGGCTTGTTGCACAAAAAAAGACGTATTTGCTTCGCCGTTTTGCAGCTGTGTTAGTTTGAGGAATGTTTTTTTTGTCGTAATTTATCTACTTTGTTTAACTTTTTCTGTCCGGTATTGTTTGGGTTTTAGTATCCTTATTCACGTGCCTGCAGGAAGTGCATGAAAGGGCCTGCCTCTTGGCGTGGGATAACGCCACGACTCGTTGCGCAACTCTAGTTTCTATTGAGTTAGTATTTATGATGATGTATCAAGCACCACGAATGTCTGTGATGAAATGAAATAAGTCTGTTTCCCAGGTTGTTGCTGTTGAGAGAGCTTAATTTTATGGGTTAGATTCACTTAAGAAATACCTTAAATACTTAATGAAGATTCTACGTCCTATGTAATCGTTTGTGTGTCCGGAGAAAGCAATTCATTGATAAGGTTAGGTTACTGCTGAGGAGATATCCCAGTGTCATGACACACCTAATGTGCTGGATAGGGTCGGTTAATACTCCAGGATAACGGCGTGTCGTTAGGGAGTACTGTTATGTATTGCGTGAGACGTAAACTCGGGGTCTCTTCTAGTAGATTCGTCTGTGGAGATAAATATTGGTTGCATGCGTTAGGACACTGAATAGGAACGGGCTCACCAGGCAATACTCGTTGAGTTGTCTCAGCTATGTGCACCTATTGTCGTACACAATATTGTACACGTATTGTCACAGCAGCGTGGCGTAGCCTATTATCTGGTAGGGCGCAGCTCAGAACCTATCTAATTCACACTTTACGCACTCTACACAAACTCTAAACACTATATTAGACACTCATATCATCTCGCTGATACAAAATCTCCGAAACGCGAGAAACCAGAGACAGAACAAAGGCGCGCGCCGGGTTGTAAACTATTGTTTGTTTAAATGCGTTTGCAAGATGTCGGAGGTCTATAGACACGTCCGTTCGGTCCGGCAGCACAAACGCCACTCCTGATCTCAGTTCATCATCATAAAATTAAAATGTTATAATTGTCTTAATTTTAAATGTTTTTATAAAAAAATATATGGGTAAAAATTTAGAATCGTGCGGCACGAATTTGAAGGAGGAGGACGGGGGAAAGGTGGGAGGGGGTTGAGGGGAAGCGCCCTGAGAAGTGGGGGGTAAGCAATGTATTTTAATGTATTTTTATGTTTTTTTTTTGTTTTAATAATTAATAAAACCACATTTTTTTAGTTATAGATGTGCTTTGTTGCATCTGTTTATTAGTTTATTAGGGAACTGATCACAGCACAATACAAAAGAGGTACAGTACAAAAAGATATCTTAAACCTAGGCCAATTAGGGGCTCTTTTATTATGTTACTATTACATATAACATTTTGCATATACCTACATTTAATGTTCACAAACTAGGAGTTACAGGGGGAGGGCAAGGTGTGAAGTGTGGGTGTGTGGGTGTAGATGTGGGTGTGGTGGGGGTGTAGATGTGTGTGTGGTATACCTCGCGCCACGAATTATCACAAAATATAATTAAAAAGCCAGTTTTTAAAACTCTTCTAGAGCTTTCTTACCATTTATAATATTTGGTGCTTACCTTTGAAATCAGCTTTTAGCAAGGAGAAATTGAAGAAAACTCAATTTTCACTACAAACATTTTTCCAAATTTTTGGGAATGATAAAACCTACATTTTATAAAACTGTGCATATGAATGAGACAACATTTAGCTAGCTAAAAGCAAATTTGATTTCATTTTTGAAAAGTGTCAGCTGTTAATCCTTATCGTGGCGGGCACCATTTTGAAAAATCACGCTCAACCGGCAAGGGGGCTACGTGGGTGGTCCCCGCGGGCTGCTGCCTGCTCCTACTAAAACGTCGCTCACGGCGTTTTATTGTATGAAAAGGATAGGAACCTATATATTATTAGAATTGCTATGAAACAAGCTAATTTAGTGTTTAAGAATGAAAACAATAATGTATTCGTGAGCCTAGCTGTCCCAGGTCAAACCTAGCATTTAAATTAAATTGATTAATTAATTATTTTATTAATTAATAAAATTAATAAAAATTAAATTAAACACATTTTTTACTAACTTTCTGTTTTATTTATACAATATGTACAACACCAACCTTAGCATCAATTAAAAATAATACATTTCTAGCGAAAAACATGTGAAACGCGATTCAATCAAAACGCGGTGAAAGCGCGCGAGAAATCGTTCCGATAAACTGGGTCAGAGTTCTGACCCAGTTTATCGGAACCAGTTTATAGTATAAAAATGAGTTCATTTTTTTCCTATGCACGGACTGGTTTTTGATAGCTCCACAGATACGTTCGTGTATGGGCTACCAACTGTAAGTACAAACGCGGCTCCCAACCTATATTTTTAGTTTAAAAGCGCCCATCTCTATACGACCGGAAATCCGCCCGCTGCGGGTTGCTTGCCGGTCGACGCATTTTGAAAACTTGCCCGCTGCGTGTCGCTTGCCGGTCCAAAGGTTAAAAAATATGACGATCATGTAAATGGATGCACTGATTTTGAAGATTACATTTTAATTATCAAACTGAAAATTAAAATAAAATGTAATAGAAGTAAGAACTGAAATTGGCTTTTAAGCAATGAAATAAATAATAGAAATAGTTATAAAATTACAGAAATTATAAATTCCCAAATCTGTAAGAAAATTTCGCAAATTTCATAGGTAAGCACCCAATATGAGTGATGCCTTCACATGGGTCAGTATCAACATGAGCTATACCATGTCAATGATGAAATATTTAACCCATTTGGACCTTTCATTTGATACAAAGGTCGAAATAGTTTATTAGCATTTGAACCTTTTAAAACAGTGTTAAATTTCAAAATTGAGATCCAATTTTCAAAAGTTCTAGTTCAAGTTAAAGGTACTCACCAGATAAAACTTCCCATCGTTTACTCTCAGTGTCTGACTCGAGAGCATCAAACACAGCAGCTCCTATTAGCAGATATGTGAATGTACACACCACAAGGGAAAGTGTACGGACATTTTGACGCTTCATCTTGAATTATAGATTTGCTTCCATGTCATGTGGTAGTTTCAAACTTCTTCGCATTCCATTGTGCCTGGCTTTTCAACACCTGAAAATCGGATCAATTTATTGAGATAAATTTCAGATTAAATAAAATTTCAAATGATTTACAAGGTGCTGGTTCCACCCCCATATTGACAATCTGTCTAGGCTGCCTCATAGCAAAAAAAAACTAAGTCTTTTTCCCTTGGCGCCACCTTATCTACACTCCAACCATTTTTTGGTAATGTAGTTATAAATGGAAGTGGAAATTTTGGAATGGTCTGCAAATAGTGGGGTGGTGGTTAAGGCTACTATAACTGCAGTACATATACCAACAGAAATAAATAGTATGGATAGCGGATGTCTATAAGGGCTGAATAAAGGTCTACCTACGTAAAATCCAATAAATTAGATGGGAGATTGATTTTATTTCATAAAAAAGGCAACGATACATTTGGAAGTCTTATCAAAAACTGTTTAGATATGGGTTTCAGTGGTATATAAAATATTGACACAAGCCTAATACCTAGAAATATCTTGTGTAAGTTTAGTTTGCGAAGCCCGAGTTTGTGAGGGGTTAAATAAATAAAATAAATAGGATTTACCAAGTCACAACAAGACCATTTTTCTTCGACTCCACAATAGTTTTTTTTTTGCCGCACTTGCGGCAGTGTTGCCATGGAGAAAGATGATGACAGATCTATTTTTTTTCTACATGGCTGTGCACGAGTTCGAGGTAGGTATACCTCCTGGGTGACGGCTCCTGGTTGGCGGGAATTACTGCGCATACGTAAAGGCATTGAAAAGTGACTACTGCGCATTCAAGGTCACCGCTCATAACTCATGGCGCGATGTACACTCGTTGAAAAATCATGGTTGAAAGGAATCGTTGAGCCGCGGAGGCGAGCGCGGGCATCGCGTGCCAGAAGAAGAAGGATATCGTAGCTCAAAAATATACAAATATGGACCAGAATAACCGGTGTCAAAACTGGTGTGTAAAAGAGAGAGGCACTGTCCTCAGATAAACGAAACTCTTGGCTTAAATGGCCCTTTCTATCCCCCTAACGCCTCCGTAGCCAGAATCGGCGGCCGGCGCCGCCGCCGGCTGCGGAGGCGCTTCCTAATTATTAGTTTAGAAGTGCCTCCGCAGCCGGCGCCCCGGCTTCCAAAATACATGTGATTGGGAGGCGGCACATGGGTGGGTGGGTATATTGGCAGCACTGCATCAAGTGACCGTCAATGTCAAAATGTTGAACATCATGAGGTTGGTTGGTTTCAAATATCAAGCCAAAACACTGCGGTAGCTCAGGTGAAGGGTACCCCTTACCTCACGGTGAGCGAAGCAAAGCCCCCTTTATCCTTCGTGTTAGGTTGAACATGTAAGAACAACAAAACATACTTAGTTTTAAGTACCTAAGCTACCGCAGTGTTTACAGCTACCGAATCGGCGGCCGTCGCCGGCTACGGAGGCACTTCCAATAAATAATAAAATTTTGGAATATTTTGTCACATAATTTTCAAAATAACAGCCTATCTTTTCACGTGATTTTATTTTGGCACCAAATATATTGCTTGCCAAGTTAGGTTTTGAATAACTAAACACTTTACCCTAAAATCGGTAAGGACCACCAAAAAAAGAAAAGTGTAGCAAAAAACGAATGTCTAAAATGACACATATATGATAATGATAAACTCGCATCGCAAATAAATAAGTGTATATATCTAATAAAATGATAAGTTAACTTCAAAATGTCAACGTAAGTCAAAAATAAAAAATATCTTTTGACCTACAACGAATTGAAGAAAATCAAACACATAAGAAATGAGAAATCGGATCTGGATCGGCAGAGACGGACCCATTCTTTGGCCCGCTCATTCGCCAGACCTGACTCCAATGGACTTTTTGTGTGAGGAAGGGCCATGAGCTGTGGATGTTGAAAATTACGACCACAAAGCGACCCTACATTCCATCTCTTTCGCCGAAATCGTAAAGAAAGGTACGAACAATTTTATGCGTCCCAGCAACTTCAGCTCCGTAGCGATTTACCCCAACGACCAGAAGAAGTCCAGTGAAGAGACTAAAGAACTGGTTAAAAAAAATATTTGCCCGATTATTTGCCCAAAAATTATTGCAAAAGACAAAAAGCGGTGGAGTCATTATCATCACTGACCATAAAGAAGATATTGAAAAACTTCAGCAGGCCTCTCAACTATCTTCCTCAGGACTAACGGTGAATGAGCCCTCTAAACGTAAGTCGAGAATTACAGTTTTTGGAATACCAACTTCCCTAACAGAATGCGAGGTTTTCAAATGTCTCTTCGAACAAAATCTTGTCGAAAAAATGCCGAATTTGTCTCTAGAATCATTTTTGACCTCAATAAAGTTGAGCCACAAATCCGGCAAAAAGAACACGGACGCCTCAAATTACATTATTGAAGTAGGTACCTGCCGAAATCTGCAAGACTCTCATTGCACAGGACAGGGTGTTCATAAATTGGTCATCTTGTACTGTAAGAGATTTCACTTAGTAACAAGATGTTTCCACTGTCAGCAGTATGGACATGCTGCCAAGACCTGCAAAGAAGCGAAACCTACTTGTGATCACTGCGGCGAACTAGAACACCTCATGACCGACTGCACTAAAAAGTCTGAATCGCCAAAATGTGCATCGTGCCTACGTTACAAAAAACAAAGTGACCACAAAACAGGTGACATCGTCTGTCCGGCCAAAAAAACCGCTGAGTTTAGATACATTAATTCTATTGACTATGGTGGTGCCTAAGAACGCCGTGGTACAAAATTTGTACAGCACTTTTACATATAACTTCTAAATTAAAATAGATGAATAAGTTAATTAATAACATAGATAATTTTAATTTAAGTGACTCTTTTACGTGCCAGGTTAAGCAGTGCCCTTCTATAATTCCCCAGCCTCAACCGAAACTAAAAGTTCTGCATCAAAACATCAGAAGCATTAACCACTACTTTGACAGTTTCTGTACACTTCTCGCACAAATTAACATAGAGACCGATATCATTGTTTTGACTGAATGCTGGATGTCGTGCGTTCATAAAATACCGCCACTGGACGGATATATCTCTCACAGTACCGACAAGTATCACAATCAGAATGATGGCTTTGTCACATACTATAAGTCACACTTAAAACCAATAATACAGCAAGCGACACTTACTGAAGCCACAGGCCTAACTATCCAACTTGATAACTTATTACACTAATTGTAGGTATCTATCGGCCTGACTGTTTCAAAAACGCAGAAGGCTTCATTTACTCATTACAAAATCTACTAAAACACTATCAAAACTTCCGCAACATTATCATAATTGGGGACATAAATATCAACATAATTCCAAATAATAATGATATCAACTACAATACATATGTAGACATACTCACCTTAGAAGAACTACTTCTTGCATATGACACTCCAACGCGAGACAAAAACTGCTTAGATCATGTTGTCCTAAAGACAAAACTTAGGTCAAAGAATCTTATAATTCAATCTACCATAACGGACCACTGTGCAACACTTTTCTGTCTTGAATGGGGTATCACAAGCCTTGCCATACCAAAATAAAACGTAAATCGTCTAAACTTCGATAAGTTTGTAGAGGAATTTAAATCTTATGATCTCTCCCTTTTATATCTGATAGAAGATTCTGAGGAAGCCTTAAATAACCTGATAACCCTCTTGAAATCAGCTGCAAAATATAGCTCCTATAAACACAAAATTCCTGATAGTAAAGTTATAAGAAAACCTTGGATGACAACGGGTCTTCTTCGCTGCGTCCGAAACCGTGATAATTTGCACAAACAAGTAAAAAATCACCCAGATAACACCATTCTATTAACCGCCTATCGACGCTATCGTAATTTTTGTAATTCACTCATTAAAAACCTGAGACGTAAATATGACAAGGACTTATTAGTTTCTGCAGGTTCCAACAATAAAAAATCTGGACTGCTATAAAATCCATATCTAATCTTGAAAAAATTAAAAGGTCACCTAGACTCTAGGAGAGAAGTTCTCTAGGTCCTAGAGAACTTCTCTCATTAAATTCCTCTGAGAAAAATGCTATAAATGAAGTTAATATGTTCTTCAATAACGTTGGAAAAAACCCAGGACCATGTTCAGCGGTTTACATCTCAGAACATCTGTCCAACAATGCAAGAAAGCTGTTATACCAAGCCCGCCAGTTCATCAAGACTAACAACTACACTTTTTGCTGGGTTACTAATGGGAAGATCTTCATACGGAAAGACAATGGCTCTAAAGCAATCCCTGTACAATCTGAGCAATGTTTACAAAAATTACTGAAAACACAGTGACTAGATGTTAGCTTCTATTATCATTTGCATGTTTTAATTTGTTCTTCTTTTTTTATAGTCTTTTGTGTTGAGCCATACTGTAACTTTAAACTGCAATATGTTTGGTGTGTCTATCTTAAACACCTAACTGACACGTATTATACTGTGGACACTTTCAAAACGTATGGATATGCCAAATTGCGAGTTATAAAAAACCCCAATAAAGTTTTAAATACTTTACAGAGCTTGACACGTCAAAAATATTAGATGAGTTGGAATCCATAAAGGTAGCAGAGTCTGTTATGTGTAGCCCGGCAAACTGTAAATCACTATTATCATACGACAACAATAGCTTTACTGTGTTAACACAAAACATAAGAAGCATAAACAGAAATATAAATAACTTCGACACAACCCTAACATTGACTGAATGCTGGCTCGACGCTGATAAAACTCTCCCTACAATACCCAACTATAACCTACACTGCACACAAGTATGTCGTAACCAAAACGATGGCATAGTCGCGTACATCAGGAGTAACATTAAGTATACGATTGAAGAACCGGTATTGACTGATATAACTACTTTAATTATAAGGATAGGAGAGCAAACAGCAATTCTGGCAGTTTATCGATCACCATCTATACAAAATATAGAAAATTTCATCAACTCCATAGACTTAAGCTTACAGTCACTAAAATCCTATAAACATATTATTATGATCGGCGATATGAATATAGACATAAAACCAAATAACACAGACACAAGAAGTACTAATTATCTAAATCTTACCGCAGAACATGGCTTATTACCAGCTCATAGCTTACCTACAAGAGGAAATAATTGCTTGGATCACATATTCTTATTGAAAACACAAAATTGCGCTTATGTCACGGTTCTAGATAACTCGGTCACGGATCATTCAACAGTAGTGCTTAACCTTAAAACTAAAACACCAAAACATCTAATAAGCGGAACCTCCAAAAAAGTTAATTATGAAAATATAATAAAACAACTATCGATTTCAAACCTAAGCGATATAACAACTATAACTGACCCCCAATGAAGCTGCGAATATGATGGTGGACATAATTTCAAAAACTATATATGAAAACACTGAGACACAAACTATTACACAAAGATGTAGAACAATTAAGCCATGGATGACTGTTGGATTACTGCGTTGTGTAAGAAATAGGGATAAAATGCATCATAAATTAAGAAAAACCCCAGATAATCTTATACTAGCAACCACGTACCGCCGGTACAGAAATTTCTGTAATAATCTTTTGAAAAAAAATAAAATCTCATATGAGCGCACAGAACTAAAGTTAGCTTCAAATAACACCAAGAAAACCTGGAAAACAATAAAAAAATAGCCAATATGGATAAAAACAAAAAGAGTAACCCGGAACTATTGGAACTTGAACAAACTACTGCTCAGTCACTAGAATTTATTAACAATTACTTTGTGAACATAGGGAAACAACTAGCTGAGAAAATCAAAAACAATCCTAACGGTATAGACAAAATAGTAACAAATTCTGATTGTAACACAAATCTAAACACTTTTGTACTCCTGGATACCGATGAATCCGAAGTTGAAACAACAATACTAAATCTAAAGTTAGACTGCGCTATAGGTTGGGACCGAAATATCCACAAGGACGATTAAACTAGCCAAGAGTCTTATAGTAAAACCATTGACGCATATGATAAACAACTGTTTCTCAACAGGTATATTCCCTGACGTGTTTAAACGATCTCTGGTACTTCCAATATTTAAAAGTGGAGACAAAAGCGAAATTGGCAACTACAGGCCCATTTCGGTCCTACCCGTTCTATCAAAAATAATAGAGAAGCTTCTTAAAAAAAAATCTCCAAAAATTTCTACATGAGCAAAAGCTTCTATCAGGGTCACAATTTGGATTTAGAGGGGGTAGGTCGACTGTAGATGCCGTGCTCTCACTAACTGAAGAAATCGTTCAAAGACTAGATAAAAGACAGAAGTGTATAGGAGTATTTTTAGACCTTGCCAAGGCTTTTGATACGGTTTCAGTGCCCATTCTAATAAACAAAATGGAGAAAATGGGTATAAGGGGTATTCCCCTTGCCATCTTTCAAAACTATCTACAAAACCGAGTTCAACGCATAAAAATTGATAATTTAATTAGCAGTGACATGGATATAGCATATGGAGTTCCCCAGGGTAGCGTGCTGGGACCCACACTATTTCTCATCTACATTAATGGCCTTTGCCAACATAAACTAGACAACTGTAAAATAGTAACTTTTGCAGATGACACAGCATTGGTCTTTCATGGGGATTCGTGGGACCTAGCTCGTAGTCATGCAGAGACGGGGCTTGCTATTATTTCATCCTGGCTCAAAAACAATCTCCTCACTCTTAATATATCTAAGTCACAATATTTAACCTTCTCTATCATTAATAGAGGGCAACCACCCCCCGACTTTGAGATCAAAGTGCATAGTTGCAAAGATTACAGTAACATTAATTGCCAATGCCATGCCATGGCAAAAAGCAACACCATAAAATATCTTGGAGTCATCATTGACGATAACCTGACTTGGAAGCCCCACATTAAAATGCTAGCAGGTCGATTGAGAAAGCTAATCTGGATCTTCAAAAAACTCAGACATGTAGCACCACCCTACCTTTTGAAGACCGTTTACTATACGCTTGCACAATCCGTTTTAACGTACTGTAGTCCAGCATGGGGTGGGGCCTGTAAAACACACTTGATCGAACTGGAACGAGCACAAAGATCGCTGCTAAAGGTTTCCACTTTCAAGCCATACAGCTTCCCTAGTGCTGACCTGTACAAGTACTGTGAGCTCCTCACAGTCAGACAATTTTACATACACCAAACAACACTAAGACGCCACACAAATCTAAATTATAATCCCTCCAAAATATCCAGCCGTAGAACTGAATTCGTTTGCATAACTCCTAACTTTCAAACCGAATTTGCTGGAAGGCAGTACAACATACAAGCACCTAGTCTATACAATAAAATGAATAAAATTCTTAACATCTACCCCCTAAGCTACCAAGAAGTAAAAATCAAGTTACGAAAGTTCCTTCTAAAATTAAAATACAATGAAACCGAAGATCTTCTGCTAAGAATAATGTCACTTATAGCTAACCGATATTTACTACTCACCTGAATAAGATCAACCATAAATCAACACTTTACTACCTATAAAACCCTTCAGACACTTACATATTAAAGATAAAAGATAAATACTTACCTACTTATTGTAAAATCATTCAGCTAAACGAAACTAATCTAAACCTTGCAATGAAATTCTTATTTGTCAGGACTCACAATATCATTTACATAAATATTGAAAAGTGTTAACAGAATAAATTGCACTAAATTATTGTATAATTTTAATATATTTTGTTAATGTATTAATTACATAATTCACACACTCACTTAACCCTATAGTGAGGCAACTTCCCAGAGACAACTTTTGGTGATAACCACTTGACTCTCGACATACAGGTTCCTAAGAATCTAGTTCAAGAGTCAACAAGTATGAACCAGATATGCACCATAAGTAGCCTTTATTGATTAAGTTTTATTGTCTAATGTAATTAGTTATAAGTTGGCTCAATAAATACTATTTTCATTTTTCATTTTTTTTTCATTTTCTTTCTGAAGCGATCCACCCACCCCTCCGCTACCTCCGGAACCAAAACGTATCTCAAATAGCCCCTTACAATCTTTCGCATTACTTGAGACCTCTGAACATGAAATAGAATCTCAAATTCTAGCACTAAAAAGTGACTGCGCTGTAGGATGTGATGGAATTAGTGCTAAGATGTTAAAATCAGTCAAAGACCCCTTAGTTCCCTTACTAACCCACATTTACAACAACTGCATGCATAAAGGAACTTTTCCCTCCGATTTAAAGAAATCTATTATATGTCCTATACACAAGGCTAGGCCTATCTCAATACTAACTACCTTATCTAAACTATTTGAAAGAATAATAAACAATAGATTAGTGAAATTTCTCGAACAAAATAACTTACTGTCAATTAACCAATACGGTTATCGATCAGGTAAATCTGCGGTTGACGCACTTTTAGCTTTCACAAATATAATTGCCGAAGACCTTGACGAAAAGAAAAAATGTCTCACAATTTACCTGGACCTACCGAAAGCTTTCGACATTGTATCTATACCACTTCTCCTCAATAAACTTAAATCACTGGGCACAAGGGGAACTCAACTTCGTCTATTCGAAAGTTAACTGTCAAAATAGATGAGCACGTTAGTGATGACCTCCCGGTTTCTTATGGAGTCCCACAGGGCAGTATACTCGGTCCTACGCTTTTCCTTTGTTACATAAAAGATCTATGCGATCTAAACCTTCCACAATGTAAAATTGTCTCCTACGCTGATGACACCACCCTCACCTTCACAGCTGAAACATGGACAGAGGCCTTCTCAGTAGCTCAAAAGGACTTCAACTACGTTTCGCATTGGCTAGCAGATAATTATCTTACACTAAATTCAGACACCTACATAAAATACCTCAATTGTAAATCGGGTTTAATGCACCGATATTTTCTCCCATAAATGCTTCTACCCACCTAACAATACCTGTAAATGTCCGCAAATTTTAAGTACCAATTCAACTAAATATCTAGGTGTAATAATACATTGCAACCTAACTTTTAGAGAACAAGCGCAAAATCTATCAAAACGTATCAGGAAACTAGCCTATGTTTTTAAGCAACTTCGGCATGCTGCAAGTGAAAAATTAATTATACAAATATACAAGGCTCTAGTTAGTGACATACGGAATCACATGCTGGGGTGGATCCCCAATGACTCATATACTAGCTGTCGAATAAGCACAAAGACTCATACTAAAAATTAGTCTATTCAAACCATATAAGTTCCCAACCAAGACACTACACGAAATATCAGACACTCTAACCTTCAGATAACTGTACATATTACATACCACACTGAAACAACGCTCTCTCACTCCTTACTTGAACGAAATCAGTGAAAACCGGCGAAATGTTGACGTTTGCCCTGATATCAGAAGCAGAACTTTCTTTCTAAACAGATTCCTCGTCTTTCAAGGACCCAGACTCTACAATAAAATTAATAAAGATCATAATATATTTAACCTATGTAATTTCGAAGTTAAGCATAAAATAACAAATTGGCTGTTAAAACTGGACTATTATCAAGGTGAAAATATTTTCACGATAATAAAGTAAAACTCTTCTCTACTTTTGACATATGTAACGAACACGCACACAAAATATCATACACGTTTTCACCGACACAACCATAAATTAAGTGTATATTATGTTACAGGCTTTGTCCTTTGAGATTAGAGATATACTTGTAGTAGCACGTAGTGTCTGCCATTCATCCACTATAGTTAAAATACATAGGGTAAACCGAAAAAAACTTTTTATCGAGTGTGCCTTGTTGCTAGCCCCACGCACCCAATCACCCAATGGATCATTCGCGTTCTAGTGCTCCGCCGTTCACCACATATTTCGTGTGCTAAATTTGTGTTTTGGAATAGTTCATCAATCATACTAAAAACATGCCTAAACGCAGTCACAGTGATGAAGATAGTGATTATCCTCTTAAAAAACTGCGAAAATTAGAAAAGAAGTTGGAAAAACGTAAGAAACGTTCGCGCCGTTCCCGTACTACGCAATCGTCGTCGGATAGTGAAGGTCACGGTCACGCCTCACGGGCGCCGCCGCCGCCGCCGCCGCCGACCCGCCCGGACGTAGACAACCTGGAGCCCCCTGTTGAGTACATCGACATGGACGACGAGCCTGAGACGTCAAATCGTTACGGTAAATACTTCAACATGATTAAAAATCATAATGTCTTGATGTGTGCATCTTGTGGGGATGCTACCTTCATAAATTATGAAAATGTTCGCGTGATGTGTACATCTTGTGGGGATGTTACCTTCACAAAAAATAGTATTGTGGATAGTTTATAAGGACTATCTCGTGCTTAATAGAACATACTTCAGTCAAAAATTTTTCTTCATACAATAATTAATCAACTTTTAGTGTAGTGTACATCTTGTAGGGATGTTAGCTTCACTTCAAAAGTACTGTGGGTAGCCTATGGGGACTTTCTCGAATGTTATTACATAAATATAGCCAAAAGTTTGTTTTTAGGCGTTCCCAACGATACTTCTATGGCTGACACGCCGCAACAGGGTCCTCATGCGTCAACTAGCCACAGCGCCAACACTGATATTGGCGCCAGCGCTTACGCCAATATTGGCTCCAATAATAACGATAACAATGAACACGCGGAGGCCCCGGATGAAGATATTATCATTTTGGATGATGAAATTTTGGAGATGCTGGGAAAAACTCCGTCGAAAGACAAAACATATGCGCCAAAAATTCAGAAAGACTTAGCGTTGAGATGGGAATTTGTCGCTACTTCTGGATTGACTAAAGAAGAACGAAAAGAGCTTCTCGAAAAGCACCTTGTGCCTGAAAATTGTCATAAGATTGAAGCGCCACTGTTGAATGCTGAAATAAAGGCAGCCCTAACCGATACTCTTACCAAGAAAGATAAGGCCATCGAGAATAAACAGGGACATATCAGTGCTGCCATCTCATGTATAGGAGAGGCTCTAACAAAGACATTCTCTCAGAATAACAAGGATACGTCAGTGGTCAAACTCCTCATTGAGGCTGGACGAATAATGTGTGATATACAACACACTGAATCTATGAACCGGCGCAGTTTCATATGCGGGGGAATAAAGAAAGAGATAAAAGATCACCTCTACGAGACGGACATTGATAAATATCTTTTTGGGAAAAAACTCGCTGAAACACTCAGATCGGCAAAAGCTATTAGTAAGTCTGGCGCTGAAATCAAGATTCAAGCTTCTGCAAAGAACACAACTACTGCCGCAAGGCCGAAAAGTGCACGTCCTTTCGGTCCTTTAAACTTGAAGCCCCCACTTCCGTACAACGCGGGGACGACAGTGGGCCGGTGGCAGACACCCGCGCACCCGCTGCACACTGCGCCGCCGCCACCGCCTCGCCGGCCCGCGCCGCCCCCGCCGCCGCCGAGGTCCGCGCCGCAGCCGCCGCCACCGCAGCAGCGCTCACAGTATCGCGCTCCGCAGCGACGCCAGTAGATTCGGTATGTGGAAGACTTTCATATTACCATGACCAGTGGCGTCTAATAACAAGTGATCCTGTTATACTATCTTGGGTACAGGGCTACAAAATACCGTTCATAGAACAGGTTGCCCAAATATATACCCCAAGACAATCAATTTATTCAAAATCGGAGCTTGTCGATTACGAAAAATCTATTAATGACCTCTTACTAAAAGGAGCCATATCTCAATGCCAATCAATAGAAGGTCAATACTTGTCAAGCTATTTCCTGATTGAGAAAGAAAATGGCAACAAGAGATTTATTTTAAACTTAAAGTCGTTAAATAAATTCATTAGTACTCAACATTTCAAGTTAGAGGATTTGCGTACGACCATAAAATTGATTTCTCCGGGCTACTAATGGCTTCTTTAGATTTAAAAGACGCAAATTTTCTTGTACCTATTCTAAAGGAAGACAGAAAATATTTACGTTTCGAATGGAAACAAAAGCTCTATGAATTTAACGTCCTTCCATTTGGTTTGAACACGGCACCGTTTGTTTTTACAAAATTACTCAAACCGGTCATGTGTTTATTACGCTCATTAGGTTTTCTATCGACTATTTATCTAGACGATATATGCTGTATAGGTAAAACTTTTGAAGACTGCCAAATGAATCTTTCACAGACAAAACAGGTGTTAAATTCATTAGGGTTTATCATTAATGAAGATAAGAGTTGTACAACTCCACGAACTACCTGTAAATATCTTGGTTTGATTATTGATTCTAAAAATTTCCACATAAGTCTACCGGACAAGAAACGGAAGTTAATCAAATCAGAATTAATACATTTTAAACAACTCAAGCGTTGTACCATTCGCAGTTTTGCGCGACTTTTAGGCCTCCTTACATCTGCTTGCCCTGCCATCCAATACGGCTGGCTTTATACCAAGCAATTTGAGCGGGTTAAATATTTGGCCTTGTTGAAATCTGATGACTACAGCGGTCACATGACTTTGCCGTCACATTTACAATGTGACTTTAAATGGTGGTTAAATAAGATTGACCGAGCTGTCAACCCTATCAGGGACGACAATTACTGTGTGGAATTTTATTCTGATGCGAGCAAAACAGGGTGGGGGGTGGCTTGTGGCGGGGAGACCGCCAGTGGTCGATGGTCTGATGAGGAAAGTAAGGAGCACATTAACTCCCTTGAGTTAAGAGCTGCTTACTTTGGTCTTCAGGTCTTCGCTAGGAACCTTCATGATTGTCAAATTCTATTAAGAATAGATAACACAACTGCTATTTCATATGTTAATCGTATGGGTGGTGTAAGATTTACCCACCTTAACAAAATATCCAGAAATTTGTGGCAATTCTGTGAAGAGCGAAGGATATTTGTGTTTGCTTCTTATATCAGCTCACAGGACAATGAAATAGCAGATGCGGAATCTAGGAGACAACACCCTGATATCGAGTGGGAACTGAGTGCTGAGGCCTTTTCAATGATAACAAGTTAGTTAGGTACTCCTGAGATTGACTTGTTTGCATCAAGAATAAATAATAAATGCTATCGTTACGTATCTTGTCAAAGAGATCCGGGGGCTTGTGCAATTAATGCGTTCACAATAGACTGGAAAGATTACGCATTTTACGCATTTCCGCCTTTTGCAACTATGTTGAAGGTACTTAAAAAGATAATTACAGATGGTGCCGAGGGTATTGTTGTTGCACCTGTGTGGCCTACTCAGCCTTGGTTTCCACTCTACCAGAGCCTCCTTTGCTCAGATCCGTTGATTTTAGATCCGACTGATATGGTCTTATTTTCTTCAATCAACAGCGCGATCCAACCCACGCTCACTCTTATGGCAGGCAGATTATCCGGGAGGCGTTCTTGAGAAGACGCGTGCCACCTGCATCCCTAGATATAATATGCGCTTCATTAGCGGATAATTCCTTAAAGCAATATGAAGTTGGCTTTAGACGCTGGAAAAAATTTTGTAATCATAATCAAGTTGATTTTTATGAGGCTTCGATCCCAAATGTAATCTATTTCTTAAGAGAAGTTTTTAATTAAGGTGCTCAATATGGAACTCTCAATTCTATTCGTTCTGGTTTATCACTAATTTTGGGCTCTAAAGTGATGGGATGAGGGAGTGATGACAGAGTGCAGAGATTATTCAAAGGGTTCTATAAGATGCGGCCCCCTACCCCTAAATATGGTGATACATGGGACCCATCCATCGTTCTCGATTATCTCTCTCTTAAACAACCTAACGATTCGTTAGATCTTGTATGCCTGACCAAAAAGACAGTTACTCTTATAGCATTAGTTACAGCGCATAGAATGCAGACAATTTCAAAGATTAAGCTAACATATATTCAGACCAACTCAGATAATATAAATATCAATATACCTGACCTCATTAAAACTTCACGACAAGGTACATCCCAACCCAATTTGTATCTCCCCTACTTAAGAGATCGAAGAGAAATCTGTCCAGCTTTGACTTTAAATCAATACATTGACAGAACAAGGGAACTGAGGGGAAATATTGATACATTATTTATAAGTTTAAAGAGACCTTACAAGGCAGTGACATCTCAAACATTAAGTAGATGGGTAAAAGAGACACTTTGTGAAAGCGGGATTGACACATCGATTTTTTCTGTGCACTCTACCAGGCATGCTGCCACATCGAGTGCGTATAAAATGGTGTAAATATAGACACTATCAGACGTACCGCTGGATGGAGCGGGAGATCTACTGTATTTGCTCGGTTCTACCAGAGAAATGTTGTAAATAATGATAATCACCAATTTGCATTATCCCTGCTGAATTAGGTGCATATTATGAAGTACATAAAACTTTTGAATGAATATTGAAATTAATCATAGGTTAAAGATATTCACCTTCATTGTCTTGAGTACTGATAGAAGAATGTAATGGGACATGTAAATGTTTCATTAAATAAATTCGTAACAGTTGTTTGTGGTTTTTCAATAGTCTAGTAATATTCCACTTAGACTTTCAAAATCTACAAGTATATCTCTAATCTCAAAGGACAAAGCCTGTAACATAATTGATGATTAATCGAACTTACCTGTAAGTGAAGTTCTATCATAATTATGTGAAGGCTTTGTCCGAAGAGATTAGCTCCCGCCCGCCCAATGTAACCCATGTAGTGGAATATTACACCTGGTACTCTTGGAGCTTTGAACTAAATGATCCATTGGGTGATTGGGTGCGTGGGGCTAGCAACAAGGCACACTCGATAAAAAGTTTTTTTCGGTTTACCCTATGTATTTTAACTATAGTGGATGAATGGCAGACACTACGTGCTACTACAAGTATATCTCTAATCTCTTCGGACAATGCCTTCACATAATTATGATAGAACTTCACTTACAGGTAAGTTCGATTAATCATCAATTATGTATGGACACATACTATAACATACACTGTTACTTATGATTTAAGTTCTTTAGCTCTAAGGGTGTAAATATGAGCAACCAGTGTTCATAACACAGGCATTTAAAATGCCTAGCTTGTGTGCTTGGTCGTTGGCCTGCTACCACGAACACTTGTAACTTCATGTCTATATTATGTTCTTGTAATATTTTTTCTGTACTCTTATGTTTTATGAATAAATATTATTATTATTATTATTATTACAAAGTCAGAAGGCGGGCTCGTGCCTTTGTGTGTGTGAGAAACCTAGGTACTCATTTTGAGCAAGAGTAAAATAGGTTAAATTAATTAAAAATGCAGTCAGTCTGCCTAAAAAACTATGCTTCTCCCTCAATCTGGCTTATAAGTCTTAATTTCAACAATGTGCAAGGTATATACGTAACTGATGTAGGTTGGCGGGAATTACTGAGCGCAGGTATTGAAAAATGACTACTGCACTGCGCATTCAAGGATATTATATTTCGTGAAGCGAAATATATGCATGCACCTCAAATGATAGAGCAATAACCAAGCATGTTTTTAAAATGATAAGCACAAAAAAGATTTCACGGGTTTTTAAAACTTGTTTGTCTGTAAACACAAAATCTGTAGCAGATGCACAAATAAACATTTATTAGAATGCTTATTAAATGTTTTTACTAGCTTCGTTTTAAGTATTTTATTTACTTGTATTCACTTGTATAAGTATCCCTAAATGCACCTTTCTTGACAGTTGTGTGACGTTTTGACATTTGACAGCTATCAATGTCTTTTCTACTTTTCTAGCCTGCCGAGCGTGCTATTGTTGAATTATTTCGGGAATTATTCTCTTCAAAGCCGAAGAATAACTCAAACCGCCCATTAATAACATATTTACGATGAAAGTGTCTTGTAACAAGGCTAACCCGGCTTTAGGTAACACAGAAAATCGTACTTTTCACACCATTGCATCAGCGATCCAAGACTCTTCATAATTATCTATTTATGTCCACGTTTGCAGGTGGTTTGCTGGCTGTAGAGCTCTACAGGTTTCAGTCAAAGACTATCGAAGTTGTTTGGGGCAATGAGTCGACTGTCACACTGCCGAACAGCTCCAAAACCGTGCCATATGGAACCAGTAATGATTTGATAAGATTACTGGAAAATACCTACAATAAATCGGCAGGGCCGCTTCAAAAGGTCACCATGAACCACTGGTTGTCCTTTAGCTTGATACTGGAAGATGAAATGCCGAAGTCTGCTGAGTATTTGAACAAAACTCTGGGACCGTTGACATATTTGGTTGGAGATTCACTGTCTGTTTCCGATTTAGCTGTCTTCAGTGTGCTTCATGGCAAGTTTTAATATTTTTATAAGATCTTCCCTTTCTGATTCCTGTTGTTGTTGCTACATATTTATATGTAGCAACAAGGCATCGTCTAATAAAAATAATTATATTGATAATTTTCAAGAAGGTAGGTAATTTATATCAAAAACTTGAGCCTTTCCCAATCATATGTATAATTTGTAGTACTATTGAGATCATTTTCATAATACACATAGCTTCACGCTTTTTCCCATATGGAGTGGCAGAAGCACAATTGTGCTCACTTTGAGCCAGTTATTCAATACTTTATTTTGTGTGACAGGGGGCTAGCCCATTGCCACAGCTATGGAGTAATGAAGGTTTTTTCACAATGATTTCCATCACCGTTAGAATGTCCGTATAATGTACTTCAGATAAATTAATGATCTCATTGGTACATGGTCAAGAATTGAACCTGCATCTCCTGTGAGAGAAACATGCGTGAAACCCATTATATTAAATAAAATTAAATAAAGATTAATTATCTATTTATGGTAAAAGCTTTGTTTTTGATGGTCATTGGTTGGTTAATTTACCCCATCATATCATTCTCAATTTTCTTATTCCAGGGTCAAGCCAATTTAAGGACATCAGTAAATCAAACCCGCCGAGCAACATTATCCGCTGGATGAAGCTGATCCAAGCCCAGCCTCCCGTGGCTAAAGCTCTAAAAGTCCTGCCCGCTGAAACTTTGCTGAGTGCCACAAAATCTTCATCTAGGTATGTCAAGCTGATATAATTATGCTACCTCACAGGGGCAGCTCCTCCTAAAGATATATTTGAGAGTAGGCATACAGAATGTATGTATAGAGTTATAAACAAATACATATTAGTAATTTTTATCGGAGTGCACTGCACCAGCGCTCTTCAGGGTGAACTGCCACTACTACGACAGAAGCGCTGAGAATCAGAGAATAAAAATATTTTCCATTTTATTGTAATTGCTTTAGAGGCAGATCTGATAGTCAGGTAATATCTAAAAGATGACGACCTTTACTCAGTAGTGGGTGCAAGAGACTGTATACATTATAAGTACCTATACAATAAATAAATAATTATTGACAAACAAAAATAAAACCCACAAAACAAAATCTATTTTGCAAACTTTTTAGCTACTTATGTTAAACAGTTATACTTAGTGATTATCTGATATCTGAATGTAAACCTAACAATTATTTTTTAATTACAAAAACTCAAACCCAACTTTACTTGGGCTAGTATTTAAATGCACATCAAAAACACTGATTTGCACAGCAAAAAAGGATCAACTAAAACACTTTTTTTGTTTTAAATATTTTATGTGTACTTAAGTTTATGTTTTATGTATTTTTTTTGGTTCTTACATGTTCAACCTAACACAAAGGATAAAGGGTCATCTCTTCTCTCACCCACTTTACACTTCACCTAAGCTACCGCACCACTTTGGGTGTTTTTGAGGTGCAGTGTAATATTTCTCAATGAATCTAATTAAAGCCTCAAACATTTCATTGTATGATTAAGGCAGGTCTCGCTTTAGCAGGGCGTCCGCGTTTTCGCTTTATGCCAGTAAGGATGTTTTATATATAATTTTCATTAAAAAAATAAGAAAAAAGAAAAGCTATATTAGTAAGCTTTTTAGGTAAAAGACTGATAAATTGTTAAATATAATTTGGTAAAGTAAACATTAATTAGTGTGGTGCAGCGAAAGACGAGTTTTAGAAATTCCGTTATTTGGATGGAGAATTTTGTGTGCAAGTCAGTATTTTAAAACAGAATTTGTGGTCGACAAGCCAGATATTTGTTGTGAAGTTTAAGAAAGATTAGCTTGTTTTGTTAGGATTTATAATTTTGTTGGTGATTGTTTTAATAATCAAATGGTTTATTTGTAGAATAGTCAGTTTTTTGGTATATATACTAGGTTAATCAGTGAAGATAATTCGTTTGCATAATTTAATTTTGAGCTACAGTAAAATATTCCCCATATGTTATGAAGTCCAGTTCCTCACTGTCCCTCAAAGCATTGGCGTGGGCCTGCTGCTCCACCGACAGTTAAGAAAACGACCAAAGTATATTAATAAAATACCTCTTTTCTATCCCAGGAGATCCGCCCCAGCCGCAGCCGACACCAGCTCGGGCAGACTACAGGAGGGCAAGTTCATTGACCTACCACATGCAGAGATGGGCAAGGTGGTAGTGCGCTTCCCGCCAGAAGCCTCAGGGTAAGTCATACTATAACCGGACTACAGCTTGTATGTCACATTTGGGCGTTTTTTCCTCTTTTCTTGGAGTATTGAGTTACTGGAACAAAACTTTGCCTCAGAGGCATACGATTTTGTTATCACGTATTTCAAATGAACATTGCAAAAGTAATGAAATTGTAAAAAAATGCTCACCTTCTCTGTGTATTGTGTAAATGTGGGAAAAATGGCGGAAGCTGCGAGGTTTTTTTATCAAATTATTTAAGTAGTACTCTATTAGAACTGTCCCAAGTTCTTGATGAATAATGTCCTAAGAATGTATGAATATTTTCATATTTACGCATGTACTTCAAACGGCAGATACCTGCACATCGGTCACGCGAAGGCAGCGCTGCTCAACCAGTACTACCAGCTCGCGTTCCAGGGCAAGCTCATCATGAGATTCGACGATACCAACCCTGCCAAGGAGAATGCTGACTTCGAGAAGGTAATCCACACAGTAGAATACAGTGATGTAATCTGAATGGTTAATAGTGATTTCACACCCGCTTTTCACGCAGATGCGGGTTCAGATCCGGCGCTGATCATGTACCAAAGGGATATCTCATTCATATGAAGTACATTATATGGAGGTTCAAACGGTGATGGTAAACATTGTTAGGAAACCTTTAAACTCCTTAGCTGCGGCGATGGTATAGCCTCCTGTCACGCAAAATGGAGTATTGAATAACAGGCTAAACGTAAATTGTGCCGTATGAGAAATGTTTTTTGTGAAGGTCCTATTACATTGTCATTTAAATGATCACATGTCTGTGGTCTCCATTTGGTTAAATGAGGCACTTAATTAATAGCCCGGGCCATTCCCTTTTCACGTTTGCAAGACTTTCATTGAAATTCAACTTATAGTGCTCTCCAGTTAAGTCTTCACTTAAGTATGGCGTGGGAGTGTTTTCTTTGGTATTTCGAGTAATAAATGTATTGAAATAAATGCATAATTTGGGTCTTTTACAGAACCTCACTTCCTATTTCTTTCAATAGGTTTTCATCGCATTGCTATATGATGATAATGATGAGGTGGAACGCCCCCTGAATCACAGGCGGGTGATCGGTCCTCTGTTGTGACTATTCAAACCATTCCCACATTATGTCCGAATACTAAAGTTAGATTGTGTTAGGTCATAACTTTATTTAAACCAGGAGCCGAGCGAAGCGGTGCGGAGCGTGGCGATCCCATGGTGCAAGGCCAATCGGTCTTGTGTTTATAGTTTACATAGGCAAGTCATTGAACGTCTCGTTCAGTTATTTACCCGACGGACCTTTACCCATTTGATTGAATGCCGGCCCTTAGTGAACGGCCCGGGCTTTTGGCTAATTGCCTAATTTGTCCAAATGGTGGCGAAATATCTATAATTCAATATCATTAATAATCTTTTACACATGGCTCATAAATGTGAAAGAGAAAGAACTATGGTAGGATCATAGATATATGATCATTAATATGACATATGACCCCTTATACTATGGTTTGGTCCTTTTTCAAAATTTCAAAAGAGCAAGTTATAATGCTTGTAGCGACTTATAAAATTGAGCTCATAGGGTAGACACATTACCTTATCTAACCCATCAATGTGATTATGAACTATCCTGAAAAAATATAAAGTTGGTAAGTGATTAGTAGATGGTGTGGTAAAGAGGAGAACCAGCAGTGGGTAGATCTGGTCTGATTGATGTTGATGATGAAGTGATTCGCATAACTGGAATGTCCAGAAGATAGTAGCAGACGGAAGAAATTCCGCAATTCTCTTCACATCATGTCAGTGTAATATGCAACGAGCAGGAGTAAGATAGTATAATTGTAATCTCTTCCTCAGGTGATCCTCGGAGACGTGGAGATGTTAGAAATCAATCCGGATCTGTTCACGCACACCTCCCAGTACTTCGACCTGATGCTTAAATTTTGTGAACAGATGATCAAAGAAGGTAAACTTTCGTTTTTACGACATTCCCCCTGTTACTACAAAACATATGAAACTTACATTAACATACGTAGTTTTCAAAACAAACGTCAAATCTTATATGTACATTTATTTTTTAAAAGTCTTGAACAGTTATTTCTTTTTTTGTAGACCCGTCAAATTTAAGTTTGTACTGTTAATAACTAATAGGTATTCAATTCACTTGTTCAGTTGTTATCATTATAATCGTTTGTTTGTCCCTTTCGCTAGTGGTCCCGTTTGCATTTCATCCCTTTCTCTCGCAAAAAGTCCCATAGGCGATGCGTCCCGTTAGGATATGGTTGCCGTGCGATTCGTCCCGTCAGCATATGCTTATGCTTTCCGCGCGCGATACGTTCTGTTAACAAATAAGTTAGTCTAGGTGTAACACGCTGCAAAATGATATTTCAACACTGAATCTAAATGTAAATATGATTGTGTTGCAGGCAAGGCGTTCGTCGACGACACGCCGGCCGAGCAGATGAAGAACGAGAGGGAGCAAAAGACCGAGAGCAAGAATAGAAACAATTGTACGTAATTCGTTATTATCTAATGGGAAATATTAAACTCCACATCAAACATACTGATTTTTAAATGCTGCGGTAGCTTAGGTGATGGGTCTGAGGTTGAACATGTAAGAACTACAAAAAATACTTAAAACATAAACTAATAAAATATTAGCACATAAAATATTTAAAACATAAAGGTGTTTTTGATATGCTAACAGGGACGAATAAAACTAGAGGACAAACAACCGTAGTACTTTGAAGCGTAATTCAATTTTTAGTTTAAATGTATATTTCTAGATAGAGCTACTAGTTCAAAAGTTCTTTCTTTTAAAGTATCGTGGTGGCGCGCTTAATTTAGGAAAGATGGCGGGGCGGTATAACCCTTCATTTTCTAAGAACAAATAAGAGCAAAGGCTTACGCTTACGCCATCTCAGATTTTTCGTCGATATTACGATGGATTATAAGCGTCAGTCTAAGCACGCAGCATATATTACATGGTACAGCGACATCTAGAAATAATACAGGATTTTGGCTTTCTAGCAGGGTACGTTTTTTTCTATGCGGTGGTCAGTCCTCTAGTTTTATTCATCCATGGTGCTAATCAGTATTTTTGATGTGCGATTAAATACTAGCCGTATCTAATGACCGAATGCACCACTGCTGCTCGAATAAAGAGCCGCTTAAATGACATTTAGTGGCGCCGTCTGTGTCTCAGATTAAGACAGGGCAGTGTGATATACAACTGCAACTGGACCTAAGGCGCTATCGTGATGGCACCGTATCTCAAAAGCTCATTACAGATGGCGCGGGTGTGGTTGGTGGCTGTCTATCTGTCGAAGTTGTCAAATTATATTTTCACGCCACTGCTCGGAAATATGGCCAAAGATGGATTGAAATGAGAGTAGAAAGTAGTTCTTAGTAGTAAAATTCAAAAACAGTCAAACAATGTAGATTTGCAAAGTAAAATGTAGTGTTTAGCGGCCTTTTTTACTTTCTACTCTGCTATTGGTCGATTATTTTTGACATTAGTAACTCGTTCAGAAAATAACAAAATTATTAGAGCAACATTACATTTGTACAAAATATTTCCTTGTCATTCCACAACTGCCCTAATGCGAATATCAATATTACTTTTAATTAAACTGTGTATTATACTGTGTACACAACCTGTTTTATTTCCTTACATTAGGCGTGACAAGCACATAGTAAATGCCTCGGTAGAAAGTGCAATAGATGGACTCGCATCTTCGCTAACTAACTCGTCCATCTATTGCTTACTTTCTATACCTGGGCAAAAATGTACTAATACTTCTTCCTGAAATATATGGCGTGCCTCCTCAAAGATCACGTGTCATGTTTATGAACCTTACCTCAGATGTATGAAGCTCTTAGCGACATGAAAAGACAGTTGTTGGTTTACATTTCTGGCCTCAAATTAAAAATCGCAGTATAGGATATCCTGTCTAGTGAGAACCAGAAACATCAACGTCACAACATACAATCGTCCAAGACCTGTTTTTTTTTAATGTCTAGCCGGAGATAAACCCGGGACCTCTCGCATGGTAGGCAGAGCCACATACGCACCGCCACAGAAGTCGTCTTATCGATTCGTTATAAAAGTCTGAATAATATAAGATGTGTGATGAGCCATTACATTTTATATGGCGCGATCGGAAGGTTTAGCCTAGCGGGTAGTGACCCTGTCTACGAAGCTGACGGTCCTAGGTTCGAATCCCGGTAATGGCAAATATTTGTGTGATGAGTCTGAATATTTGTTTCTTAGTCTTGGATGTTTTCTATGTATTTACATAAGTACTTATTAAATATATCGTCGTCTAGTACCCATAACACAAGTCTTGTTGAGCTTACTAAGGGCCTAGTTAGATTTGTGTAATATTGTAGTATAATATATATTTATTTAATTATAAAAACGACGTCACTTCCGGCTCTTCCCGTTCCATATACACCTACAACTTTACCTAGTCGTACGACCGATCTCAATCAGGACAGCGCCTAAAGGTCACTGACGCTATTTATAAACTCTTTATTGTCCCTAAAACAACCATTGTTTTCCCACAGCCGTAGACAAGAACCTTCACCTCTGGGAGGAAATGAAGCGAGCCACCAGCGTCGGCGTAACATGCTGCGTCCGCGCGAAGATAGACATGAAGTCCATGAACGGCTGCCTTCGCGACCCCACCATCTACCGGTGCAAGCCCGAGGCGCATCCGAGGACTGGCAACCAGTACAAGTGAGATGAGTTTAATGTTGTTGTTAGTAGCCCGAGATAGTCATGCAGTCCACGGCCCCACCATCTACCGGTGCAAGCCCGAGGCGCATCCGAGGACTGGCAACCAGTACAAGTGAGATGAGTTTAATGTTGTTGTTAGTAGCCCGAGATAGTCATGCAGTCCACGGCCCCACCATCTACCGGTGCAAGCCCGAGGCGCATCCGAGGACTGGCAACCAGTACAAGTGAGATGAGTTTAATGTTGTTGTTAGTAGCCCGAGATAGTCATGCAGTCCACGGCCCCACCATCTACCGGTGCAAGCCCGAGGCGCATCCGAGGACTGGCAACCAGTACAAGTGAGATGAGTTTATTGTTGTTGTTAGTAGCCCGAGATAGTCATGCAGTCCACGGCCCCACCATCTACCGGTGCAAGCTCGAGGCGCATCCGAGGACTGGCAACCAGTACAAGTGAGAGAGATGAGTTTAATGTTGTCGTTAGTAGCCCGAGGTAGTGATGCAGTCCACGGCCCCACCATCGCAGGCGCATCCCAAGCAGTACAAGTGGGTGAAAATAAATAAAATCGGTCAAGTGCGGGTCGCACTCGCACACGAAGGTTGCGTACTGTCGTACAAGAAAACATAACCACTAAACATAGTATAACAAAAACAAAAAGGGAATTATATTTGGTCAGAACGTCGATTCGAACCTGAAACCCTAAGATTGCTGATTGATGGATGTTATATCGCGGGTGGTGTTGAAATAAAACACATCCTTTGTATGGTTACCCTCTTTAATTTATAAAATGTATGTACATTGTTCATTAGTTGATGCCGTGGCGGCAACAGAAATTCAGTCTGTGAAAATGTCAGATCTCTACCTATTATGGTTCATAAGCTACAGCCCGCTGACGCACGGACCTACGGACAGCGGAGCTCCTAGCCTCACGCCGCAGCTGTATATTTTTGAAATTATTGATTAAACGTAGAAAAACGACTTACGGCCACGAAATCATTAACGGCTGAGACTGAAATCCCTAATAGTATAGCATACTATTGGGGATTTAAGTCCTAGTCCTATCACATTTATTTCTTAGCTACGTAATTCTAAATTAACAAATAAATAAATTTGCTATTATAGATTTTTCTCGTTCCCGCAGAGTGTACCCCACGTACGACTTCGCGTGCCCCATCGTGGACTCGATAGAGGGCGTGACGCACGTCCTGCGAACCATGGAGTACCACGACCGCGATCCGCAGTTCTACTGGTTCATCGACGCGCTGGGATTGAGGAAGCCCTACATTTGGGAGTACAGCAGGTGAGAACTGTTGAGAACTTCTGAAGAAACCCTACATTTGGATGTTCAGCAAGTGAGAACTGTTGAGAATCTATGAGGCAGCCATGCAGATCGGAGTAGTAGCAGAGAATCTCTGATGAAGCCGTAGATATTACAGTTTTTAGTACCTCTGAGGAAGCCCTAAATTTGGGAGTATAAAGATAAAGATAGAGAACCTTTACTATCTCATAAAAATTATGTTTACAATTCAGTTCTTATGAATAAATCTTGTCAATTGTAAATAGTAATTATATTTTGCTTCAAATAAGTAAGTTAATAATTTCTAGATCCACATTTAATAATATTACAATTCCCATTAAATGAAAAAAAAGTAGTGCATGCATGAATTTAGATAATATTATATTAATATTATTTATTTATTCTATGAAAGCCCTGATCGGTTGAAGGCCTCCTCTAAGCTCTGCCGTTCATCTCTATCTTCCGCTCGCACCATCCAGCTTTGACCCGCGATCTTCACAATGTCGTCCGACAATCTCTTGTTCCGTCGACCCGGATGTCGCCCTTCATCTTCTGGTCCCTTCCACTAAGTCGCTGTCCTGGTCCATCTGCCATCCTTTAATCTAGCCAAATGACCGGCCCATCTCCACTTCATCCTTGTCACGTGTTCTACGACGTCAATGACTTTTGTGTGAGATCTTATTTCTGAGCTTCTTTTCTGTCATTGAAAATTACATTGGTTTGTATATTGGTTCTACTTCTCTCCACCGCCTTCTGGCATACGGAGATTTTTCTTGCATTTTGAGCCGAAAGTGTCCAGGTTTGGCATCCATAAGTGAGTGAAGGAAGGATACAGATGTTAAGTATTTAGGACTTCAGTTTTTGTGGTATATCTCCTTTTAGAATCTCTTTCATTGACCAGTATTTCTTCCATGCTATTGTGATGCGAATATCTATCTCTTCTTTATCCACATTTCTAAAAGATATATTTTTCTTAGATAGATGTACTCTTCTACATATTCGATTTCTTGGTTTTTATTCTTTGTTGGGATCTATTTGGCATTTGTTTTTGTGACCTTTGTTTTTGTGAAATTCATTTCTAGTACTGCTCTATGGCTGTGGCAATATAATTCGCTCATCATGTTCTCCAGCTTCTTGCATCTCTAGCAAACAGTACAATATCATCTGTAAACCTTAAGATTAAATTTGGGAGTATAATTAGTGAGAACTGTTGAGAAATTCTAAGGAAGCCCTACATTTAGGAGTATAGCAGGTGAGAACTGTTGAGAACTTCTGAGGAAGCCCTATATTTGGGAGTACAGCAGGTGAGAACTGTTGAGAACTTCTGAGGAAGCCCTACATTTGGGAGTACAGCAGGTGAGAACTGTTGAGAAATTCTGAGGCAGCCCTACATTTGGGAGTACAGCAGGTGAGAACTGTTGAAAACTTCTGAGGAAGCCCTATATTTGGGATTGTTATTAAACATCTTTCCATCTTGGTTTGATGAATTAAATCTAGAGATAAGCCGACTGTATTTTGTTTGTTGCCATGAAGAGACTACTATACAATAACATGGCGCGCCCTTCCACAACTCCCCGGCGAGATAGCGAGGGTACTTACGACGCGAGTGAGCGTGACAATGTACACAACGTGTACTTATGGAGTAGTAATATTATCGTAGGTTATCTCGAAACACGATATGTAAGTTACTTATGTGCTCTGTTTCCAGATTGAGCATGACCAACACTGTGCTGTCAAAGAGAAAGCTGACATGGTTCGTCGAGCAAGGTCTTGTTGATGGATGGTGAGTACGAGTAGGTAGTTCAATTAAAGGAAGGGACTGGCAATGGCGGTGCTACTATTTGCATCTCGCCCGTAAATGCCGTCTCGCTCAAATGTATGCCTTGCGCCGACATTGTCAGTTCCCTTCTCTATTTGAATGGCTTATATTTTTATACAAATACAAGAACTTCTTATCTGTTTTTGTTTCTCACCTGCATGCAATGCATCTAGGTACATTGGCTACACACCATCTCCGCGATACAGGTTCGTTATACATATACGCGTGTTTTCTCGCTTCAGGGACGACCCGCGCATGCCGACAGTCCGCGGAGTGCTGCGCCGCGGCATGACGGTGGAGGGGCTGCGGCAGTTCATAGCGGCGCAGGGCTCCAGCCGGTCTGTTGTCTTCATGGAGTGGGACAAGATATGGGCGATCAACAAGAAGGTATGATCTCGTCGGCGCACCAACAACTGCCTTGCCTCGGTTTGCTGGAAGAACTCTCTTTTTATAGATAATCTCGCCTTTGCTTATTGACCGAGCGAGCGAAGGGCTCCATTTCGACAAGATAGGAGGCCGATTTTGCTTTCGTGTCTCTATACGTGTCTGTCAGTTTTCAAGCGATCCTGACAAAACTTGGCACACGTATTCCTTGATTTAAAAGATTTTATGACGGTTTTTTCTTTTTCTTTCTGTACCCTATCGTGTGAGTTATCAAATTAAAGGGCTTCATGAGCCGGTTCTAAAAATATACTACACCAATAACTTTCGGCAGCCTGTTTTCTAAAAATCCAAGAAATATTTTCAAAACATACCAAGTTTGGACTCCTCGAAATAGGAGACGGATTAGTAAAGAGGATCTATACAGACCATGAGAGTGAGTGAAATAGACTATAACTATTTTCGTGAAAAGTCAATAGATTGTATTTGAAATCGCAAAATGTAGTTTACAAAGTTATTGGTGCGGCTACTTTACTACTTGATTTTGATTGAATCTAAAATACTTACCTATAAATTGGTTCACAGTCCCCCCTGTTAGCGAGGTCTACTGCCCACAGGGCCACTAGTAATATTTATTGTAGCTGTCTGTATTTTATATTTTCCGTCCAATAAATAATAAGAATGAAAGCAAAATGAATGTATTGTTCCGACAAAGATTTGCAGATTTAGTTATATGATGGACAGGGCAGCTGATAATGATAATCATAATGCTAAGTGGAGATAGAGGGAAAATCCTTGCATCTCAGAGCTAAAAATGACCGATCAAGTGACGATGACGCTAGCGACCAACCTCATTTCATAATAATGAAAATATATGATATTGATCGATCGCAGCTCTCTTCCAAACTTAATAAGGGGAATTAGATATATCGATCGCTACGAAAATGTGTGCGGTTTTGACGTTTGCCCACGCAAACCACCACGTTACTTTGCACGGCAAAAGTCAAATCGCATATATGTTCGTAGCATCTTATCCTTCGATAAGTTAGCGAAAGCAGCTCGGCTGCGGGCCCAGGGGGGTTACCACAACGTCTTATGCCGATTCAGATTACCAACCTAATTTGATCCGCAGAATTACCGCCCAAGTAACACAAAGGTTCTGCCTAACAGCATTTTAACAGTACACCTTGGACTCATTAGCTGCCGAAAGTAGCTGCACATCAGCTTTATATCCTAATATGCAGCTGATATAACTCTGATTTGGGCACAAATTTGGCAGCACATAGCTGCACAATTGCATTTTAATAGCATTTTATTAGCATTATTAAAGGTAACAGGTCCTACAAGGGCTGCATATTGACTGCCTAACAAGCCACGTGGTACTTATAATAGTTGATATGCAGCTCTAAGGATAAGTGTGGACATCAAATATACTTTACAGAAGCTAAAAGTAACTTATCAGGGAAATTGTGGACTGATTTGTGGTATGTTTTTGCATACCTTTCAATATTTGTAGTAGGGTGAAGTGTTACTCCGTGATACAAAGAAAAGATTACATTGCGGTTGCCATTTTGAGGATAAATAATAAGTTCTAAGGTAAGTAATACTTTGAGTTACTGCTATGATGTGTAACATTTTATCGGGAATGTAACTTTATTGTGAAATATCATACATATTTGGGTCAAAATTTTCACGGGCCCTCATAATATCCACAAATACGTGAATAAAAGTGAAATAAAACATGCAATTACAAGTAAATATATTTTTTACATGATAATTTTAAGTTGTAAACTGTTGACATTTTTTTATATATATTATTCACGCCAACCCGATGTTTTCTAAAACAAACCAATAAAGATAAAAGCTAAACATTTACAATAATACGCTTCAAGTACTTTTATAATGGCGGATAAACGACTGGTCAGTTTAAACTTTAATTTAATGCTAAGTGCTCTAAATATGTCCACCCGTGGCTTCTAATGAAGCATTAAGTTGCATAGGGAAGCACTTGTGGTAAATAAAGCAGCCACGGATCGCTATGTAGGGCAGTAAAGTTTCACATCTACGCCAGTATTCCAGATAATCCGATAAGGATTCGAGTTGTTAGGGGTCCTTTGTAACTACGCTAAAACCATGCATGGCATTCCTTTTTTTAGTTTTTACTACAACGCGTGTCTTCTGTAACTAGCCAATTTATATATGTATATATTGAGGTAGTGTTTCGTTTGTATGATGCTTGGCTAACGTACTTTCATGTGATCGCGTCAAACCGCTGCCAAATTAGGCCATTTAAAAAAAAACTTAATATACTTCATATATATCTGTCCTAGACTAGATCAAATTACCAGGTTGAAATTCCGTCTTTTAAAAATTAAGATCCCTTGGTCTATTAACTTAATATAAGTTCCACTGTGCCCCACAGATATATTTTTGTTATGTAAAAAAATGTTTGGAGAAAATTACGTTGGGGAAATGTAGTTTGTATTGGTAATATCTGTCATAGAACAAATTATCAGTAGCCCGATCACGAAAAAACATGGTTTGCTGGAATAAATCTCTTATTAGAGATAAGCTCGCCTTTGTACACGTGTTTTCTATCTAAAGCTATTTTTACTGTCATGTGAGTACAATAAAGAAATTACAATTACAATAACAAAAAAGTCGATAGGAAACTATCGAAAAGTCAAATGTCAGTGATTCTTATTCTTTATGACATAAAATATAATTTCCTACTTTCTCGAAAACGTTTGATGATATCGAAATCGTTCGTGATTGAGGCTCAGATCGGAATTAATAGTTCGAAAAAATAAGATCGCTAAGTCTATGATCTTAAAAAAAGTTCCACTGTGCGCCCGCCCCACTCTCCCGCCGCAGTGACTGACTGACTTGACTATGACTACCTATTAGTCAGTCAGTGCGAACCAGATGGTTACAGAGCCCGGCCACGTTAGAGTGAGGAACGATTGTTGCGTTGCGTTGTTAAAAAAAAATATAAAGTGTGACAATTCAAATTAAATTATTAGTAGGTAATTATAACTGAATGCTGCTTATAACAACCGACTTTATAGCGTAACTACCTAGTGTATACGGTTTGTATTAAATATTAGAATTATATGTAATCTAATGTTTTTTACTTTTCAGACTATGCCTTTCAAGATCGTACAGACGACGGAAGGGGGAGAATTTCACCTGACCATCGTCCCTGCATCCTGGGAGAAAAATGGCGTTTTAAAGTGGCCACCCAAAACTTTAAAAAATGCTTCTAGACTTATTAGAGATGACAACTCACAGCCTGGACCGGGATGGAGTGAAATGTTTTGTAATTTAAAACGTAACATTAAAAGTTATGAAGAGGCCTTAATGATACTGAAACGGATGCAAGAATACACGGACACGGACAATATGATGAATAAATGGATGAATAAATACCACCTTCAAGTATAGGTTTCATTTCATTTACGAAATCTTCCAAGTACTCAGATAAACACTTCGGTTTTCCTTGGCCGAAATAAATTCCAATTACAAAGGGCCTGATCAACGGATTTTCGTAAATATTGCACAGTATAGGCCAAAACTCATTCTTCGAGCTTTTAAAAATTGGCAAGCCGTCTAAATTAATGTTTAAATTAATTACTTCTGGAGCGTCATACCAAGTTGATAAAATATTTCGTAGAGTGCTCGTTATTCCATTATGCCAATACTCGCCTCCATTAATTTGTTTTATGGTGATGTGTCTAGGTGTTCCCAAAATTGTTCTGGCATCATTGGGTAACGTGTTTGGAACGTAATCATTTACTATTTTTGCTAGATCGTTCAGGGCTGACTGTGCAATATTTTTTTCGATTGCCCATTTTTTTATTTTCGCCCTAAATTCATGCCGCTTGTCATTCAAATCGCAGTCACTCGCGTCTGAACTCTCTGAATGCTCCGAGAGATCTGTTTGAGCACGTTCCTCATCAAACATGCTTTCGGTTACGGAACCCTCCTCATCCACTGTTGGTTGCGCACTTGTTGACGCTTGACTTACACCAATGCTCGAACCACTTCCTGATAATGACGTTTTTTTCCCTATAATTTTTAAGTACTCTGCATTAATTTTACGGCGTATTCCACCAGATCTTGCTTTGGCTTTCCACATTTTTTTTTAAATAAAAATACTAAAATAAGCTCACTAAATAATCAATACAGGCCACGGCGTCTTAGAATATTTAATTCGTGGTCAATTAAAATTCAACTAGCTGACTAAATGCCCACATAAGTACTATAATTCAGCCCAGGTCTGAATTGACGGGCACGAGTGTACAGATTAATAGCAGTGCGCTGTTAAGTCACTGCTTAAAAGGTCACACGTGGTACGATTGTGGCCTTTAGTAATGCTGATATACGAGTATACTGTATCAGCTGTCTAATGGCGTAAAAGTGTACGCTTAAGCAGCATACAGCATTATATCTTTGTTAATAAGCTTCACATCGTGATTGCTTGCATTACAAAGGTTCACATGTTCTCTCTTAAGATGCAAGTGTTTTAAAAGTCCACCTGTGGACCATAATTCAGAAAAGTGCAGTATTTGTGTCCACACGTGAACCCTTATTCAGAAAACTGCACTATTTGTGTCCACACAAATTCAGTTTTGCAGCTGAGAGCGTACAACAATACTAAACGCTGCATATCAGTGAATCTGTGGCGTCTGTGTAGCGCCAAATAGAATCGCAGTAGAGCATAATGCATTATATTGGGTCACGTTATTTATTATGCAGCTATTGGACTACGAGTGAACATTAATAATGCTTTTAAATTGCTCAAACAACCGATGTGGACCTTATGTGGAATTATATAGTGCAGCTTTGTGTTACTTGGGCGTGACCGTCTTAAAACAAGTCTTGGTATTAGGTAAATAAAGCCCATTATGACGAATTGGAATGGAAATGGTTGCCATGGTGATATTCTTGTTTTGAACCTAATTTGCATCTGAAAAAGATTGTGGTAACCCCCCAGGGCACAATTAATAAAATGATCTCCTCCCTCCACAGGTCATAGACCCAATCGCGCCTCGCTATACTGCTCTGGAATCGAACCCTGTACCCGTCAACTTAAAAGGCGTCTCATCCGACTCCGCCCTAAGCGTAGCGCTTCACCCGAAGAATCCCGACATGGGTACCAAGTCTGTTGTGGTATCATCGAGGCTGTTGATAGACCAGGCTGATGCGAAGACCTTGAAAGAGGGGGAGAATGCGACCTTTATCGCTTTCGGAAATGTTATGATTGATAAGATTCATAGGTGAGTTCCTTGACTCGAACGGACATACTTTTTTGTCGTCAAACTATCCACAATGTTTCTAGTGTATACGGGTTAGCATGCGATAGCGGCCATTGACCCGGCTGCCGCTGCGAAGCGAACCAAACATAGTAACCATGGTAACAGTCGGAAACCATTGTAACAATCGGCGGCCGCCAAACGCCAGTAATTGCTTACGTTGCACTATGGACCAACAATACGAGAGGACAGGCAACAGTCATATTTTGAAGCGTAATTCGATTTTTAGTTTAAATGTTGTCGATGGATTTTTCACGACTTTGTACTTTCTTTCTAGTAAAGGTAGTATCGTAGTGGTGTGCTTAATTTAGGAAATATGGCGGTAAAAGCGTTAGTTTTCTAAGAATAAACAAGGCTTACGCGCCTTAGCACGCATTTATATGCGATACGACACCTCTCTTGCCCATACATTTTTATTGTGTTCTGCGTGTGAGCGTTGTACCTCGTAAACAGTAGTAAAAGCGCCATCTCTGATTTTTTGTCGCTATTACGATGAATTATACTATGCCGTCAGCTTAAGCACCCAGCATCTATTGCTTGGTACAGCTAGCGGGCAAGATAGTAGTGACATCTAGGTATAATACAGTGCTTTGGCTTTCTAGCAGAGTACGTTTTTTTGTATGTCTATGTGTATGGGTGGGCTGTCCTCTCGTATTGTTGGTCCATCGTTGTACCTAGTAAGTATCGCTAACCCAATCACGAGCATACAGTAGACAGGAGTCAAGATTATCGTATATTATATAGTCGGATTATCACTGCGATACCGATATCGCAGTGTAATCCGAAAAGACTAGGAATCCTACCGAAGAAAGGTGTGCTTTAGAAAGATTTGTGAAAAGAAGATTGCTACATAGGAAGACGTTTGGGGGCAGTTGCGGAACACAGAAAGTCAAATTTACACAAAAGAGAGATTGTATTTTACTTTTCCATCACAGGAGAACGATAATGACAGAAGCCCTGTTTACTTCTCCTTCCACTACCTCCAATCCCACATAAGAGCGGCCCCGAGTCTTCCGCCCTTGGGAGCAATTGATACTCTATAGCTATTCGTGTTTCATAAGAGACTCGGGCCCCTGTTATGTGGGATAGAGGCCTTTGAACAGTAGTGACAAAATGCTAGCCAATAATAATATAATTCGGTCGCTTTCCAGGTCCAAAGACGGTACTGTTACGAGCGTCGACGCAACTCCGAACCTTAACAACAAGGACTACAAGAAGACCCTCAAACTGACCTGGCTAGCGGGCAGCAAGCAGGCCGAGCCGGTGGAAACCTACTGTGTGTACTTCGACCATATCCTATCGAAACCGCTGCTGGGCAAAGATGAGGACTTCAAGCAGTATATTGGACACCAGACCAGGGTGAGTTTCAGGGGGATTTGTAGGAACTGAAATAATGTGACTTGATGATGTGGTTGCTTGGAATAGAAGACGGCAGGCGAACTAAGCAGAAACGACATTGTCTAAATATTGCAAAACAGGAATAAATAGTCACAAAATTATTAACAGCGAGTTCTGTGTAGAGTTTACAATATTCAAGATTACATAAATGACAAGACTGCATGGGGTAATCTAACTTAACTAAGAACTCGCCATTGCTGATTTTGTAATTATTTATTCCTGCATATTATCTATAATAATGAATATAGCAATTTTACCTGAAAATAAAATTGTTATTATACATACTTACCTGGCTTTAAGCCTAATATTGGAGAGTAGCATACTTGACTTCCTTTCCGGTGCGACGAAATTAGCCCCAAACAGCTCACTTCCGGTTTAAAACTCCTAACATACATGTCAAATCCGTTTGGAACCTCAGCAACATTGCGCGCGTAAAGTTTCAGAAATGGCGGCAATTGAAGCCAGCGTTATTGCGCGCGCTCAATTTTCAGGTCATTGGCAACTCAATAAAGAGCTGATCGTGTCTTAAGAATGTGTCACGATCATGCAATGCACAGTAATGTGCACAGCAGGCAGCGATTTACCTAGGCTTAAAGCCAGGTAAGTATGTATAATAACAATTTTATTTTCAGGTAAAATTGATATATTATACCTGACGTTACCTGGCTTTAAGCCTAATATTGAGTAGTGTTTGGTATCGACTGCTGAGTTAAAAACGCCAATGTGATATGACTAGGAGTTCATTTATGGAAACATTTTATAAATTATGAAACAGAATGTTTATGCATCATCGTGTACGTGATGCAAAGATAGGCTGCGCAAATGCAACTCAAAAATAAGGCCAATAGATGGAAACAAACACAAACTTAAGAAAGGTCTGATGAAGTCATCTTTTGCAGCCAGCCGAGTTTCGGGCTGGCTAGGTTAAACTTAGTTTCTGGCTATTAAGACTCATCTGATCTACTATATGAATCTAAGAATATGCAAAGCTTTACCTCCGCTAGGTTTTCACTTCAGTCAGCACTTACGTACAAGTTCACCGAGATTGGTGCTCGGTGGTTGGCTGCTAGCTCGCCATTCACCTCGACGACTACCAAGACTGCAGTTGTGAGGTCAGGATATCAGGTCGGTCGCCTGACCTACGAAACCCGGAGCTAGGGAAGTAGGCGTGCCGAATCGAATACATGTGAAAATTAGTTATTATAATTTGAACCTTGCAGACAGGGCCAATCTGATTTAAACACAAAACATTGATGAAATTAGTGATTAGCAGTAGGTGTAATCAAATTACAATTGCTGTATTTTGAATTGGGAGTGCGCCTCCTGGATGCACTACCATTGATTATGTCCTTCCACATATGACTGGTCTTTGCAAAAGACTGGCGAACAAGTCTGTAATGTGACTTTAATAATAAAGTTACTCAATTAATCTAAGTACCTTTTCGTATCACTTCTGAGAAGAATAGCTAGATTTGGCTGATTCTATTACAGGAGCTAGTGTGGCTATCTGGCTCTACTGAAGATGCTTCTACAGTGGGCAAGCATAGAGAAAAAGACAAGTTAACGCGTAGTAAGCATATTTGTCTATAGTGATAAAGAAGTTTAGTATCATTGATCAGATACCTAATACAAGTATCTGAACGCGTTTTCATTATTACCTGCAGCTGTGTGGATAATATTACTGAAACCATGTTACCTAGGACTGAACCATAAAAGTCATACATATACATACTTCAGTGGAATAATCCAGCGTGGTCATAACATTCATTAAAATAATAATGTAGGTAGATGGTTATAAAAGTTTTTCAATACTGTCATTAAGTTAGTTCACTGGTAGAAATACCAGGTTGGTGTCCTTACATAACATAGCGTCACGTATTTTCCCATACGGGGCGGCAGAGGCACAATAAAAGTTTTGCAATACTGTCCCATACGGGGCGGCAGAGGCACGATGGCGCCCACGCTCAATATATACTAATGCACGCTAATGTATATCATGCTCAGTCCGATATTCAATGCTCCATTGCTACTCACATTAAATGTAATTATTATTCCTCTACTATGTAGGTACTCCACGGAACAGCTGTAGAAATATTAAGGAACTCTGCTTGTGGGCTGTATGCCGTACCAGCCACATCCAAGACACATTAAGCTTAAATTGCCTCTATTTCGTCGATTTGGTTAAAGCTGCCTCTGCTGTTCGCTTGGGATATGTCGAAGTAAGGCGACTATTGAGAAACAACCAAATAAATAGTGGAGATGTGAAAAAAAATCTCGATCTCAAATTTATATTAATGTCCTGAGAGACTCGAGGACTGTCATCAGCTTCTTTTGGCTAATATACTGAAAAGTGAATTCTTACAGCAGCTTGCCTAGTGAATTATGAAGACCTGCGCGGTCCAGTGACACGTAGGTCATTTGTGAGAAGTAATGTAGATAACTTCTCTATATGGCTCCGACAATATCCTGGTGGATGACTGTCTGAATAATATTAGCAGATCTTTGGATAGTGAATCTGAAAGGTGACTACAATGATAATTGTCTGAAGCAGTGAAGTAGGCATATTTTCGACCATATCCTGCCCGATTGAGGAAAGTAGTCGGATTGAAAAACGACGGCTCTGTTGTTAGATTGTAACGCGTTCTTATATTAGGGTTTGGAGGTAATCATCTAGGTAGGTACTCAAAGTTCCTTAACAATGTGGTTTAACTTATTAAAGGTAAGTCCAACACCACAATAAGAGTAGTTTATGACTACTCTTTTACTCTTTGAGTATCGTATTATATAGATAGCCGGTCCTCCAGCCACATACCTAATGTTTAGAACTCCCTTTTAATCCCTTAAAAGCAGCAGTGCTGATATGGAAATTATTTATTTCAAAGTAAAGAAAGTTACTTAAAGTAATTTGTATAAATGGGATATAAAATAGTGTTGATTTTATATTTTTTCGTCACTGGCTTAAAAAGGGTTAAGATATCACGTAAATGAGTAAACGTTACAATTAAACTGTAGGAAAATTGTTTGCCTCCACTCTGTCCGCCTCTTTCTACCCACGTCATGCGATGTTTCTGTATGAAAATGTCGCTTTGAACCTTGTACAGATGGAAACGTTGCAGAGACTGAGCTTGATCTCAAGTTTCGCCGGGATACTAGAAATAGACGACAGCCAGCCATCAGATATCTACATCTTTGCGCAAGATGTTTAATTGAACCGTCTCGCATAGACTGATTCATTTCATACACACACGAGCGTTTAGTAGCGATGTCCCCTTACGCGCAGGCTCTACCGGCATAACCGCGAATGGCTGACGTAACTGCATGTCAATGTCGCTTTAAACCTTGCGCAGGTGGACTAAGTTGCAGAAACTGTATCAGCGGTATATAACCATCGAAGATTGATTAACAGGTCACTTCACGCGGGATTTTCAATTTCTCTGTAGCCAAGCCGCGCTGATTGGTGTACTTATGGCGCTCAGACTGGGCTGCGGTACCCACACGTGGCTACCGCTCGTAGTCGCCGCGTCTTCGTTCACCTCCTGCCTCCCCTCCGCGCACGCACCAGCCTTGCGCAGGCTGGCGGCCCGGAGCGCTCGCCGTATGCCGGCTCCGGGCGGCGGGGGCGCGTCACCACTGCGCGCGGGCGCGGGCTAAGTGTAGCGGGCAGCCAGCAGCGCAAGGGCTCACCTTCTCTACTTGCCTTGCTCTGGAGGTCGAACTCACGAAAATGCGCGCAGTCGTCGTTTGTCTCCTGCTTCCCCTCCGCGCGCGCGCCAGCCTTGCGCAGGCTGGCGGCCCGGAGAGCCGGGCTCCGGGCGGCGGGGGCGCGACACCGCTGCGCGCGAGTGTGGGCTAACTGTTGCGGGGAGCCCTTTGCGCAAGGTCTTGCCTCCTCTATTTGCCTTGCTCTGGAGTTCAAACTCACGAAAAATCTCCAGGTTTCTCCTTCCTCGGACATAAAATCTGTAAAACTGGGATTAGTTATGGAATATCCACCGAGGGCGGAATCTTGCACGAGGTTACCATTACGCGACGGTCGTGAATGTATTAAGTATAGATTCGCGACGCTGCGGACGAGATCCACTCGTCCAACGTCAATAGTTCGCAATTGACAAGAATCGATTTTATTATATTCCCCCTCGGAAGACATCTCGTTGATTGTATTACATACCTTATCCCTGTATTCGGAATCTGCTTGGTGCTCAACAAGCCAAGACATGACCGTCGAAAATATCCCTTTTTTGCGCCTCCTTCTGCTTGATCAAACCACGTTCCCGCCAAGTATGATTGCCATCGAAGGACTTGGCGCACTCGAGTTCAATGAACCCCAGCAAAGAACAATAAAAGTTTGTTATTCATGCGAACGGCAAATATCTAACCTGATTGGATTGGATTTACTTATGATTTTCTCGGCGTGAGATTCGGATGAGTGCAATGTTTGTACTTTCGAGGGTATTTACAATTAGCTACTTACTAATATCACTCCTATATCAAAGGGCGCGATATTTCTGTCAAATTCAATGTCATAATCAAACATATCATCATATTGCGAGATTGTATGAGTTACTAAACATTGCATCACTCGATCTGTTCACCATATGATAATGCATTGCCGAGAGTTTACTAGCTGAATCTTGGAAAGATTTTTCCATTTCACTTGTCCTTCAATTCTTTCTTACTCGATGTATTCTCCTCCGGCTGCTCCTCCGCTCCGGAGACGTGGAAGTGGAACTGCCGTAGCGATCACTCCTCGATGATTCACTACACGGGGCTATTTACCGCGATTTTTATTAAACGGATTATTTTTTGCTGTTACACTGAACAATTAACACTATAACCGTTACAAAATTCCAAGGATATTTCGAAGAATAACTAGGAATATTTTTAATTTTGTTGAACGCGTGCGCTCGGAAAGAAATCCAAAACGCCAATGACCTGAAAATTGAGCGCGCGCAATAACGCTGGCTTCAATTGCCGCCATTTCTGAAACTTTACGCGCGCAATGTTGCTGAGGTTCCAAACGGATATGACATGTATTTTAGGAGTTTTAAACAGGAAGTGAGCTGTTTGGGGCTAATTTCGTCGCACCGGAAAGGAAGTCAAGTATGCTACTCTCCAATATTAGGCTTAAAGCCAGGTAACGTCAGGTATAATACTGTTATATTTGTAGTCGTTAAACACAACTCATTTTTTAAAAAAGATCTAAAAATCAATCTGTGGGCGTTTCTTCGCCCCGCTTATCCCACGGTAGTTTGTAGAGAAGAGAAAAAAAATACATTTACTAAGTAAGTATAAGTTTATGTCACCGTAAGATTGTCAAAACCCTTATTTTATAATCTAACGTTTTTTTCTCGTTAGTTTACAAACTATCGATAAATTGTAAACTGTACCGTACTGCTTACGACATGACGCGTTAGTTTATAATAAAACTGTTAAATTGTGAACTGGTTTGAACTTGAATTGCAAAGAAAATACCAGGACAAACACTGAGGTAGCTTAGGTGAAGACTAGAGGGGGCGAGCGCAGCGAAGCCCCCGAATAGTCTTCGTGTTGGTTGACATGTAAGAACAAAAGAAACGTAAATTCTAAACCCTGTCGGTCTGGTTTTCTATGTGTCGATAGTTGATCAACTACCGCGTTAGCTTATCAACTAACGTTTTGACAATCTTACGGTGACATATATAAATATCTACAGTAATAATGATATTAGACTTTGACTTTGAGTGGTGGCAAAGGATAAATACCGCTAATCACCAGCCCGATGGTCAGACGGCAAGTTTGATGCCAAGGTGGCTGAGAGACAGTGGACAAACGGCATTCCTGGAGACCGACTCATGTGACCACCATTGGTGTTTTTCGATGGTAAAATGGATATATTACCATAACGGGGTGTGTGCTATGTAGGAAAAAGTAGTGTGACCGTAAAACCAGTTTTTGATTGGCAAAAATATTGATCTCGCGACAAACTGAGCGCGACTAGAAATATTGTTTTTTTTTCTGACAAAATTACTGGATTGCGCAAATTGAAATATGAAAAACATCAACTTGAAAATCTTAATTGGAACGTAAAATACAAGACGAGCGTCGGATTTTGTTGTTGTTACATTTTCAACCTAACACTAAGGACAAAGAGGGCTTCGCTTTTCTCAACCCCTTTATCCTTGACCTACCCTGCCTGACCCATCACGTAGCCCAGACATGCCAGACAGTCTTTAATTAGCTAAGAAATCATTCAGTAATTTTGTCGCGCAATTCAGTAACTTTTTCGCTCATTTCAGGTAATTCCGCTGTTCATGGTCATTCGTTCAATTAGTTCTTACTCGCACGTTTAATTGTTCCCCTTTAGGAAATGGCTTTGGTTGCATTTGTGTGGTCAGTAACGTGAGCGAAAAAAAAAAATTGTATTAAATGATTCAACACCCTCATCTCGGCTTGCAGTGGGAAGTCCCCATGCTCGGCGAGCCGTCCCTGTCCGGCCTCAAGCGCGGCGACATCATCCAACTACAGCGACGAGGGTTCTTCCGAGTGGACGTGGCCGCGGCTCCGGCGACCGGCCACACGGGGAAGAGTACGCCGCTGGTGCTGTTCCACGTGCCTGATGGCAGCATGAGAGAGGTGGCTGGCCAGGTAAGTCATCCTTTATCATCATTTCTCAGCTTATATCGACCCTTTGCTTGGCGTGATCCTCCCCTGTACAGCGCCAACCAACTACTACTGAAGCCGGGAATACATATGCTTTTTACTCGCACAAAACCGTGCCAAATAGTGGTATAATGCGCGGCGTATAAGTTGGACCAAAATGGCGGCGTCTGCGCAGATAAAAATTACTGTTTTAGATACATTCTACTTACAACTTATACGCCGGGTACTGTACTAGCTAGCTACTAGCATCAGCACCATAGCTTGCCGAGAGATCGCAGTTCGTTTGATTGTTTCCCCTCGCGGGGTAGTGGGGAGGGGGGCTCGCACGCCAGCTACAAGCACGCCAAATATGTCATAACGTGTTTGCTAGTGGCTCGCAGCACTTTTGTCAAAACTTTTGTAGTTTTTGATATTTTATTGTAGTTTACAGTTAATACAAAAATGGCTCATTGGGGCGACGAAAAAACTTTGTTCTTCATAATATTCTATAACCAACAACCGTGTTTGTGGAATAGAACTTATTATTATATCCTTTATTGCATAAATAACATTAAAAAGCAATGACGCAGTGGGAAATAACATTTACAAAGGCGGGCTTATTCCTAAAATAAATCTCTTCCAGTCAACTTAGTAAGTATGTTCAGTAAAACAATGCGGGTTCAGCTAATAACAAAATATTTAAACAAACAAGAAAACAGCTACTAAATTTAAAAATAGAATACATTACACATACAGACAAAAATTACAAAAATATTTTATAACATATATATCATTATGAAGATAATTATACAACATAAACAATTAATACTTAAATAAATAAAACCTACGATAATTGAGATATGTAGTATTATTTCAGTCTTGATCTGAATGAGCTAGGCGATAAACTATCACGTATAGAGTCTGGCAGGAGTTTCCACATCAGCGCAGCACGGACTGTGTAAGAATTCATCAGGAAACTGGTGTTGGCCATTGGACAGGCTAGTCCCTTGATGCGACACATGCACGACGAGGTCTTGAGGGCGGCGGTGAATACGCGAAACGGTTTCGCAGGTACTGTGGAGCACCAGGATTGCGCAGGATTTTGAAAAGAAAAACTAAAATATGAAGGTTCCTTCGCTGTCGGATTGGGAGCCACTTCAATTGGTTGCGAAATTCCGACACATGGTCGTTCTTTCGCAAGCCAAAAATGAAGCGCAAAGCCAGGTTCTGAAGCTTCTCCAACTGTTCTTCTGTGATATCGAGAAAGCTCTTCTCCGCTGTATGAAAATAAAATAGCGCGTGATAATGCGTATAAATGTTTATTGGAACAAATAATAATGTTTGAATATGTTTTTATTCATAAAATCATGCAGCACGAAAAAAAATATACATGAACTTATATTTGAAAATAAAAAAATGAAAATCTTTATTTCACACAACTATTTTACAAGACATAAGTTGCACAAATCCCACACTAGGTCTCCCTGTGTCATTTAAACACTATTTTCATTAAGAAAGCCAACGAACAAGCTAAGCATTTAAAATGCCTGGGTTATGATTACTGGCTACTCACATTTACACCATTAGAGTCTAGAAACTTAATTGATTAAAATCAATTTATATTATTGTACTGAATCAAGAATCAAAAACCACTACAATACACAAGGGCGTCCCACAAGGTAGCATAGTGGGGCCCATCCTCTTCCTTCTGTACGTCAATCATCTTCCAAACTTGATAGATGATAAGGTTATAATGTTCGCCGACGATGTCTCGGTTTTTTTCAAATTCCAGCGAGGTGAAGGGAATAACTTGGCGGACCGAATATCGCAATCAATCAATACTGTTATAAACTGGTTTAAAACACTCAGTCTAAATACAAATCTAAATAAAACAAATGTCATTTATTTTAGAAATTACAACACCCCGGATGTGACTTCGGATATAACTTTTGATGGTAAAAAGTTCTCTACAGTATCGAATGCTAAATTCTTAGGGATATATTGTGAGGAAAATATGAGCTGGAAGAAACATGTAGAATGCCTGGAAGGTAGGCTAAGCAGCTTTTGTTATGCCTTTAGATGCTTAGCGACAATTTCAACTTCAAGAGCCACTAGGCAAGCTTACTACGCTTTCTTTCAGTCTAGGGTGCTTCATGGTTTAGTAATATGGGGGAACTGCGTAGAAATTAAAAATATTTTTCTACTACAAAAAAGATGTTTGCGCATCATGGACGGATTAAGTCAAGCAGGGAATCGCGTAGAGACTCCTTCGTCAAGTTAAATATCCTCACTATTACAGCCCTGTACATAGTTGAGCTTTGCAAATTGGTGAGGCGACACCCGTCAAAGTTCCCTGTAAGACCTATGGGATCCACCAATCGATTAAATGAGAGGTATAAATACAGTCTGGAGGTGCCAATCTGTAGGACTGTTGCATATTCGCGGTGCGCGAGGATGGTAGTCATAAGAGTTTATAATAAGCTTCCTGACGAAATGAAGTTACCTCCTAGCTCTAATCTTATTAATAAACTCAAACGGGTACTTGTAAAAGTCTGCCCTTACGACCTTAATGAATTCTTTAATTATAACTTTTAATACTATTTAATTTCAATCTATAAAAATTGTTATTGCCTATATTTTATGACATGTGTGACTGTATATTAATATTGCTACGCCCTGTGGGTAAAATGACATTGAGACTAAACTGTACTTATCTAAGAACTTATGACATGTTATTTATTGCAATAAACATATTGAATTGAATTGTATGTAGCCATATTTTACCCTAATTTCGCGTTCGTGTCGGTGAAAATGCGAAAGAGTTGTGTGTGTTCGCTACAGATGTGAATTGTGTGAATGTAGGTTTTATTTTATTATAGATAAAATATTTTCAGTTTGCTCGTAGTCTAGTGTTAAAAACCATTCAGTTATTATTTGCTTACATTTAAGTTTACATAGGCCAAGAAAGTAATAATCTTTATTAATAATGTAAAGCCTTGGGCCTGGGACCTTGAAAGACGAGAAATCTGTTCAGTCTGACAAGTGTGACTATCAATTAAATTAAAATTATATATGTTATTAATTAGCTTATTGATCTATTACAAATTAAATAAAAAAGGGCTGTAAAATGTAGACAAAGGCGCTCTTAGGCGCCACCATAATCTACTGAATTTGTACCCGGCATTTTTCTTGGCCGGACCATCACTGTCACCCTTTTTGTGGCTTCTTTGCTTTTTGTAGCGTAGACATCTTGCACTCTTTGGAGTTTCAGACTTTGTTTGTGCAATCAGTGGTCTGGTGACCTAGTTCGCCGCAGTGGCCGCACTTAGGTTTCGCTTCTTTGTATATCTTGGCAGCGTGCCCATATTGCCGACAGTTGTAACATCTTGTTACCAAGGTAAAGTCTCTCACAGTACAAAGATGACCAGTTTATAAACACCCTGTCCTGTGCTATAAGAGCCTTGCGGATGTCGGTAGGTACTTCGATGATAATTGCAGGCGTCTGTGTCCTTTTTCCGGGATTTGTGGCTTTAATTTATTGAGCTTAAAAACGTTCTAAGGGATACATTGGGCATATTTTTTGCTCAATTTTGCTCATATATGCAGTTAAAGACGTCACTCTCAATAAGAGAAGTAGGAACCCCAAACACTGTAATTCTAGGTTTGCGCTTAGATGGCTCATTCACAGTTAGGCCTGATGTAGATAGTTGAGAAGCCTGCTTTAGTTTTTCAATGTCGGCTTTGTGATCCATACTAATTATGAGTCAATACTTTTTATTGTCGTCTTTGTGATCGTTACTAATTAGGCCACGAACATGCAGTTTCATGATTCAAGGCGGATGATTTTTAGGACTAATTATTTTGTCTCGTCGCTTGTGTACTGTTGGTCGTTGGGCTTAATCGCAACAGAGCTAAAAGGGCTGGGACGAATAAAATTATTCGTGCCTTTCTTTAAAATTTCGGCAAAAGAGTTGGTTTCCTGACCTGCCTTTTTACTATTTTCGTTTATAGCCTCTTTAAGTTCAGTAAGGTTTTCAGCTAATCCTGATTTTCCTTTATGGTCTGGACAGAGATCTGAGAGGGCTTTCTGTTTTAGCGATTGGTCAGTACTAATCGCTAAAACAGAACAGTTGTTCAGTAACAGCCATGTGCGATGTACCATGTCCTACTTTACGGCACAAGTTGTGTATCCGTAGTTCTTGGTCTGAATTTAGTTTACCCTCCGCAGCATATCTCATTAAGACACTGTTCAATCGAGCTCATCCAGTTTTGAAGTTCAGGTGTTGACACAACCTCCATTGTTTGATCAATTTCCTGGGCGTTTTTCTGATCATGACCGGCGGCGGCTTCTGTTAAACGGTCTGCCTTCGGAGGTCATCTTAAAATATATTTTTTTCACTTGCTTCTGATTATTTTGTAAAGATACATGATGGATATTACAAATAAACACTTCACAAAATTGCAGCGAACACGCACAACGCGCTAAGTAGGTCACAGATTAGTTGAGTAGAGTATTTTTATTAATATTACTTTATTCACATGCACACTTCCGATGTGCATTCGGTCGAGGTCGAATCGTATATAAATGAATGGTTCCATGTTAAGAGTTAAAATAATAAAAACCAAAATATACGTAGCACAAACACGTCACTGGCATGAAATACTTGATTCTAGTAACTGGTGTTGGTACACCAGTTACCGAATAACACCGAATACCACCCACTGGCATGTGTATCGCAACTCACGGAATGCGAGTGAATAGCACCCACTGGCATGTGTATCGCAACTCACGGAATGCGAGTGAATACCACCCACTGGCATGTGTATCGCAACTCACGGAATGCGAGTGAATACCACCCACTGGCATGTGTATCGCAACTCACGGAATGCGAGTGAATACCACCCACTGGCATGTGTATCGCAACTCACGGAATGCGAGTGAATACCACCCACTGGCATGTGTATCGCAACTCACGGAATGCGAGTGAATACCACCCACTGGCATGTGTATCGCAACTCACGGAATGCGAGTGAATACCACCCACTGGCATGTGTATCGCAACTCACGGAGTGCGAGTGAATACCACCCACTGGCATGTGTATCGCAACTCACGGAATGCGAGTGAATACCACCCACTGGCATGTGTATCGCAACTCACGGAATGCGAGTGAATACCACCCACTGGCATGTGTATCGCAACTCACGGAATGCGAGTGAATACCACCCACTGGCATGTGTATCGCAACTCACGGAATGCGAGTGAATACCACCCACTGGCATGTGTATCGCAACTCACGGAATGCGAGTGAATACCACCCACTGGCATGTGTATCGCAACTCACGGAATGCGAGTGAATACCACCCACTGGCATGTGTATCGCAACTCACGGAATGCGAGTGAATACCACCCACTGGCATGTGTATCGCAACTCACGGAATGCGAGTGAATACCACCCACTGGCATGTGTATCGCAACTCACGGAATGCGAGTGAATACCACCCACTGGCATGTGTATCGCAACTCACGGAATGCGAGTGAATAGCATGTTTTTACAAGCATCTTGGCATTTGCGGGCATGTGTATCCCGGGCTTAATTACTATGAGTGATGATGATGTGGTCCGACCGATTTCGGTCACGGCGACCGCTTCGACTTGTCGTCTGCAGACGTCGCTTGTGGTCTCGCATATGGCTTATTACGAACAGTATTACAATAGAACAGTATTTTGTTTCCATAAAGTACAGTATTAGCAGAACGCAGGTGGCCTTCGTCAAATATTTTGATTCCACACTTAGGAGCAGCATTATTATTGGGTTAGAAAGGAACGGATATATGTTTCTTATTCCTGCCTCGGGACAAATGCAGCTTTTAGATCCGGTGGCAAGTTTGGGACGGGTGATCATTCGATCCTGGTTTTCGATTATGCAAAAATAATCGATCGAATCAAGGATCGCGGTATCAAGAAAGAAATATTGAAATGGTAAAACAGACGAAGAAGAAATATTGTAATGTTCAAAGAGTAAAGATTGTATTTAGACTTTTCGGAAATAAAGGATTATGTTCAAAAAACTTTTTTATTTTTCATCTTATACAAGTGTGTCTGAGCATTTACGCTGTATCTATAACAATTTAATCAACAGTTAGCGCTAAATGCATTGCAATGGCAATTACAAACTAATAGCTATTAGGCTTCTTAATTTAGTATATCGACATTTGTACATTTATTTGTTCAGTCGTGAAATAAAATGAGAGTTTGCCTACCCTTCTATATAACTAATCTAGATTGTAGACCCAAATAAGATATACTATACTTACATCTACAACGAAAACAAAATAAATGTAAAATAAACTTTACATAAAATAAAAGCAACAACTCAACACAGTAAAAGAAATAAAAAACTAAATACTGGCAGCCTTATCCTCTGAGTACATGGCAAGACATTATTGAATTAAGGTCGGTAATATAAATAGTTATTTGTGTCTCAAGGGAGCAAAATCATGTATATACGGCGAGGGCGGTATATTGAATCTAGAGTGAAGCAAAGGATTTTACGACAGAATCCTGAGCGTAAGGAAGGATTCAAGCGTTAACGCCCATGAGGAAGATAATTTTTCTCCTCGTTGACACATACAACTTTTCACACCGACTATGAGGAAAATTGAAATAAAATGCTCTAAAAATTAAATAACTATACTTTGAATTATACTTTCACCACTTTTATAGTAATCGAACAACGAAAACTTTTTTTTATAATGGCGGACTGTAAAGGATTAGGGAAAGGTCACCCCACAGATAAATTATTCCTGTGCTACTTTTACCAATGTGTAATATAATCGAATCGAATATTACAATGGTATCGGATATCAATATTCATCACAATAAAAGTCATCGACAGTTTTGATTTCAGTAAAACATATAATTTATAGTGACTTTTTTATATTACGAAAAATTCATAAATTTTCAAATAACGTTGTTAAAGTTAAAACTTGAAACATGTTCGTTTTTAATCGATTACGATGAAATTAAAATCGATTATTTTATTAAGATCTGTGTTCAATTGACACACTCCGTAAATGCTACTTGCCAATGAATAAATTAAAAAAGTAGCTTAAACAGAAGAGTAGCATTTTACTCCCTCTTGTCGTGGAGCAAAACTTACTTGGTGTGAAAAATATGTTTTTCCGACTTCTGAGCTAAATATAGCACCTTCGCCGCTCGATTTTGGGTTCTCAGGCGGAAAAAATATATTCCTAACTCGTTCGAAAAGGAATCCGCCATTAAAAAAAAAGTTTTCGTTGTTCGATTACTGTAAAAGTGGTGAAAGTATAATTCAAAGAATAGTTATTTCATTATTTTTAGAGCATTTTATTTCAATTTTAATGTATGCGTCACTCAGGAGCAATGTTATTTTTGTCATATGGGTTACCGCTTGAATCCTTCGTTACGCTCAGGATTCTATCGTAGAGTCCTTCGCTTCACTCTGGATTCAATGTACCGCCCTCGCCGTAAATACATAATTTTGCTCCCTTGAGACACAAATAACTATTCCATCACATCTATTCGTAAAGAGGCGAAAGGCTCCTCGATAAGTACCTACGAGCAAAATGGGTCAATCCGGCGCACTTAACTTTTTAATTTGGAACACTATTTAGTTTATAAAACTTTAACGCAATTCGCTTCGATAAAGTCCTGGCCGGTTTAAAAAAAATGCGTTAACCAAATAAAATAAAAAATACGCAGGAAATCCTTATTAGTTTTTAAATTACTTTTTATCAAAATATTACAGACCATTTCAATTGGATTCACTCAAATTTAATAAAATATGAGTTCTGCTAGAACTATCTTTTATTCAATTGATGAATATGAAAGTGAAATATTAACACCAGAAAGTATAAAATTAAATGCAGAAACTGTCATAACAATTTAGGTACTACTAAACAAATGGAGAGAGAAAATTATTTTTCTCATAGAGTTGGATGAAAAGAGAAGGGTGCCACACAGTACCAAAATTATTTAACCACGAGCGACGGTACTTTGAATCGCTTAGAATTCCTCGATTCGCTCTGGATTCAAAAAATACTTTTTTTTGGTTCCTTATGAAACTGACTACTAATATACTTTCATTGTCGTGGCTACAAAAAGAAATAAAAAATAATGTTTAAAAATTGTACATAATATGTAAGAAAATGTTCTAAGATATAAAAAAGTGCACGCGCCGTATAGAGAGGGAATTTAGAGGTCACTGTGGTACTGTCAGAAATAATGCTTTCCAGCACCACACAAGTGTCTGGAGAACCCGCCCATATTGCGATTGATTCCTTTGAGGCCAGATTCCAATGGATGGATTCCAATAAGGGCAGAACAATTACATTCCTCCACAAAAAACAATTCGATAGGTCAAGTAATCTTGCCTTCCGACCCCGTGCACCCACTGGATAGATAGACCGACTGGGTGGTCCACGGGAAATTTATATTCCCGTCGACCCACTGACTGTAAAAACGCTGCTAGTGTGGCCTCGGGCGAAAATAAATTCACCGTGGACCCACCGGCATATCTACGCCAAACATATTAGTCCTTTTCTCAAATAGGGTGGCAGAGGCATAACTACACAACATAACATCTCTGTTTTTTTTCACTATTTGGTGTCACTATATTTGACAGATGTCACTATTTTAGACATGTGACAATATTTTGTCACATGTCTATGTGACAATAAAACTGTTTTATATGTTCTGACGTTTCTGTAAAACGATTTTCCTAGGTGGATAGGTGATAAAACAATGAAGTTTTTTATTTTAATCAACTTGAACGCTCAGTTCAATACAATATTTTTTGACAGAATCGCTTTTATAATTGTTTCTCGTCACCTGAGATGATGTTGTTTTAGCTATCAAACGGCAGTCAGAGTTACCAAAAGTAATTAAGTTTTTTCGTAATTCATAACTTAATAGCAATTCATGAAAAAAAAATTGTAAACCCAAATTACTCGAAACGAAACCCATTATTTTTTGGAAAAGGTCCTATAATGATTACATTTTCTGGGAATAAGCTCTACTTTAACCACTCTCGATATATGTATCGTATAACTAATAACCCTGTATAGACGATATTATTTACCTCTAATTTATCTCTACAAACGACACGTAATTTTTTGTATGTAGTACAATTTTATACAATTTTATGACCGAAAAATATACACGCAATAAGGTCTAACCTTTGTGGTACTGCTGGGAGGCATGCTTTGTGGCAGTACCACCAGTGACCTCAAATTTATCTCCTTAAACCGTATATTTTAATTATTTCTTTTAACAAAAATTTCGTACATTTCATGTACAATTTTGACATGGTAAAATGAGGTTAATTTATTGCTGTACATCCACTGAGCATTACCCAATTATTGACGCTACCGACGCAGTCACCAGACCAATAAAGTTTGTGGCAGTGTAATAAAATAACTTATTTATCGGAAAACTCCGTTGGCAACTTGTCTGCATAATTGTCTTATCGTGTGTCGATGTGCCCAATGGACAGACAGGACAGACACGACACGAAAACAGAGACGAATACAACAGACTGTCTGTTCAGTGGGCATTGCGCCTGCCTAATACGGTTTTTTATAAGTAACATGTACAGGATTATGACCCCTTTGTTCACACCATGGAAAACGGAATCCTCTCCTCGCCGCACCGCGCAACCGAATTGAAATCTGTCTAATTATAGAGAGAAACTGAATTAAGGTAATTATTCACAAAATTGAAATGAAGCACGGTTATGCGTAGAAAAAGTATAAGGATTTAGTAAATTGTTTTAAATGTAGTGCCTATTAATTAGTTCAAAACATAACTGCTTATAATTTGAACCACCCCTCATATTATCGGGTGATGGTGCGTGCAACATGTCTTGTGACTGCGTCGGTAGCGTCAATAATAGGGTAATGCTCAGTGGATGTACAGCAATAAATTAACCTCATTTTACCATGTCAAAATTGTACATGAAATGAACGAAATTTTTGTTAAAAGAAATAAATAAAATATACGTGCCGTGTAAGGAGAGAAATTTGAGGTCACTGGTGGTACTGCCACAAAGCATGCCTCCCAGCAGTACCACAAAGGTTACCAGACCTTATTGCGTGTATATTTTTCAGTCATAAAATTGTACAAAATTGTACGTGTCGTCTGTAGAGATAAATTAGAGGTAAATAATATCGTCTATACAGGGTTATTAGTTATACGATCGAGAGTGGTTAAAGTAGAGCTTATTCCTAGAAAATATAATAATTATAGGACCTTTTCCAAAAAATGATGGGTTTCGTTTCGAGTAATTTGGGTTTACAACTTTTTTTTTTCATGAATTGCTATTAAGTTATGAATTACGAAAAAACTTAATTACTTTTGGTAACTCTGACTGCCGTTTTATAGCTAAAACAATGATTCTGTGTGACAGCTTAAATTTAAAAAAATACTCTTTATTTTGATGCAATGAGCCCATCATCTCAGGTGACGAGAAACAATTATAAAAGCGATTCTGTCAAAAAATATTGTATGGAACTGAGCGTTCAAGTTGATTAAAATAAAAAACTTCATTGTTTTATCACCTATCCACCTAGGAAAATCGTTTTACAGAAACGTCAGAACATATAAAACAGTTTTATTGTCACATAGACATGTGACAAAATATTGTCACATGTCTAAAATAGTGACATCTGTCAAATATAGTGACACCAAATAGTGAAAAAAAAACAGAGATGTTATGTTGTGTAGTTATGCCTCTGCCACCCTATTTGAGAAAAGGACTAATATGTTTGGCGTAGCTATGCCGGTGGGTCCACGGTGAATTTATTTTCGCCCGAGGCCACACTAGCAGCGTTTTTGCAGTCAGTGGGTCGACGGGAATATAAATTCCCCGTGGACCACCCAGTCGGTCTATCTATCCAGTGGGTGCACGGGGTCGGAAGGCAAGATTACTTGACCTATCGAATTGTTTTTTGTGGAGGAATGTAATTGTTCTGCCCTTATTGGAATCCATCCATTGAGGAATCTGGCCTCAAAGGAATCAATCGCAATATGGGCGGGTTCTCCAGACACTTGTGTGGTGCTGGGAAGCATTATTTCTGACAGTACCACAGTGACCTCTAAATTCCCTCTTTATACGGCGCGTGCACTTTTTTATATCTTAGAACATTTTCTTAAATATTATGTACAATTTTGTAATGGTTTATTGCAGTAGCACTTTAGTTCTCATAATGGCAACCGGTTCAGTTTTGTTTGCTGTACCAGAAAGGGTAACGAAGCACAGAGATGTATGGCACATTTTACTTATAAATAAACGGGTTCGCGTAAACGAACTCAATAGTCATTCTCTTGAGAGGATCTATGATGAGCATCTCGGCTAAGAGTTTGCAGAAGTTACGAATGCTTATTATATCCGCTACCTTCTGATCAGGGCTTCTAATTTTTGAGTAGTGCTTGAAATACGCTTGGTTTATTGAGGCGCTTAGTCTTGTGCTCTTCTTGAAATGTACTTGCTCCTTTGGCACCTGAAATTAAAGCAATTGAGTCAGATTTATGGTCTGTTTTAACCATCGAGCCCTAACTTCCCTACTGAAATATCTCTAAACTCAAGAAATAACTAGCAAACAGAAGTACAGTTCAAAATATACCTGCGGGTCAGTCATCTCACTTCCTCTCCGCATGAAGATATCCCCGCTGTAATAAACATCCTTAAACTCGCATTGCTCCAGCATCGACGCAGGCGCCGGCCCAAACAAGCACATCTGTTGATACAGCACTTCATTGTTCGTCGTCCCGTCGATCAGTCGCGACCGCGTCGCCATCTCGTGGAGCACAAGAGCTGTAGACCACACGTCTATATTGTAGCCCCTGGAATACGTATGGCCCAGTATGACCTCGGGAGGCCTGTATTGGACTGTGCCGGTATGGGCTGTAACTATGCTCGTCGTCGTCGTTGCCATCTGATAGGCGTCGTCGAAACCGCATAGTTTTAGTTTGTTGTTGTTCGCTGTCATCAGAATGTGGGTCGGTTTTATGTCTGAAAGATCAAATGATTCCTCGTCGCTTAGCCAGTGGTAATTCTGACAGGCAGGTTGAAAAAAAAGAACATTTGTATCACTCGTTCCCCACCACCACACTACTAAACCGCACTACTGGTAGTGTCGTGGGTAATTTTTTTCCCCTTCTGCACTACTGGTCCAGTAGTGTCGTAGGTACATCGATCTATTAGGAATTTTGTTTCTTACTTACCCGAAAATAAATTAAGTAGTGTAGTGGGGAACCCATATATATATATATATATATATATATATATATATATATATATATATGTATTTTGCAATTACCTACGACACTACTGGACCAGTAGTGCAGAAGGGAAAAAAAATACCCACGACACTATCAGTAGTGCGGCTTAGTAGTGTGGTGGGGAAGAAGTGATTCGTTTAAATTGGTTACTTGTTATGATGCTGAACACAACTGAGACTAGTGGAGGGATGTTCCTGCTTCAGTTAAAAATGTAGCACGCTGCGTGCATACGGAAGCAGTTTTCGCACGGGCCAAATAGAAGCATTCGGAATAGTGCCCAAATAGCCAAAAATCGATTAAAGCAAACTGACTGGAAGGATATAACAGTCTCACCTGAATGCATCAACTTATGGTTTCTCAGCAACACAACAGCAGACACCAGCTGCCTCGCCAGCTCTTGAATCAGATCGATGTGGAAAGGCTGGGAAGCCTCCCGCAAAGCTTGCTCCAAGTTCTTCGGATAATAGTCCATGAGGTAGCAGCAGCATTTGTCGAAATATAGTTGTTTCATCAGATAGACCATAAACAGCTTTTCCTTTGGCACTCCATTTTGCATATTTGTGAGCATTTTATGTTTCGCTTTGTTTTTCTCGTATGTGCCGATGCTGAAATCAAACATTTCAAGGTGAATAAAGAGTGGCGATGATATTGAGAAAGAGAGTCAAGGTAGATGTACTTACTTCAGTACTTTCAACACCCACAATTTTCCAGATATATCTGTGCATTTGTATATTGTGGAGAAAGTTCCTTTGTGAACTATGCTTGATATATTATGAATGAGACCAGTGCGCTCAGTAATCGTCTGTGATAGTCTTTTCGCCAAAATAGTAATATGCTTCTCATATTCAGCTTTGGCTGCCTTTGATTTTGAATTAGCAGGGTTTTGAGTCATAATTACTTTGGCATACTGTAATTTGGAAATATCTCTGCATTTTATAGTCACTTTAGGAGCAGGATTCTGTATCAATTCTGAATTATTTTCTAAATTATTGCAGCTTTCAGTTGAGTTATCGATTTTGGAATTGTTTTGTATATGTTTTTGCATTTGTTTTGGGATTTCCATATATGTTTTAGTGGATTTCGCCTTTGTAGTCGTACCGTCTGCATTAATACTCGGTTGGTCTAGGTTAGCGTTTATTTTTTCTTCTACTGGTAATAAACTGATATTGAATTCTGCATCTTTTTCTACCCTTTCTGCCTTGGCTTCAAATCCATAGTTTTCATTGCTATATGGTATCTTCTCATTCCGACTAATGTAGTTTTCTTTAGTTACGGATTCGCTATTCTTTTCTTTAGTTGTTAGAGTTCCGACAGCAGTTTCGTTCTTAGTACTTGGTACACTATTTTCTTTTGGTGTATTATCTATTTCATTATTTGTGTTTACTTCATTCCCAAATTTTACAACGAAAATTTTTTGATCAATTATTTCTGTCTTTACTGGCACATCAAAATGATCTTCCACCTCGGTTTTTACACCCGTTCCTATTAAATCTGTTTCAATTATGTAATCTTTAGGAGGATCTGTAGTGACGTTATCACCAAAACAATCTTTGGTGCTTTCATCTGGAAATATCGTTTCCTGGTCTCCCAAGATGTTAATTGTTTCACTACTTGCGTATTTCACATCATTGGCGAATTTATCCAAAATTTCGTCCTCATAATAATTTTCTACGTCGAGGTCGATCTGTTCATCTACGGTTTCGCCAAACGTTTCAAACGTTTCTTCCGCTTTATCATGTTCTATGCCGAGCTCCTTTTCAGGTACAGCCTCTTCTATGCAGGGTTTAGTTACAGTCGGCACAAGGTTATAATTATCAACTTGTGGTTCATCTACCATCACATGGGCTTCGATGTTACTGTAAAAAATCCATGAATGAATACAATAAAACCAGACAATATTTTATATCATCACGTAAGTCTAAACAGACTTACGTGATGATATAAAATTTGGTCCATTGATATAAAATAAACATTTATATATCAAATTCACCTTGTTACCACCGCATGAGGTGTCGATTGTTCTTTACGGAAGTAATTTTGCTGATGTACATAATCTTCTGGACATTCCTTTTGGATGTGAACGTGGCCAACTTCATTCAACGGAGATACCATCGTATCTTCTCCGCTTGTCTTAAGTATATCTTTGGGTTTGGTTTGGTACAAGAAATCTGAAATACTAGAAATACTTTCCGTCTCGCAAACATTGAAAGATTTCTTCACTTTTTGATGATCAATTGCTTCACACGTTTTGTAACGCGTATTCATCTCTTCTTTATCTTCTTTTCTGTTAGGAACATTTAAGCAATCCGCTATTTCATCAACATCGATATCATCGAGGAAACTTAGATCAGCTGTTATAACACCGCTCTGATTTACGTGATCAGTTTTGTAGTGGTCTGAATCGTTCTCAATATCTGATTGAGAATCTTCTTGGACCAATTTAATAATGAATTCGATTCTTTTAATTTTTTTCGCGATGTTCGAAACTTTGTCTTCAACTGGTTCTCGTTTACGTTTGTTTTGTACTGTGACTTTTCTTGAAATGTCATTCCCATCCACGTATCCGTCGTCATTGTTTAACTTAATTTGTAAGTCTTTCATGATCGTATGTTCGTTTTCTTCTGTATCGTTTTTGTATTTTATTTTTAAGTTTGTACTTGTATTTCCATTGACGTTACTTGTTGCTGAGACGTTTTTAGTAACCAGAATATTTTTTAGATCGTCCTTGTTGTATAAAAATGTGTGGTTCAGAGAGATATTCTCTTTGAGGACGGCTAGTTTTCTTGGGACAGTAACGACACTTTTTAGTTGTGGGGCAGTTTTGCCAACTTTAGAAGTTACATGTTCAAGTTTATTAGCTATCGTTGTTGTTTTATTTTTTAGAGTACTCACGATGTCTTTGTATTGTTTGTCGTTTGAATCGTTTGCATCAGTTACTGGTGTACGTTGGATTTTTAATGTTTCCGGTGTATTTTTTTCGACGGTTTCATCTCCATCAGAACCAATTATTTTTGATTTAAGTTTAATTGTATCTATTTCATTTTTTATTAATTGCTCTTTAATCTCTAATTGCCGTTTTCTTTTATTTATCTCGTTTTCTACCGATGCTAATTGTTGCTTTAGTTTTTCTATTTGACTTGAAGGCATGAGTTTTATATTCCTGGTCTGAGTTTTAGGTTTTTCTCGTTTGTATCCATGTTGAGTTTTTGTTTGAGGTTTCATCACACCTTTATTTGGAACAACAGAGATTTCTTTTTTACTGAGGATCTCTGTAAGTTGTTTTGTTGTTGTATTTTTTTTCGCGGACCATGTTTTGACCCTTTGTTCATTTTCCTCGATAGCTTTTTTAGTTTTTCTTATAAACTCGTCAACAATTTTTTCTATATTTCTTGTGAGCCCTTTATTGTTGTTATTATTTGAGGAATCATGACTTGCAACCACTTTTTTATTTTTATTTATGAATTCCTGTAACATTTTGGTGATATTATCTGGAATCATTTCGTTACTATTGTTGATGGATTCAACTGCTACGACTACTTCATCCACTGTCTTAGTGTTCTTATTGAACTGATCTACAGTAATTGTTTTTTCATTTTCACTAACTATATTGAAATTGTTACTTTTCTTGTCGATGCCATATTCTATTTGCTTATTATCGACAGCTGAAATATCTTCAAGTCTGTTACATGGAATTGTTTTGCCTTTGGCAAGAGTGATTATTTGCAATGGACTCCCGATGGAAACTTTGATTTTGTTTGAGGGGTCTATAGTTTTTATTGTATTCTGAGTATTGTAGGTTCCAAGGTTGGTCGAACCCTCAGCCCTACGCGGATTTAGGTCTTCTGGAACGAGAAGACTTGAAGGTTCTTTGAGATCCACAGCAGGGACTATCGGTTTGTTGTAATCCTCTACATGATCTTGAGATGCTGTGAGCTTCACTATAGGAACACAAGGTTCATGTGTTTGAGTGTACTGTATTCCTTCCGGTATTGAATTGTATATCTGGATAGAAAAATAAAGGCTCGTTAATGAAGGATCCACATCATAAGATAGTTTGCATTTGTTAATTATAAAAATATATTACCGGATTAATTAAATCCCTGTGTGGAAAATCATTCGGAACAAAGGAAGATTTGTTTGCAATCGCTATTCCTTGATTGTAATTGTCTGGATATGTCCAATGCTGATTATTTCCATAACCCTTGAATAAGCATAATTATTACTCTTCGGTCATGGCAAAAATACAAATAGACATATATTAATCTAGGTTCATATTACTTTTTAATATGCTAAGAATATTTAATCTATCTTAATCTAAACATAATTAAAAGTTATATAGGTATACTGTACATTTGTATGACATCAATAAACAAACAAAAACCAAAATATAAAATCTGATTGCTGTTAACTGTACATAGACAATCGTCAAAGGCTGGTATTGTCTGTAACATTAACCAGTCGTCTTGAAACATGTTAGTGTTATTGAACTATTTTTTTTTTGTTTTAAAATTAAAAATCCTGATTAGGTGGTATTTTTTTTAGAAATATAGCCAGTCTCCTGAACTTTGAGGAACACCTGGTCAGGCTGAATTTTGTTGCATAATATCAACAAAATGATAAGTACTGATGTAGGTAGGTTAGTACTTCCAAGTACTCTTTAGTTTTTTGACCGCGTCAGTCGGCACTGGCACAACTGAAAAGTCCTGCCACTGGCGCCACGTGGGCTACAGCCTACACAATTTTATATTAAGAGACCTTATGTCATATGAATTAAGATATATTTTGCATAGTATAGCAAACTTGTTTGGTGTATGAGTATTGTGACCATTTATTATTTCGTCAGAAAAGGATGCATGTGGTTAATGAAAAAAAAATAATGCCAAGTGTGAGTCGGACCCGCGCACCAAAGGGTTCTGCACAAATTTTCTTTACTTCTACTGTTATAAATTACTCCTTGCCAAATTTCATGATTCTAGGTCAACTAGAAGTACCTTATGGTATTGATTCCCATGCGAATATCAAGAAAATTAAACAAATTTGCTGCAAAAACGGTTTGATCTTTTGATTTCGTTGACCTAGTTTGTTTTTTTTACAGCTCCAAGGCACCATAGACCTAAGTAGGTAATTGATATTAATTTCGCTATTGTTGAGATAAACATCAAATGCTTTGTTTAGGTCAGTTTCCTCATATACCTCTGAAAATGTTAATGCTTTGAGACAGTCATGAAATTTTAAAACATTTTCTTCTGAATAATATCTTTTGTATATGAATGACAGTTAGTTTTTTTTTATTAATGACTGGAATTGATAGTATTTGTGCTGTTTCGTGATCTGACAATCCCAATGGTTTGATTGTTCCTACCCCATTACTTACTTATAATACTAATGATATTTATTTATTTATTTTCCATAAATACCTATCATTAATGTGGTAGGTATATTCATCTAGCTTAACTAATTTCATTTATCATTTTAACATATAGTTTTTGTAACAAACAACGAATAGTGTCATTTTGCACATTCACAATGCACGATGATGCTTGTCTAGTGGGTTCGGTAATATGAAATGTCAAATTGTTATTATTAATAATTAATACCCGCATTTTAAGACCACCATAATGTAAAACTATTTGGTAAAAACTCATTTCTTATCTGAAAATTTGTACATTATGACCATAATGTACAAAAATTTCAAATTTCGAACGCCGACGCCCGCCTGCATGCCGCCCCTAGTTTGTCTGTGAAGTTGGTCCTACAGAACAAGCTAAACAACTGCAGAGCAATGATCAATTCTACAATGCCGCTCAAACATGCAGTTCCTAAACACATCAAAGAGAGCTTATAATATGTGTATAGATAAACCAGTGTATGTAACTGTACATAGTTAGGCATTAAAACTCTCGAGTGATATTATTATGAAACTCGCCTTTGGCTCGTTTCATAAACCCACTCTCGAGTATTAATGCCCTCCATTATGTAGCAGTCACATAAACTACTATTATCTACACACATATCATAAACCGTCTTTACTGCGTAGAAAAACCGCACGTTACGATCAGCATAGTGTTAAACTACTTGGTAAAAACTCATTTCTTATCTGAAAAATTACACATTATGACCATAATGTGTAATTATTCTACAAATTATGACATTCAAATTTCGAACGCCGACGCCCGCCTGCGTGCCGTCCCTAGTTTGTCTGTGAAGTTGGTACTGACATTCAAATTTCGAACGCAGACGCCCGAAGTTGGTGCTACAGAACAAGCTAAACAACTGCAGAGCCACAATGCCGGTCAAACATGCGGTTCCTGAACATATCAAAGAGAGCTTATGATATGTGTGTAGATAAACTAGTGTATGTAACTAATGGGTGGGCATCGGCGTTCAAAATTTGAATGTCATTATATGCAGAAAAACTACACATAATGACCATTATGTGTAGTTTTCCAGATACGAAACGAGTTTAAACCAAGTAGTTTAACATAATGCTGATTGTAACGTGCGGTTTTTGAACGCAGTAAAGAGGGTTTATGATATGTGTGTAGATAAACTACTATTATGTCACAAGTTATTACAATCTTCCTGTTTTTATATTTATGTTGTAAAGTATATAACAGTACTAACAGTATAAGTAACATAATAAAGATACCAACTTATATGATTTTACTCAGAACTAAAACCAGTCATTTCATTTCATAATTATTCTTACCCAATAAATATTGTTGTTAGCATGACACACAAGCTGTCTGAAATCTGGAGTCCAATTATTTGGTGTTGGGTAGTTGAAGTTTTGGCTCAAACAATTGTTGTTATTCATGGGAACATAATATAGTGTTGTTGGGTGCATCTCATTGTTGGGAATAGCATTCAATGGTGTAGTGCAAGTTGTATCATATGGTGACGGTGTCTGCACTGTTGGTGGTGTGTGGTGATAGTAAAAAGTTGCAGGATATTGACTTGGCTGTTCCACAGTACTTGAGACTGTTGGCACTGGTTGTGTGCACTTTGTATATGGCACAGATGTTTGCATAATTGGGTTTATGACACTTGGAGTGCTTTGATAGTCTAAAGTTGGATTATGATTGTGATATTCTATAGTCTTTGACTTCACTGGAGCACTGTATACATATGACACTGATGGTTGTAAACTCGGATCAGGGTGACTGGCAATCTTATTGTAGATGCCAGTTGCTGTTTCTACTTTAAGATTTACTGGTCTGCTTGAGGTTACTGCAGTGCTTGAGCATGTCTGCTTTGTAGGGCATGCTTGCTGGTCCCCACGCAATGACACAGTGGGCACTATCACAATGTTTGGGCAGTTTGAGCGTGGTATTGATGTTGCCATCTTTCTGCAACAAAGGAAAAATTTATTATGAATTTTAAAAAGGTATTCAAGGAGACTTTAATGGCAGATGCCGGTCAGAGGGTCGATAAGGGGGCGGAAGCCCCCTCTCCACAATCATCTCCACAAGACCCAGAACTTCTGCTTTGATATTAAATAAACTTAATTTAATATCAAAGCAGAAGTTCTGGGTCTTCACTAATCTCACCAAAACACACAACTTTGTAAAGTAACCTAGGTTTGAGAAATCTAATTTTTTAGTGCAAGGGCCAACGACGATGAGGGTAACTATCTAACTTTTCCAAGATATCTGACGCTAACTCACAATGAAGTGTGGAAATTGCGAAACAAGAAAACAGTTATGTAGGTACAAATCTAAAACATTTCAAATTCGATTCTGCTTAGAAAGTTTTCAACTTACCCTCTTACTAGTTTGAAGAACGACTGTAAGGGGAAATCAAGATAACTTGTGGCTCCAGCAAGACTAGACTGCCAGTGATTCTTCGTTCATATCTTTTTCTCACAATAGTAACGCATATGGTAAAACTTTTTCTGGAGAACGACATCAAATGCCAATTCCAAAAAAGATCTCTTATTATTTGAAAGTTCTTCAGGGCAGTTAGGTATTTAATCGTAGGAAGTAGGTAGGTACTTTAGTAATTTTAATTAAACACTAACAAACAATCTCAAAATTCGCCCTTCCGCCATGAGATTTGTTTGACAACTGAATGAATTATGGAAGAATTAAGAATGATTGATCGATTTGATTTGAATTTTGAAGTTCTTGAACTCGTCATGGATTTGAAAGAAAAAGAAAGGCTGGCCTCACACGGCTGCGCCGGACGGATCTCGTTCTTAATCCATAATCGGAATTCCGGTACACGGTCGGTTGTCCCTCACACTTGTCTTAAAAAAATCGGGTTTTGCTTTAAAGACTGTCAGATATTGATCTGAGAAATTCATAATCTGTAAGAATCTGAATGGGTTTTTGTGTTTTGTTTTGTGTGTGTGTTTTTTTCTTTATATGATATTTAAGTGATTCATGAGCAAATTATAAATAATTCTCGATTATTATCAATAATTCCTGCACGATTTGATTATACTTGGTCCACTCTATTAATGTTTTTTTGACAGCTCAAAACCTATACATTGTTGACGTTTATAATGAAAAATATTGCTTATTATGTTCGCAATTGGGAATTGTCAAAAGATCATTAATAGAGTGGACAAAGACAATTGGGAATTGTCAAAAGATCATTAATAGAGTGGACAAAGATGAGATAAATACTATGAAATTAATCTCCTTTTCTGATTGACCGAACGGCAAAGCGTCTCCGTTTCAGGATTAGGCAAAAATGCTATGTATGTGTCCGGTTGTTCTCCTACATTTCTCAACTGATTCTCGTGAATTTTTGTGAGCAGGCTCGATAATTAAATAGTTTTTTTTTGTTGATCCATTTTTTCGAAATTTTACTAAATGGCGGAGATATGGTGTGTTAATATATTAAATTAACTTTTTTTTGATGGAAAATAGCCCTCCCTCTATTTGCTTACTTACTCTGTGGTATGGTCGGAAGACTTTGGCTGTGCAGATGGACGAAGAACATAAAAAAAACATAAAATGGCGCTTGTTTCGTTCGGAGTATTTTTAAACAAACAAAAAGCTGTTCGAATTACGATTAATTCAAACAGCTTTTTGTTTGTTCAAAATACTCGAATCGAAATATAATAATTTTATTCATATAAGTATCATCTTTATATTTACAAATCACAACGCCACCTTAGAAGTTTTAATTTAAAAAACCTGCTCCGTGGGTTTTGAATTCCGATTATGCATTCAGATTCTGAATTCAGGAACGCATTCCAGCCGTGTGAGGCCATCCAAAGAAGCGCGCGTCGTCACTTGTTTGTTTGTATCTCCTGTCTGATATTGGGCATTAGGACCGAAATTCTGGAGGCGACACAACACAACTACACTAATTATAAAAAATTGTCTGTAAAGTCGGTTTACGGACGATATTTTTACTTGATAACGTCATAAGGTGAACGCTTAGGCCAATCCTGCCTCTCTATCGCTTGTTCCGCGCTCTCGCTTGCATGCTCCGCTCAGGCGGAACGTGACAATGAGCAGCCGGCGTTCGACTTCGAAAACGTTATTAGGAACAGAATTTTTTCTGCTGGGGTAACGTTTGATGGGTTTCTGTATCTCGGCAACGGCTGAACCGAGAGACACCAGATTTCGTACAATAGTTGATAGTAATTAGGGCCTATCTTCTTAAAAAAATTACGTTTTTGAAAACTGGCTATTATCTGCGTTAGTCATTCACATTTTTTTCTATACAGAAAAAAATGTGAATATTCAAACGCCGGTGCTTCAAGACATGAACATACTTGAAATCTCAATCAGCAGTTCCTTGAAAGGTCCCGGCGCCACCCGCTACGTGAGGAACGCGACAATCCAGAGGGACCTAAGATGGGAAACCGTGGACCAGTTTGTCCAGAGGCTGGCGAAGGGCATGTTCGCGCGTGCGGATGTGTCACATCAACCGCACATCGCCGAACTGGCGCCGCTCCACGCGCGCCCGCCCGACCGCCGCCGCCTGTCACGCGACCTGGTTGCCTAGCCGGCGATCACCCACTGCAAACCAGCGCCACAAGATCACCGCCCGTAAGGGCCATCCGATGACCTGTCCACAGGAGTGGACAGGCGATTCTTCGGGAAGAGGTCCGTCGACCTGACCCCGACTCCCCACGCCCCAGAAGGGGTGCGTGAGACGACTATGAAGAAGAACCTTTCGCGACAAGATACTTAACGAAAGTGAGCATACGCTCAACAAAATTTGTTCCCTAGACGATTTCTGGTGTATGGAATAATTTGTTGAACATACCTTGTAAATGTCGGTGATATTTCAGAATTAGTCCTTTTCGTTTAGTTCAGTTTTAGCTGTGCTTACGTCCGCCCAGCAAAAAATAATATCTAAATGGCTGATCGTAGGCTGATGGAACTTGCTACACAGGTACTTCATAATTAGTCCAATTGGTCCACTTAAAGAAAATTTGGTCGCTCTTGTGCTTAAGGAGAAATCCAAGTTTTTGCTGGCCGTACGTTTTCTAGATCTCTTAAACTATGTGTCATATGAAGTCGGAAATCGGCATGATTGTTCATGGCAATTGGTCCAAATTAAATTGGAAAATATTTTCGAAAATCTGTATATTTTAACCGTAATCAACGTCTAATGAATTTTAAAAAAATCCGTCGACGTCGGTAAGTAATTAACTTTTTGAAATATTATGTATGTGTTGAGTTTCGTAATGATAACAGCTTTATAAAACTATTTATATCATTAAAATGAGTAACTAACCTGCTGATACTTTACGTACCGACAATACTATCGAGGAGTTTACAGATCTACTTGAAATTTTTAAAATTAGTCCAATTATTCAAAAACCTAACCTAAAATTTTCAAGGCAAACCATTAATAATTAAGGGAAAATTTTAAGCAACTACCGTTTCCGAAAAGGTATGAAAAAAACGCCCTTTCCGTATAAGACAATTACTTTCATCTTTAGCCACTAACATACCTGGGACTTGCGTGCACTGCACAATGGATTTTCCACTTAAAGCTTTTTATTCGGAAACATGGATTTGTTCCTAATGAATGATATTTTATATCTACATGGTATGAACATTTGGTAATAAAATACCTACCTACATCATGTTGATTTATAGGTATGTATTCCCTCAGATTAATAAAATACTATTGGGTATTGCCATTCTAATAAGGTTAGGTATTCCTCAGAAAATGTTTCCACATTTTTTTTTTACTGGGTCCACATCGCACCAAAACCGCGAACATAGGTATGCCCGATTTTTTTGTTTGAATCGATGTATTGGATCGAAATGGAACCTTTTTGGTATGTTTGTAGGTATTTGTGGGCTTGGAGCTAGCCACATGTAAACGTATTATGTACCATTTGAATAGATTTTTGTTTTAATCTAAAAGAGTCGAAACGATCCAGCAAAAATCGTATTTAAAAAACAAAATCAATCAAAAAATGAAATCATAGGATTCAAAAAGGAGAATGACAGATTTTATTTATTCATACGGCCCAATAATTAGTAAAATATTTTATTATTTTTAGGTATTTTTCACAGTTCTTTTTTCAATGTCGTGTAAATAACCACCCCTGAGTCGGGCCTAACTTTGCAACACCCTCCTCTTTAAATATCTTAGGTTATGTACCTCAAAGTTGTCATTGGTTCACATACCTACGTTTAAAAATAAAAATTTATGATTTGAACTTGATTGTTATTTTTTTAAACTGATAATGAAAAAAAACATTGGGTCTCAATGTCAGATCAGCACTGTATTTTGAAATAATCTATTCTTTGCTATCGCTGTTATATACTTACATATATACTTATAACATATTGCAAAGAGAGAGTCAGAGAGAGCCGACCGCGAGCGTGGAGATACATACGGAGGCGGGAGAGGAAGAAGAGTGGCATATTTAAGTATGACGGACGATACGTTTAATATTTTATTAATGTAGATCCCGGCTACGATCACACACAACAAAAAAAAAAAAGCATCTTTCGCATACATCAATTCACAAATTACAATTCTAAGTTTAAATCCATAATTCACGCGCTTTTATGAATCAAAACGCTTCTATGCAATTTAAGAAATAAAATTCAATAAACATATCATCACTTTTCCACTGTCCGCTGAAAGCTAGTTAAAAATTATGTGCTTTTGATTAGGTCGGTTAGCTTCGGAAACCGTCGTTGCTGAAGATTTTATTTAATTACTCCCATATTCATTAATGGTTTGCATTGATTTTTTTAGGTAAGGTTATTTAATAGTTGCACTGTTTTTTATTAATTTCCAGTAGATATGTAAACTCCTTATAAGTATTATCGGTATGCAAAGAATCAGTAGGTAAATTTCTCATTTTAGTGATATAACTAGTTTAATATCGCTTTTATCATTACGAAACTCAACTCATACTTCAAGATTGGTATACAGATTAAATTGATGTCATAATATTTCAAAAAAATTAATTACTTACGGACATAAGCGGTTTTTTTTAATAGTAGTTTATGTGACTGCTACCTAATGGAGGGCATTAACACTCGATACTGGGTTTATGAATGCCGAAGGCGAGTTTCATAATAATATCACTCGAGAGTTTTAATGCCCAATTATGTACAGTTACATACACTAGTTTATCTACACACATATCATAAGCTCTCTTTGATGTGTTCAGGAAACGCATGTTCGATCGGCATTGTGGCATTGATATTTGCTCATCAGTTGTTTAGCTTGTTCTGTAGTACCAACTTCACTGAAAAACTAGGGGCGGCACGCAGGCGGGCGTCGGCATTCGAAATCTGAATGTCATTGACAAAATTTGAAAAATTTTGGTACATTATGGTCATAATGACCAATATTCAGATAAGAAATTACTTTTTACCAAGAAGTTTATCATTATGCTGGTCGTAACGTGTGGTTTGTGGACGCAGTAAAGAGGGTTTATGATACATGTGTAGATAAAATTCATTAGACGTTGATTACGGTTAAAATATACGGATTTTCGTTAATTTTTTTCAGGACTAATTTGGACTAATTGCTTTGAACAATCATTCCAATTTTCGACTTCATACGACGTTTAGCTGACGAGGTCTCGAAAACTTACGCCCAGAAAATAATTGGATTCATACATAACCACAAGAACGACCAATTTTAATTTTAGTGGACCAATTGGACTAATTATGAAGTACCTGTATACCAAGTTTCATCAGCCTACGACCAGCCGTTTAGATAATTTTTTTTGCTGAGCGTACGTACGCCCGACTGTTTTTCATTAAGAAGCCGGCGAACAATGAAATTCCATATAAACTTAATACCATAATAATTTTAAATTCGAGAATATTTCAACGTATATATGCTGTTATTCGTATTAATACAGTATTTACCTAGGTACCTGTTCCAACATTTTTCTAAAAATATTTATGTACTTAAAAATATATGCGATTCAATTTCATAAATTTTTAGGACGTAAACGACGTATTTTCCACATGTTTATTTTGTGTTAAAACTACACCATTCATGATGTAATTATAACAGAACAGAACAGGTTATATTGTCAAGTTGCATAATTTCACAAAGAAATTTAAAATATAATCAAGTTTCATTCATCAATAATCATTTTCGGTATTCACGGCACGCAACCTTTATTTTTGTACAGCTATCTATCTGTCTCTGTCCACAAGCAGCGGCGGGGCGCACAGCGGGACGGATTTCGAAATTGCGGACTCACATGTTTTTGTTAAATATGATTAATTTATTTATGGCAATCGATATTCCCAATCAAGGCAATATGTTCTCAGAGCACTTTTTGATGTAAACGTTATAATTTGCGAGCTTAAAATATTTAATAAAAATAATGTAGTGATATCTAATTTGCTCTTATACTATAAGAACCAAGTCTTGAAAGTCACACCTTTTCCCATACGGGGTATCAGAGGCTCAATTGTGCCCATTTTGAGTCAGTTATTCAATACTCCATTTTGCGTGACAGGGGGCAGCCCATCGCCTCAGCTATGGAGTAATGAACAATGCTTTCCATCACCGTAAGAACGTCCGTATAATCTACTTCATCTCCTGTGTGAGAAGCAAGCGTGAAACCCATTAGACTCCGGAGCTCTTTAAATGATTTGCAGTTATGAGTCTAGACACAGTTAAATCAAGTAAAGCTTGCAATTTTATCTGCGCACCTTCGTGAGTAACAGTTAAATGTTCTTTTTAGGTGTAACGATCCGGTTTTGCTTATCCAACTTTGAAATATGAAGAAAACTAACTAAACTGTAATTCATTGTCTGACTCTCCCAGACTCATGTATTGCCACTTTGAAAGTTTAAGTGACACTAACAGACTCAGTGCCTTCTCAGCTTAATATATATTTTTTCATTTAATCTGGACTGAACCTTATATATTTTCAGGATGTTTAATAAGATGGGCCAAAATTCTGCTTACGTCTTCTTTACTATTGTCCTTTAAAGATTTTACTGTTGACCTCAACTGTTCTTCTAGATACAAGGAATTACTTAAAGTTTGAATAAGTATTTTTTTTTGTCTTGGGCCTAGTTTTTCGAATAGTTTCCTCGGAGTAAAGGAAATGGAAACTTCATGTACACTAAGAGGTAGATTTTCTATACTGTCAGATGGCTCACCGTCAATGACATCAACTTGTTCTCCTTCAGTAGCGAAGAAACTGGGCCATATATTTCATGAAAATGATTGAAAGAATGATTATCACCAGTCCATCAATGTTTCAAATTAAAAGTATTCTTCCGGCAAAATTCTGAGAAAATGACAGTGTTATCTTCATTCAATTGCAAGCCAAGCTCCTGTTTTAGATGTTCACAAATGTGTACACTATCCGAAAATGTTTTAAGCTTCTCTTTTAAAAGCATAAGTCGATATTATTCACAACATGTTTGTATCGATCGTGAATATTTAATAATTGTAAAGAACGATAGTAGTACTGTTAGTGAACACTTGAAATTATTTATAAAGGCCATAACTGGATCGTCCATCTAGGCTTAAAATTATTTAATATTTTTTGGTACAAGATCATTTTTTTTTAATAAATACCATAAAATATGTTATATGGCTTGCAGGTTGGTTGAAAAATGTATAAAATTAGACTGAATACATAATCATAAAATAGTCAGACAATAGTAGTGTCTTATCTCTTTTAGAAATGTTAGGACAGAATTGGCCGTGCTCTGAGATCAACTGAGTACACGTTCATATAAATAAAGCGTTACCTATTTCACTCATACATTATGAACGAAATCATGATAATATAATATAATTTAAAAGTAAAAGCTCAATCGGCAGTACGAGTTTGATAAAAATAATCATTACATTTAAATGTATTTTGTAATAATGGTCCTAATTTCTAAATGCTGGACTTCTTTTGACATATAGCACGTATATGGAACGTGTATATAAATGGAAGGAAAAATAGAAGGTGCAAGAACAAGGGAAAGACCACCTGCACGATGGCGGTAGTCACACGCAATAATACCTGCAGCTTGGTCTACACGAGGCAATACACGCAGCCCAGGACAGAAAGAAATGGAGATCCTTGGTCAACTCCTGTACCAACAACCTTGACACTCACGATCAGATGTAATGAATATTATTAATAAATTATGTCTATGTGTATGTCAATCCTCAGCCATGAGGAAACAACAACAACAGAAAGAAGAATTAATAACGCGTTTGCTTCATTTATTAATAATTATAGAGTAAATTAAACTCTATCAGTGTAGTGGGTTATATCGCCAAAAGTAACTAAGTTTAGCTTCGTTTATCCGGAGAACCGGGAAGTCCGGTGGTTTTGTACACTAGCACCCGTAAATTAAGCCTACAAAAACCAACTTGAGCACTTTTAAGACTTGGCACTTATAGAGCAAATTAGACTTCGCTCCATTAATTATTTTATATTAAATATATTTTTCTCGCAAATTCTAACATTTACTACAAAAAGTGCTCTGAGAACTTATGATAAATAAAATAATGATATTTAACAAAAAAACGTAAGCCCGCAATTTCGAAATCCGTTCCATTGTGTCAGACAGGAGAGATAGCGATATATCGAACGAACATTGGCGTTCGCCTCATAGTGCACTTGATCGGCTGTCCGCCGGCGTCTTAATAACTTCTCAACTATAATATCACTAATTTTGAATTTCACCGACACCAAATTTTACAGGGCATGTTGGACTAATAATTCCATACACCAGAAATCAAATCAAATCAACCAAATTAAGTATACCACTATAATGCGACCGCTGGATACATCGTGCCTACAAGCTGAATTTGGTCGCATGACCACAATGGAGCTTCTTATTGGACGGCCCCCGTATCGTATTCCGCTTCCGCGTACCAGGGGTTGCAAATACGTGGTCACGCAATTTTGTGCAGTGTTTTTCGCATTCAGAAGCATGAATTTCATATTTCGGACACAAATTTTGCTCAGTGCACAAATTCAGCGAGCACTCAGAATTTCGAAACCCCGACCATACCACGACCTTTTTTTAAAGTGACCAAGTTCCAGACATTTTTTATTATATAGTGTACAGTTATGGAATAGATGATGATAATGAACGAAACGCAGTAGTTTTGCTGATTCAACCACTGTTTTTTTCATCCTTATGTAGGTACCTATGGTACAATATCACCTATGATATGATGCCTTTAACTCGATTATAGGCAGGTAGTTATATGACATGACAGCGTCACTCTTTAGCGTGACAGGGAACAAGCTCGTCGCCACTGTTTAGATGGTGATTTACATGATGATGATTTACAATACAAGCAAGAGTAGAAATATAAAATAAGAATCAAATTCAATAGGTAGGCACTTTACTTAAACTAAGTAACATGTTGGAATATTAAGTACTTATTAGTCCTATAACTAATTATTATAATTTGGCTCCAACTTCACTTTACAATTTACATACAAATCGATGAAGAATTTGACGAGGGCCTAGTTTTAGTCAGATTTTATGAATGCCTTTTTCATAATTTTCTTGGCTGCTTTTTCAACATTATTATTTGTTTCATCTCATCTTTCTGTTCTATAACAGCAGACATTAAAATCGGTCTAGGCACTACTAACAAGTTTCTGTGGCATGTCATTATTTCTGCTTGTGACCTGACATGTCTACAAGCGTTCCGTTTTGATGGGTCATGTCTCTTGTCTGTATTTCCTGATTAGAACATCGATGTGCTTCTCTCTTTATGTTCTTTGTTTGATCTATTGAAGCCTCAGTTCTCTTCTCCTTACAAACCTGAGCTAAATGACTAAGTGTTTCAGCCTTTATTTTCTTTGTGTTTCTATCTTCTAATTCATCAATTTGTGGACTAGCGTGCAGTTCTATAGTATCATCCAGACATATTCTTGGACATAACAATTCATTGGGGCTCACAGTAGGTGAATATACTTCTACATCCACATTGCGATCAAGAACAACTGTTGATAATGAATGTATTGTGACATCCATTTCACTGCTGAAAACTGTAGCATCACTATTCTCATTAAAATTATTTGGTGTGCTTGCATTTAATATCTCTGCAAAAGGAAGAGGTGATCTGATCGGTCTACAAACTCTTTCTGTGTTGTTTCTCCTCAGCTTTCTAACCATTTCTCTTTCCCTCTGAAAGCAAAAAACTGCATATTAAAAAATATCAATATGCATTTAGTCAGCTATGATATTAATAAACTTACTTTCTTAGTCCTTTTAATGAGTGTTTCAAGTTCGTCTTCAGAATTCATACTGAAGTTGTCAGAACTTATGTCATCGTAGGATATGTTGGAGTCTTCAATGGAACCAAGGGATATGGGGGAGAGAGAGAGTGAGAGAGTGGAGAGAGAGAGAGGGATGGGTGATATCTTTCTATCTTCCAGTCTACATCTCTTCTCTCTTGGAGACCTTGATCTATGGCGTTTCTGAAACAAATTATGAAATAAAATATATGAAGTGTATTATAATGCCATTGTGAATTCATAAAAAAAACTTATAGTTATAACTAATAACTTACATGTCTTCGGTCCCTAGGAATGTCCTTATGACATTTTCGCCTTAATTTCCTGGGCCTGTCTCTGCACATGTCATTTGAACACTGAAACAGAAGAACTCATCAGCTAGTAACTAAAACAAATACATAATACAAATAATAAATAATAATTATAAATGCTCTATTTCAGTTGTGTTTTGCTTACTTTTCTGACATTATTGTTGTTCTCTTCTCTCATTTTCCTAATGCCTTCAGTTTTTGTTTTGCATTTCATTATATCAGGCAAGCACTTTGTTCTACCACACATGGGTACTATTCTATTCAGTACCACAGGTTTGGGTATGTCTTTATGCTTCTTTGGTAATTGTGGCACTGTTCTATTCAGTACATCAGGTTCTAGTATGTCTTTATGCTTCTTTGGTAATTGTGGCACTGTTCTATTCAGTACCACAGGTTCTGGTATGTCTTTATGCTTTTTTGGTAATTGTGGCACTGTTCTTTTCAGTACCACAGGTTTGGGTATGTCTTTTTGCTTCTTTGGTACTTGTGGCACTGTTCTATTCAGTACCACAGGTTCTAGTATGTCTTTATGCTTTTTTGGTAATTGTGGCACTGTTCTTTTCAGTACCACAGGTTTGGGTATGTCTTTTTGCTTCTTTGGTACTTGTGGCACTGTTCTATTCAGTACCACAGGTTCTAGTATGTCTTTATGCGTTTTTGGTAATTGTGGCACTGTTCTTTTCAATACCACAGGTTTGGGTATGTCTTTTTGCTTCTTTGGTACTTGTGGCACTGTTCTATTCAGTACCACAGGTTTGGGAATGTCTTCACTCTTCTTTTGAACTTGTGGCACAAACTCCACATCAGATTGGTCACTGGAAGCTAAATAGATTTACCATTAAATATTGACTCGCCATATAATGATAATCAATGTTATTAAACTTTTATATGCAGATATATTGATGGTGGTTACTTGGGCTTATTGCCCACAAAGAAGAAGGGAATACAATGCAAAATTTCTAGTTACCTTTAAGCACTTCTTTTTTGCTCTTGCTGTGTGTTCTCTTGCGTTTCCACTCCTTGTGGTGACAGGTGCTGGTATTGATGTTAACAACAAACTTGATGTTTGGAGGCTTCAGTAATACCTCCCTTGTTATCACCAGAGACTCTGTGATGGTCCCGGGATTGCCCAACATAACAATCCTCTTTGCAGCTTTCTGAGGTTGTTTTGCTAGAGTTAGCGGAAGTTTTATTGGCTTGGGTATTTTTGCTGAGTCCGGTGAAACTAAGTTCACTTCATCACAAACCATGCTTCTATCACACTTTATGAAAACAACATCGTCACTGTCTGCTTCCATCTTCTTGTCCAGGACAACTGGTTTTTTCTCAAAAAAATTACTCCATTAATTATGATGTTTATATGAATGAAAGAGTGTCCAGCACCCTGTTTTTATGGTCATTAACACCCTAATGAAATGAATTAAAAGAATTAAAAGTTGATCGTTTTTTACCGATGGCTAATTTATGAGTCTTGGGCGGGAAAGGGTGGTGTAAACAATTTATGCACAAAATAATAAAATATTACATTGGAATATAAACAAATGAAACTAGGTATGTGTCAAAAGAATGATTGTTGTCAGTGTCGTTAAGGGGGCGGAACGACACAAAAATAGGACATTGGGAACTTTGAGAATTTGTTTAGAAAAGCAGAAGAACAGAAAACTTAGCGATTTCGCGCGCCTAGCCTCCGACCGAACGACTTTTTTTTGTTGACATGCATGACACACAAAACGTCACGTTATGGGTTGTGTTCCGAAATAGCTTTTGTTTGAACTCTTGTTCAACCAAAAAGTTGTAAACAGCTCGAAAATAATTTCAGTTCTAAATGTATGTAAATAGGTACGCAATAATCTTTTTTTCCTAATTTAGAGATAACTGTGATCTTAACTAAGAAATAATCAGTCATGGACTACATAGTTGCGCCCCGATTTAGTCTCGCGAAAGGCTCAGTGTGTATTTTGTACTACAACAAGATACCTACTTTTTCTGGAGATTGTGAAATTGTCATTTGAGCAATTGAAAAACCATGTAAGAACACCTTTGTCTAAAAAGGGATATTACAATGTTCAAGATTACTTAAATAACTGGACTGTATGGGGTTAATCTAACTCAACACACGCAGAACTCGCTGTTAACAATTTTGTAATAATTAATTTCTGCTTATTTTATAACAATTCATATTGTAATGGCGCGTTCTCACGCTCGGCTAGCCTCCACAAGTCGTCACAAATTCAAGCATGTGGATGGGTCGTTTGACTTGGCTTCCGAAGGCTTGCGAGAGTTTTTAGCCGATCCGATCAAGGGTCGGTTTTTTATCACAAGTCAAAGGGATTTGCCGCAAGCGTTTGCGACGCGTCCACATGCTTGCCTACTCAGTCACATACAGTGTAGTGGTACGCCGAAATAACTGGCTAACTGTGCCTCTGCCACCTCGCATGTGAAAAGGAATATCTACCTACAGGCACAATCAAGTGTATGTAGGTAGTTGTACTACACCAAAGTACGGTCGTAGGCCTTTATTACATATTTTATTGAAAATTGCTATTACTATTTACTTAATTTACTTTTTTAATTTTATCAGTTTTAGGAACGATTTATGAAAATAAAAAGGGATATTTTGAGGGGTACTATTTTTGTAGATTTATATTCACTTCACAATAATGATCACAAGGATAATAAAAACCGGTCAAGTGCGGGTCTAAATCGCGCACGAAGGGTTCCGTACCACCGTTCAATGGAAGCGATGGTGTGGAGTGAATAGTTTGGATTTTACACAGCAAAATATTGTTTACAAAGTTATTGGTGCGGTTAATTTCACACTCCATGTACGTAACCAGGTGCATCCATAAGTTTGTATGTGGTATTGAAAGAATTGTTGTATGGGAGCCCCCTTAAATATTTCTTTTATCCTGTTTTTTAGTATTTGTTGTTATAGCGGCAACATAAATACATCATCTGTGAAGATTTCAACTGTCTAACTATCACGGTTCGTGAGGTACAGCCTGGTGACAGACGGACGGACGGACAGCGGAGTCTTAGTAATAGGGTCCCGTTTGGAACCCTTCGGGTACGGAACCCTAAAAAGTAGACGATGCATGGTCTCGCATTGCATCTCGCATCATCGTCAAAACTTTTGCTGCACGGAACCACAAACCAAAACGTCATATGTGTATATATTTTTGTATTTGTTGATTTTTTCAAAAAGAGCTGAATCAATTTTCGTAAAATTTGTATGGGACTACCTCTGAAATATGACCTACCAATGTAAACAAGAATCATCTAAATCGGTTCATAATTGACGGAGTAATTGCGTAACAAACACAAAAAAAAACGATGAATCCTCCTCCGTTTTTGAAGTCGGTTATAACAAAGTCACTGGACGTGATGTGAATGATGTGATTCATCATAGAACCAAAACGAGTGCACCGATGTCAGTGATTAAGGTATCAGACAATTTTGTATTTATATCCTGTAACTTATGATGTGCTCTGTGGTCTAACGGGTTTTTACGCTTGCTTCTCACACAGGAGATGCAGGTTCGAAACCTGACCGTGTACCAATGAGATAATTTATTTATCTTTAGTACAGTTTCGGACATTCAGTGTTTCGGATGACACGTTAAACTGTAGGTCCCGGCTACTATCGCTACGTGGTAGTGGTCGTAAAAACCCCTCCACCAACCCGCACTGAGTCAGCGTGGTGGAGTATGGCTTAATCTTATTCGTATCCGGGTAAAGGCCTGTGCCCCTCGGTGTGGACATTAATGGGCTACATTTAGTTATTTATTATTTATAACTAATGATGATGTATGTATAGTGAAAACCGGCCAAGCTCGAGTTGGACTCGTGCACAAAGGGTTTCGTACCAAGTACTTACACAACTGTTTATTTGTTTTGGTCACAATACTAATTTCATTATGATTTGGCGTTTTCAATATTTGATGTTTATATAAAGTCATTATCTGGCTTCACGGTTGTAAATTGGCCGAATCCGGCTCCAAAACCAGCTTAATTTTTATATAACAGATATTAATTTCTGACACATCGAATTTCGGCATGTCGTAGTTCATGAATGATACACAGAGCTACATGATGTCTGATATGTCTGATATATCTGGCATCTCGGTTGGAAGTTGGCATTTGAATGTTAAAAACGAAAATTCATAATGAAAAAAGTAAGATATACCAAAATAAAAAACAATTGTGAACGTGAACTTGTTAAGAAACCCTTTGTGCGAGAGTCCAATTCGCAAATGCCCGTTTTTATCAAGACGTCATAAATTACAAGATACAAATCATCTAATACATAAATGATTGAAATCGGTGCACATCATTGAGTATGAAAAAAATATTAGAAAAATTCACAATTTTCGCTGCCATATTCAATTTCTTAAACGGTATTTTTTTTAATTAAAGATTTCAATACAAATCGATCACTGAAATCGGTGAAGCTATTTTAATTTAAAAAATATAAAAATATGCAGCAGCTTCTTGGAAAATTCCGCCATTGAATTAGGTAGGTACTCAGTGAATAAAAATTTCAGTTCTACTGATGAAGTCATCCGTACCGTGTTCGTACCTATCCCTTGTAGGTATCGGCTTGCTTTCAGCCTAAAATGCAGTTTAATTTTGCTAAGGCCTACAATTTGTACTGATGTAGGTTATTGAAGGTCATAGGTCAAGTTAACACTACCCCCGTAGCACGTTCAACGCGGGGGGGATGTCGCGACGCGGGAAAGTGAGGGACGGAGCTATTTCGAGCGTATAGCCATAGTATAAATGTCTCTCACTTTCTCTCATCGCTACACCCCGCGCGGGGGTGAACATGCTACGGGTGGAATGTATTTCTACAGCGTACCTCCTCTCAAAACGCCAGGTTGTTTTGACGCAACGCGATTTTTAACCTTATACCATGAGATTAGAATTCAAAACTATAACAGGAAAATGGCCTCTATAGATAGATGCTATGGGGCGTTGAGAGGATACAAATAAGAATATTGAAGGTCCACGCCTCAGTACCTACACTGCTGTATATATTCTGTTTTGGTATTTAGGTCGGGTAGGATGGCTTGCTTCGCTTGATAATGATGGCCTTACGCTGCATTCGTTTTCATCGTCATCACACTGCAGTTCATAGTGAATTATTACGGCGAACGCATAAGATAATTTATCTACACACGTATCATAAACCCTCTTTACTGCATCAAAAAACCACACGTTACGACAAGCATAATGATAAACTTCTTGGTAAAAACTCATTTCTTATCTGAATATCGGTACATTATGACCATAATGTACCAAAAGTCAAATTATGACATTCAAATTTCGAACGCCGACACCCCTCTGCGGGCCGCCCCTAGTTTTTCTGGGAAGTTGGTACTTGTGAACAAGCTAAACAACTGCAGAGCAATGATCAATGCCACGGTTCCTGATAACGCATCAAAGAGAGCCTATATATGATATGTGTGTAGATAAAATAGTGTATGGGTCTGTACATAATTGGGCATTAAAACTCTCGAGTGATATTATTATGAAACTCCACGGCGTAAAGATTGTGGTCGTGCTGTCTATAGAAAGGTTATGTAAGTATTTTATGAATTGCATTACGTGTTATCTTAAGAGTATTCGTCTAAGCGTGTAACGTTTTACTTTAGTTAGTATGGTGAGAAACATTCACGTGGAGTGTACACTGACGTCTTTCGAGTTTAGCTAGGGTAAGCTTAAAAAAATTGCTTACACTCTGCAAACAAACCTCAAGTCGCATACACACACATTTCTAGGTACAACCTACACGGGCGATGTTTTGATTGATACATAATATGCCTAATAGTGATTATGATATGATTACGGTACGGTTAATCTCTTTCTTAGTATACTAGGTAGGTATCTGTTCTTACTTATTTTATTATTACAAAAACAACATATAGCGTCACGCCTTTTCCCGTAAGTGTTGGCAGGGGCACATTACTGTTTTCCAAGATCTAACTAAAATGAAGTTGGTTAGATGAGTTTTCTCACAAATTCATAATAGAATGAACTAATTATTCGTACGTAAAGGTACCTATATGTTTTTCTTTGTACGATTTGTGTTGTGGTAGTGATGGGACGCGGAAAAATTTCGTGACGGATTTTTCCCGGTGATTTATTCCAAAACTGAAATATTTCCCGAATAATACCAAAGGCTTTTTTTCACGGATAACAGGCGGTACTGCCAGTAACAAAGACTTGCTAAATAAAAGTGTTAACTGTAAACTCAAATAAGAATAATGATTTTTTGGAGAACATTTGTAGTAATTGCAAACAGAATAATTTTAATGCAGATTACTACTCTTCATCTCGTTAGCTTTTAAATGACAATAAAATTATATTTCTAACCATAAGTACCACTTTTTTAAATAAGAACCTGATACTTTTTCACTCAAATAAGCCCTAGTGATTCACCGTGAAATAATAAGATAATAAATAAATAAATGTAGCCCAATACAACGTGAAATAATAAGATAATAAATAAATAAATGTAGCCCAATACACCGTGAAATAATAGGTAAGATAATAAATAAATAAATGTAGCCCAATACACCGTGAAATAATAAGATAATAAATAAATAAATGTAGCCCAATACACCGTGAAATAATAGGTAAGATAATAAATAAATAAATGTAGCCCAATACACCGTGAAATAATAGGTAAGATAATAAATAAATAAATGTAGCCCAATACACCGTGAAATAATAAGATAATAAATAAATAAATGTAGCCCATCATGTCCCCACCGAGTGGCACAAGTCTTTACATGGATACGGGTAAGATTGAGCCATACTTCATCATGCTGGCTCAGTGCGGGTTTATATGATACCTATGTAATGCATGCTGCCAAGAATAGAAGCCGGGACCTGCGTGAGAAGCAAGTGTGAAACTCTCTAGCTAGACCGTGGAGCTCTAAGGTGACAATAACAACAAAAACTGATTAATGCTCGACGTAATTCTCTCTCTCTCTCTCTCTCTCTCTCTCTCTCTCTCTCTCTCTCTCTCTCTCTCTCTCTGAGACTTAATAAAAATAAAAAGTGGGTTTTATAAAATATGCCAGTTTACACCAGTACTACGCCGTCAAGTCCCTAATGACGGCTATTTAGATAGCCCAAAACTCGGCCGCTACTAAATTTCTTCATTTAGTTCCCTCAGTTACCACCGGCGCGGCGGTAGCTAACGCCACTTTTCCGTTATGGGTTTTAAATTGTATTACTAACGCATAGGGCTCAAAATCACGACCCGTCCCAACTGCCCTCGGTTTTTGAGTAGTTAATTAATGTAAAGTTAGAAAATTTAACAAATAATTAAAAATTGTGAGACGGGTTCTATGTTTAAGAACTGAGATCGCGCAAAAAAGGCTGAAAACATATCTGAAAAACACAAATATATATACCCCTAAGCGTGTGCATGCATGTTAGACCATTTTCATTCCGTATATCTTTTGTTACAGCAATACATATATAATGTGTGAAAAGGACACGTATGAATAGGTGTATAGACGGCTGCCCTAGAGATTATCTTACAGGCATTGCACCTAGCGATACACAATTCTGAATTCATGTTTCAAAAGTTTCAGGAATTTACCTACCAGATTTTCAAAATTCTGATAATAAAATCGTATAACTCGTGTGAAAGAAGTTGTTTATTTATTTAAGGAGACGAGAAAGTAAATAGTGGCGCATTAATTTATGAATTCCTATTTAAATGCTATTGGCTAGTAAGAAGTTTCGGTACATTACTGAGGCAGTCGTTTAGCCATATCCTTTCAGCTGTGACTGACAGTATTTTTCTTCCTTTACAATATCGTTATTAAAATTATCTAAAGATCCAAACTAATGGAGTGAATTTTTAAATTTATTTGAAACTATATTTAATTGTTTGATAAATCCAGATGGCCGAGCACTGGTGACGATAGTATTGTATGTGATCCATAGTAGTCGGCCAGTCGGTTTAGGGGCCGATTCGGCTGGGTTGGCCGACTACTGGAACTCTTGTTAAAAAAGCAGTCACCCACAGTCGGCAGACTCAGACTTTCCCGACCGAAAAATGTTTTTTTTTTAATTAATCATCATATTAAACTTGAAACTCAAAAAAAAAACCGTAATTTCGGGAATACATTCGGAATTATTCGGCCTTTTTGGATGGAAAAATCCAAAATGGATTTATTTCTCGAGAATCAAATGGTCAAAATCGTATCATAATCCTATCATTAGTTCCAGACAATAGCCATATCAGACAAAAGCGCGACACGTGGACTTTTAAATACCTAGATACATATAAGTTGCACTTACCGAATGCATATCACGTGCTGTTTCGTTTCCCACATCCATCCAGTGACTGAGTTAGTTACGTGGAGAAATTAACTTAGGTTGCCAAATATTGCTAGGGATGCAGAATGCATTGAATGCAACTATGGTGAAAATCGAAACTATAGGCCTGTACCTACCTTCAACATACATAATATAAGTAGTGCCTACGAAGCCAAGGGTTCCGGGTTCGAGTCCCGGTGGGGGCAAATATTTGTTTAATGAGAACAGATGTTTGTACCCTAGTCATGGTTGTTTATCTATCTATGTATAATATTTATCTATATAAGTATGTGTATCATTGTCTAGTACCCAAGATACAGGGAATCCTAGTTTGGGGCTTGATCAATGTGTGTAAATAGTGTCCAAGGAATTATTATTATTATTATTATTATAAGTGTAACAAAAACAATATGTTAGGTACCTACCTGTCATGCCAAAGCAGGGACACTCTATCTACTTTTCTAGTACTAAAGATCTAAGAATAATAACAGAGCAAGTCTAAAAACATTCGCGATCTAGAAGTGCAGTAACCAGTAAAAGTTCATTTCATGATTTCAGATAACTTATCCCTTCGCCGCTGAGTTGCCTTTAGTGCACAGCTGTCACCAAAAAACTAGGCAAATGCAATTTCCGGTTGCCAGATTCACATTACAATTCCCCTCTTTCAAAAATTAAAATAGCATTTTTGTAGGAAGAGCTACTACCTCGTCACAATACGAAATAGGTAAATTTAATACAAATGTTGCCACTGGAGTATCGGCAACATTTATGATATGAGTTAAATAACTTTTTTAAAGAGATTTAGAAGTACTCAATCAGTGGTTACTGAATAATCTGTTAACGATAAATGCATCAAAAACTTCATATATGATCCTAGCCGCTAAAAATAAAGTAATCCCTGAATTTGAGCCACTTAAAATAAATAATGAATATATTTAAAGGTCACACCAAGAAAAATACTTAGGTTTAATTATCGATGATAAATTAACGTGGAGACCACACATTGAGTATGTCAGATCTAAACTGATATCCACTCTAGGAGCACTTCGAAGGATAGCACATTGTATACCAAGTAGAATAAGACCCCTTATATACAATTCCTTAGCCAAATCGCATCTCGAATATTTAATTGAAATCTGGGGATCAGCGGCTCCATCCAACCTTAACCAGCTACAGAGAACCCAAAACAAAATTGTCAAGGTTTTACTACACTACCCCTTTGACACGCCAACAAAACAACTGTACGAGAAAACTAAACTATTTAACATTAACCAACTATACAAATATAACACATGTATTTTAATAAGGAAAATTACTACAAATGCCATAAAATCTAACATTGAACTACACCTATCAGATAACAGAAATCTTCGTAACAAAATCAAACTTAAACTAACTAAACCTAGGACTAATTATGGGAAAAAGACAATAGTATTTGAGGGAGCACAGATGTTCAATAACTTACCAAACGATGTAAAGATTTGCGAATGTATTAACACTTTCAAAAATAAGTTAAAGCTACATATTGCAACGAGTACCGTAAAATAATCTACCTATGTATTTTTAAGCATATCTCATTTTAAGTGAAATGTAATTTCTTATGAGAATAAAGTTCTTTAAACCTTAAACCTTTTCAAAAGCTAGCAACACTGGATTTATTGCTACCAACTTAACGGCTAAGGGACAAGTTACTGAAATGCACTTTGCCTACGACTAATCCAGAGCATTCGACTCAGCAATATGATTTCCAGTGAAATTCGAACTGGAACTACATATATGTACAACATACCATATAAGGGTTGATGGGCTGCCCGATGGGTATTCTTAAATCGGCATATGATGTTGATACACCGTGCATTTAAAGTTAGAGCTTAGTTTGGTCTTACGATCAGGCCTTGAATGAGGATCAACGAGGATTTTAGTTAAATATATAAATAGAATGAATTGCTTTTTTGCCTTAAAGACGTAATGATTATGCTTCCGGCAATAATCGAAGCTTGCTTTAGAGACCGAGCTAACTGTAAATGCACTGTACATACGTCGTCGCTTCCCCTACGGCATAGATATATAGTGCCTACGGGCTGGCACAGTTACGCTCAGGATAAAGCAGTAATTCCATTAAAAAACCGGTCAAGTGCGAGTCTAACTCGCTTACAAAGGGTTCCGTAACCCCGAACAATGTAGGGATGTTGTGGAGTGAATAGTTTGGATTTTACATAGAAAAATGTTGTTAACAAAGTAATTGGCGCGGCTAATTTCACTTTTCATGTATGTACATAATCAGGTGCATTCTTAATTTTGTACGTGCTATTGAAAGAATTGTTGTATGGGAGCCCCCTTAAATATTTATTTTATTCTGTTTTTTTTTTTAGTATTTGTCGTTACAGCATCAGAAATAAATCATCTGTAAAAATTTCATCTGTCTAACTATCACGGCTCATGAGATACTGCCTGGTGACAGACGGACGGACAGCGGAGGCTTAGTAATAGGGTCCCGTTTGGCATCCTTCGGGTACGGAACCCTAAAAAACGCGAAATGATAAACCCATCATCAAATATATTCAATCTTAGCCCCCGAGTTATTAACGATTTAGGTAAAGTTAGACTTTTTTGAAAAAAAAAACTACCAAACAATAACCCAAAACCCTCATTGCAGGTCAAACCAGCGCCCACTTCCAAGCAGCCAGCCGCCGCACCCACCAGCAACGCGGACCAGCTGAACTTGGAGATCAGCAAGCAGGGTGATCTGGTGCGCTCGCTGAAGGCCGGCAAGGCTGACAAGGCCAAGGTGGATGAGGCCGTGAAGGGCCTGCTGGAGCTGAAGGCCAAGTACAAGGCTTCTACTGGACAGGTAAGGATTAGGATAAGGAGTGGCGGTTGTATTTCTAGTCTTTTCGGGTTGAAGTTGCAATAGTGGTCATTGCGTACTGTCCACCACTGTAAGTACGCCCATGGTTGGGTTAGCTTACTGTCATCATGGTAGCGGTCGCCGACCTAATGGGGACACTTGTGCCTTTGCCAGCCCATATGCAAAAGGGCGTGACCCTATGTGTTTTGAAGTGTATAGATGAATTTTCCGAAATAATATTTTCCTTGAGGTAACGGTAGGTTTTGTAAGCGGTAGGTAAGCTGTCACCTTTATCTATCTTAGAATAATTGGGTCGACCATTGGGTGAAGCCGACTAAAGCTGTGCTTTACAGTCGGGTGTTTTGTTTAAAAGTCGATTTTTTACAACCAAATTGGAACAATGAGAGTTAGTTAATTTTGCCGAAAGGAAAGATCTTTAGTTAAGGCCCAAGATCACACAAAGCCACTGAAGAGAGCTTTGGCAAAAAAATATATAAAATTATTTCCAATAAATTCATAGGTCTCAAAAAATATACGTTATTCACAAAGAGATAATCTAGTTTAAATACTATGTCGTTACGCGATTGGATTAATATGGCTCGATCGTAAAAAATCCTGAACATAGTCTAATTTAAAAGGAGATTCAATAATTTTAATATAAAATTACTGATTTTTCTCATAATTATTGTAACTAAATTTTCCTCTTTTAGAGCTCCGTATCAATCCTTAAATCTAATCAATTAGCTTATTTCCGTTTTTCAGTAAATTCGAAAAAACATCTAATTTTTAAAGTATCCGGGCGGCCCTATGATATTCCGCGCCGCCCGCTACCCCGCCAGAAGACGATGGGTGAATGCGGCGCCCCTCACCTCAACAGATAGAACTGAGCCTTAAGTTTGCCGAAACGAAACCTCTTTCTCCGGTTAACACGCATAGCTGTGTCCTTGCCACCGGATGCTGTCGAGATTGCTGGAAATGGCGTAACATACATAACATTTACATACCACAGAGGCCGTAGAAAGGGCGTAACGGTATTATACTGTTAGGTACTTTAATTAGCGTGTTATAAAAATACCATGAACACAAACTCATATTTTTGGGTATTTTCTTGGTAACTGACGCTCAAAATTGCAAATCAATGCCTTTGTCATTCCCTCATTCTATGCCACTACCACATTAATAACAGCAATAAGTAACTAAAGTTAGTTACTCCACGTCTCTTCCACCCAGGACTGGAAGCAAGGCACTGCCCCCTCGCCCGCCGCGGCCGCTCTCTCTGGCGCCTCCGACCTGGACTCTCAGATCAGCAAGCAGGGTGACCTGGTGCGCTCGCTGAAGACCGGCAAGGCTGACAAGGCCAAGGTGGATGAGGCCGTGAAGGGCCTGCTGGAGCTGAAGGCCAAGTACAAGGCTTCTACTGGACAGGTAAGGATTAGGATAAGGAGTGGCGGTTGTATTTCTAGTCTTTTCGGGTTGATGACGTTGCAATAGTGGTCATCGCGTACTGTCCACCACTGTAAGTACACCCATGGTTGCGTTAGCTTACTGTCATCATGGTAGCGGTCGCCGACCTAATGGGGACATTTGTGCCTTTGCCAGCTCGTATGCAAAAGGGCGTGACCCTATGTGTTTTGGAGTGTATAGATGAATTTTCCGAAATAATGTTTTCCTTGCGGTAACGGTAGGTTTTGTAAGCGGTAGGTAAGCTGTCACCTTTAAATTTAAAAGGAGATTCAATAATTTTAATATAAAATTACTGATTTTTCTCATAATTATTGTAACTAAATTTTCCTCTTTTAGAGCTCCATATTAATCTTTAAATTTAATCAATTAGCTTATTTCCGTTTTTCAGTAAATTTGAAAAAACTTCTAATTTTTAAAGTATCCGGGCGGCCCTATGATATTCCGCGCCGCCCGCTACCCCGCCAGAAGACGATGGGTGAATGCGGGGCCGCTCACCTCAACAGCTAGAACTGGGCCTTAAGTTTACCGAAACGAAAGATCTTTCTCCGGTTAACACGCATAGCTGTGTCCTTGCCACCAGATGCTGGCGAGATTGCTGGAAATGGCGTAACATAACATAACATTTACATACCACAGACGCTGTGAAAATGGCGTAACAGTATTATACTGTTAGGTAATTTAATTAGCGTGCAATAAAAATACCATGAACACAAAATCATATTGTTTGGGTAATTTCTTGGAAACTGACGCTCAAAATTGCAAATCAATCCCTCTGTCATTTCGTAGGATTAGAGGCGTGGACACGTGTAGACTAACTCAATGTCAAAAGCCAATAATGATCTGCTGCGACTCATATGTTCGACTACAGCGTATAACCTTATATTTATCTGTGGAAGTGGAATATCGAATCACAATTAAGTACTTCATTCCCTCATTCTATGCCACTACCACAGTAATAACAGCAATAAGTAACTAAAGTTAGTTACTCCACGTCTATTCCACCCAGGACTGGAAGCAAAGCACTGCCCCCTCGCCCGCCGCGGCCGCTCTCTCTGGCGCCTCCGACCTGGACTCTCAGATCAGCAAGCAGGGTGACCTGGTGCGCTCGCTGAAGGCCGGCAAGGCTGACAAGGCCAAGGTGGATGAGGCCGTGAAGGGCCTGCTGGAGCTGAAGGCCAAGTACAAGGCTTCTACTGGACAGGTAAGGATTAGGATAAGGAGAGGCGGTTGTATTTCTAGTCTTTTCGGGTTGACGTTGCAATAGTGGCCGTCAAGTCCTGTCTACCACTGTACGCTCATACCGTACTGTACTGTACACACGTCACTGTACTCACTGTACCGTTAGCGATACTTACTTATTGCGTGCAACGTTCTAAATTACTGTCGTTGAGCGTATCTTGGTAGCGATTGCCGACCGTTACTTTGGATTCCATTTAAGATTAGCAGTTCGGTTCGCAGCAGCAGTCGGGTCAACGATCTATCGCAACTCTAACCTATATGTACTATAGTGAGGGGTAGCAGATACATACAGGATTGTTAAGCCCAGCAGTTGCCTAGTTAACACAGGACACGTGGTAATACTCACATTCTGCCTGTCGGGCCAGAAGTATTGTTCTTGAGTGATGCTAGGTTTACGCATAAAATAAACTCTTTAGTAACAGCAGATACATACTCTAATATTATACTTATAGTAACCTAACCAGCCACTATAGAAAAGAGCCATAGGCTGATTTCAGTTAGTTTAGACGATGGGCTAGCGCCCCGTATCGCGAAATGGACTAATGAATAAATGTTTTAACATGGGCACATTTGTGCCTTTGTCAGCCCGTATATAAAAAAGCGTGAACATATGGGTCTTACCACAAAAAATAAACTCCTGTTCAACACTTGTTGAAAGACAAAAATGTAGATTTGATGTTTGTTTTGACGTTAACACACAAACACATTTACATACAGACACATACATTGCTTCTGGCCCCACCCTTGGAAACACCTATGAAGAAACTAAAAATATTCTTATAACATTATTCTAATAATCGTTATTTTAAAATATTAAGGATTAGTATTAGAACACTTTCACTCACTACTCACTACATAATACATACACTCACTACACTAACTCTCAAAAACACACAAACACTTCACACATATAGTTTCTTTTCTATTCTTTTATTTTATATCCGTGTGTTAAGTGTTAATAACCGTAAATCCGTAAAATAGTTTGTTTACTTTCTGGGCATGTATAATTAGTGAGGAGCGCCCTACTCATCCCAACACACAGCGTTCACCCTTCTTTGGGGAGAAGAGACTCACCATTTTGTTATATGTAAGAATGTCGACCCGGATGGCCTAGTCAGCAGTGACCCTGCCTACAAAACCAAGGGTCCCGGGTTCGAGTCCCGGTGGGGTCAAATATTTGTTCGATGAGAACGGATTTTTGAACCCTATTCATGGTCTTTTATCTATCTAAGTATAATATTTATCTATATAAGTATGTGTATCGTTGTCTAGTACCCAAGATACAGGGAATCCTAGTTTGGGGCTAGATCAATGTGTGTAAATAGTGTCCAAAGTATTTTTATTATTATTATTGTATTATAACAAGACAGCTGTACACGTATTATTGAATAAACGATTATTATTATTATTATTGTTATATATTACCCTGTGTCATGGGAACCAGAAACAGCGACCTCACACACAAGTCAACTTACACGTACTATAACAGCATAATGATACACAAAGGACCATTGACGACACCAGATAGCAATGCCCTCATTATAAGACAGGAAATGGGTAGTTTTCATCCAGTGTTGATGACACCGTGGACCACCAAGGATGAACGCCTCATTATTCAAAACAAAGAGCCATTGAAGAACAAGAGTGACAAATCTTCCCTAAACAGTAAACAATAACCAAGATCTCCTATATCTGCGGCATCAGTGGCGGTAACAACATCCTATAAGACCAGTCGCAAACAAGAAGATGCAGTTCACTCAATCTAGAACCGTAGTTTAGTAAACATGTAATAATTAAGTCAAAACTGTAACTTTTAAATTATCTTCATGGTCATCTCACGCACCCCTTCTGGGGCGTGGGGAGTCGGGGTCAGGTCGACGGACCTCTTCCCGAAGAATCGCCTCTGTCCACTCCTGTGGACAGAAGCGATTCATCGGATGGCCCTTGCGGGCGGTGGTCTTCGTGTGGCGTTGGTATGCAGTGGGAGATCGCCGGCGAGGCAACCAGGTCGCGTGGCAGGCAGCGGCGGTCGGGCGGGCGCGCGTGGTGCGGCGCCAGTTCGGCGATGTGCGGGTGTTCGTGTTGTTTTAAATTAAATGCATTTTTTAAAGTAAGGGGCCCAGTTTCGCAAAAGATATACCGTCAAAAATCGAAGAACGCGATCAAAAAGTCCCGTACATCGAAGACAAGTCTATGCGTGACTCTCAAGTCTTAATAACTGGGAGTCTCAACAAATAAATAAGTCAAGAAGCAAGCATTCTGCGACACGTAATCGTGGTGTCGGTATTGTGAGTATAGGTGTGAGTGTCGGTATACTTTTGCATATGAATCCTTCTGAAAATCCTTCTAAACTCTTTTCCCTAAAATCCCCAACATTTGTATTTAGAACTAAGGACTAGTTCCTTAGTTCTAAGTTGTGAATCTGACTCAAATCCTAAGATAACGGATGATTTAAGCTCTGTCTAAATGTTATGGTGCCAGTGGGTTAATCAAAACACAGAATTATGTAGAAACACACACTTAGTATTTTATTATACTATAGAAGGTAAGGGGTGAGACCTTTGAGTAGAGGGTTTACACTGTGGTGATGGTTGAGACTGAACTAACTGGACACGCTTCTTGACTGACATTATATACTAAACTAATGTGAGAAAAGTAAACAGAAGTATCCAGACTAGTCATAACAAAAGCTTTGGGAAAGACAAAAAAACATGCTCATTAACAAAGTAAGAGAATAACAAATTAGTGGCTGACCCTTGTACCGTAAATCTTTCTGGAATAATTCTAATCAACATCCTAATGAGGTAAACATCCTAAATGTAGTACAGTATCAACAACATCAGCAACCTTCGGTAATAGCAGCATGGACCCAGCCGCGAAGAAAACTCCGTGTGCTGCCACCTTAGAAGTGCAAGCAAGAAGCACTTCGTCCAAGATCGCCGAGCCCCGACTTCGGCAACCAAGACGACATCAAGCAAGCCATGACGGACCAGAAGCCAAAAGATTTCAACTGAAGATTTCCCGCATCGAACTCAAGATACCGCAAGAATAATGAACCGATAATCAGCCGACTGCTGATTTATCAAAATGGAGCTCGCACCAGCAGAAACGAACGCGTCGGCAAATTCATTCACAGCAAGCAGCTTTTCAAGTTCAAGACATAGGAAGCCGTTCCAGCCCCCAGAAGAGTATTGAAACATCATCGATATACCTAATTCAACGAATATTGAAATCATCCAGGAAGAACATCGCACGAAGAATAATCAAATTACTGAAGAGAGAGAGAGAAATATATATATATATATATATAAACGATTGGTGTACAAGATGTGCCCTATGTTGCCAAATCCCAAGGATTTTAGGCACACAAATTTCATCAATCGACAACTTAATATTCATTCAAGAGTGAAGAGCACGCACGTTCATATGACGTACGAGATCATTGACTGCCTACAGCCAATGTTACAGATTTAATGCTGACGCTGATTCAGCACAATCATCCTTGTGTAGGTACGGTCGCAATTATAAACAAACAGTGATTACAACTTCAACGACGTGCGATGTAAATCGACTCATCGTTTCCTGAAAAACATGGGCGGCTGCAGCATCAGACGACTCTCCTGCGGATCTTTTCCAGTTATTGGTTAGGTTAGTTTACTAACCGCGAAGCCCCATTTTCCTAGTGTTTTTCTGTTTTCCAGTTTTAAGTTTATTTTATGTAGTGTGCGGCCAGACGCAAGACTTGCCTGTAGGTAAATATTAAGTAATTCTTTAAACTTATGTAGAATTCACATAACCGTAGTTCCTATACCTTTGACTGGTGACATGGTTTTTGTGTAACGTAACTGGTGACGAGGGGACTGAGAGGCCCACTGCGGTATCTAGTATAAATCATAGAAATTAAGTGTGTTAGCTAGCCAGAGTATGTAAAAACTGTGTTATCATATATAAATGGATAAAATAAAACAAATAACTATACTCTGAATATTATTTTTTGTTACGATCTCGCAATTTTAATGTATGTCGTCTTAACAATCAGAAAAATAGAGATGAGATCACAAATTACATAAGCAAAAAATTAATCAACATATTTTGACAAAAAAACACTTTCTTCTATAATATTGAAGTAATAATGAATTAAGAAAAAAAAACAACTAAAATCAAAAGTTTATTTTCACGAAATTGACAATGGTCGAACTTTGCCAATTTTTATATGCAGTCTGGGCATAATTTTTTTGCACACTGCAAGCACACAGGTTTCGGACACGATTCAAACTGGTAATTTGATTCGCGCTTTTATCGAGGAAGACAACTGGCTCCTGCTTTCCTGGAGTTTTGATTATTCTCGGTTAAAAATGTGAAAAAACAATACAACAAAATTACGTAAAAAATTACGTAAGTGGTGACATGGGGTCTGAGAGACCCCTGCCGAACTTTACGCCAATGTAACTTACCGATTTGAGCCTGTCCGACACAGCTATCCCCTTCTACGGCATGGACGCAAGTAAACTCGAAGCTACTCAGGTGATGAGCCCAAGGAAACCCGGAGAAGGTGCCAAAACGTTGTTTTACTGACGCCGCTGGGCCTGTAAGACCCCTTGTCACCAGTTAAAGGTTTATTTTTCTAATTCGTTTAGATTAAGTTGAAGTATGCGCTATTACTATCTAGTTTTATTTAATAATGACTTTCCTTATACATATATAAAAATAGATTAAGTTAAAGTATGCACAATTAAGATCTGGTTTTATGTTTATTAAAATACTGCTAGTTATTATTGCAGTTGATAAGTTTGTTATGGTATCTAGCTTAGATTTTATTCCATTGTTATAAGTACATTCATTTATTTTTTTCCCTAAAGGGGGGAGTATCTGTGCCGGTCGACTATGTTAGTCATATTTTCACGTAATGTTAAGATAAGTTGACGACCGTCACAGATAAGGTATATTTATATTCATCACGCACCATGTCTTATGCACGTCATTAATAACATGTACCAACCTAGTATATAAGCTAGGATTCCCTATAATAAATTAGTCTAGTCTGGTATTTGCGCGCATCTCAAGCCTTTTACTTTACTCCCGAAGATGTCGCTTTCCTTATAATTGCCTTTGGCAAATCTTCAAAAATCAACAATATATCCTCCCCTTTTGGAGTCATAACAACGTTATGATAAACATGGATCTGTATATTAGTGTCTTTAAAAATATATCGTATCATAGAACTAATTTTATGCCATTTAAGTTTATTTTCTTATATGTTTTCAAAGCTAATCTCTTTGATGTTTGGTTTTTCCAACGCATCTTTTACATTTTTCAAACATTCGAACATGTCTTCATAGCTGATTTGATCCCAATAATTCAACTTTACAAATCCGAAGAATATAGATTTTTTATCTTGTACCTGTATGATTTCATATAATTTCGAATTGTTGTCTTTCAGATTGTCTAAGTGTTGTTCGTACGCAATCAGTTTCTTATTATTTAAACGGTCTAAATCACATGACGTGAAAACAACTTTATCTGTATTTTCAGGTAATTTTCCATTATGTTCTTCTAGTCTATTGAATAATATAGGTTTTCTTTCCATTGCTTTTAAAAAATTCGAATAAGTCTCTTTATTTCTAGTCATCATATGAACCTGCAAAGATGATTCCGGGTTAATACGACTTAAAGCATCCGCATTGTTATTTAATTTACCTTGCTTGTAAATTATTTCATAGTCATATTCCTCTAATAACAATCTCCATCTGACTAATCGTGAACCAGGGTCTTTGACGTTGAATAACCATGTTAGTGGTTTGTGGTCGGTAATAATTTTGAACTTCCTACCGTACAAATATGGCCTGAAGTGTCTGACTGACCAAACAATAGCTAACAACTCTTTTTCTGTAGTCGAATAATTTTGTTCAGCCTTATTAAGAGTTCTACTCGCGTAAGCAACTGAAAGATCTTGTGAAGGAGGTCCTTGTGATAACACACTACCTATAGCAAAGTTACTCGCATCTGTTGTCAAATTAAAAGTTTCATTGAAATCTGGATAACTCAATATAGGTTCTTCACACAACTTTGTTTTGAGAGTTTCAAAAGCGTTTTGTTGTAAACTTGTCCATTCAAAAGGTAAATCCTTTTTTAAAAGCTTGGTAAGTGGCTGACTCATTTGACTGAAGTTATCTATAAACCTTCGATAATAACCGGCAAGACCTAGAAATCCTTTTATATCTTTGGGAGTTTTTGGAACTGGAAAGTTTTTAACTGCTTCAATCTTTTTTGGGTCTAGTTTAACACCTTCCTGGGTAATTAGATGTCCTAAATACATGACCTCCTTTTTGAGAAATTCACATTTATCTGGTTGTAATTTCAAATTATGTTCCGCGAGCCTTTCAAAAACTTCCTTAAGTTTAATGTTATGATCCTGAAGTGAGCTTCCGTAAATTACTATGTCGTCTGAATAAACAAAACATTTTGTTGAAATGTTGCTGGTGCGTTTTTCAATCCAAATGGCATCCTATTATATTCATAATGACCTAAGGGTGCCAACTAACTTTAACACCATTTAATAATCGAATAATGTACATCGATACAGGAAAATCGGGCTATGTTAGGCTAAATAGTGAAGAATTTCTAAACGGAACTAACAAATTCTTAATTGACACGGGAGCCGAAGTGACGTTGATAAAATTGAGTTCGTTAAAAGGAGACTGTTTAGTTTACTCGGACAAACAATTACAGTTGAAAGGAATAGATAAGGAAGCTCAACCCATCAAAACATTGGGTTATCTCAATGTTACATTCAACATAGGAGGAAACGAAGTTAGTCACTTACTATTCGTAGTCCCTGACAACTTTCCTATAGAATGTAAAGGTGTAATAGGTAGTGACTTCTTACGGAACACTGATGCGATAATTGATTTTCAAAATGACAAAATACAATTATTAGGGATACGTTTGAATATTGAGTATATAAACGAAGAAATGAGAAGCATTAGGTCAGAATCAGAATTAAATAGTGTTTGCGAGTTTTACCCGCATGTTATGGATGATGTTTCCGTTTGTTAAGATAAAGTGGAAGTATTTGAAAGTAAGTTAGAAGTCAAGAACAAAAAGTGAAAGTAGTGAAGATGAGTATAAAAAGGTAGAAAAAGAATCTGAGATTACAAAAGAAGTCAATGTTGAGACAAAAACGTTAGGACAGGAAAATAAAGAAGTATCTAAGTGTAGTAGTAATACTATGTCTACAGATTGTTATGAAGAAATTGAAATTGGACCGCGTTGTGAAAAAATTGTACCAATTAATGTGATAAATTCAGAGTTGAACGAAGGAATATTGTTAGAAAGGTTTGAAGTAATGGAAGGAGTCTATTTGCGTCCAAGTATTGTTAAAGTTAAAGATTCCAGAGCGTTAACGGCATGTTCAAATTCAACAAATAAGTCAATAAGAATAAAGACATTAAATGTGAAATTAGACCCACTAAAGAGTGTTGAAATTAATGAGAAAGAGATAATGAAAGTAAATAAAATCAAAGACACGTCTTGTTTTGAAAGTAGTCGTTTAGATAAATTAGAACAAACATTGCGAACAAGTCATTTCAATATAGAAGAAAAGGAATAATTGGTAGAGTTGTGTAAAGAATATAACGGTATATTTAATCTAGAAGGAGATTCATTGACGTGTACAGATACAGTCATGGATGAAATCCCGGTATCAAGTGATAAAACCATTAATACTAAGTCTTATAGGTATCCAGAAGCCTTAAAAGGAGAAGTTAATGATCAAATTGAGAAACTTTTGAAAGATAATATCATTAAACCATCAAATAGTCCATGGAATTCACCAGTATGGGTAGTACCAAAGAAACAAGACGCTTCAGGCAAAAAGAAATGGAGATTGGTTATAGATTTTCGGAAACTAAATGAAGTAAGCACAGGAGATGTATATCCTCTGCCACAAATTAATGACATCCTTGATCAATTGGGTCATAGTACCTACTTTACGACATTAGATTTGGCATCAGGATTCCATCAAATCAAAATGGATCCTAAAGATCAAGCAAAAACAGCATTTAGTAGTTTATATAATTCATAATCAGGTTAAATCGTACCTGCCTTATTTTGAAATAGATAGCCCAAAATTAGAAATCCTAATTGACACCGGAAGTCAACGATCTTTTATCACTACTGGAGCCTCAGAACATTTTGCGGAATACTGGAAACCCAGTAAATTCACGGTTAGAACTTCACATGGTGTTACTTCACAAAATGGGCTAATCGAAACCCCTTTCTGGTGCAATTACTTTTAGTCAGAAATATGACGTTTTAATGGGAACAGATATGATAGAACAAATAGATGCTAAAGTCGACCTGAAAGAACCGAAATTATCGCTGCCAACATAGGAAATACTCATCTTTTATATGACAGACGACGATTTACTAAATATAGAGGACCTTAGTGATACTTATGCTGATCTATTCAAATGAGTTTCAAACATAAAATTAACTTAGTGTCAGATGAGTCTTATATCAACGACCTTTTGGACTCCCGCAAACTCAACAATAAGAAGTAAACCGACAAGTAGAAAAATTACTAGAGGAAAATATTATAAGACATTCGAATCCCCATGGGCATCTCCCGTCCACGTTATTGCAAAAAAATGTACCAATCCGGTTTATCAATATAGAGAATGGTCGTAGATTATCAACGACTTAATGAAGTAACTAAATCAGATAAATTCTCTTTACCAAACATAGATGAATTATTTTCCAAATTACAAGGAAACGAATACTTTACTACGTTAGATTTAACTTCCGGTTATCATCAAACAAAAATGGATGACTCGATAAAAAAAACAGCGTTCAGTACTCCGACCGGACATTTCGAATTTTTAAGAATGTCTTTTGGTTTAAAAAACGCTCCTGCTTCATTCCAACAAATGATGAATAGTGTCTTAAAATAAGGAATTGAGGCGGAATATCTGTTTAGTATATTTAGATGACATTATCATCTATTCTAAAACCAAACAAGAACAAATAAATAAATTACAACAGGTATTCGAAGCCCTAAGAAAAGTTAACTTGAAAATAAATAGAAACAAATGTGTAATCATGGCAGAAGAGATCGAATTTTTGGGTCATGTCTTGAATAAAGACGGCCTAAAACCTAATCAGTGTAAAATATAAGCCATCAAAAATTTCCCCTTAACTTAAACACTGTGGGAAATCAGAGGTTTCCTTGGCTTAATTGGTTATTATCGAAAGTTATCTAATTGAAGTAAAATCATAAAACCTTTAACCGCAGCTAAAAAAAATGCCACCATTGACATTTCAAACAAAAAATACATAGACGCGCTAAATACTTGCAAAAATTTACTTTACAACGCTACAATTTTAGCTTTCCCTGATTTCAATCAAACTTTTTTAATAACAACAGATGCTTCCGGTATTGCATTAGGAGCAGTTCTGATTCCAAAGAACCACCCCATCACCTATGCATCTAGAACTTTAACTAGCACGGAACAATAATACAATACCACTGAAAGTGAATTATTACCAATTCTGTGGGCAGTGACACAATTCAGACACTATATTTACGGAAGAAAATTCCTTCTACAAACCGATAATAAAGCACTCATTTGGCTTAAAAAACTTAAAGAACCAAATCAAAGACTAACAAGATGGAAACTAAAATTACAAGATTACGATTACGAAATTGAACATGTAAAAGTAAAAGATAATTTGTAGCTGTAGCTGATGCCTTAAGCAGAGTAGAATTGTTCTTGATGGAAGATGATAACTCATCACCTCAGGCGGGTCTAACCATAGATATACACCACCTGTGTCTTCGAATTGTCCCGAAAACTCAAACTCAATGAAACTAAATTTAGAAAAATCTTCCTCATCTAATAGTAGTATTGAAAATGCAGAAGGATCTCTCGTACAAACGATTCATTCCAATCAGTGTGATAACGATTCTGGAATCCCAATAATAGACGCCTACCCACTTATGAGACTTCACAGAGTGATATTCGAAAGCGCTCCTTATAAGAAAACAGTCAGAGAAAATGGAATCCGATATGTTCACATACCACCAGAGAATGATGAAGAGACAATTAAGGAATTCATGTTAGAGTATCTAGGGATTACATGTGAGTAAAAAGTGGCCAAGTGCGAGTCGGACTGGCCCATGAAGGGTACCGTTGTAGCAAGTAATTATGTGACTGGATGTTTGTGTTGTAACTTTGTTTTTCATAGTGTTTGTATGAATGACAATATATCTTAAAAACTGCTTATTTTATTTTGTTCAAACCAATTTTCGTTGAACGTGTATATTGAGATACAGAGCATATATTTTTGTGTAGATTTTTGACTCTCTTACTTTAAATTAGAGGGGGGGACGGGGGGGATGACGACGATGACGACGACACATTTTTCCACTTTGGAAGGGTCTGTTCAAGACCTATAGAAACCCCCCACACATAAAGGTTTGATGAAAAATATTTTTTTGGTTTCAGTTCCATGTATGGGGAGCAAGCACCCTTTAATTATTTAATTTTTTCAATTTTTATATAGAAATCGTAAAGCGGTTCACAGAATACATCTACATACCATAGACTAGGTTATACTATCAAAGCAATCACAGGCAGTTTAGAACAAGATGATTTGGGTACTATTCAAAAAGACTTAGAAACTGTAAGAGTCGCCTGCAATAAACAGATTTCGATGTAGTATCACTCAAAGGCAAGAAGAAATAAACAAGCAATATGTCACTTTAGTCAAATGTAACTAAATTTCCTTTTGAAATTCGCCTAATTTTATTAATAATCAATTATGTTTATTTATTATATTTAATTTCGAGTTGCGTCTCTCGTTTTACTGAGATAGGTTAAAACATGCTTATATTTTTCATGTACGTCATCCAATGCTGCTTCCACTTTACACATTTCATGACATCTGATTCGTAGCCCTCAATGAACAGTGAAGCAAACTATATTTTCGTAAACCGTACAGTTGCATGGTACAGCAGAATTTCTCATTTTTCTGTCGATTTAACCAGATAGTGTTGTACAATGCGATATGGCGATGATTCATTCAATATCGCTAGACGATTCGATTTGGTTGACAAAAGAACGATAATACTGCGTTCCAATTTTATTCCAATGTACGTAAACTGGGGCTATTTGGTACATTTTTAGCACATTTATTACAATTACACAATATCTAAGCAGTCGTAACACTAGATTATTTTTTTCTGGAATGTATCTCACCGAGCTCCTACATATACTTGGAGAGCTATCTGTAATGTTAAGTATTATCAGAGATATATATTTTTTTAACAGGTATTCCAAATATCGCCGCTTTGGGGCTATTTGGAAACAGAGTTATGATGCCTTCTATTTTCTTGTTTTTCTGAAAAAGTTCTAATTAGAAATGATCAGCGATATTTGAAACAGTAATATACCAAGATATACTGTAATGATGATGCATTTTTGAAGTATTTCCTCTTGTAAGAAGCCAAATAATCGAATTCAAATATTTGTCACATAAATTATGACGTCGCCACCTGGGGCTATTTGGAATTTGGCTTACAGTTCACTATGAACAATCATCCATTAAAAGAGCGATATTTGGAACATTTAAGGGTAAGCATAGAATAAATAATTTAAATATGTTTGTCTTTTATTGATAATTGGTATTATTATATATTATATTAGTATGTTGGTTATTGATTTATTGGTTATGATGTTTATCTGTACAAAAAGCTGCAATAAACGTTTAAAATGATTATGACAGTAAGTAAAATAAAGAGTGCCGAGGCCATAGTAAAAAAAAAACTGCTAGGAAATAAGAAATCTTTTTATTTATTTAAACGATATGAAATACACGTCACGCAGAAAAAATCAATCAACGCACACAGAACATTACAATAAGAAACATTACAAAATTTAACATATGGTTATCAAATATCATCTGATTAATAACGAAGTTTGGCAAAATTTTCAATTTGAAATAGAACATAGCATATTTACTGTGTAACGTCAACGTAAACCTTTTCTGAAAAAATTAACAGAAATAATAAAAGTTAAATAAAAGCTTTAAAAATAATCTTTGTTTTTATCACAATAATCAGATTCGAAGGCACATTTTTCACATAAGGAGTGATACACTTACCTACTTAAATACACATATATAAAAGCTTTAAAAATAATCTTTGTTTTTATCACAATAATCAGATTCGAAGGCACATTTTTCACATAAGGAGTGATACACTTACCTACTTAAATACACATATATAAAAGCTTTAAAAATAATCTTTGTTTTTATCACAATAATCAGATTCGAAGGCACATTTTTCACATAAGGAGTGATACACTTACCTACTTAAATACACATATATAAAAGCTTTAAAAATAATCTTTGTTTTTATCACAATAATCAGATTCGAAGGCACATTTTTCACATAAGGAGTGATACACTTACCTACTTAAATACACATATATAAAAGCTTTAAAAATAATCTTTGTTTTTATCACAATAATCAGATTCGAAGGCACATTTTTCACATAAGAGTGGTACACTTACCTACTTAAATACACATATTATTGATATTTACTGGAAGTCTTGCTTAAAAATAAATCTTATCATCGTCATCCATAAGCAGTAACACATTTGTGTTTTTAGTTAGATTTAATTCAATTTTCTTTAATATATTCAAATCTTGTACTTCATCGCGGTCGACTATCCGCATTTTACGAAATTCCAGGCGTGGTTTTTTAACAGTTTTTAGAAAGTTGACTGTGTATGTGTATTTGTTCTCTATCAGACGAATGGTTTGGATCATGCCAACATAATAGGACTATCGTCTATGATCTCTGGCGTCACTCTTGCCCGATCGGTTGAAATGTTTGCTCCTGCGCGGTTCGAAATTTGATGTTTGTGCCTTTCCAGAAAATTTCGAGCCCAGTCCTCGCCAGGCATATTTTTATTGAGTGTGGGCATTTGTTTGCCAATTTTATTTAAATATTTCTGCGCAAAAACGCGCAGATCAGTGGTGTCAAATGGGAATCCCCAATTTCCCAATATTATTATATTTCTTATAAAAATGTTCTCTTCATCTGCAGAAAACAATGTAGGATGTCCTGGTTTCTCCTGAGTGCAGTTAATATTTCGGTATTTTCTAGACAGTGTTCTCTTGGGAACGTTATATTTCTTGGCCGCATCAGTGAGTTTTAAAGTCCCCGTCTGAACAGCGTCTATAGCTCTTTCCATATTTTCTTTTGAGTAACTCTGGTACGGCGTGTGCGATTTTCCATTTCGCGTGTTACTAAATTTTCGTTGATAAACACGAACCATGGTTGTAGTGCTGAAACATAAAGGGAAAACAAAAATAAATAAATAATTTATTACTCAGTTCGCACGTTTGTATTGGCCCGTATACAGTGTCTTACCCTTAAGTGAAGCAAAAACAGCATTTGGGGCTATTTGAAACAGAGAATAAAACATAGCGTAAGACTACAACCAGGCTTAACAGGGGCTAATTGGAATGGAATTCCAAATAGCCCCAAAACTTGTTTCAAAAAGCCCCAAACAGAAAAAAGTATCAAATATGGCGACTGAAAAGACTTGCCAAAGAACCGAAACTAACATTGAAATGTCAGGAAAACGCATGTTTAAATAGCTTATTTCGATATCCACTTACCTTTAAGATTTCGTCACATGAAGCTTAATTTGTCTAATGAAAAAAAACAGCAGAAAACAACTTATTACTTTAAAATATCCTTACACCACACTCACAACACCTGATAACCTAAAAATGTTGCCGGTAAAGTTGCCAGGAGCGGCGGTGTTACCACATGTAAAATAATTTTTTCTACTATTGGTAGGAGTAAAAATACATGCAACCAAATCTTTTATTTCTGAGATTTCCAATTAACCCCACGATTTCAAATAGCCCCAGTTTACATAGTTTTAGTTATAGAATTACATAAGTGAGATATTATTTAGTATGTTATGTATTCATTATAAATGTACCTAAGTTTTAAATATCTGTCTGCAATAAAGAACAGAAAAGACAAAAAGGCAAAGCAAAGGCGCGCCTTTAAATCTGTTTCACGATTAACTTGTCAACCCATCACTAAAATGCGCTCGTGACGTCACAGTAAAGAATTTACACGCTCGGTTCTCATACATTTGACCGTGTTTGCGGTGTCTACTAGATGTAACATTTTTTTTAGTAACACGGTATGTGTTTAACCACAAGACATACCATGGTATGTGTTTTGTGGTTAGTTTAGTTGTGTGTCGTGTCACAAATCGATCTGAATGTCTGTGGCCTGTGGTCGTACTTAATCAACACACAGGCAGGTATACCTCGCGCAGATCTTAAGAGCGCTTGGCGGGAATTACTGCGCATATGTACACTGACCACCCGCCAGTAAAACGCAGTAATGACCATTTTGAGATGACATAAATGGAGTTAAATACAGATTCTTGACCAGCGATTTTTGCGCTATTTTTCTGTTCTACCCGTTTCTTCCTAGGAAGTTTAGAAATGGTGCCCAGAAACGAGCCAAACGCAGTAAGAGCTGGAACATCTGGTGTAATACCAGTTAAAATGCAGCGCGATTTGCAGTAATTGCTTAGTTGTAGATTATAAAACAGACTAACATGCAGTTCAAGCTGTGACGCTGCATTTTATTCTTACTCAACATTCTAACAACAATTATAATTTTTATAAAAACTATAAAACGCAGTTTCAAGCTTAAATATTACAGCTGAATGCCATACAATTTTCATGTTACTGAATTTTTGTCTGTTAAACACATAATTTAATACGCAGTGAAGGGTCGGGAAATTTTTAATTATTGCATACAATAAGTAAGTATCCAAGAAAATTCGCGTTCACGCTGTCAAAAAAGTGCAACGACAAAATTAAAAATATTCAATTAATAGTTATTTGTGTCACAAGGGAGCAAAATGATGTATTTACGGCGAGGGCGGTACATTGAATCCAGAGTGAAGGGAAGGATTCAAGCATTAACGCCCATGACGAAAATAATTTTGCTCCTGAGTGACACATACAACTTTTCACACCAACTATGAGGAAAAAATTAATTAAATTAGTAATGTGTAAAAAAAGTCGAATCGAATATTACAATCTTATCGGATATCATCATTCATTATATCGCAATAACAGTCATCGATAGATTTGATTTCAGTAAAACATATAATTTATTGTGACTTTTTTTCTAAATATTGGGAAGAATTCATACATTTTCATATAACGTTATTGTGTAACTTCAACAACTTTATATGAAACATGTTCGTTTTTAATCGATTACGATGAAATTGCAATCGATTATTTTATTAAGATCTGTGTTCTATTGGCATTGCGCTACATGCCAATGAATAAATTAAAAAAGTAGCTTGAACAGAAAAGTAGCATTTTGCTCCCTCTCGTCGTGGAGCAAAACTTACTTTTCCGAATGAAAGGTGTGAAAAAGTATTTGATGAAGATGAGCAATATATTACTTCAACTCCACCGGATATACTTACAGCAGCGCGAACCGCATGCGACAGCTTGCTGCCGTCAATATCCAAGGACAGATACATAACCACGTATGAAAATTTTTTGAAGTGGAAAAACATGAAAAATGCCAAGTCATTTTCCGAAAATGTAGTTTTGGCGTATTTTAATGAACTAGCTAGTAAATATAAGCCTAGCTCGTTGTGGACAACATATTCTATGCTGAAAAGTACCCTCAAGATGAAAAATGGTGTCGATATTAATTTATATACAAATCTCATTGCATTTTTAAAGAGACGCTCTGATCGTTTTATAAAGAAAAAATCTAAGGTACTGTCATCAAATGACGTCGTCGTTTCTAAAAGATGCTCCAGATAGCCAGTACCTGGCAACAAAGGTCAGTTTGCCTCCTTATTTTATGTATTGATCTACCTACTATACATACTCTTTTACATATTTTTTAACGTCTGTAAGCTAAGTACCTATACTTTATCTAACACATTTTTATTTCTTTTCAGGTTGCGTTAATATTTGGTATTCATGGTGCATGTAGACGGCAAGAGCTTCACAATATTACCACAAAATACATTGAAAATCAAGGCAAAATGCTTTTAGTTAAAATCCCAAACACTAAAAACAAAATACCCCGATCTTTTATTATCGACGACCCATTTTATGACGTGGTCAAAAAATATGAAGCTCTGCGTACGACTAAGACAAAAAATAATCATTTCTTTCAGAATTACCAAAAAGGTAAATGTACTGCGCAACCTATTGGCATAAATAAATTCGGTGCCATGCCAAAGGAAGTCGCCAAGTTTTTAGGTTTGCCGGATGCTGATTGTTATACAGGGCACAGTTTCAGAAGAAAGTCAGCTATTACTTGCTGATTCGGGAGCTGATATATTGACTTTAAAGCGGCATGGCGGGTGGCGTTCTAACGCAGTAGCAGAATCTTATGTAGAAGATTCCATCCAAAACAAAGCAAATATAAGTGCCAAAATAACTCAGACAATAAATTTGGAGCCACAATCGAAGAAGTTTTGCCCTGAGCCGCGCCCCTCTACTTCTACTGATTATACTTTTTTATTTACAACTTATGACGAATTACAATGCTCTTCTGCCGCCTTTCAAGAAGTTTCGTCGTCTCCAACATTTACCCTAACACAAAACAATGACATTATGAATAGTTATAATAATAATAACATAATTAAAAAACCAACTACAACTACGTATCATTTTAATAATTGTAATTTCACTAACTGTTTCAATAATTAAAAATGAACAAAATATAAATGTTTTCGTTTTTTTGTTTCCTCGCAAATGTGTTAAAAAACGTCGGTGCGTACGATATACGTGAATATTGGTTATAACATCTTAACGCACTAATATCGTAATGTACTATTTTTTTTTTTTTTCAAACTTTAAATGCGTTTTTCTCAGTAGTGCTTTTTGGTTATTACTGCGTTTTACTGGGGGGGTGGGCATTACAGGAATTGAAAAGTGACTACTGCGCATTCAAGGCTACCGCTCATAACATGTGGCGCTAGGTATAACGGTAACTTTATAAGCGGTAGGTACGCTGTAACTAACTATATCTATCTTAGAATAATTATCCAACTTACCAATAATCCGTAGAGGAGGACGATTCACAAATCTTTGACACGCCATGGTCTTTTCTTAATATTGTTCACAACGTGGGGTACCTACCTATCTGCTAGATCTAACTGCAAAGTTCTTTTCACAAACACGAGTACTTCAGGCCAGAATAGAACGACCGATGATAAAGAGTACAAGTCGAAAGGCAAGGCGATCGTTGCATACGAACTCACATAACAAACTGAGGGAGAGGAATGCGAGAATATTGAAGTAAGGGTGCATTTCGAGAAAACACTTGGCAAAAAAACAGAACAAACTACTTTTTACATGAGCTCAGCATCTGGCTAAGCAAACAAAAATGGCCCCATTTCCCTTAGGACAAGGCTGGGTTTGATTCTGAATTGACGAAAGTGGATTTCCGAGTAATGTTTTACATGTGCAATAATGTTCGAGATTCTTATTTCTTTATAATTTGTTGCACAATTGCAGACAAAAAAATGCACGCATCCCAGCTAGGAGTAATAGTAGGAGAGCAGTTGTTTCTTTATTACTTATAATATTACTACTAGCTAGTTGATCATGAGTATCAGCTTGCATTCTCTAACGTGATTCAATTATTTTGCTCGATAGAAACGAAGTTATCATATCACAAAATCTGTTTTCACTACAAAAAATAGTATATTATTAACCAAGGGGATAAAGCAGTGTCTTTTGTCGCGGGTGACGATTTAAATCGCGAGCGTAACGAAGGCCTCGAGGTTTACTCCCGAGCGTAGCGAGGGTGTTAAAAACTTAAATCATGAGCGAAGTGAGGGATTTAAGATGACTCCTGCCTGAGTGTAGCGAGGGATTTAAGTTCACCCAAGACTAAGACACCTTTATCACCGAGGAAAATACTCTACTTTTCGTACCATTTGCGAAAAAATGAACACAATAATAATATGAGATAAGCCTTTATTAAAAATAATGACAATTAAAAGTAAAAGTTAACATTCGAAATATTGGTCCAATTATTGATAGAGAGAGTTACATTTTTGTTTGGTACATTTATTGTTGATGAGTTGATTTGAGTATTTCTCTGTTCTTGCGTCTGAGGAACTTGCGTTTCATTGTAGATAGTATACGTCGGAGATAGTGGTGGTGGTGCATCGTGAGTTACGGACGAAGATGAGACGCAGGAAGTTGATGGTTGTGGCTCTGATGGGTTAAGTTTTATATTTTTGTTAATTTGACTGCTTAATATGGTTTTATTCGCCATTGAGCTTTCGATATAACCCTCAGCTACTCTATCAGAGCTCCAACCACCGTGTCTTTTTATTGACGTAATATCCGCCCCTGAATCCGCCAAGAAAGTCGCCGAAGTTCTTCTAAAGCAGTGACCGGTGTAGAGTTCAACATCTTTGAGTTTTAAATATTTAGCAATTTCCTTTGGCATATTGCTAATTTTATTTTTGGCTTGTCGAGTACATTTCTCATTCCGATAGTTTATAAAAAATCTATTGTTTTCCATGTTGGTGGGACGTAATGCTTGGTATTTATGAATGATTTTAGTAAATTGTCCTTGTACAATGAATTTTTATTTGTCTTAGTTTCCTTTACATTAATCAGCAGCAACTCATTGGAATGATTTCCAACGTCCTCCACCTTTAAGTTTACAAGTTAACATCCGCGGCAAGCACCATTGAGTCCAAAAATTAAGGCCACCTATATCAAATATAAAAAACAGGTAAATATATATAATAATTACCATTACTAAGATACGAAATATTCATAGTTAAATCATGTATACTTACTTTTGTGGCCAGAAAAATTTCGTCAGGAGCTTCATTAAGAAATTTTCCTCATTTTGAGTCGTAAAAATTTTAGACTTCTTTGCGCAATGCCCTTCTGATTTTCTTTTTAAAAAAGCCAGTAATTTCGTGAATCTATTTATTTCAATGCTATGTTTGATGCTTATTGTAGCTTTCAGTTTTGAGTACATGCACCAAAGTGTATTCGGATTCTTTGTCATGGATAAATAATCAAAATAGACAAGAAGTACTGATTCTGAAATTGAAAGGCCTTTCGCACTTCTCCACGTTGAAAATTCTTCATAAGTTTTTAAATAATATTCCTTGGATTTTGTTGGAAGCAAATTATTTAAAATTGCGGCAGCATTTGCACTGATGGAATCCGACAATTCGCTGTCACTGTCGCTTTGATTTAACATCGTAACGTATTTTTTAGAACATTAACTTATTTATAAAAATAAATTAAAATAAACTTAACGTTTATGTATTGAAGAAAACAAAAACGCGGCAAATTCCTAGACTAATATTTTTTGTCGGAAAAGCAAAGGCATCAAGCTCATACGGCCTCGTCGGTTTTCGTAATTTTATTTAATAATCATAACTGCATAATAAATGCGTATTCCTTTTTCCAAAAGATGTATAATGCTTTATATGCAAACTCAATGGGTAAACACAGATGTAGTTCAGTATAAATTTCGGTAAGTATTCCAAATTTAAATCACATTCTCCCCCTAGAGGATGAATGAAATTCAGTACAATTTTCTTTCCCTGTTTTTAACAGATTAAAAATGACTTGTTATGTTCACTTTTTGTGGCATAGAATGTCACTTTTTTGAGCAAGTGGTACGAAAAACACTATTTCGCACCGGATTCGAATTTATATAGGTAGGTAACTGCTTTTAATTTGAATAACTCGTACTAAAAATATTAAATTATGTTGCTCTTCTTAGTCCTTATGTAGATTATTATACATTTTAATTTCTATTCCCCTAAAAAAGCTGAAGAAGAAGTTCAAAGATGTCGCTGTCGGTGTGCCCAGCCTTAAGATATGTCAGCTATTGAAAAAATGTGATACCCAGAATATGGGTCACACACGAGAGCCACGAATAAATTACCAAACTGATTTAACTACTTACTCGTTAGTAAAAAAAAGGTCAAGTGCGAGTCGAGCTTGCGCACGAAGGGTTCCGTACCACGGTGGTCCGTACAATGGTAGGGATGGTGTGGAGTGAATAGTTTGGAGTTTACATAGCAAAATAATAATAATAATAATAATACCTTGGACACTATTTACACACATTGAACTAGCCCCAAACTAGGATTCCCTGTATCTTGGGTACTAGACAACGATACACATACTTATATAGATAAATATTGTACTTAGATAGATAAACAACCATGACTAGGGTACAAACATCCGTTCTCATCAAACAAATATTTGCCCCCACCGGGACTCGAACCCGGGACCCTTGGCTTCGTAGGCAGGGTCACTGCCGACTCGGCTATTCGGGTCGTCAAGTGTTGTTTACAAAGTTGTTGGTGCGGCTACTTTTACACTCCATGTACGTAACGAGGTTTATTCATAAGTTTGTATGTGGTACTGAAAGAATTATTTTATGTAAGATTGTAAGCCCCCTTAAATATTAATTTTGTTCTGTTTTTTAGTATTTGTTGTTTTAGCGGCAGCAGAAATACATCATCTGTGACAATTTCATCTGTCTAACTATCACGGTTCATGAGATACAGCCTGGTGACAGACGGACGGACGGACGGCCAGCGGAAGCTTAGTAATAGGGTCCATTTTGGCACCCTTCGGGTACGGAACCCTAAAAACGGAACGTTGCCTTTATCGCGAGACTGGGTGACAAAGAAATTATTACTAGTACAGTCGTATACTTAGTTAAAAATAATTTCAATGTGTTAGATAAATAATCAGAATACAATACTCGATACACTGTACGTTTAGCAGTTTGAAAAGCAAACGAACCGATCAAGCAGCCGACTATTGGGAAGAGGCCGACTAAAGCTGTGTTACAGTCGGGTCTTTTGTTTAAAACTCGATTGTTAACAACCCAATGTTGTTAACAACAGTTTACAACAAAACTGGAACAATGTGCCGGAAGGAAAGATCTCTCTCCGGTTTACACGCCTAGCTGTGTCCTTGCCACCAGATGCTGTAAATGGCGTAATATAACAATCAACATAACATATAGGATTTCAAATAAAGAATACCAAAATTCCATCCCGTGCGTCTGTTCACCCAGGTAGTCTCTGGTGAGTAAAATGGGGTCTGGTGCAGACGATGCTGATAAGCGTGCGTTCACAATAAGTCCAACTAGTAGGACGCGAGATATGAGAGTTTAGACTTTGGAATATTATGGAGCTCTACGCAAGTTAGCACAGATCATCCTGGATTCGTAAACATAAACATAACATTTACATACAGGCACATACATTGCTTCTCGCCCCACACTAGGATACCCTGAGTCGTGGGAACCAGAAACAGCGAAGTCACAAACATGTAAACATCCAAGGCCTGTTTTTTTTTCCTCCTCACCAGCCTGGTTTCGAACCCGGGACCCCTCACTTGGGAAGCACAGCCTCGACCGCAAAACCACAGAGGCGCAGCGGTATTATACTGTTAGATACTTTAATTAGCGTGCAATAATAGTAGTTTATGCGACTGCTACATAATGGAGGGCATTAATACTCGAGTTCTTCATAATAATATCACTCGAGAGTTTTAATGCCTAATTATGTACAGTTACATACACTAGTTTATTTACACACATATCATAAGCTCTCTTTGATGTGTTCAGGAACCGCATGTTTGACCGGCATTGTGGCTCTGCAGTTGTTTAGCTTGTTCTGTAGCACCAACTTCGGGCGTCGGCTTTCGAAATTTGAATGTCAGTACCAACTTTACAGACAAACTAGGGGCAGCGCGAAGCGGGCGTCGGCGTTCGAAATTTGAATGTCATAATGTGTAGAAAAAATACACATTATGGTCATATTGTGTAATTTTTCAGATAAGAAATGAGTTTTTACCAAGTAGTTTAACATTATGCTGTTAGTAACGTGCGGTTTGTGTACGCAGTAAAGAGGGTTTATGATACGTGTGTAGATAAAATACTTAGAACACAAACACATATATTTTGGGTTTTTTATAGGAATAGGAATGTGTTTATTCAGGCTTCACAAGATTCAGAACACAACATAGATAGGTATAAGTGATAAGCAAATAAACAAAAACAAAACAACAAATATTGAAATAGAATGATATGAGCTTAGAACATAAACAATTGGAGGGAAAAGGAATTGTGCTGGTTATGGCGATGGCGAAACGGTTCCGGCAAAGCATTATGCTACAGGAAGACCTGTAGCGCTGGTATTCTGTCGGAACCTAATGTTTCTGAGTGTGTTGTTTGGTGGTGTTGATCAGTCCACAAATGGTTTTCTTGGCTTAAAAAGAGATAATATTTGCAAACTTGCAAATCAATGCCTTTGCCATTTCGTTAGAGAAGACGCATGAACACGTCTAGACTAACTCAATGTCAAAAGCCACTAATTATCTGCTACGACTGATATTTATGTGACAGCGTAGAACCTAAAATGTATTTGTATAGTGGAAATCGAATCACTATTGATTACCTCTTTCTATGGCACTACCACCGCAGTATCTAACTAAAATTAGTTCAGTTACTCGACGTCTCTGCCCCCCAGGACTGGAAGCCAGGCACTGCCCCCTCCCCCGCCGCAGCCGCCCCCCCCGGCGCCTCCGACCTGGACGCTCAGATTGGCAAGCAGGGTGACCTGGTGCGCTCGCTGAAGGCCGGCAAGGCTGACAAGGCCAAGGTGGATGAGGCCGTCAAAGGACTTCTGGAGCTGAAGGCCAAGTACAAGGCCTCTACTGGACAGGTGAAGAGTAGGGCATTGACATTTCCTGGGCACATCCCACCTCCACCCAACCTTATCTCACATGTCATGTGCTGGCAAACGTGTCGAGGGCTTAAAAATAGCATTGAATGTTAGCTAAAGTAAACTTCCAACCATAATTATTCGTACTTATAGTAGTAGGCATTCGCCAGCATCGAGGCTCTAAGTGCTATCTTGTTAGACATAATCTCGCTTGTGCATTATTTAATTATCTTTATCTACACACGTATCATAAACTCTCTTTACTGCGTACAAAAACCGCACGTTACGATCAGCATAATGTTAAACTACTTGGTAAAAACTCATTTCTTATCTGAAAAATTACAGATTATGACCATAATGTGTAATTTTTCTACACATTATGACATTCAAATTTCGAACGCCGACGCCCGCCTGCGTGCCGTCCCTAGTTTGTCTGTGAAGTTGGCACTGACATTCAAATTTCGAACGCCGACGCCCGCCTGCGTGAAGTTGATACTACAGAACAAGCTTAACAATTTGCAGAGCCACAATGCCGGTCAAACACGCGGTTCCTGAACACATCAAAGAGAGCTTATGATATGTGTGTAGATAAACTAGTGTATGTATACATAATTAGGCATTAAAACTCTCGAGTGATATTATTATGAAACTTGCCTTCGGCTCGTTTCATAAACCCACTCTCGAGTTTTAATGCCCTCCATTATGTAGCAGTCACATAAACTACTATTAGGGTTCTGTGTTTTACCCACAGAACGGACAGAACGAAAAGGAGGCGGTGTAAGCGTTTGGGTTTAGAGGTTATTTGTCCGTTACCATTCTCCTGGAAAACTACTGGACCAGCAGTATCAGTACCAGCATTTCATAGCAGTTTCTTAGATATGTTTTACAGTTGTAAACCAGCAGACCAGCGGCCAGGATATGGTTGACGCTTGAGGGCTTCTCAAAACTATTTAGCTATGTTCCGTATCCGAAGGGTGCCAAACGGGACCCTATTACTAAGCCTCCGCTGTCCGTCCGTCCGTCTGTCACCGGGCTCTAACGAATCAACCGAAATAGGTAGTAGAGAGCTGAAATGTTCACAGAGGGTGATTTCTATTGCCGGTATAACAACAAATAATGAAACATGCCGGTTTTTAAGAATTACCCATACATACAACAATACATATTACAATGTATAAGAAGTACCCATACAATAAATTATTGGTATGGCCATTTTCTTAGCAATTTTGTTTTATTTATATATCGGTTAAAACTGGGCTCTCCCGAATCTTATCGGTAAAGATCTTTAATGGCGGGTATTGAATTGTATGCTTAACTAGTTATTAGTCATTATACGATTAATAATTGCTCATTCGAATTATAATAAATAATATTAAGTTTTTTTCATATTTGATTATATTTCTGTAAACAAGTTGGGTACCTACTCAATTTCTATCCACTTCCGGTTTTAATTAGCACAGAGTTAACCTGTGTTTCAATGTTTCTCATGTACGGCCTTAAATGTAGTCCTATCTAGTATTTAATATTTTATTATTAAAAACTAAAAAGGCATACTCGTACAAAAGACTGTCGTTTTACGTTTTTCCGTGTACAATGGTATGGAACCCTTCATGTGCGGCTCCGACGTCCAAGCGAGTAGGAACTCGCACTTGGCCGGTTTTATTTGCATTATATTTGCCGTAATTTCATTAATGTGTCTAGGGGATCACAAAATGTCTGTTTTTTTTTTACTTTATATTATTATGTTCTACAATGAGAAAAAATACAATTTAATAATGGCTAGTATTTAATCGCACATCAATTATACTGATTTTCACAGCAAAAAAGGATCAGCAAAAACACTTTTTATGTTTTAAGTATTTTTGTTGTTCGTACATGTTCAACCTAATACGAAGGATAAAGAGGGCTTCGCTTCGCTCACCCCCTTACCCTTCACCTAAGCTACCGCAACATTTTGCCCTGATATTTGCTGTGAAAATCAGTATATTTGCTGTGCCAATCAGTATTATTGATGTGCAGTTTAATACTTCCCTTTAATCGCGCTAGTGGGTCTGGGGAATATTATTCTCGCTTTATTAGGTATATACCTATACATACACAGTCAGGTCATAAATTCTGTCACACAATAAAAACTTTTGAATTTAGAACGCTGGCCACAAAAAAGTTTATTGAATTCGAATTTCGAATTTTTCATGAAAATAAAAATGTGTACTTTTTAGAATTTTCCTCATTTTTAAATATGGAGTGGACACTTAAAGAAGACCGTGTCGCAGTTATTGCGTTGCATCGTTGCGGTTACGCGCCAATTCAGATTTTCGACTTACTGCAAAATTTAAATATAACCAAAAGATTCGTTTATCGTACCATAAAACGATACAATGAAGACTCTAGTGTAGATGACAGGTCAAGAAGTGGTCGCCCTCGCTCTGTTAGGACTCCAGCAGTGATAAAAGCTGTGAAAGCGCGAATTCAAAGAAATCCCATACGTAAGCAGAAACTGTTGGCCCTTCAGATGGGGTTAAGCAGGACCACGGTGAAAAGGGTGTTAAATGAAGACTTAGGGCTTAGGGCATATGAAAGAAAAACAGGACATCGTTTGGACGCTCGTTTAATGGACCTGAGACTGAAGAGATGCCGCGCTTTGTTGAAGCGGTACGCGGGAAAAAAGCATCGGGAAATTCTATTTTCGGATGAAAACATTTTCACCGTGGAAGAGAGCTACAACAAACAAAATGGTAAGGTGTACGCACACAGCAGTGAAGAAGCGAGCAACCGTATTCCGCGAGTCCAACGAGGTCATTTTCCATCCTCGCTCATGGTTTGGTTGGGAGTCTCTTATTGGGGCTTAACTGAGGTACATTTTTGTGAGAAAGGCGTAAAAACGAATGCAGTTGTGTATCAAAATACAGTCCTCAAGAACCTTGTGGAACCTGTTTCTCTTACCATGTTTAATAACAGGCACTGGGTAATCCAACAAGATTCTGCGCCAGCTCATAGAGCGAAAAGCACACAAGACTGGCTGGCGGCGCGTGAAATCGACTTCATCCGGCACGAAGACTGGCCCTCCTCCAGTCCAGATTTGAGTCCGTTAGATTACAAGATATGGCAACACTTGGAGGAAAAGGCCTGCTCAAAACCTCATCCTGATTTGGAGTCACTCAAGGCATCCTTGATTAAGGCAGCCGCCGATATTGACATGGACCTCGTTCGTGCTGCGATAGACGACTGGCCGCGCAGAATAAAGGCCTGTATTCAAAATCGCGGGGGTCATTTTGAATAAACTTTATTACCATAAGAATCTATGTTTTATTAAGTTCATTTTGCTATATAAATGTTTACATAAATAATAAACATGTCTAAATTATTTCATATTGCACATGTGACAGAACTTATGACCTGACTATGTATATACATATGTATATGGATTTAGAGTAGTTACGGTAAACGGAAACAGCATAGAGTTCTGAGAAAAGTCGCGAATGCTATATTACAATGTTTTTTATACGTTTGATGTACCGTACACCTTCCCATGAATTTATACATAAGCAGTAATTCGACGCGCTTCATATCTAACCTACCATTTACAGTGAGCTGCTAGAAACTTGAAGCGTGGTATTATATTTTGTTGTTAAGTAAAAAAAAACTTGTTGAAACCTATCAAATAATATTGTTCTATGCTTTTGTAAATCTCACCCAGGTAGATAGTACCTTCATGTACTTATACGGGGAATTATATTAAACCGGTAAAATCATGCATATAGGCTGAATGTTAAACACACCGAGAGGTTTTTGTTTCCAACCAAATGTTTCTAGACCGGATGCACAACCGACAACTCAAGGATTGACGGACTCTCAAAGTCATCTGTCATTGCCTTTCGCTTGGAATTGACAGCGACAGATAGGTGTGCCATTTGAGCGGTACTTTATTTGAGAAGCATCCCCTACAGCCGTACAGTGATACCTTTTGTTGCATCTGTATGTTGCGGTCGAGGCTGTGCTTCAGCGAGAGGTCCCGGGTTCGAAATCCTGACTGGGGAGGTAAGTAAAAAAAACCGGTCAAGTGCGAGTCTAAATCGCGCACGAAGGGTTCCGTACCACCGTTCAATGGAAGCGATGGTGTGGAGTGAATAGTTTGGATTTTACACAGAAAAATATTGTTTACAAAGTTATTGGTGCGGTTACTTTCACACTCCATGTACGTAACCAGGTGCATCCATAAGTTTGTATGTGGTATTGAAAGAATTGTTTATGGGAGCCCCCTTGAATATTTCTTTTATCCTGTTTTTTAGTATTTGTTGTTATAGCGGCAACATAAATACATCATCTGTGAAAATTTCAACTCTCTAGCTAGCTAGGTTCTTGAGATACAGCCTGGTGACAGACGGACGGACGGACGGACGGACGGACAGCGAACTCTTAGTAATAGGGTCCCGTTTGGAACCCTTCGGGTACGGAACCCTAAAAAATGGATCCCAGGTCTTGGATGTTTACATGTTTCTGGTTCCCACGACCCAGGGTATCCTAGTATGGGGCCTGAAGCAATGTGCCTGTATGTAAATATAACCTATGTTATGTTCTGCATATTATATTATGTTTTAATCGTAGCTGTTTCTGATACCCACAGGGTTTCTACCCAAAGACAACGTAGGTATATTCCAGTATATACTGAAATCTGTTCAATCCACAATCAGGACTGGAAGCCTACATCACCGCCAGCTGCCAAGCCTCAACCGGCCCAGTGCACAGGCGACTCCAAGTTGGCTGATATCCTGAGCAGATATATCGCCGACCAGGGCGATAAAGTGAGGGACGTCAAAGCCAAGAAGGCTGATAAGCCGACTATTGATGCTGAGGTAGGTGGAAAGAGTAGGTGGACGTGTGACATCGCTATTTCTGGTTTCCACGACACAGGGTACCCTAGTGTGGGGCCAGAAGCAATGTTAGTGCCTGTATACAGGTGTTGTTTTGTAAAGTTACGCTTGACTGGTGGTTCTTTATATGAACTGATGCAAAAAACGGTGAAAAATAGCTAGATATCATTAAATTGTGGCCTTAGTTCTATCGCTTATGCTACTGCGCTCCCAATATCGGACACTCGGCGCGGTTATTGCTGGACAAATTGAACACGGCAATTTGTGAATCAAAATTGTTCAAAGAAAATCGTCACCGAGTTGGGCGTAACTTACTATAAATACAATGTTAAAGAAATATGTAAAAAAACATGTGTTTTATATGTAATTAATAGTGATGCAACGAATACGAATACGAATCTTCGTATTCGCCGAATAATAGACATTTACCAAATATTCGTATTCGGCGAATACGCGCGTTGGTCGTCGGCACGTAAAAATACGACGATCCAGTGGCCTTTTGGCGAGAAGATGTCCATTTTCCAAGTCTGAAAAAACTCGCCCAAAAATATTCTTCACTGAAGCCATGTTCAGTCGCCTCGGAAATACTTTTTTCAACGGCTGGAATCATCCAGACTGAAAAAATAAATCGCCTAAAACCAGAAAATCTACAAATTTTATGTTTTTAAATAAAAATTTGCCTATTGTAAATTTTAATTATTAGGATAATAGAAATTCATCAAATAAATTAGTCTTTTATTACCATGGCGAGATACTCGTATTCGTATTCACCGAATAGTAGGTTTGATATTCGTAAAAGTAGTATTCGTTGCATCACTACTTATTAACCATGTGTAATAGGAGAGGTTCCAAGCAATCACGTGATCACCGAATGAAATCGGGGCTCATTTTTAGAAAAATGAAGAAAAGGGAAATGATGAATCGAGATACTCTTATGATCTGAATAACATATCTTGAATTCATTATTTATTGCTTCTGCTATATTAATGACTGGAAACCTGGACCTGGTTATGAGGCATCCCGATTTCGAACCTCATGCAGTGATAATATCATTCAAAACCTGTAATGGAACAATATCTTCTTTGGATGTCTCCCGGCACTGAGAGGAATGTTTTAAAGAGTTTATGATAAAATGTTCGCCAATAGATACATTTATTTTGCAAATAGTTTGGGTCTCCATAGTTGCGGCGATGGGAACGTCCCCAAAATGGCTTACCGTGGGCACAATTGTGCCCGCGTATGGGTTAATTCGTGACGCTTTGTTATGTTATCTATGATAATCGCGATTATATCTATCTCTAACAGGTCAAAACACTTCTCGCCCTCAAAGCTGAGTACAAATCCCAGACCGGTGCTGATTGGACGCCCAACATGAAAGCGCCCACCATTACGCCAACTTTGGCTGCAACGGTGTCCACCGCTGGATTCAGCGCTCCTGCGATTGAGCTGAACAAGAAGATCGTTGAGCAGGGTCTCAGAGTGAGGACGCTGAAGGAGCAGAAGGCTGATAAGGCTGCGGTCACTGCTGAGGTTTGTAATTTGTAATTTATTTATGGTACCACACGTAATACTTTGGGCGTACCTAGGTAGGGGCAGGTGGGGCAGCCCCCCTGCCCCCCTACCATCTTCTCGAAACAGGTATGAGGTGCCCCCCCCTAGCTGAAATCCTGGGTACGCCCTTGCGTAATAGCCCTCACTATTCTCCTCGTTCTGGCGCGATGTTTGCGCTCTCTTTCTCTGACTCGCGCCAAAAAGAGAGTAGTAGTAGTGTCTTCCTATATATGTCGCAGATAGTTGCTTAAATCAGACACTTAACTAACTCGCCGGCTTTCTATAATATAGATTGTTAAACGCTTACGACGATGCTTTATTTAAATCAAAATGCTTGCTTGGTGTGACTTGGTTAAACGTCGGTATTTAATTAACGGTCTAGAGAGTTAGTTAAGTGTCTGATTTAACCAACAAACTGCGACATATATACCACATACGTTGCTGGCTCAGACCTTGAAATGATTAGTTAATTCAAGAACTTAATCGACTAGTGGGGGAGTGATCTCTCACTCAGGCTTACGATACAATCCTAGAGACTAATCGACTGGGTTACAAGATTATATCTTCGCCTATTCCTATCTTTCAGGTGCAAACACTTCTGGCTTTGAAAGCTGACTTCAAAAAAGAGGCTGGGAAAGACTGGGCCCCAAATGTCATTCCAGAGGTAAGTACGCTTTTCAAGCCATTCTTATCATCCATTCTTTCAGTCCTATCCCAATCCTTACAATTTAAAGAATTAAGACTATTCTGTCAGCTCAAATCAGCTCGCTAGATGGTGTTGTAGGATTGTGGCGTTCTATCACAGAGTACAAGATTATTGTGGTCTGTGGCCTGTATCTGTGACATTTCATATTTGTTCTGTATAAATTGTGTAGTACCAAGCTCGCGCTAACATATTTCCATCACTTCGGACCGCAGGGTTGAACCTCAAATTCTCTCACGCCCTCTAGCGAGCTTTTTGGAGCTCAGTTTTTTTTTTAAATCATCTATCGGAAATCTCCTCATAATTCATACCATGAACCGGAATCCGGAACCCACTGATGAGTACAGACTTACTGCGCGACCAGCACAACTAGGCGCATGACAGCTAAGAGTTCATTGGAACCACGGAGGGAACACCCTGATTGGTTATTGATACCATATTGTAAGTACTTAGTACATGTTAGTGACTTGTACGTACAGTTACATCATCAGCAGTTATGGAAGACCCCTGTAAGGGTTCTTTCCCATGCAGCCCAACACTTAAAAGTCATAAAACAAATGGTTTTTGAAATTCCACAAAAAGTTAAATAAAAGCAAGGGTTTACCGCCACATGCTAGCTGCAAGGGGAATAAGTTTTAAAGTGGGCTTTCAATTGTGCTACTGATAGTACATACAGTTGTGCGCCTAGTTTTGTTGGTCGCGTAGTACATACACTCAGGCCTATACCACTATCATCACTTTGTTTGTCAATTTTAGATCACTGACTGACTGAATCGAGTGGCGTGTAGCTAGGTACTTATGTCTGCACCCAACAGTGGGTTTCGGATTCCGGTAAGTTGCCAAGTTGTCCGACCGTTTCCACTTCTCTTCAGTGGCCGGCCAACAATACAAGTAATAGCCCATCTTCGCTGCTGAAGTAGACAATGTCCCATTTAAAATTATTTGTGTGTCCCAGCTAGCGACACCAGCGCCATCTGCAACAGTGAACGGTTCAGGGGATGATAAGAGCCGGGCGATAGCGGCTGAGATCACACAACAAGGTGATCTTGTGCGAGACTTGAAGAGCAAGAAGGCTGATAAGGTAAGGGAACAATTTAAATGATCGATCACCAAAATATTTTTTTCTTACCCAAAATGGGTAAATGATCACCAAAAGATGCAGAAAATATCAGGGCAAAATACTGCGGTAGCTTAGATGAAGGGTAAAAGGGGAGCTCTTTATCCTTCCTGTTAGGTTGGACATGTAAGAACAACAAAAAATACTTAAAACATAAACTTAAGTAAACAAAACATAAAAAGAAGTTTGGTGATTATTTATCCAAACACAATTTGGTGATCATTTACCAATTCCGGCAGTCATTTCGAATTTATTGGTAGTAAATTTGCGAATTTTTTGGTAATCGTTTAAACATAAGCCATAAGGTGATATGATAGGATGAGTTTATACCGGGAGGGAAGATCCAGGGTGTATGTCGACCTCTGTGGCGCTGCAGTTGTGGCTCCGCATACCATGCGAGAGGTGCCGGGTTCGATCCTCGCTAGGGATAGAGGAAAAAAAACCCAATGCCTTGGATGTTTATGTGTGTGTGATGTCGCTCTTACTGGTTCCCGCGACACAGTATCCTAGTGTGGGGTCAGAAGCAATGTATGTGCCTGTACATAAATGTTTTTTTTTCCAATAAAAATTAACAAAACACAGTGTCACGGCTTTTCTTAAACGCACTAATATTAAGCTTAAATATGTAGATAAAACTTGTTTACAGTATATCGTTTCTATATTTTTTCTATATTGTTTCTGTATTGCCACTTGCTGCTAAACAACCCTCTCCATAACTTAGGAGATAGCAGAATAATATTTAATAGTAGTTTATGTGACTGCTACATAATGGAGGGCATTAATACTCGAGAGTGGGTTTATAATATCAATAATAATAATAATAATAATAATATCATTTGAGAGTTTGAATGCCTAATTATGTACAGTTACATACACTAGTTTATCTACACACATATCATAAGCTCTCTCTGATGTGTTCAGGAACCTCATGTTTGACCGGCATTGTGGCTCTGCAGTTGTTTAGCTTGTTCTGTAGTATCAACTTCACGCAGGCGGGCGTCGGCGTTCGAAATTTGAATGTCAGTACCAACTTCACAGACAAACTAGGAGCGGCACGCAGGCGGGCGTCGGTGTTCGAAATTTGAATATCATAATATGTAGAAAAATTACACATTATAGTCATAATGTGTAATTTTTCAGATAAGAAATGAGTTTTTACCAAGTAGTTTAACATTATGCTGATCGTAACGTGCGGTTTTTGTACGCAGTAAAGAGGGTTTATGATACGTGTGTAGATAAAGTATATTAATATATCGTTGTTGACACGTTACAGTCAACAATTGACGCTGCAGTAAAAAAGCTTCTCGAACTCAAAGACAAGTACAAATCGGAAACCGGAACGGCGTACGCGCCGCCGACGCAGGCGCGCGAAAGCAAACCCAAAGACCAGGGCCAGAAGGATCAGAACCAGGCCAAGAAAGAATCTAACCCCAAGCAGAAAAAGGAATCCCAGCCGAAGGAAGTTAAACCTAAAGAACAGGTATGTAAAGGTTATATTTTTTGTGCGAGTGAAGGATGTAAGGTTGTAGAAAAACAATGCATAGAAAAACATCTGGTTACAATTTGTTTAGATGTGTCCAGTATATCTGTTGTTTCTAAGAAGTTTGAAGTATTTTCTACAAACCCAGGGGATTGTTTTTTTGAATTTTTGAAAAGCAAATATCTTGTTGATTAGTATTGATGAGTATTGCATTTTAAACTTATGGAATATACCTTGGAGTTTATCTAGATTAAGTAAATAGATAAAAAATATGCCTGAACACGGCATCTGTATATCACCGTAAGGTTGTCAAAACCGTTAGTTTATAAACTAACGCATTTTAACGTGTTAACTTCACTGCGCTCGCCCCCTCTAGTCTTCACCTAAGCTACCGCTGTGTTTGCCCTGGTATTTAGTTTGCAATTCAAGTTTAAGCCAGTTCACAATAACGGTTTTATTATAAACTAAAGCGTCATATCGTAAGCAGTACGGTACAGTTTACAATTAATCGATATTTTTTAAACTAACGAGAAAAAAAACCGGTCAAGTGCGAGTCTAAATCGCGCACGAAGGGTTCCGTACCACCGTTCAATGGAAGCGATGGTGTGGAGTGAATAGTTTGGATTTTACACAGCAAAATATTGTTTACAAAGTTATTGGTGCGGTTACTTTCACACTCCATGTACGTAACCAGGTGCATCCATAAGTTTGTATGTGGTATTGAAAGAATTGTTGTATGGGAGCCCCCTTAAATATTTCTTTTATCCTGTTTTTTAGTATTTGTTGTTATAGCGGCAACAGAAATACATAATCTGTGAAAATTTCAACTCTCTAGCTAGCTAGGTTCTTGAGATACAGCCTGGTGACAGACGGACGGACAGCGAAGTCTTAGTAATAGGGTTCCGTTCTTACCCGTTGGGTACGGAACCCTAAAAACGATAGATTATAAACTAACGGTTTTGACAATCTAACGGTGATATATATAAAGTTACAATCAGTCGACGATGTTGAATACTACAAACCCAAAAATATAACTTAGCGTCCCAACTTTTCCATTACGGGGTGGCAGACACCAATACAAAAACCAAGAAAACAAAACAACTATATAGTTTTAGGTTTTCGTACTCGAAGGGTGCCACCAAACGGTACCCTACCTTCGCTGTCCTTCCGTCTGTCTGTCCGTGCGACGTGCGTCGCGTCGGTCCGTCCCATCAGCGGACGGTATCTCATGAACTCGTCGTGAACCGTTATTAGGCAGAGAGTTGAAATGTTCACAGAATGTTGGCGCTACAGCAACAAATAATGTACTACTACTACATTTTATAAATCAATGGGGGTCTGATACAAGAGTCGTGTTTTAATATCCCTGCCCGTGCGAATAACCGAATAATCATGATTCAATTAGCGCCACACATCATGGCGCAATACGTTATGTCACAAGGTAGTCCAATAAATCTAGAAACTTGTCTCAAGCTGAACCTATTTCAACAAAAATGTTTGACAATATCAGAATTATATATTTCCAGCAGTTGCATTTTATAAACTCAATCTTGTGTTAAAAAGACAGCATTTGACTATGACGTTACATGCTAGTATTTCATAGAACTCGTGAACAAAATTACCTTTTTGACAGTTCCTAAAATGTATCTATTTTGACTAGCAGTTAATAGTACATTACGATATTAGTGCGTTAAGATGGTTATAACCAATACGCACGTATATCGTACGACGTTTTTTAACACATTTGCGAGGAAACAGAAAAAAAAACATTTTATATTTTGTTCATTTTTAATTATTGAAACAGTTAGTGAAATTACAATTATTAAAATGATACGTAGTTGTAGTTGGAAACAGCGAGTGAAGGCACGCGGCGAGTATAAGGGGAGGAGGGGCGCCGGGGACGTGGCTACTCGCAAAAAAATAGAATATACTTCTATTTGCCGTTTTTTTATTTTAAATAAACTCAATCTGTGAATGCACACTGTCTACTGACTGGCGCCGCGCGGCGATTAGTTCGAAATTTGAATAGCAACAGCGCGCTGCTCACTAGCTGGAGTCGTGCGGCGGCGATCAGTTCCATATTTGAAATGGCAAATAATACTGTTATGGAATTTGTATGGACTATAACTTAACTATTTGCTTTGGTAACACACGCGTATTTTATGACCCGCTTTACATATTTAAAACCGGTGGAATTACATCAGCTTTACGAGCAAGGGTGTTAAAAATACCGTATTGGTTTGACGTCAGATCCGCAGTATATAGGGACTGGTATCAAGTATCCAAGTTTCATTATTTTTTAGAGCAACAAATATAATGACCACCAAAATAATTGTTTCCTACCCAAAATGGGTAAATGATCACCAAAAGTTGCAGCAAATATCAGGGTAAAATTCTGCGGTAGTTTAGATGAAGGGTAAAGGGAGTGAGCGAAGCGAAGCCCCCTTTACCCTTCGTGTTAGGTTGAACATGTAAGATCAACAAAACATACTTAAAACATAAACTTAAAAAATAATTTTGGTGATCATTTATCCAAACATAATTTGGTGCTCGTTTACTAATTCTGGCGGTCGTTTCGAATTTATTGGTAGTAAAATAGGTGCGTTTTTGGTGATCGTTTAAACATAAGCCATTTTTTAGTCCTTAAGTCTTCTTTTACGATGGTAAGGAACCCTTCGTATGCGAGTGCCAACTGCACTTGAACTATTTTGACCACTTCTAACGGTTGTTATCTCATCTTACTGTTCAAATGCACATTCCAGACTCCGAAGCCAGCTAAAGAAGAGTCAGCCACCGGTCTGAAGAAGATCACTCGCCTCGGACTCGAGGCCAGCAAGGAGACGGATCTTCCCGAGTGGTACTCGCAAGTTATTACAAAAGGTCAGTTTTACCTGACTGCGCTAGAAGAAGGGCAATGTTTACCTTTCCGCTTGCCCAGCCGGCCAACAAAAGAAAAACATTGGTATAGATACGTAAGATTGTCAAAACCGTTAGTTGATCAACTATCGACACATAGTAAACCAGACCGACAGGGTTTAGAATTCACGTTTCTTTTGTTCTTACACGTCAACCTAACACGATGACTATTCGGGCGCTTCGCCGCGCTCGCCCCCTCTAGTCTTCACCTTAGCTACCGCAGTTTTTGCCCTGGTATTTCGTTTGCAATTCAAGTTTAAACCAGTTTATACTATTTAACGGTTTTAACAGTTAGTTTATAAACTAACGCGTCATATTGCAGTACGCTACAGTTTACTATTTGTCACTAGTAGACCAACTAACGAGAAAAAAAAACGTTAGTTTATCAACTAACGGTTTTGACTATCTTACGGTGACATATATAAGGATAAGGCAAATAATATTGTGTTCCTTCACAATAGAATCTTCAGTAACATCTATCAATTACAGGACTGGATATTCTATCTTTTAACTATCATTTGTCTTGCATGGATCTTTTGAGTGTAAATACCAGATTGACACATGGACTAGCCTTACCTTACATTAGGTAGGGTGAACGTAAATCAACTAACGGTGGACAACATGGTGAGGTATCCATCATATCTTCATAGCTGCTGTGGTGATGGGCTAGCCTACTGTCACGTAAAATGGACAATGGAGTATTGAAACACTGGCTCCACGCCCCACATGGACTACAACCACGCCACAACCAGTTTCCATCTAAAATGTCTATATAAAGTGGTTGTGGCGTAGCGTGTCGCGGCGTTTTGTGGCTCGTGTGCGGCGGGACAAATCGTCACCCACTTTCCGGCCGTGGCGTGGTTGTGGCATGCTCCGAGGCGGTGAGGCAAGCATATTCTATGATTCCAGCGGAGATGATCGAGTACTACGACATCTCGGGCTGCTACATCCTGCGTCCCTGGTCGTTCAGTATCTGGGAAGTGATCAGAGACTTCCTCAGCACCAGCTTCAAGGCGATGGGAGTCAAGGACTGCTACTTCCCCATATTCGTGTCTAAGGTAACGTTTGGTTAGACAGCGGGGCCTTTTCGATTGTAGCACTTTAATGTCTCCACCGAGGAGCACGGGCCTTTACCCAGATACGAGTAAGATTGAGCCATACTCCACCACGCTGGCTCAGTGAGGGTTGATGGATGGGTGTCGGGCTAGTGGCCAACCCGACTGTCACAAGTCCCTCTGAAATATCTTCCCGACTACTACTACTGACTACCGAGTGCGATAGAAGCCGGAACAGCTTAACGTGTCATCCGGAAATCGGAAGTGCCCGAAACAAATGAACTGGACACCCTTCCAGTACCCGTCTCGGCCAGATGTTGCTACCCGCACGATCTTTTCCGCTGTGCGCATAGGTACCGCTAGGCCAAGGACGCCACGGTCTTTTCGATTATTACTACTAATAAATAAATGATACCTTGGACACTATTTAAACACATTGATCTAGCCCCTAACTAGGATTCCCTGTATCTTGGGTAGTAGACAACGATACACACACTTATATAGATAAATATTATACTTAGATAGATAAACAACCATGACTGTGGTACAAACATCCGTTCTCATCAAACAAATATCTGCCCCCACCGGCACTCGAACCCGGGACCCTTGGCTTCGTAGGTAGGGTCACTGCCGACTCGGCCATTCGGGTCGTCTTAACTTTCTTACTATAAGTAAAATACCAAATTACTTTTCCTATAATAAAGTTGCGAACTCATTCAGGGCTTAGTCGGGACTATATCTATACTGCTCTAGGATAACCTACTTGAGTCGATGATGACACTACATAAAACATTCAAATTTATTTAGTGTTAGTATTCCCAAATGCAATCATCACACATTCTTGCTTGACAAAACATTCAGAGTACGATCCTATTACTGGGTGTTTGGTAGTTCGATAGGTTTTTTTAATAATTTCCAATTGATTACTGTTAACGCAATCTAACAAAACTTGTTCTAGGCATCTGTGAATCTTGAGACTTGGTTTTTACAGACCTCTGAACTAAAAAATTGCCTCTGCTTTTAAGCAAGGTTTTTTGACTGCATTTAAAAAAAAGACAGAGGAGGTTTTTGTTTGCAAACCTTTTTAAAAACATGGCTATTGCTCTATCATTGGAGATATCAATTGCAACGTTATTCCATAAATTATTGAATTATATTAAATTGAAATGATTATCCAAACCAAATTGAGGCAGCAAAATTCCACATTTAATTGCTTTCGACCAACTGGTCGCGCACATTGAAAGTTACATACATCATACAGGATCATCAAACGAACAAAAAATCCTTTTGTCATAATTTCCTTAAGTGTTAGGTTTGCGAATAGTATGGTTTAATAAAAAATATTTTTTGGCACTGCATGTCTTATCCATCGAATTCCTCGCAAATGTGATACTTTGGGACAATTTTATAAATTACATGTCTAGTTGTTAAAAAGCCTCCTGCAGATTTATTATAGTTGTAATGCGCAATTTATGTAAGTTTCAGCTTGAGAAACTATGTAAGAGATTGAAAGAATTGCTTCGGAGATTTTGGAATAATGCCTGGAAAAGTTTTTTGATGTTCACATAGCACGTTAAGACTTAAATAAATCAACAGGAGGCTATTTTACCAACAAAACATATATATCATTTATAAAATTGTCCTAATTATATAAATTTTTCCAAGAATTTTGATGGGAAAGACAGGCAGCGCCAAAAGTTTTTTTTTTACAAAACTTCATTTCTCGCAAACGGATATTAAAAAATAAAGGTGGATTTTTTCTCTTTAATTTTGGATCGGAGGTCCCAGTTTCAATAATTTATGACATAGCGTTGTAAATTATGTTTCAAAAGATAGCCAAGCATATTTTTAAAAAGGGTAAAAACAAAAAGCGCTATTGTCTTTAAAAAAAATGCAATTAAAAAACCTTAACATAACATTTACATATAGGCACAAAGATTGCTTCTGGCCCGACGCTACGATACCTTGAATAGTGGGAACTAGAAATAACAACATCACAAATATGTAAAAAAGCAGACGAAATTTTCTAGCACTCAAAGTTCTGTAAAAACCAAGTTTAAAGTCACAGATGCCTGGAACAAGTTTTGTTAGATTACTTAAACAGTACTTAATTGGAAATGATTTAAAAAAATTGGTTCAAAATTGCAATTATTACCTGTAGAATTCTGGGTTTTCAGTCAAAAACAATAATACATCGATTAAAACGAAATGGTAAGACTTTGGCTAACACAAGTTGGGACTAGCTAGATGGTTCTTAATGGCCTATACTATCTTCATTTTAAGGCTGTGTGTATAACTGTTTCCTCCCAGGCGGCCCTAGAACGCGAGAAGGACCACATCGCGGACTTCGCGCCGGAAGTCGCTTGGGTGACGCATTCCGGTTCATCCGAGCTAGCGGAGCACATCGCAGTACGGCCAACGTCAGAGACCGTCATGTACCCCGCGTACGCCAAGTGGATACAGAGCCACCGCGACCTGCCGCTGAGGCTCAACCAGTGGAACAATGTCGTGGTGAGTGCAGTCGTCATAATGGGCTTGCCCACGTCCGCGTCATGTACCCGGCGTACGCCAAGTCGATATAGAGCCACTGCTACCAAGTACGGCAAAGTAATTAAACTAAGGAGGTAGTTGAGTTTTGATTATGTGACCTAGTTCGGTCGCGGCTCCGCATCGTGAGTACTCCTCGCTCTTGGCTCGCATGTGGCCTATGCATAGGTATGTATGTAGCCAATCTTGTTTCTGAAGATGCTCGCACTCGCGGACACGGGAGGACAGTTAACAGCTTCATTTCACTTCAAGATTGTATTGCTTTTCACTCGACTACAGCAAAGCCAAATGGTGGGTTATGTGTTTGACCGGTATCTATGTTAATTTGTTTTCCCAGAATATCTAAACTACTTATTAGAATACGGTATTTGATTGCTAGTCAAAATATATACTTTTTAGGAACTGTCTAAACAGTGATTATGTTCACCATTTCTATGAATTTCTAGAATTGGACGTCATAGTCAAATGCTGTCTTTGTAGCACAAAATTGTGTTTAAAATATACAACTACAGGAAATTTACAATTCTGATTATGTCAAATGTTTTTGTTGAAATAGGTTCAGCTTGAGACAGGATTCTAGAGTAATTGGACTGCCTTGTGAAATACCGTATTTGACAAATGATTAAAAGCGCCCTTGATTTTAGCATTGCGACCTCCCATAAAATTCAATAGGGCGCCCACTAAAGGGCATAAAGTACTGGAATAAAAAAGAGTGTATAAACAGGACCCTTTTGGCACTCAAATTTAAGGGCTTAATTTGCACATTCCAAAAATACATGCATATGAGGAGGCTTTTACTCAGCAGTGGGTTCCCTGACAGGCTGATGATGATGATGATGATGATGATGATGATGATGATGATGAAAAATATACACATGATGTCCCGTAACTCAACGTCAAGCGAGTGCCAGGAGATAGGCCTGCTTATACAGGTCCTGGCCAAAATATAAAAAATCCTTTGCTTGGTTCTTCGATAATTTGTTGTCAAAGTTACCAAAATTGTAAGACTGGGTGCCGGTTTTATATTTTTTTACATATATTCCTATCATCAAAGTTTATTTTTATAGTTTTCCAGACCCAGTGTAAGCAAGCATATCTCCTGGTACTCGCTACACACAACCTGTGTATTACTAGATCTTATCCGCTTCTTTGCTTGCATATAGTAGAATCGTTAGAAGCGTCTTGACTGCTCGGAGACTAGGTTTCATACTCTTTAGAATTTAGGAGTCGGTTTTTGGTTTTTGAACTTACTGTCATGTTTTTTTATTTTGTGCAGAGATGGGAGTTCAAGCAGCCGCAGCCGTTCCTGCGGTCACGTGAGTTCCTCTGGCAGGAGGGCCACACCGCCTTCATCAGCAAGGCGGAGGCTGATGAGGAAGTCCTCCAGATTCTAGGTAAGCGTTCATTACCCCCCGGCCTGGCCTGACCTATCTGTCGGTCTGTATGTGGCATTCCTAGCGCTCGAACTGGTGGACGGGTCTTAAAGCGGTGCAGGGGAGTGGATTCCACAACCGATTTAGTTGGAAGTTCTTGCGTAGTAAATGGTTGCTGCACTAAGTCTAACCTTCGCTTAGATCAGATCGTCAATAAAACCATAATTTCAACAATAACAAAATGCAAAGTGGCAGAACCAACAGCGTAAGTCGGGCGCTATGAACACTTTCGACATTTTTCTTTTGTGATCAATCGAGAAAGAGTCATATTTGATATATGAAACTTTACGAGGTCGTGGTTATTAATATTTTAATTCTAAATGGAAATCGACAAAATTCAGTATCGACATTGTTAATTGCTCCGGTCGATAGATGTCGCGAAAATACACCCCTCACTCGCGAAAATACACCACCTGGAAAGTAACCAGTTATGGCTTTGCATAATATTGACTATTGTATTTCACTCCCCAACAGACCTATATGCAGCTGTATACGAAGACCTCCTCGCCATCCCTGTGATCAGAGGCCGGAAGACCGCTAAGGAGCAGTTCGCTGGCGGCGATTACACTACCACAGTTGAGGCGTACGTGCCGGCCAGCGGGAGAGGCATCCAGGTAATATACATCAAGATAGCCGATGAAGTTCGATGTATGTGTTTATAATTGTATTTTCTTAAATTGGGCTTAATGATGTCCTTGGAATCTTCGAAGTACGCATTTTGCTCCACCTTTTAAAATTATTTGAAGATTTTTTGTTTTTAAATGTCCAATATCTTCAATACAATCAAAAAAGGCACGGTCGCCGTGTAAGGATGTAACTTGAAAAAGTATGTGAAAGAGAAGATTGTCGGTACATCTATATAAGTACCTCTGTACAAGGGGGAAGTGTAGTGGATTACTATAGTGGGTGGTTAGAGCTCAGAATATACTGGTGTAGGTGAGGACATTCGTTCATGGCAGAAGTAAGATATGAATACTTTGATCTCTAAACTAGACCTAGGTCTAGGAAATCTCTGCCTGGATCTGAGAGATAGTATTTAGAACTTTGTCAGTCGATGCCCCTCATTCACATGTACTGTTTTAGGGAAACCTATGTATTATACGACATTAAAATGATTTTCACCTACTCCGGCACTATTCTACGTTACAATCCCTCAGTACGCTCGGTATAACGGAGGCAACATCGTCATCGCTATTTCATGTACAGCTTGGCAATTAAATGTAGAAAAAAATTGATGACAACATTCGTCGTTTTTTTAAATGAAATATTTGACTTTAGAGTGATCGCCGGCTAAGTCTGCGCTCGGTGACAAAACAAATCCTCCTCCATCGTCATGTAAATTAGCGCAAACATTATTCGATCACTGACAAAAACCTACAGAACACCTCATTGTCCATTTAATTAAATAAAAATATTATTTAAAATACCAAAGAAAATGATTCGCACGCCCATATCTAAGTACAGATTTATGTAGCATACACACTAGCTAATAAACACGCAGAAGTCCGCAAATATGTCTTCTACGTTGCCATATTTTTCTACATGAAATTGCCAATATGTCACATACTAGTTCACCGTTTGGTTCGAGTTTGTCGCTACCTCGCCGCACGCGCACCTATTTTTTCTACACTAAATTGCCAAGCTTTAAGTACCTGGTACAAGCAAGTTGTCGGTCTACCCAGGGCGCGACGAGCCACCACCTCGGTCAGAACTTCTCGCGAATGTTCGAGATCATCTACGACGACCCGGACACGCAGGAGAAGAAGTACGTTTACCAGAATTCGTGGGGACTCACCACCAGGACGATTGGTGAGTGAGCGAACAGTCTAGTGCTTTGACCTTGTCATTTAAGAACAATAGTGTGACAGAGAAAGCGCTTTGCTAGCTCGCTATCCTGAATAGAGTGTAGCCCAACTCCGAATTGGTGCAAACTTTTCATTAAAGTCCGTGACAGTTTTTAGGGTTCCTTAACCTCTCACTGACTCAATCTTTTTTGAGCCCATGGTAATAAAATTCAAACCCTATAACGGGAAAATGTCTTGTGGCAAGACATGGGTCGGTGTGAAGTTAAGGGACCCTACTGCTAAGCCTCCACTGTCCGTCAGTCTGTCTGTCTGTCCGTCAGCGGACTGTATTTGTGAACCGTAATAGGCAGAGAGTTGAAATGGTATTTGGTGCCGCTACAGCAATAAAACAAACACGCAATAAAAAATAAAGGGCCCCATACGAGATGCTATGGAGTATATTCGTGTGTGAGTCTGACTCGAACTTACCCAATTTTTAGGGTTCCGTACCCAAAGGGTGAAAACGGGACCCTATTACTAAGACTCCGTCAGTCTGTTCGTCTGTCACCAGGCTGTATCTCATTAATCGTGATAGTCAGACAGATGAAATTTTCACAGATGATGTATTTCTGTTGCCGCTATAACAACAAATACTAAAAAACGGAATGAAATAAATATTTAAGCGGGCTCCCATACAACAATTATTTCAATACCACATAGGGATGCACCTGGTTACGTACATGAAGTGTGAAAGTAGCCGCACCAATAAATAACTTTTTTTTATGTGAAATCCGGATACCTCGCTTCGCTCGCGAGACATTAGAAATTGCACATACCCTTGTTGCAAAACGTTGGATAATCGTAAAGCATTTATTAATTTGACAGAGTTTTTTTTAATTGGTATTCCAACCAAACACCATCTGAGCAAGAGCCTCGATCAACCAGCCAGATGTCGTAATCAATTTCAAAACCTTCCTCCCTACAGGTGTGATGGTGTTGGTCCACGGAGACGACCGTGGCCTGGTCCTCCCCCCCCGCGTGGCCTGCATCCAAGCCATCGTCGTCCCCTGCGGCATCACCGCCTCCTCCACTCCCGAAGAGCGCAAGGCCTTGATGGAGTCCTGTAAGAAGCTGGTGGAGGAGCTAGTGAAGGGCGGAGTGAGGGCGGAGGGTGATTACAGGGACAACTACTCGCCGGGGTGGAAGTTTAACCATTGGGAGTTGAAGGTACGTTTCTGCTTGTGAGGCTCTGGTTTTCGAGGGTTGTGAGAGCAGTGTCTATGAAACGACGTTCTTGAGATGTTCAGACTAAAACAACAGAATCTCAAAATGTCTTTCTTACTGTAGATATTTTCAAATATACTTAGAACATGACCCATTTAGACCGTGGGAGAAGAACTCTAACAGATTGATTTTAGATCTCGTTTAAAGTAGATTTTTAAGTAAAACAATAATTTTATTTTATATTTGTAATTTGTATTATTTTGTGACGAAGCTTTGTGTGGATATTTGTCATCTTTTATTTTATTGGTATAAGAATGTCTTAGTTTGTTAGCTTTTGTGTAATATAATGAATATCTAGATGAAATTGTGCATTAAACCGAATTATATTCAAGGCTAAGGACAAAACTTCATTAACATATAATATTGGTGCAGTTGGATAATAATATACATGCCGTTGTTTTCTAAAACTACTTTTGACTCAGGGACTACGTTTACTTATTGCTTGTTACTAAAAAAATGTTTTTTCTTAATTCACAAGTTGCCTTGTTCAATTTGTTCAGAAATCACCCCAATGTGCGGACATTCCCGGCCCGATATTGCGAGCGGGGTAGCATGTGATAGAACTAATTAATGTCTTTTAATTATTTTTCATTGAAAATAAATATTTTTTTTCAGCTAAAAATAACACTTGTAGTTGCAAGAAATAGTACATTTCCCACGAGTTCGCAAAGGCTTATATTTACGAACCGAGAAGTTTACTGCACGAGCCGTAGGCGAGGTTCTTAAAAAGCCTTTTCGAACGGGTTAGGAATATAATTTTTCCGCCTGAGAACCCAAAGTCAAGCGGCGAAAGTGCTATTTTTAGTTCAGAAGTCGGGAAAAGTATCATGTTGATCTGCGAAGACATTAAAATACAACTAACTTTTATAAACCAGTCAATTAATAGCGCTTATTGTAAGTACCGCTTCATTCCAGGGAGTCCCAGTCCGCGTGGAGCTTGGTCCCAAAGACATCGCGCGCGGCGAAGTGGTGGCGGTGCGCCGTCTCACCGGAGAGAAGCTCACGTACAAACGGGACTCCGTTGCTAAGGATGTTACGGAGCTGTTGGAGCGGACCCACACGGAGATGTTGGCTAAGTGAGTAGCTTAAACATGTTCACACCAGTATTCCCATCGCCGCATGCTGAGGATACGCTGGGTCCATGGAGTCACGAACGAAGAAGCGCTGCGGCGTGCCAAATGCTTCCGAGAACTCACCAAGACCATAAAAAAGAAGAAAACAATCAACTTGGGACATGTGCTTAGACACGAACGTTACCGACTTCTTGAAGTCATCGTAATGGGTAAGGTTACGGTTACGAAAAGACTCGCTGGCAGAAGGGGGAAGCCGTGGTTCCGTGACATCAGGGAATGCAAGGGGGTAGCCAGCGTAAAACTGATGCGCTTGGCCAACGCCAACCTCCAATGGTGGAGAGGCACTACAAGAAGAAGCAGATTCACATTGCCAAGGCCGCAAGATTGATGAGGGATCGCAGCTCATCACCAGTGAAAAACAACGCCTTTGAGTCGCGTAGTCGACGCCTCGATGAAATCTTTTGTGCCTCCCTGGTGGAACACCCGTAGGCCATGGGACTAAGGTGCACCCAAATAGCATGGAACCACTATTGGTTCACCTATATTTATGGACATACCTACTAAGTGGCATTGCTCCTCATACATACAATTCTGGCACGTCGCGAGTGAAAAGTCGCACCCAGAATTTTTATTTCACATCGTTGCCGCTAGGGGGCGCTTTCTCAAAGCCTTACAAAACTGAATTCGCGTGAACGCGTTCCATTAGTTTGGATTACAAAAACTCCCACTTCGCCCTCTGATCTCTTTCAAGCCGGATTCTCGCCGCTCATTTACATGTCTGTGTCGGCAGAGCGACGGCGGAGCGCGACGCGCGCGTCACGATCGCATCGTCGTTCCCCGAGTTCGCGGCGGCGCTGGAGCGGCGGCACATGCTGCTGGCGCCCTTCTGCGGGGACATGGCCTGCGAGGAGAACATCAAGGAGGACAGCCAGCGGTGAGTCGCCACACCATACATGGGGCTACTCAAATACGCGAGAAGAAGCCCTACATAAACCACTTCCCTCTGTTTTGGTATATGTCATTACTTCCCAGAAATTGATCCGTAATAACAACGCTATCGGATAATAAAGGTGACTTTTTAGGTCGGCGCAATTGATTCCCGGGTAGGAAAGGAAAATAGCCATACTCCACCACGCTGGCTCAGTGAGTTAGAAGTTATCAAGCTGCCCTATTAGGGCCTCTGACACAGCTTAACGACTACTACCACCGAGTAGCGATAGTAGCCGGGACCTACAGCTTAACGTGTCATCCGACACGCCACATTGACACGTCTAGTTCTACTTAGTACTGATCTTGCCCACACGTTGCCACCCGCACGGTCTTTTTCGATGAGCGAATACCGCCAGGCCATGGCCCTACGTTACATTGCACTAAAATCTTCGTCCAACGAAATAATAATAATAATAATAATAATAATACCTTGGACACTATTTACACACATTGATCTAGCCCCAAACTAGGATTCCCTGTATCTTGGGTACTACACAACGATACACATACTTATATAGATAAATATTATACTTAGATAGATAAACAACCATGACTAGGGTACAAACATCCGTTCTCAAATGTTATGTAATGTGTGCGGAACGATGGGGCAGCCACGGCGTTATTTATCAATTTATTTTCGAAAATATAATGTATGTACGCAAGAACCTTACAACATTTTCCAAACTTAGCGATAGCTGTAATGTTTACCTAAGAAATAATCACAGACTATGTGCGCCCCGTTTTAGACTCGCGAAGGTTAGCAATTCTTTCAAGGGTCAGTGCATTCTCTACTACAATAAGATACCTCTGGAGATTTTGAAATTGCCATTTGAGCAATTTAAAAAGCATGTTAAAGCGACTTTGTCGAAAAAGGGATATTACAATGTTCAAGATAACTTAAATGACAGGACTGTATGGGGTTAATCTGGCTCAACACAGACCTTGCTGTTAATAACTTTGTAATTATTTATTCCAGCTTATTAAATAAAAATAAATCATAATTGTATTAGTTAGGCACAACCTATTTTTAAAAGAGATCTAAAAATCAATCTGTGGGAGTTTCTACGCCCTTCACTCCCACAGTGGTCCAATGTAGAGAAGAGGCAAAAAATGACGTTTGCTAAGAATATGTAAATATCTACAGTAATAAAGTACTTTTGAGTTTGAGTTTGAGTTTTTAAAAAAAATACCAAGATTTTTCCAAAAAATGTAAATGTTGATTCACAAAACCATAATTTGACATTTAAAATGTTATAAGGGTTTGAACATGGCCGCGCCATTGAAACGCGGAGAATCGCGCGGCCACAGAGTTCTTGAAAGTTTTAATATAGATACTTTCACAAATTCAATCATTTTATGGGGATATGTAAAAAATAAAGTTTACCTAAAATCCTATGCAACTGTGAACGACTTGAGGGCTGAGGTTTACAGTAAAAAATTTCATATTCACCACAAAACGCTATTAAAGGCTACTGAAAAAGTGTTCATTAGAAGAATAAATTTATGTATTCAACGAGAGGGAGCCCATTTCGAACAACAAATTAGTTAGCTTTTACATGTTTTTAGGTTAATAATAAAATAAGTTTTAAGATTTAATGTTTCCCTTTCATTTAATTTACTATGTTTGTTAGAGAGATGTGATCCTTATGATTGACCCTGTCAATTGACGCCATAAAAGTACAGGTGATTGTTTTTTCGAATTTTAGCCGGTTCGATTCCTGGTTGTAGCAAGCGTATTTTTCAAAATCATTGAATGCAGTTTTGTTTCTTTTCAAAAATAAAGGAATGTTTCCTTTGAGGGAAATTTGCTACCTCCATTATTTAGAGTACTTGCGCTCCAGGTGGTGTCACAAAATTCCACCCTGTATATATCGAAATGTTTGAGTTTTGCCTTACTTTGTAGGGTAAATGTAAACTAATCATGTTAAAAATTTCTAGCTTATATAGGTCTGCTAGAAGTTCCTTAGAATTTTGATGATCGGTGAGTGAGTCAGTGGGTCAGTGACAGAATTAAGGAACTTTGACTTGCCGTAGTTTTAAATGTACCTACTGGTTCAAATTGAATGTCATTTGGGGATATGTCTAGGTATGTTGAGTTCTCTTTGCCATAAAAAAATCAGGCTTCTAACTTTATCCACAACGAAGTTAACGGGGGGTTGAAAATGCCCTGAATGGCTTCCAGTAAAGGATGGTAGACTGTGTAATCTAAGCGACTGTGCTCGACGTTTCAAAACAAAATCTCATCGTCCCGCAAAAACAAAATCACATCGTGGTAACTATTAAAATATTTGTCCAAAAGTTGTAGTGTGAAAGACAACGTTTATCTACTTTAAATACCAAAGCGATAAAAGTATTTATTTTGATAAGGATCAATTTGTTACGACCAAATTTGCATTAGAAATAAGGTATAAATTTTTATTGTATTTATTGCAGAATTTTTTCCTACTTACTTGACACTTATCAATATATTTTGGACAATTCACACAATATCTTTATAAATTATAGCCTATGTGTTATTCTGATGTATAAGCTACATTGTTGTAAAAATTCATTAAAATCCATTCAGTAGTTTTTGCGTAAAAGAGTAACAAACATCCATACATACTCACAAACTTTCGCGTTTATAATATTAGTAGGGGGATTATTAATATTAATGTCCATTACATACTTTACCTAGGTAATATGTCTAGGGATTATATAGAATGCCTACTTGGACACAGGCAATGTGTAAAATAAAAAGATTTTCCGCAGATTATCAGGGCAAAACGCACCTAAGCTAGGTGAAGGGTAAAGGGGGTGAGCGAAGCGAATCTATTACTATGTATAATCTATATCTACTATTTGTACTAGGACCCTGCTGAGGGATGTCACGGAGTAAAAGAGAAGAGGGAGATATTTTGTAATTTAAGGTACTTTACGGTGGTGATATCCCTGCGTTACTATTGACTAACGCGTCACATTATTGCCATCAAACCTCTCGCACGTCTAGAAGCTGATTGTAAATTTAATCAATCTTTATCATCCCCAGCCCCGACGACCAGACAAAAGACGCAAACGCCCCAACAGTCGGCGCAAAGTCACTTTGCATCCCCTTCGCCCCGCCCCGCGCGCTAACTCCCGCCGACCGCTGCATACATCCCAAGTGCACAAACAAACCCAAATACTTTACACTCTTCGGACGAAGCTACTAATCTACGCATTCATTATTATAATCATGTATGAGGTTCAGATTTCAGTTAAACGGCTTCCAACACTGCGAAAGTTGATGTTAGATCTTTTAGCATGTTAATGGCTTAAAGTCTACAATAACTTCGAGTCATAAAAGTAACATTCTTACTTAAATGCTTCAATAACATGCTAATTTTTCTGGAAGAAGCATTTGGACTATGCTATGCATAGACTTAGATAGAATTGAATGCTGATTGGCCGAAATTGCACCTCTAGCTGATTTCTAGCGAGGTTTTCATGCTGACGCTTGCACACAATATAGTATTATGTGGCAGGCTTGAACTTCTGTTTTTGTTATTTAGCTTGTTATACCTATATCCTATATGGTGTCTTAAATAGATCTTCCAATTAAGAGATTAATAACTTATTTACTGATAAGATTACCATGTAAAAATAGGAATATCTACATTTTATAAAACCTGTGAACGTGTTCTGAACAGCATTTTCTAACTTTAATACATTATTTTATTATCATATTCTTGTTTTACTAACTAACCTAATGGGTAACCACAGTTTCTGCAGATAACGGATTTAATTAAAGTATAGTGAGGCCTTCGCTCATCAACGGAATGTTACAGGATTGTAGTAATAAAATAATGTTAGTGCACTTTGACTGTAAACCTTTTGAACATAAATCAAAAACAAAATGTGTCACTCACACACATGGCAAACATTTTTGTTATGCTATGGAAAACACAACTTTTAATATGAGACAAGGTATCTTTTAATCTTCAATTAATCCAGCTGCAAATATAAATGCAGCATTTAGGAACAGTAAATAGGGTAGAGGCACTGCGCTATTATTTGATATATAAAATAATGATGCTTTATTCAATAATATACTCAAGGCACAAATAACTGTTTTAAAAAAGGGACTTCCAACAATATTGACATTAACCATCAATCCAGTTCCCCATCACCAATATTCAAGCTTTCTTCTAGCAAACGAATCCTCCTCTTTTTGCAATTTAATAGTTTCACAAACTTCCCATACAAGCTATGTTCCAAGGAAGTTTTCATGTCGACATAATAGTCCAGTTCCGTTCTGCAGGTCTCCAGTTCTGAACCCAAACTCTTGTTGGCTGTTGTAAGTTGATTAATAGTCTTCCTCAACTCCTGAGACTCATTTAATAAGTAGTCAATTAGTGAGTCTTTGCTCTCATGTTCATCTATATGCACCGGCACAGAACCGTGAAGCATACGTACGGTGCTTCCGTCATATTGTTTCTTCCAACTAAACTTAGCAGAATCTTCAGAAAGCTTAGACAACTCGTATGTAAAAGAATCATCTTCGCTGCTTAGACCTTTTTTGACATTCATTAAGTATTCCTCTGCGGTCTCATCGGTATTTTTACGGAATTGGTCAGCAAATTCCCGGGAATATCGCCCCGACCAAGTTGTGTTTTGGTCAAAGATTTTGATGTGAAATATATCGGTGTCGTTGTCTTTCCATATGAGCTGAACAAACAAATTTTTGTTTTCGACATTGACTCTGAATTTTGTGACAGTCGTTGGCTGGTCCATTATCTAGCTAGCCACCAGTTATAATTTATTGTGCTAAATTGAAATCCAACAAAAGGCCATGACCGAGACTCAGAAAGAACTTAAACAACAAGAATACAATTCAATTCAAGTTTATTTACAATTTCTTTTTGTCAAGTGTGACATTTATGTTTTTTTGAGCTTAGGACACGTTCGAGTTTACTTAGGCTGGTTTCACACAAGGGCAGGACAGTGAGGCATTAGGCAGGCAGTTTAGGGCATAGCAGTGATATTGTGCGCTCTGCGAGCACACAGTAGCTGTACTTTGCTGGCCGTTGTACTGCATCACTGCCCTACTGCCTTATTAATCAGATCACATCAGATAAATGATAATTTACCAAGTTAAAAAATAAAAAAAACCGACTTCAAGTCCAAGCCCTATTACTTCCTCCCCGGTGGGGATGCGAATGTCATCTTTATACACGTTCTCATCAAAACATTTTCTGGAGGGAACCACAAACCAAAACGTCATCGGTGTTTTTTTTTGTTGATTTTTTCAAAAAGAGCTAAATCAATTTTGATACAATTTATATGACCTACCCAACAAAATAAGAATCATCATAATCAATTCATTCATAATTGACGAAATGATCGCGTAGCAAACATACTAAAAAAAACGTAGAATTGAAAACTACCTCCTTTTTTAAGTCTGGAGATCGGAAATGGCTGATTATATTTACCTAAACTAACTAAAAACTAAACGAGATAGAAAGTGGAGACTTCCTTACGATGACATTTTTTTTCCCGGAACTCGGATAAGTTGAAAATAAGCTTTATTAAGATGGGTAAGGCTATTTTTAATTAAAGTTGCAATTATCAAATTTTCACGTAAAATCCCGAAATACCTAGTCTAACTTTAATTCATGTATTCGAATTATATTAACGATCCTAAACTAACCGTTGTATCAAATCATTGAATCCACCACGTATTGTCAATAAGTATCTATATATTTGCCTTTTTTATGTTGAAATAATATGAAATGAAATGAAAAATTACTAATTGCTATACAAGTTGTAGATTTTTTTCGTGTCGTATGAAAATCAAGTTAAGAAACATGGATGTGTTAAACGAAACAAGCAAATGTTACAATGAATAAATTTTCATTTATTTGAGTAGATCTTATCTAGTGCATAAAATGCATCACTTAGGTTGATCCTCATCCACTCTTTCCTGCAGAGAATTGAAATAAATAACCATAACTTTTTCAATATTTTCCAGTGTCAATCTATTTCGTTTGACACTCAAAATACATTTATAAGATGAGAAAGATCTTTCAACATTCTGTAATGGAACAACGCTTAACGAATGCAATCAGTGTACAGTGGGAATCGGAGTTAGCTGTGTCAGTTCCTTTAAGTAAGTTGACAAAAGGGGCCATAGAACGTGGTTGGTTCGGAGAAGCAAGGTCAGGTCAGGTTTTTTTTATCGCATTCCTGCGAAATGTGTAGGGATCAGAGCCGATTTGGTGCGCGCTGAATTAATTATGAATAACTAAATAATGGAAGGTTCTTATGGAACGATACGGAGAAAGCTAATGTGTTGATTGCAAATATACAATTGCGTTTGATTGGTACGATGTGGCGAGTTTGACATCACGGGTTTGAATATCATTCTAGTGATCTTTGTCTAAGACGCTATCGGTCGGGTAGGCTTAACTAATTGCAACCTCTTATATAGCCAGCGATCAACAAATTTTGTGTATCGGCAATACCAAATGACTTGAGTGATAACCGACGGTTGATCATAGAAAATATGCATACACAAAATTGTAGACAGCAGGCCTGCATGGCATGTTTGATGGAAATTAGACCCTGTGTAGTTAGGGATAAGAAGCTTTCGCTTGGGCACGCAAAGGACGCCATTTTTTTCAGACATGTGGGGTCTATAAATACGAGAGCGTGGGTGGGGGAGGCATTCAGTCTCTGCGTCAAACTACTGTGACACTCGTCTTTCGTGTAATCTATTCAGTTCGGTCTGCCGTTTTACGCGTCTGGAACTGGAAGACTTGTGATTGCGTGTTACAGTGGATTTTCGTGAGTGTCTGAAGCGCCGAGATATACCTCGGTTCCTATCCTTTAAATCAACCTACCCCAAATTCCAAAACTATCCTTGGGTCGTTAGATAAGAACTTGTAGGTAATTTGATCTGAGTCTGAGTCTGGGCTTGGAGCGACCCTAATTTCCTTTTTCCTTCACCATAGGGTTCCTGGGTTAGCTCTTAGGATATTTGCGGGCTAATCCTCTCCTCATTTCCTTCGTGTAGCGAGTTTTGAAATTCCCACACACACAATCGTTAAACATTCAAACACATTCAAATCATACTCAACCATTTTCGAGTGGTGTCGATGATGAACGTGGTATAACACTAGGATTTTGGACTAGGCTAGACAGGAGTTTAGTTGCGGCTAAACCTAGGTTGTCAGGGCATAGGGAGACTGTTTGATCGATGGGGTTCCGCGGATGGAAATAACAAATTCAGAACAAAGTATAAACGTTGTAAACACAGATAACCTATCCTGTTGATATTTTTGACATTTGAGTGTTGTCGGGGACGCGCGAAGAGATCAAATTACAGTCTAAAGTTCATTGTTTAGGAACAGGTAGATTGTTTTGCTTTGCCTTGGATCGGTTTGGATTCAAGTTGCATCTTTAAATTAAATGTAAATTTCGCTGGAGTCTAACGTGTAGGCTGTGTCAAGTATTTATTTGCTGGGCCCAGTCGAGGAAGAGCTGTGGTTAGTTAGTTGCATAAATCGGTATTTCCCGAAGTATGTAACTTGCTATGGAGTTGGTTAGATCTCCAAAAGCGCTAATGAAAACGTTTCGATAACATCCAGCTCAAATTGCGCAGAGTTGAAGGTTTCAAAACGTTACGGACCTTTTGAGGAAACCGCTAGTTCAAACCCATTTCGGAAAATCAAATCGCAATTGTGTAAACCCTATCGGTCTATTTGGATCGTTATTGCCCTGAACTAATTAAATAATTGGAACCACCACTAAAGCCGCTACTAGCGAGCACATGAAATATCATTGAGTACTCACGTCGTAACACTACGACGGATATCTATACGATATCCCAAACAAATATTATAAATTGTGGTCGACCACACGAAAAGAAGTTCCATGCGCCCATATATACAAAAAAATAAATGGTACCATTACACAAAATATAACAAAGATCGATCTGGCGCAATACACCGCTAACTGACTCGAAATTCCGGCTTGCGGACATACTTGCTTTCTCTGTTTAACTTGAAACTCTGACTTCCTGAACCAATCTTTCGTTCGACTATTGTATGCCTAACGAATTTCTCGACAAGCGAGAGATTCAGACTTATCATTCTTAACTTACAATTTTTACAGCTGAATCGGGACATCTCTTTTGGGGGTAGATAGAATAGACGATCATAGCTTCTGACAACGGTAGCTCGACCTTAGCTATTTATGCCGTTACAATCCGCAGATGCAAGGTGTAACAGAATTTCGTTATTTATTTCATTTCCGTTTACAACTTTGTATTTTATTTCTCTAACCACATCAAAATCGGAATTTCGGTCCATTCAAACGTTTCCTTAACTAATTCGTCAGTGTTCCAATTTATTACTGCTCTGATATTATCTAGGATGTGTGAGGATTCGGATATTGATAAATCGGATTTTTGTAATTCAGTAAGCGCGATTTGTATACTTGTAAAATATTCATTAATATAATTTAAATCTGGTAGTATGTTTCCGTTACGTAGTTAGTTTTGTTAGTATGTACCAATAAATGAACCACGTATCGCCATAAAAATCGGTAGTTTCATCCAATTAACCTCTTGAATACCATCGGCGCCACTTTTCCGTTATAGGTTTTAAATTTTATTACCATTATTATATTATTAATATTATTATGGCATAAGGTTCAAAATCGTGACCCGTCCCAACTACCTTCGGTTTTTGAGAGGTTACATCCATATTTTGATTTTCCCAATAATGTTTTAAACATGGCTTATCTTAGTTTTTTCTTTTGGTTGAATAATGTATCCGCAACAGGGATTCCGATAGAACAACCTTCCTTGTACAGATGCAACAACATGTGTAAAATATATTTACTAAAAAACTTTTGAAAGGGTAAGCCAACGGGTAAGTCCCACTCAGACAAAGGGTAAGCCCCACTTAAATATTACCCATCAAAACATGCAGGGCTACCTGGCAAAGAACTTGTATTAGAATTATTTCTTAATAATTCGGACACTGATGTTATTTGTATTACAGAACATTGGTTAAAGGAAAATATGATGTCTTTTAACATAAATAATTACAAAATTGTCAGTTGTTACAATAGAAAGACTGCTGATAGAGGTGGTTCTTTAATCTTAGTAAAAAATAATATTAAGGTTAAACAACGGAAAGATATTCTTAACCTTACTGTGGAAAGACAAATAGAGGTATCTTGTGTTGAGTTGGAAAGCCATATTATTGTTTGTGTCTACAGACCTCCGAGAGATGAAAAAGGCCATGGCAATTTTGAAATATTCGAGAAAATTATGGATGAAGCCCTCATTAAACTTTGTAATAACAGATAAAAGTTAATTATTTGTGGCGATCTTAATGTAGATCTGCTTGTAGATACAACACTGAAGCGACGATTAATAACTCTGTTCAAATCATTTAATTTATGTCATGTATTTCTGGAGCTGACTAGAATTACACTTACCAGCCAAACTTGCTTAGATAACGTTTTTTGTGACTGTGCATTCACAAGTAAAAATGTAATTAACTGTTTACCAACCGATCACAGTGGTCAAACAGTTTCATTCCAAATTACTAGCGAAAATAAGACTGATCCATCATTGTATAGACCTATTACATCCCATAGACTAGAGATGTATATGAAAAACTTAGATATGGGTTTGCCAGTACCGGATTTTGATGAACAGAACCCGAACAAAATCTATTCTGACTTCTTCAACATTATTCAAACAGAACTCAATACAGTTTTTAAATTAAAGAAAGTCAGTGCCAACAACGGTAAATCTAAATTTAATGACTGGGCAACATTTGGAATTCGTAAAAGTAGAGCTATCTTGTATGATCTTTATGAACAAAAAACCTATAACTTTGATATAAAATTTCATGACTATGTTAAAAAATATTCCAAAACTTTCAAGTTGGTTTGTAGAACTGCAAAAACTTTACACATAAATAGAAAAATACAAAATTCAAATAATAGAATGAAAATGGTTTGGCAAATCATAAACCGTGAAACTGGCAAAGTTATACCAAGGGATAAATGATTTCTGCTTAAAGATAGGTGATGATATCAACGGCGTTAAATCTGATGGATCGGGGGTAAAAATTGGCGTTCCACAAGGTTCCATATTAGGCCCTTTCTTATTCCTGGTATATATTAACGATCTGCCTTTTATGGTGGAGAAATTGACTAACATAGTGTTGTTTGCTGATGATACTTCACTGGTCTTCAAAATTGAAAGACAAAGATTTTGATGATGTCAATAGAGTATTATCTTTAACCTTGAATTGGTTCACAGTTAACAATATATTGCTAAATGCTGGTAAAACCAAATGTATCAAATTTTCACTTCCAAATGTCAGGCAAGTTGGGACCAGTTTAGTGTTGGACAGCAATACGTTAGAATTAGTAAATGACACGAAGTTTCTTGGAATAACCATTGATAACAAATTGCAGTGGGGACCCCACATAGAAAAATTGGCTGTTAAATTAAGTTCTGCGGCTTACGCTGTTAGGAAAATCAGACAAAACACGGATGTAGCTACATCTAGGCTAGTATATTTTAGTTACTTTCATAGTGTCATGTCCTATGGTATCTTGTTGTGGGGGAAAGCAGCGGATATTCAAACTATTTTTATTTTACAAAAAAGAGCTATTCGAGCAATTTATAATTTAAAACGCACAGACTCCTTAAGACAGCTTTTTAAAGAAATTGACATACTAACTGTAGCTAGTCAATTTATTTTTGAAAATATAATGTATTTATTTTATTTATTGAATTATAGGTAAGAAATACATAACACATTCACAATCTATAAGATACTACATAATCCTCGTGGGATTGTGCGCAGCACCTTCATTCTGCGTTATACAGTAGGTAGATATTACATTATTCAAATTAAATTAGGTATTTTACATTTGATTTATAAGTATATAACAAAATTCTTAATTTAATATGATAGTAGGTATTAAAATATTATTTATTATTTAGGTACATAACAGAATTTAACATAAAATAAAAAATCTTAATCTAGGCTCTAAGCAGGGTTTTCATTTTTGATCGGTTAGGTAGGTTAGGTAATACATAATGATATGACAAATTTCATTTCAACCGTATAATTAGAAAAGGTAATAATTTATAGCTACAATTCATAGGTAGTTCAGTCAATTCATTCATAGGTAGGTAGGTAATTATTAATAAAATATTATAATTTAAGGCAGCAATATATATGTAGTTACTAGGTATAATAAGTAGATATATGAGTATATAAGAACAACAACTAGAATCAGTTGGTTGTAGGTAAGATGGAAACAATGGCATAGCTCTAAACTAAAGCATCGCTAGAAAATAGTTTTTTAGTTTGATTTTAATATTTAATTGGGTCAGTGATTGTCTAGTTACGGTGGGTAGGTTGTTGACAAGTCGTGGTACAAGATAAGAGCTGGTTCGCTCGCCGTAAAAGTTATTTGCCCGTGTTGTAACCAGTTTCTTTTGTGTGATGCGTCGAGTTTGTACAGGATGATTTATGTCTTGTTGTAGTTTAGCGTTGAAGAACTGTTCTTTGAGAAGCATGTAGTTGACGTTTGTGTGTATCGGAAGGGTTTGACAATACTTAAAGAGTTTTCCTTCATCATTTTTAAAACTATTTTTTATTTTAAAATGTACTATTAGTTTTAGAAGTTGTACTTGTAGTTTAAGAATGGAGTCAAGATACGTTTTAAATGTGCGACCATAGCTCGTTAATCCATAATTTATAGTGGATTCACAAAATGACTTGTAAAGTAGAATTCTTGTTTTTTGAGGAATTCTGTTTTTGATAACATAGAAGTTAGCGAGCAGGGCGCGTAGCTTGTCGCAGACACGTTGTATATGTGGTCCCCAGCTGAATCTGTTGTCAATGACCAGGCCAAGGTATGTATGGGCCTTCACAATCTCAATTTGTGGGCAGTCGCACGTATCACGACTGTCATGCAGACATGCGTGAGTATGGGCGATTAGTTTAGGTACAATTTCGGCGCGTTTGAGGTATGGGGATCGAATATTAATTAATTTTGTTTTAATAGAGTTAAGAACGAGACCAGTATCATGACACCATTTACTAATATTGTTAAAGTCCTCCTGTAATTTATTTAGTGCAACATCAACATTGTGGTCTGAGGATAAAAGGCACGTGTCATCTGCAAACTGGTAGAGCAGACAATTATTTGAAAAGTGACTCATATTATTGACGTAGGCCAAAAAGTGTAAAGGTCCCAAAACTGATCCTTGGGCAGTTCCCTGCGTGATTTCGATGGACTCACTCAGCTCATCCCCCACTCTCACGCGATACGATCTATTCGTTAGGTAATCATGACACCATGTTAGTAGAGGGCCACGAATTCCTGTAAAACTAAGTGATTTTAATAGTTAATAGTATGTGTTAATAGTATGTACGCAAGAACCTTACAAAATTTCCCAAACTTAGCGATAGCTGTAATGTTAACCTAAGAAATAATCACAGACTCCTTGCGCCCCGGTTTAGTCTCGCGAATGTTAGCAATTCTTTCAAGGGTCAATGCATTCACTACTGCAACAAGATACCTCTGGAGATCTTGAAATTGCCATTCGAGCAATTTAAAATCCATGTTAAAGCGACTTTGTCGAAAAAGGGATATTACAATGTTCAAGATTACTTAAATGATGGGTCTGTATGGGGTTAATCTGGCTCAACACAGACCTTGCTGTTAATAATTTTGTAATTATTTATTCCTGCTTATTAATTATGATAATGACTAAATATTATATTTTGTATTAGTTAAGCATAAGCAATTTTTAAAAAGAGATCTAAAAATCAATCTGTGGGAGTTTCTACGCGTTCTACGAGTTCTAATGTAGAGAAGTGGCAAAAAATGACGATTACTAAGTATATGTAAATATCTACAGCAATAAAGACATTTGGAATTTGTAAAGACTGGGTTACTAACTTGAGACCATGGGCATGGTGCAAAGTAATAAAAAATCAATCAAATCATAATAAGATTCTTGGTCAGGTTCTCGCTGTGTGCCTTGATGGACATTTCCCTTGATGTGCCGGTCGACGTTTCCTTTAAATGTTGCCTTCAGTTGCGTTTTACATTTTATGCAAAATATAACGCCACTTGAGACAACCTCTGGTCTTACTGCGTGACCGCTCAGCGTTCACAGTTGTAATAAATAAACCAACATAAATATATAATATTAATTGTTAAACATGTTAAACAACTTCATGTATAACAACAACTAAACTTGAGAGCAATAAAATCGACGACCCTGAGCTTAGAGCGCTTTTAGATACTGGATAGAGTCCTTTTTTGTTTGATTGTTTGGTTTCACTGAAAATCTTGTTCACTTACCTATCTAATGGTATCATACAAGCGAATATGGTGTGTATGTACAAAGTTTCTTAGAAGAGTATACGTTATACCATATTTTGCATCGCTTGCGAGGCACCGCGTATGGGGTTCAGTCAGAGCAGGTATAACAAGCGTTTATTTTCCCAAATTAGCTTCAGGCACCCGCCCCCGCCCCTGGACCGTCCGCTGCCATCGCGAGTGACATTAATAGTGCTTCAACACTGGGAAAGACAGGTATGAGTATGACGACCCGAATGGCCGAGTCGGCAGTGACCCTGCCTATGAAGCCAAGGGTTCCGGGTTCGAGTCCCGGTGGGGGCAAATATTTGTTTGACGAGAACTGATGTTCATGGTTGTTTATCTATCTAAGTATAAGACGAAGCGGGGGGGGGGGGGGGGGGGGGGGGGGAGAAGAAGAAGGCGACGGCTCCACCTGCCGCCGGTCCCGCGGTGACTACTCTCACCGCCAGCGAGACTGCGGCCGCCGCTGGCGCCACCAATCCGGCTGCGGCGATAGGGTAGCAGGACTTAGGGCATTTCACAGCACTGCTTGCCCTTCTCAGCGACTCCACTGCCCTGGGCAGACTCACCGCTGCAAATGCATGAGCCGCTCAGGGTCGTCTACTGGAACACGCAGTCGCTAACAGGGAAGAAGCGGCTGCTCCACGTGTTCCTGAGGGACTACCGCATCGACGTGATGCTCATCAGCGAGATATACCTAGCCGGAAGCGACAAGCTGTCGCTGCCCGGCTACTTCGTCTACCGCAACGACGAGAAGACCTCCAGCGGCCGAACCTTTCAAGGCTTGGCAGTCATCGTCGGCAGGAAGATCGTCCACCAGCTCGTTGACGCCCAGGAGTATACATCCCTGTATGCTTTGGGCGTCGACCTACAGGTGGCCGGCGAGGTGCTGCGACTCTACGCCGCCTATAAGCCCCCTAGTACACCAATCCGCACCTCCGAGCTACGGGGGCTGTTACAGTCGCCGCACCCGACACTCGTCGCCGGCGACCTCAACGCCAAGCACACCGCCTGGAACTCCACCAGGGTGTGCCCAGCTGGACGCGCCATCCATGCCGACTCAGTGAGCCACAACTACGACGTCATCGGTCCCGACGAGCCCACCCACTTCGACACGCGGGCCCGACGGGACACCGTCGACGTCGTGGTCGTCAGAGGTCTCCGGACACCGCCGAGCCAGGAGGTTCTCCCTGACCTCCCTTCGGACCACAGGTCTGTTCTTCTCGTCCTGGCGGATCTGCCCACCCGGGTATCTCCGCCAGAATTACGTCGCCGCTACCAGTAGGGTGCCTTCACCGCCGCTCTAGACCAACCCTCCACCACTTGCCCTGTAAACCAGCTGGAAGGCATCGCTGCTGAACACCCAGATCCGAGACGCGCTCGACTCCTGCTGAGCTCCGCGCACTCATCCGCGATAAGCGCGCTCGGGCCGGGTACCCAGCTGGCATTCTTCGCAGACGACGCAGCCTATTATGCGTCGTCATTCCAGGCTCCGCACGCTTGCACCACCAAATTGCAGCGCACCCTGGACATCTTGCCCGACTGGCTCGCCAAGTGGCGACTGTCCGTCAATGTTGGGAAGATGCAGGCGCTCATCACATGCCAGAGTCTCCTTACACCATCGCTCTTATTATTTATTATTTATTGTGTATTTTCTTAATTAAATGAAATTGTAATATAATTTGATCCTATGTATTGATGATAAGTGTACTATGTTTACTATAAGGAGTAATTTGCTATGCAGTTTCCAGGTAAAATTACACTGTACTTTATCGCCAAAATGTAACATCTTATATATGTATAACTGTAGTTTAAGGCAATAAACGTTTGAATTGAATTGAATTGCTTTCGACAGTGCAAACTTCCAAGGAGGGACGGAATACATGAACAGTTAACAAAAGGGATGGTAACCTTGCTCAAAAACCGGGTGATCCCTGATTATCTTGCTGGGACTAGATACTCAATCGGAGCAAATAGAGGATTCCCACAAGGTGAATGCTTATCTCCACTGAGTGGTGTCTTCTTAGACTCCCTTATAACTCGCGTTGCCAACATGACTATATACCTACAGGTATTTTGAGATGATTGGGCTATTTTTATAATAGTAAAAGTGCTAAATACGATATGAGATATTATGGAGAACGCAATAGAAAAGGTCTTACGGTGGTGTCAAGAAAATGACCTTGACCTAAACCCGAAGAAATCAAAGCTACTACTCTTCTCGAATAAACGGAAAAAAATTGAAATGCTTCCCATTAAGTTGCAGGGCACAAGAGTAGAAGTAGTTCGTGAGATTAAACACCTAGGAGTGACCTTTGACTGGATAGTGAAGTTTGACACTCATGTAAAGTCAGAGTGCACTAAGGCCATTAGGGTCTTCATAATTTCATAATTATTTATTGCACACACACATATTAAATTTAAAAGGTTACATTAGGAGAAATCATATGTACAAAGGCGAGCTTATCTCAAAAAAGAGATTTCTTCCAGCAAATCAAGGCATGAAAGGGAAATGTGGCATGAAAGGGAAATGTATCATGAATGGGAAGGCAGGGTACAATATCTGATATCTAATCTATACTAAAATACGGAAAATAAAATACTTATAAACAGTACATACATATACCTGCAAATATAGTTTCTGTATTATGATGATATACATACTATAACTCTCACGAAAGAGAGAGGAAGTGCTCTTTTACTTGGCTTTGAAAGAGACAAGAATGGGACTGTCTCTTATTAGTGCAAGGTAGTGCGTTCCGCAGTTGGACCGCCTGCAACCTGAATGAGTACTCATATGCCGAGGCGCTATGCCTTGGAGTGGCTAAGAGTGAGACAATGTGAGATTTCCGGTGCCGATCTCCTGGAAAGAGATACTCAAAGCGGTCTCGAAGGTAGCTGGGGTAGCGCGGATTTTTCAATATATTGTAAAGATAAGAGAGAATATGAGTGTCTCTGCGACGACAAATTGGAAGCCACTCCAACTCTTTGTGATATTGAGAAACTGATCGAATTTGCGCAGCCTGAAGATAAACCGAATCCCAAGATTCTGACGTCGTTCGAGTTTGTTCAGTAGATCTTCGTTCGCGCTCGCCCATATACATCGGCGTAGTCGATTAGCGGCAGGAGAAGGGACTGAGCAAGGGTGATTTTCGTCTGCCGTGGCAAGGAACGGACATTTCGTATGACTCAGGAACAATAAGTTTTTGTATCAATAAAAGCGTGTGCCTGGTTCCTAAAAGCATGGCTTGTGATATGGTCGGGTTAACCAACAGCCCGTATGATGAGGCCCAGTCTTGCACATTCTTAAGGTCAGCATTCAGTGCCTCCACTCCACGGTTGAGGCTACATTGCAGGGGCAAAAGTGGCGATAAATTTGGAGATCATCTGCGTTCAGATGATACGAATAAGAGATAGTGTCGGAGATAGAGTTGATGAAGACTGAAAATAGAAGAGGAGGGAGAATAACACCTTGATGCACTCCTGAGCAAAGATTACACCATTGAGACTCGGTTTCTTCAGACTTAATGCGTTGCTGACGACATGACAGGTATGAGTGGAACCAGTTAGCAGCATGGACGGAGACATTCAGTGAGAGTGACAATATAGAGACCAGAATGACAATATCGACGCAGTTAAAGGCATTGCAGAAGTCAAGCAGGGCTAGGACCGTGACCAACTTCTGATCCATGGCTAGCTGTATGTCATCTCTGACTTTGAGGAATCCTGTGGTAGTATTATGCCCTGGTCTGATCCTGGTCTGATTGGAAAGGATTGAGAAGTTTGTTTGATGAATGGTAGAAGTAGATTTGGGAGTGGACTATGGATTCAAGGACTTTGGATAGAATGGGTAAGAAAAATATAAGCCCATAATCTTTGAAGGAGGAGGGATTGGATTTTTTTGGCAGTGGGATAACGAGTGCTTTCTTCCACAGACTAGGAAAGGAGCTTACCTATAGAGAGAAATTGATTATGTGGGTAATTGGAGGAAGCAACTCCTCGAGGACGCTGTGCATCATCTGATGGCTGACGTTGCCGCCACCAGCAGCTTTGAATGTGATAGCTAGCACTGCCTTTCTAACTGCACCGATTCCAACAAGCTTAAAGTTAAACGGTGAGGTACAGACTGCAGCCCTCGACCCTACCCTTACTTACCCTTGTACCTTTCATTGTGGGTTGCCTCCTTAGTGGTAGGGTAGGTAGGGTCCAAAACTGATTGAGACCGTTGAGAGCGACATTAGCTGAAGAAGATTCCTGGGGAAATGCTTTTAAGGAACTTGGATTCTTGGATTCCTGGTGAGATGCTTTTAAGGAACCATACCTGAGCTGGAGTGTACATCTCTATACGTTCATGGATGTAGCGTCGCTTGGCATCGCGGCACATGCAGTTGTACAGGGTACGGAGGCGTTTAAAAGCTAGAAGAGGTTGAGGGCCATCTGTCTACCCCCTAAAATGCCGCTATCATGCCCTTTGACTATACGCTGATGCAAATATCTTTGAGTCGGTTGAGAATAAGCCGTTCGTAGACTTTGCCTATGGAAGAGAGTAAGCTAATGGGGCGATAGCAAGTGGGGTCGGTTCGATCTTTCCGGGGTTTATGAAAGCCAATAACGTCAGCTTCTTTCCATGCGGTTGTAAAGGCACAGAGACGGAGGGAGGCATTGAAAATTACCGTAAGGGTTGTTAGGAGTCTGAGAGGGAAGGATTTAATTGCCGTATTAGTGATTTTATCAAGCCCCGGGGCTTTCTTAGGTTTGAGTTCCTTTATTACTTTTTGCTCTTCCTCTAGGGTGATCTCGGGAAGGGAGTCAATAGAGGGGAGAGAGCATTTATGATCAACTTCACAGTTGACACAGTTGTTAAGATGATCGGATTGTCTGAGGGACAGTCATCGTAATCTCTCTGTGCCGCATTCTTTGCACTAAGCAGCAGTCCTCTGGGAGTTCGAAGCGATGGTTGGCCTGTACCGGGACCTCGCGAGAGGCGCCGGTCAGGGCTTCGTTGAGACTGTCGCCTATATCAGAGATTTTGGCTTCTAGTTGGGCTCTATTGTCAATTTCTGATGTGATATCTAATCGTGGGTCTAGTTTTCTGAGAGCTTGTTTGAATTTACTGTTTATTTATTTATTTATTTATTTATTTAACTAAGCCTACAGCACAAATTCAAAAATAATATAAACAAAGAACTTAAACTAGTCATAGGCCAATTAAAGGCTTTCATTTTTTAGGCCGAACATAAAATGGCAGTAAACTTAAACAATTTATAAAACAATTTAGAATTACCGGGTACAGTCCAATAGGAATGGGAAGGGAATGTGTTTAGGAGTGTGTTTGTATGTATGTGTTAAGTCAATGTGTGAGTGATAGATACAGATATATACATATAGTCGCAACTGTATAATGAGAGAGAAAACCTCAGCAGATTTGATGTTTGCTGTCTTTCAGCTGGAGCATTAAGTGCCCCCTGAACTGGCCGCGTGACAGGTGGAAGATGTCCAGATCTGCAAAGTGTGTGTTGTACGTTCTTGGCAGGCGGCAGCTGGGAGAATTGGCCGCGTAGTTAGTGTGGGCAAAGGGTACATGTAGGAGTGCAGAGACAGCGTGTCGGGTTCGAGTAGTAGGTGCCCTAAGTCGTAGCAGCTCGTTAACCAGCTCGGGGCAATCAACATAGCCGTGGTAGACGCTGTGAAGGAGCTGCATGTCCAAGATACTACGCCGGTCCCTGAGGCTGTGGAGGTTGTGGTGATGACACGATGCAGTGTAGTCATCATTCACAAAATTGCCGCGAAAGTTTAGGTGCCTAATAAATTTGGTCTGTATGCGCTCTATCATGTCCCCGTGCACTGCATACTGTGGGTTCCAGGCAGTGCTGCAGTACTCGAGAACACTTCGAACATAGGCATAATATAGTATGCGCACACAGCTCACATCCGTGAAGGGCTTACTCACCCTTAAGATAAATCCAAGGTTCCTATAGGCCTTCTTAGTGATTGCCGCTATGTGATTCTCGAAGGTTAGCTTGGAATCCAGCAGGACACCCAGATCTCTCACGGAGTCCACCTTCTGGATTGGGATGTTGTTAAGTAGGTAAGTGTGGACAATTGGCTTAGTACGCCTGGTGAAGGAAATGGCATTGCATTTAGCTGCATTAACGTTTATCCTGTTAATATCGTAATAGACTGACAAGCGATTCAAATCCTCCTGCAATCTGACGCAGTCTTGTAAGGATTTAATATTCATGAAGACTTTTTTGTCGTCAGCGTACAAGAGGAAATTTGAGTGCTTAAAACAGTGTCCGATATCATACAGGTACGCAACGTAAAGTAAAGGGCCCAAGATAGAACCCTGGGGTACGCCGGATGGTATGCAGGTACGGTCAGACCTACTCTCTCCGATCACAACTGCCTGACTTCTTTTATTAACATATGATTCGGTCCAGCGAAGCAGATCCCCCTGTATTCCGAGTCTTTCTAGCTTGCGTATCAGTATGACGTGGTCCACTCTATCAAACGCTTTCTCGAAGTCAGTATAGACTGCGTCTACCTGACCTCCGTTGTCCATACCTCTTAGAACCCCATTCACAAATAAAGCCAGGTTGGTTGTTGTAGATTTCGAACGTACAAAGCCATGCTGCTCACCAGGGATATTGCGTGAGATATTGTCGTATATTTGTTCATGCACTACACGTTCCATGACCTTACTAAAAACGTTTAAGATGGATATCGGCCTATAGTTCTCAACCGGCAACTTGGAACCTTTTTTGTGGACTGCCACAATGCGCGCGTACTTCCACAGATCTGGAAAAGTACCCTCGTGAAACGATCTATTAAAAACTAGAGACACAGGTGCGGCAAGACATCCAGCGCATCGAGATACAACAAGTGGTGGAATACCGTCACTGCCAAGGCCCTTACTATTATCAAGATTACGCAACAGTTTCAAGATATATTGCTCAGAGACGGTAATGCCACTTGCAATTTGCTGACATGAAGGTTCCGGCAGCTCAGCATGTGGATATGAGCTTGCTGGTAACCTAAACATACCACTGAAAAATGAGTTGAAAGCGTCACAAGTTTCCTTTTCAGTCTTTAGCTTCCTAGAGCCATATGTCATGTTATTAGGATAACCGATGCCATCCTTCCTTTTAGACTTCACATATGACCATAGGAGCTTTGGGTTTCTCTTGATTCCGTCCTGTGCCAATCTCATATAATCCCGGTAACATTCATCTTGCACAGTCTTACATCTACTTCGGAGAAGAGCAAATGTGCGATAGTCAACTGGGTTTTTGTGTTTTTTCCACGTTTTGTGACATTTGTCCTTCTCCTTAATTATGTTTATGAGGGAGCGACTGTACCACAACGGATACTGACGGGAACCGCAGGAAGTCCGTTTAGGCACAAATTTCTCAATAGCTTCCTTGATGTTTGCTGTTAGTATACCGACCGCATCATCGACTGAACCATTACCCAGAATCGACCAATCTAATCCAGTGAGATGTTCACTTATAGCTTCGTAGTTACCCTTACGATACTGATATCGAAGGCGCCTGGTGCAGGGTATGTTTTTTATACTTAGGTCAAAAGTTCCAAGTTCAAGCGAAGTATGAAAACGATCTTCGTTGACAACCGAGGATGTGGCCTTTTGTACGTCAATGGAAAAGTTTGTATACACTAAGTCCAAAATATTGTCGCAGATGTTTTTCAATGTATTGTGTTGTTTGAAACCTAGGTAATCCATGATGTTTGACATGTTAATAGCTGAGTTTTGAAACTCGGTGGTACCCTTTTTCATACAGACAGGTGCGCCCGAATCCCATCTTATACAAGATAAATTAAAATCACCAATCACCATAAAGTAGTCTTCTAAATGCTTCTGAGTTACGTCAGTAAACGTCTCTATAAAGCATTGTACGCGAAGCGGTAGCTCCTCGCCCGGCGGTAGGTACACGAGCGCTATGTTCAAGTCTCGCTCAGAGCCGAGCGCGGCCCTAGGTACTGTTAGCCAGATACACTCGTGGTCGGCTCGTTCCCACTCGGGCCGCGGTCGGGCTCCGAGCGCCGGCGCACACAGCGCCATTATACCGCCACCAGCCGTCTCCGAGTCACGGTCACGCCGGAAGATATTGTAATGGTCGGGGTCTGCAAACTCTGCATTAAGAAAGCCCTCGCAAAGCTTGGTCTCTGTGATAAAAATAAGATCATAATCGAGGGCAGCAACATTGTTATAAAAAGTTGTCGTTTTAGTCCGTAGTCCGTTTACGTTCTGGTAGAACATTTTGAGATGATCATTTTTGCCTTTTATAATTTCGCCGATAATAATGGTCAGAACATATAAAAATAGTCATGTCATAATCGAGTAAGTGGACGAAACGACTACGAGGGCTCAGCGCGCCAATACAGTTGAGTCTCAATGTTGTACTAAGATATCTCTCTGATGTAACCATAATGAATGTGTATAGTGCGTGTTTGTGATTGTGTTTTTGTGTGTGAGCGTGTAGTTGGTAGATATGACGGAGAATTTATTCATTAAACAGATACTAATATTAGGTAAATATATGGGGGCAAGGAGAGACCTATTGTTAATAATGGTCCTGGTTTCAGTCGGTTGGTCGAATGGCCTGCCGAGATAGTATAAGACCGGTCTATCATCGAGTGAAGCTCGCTAAGTACACTTATGTCCCTGACTGGGAGGCTAATGTTTTTGAAGATACAGTAGGAGAGAATGTCTGGTCTGTGGTCAGCTGTGTAGGGATAATGGGTTGGGGCATAGGGAGCTATGACTTCGCAGTCATCGAGGGATTCGAGAAGTCTGTGTACGGTCCGTCCGTTGGTATTTGTCTCATTACAGTTCCATTGCTGGTGCTTGCTGTTGAAGTCACCAGCTAGGATAACTGTACTACCTAGTTCTAAGAGGGCTTTGATATCATTAGCTATCATCTTCTGTCCGGCCGGCAGATAGACTGTGGGATCGTGACCTGACATTGCAATGCGGATGGCAGTTGCTTCGCAATTTGCTAGTTGGGCGGTGACTATAGGAGAAACGTGCAAAGATTTTTTATAATAGATGGCGGTACCGCCTTTGGGGTTTTTGGGTCGGTCCTGAGTCGGTAAGCGTTCAAAATTCCAAAATTCCAAATGTCTTTATTACTGTAGATATTTACATATACTTAGCAATCGACATTTTTTGCCACTTCTCTACATTGGACCACTGTGGGAGAAGAAGGGCGTAGAAACTACCACAGATTGATTTTTAGATCTCTTTTAAAAATTGCTTATGCTTAACTAATACAAAATATTAAACTTATGTCATTATCATAATTAATAAGCAGGAATAAATAATTACAAAATTATTAACAGCAAGGTCTGTGATGAGCCATATTAACCCCATACAGTCCCATTCCCATCATTTAAGTAATCTTGAACATTATAATATCCCTTTTTCGACAAAGAAGCTTTAACATGGTTTTTAAATTTCTCAAATGACAGTTTCAAGATCTCCAGAGGTATCTTGTTGTAGTAGAGAATGCATTGACCCTTGAAAGAATTGCTAACCTTCGCGAGTCTAAAACGGGGCGCAAGTAGTCTGTGATTATTTCTTAGGTTAACATTACAGCTATCGCTAAGTTTGGGAAAATTTGTAAGGTTCTTGCGTACATACATTATATTTTCGAAAATAAATTGACTAGCTACAGTTAGTATTTCAATTTCTTTAAACTTTCGAGATGACGTACGAACTCGTAGGGACAACACCTGTATCAACCGCGCTCTCAAACTAAATTCATAAAAAGTAATCTCAAACGTCTTTCCACAAAGTAATCTATATTCCCGTGTGCCCACTGAAAACAGCAATAAAGTGGAGAAAACCCTATCGTAATTAGTGCAAAATAACAGAATATATCTTCGATAGCATCATCTATAAATAACAAATTTAAAAAAATTACCGACTCAAGACACCCGCCGCAGCAGTTACCAGTGCTACGCAACGACGCTGACCAGTGCTACGCTCTATGAAGTGCTACGTCCCAGTGATAAGGTAACGTTTTAATTGCACCCACCGTGCGGCAAGCAAGCGACAACAATAACAGCGGTGAGTCCCCGCTAATCTTCACCGGACGAACGTCCATAGAATACAATATCAATAGAAGCGACAGTGGATTTTGTCTCTGAGAGGTCATCGGCGGCAACGGCAGCGTTTAGAAATTGTTAATATAAAAATTGTTTGATCTAATACAATAATGAATCAGGAAGATAACATAACCTTTAGGCGATACAGATCTAATTCGCTGAGCGATGAATCAAAATCATCCTTGTTTGATGATTCAAACAGGAGTTTACCAAACACATAATTCAATAACACCCGAATAATGAACGAAGAGCTCGAGAAACTCAGAAATGAACTGCAGAAAACGAGATTGAGAATTTAAACATAGAAAACGAAAGGCTAAAAGCCAATCTACAGAAATCTCACAAATTGATTGAGACGTATATAACCATCCAATTTTCCGACACTCTTATGACACCAATAATAGCAAGATGTAGAAAAAAACCAAAGAACGACACGACTAATTCCTGCACTCAAAATAGGCTACAATATTTTTGCAAAGATAACAGCAAAGATCAACCTTTAGATAATCACACCGCGAGAAACTGTGACAAAGACTCAATAGAAGCACAGCTAAGTGAAGCGAATAAAATAAGTGAACACACAATAAATAGTATGAATACAGTAACTATAGAAAGTGTAAAGAGTAATCAAGTTAATGAAAATACTGAAGAAAGTGATGGCAGTGAGACACGCAACAAAGATACTATTCAAATACAAGAGACAGGCCATGGCCATCAGCCAACAATTGAAACCACATTACTAGACACAAATGCTAACAAACAGAAGATAGAAGATATTGGTAACGACAAAGAAGTGGAGATATACTGCGAAGTAACCCAAAAGAAGAATAAGGAAACCCATCCAGAAAACGTCATGACAGATAAAAGCAAAGCTAAAAATGAAACACTAAACAAGAAGGAGACAAGAACAAAGATATTTATTATTGGTGACCAACAGGCAAGAGGAGTTCAACATGCACTACAAATTCTTGTAGGACCGAGGTACTTGGTTATCTGTTTTTGGAAAGCTGGAGCAAAACTGAGTGACCTGACAAATATAGCGAAAAAGTTAATATCAGAACTGACCAAAAGTGATTTTCTGATTCTAATAGGAGGCGTTAACGAGGTCAACCCATTCGAGTTTAAGTCCCAAGCCATTATTTGGTTACATTCAAACAGGAATGTTAATGTCATAGTTACTGAAATACCATATAATAAGAATCTCCGAGAGCGGAAACTGAACTACGAACTGAAATTTATCTGCAATCAATATGATAATGTGTCTTTTCTGGATATGGAATACAGCCGGTTTCTCCCAAGAGGATACCACTTTACAAAGAATCTGAGTAGGAATCTTCTAAGAGAGTTACTTAAAATTAATTACACTATTCTAATGAAGAACAATTCTCAGAAATTGGTCAAGTCAAGAAAATCGGTAGGGAAAAAACTGGTCGATAACTGTACTCAAACCGACTCTGAATTAGTTGTAAATAACACAAGCATTGACAATTTAAACAGTAACAATGATAATGATGATAATGGTGATAAACATGAGAATAATGACATAACCGAAAACACTAACAATAGGAAACCTGACAAAACTATCACCAATAATACTTTTTTTCGTGTATAACACTATTACATTGATACATCAAAATATTGACGGCTTAAGTACCAAATCAGACCCATTGACTGTTCACTTAAATGAATTAACTGAAGAAAACAAACAAGTGGACATAATCTGCATAACGGAACATAATATGATGCTAAGCGATGACGTCCATTTAAATATACCAAACTTTGTGTTAGCAGCCCACTTTTCAGGACGAAATAGAAATGGCGGTTCATGCATACTAGTGAAAAAAAGTCACAAATTTAAGACAATTTCCGAGGTACAAAACCTAAGCATTCTTAACGTAATTGAGGGTTGTGCCATCGAACTAACAGAACATAATATTATTATTCTATGTTTATATAGAGTACCTCCACAAAAAGATAAAGCTAATCTTCTTGATGTATTCCTCACTAAATTAGACGATATTCTCAAACTTTTCTGCTACAAGAATAAGCGTTTAATAATCGGAGGAGATTTCAACATCGACGTACTAAAAGAAAATGGTACTAAAAAACAATTTGTAGAACTATTATGGAGTTACAATATGAAACCGCACTTTATTGAACCTACTCGTCTAAGCAGTGGAACTTGTATTGACAATTTCATACGAATTGAACGTGGATGCAAGGGTGAAGTTATAGAGCTCGCACTCTCTGACCATACAGCGCAACTACTATATTGCCCTGTAAAAAAGAGCTATTCAATGCCTCATTACTTTATTGCGAGACAAGACGTCAGTGATGAAAATATCACGAAATTCAATAATTATCTATCTCAGCTTAAATTTAGCGACGTTTACGACACCAACAATCCCGATGAAGCATTCAACTCATTTAAAGATATTTTCACACTACTCCACGATCTATGTTTTCCCATAAAAAGATTTAAGATTAACACGTTTCATAAATCAGATTGGGTTTCCAAAGGTATTAAACGGTGCTGTAAAAGAAAAAGGGAACTTCTTTGGAAATCCAGAAAGCATCCCGATTCTGTCAATAGAGATATATTTAAACAGTATTCCAAACGCTTAAAAATATATTGAAACTTACACAGAAATCACAAAATGACTACATAATTAAATCATCTACAAACAAATGTAAAGCGGTATGGAAAATAGTAAGTAAGTAAGTAAGTAAGTTTATTCATGTAGGCACAATACATTTATACACTTTGTGGGTAGCATCCCATACTAGAAAAATCCTTATCATGGGACACAGCGTAAGGTTACATCGTGCCTATTTAGGTAATATCTAATCTAACATGCATTAGATAATGTTAAACATCAGAATAAAACATAAAAAAAAAAAAAAACTATACAATTTTGTCGCACTTTGATCTCTAAGTAATTGCCAAAAGAAGATTCTCAACAGATTCATATTTTGCAGTTATTAGCCAATTTTTTAACAGATTTTTATGTATTTTACCTCGTTCATTTATTTCTAGTGCAATTAGTTTACTTATCTTGTTGTAAAGGTATGGTTGTAGATACCAAAAGAAACCCCTAGCAAACTTGGTTTTGGTTATGGGTACATCAAGTCTAAAATTACGTTTATTGTTGCTATAATATGACGAGCTTAGGACAATTCGTGACATTATTGAATGAATGAAAAGTTTTCTTATGCTTAGCAACTTACTTTCGTAATAAAGAACATCCGTACTATACCTAATGGGTTTCTTAAACATCACTTTTAATACTATACGCTGTGCTCTTTCCAGGCGGAGCAGGTACGATTTTGCGGCGCCCCCCCACGCACTAATACAATATCTTAAAATGCTTTCACATAGAGCATAGTACACAGAATACAGGGTGTATATGTCCAATATATTTCTTAGCTTTTTCAGAATGTACACCAATTTTCTGACTCGACCTGAAGTAGTTTTTATGTGGGGTGCCCAGTTTAATCTATTATCTATAATCACACCTAAATATTTTAAACATTTAACCTCCTCGAGACATAGACAATTACAGGCTGCAAGTCTGTCACCACACATATGTAATTTAATAGTAAGCTCTCTTGGCGGGTCACTATGAGCTGTTTTGGCAAAGCTGATGTATTTGGTTTTTTTAGTATTCAAGCTCAGCAAGTTTTTGGCCAGCCATTCACCTATAATCGCCATGCCATATTCTGCTTTGCTGTAGGTCTTTTGCCATGTTACTCTTGTGAAAACAGCAACTGTATCATCAGCGAAAGATATGATGTGACCATTGGCAGATCTCTCAAGTTCAACTAAATCATTTATATAGACTAGAAACAAGATGGGGCCAAGAACACTACCTTGTGGCACTCCAAACTTAACCGTAGAAAATTTGCTAAGGTGTGAGTCAAGCTTGACAGCTTGCTTCCTATCGTGCAGGTAGCATTTCAGCAAACTCAACGCCAGACCTCTGACACCAATATTTTCTAGTTTATACAATAGTAGTGGAATTGAAACGGTGTCAAAGGCCTTGGCTAGGTCTAAAAATACTGCTAAAGTATGTTGGCCATGGTCAAGGTGTCTACTGATAAACTCTACAAGATCATCCAAGGCATGGTTAGTGGACTTAGACTGGCGGAAACCAAATTGTTTAGAACTCAACAGACATTTAGTCTCCAAGAAATCTACAAGGCGTTTCTTAATTACTTTTTCTAAAACCTTTGACAATGTTGGTAGTAGAGCAATTGGTCTATAATTGCTGACAACATCTTGATTGCCACTTTTGTGCAGTGGTATGACAACAGCTCTCTTGTATGCTTCTGGGAATACTCCTTGACTTAGGCTACAGTTACATAGGTAAGTAAGTGGTTCCTGAATGTAAGATTTGGTTTTTTTAAGAAATTCATTGGGTATATTATCCCATCCTGCAGATTTTGTACTTTTGAGCGAACTGATTACCTGTGAAATTTCCTTGGTATCAACCGAAGTAAGAAAGAGTGAATCAACAGATGATTTAAATTGATTATTTGTTCTAATTAACGATTCCCCATCGGTCTGTAGTCTTTCCAGTATTTTATTAGCTAAATTTTCCCCTACATTTATGAAGTATTCATTTATCTTATTAACATCATCAGGAGGGTTTGTTGATAAAAGAGCGTTTGCTGATGTAGTTTTTGTTGTCTTAATGTCTGCTGCTTCTTTTATAATAGACCATGTTTTTCTATGATCACCGGCAAATTTTGAAAGTTTTTTACCATAGTATAGTTCTCGGGCTGTATTTGTTGCTAATTTACATGTGTTTCTGTAACGTTTATATTGAGTTTGAAGTTCTGTATTGTGTTTGTATTTACGGGCATCTTTGTGCATCAAATCTCTTTTTATAATTGATTTGACCAGCGCTTTAGTAATCCACGGTTTTGCAATGTTGTATTTATGTGACTGTGTTTTTGTTTCGGTATTATTTTCTATTATTTTTTTAAGTACATTTATAAATTTTGATTTTGCTTCGTTAACGTCGGTAATTTGTGTAACTGAAAGCCAATCGTAGCCTTGTAGCGTCTTTGTTACGTTATCATAATTAATTGTACTAATAGTAGTTTTTTGTTGCTTTTTGTGTGATCGCTGAGGAAACTTTATTTGACAAAGAATTTGTGCATGATCTGTGACGTCGCTGTCTACAGTAATATTGAAAATCTGGTTGGGACTCTTAGCTATTACATGATCGAGACACGCCGATAATCTAGTGGGAATGCGAGATGTGGGGAACATATGATTATTAGCCAGCATGCCTTCATATTTCATAGCAGTGGTGTCTTCTTCGTCATCGTCGTTTCCAAGAGCAATGTTCACATTGATATCACCAATTAGGAAATTTTTCTAAAGTCCTTTACTAGCTGGAGTTCCCCATTCAGTGAATCAATGAAGCTATCATCTGCAGATGTTGATGGCGATCTATACATAGCCAAGATTGCAATGTGAGTGTCGATCGATAACAATAGAGCGTTTGAGTTTGATATGTTTAGTTCCTTTACCCTTACGTTTAGGCTGTTCTTGGCATAAATTATAACGCCGTCGCTCCTTTGCTTATGTTTTGTGGATTTGTATAGTGTATAACCATCAATACTTCTATCGCTGTATGATTTGGTATGCAACCAACACTCGGACATAACAATTACATCTGCAGAGACAGCCAAGCGTTTTTGAAATACCAAAAAGTCATTAAAATTCTCACTAATACTTCGTATGTTCAAATATAAAATAAGTAAGTCAGTATTTTCCAGTTTTAAATAGTTACAACAATCTTCTGCCATACTAACTGCTTTCGATTGGAATGGTTCAACACTATCAATTTCTTGACTCAGTACTTTGTCGTTGGACCACATCATTCTACAAATATGTAGTAGTATGTGAGTTGTGATGGATTCAATATAGTGTTCTTGATAGTATTGGATAAGTATTTTGCAGAGAAGCAGTAAGAATTGAGATCAATTTTGGAATTCGGTAGTACATAAAATGCGATTGAATAGTATAGGTAAATGCATATAACTAGCATAAGCAAATCTACGGTAAGTAAACTAATGACACACATATGGTATTTTGTTAACTGATCATGTACCAACACATGCACCAACCACTTCAGCACCAAAGCACATAATTAATAAGTCCAAAATAAATGCGCCAAAAGAGTATATAAAAAGTATACGGCATGACGGGACTTCAATCACAGACCCAAAGGATATATATAGCACAAGCTTTCAATAATAGCTTTATAGATCAAGTGAAGCCCCATAATGACATGCATTCCAATAATAATAATACTTCAACTACAATTTCGAAACATAATACAATTAATGCTTATAATTCGACTACATCTTTGATATTTAACTCAAGCAAATCTATGTTCATGACTCCAACAAACCCCTATGACATCCACAAATACATTCTATCTCTTAAAAACACAAGTAGTAGCGGCAATGATGGAATCTCGACTAAAGTTATTAAGGCTGTAAGTTCTATAATAGCGCCTGTTATCAGCTACATAGTTAATATTAGTATAGAAAACGGTATTTTTCCTAAACGTCTGAAAATGACAGTTGTAAAGCCACTCTTTAAAAAAGATGATAGGGAAAATATTAATTTCTATAGACCGATAGCACTTATAACTATTTTCTCAAAAATATTTGAAAAGGTTATTTATGACAAACTTTATCATTATCTAGAATTTAATAAAATATTGACGAATGAACAGAAGGGATTTAGAAGAAACAAAAATATTAATATGGCGGTATATGACTTTTTACACAAAATAATGAAAAATGTTGATATAGGTACACCTGTGACATCATTATTCATGGACCTTACAAAGGCATTTGACTATGTGGATCACAACACTTTGCTAAATAAACTAAGCAGTTATGGCATTCGAGGTAATGTACAAAACCTACTTAAATCATACCTGAGCGAACGCACGCAATTAACACAAGTTAACAGAAGAATATGTCCAAAAACAAAGACAGAGCTTGTATACAGCTCTGAAATTAGAAATATTCATTACGGTGTACCTCAAGGGAATGTACTAGGTCCCCTGTTATTTATTATATACATTGTTCAGGCCTCTCGGCACCCAATGACCTCGCAGGGGCCCATAGCTACGAGGTAGCGTAGCGATCGGATGCCAAGAAGCAAGAACGTCGGCGGTTCACCGAGCTAAAGTAAATAGATTCTATCTGACCTGGTCTGTGCGTCGTTCCCGTCAAACTCCTGTCTCTCTGCAAGGCCTGGGTGCACCCTAGGCTCTTCTTGGTAGACAGGTTCTTCAGCCAACCAAGTATGGCTGGCAGGCCAGCTTCGACGCGCACAGTGTTACGTAAATACGAACTTTATCTGGTTCGGAGAACCACAATACACTCAGCTATAAGACAATCCTGAGGGGAGCCCGAATACAATTCCAGATGGCTTACGATTTAATTTCAATGCCCAAAATCAATACGCGTCACATTGCGGGGGCTTTTCGTCCGTCAGTTGTCAAAAAACTGCTCTGTTGGCAGCAACTGTCAAATTCAAAATGGCCGTCCGAAACCATCGATCGAGTATCGATTCTGAATCGAACAATCACCCGCCCGGACAGGCACCCACCTGTCCCTTAATCTACGGGCAGCCGAGACAACGTTGCTACCGCTCGTTTTAGTACCGAGCCTCCTACTAGAACCTCTGCAGACCGGGGGGTCCCGTCCCTGCCAGGGAACAAGTTAACAATGCGCCCCCTGCGCCAACGCAGTGGCGGTAGGTTAGCATCCTTAACCAGAACGAGGTCACCAACACTAGAGGGGCTGGTTTTGTCAGTCCACTTAAGGCGCTGTTGCAAGATATGCAGATACTCGAGCGACCAACGCTTCCAGAAATTCTGAGTAAACTGCTGCAACATCTGATACCCTGACAACCGATACAATTTCACTCCCTCGAAGGGGTGCTCGGGCAACGCGTTAAGTGGCTGTCCTATCAAGAAATGGCCTGGGGTCAGAGCCTCCAGGTCATTTGGATCCGAGCTGAGCGGACACAACGGTCGCGAATTGAGAACGGCCTCGATCTTACAAAACAATGTCGCGAGCTCCTCAAAAGTCAGCGCGGTCTGACCTACTATACGCCCTAAGTGCGTCTTCGCTGACTTAACTACGGCCTCAAAAATCCCACCCCAGTGGGGGCAACTCGGTGGGCTGAAGGTCCACTGTATACCCCGACGGGAGAGGGCCGTTCCAATATCCACTTTATTTACATTCAAAAAGTTGACTATCTCTCGTAAGTATCGTTCCGCACCGACGTAGTTAGTGCCGTTATCAGAGCGGATCAAAGTTGGAAGTCCCCTTCGAGAAACAAACCTTTCCAAACAAGCAATGAAAGCCTCTGTCGAGAGATCAGCAACGAGCTCGAGTTCAGGAGCCCGACATCCCCTGGATGCACAATCAGACGGGTTCAATTCTCCTGGTACATGTCTCCAAGTCAGTGGGACCTCAGACGACACAATCTGGGAGACACGGTTCGCAACAAAAACCTCTAAGGTATGGACCGAAGCCTTCAGCCAGCACAAAACAATCTGGCTGTCCGTCCACGCGTACACCGTATCCTCCAAAACCACTGACCCACGCAACACTGTTAGAGTGTGATTCAAAGGTTTGGTCAAAAGAGCAGCCCCGGACAGTCCCAGTTTTGGAATCGTCATCCTTGTCCGAATAGGCGCTACCTTGCTTTTTGCCAAAGCCAAACGCACGTCGACCTCCCCGGTGGAGGTGACGGTTCGCAAATAAACCGCTGCAGCAAACCCTCGTTCAGAGGCATCACAAAACCCGTGAAGGGTTGCCCTGTAATCCCCAGCAGGGACCAATTTCCTCGGCAGCGATACATTATTTATATTGAGGCCCAACCATTTTGCTAAATCGTTCGATACAATGCAGCCCTGAGCTCCAGAATCTAATAGGGCGCGAACGTATGTTGGGTTGCCCGCCAAATCCCAAACAAGCACAGAGGCGATCGGTAACACCACCGTCTCCGGTTGGGGGGCAACAAATTGTTGGGCCGCAAATTCCTAGCGAGGGCCCCCGGGGCCCCACTGTGCCTGTAACCGATCAGGTAGGCAGCTATACGCCAGAGGGTCCCATTGTACAAATGGCCCACGCGCCGGTTCCATTGCCACCCTACGACGCCCCCCGAAGGGTTGTGGGCGTGAATTCAACCGTGGCCGCTCCATGAGCGGGGGGGACATCACATGCGACCGACGAGGACGAGGCGACGAGCGGGGCGACAACTGAGGCGGCGTCCGAACCGCACCCGCATAGCTCGAAGTTGTCCCATGCCACCCGCCCGTTACGGCCTGCTCAACACACCCAATGTGCCGCTGAGTCGGATGCTGAGTCGCAACCGAGAACTCAGGGCCCCCCATGTGATGACCCTGAGTGCGGCCCTGCACCCCTGGGTGGCCGCGTGCTTGTGGCCCCATTGCCCGCTGAGTCGGATGCTGAGTCGCAACCGAAAACTCAGGGCCCCCCATGTGATGACCCTGAGTGCGGCCCCGCACCCTAGTACTACCCTGTGCACGTGGGGACGCTGGCCCCTGAGTTGCGCTCCAAGTCGCAAACAAATTCTCAGGGCCCCATTCCGTATCACCCTGGGTACGGCCCTGTGGACGTGGGGACGTTGGCTCCTGAGTTGCGCTCCGAGTCGCAAACGAATTCTCAGGGCCCCATGCCGTGTCACCCTGGGTACGGCCCTGTGGTGGCTGTTGGCCGGACCGGTTCATGCACAACAGATTGTTGTGGGCCCCACCACAATATCCGCACAATTTAGTGCGCGTGCAGTCCCTAGCCATGTGTGGCCCGAGGCACAGGAAACACCAGCTCCGCTGCTTGGCCATCCGGCGCCGTCCCTCAACCCTAAGTTCCCCGAACTTATTGCAATCGGCCACAGCATGGCCAATCTGCCTACAACATGGGCAGGTCTCACTATGTGGGGTCAATGCACTCACAGTCCCATACCACTGCCGGTTGGTGCGGTCCTTCCTCGTCGGAGGGCCCCTACTCACAGCGCTCCCGGCAGCTCTCTGTGGCTCCGAAGGATGGGTGGCCGTCAACCCCAAATTCTCTGCCCGTCGAGCCTCCTCTTCCAAAAATCCGACCAAGTCGGAGAAGGCGGGCAGGTCCTCGGCCGACCTCCCGTGAGACTGTTCGAAACGAGTCTGCACGTCAGCGGGTAGTCGGGAAAGTACAATGTACAGCAATAGGTACGACCATTCACCAACCGGAAGTCCAAGATTCTCTAGGGCCTTGGTGACGGACAACAACGGGTTCAAAACCTCCGTCTGTATGGCCCCGACCTTGTTCACAACCGGGATACTAAACAAACGGTTCAGTTGGGCATCGGCCAACCTCCGTTTGTTGTGGTAACGTCTGACCAGCAATTGCCTGGCCGTTTCATAGTTACCCTCCGTAACTGTCAAATGAGCGACCAGCTCCCTGGGCTCACCCCTCAATGCTGCCACCAGCTGAGCCATTTTGACAGACTTGGTAATGTCCGATCGCATGTGCACCAAACTGTCGAACAGATTGATGAAGCTCATCCATTCACCGGACACTCCGTCAAAAGTAGGCATAGTTATAACGGGTAACCTGGTCCCCGATCCCTGATGCGGCAGAGGCGCCCCAATGTCACCACCATGGCTGGACTCGCGCTGCCTACGTATGTCCGCAGCCTTCTGCGTGATAGCAGCTGCCATCTCCATACACTGGTCGACATCCCCTAGCAACCGTGACAGCCTGTCAGGTGCGCAACCATCAACTGATTCCGCCTGCGCGGACAATTCGAGCACCCTGTTGTAGCGTTCCTTAACGTCCATAGACCGCTCCAATACCACATCATGCCTATCTAAACGGTCTATCAGACCGTGTGCGGAGGAAAACCATCTGAGCTCCTTAGAAACACCCTTCTGGATTTCGGATAACGACATGATCGGAACGATACTTACTCACAATTTGCAATAACTCAATTATATTGGACCCTCCAGTCTACAACCCAAACGAGGGAACCCTAATCTATAACTTGAACAATGCTGATTTCCCCAAACAATAGAAACCGAGTTTTATATCTACACAAATTCTGTAAACAACAATTTAGTTTCCCTATATCATATAACACACACAGATAGTCAATATTAGTTCATGTTATAAATTGCTATAAACTGAAAACAATGTCATAGGCTGCTATCAATAAATGTAACTACCTATGTTAACCAAACATTCATTAGCATTACTAGACCACTAATAGATTGACTAACTGGTAACTGGTACTTCAATGCAAATTTCAATTCACCTACAATGTACCTGTAATGTAATTACTATTCTGAGTCACATCTCAGTACAACTGGTCATTTAGGGAAAACTGTTATATCTGTCTGTCTACTACCAGCAATAGACTTATAACTTACAATACTACCAATCTATGTGGATACAGGAACAAAACCAAGTTAGCTAATAACCGCCTATACCTACAGATTGATAGTCCCAAATCGTGGGTTCCTGGAGCCCTTGACGGCTGCAAATCTCAGGAAACCACGCTCTGCTACCAAAAATGTTCAGGCCTCTCGGCACCCAATGACCTCGCAGGGGCCCATAGCTACGAGGTAGCGTAGCGATCGGATGCCAAGAAGCAAGAACGTCGGCGGTTCACCGAGCTAAAGTAAATAGATTCTATCTGACCTGGTCTGTGCGTCGTTCCCGTCAAACTCCTGTCTCTCTGCAAGGCCTGGGTGCACCCTAGGCTCTTCTTGGTAGACAGGTTCTTCAGCCAACCAGGTATGGCTGGCAGGCCAGCTTCGACGCGCACAGTGTTACGTAAATACGAACTTTATCTGGTTCGGAGAACCACAATACACTCAGCTATAAGACAATCCTGAGGGGAGCCCGAATACAATTCCAGATGGCTTACGATTTAATTTCAATGCCCAAAATCAATACGCGTCACATTGCGGGGGCTTTTCGTCCGTCAGTTGTCAAAAAAGCAGTTTTGAATTTGTCAGTTGTTGGCAGCAACTGTCAAATTCAAAATGGCCGTCCGAAACCATCGATCGAGTATCGATTCTGAATCGAACATACATTAATGATTTCCCCAAAGCCATACATCACCCAATGTATTATTTGCTGACGACAGTACCGTAACATTTGTTGGGGAAAATCTTGACAACTATGAAATTGACATAAATAATACTTTGAAAATTATAATTGAATGGCTTGATAAAAATAATCTTATAATTAATCTTGACAAAACTAAATTGATGACATTTGCATTAGGGCGTAAACAAGAATTGACATTGAATATAAATTATTTAGGTAAAAAAATTGAACAAACAGAGACTATTAAGTTTTAGGCTTACACATCGATCGCAACATGTCCTGGAACACGCATATCGAAAAACTACAAAAACAACTTAATCAGTTTTCGTATGCCCTGTACATGCTCGCCAAGACTGTAAACACTGATGCCATAATTGCCGCGTACCACGGCTTTGTTGAATCCTCCTTGAGATACGGTATAATTTTCTGGGGCAATGCCACAGGCAATGACAAAATATTTAAAGCACAGAAGAAGTGTATTAGGGCAGTGTGTAAACTTGTCCCTACGGATAGTTGCAAACCCTTTTTTTATAAACTTTAACTTCTGACCTTGCCGTGTCTATATATGTATATGAAACATGTGTATTTGTAAAGAGTAGTTTACACCACTATAAAACGTTAGAAAGCAAACGTCATGCAAATAAGCTATGTGCTGAGCAACATAGGAGTGCTTACTATGGCAAGAGTATATTCAATATGTCAACCCGAATATTTAACAAGCTTCCGCAAAATGTTAGAGAAACCGAGCATTTACATGCCTTTAAAAATAAATTAAAAACTTTGCTCGTTAATGCAACTTTTTATTCAGTCAACGAATACTTGACTTACACATGGGAATAATAAATAATTTAATTTTATTATGGACTGACATTACAATCATATTTTATTAACCTACATTTGACTTTTAATTAATTTGTGTACTAAAATATATTTTGCATACCTATGGTTATATCATGTGAAACTAACATTAGATATTTAAGACACCTTATGTACACCATGATAAGCAAATAAAGTTTCTATTCTATTCTATTCTAAAAAGCTCTCTTAAGGAGTCTGTGCGTTTTAAATTATAAATTGCTCGAATAGCTCTTTTCTGTAAAATAAAAATAGTTGAATATCCGCTGCTTTCCCCCACAACAAGATACCATAGGACATGACACTATGAAAGTAACTAAATATACTAGCCTAGATAGCCACATCTGTGTTTTGTCTGATGTTCCTAACAGCGTAAGCCGCAGAACTTAATTTACCAGGCAATTTTTCTATGTGGGTTCCCCACTGCAATTTGCTATCAATGGTTATTCCAAGAAACTTTGTGTCATTTACTAATTCTAACGTATTGCTGTCCAACACTAAACTGGTCCCAACTTGCCTGACATTTGGAAGTGAGAATTTGATACAAATGTATCAAATTCTCACTGTTCAACCAACTGAATCATGACCCATTTGCCTGATAATTCGTTTGAAACTTTCAAACTTGTAAGATCTATCGTAATGTCAGTGTCTAATCAAATGATAACAAGTTCGTTACCAAGGAAATAAACCTTCAAGCGAATTTCGACCTACTTGCATTTAAGGGGTTTAGCAAAATAAGCTTATGGTGGGTCATGATTCAGATGGTTCGATAGTACCGTCAAACGGAGGAACTTGTTGGGACACTTTTAAGGTTTGATGGCATGTCAAAAGCGGATCGTGGATTATTTTTGTCACATGTCAATATTAAAAAATAATGTGAGTTGTTAAAGTTCTTTGTCGGCGATTTAGGGTGTATGTCAACTCTTTCAACTTTTTTATTAAAAAAGACGTCGCAAGTTACCTGCTATTTTGTGGTGACTTGAGTCAGGGAAGACAAAGCTACTGGATTTCGAGTTTGAATACCTTATTGTAATCATAAATTTTAGACAGGTATATGGGCTTATAAAGAGTTGCCAAGGTAAAAAGGATTTAAAAAACTTTTTTTATGTGTATGTAAATAAGGAAATGAAAAGGAAAGTGCATTGACAAACTTCTTAATTGTCATAAAATTACTTTATGAAAAACAGCTATAAATGAAACCATACCGATAAAAGCTTTAGAAAACAACATTTATCGTTTTCTGATGACTAATGTGCCGGTCGACTATGTTAGTCATATTTTCACGTAATGTTAAGATAAGTTGACGACCGTCACAGATAAGGTATATTTATATTCATCACGCACTATGTCTTATGCACGTCATTAATAACATGTACCAACCTAGTATATAAGCTAGGATTACCTATAATAAACCAGTCTGGTATTTGCGCGCATCTCAAGCCTTTTACTTTACTCCCGAAGATGTCGCTCTCCTAATAATTGCCTCTGGCAAAGTGGTGACCCGACTTCTGAACATCAGCAATAGCAGCATTTCGGTAATAGCAGCATGGACCCAGCCGCGAAGAAAACTCCGTGTGCTGCCACCTTAATCCATAATCAAGACCCCACCCAAACCAAGACGACATCAAGCAAGCCATGACGGACCAGAAGCCAAAAGATTTCAACTGAAGATTTCCCGCATCGAACTCAAGATACCGCAAGAATAATGAACCAATAATCAGCCGACTGCTGATTTATCAAAATGGAGCTCGCACCAGCAGAAACGAACGCGTCGGCAAATTCATTCACAGCAAGCAGCTTTTCAAGTTCAAGACATAGGAAGCCGTTCCAGCCCCCAGAAGAGTATTGTAACATCATCGATATACCTAATCGAACGAATATTGAAATCATCCAGGAAGAACATCGCACGAAGAATAATCAAATCACTGAAGAGAGAGAGAGATATATATTTATATATAAACGATTGGTGTACAAGATGTGCCCTATGTTGCCAAATCCCAAGGTTTTTAGGCACACAAATTTCATCAATCGACAACTTAATATTCACTCAAGAGTGAAGAGCACGCACGTACATATGACGTACGAGATCATTGACTGCCTACAGCCAAGGTTACAGATTTAATGCTGACGCTGATTCAGCACAATCATCCTTATGTAGGTACGGTCGCAATTATAAACAAACAGTGATTACTACTTCAACGACGTGCGATGTAAATTGACTCATCGATTCCTGAAAAACATGGGCGGCTGCAGCATCAGACGACTCTCCTGCGGATCTTTTCCAGTTATAGGTTAGGTTAGTTTACTAACCGCGAAGCCCCATTTTCCTAGTGTTTTTCTGTTTTCCAGTTTTTAGTTTATTTTATGTAGTGTGCGGCCAGACACAAGACTTGCCTGTAGGTAAATATTAAGTAATTCCTCAAACTTATGTAGAATTCACATAACCGTAGTTCCTTTATTTTTCTAATTCGTGTAAGATTTACCTTTAGATTAAGTTGAAGTATGCACAATTACTATCTGATTTATGTTTATTAAAATACTACTAGTTATTATTGCAGTCGATATAAGTTTGTTATAGTATCTAACTTAGATTTTTTTCCATTGTTCTAAGTACATTCATTTAATTTTTCCCTAAAGGGGGGAGTATCTGTGCCGGTCGACTATGTTAGTCATATTTTCACGTAATGTTAAGATAAGTTGACGACCGTCACAGATAAGGTATATTTATATTCATCACGCACTATGTCTTATGCACGTCATTAATAACATGTACCAACCTAGTATATAAGCTAGGATTACCTATAATAAACCAGTCTGGTATTTGCGCGCATCTCAAGCCTTTTACTTTACTCCCGAAGATGTCGCTCTCCTTATAATTGCCTCTGGCAAAACTAATTATCAATATATGTATGACAAAAAAAACTTTTTCCTTATTAACTCTTAAACAAAAATTGATAAAGATTATTTTTATCTAAAAATGCATATGTTGGATATGTCAGATAAGCAGGGATCATGAGACAAGCTTTTAAAAAATGTGTCTGACAAGCAGGATAACTTCATACAATCGCAGTGTCGTAAATACAAGCAACAATAACTTAAATCACCATGATAAATCCGCCGTAGATTGAGGTAATAAAAAAATAAGCTGAACCCAAAACTTGTATTTCACGTCTAGTTGGAAAAAGTTTTATAACACATTTATTCTAGTATACCTACAACATCAATTAATCAGATACAATTTGTATTACTCAGAAATAGAATTTTATGATCACTGCTTCGACTTAGATTGAATGATATTATATGATTCTGATCTTTTTTCGGTTTTGACCGACTGCGTTTCATCGGCTATTTGATTGGATTTTGTTACAAACACGTTGTTCATCTTTTGTTCACTCTGTTGAGCTTGCAATGAATCAATTTTGTCTTTCTTAAGTGTCAGAAGATTCAAGAATTTATCGCATAGAGCCTTTTCCATGTCTATTTTCAAGCTTAGGAATTCCTCTGTATCTCGTAAGCATTTCTCGTAATCTTCTTTGATTGTCGTGTATTTGGAGTTTAGTTTCTTTACTTTGTCTTTCAAGTTATTGTTGAGTGATATAATTACCTCCACGAGGTCAGGCCTCACGTCTTCTGGCGACGAGTCATCCACAGGTAGAAAACCTTCGATCACTACTGAATCCTTCAACTTCCTTTTCCAGTAAAAGAATCCACTTTTTAGTTCGTAGCGGTAGTTATCCTTCTGTTGTGAGAGGCATTTCTTGAGTGTGTCGAAGTAGGCGGACTCAGTCATGTGCAAGTTTTTGCTAAAGCCCGCTAATCTGGCTGGAGAAAACTTCCCCCTCCATAACTTATTGTACGAGTAGAGGTACATATCGAAGGACTTTTCCTCCCATCCTATCATGAGGTAGCAATGATTATCATTTTGTAATCGCAATTTTGTTACCGAAATACCGTCGTCGCCCATGTTCTTCATATCTCAAACATTGGTTTATTTTTTAATCTTTTCCACGAAAGACATCGATTTTGGGTTTTACTTCAGTCGAGTTTCTGAGCAGAATACTTTAAGAATTTAGACGCAAATGATGGTAAACCCGGTAAACCTTTCTGAATGACCAATAAAATCACTCAATGAATTTGGTAGCAAATATGGGTTTCTAAAATCATATTAAAAAGATTGACGGAAGATTGATTGATAGTCTCAGATAAACTAAACTCTTTACTTAGGTACTAAACTCTAAGTTGATGTCGATGTGGTCAAAGAAAAAACGAGGAAAAAACACAATTTTCTGCTTACCAAGAAGGTCATCAATAGAATGTGTTTGCGAAAGGCATAAAATATTTAAATACGAGGAGATAAGACAAACGAGCCACATCGCCGCCGCTGTGGGGGAGACGTGGACCAACTGCTGCGCCAACATGGCCTGGAATGGCATGTCGGTCGCCGCAGTGCGGGATGCCTGTCGCGCCACGCAGCAGTCGATGATGTCATCTGCCGGGATTTTGCCAGTGCGATACGCTGGCACAGTCCTCATTATAGGCGACCGCCCGCAAGGCTGGCGCGGCAGAGTCCACCGCAAAGGGGCACAAAATGCGCAAATATGCAGCCCTCGGGCAGGGCTACATATTTCTCAATTTTGTAATTCTTAGGCTAATGGTTGAGCCTCATCATACAGTGAGGCAACCGCCGCCAGTCTTCTTGGCACCCAGTCCAGCCAGCGACGCGGGGCGGCAGCATTTTTTGATATTCATTACCTATGTATTATTTTTAATTTTTCTCTATTTTTACATTATCTATACGTATCTTTTACATTTCTTTCCACTTGCCCACCCACGCGCGCACAAATCAGTTGTACTCTTTAACGGTGCGTTCCGAGTCACGTCAACAAAGCCACATCGCTCACGTGACGTCACGACCGTCATGCTTCCGAGTGGGAAATGGCGACCATCATAAATATACATTCGGAACGTTTTGACAGCGACGGTAGACGTTGATACCAACTGACAGATGACACTTGGATTATTCCAACTCTTGTAAGTTATTGTCATTTCGATTTCATGTTATTTCATTTCGAGTCGTAGAGGGTCGTAACAGTTATATTAGCTTTGTGTTGGGTGAACAAGTGAGGAAATAAACATCATGGAGCGCCAAAAGTCGCTGCTGGGTGCTGTTCTAAGTTAGATTTTCAGCTGATGTTCTAAGTTTGATTGTCAGTTCACTTTTGATCCCGCCCGCTCACAGTGCTGACGCTCAAAGCATGGGCGATGACAGCACAACATGGTGGCGTTAATGATGTCGTTCATGACGTCATATGAACCATTTTGAGCTATCGTTGTATATAATGCTAAAACTCATTCGGAACGACCTTGTAGACGCTGTAATCGATTATGGTGCGAATCGGAACGCGCTGTACAACAACTGTCATTGCTTCTCTTTCATGCATGTCATGATGAACGGAACGACATAACCTCAAACTAACGTTGTCTTGACTGTCTTGTTATTTTTTTATTATTGTTTTCTTGGAATCTACAAGGATTTAAAATGAGTAGCAGTGATGACGACGTTTATTCACCAGCCTTGGGTGATATGGACGATTGTACTAACGACAGTGATCGTGTAAATAATTATTTTTGGTTATTTTACACCCCAGAATACGATTATTTTATTCGCTTACTATTGTAATATCTTCACAGACTGCAATAAGATCGCAACTATCTACACTATCTTTTGAAGAGCTGCAGAAATTAAAAGAAAAGGTCGGGGCTAAAGTGTACAAAGAAGCCCTTTTTGGACAAGATACTAAAAAGATTCATGATCAGAAAGCGAAGGTCTTTAGAAGGGAAAATAAGAACCGACCACGAGAGATGAGCTCCAAGAAACCTGTCTCTATGATCCGCGAATGGGAAACTGGAAAAGCTAAGCTGAAGAAACCGGAAGCTAGAGATCCAAGGTGATACATTCTTCTCTTTAAATCTTTCACTATGTACATTTATTTATTATTTTACACTAATGTTACATCCCAACTATGAGGAAACTTTATATATCCATAGCTGCTGAGACAGGCTAACTCCTTGTCACACAAAATGGAGTCTTGAATAAAGGCTAAATGTGCACAACTGTGCTGCGGCCACCCTGTATGTGAAAGACATGATGCTTTGTCTGTCTGGTTACGAAAGTTTAATTCCTCAGATTTGACCCCCTCTGTGGTGAATTTGACAAGAAGCAGTTCTCCGCCGATTACAATTTCTTATCCGATATCCGACTGAAAGACATCAAAACCATCCGAGCTGAGCTGAAGCAGACTGATGACCCGGAGAGAGAAGTGAAGCTCAGGAGACTGCTGCAACGACTGACAGAACAGCAAAGAGTGAGCAAGAATAAGAAGATAGAAGGGGAGACAAAAGAAAAAGAAAGAGCTCAATTAGTGCAAGATGTTAGTGAAGGAAGGCAACAATGGAAAAATAAATGTAAGTTTATCCAAAAAACCATCTCATATGTTTAGATAGATTTAGTAACAGAATCCAGACATACACAACACTGCTTCCTAGTTATGTGCCAGTGGGCTGACATTCCTTGATTTACAGAATTGTGTACCTATTTTAATTAAATTTTCTTTTTATATATGATTCCTTGATTTGATTTAAATGTTAAGCCTTAAGGAAGGTGTGAAACTAAACTTAAGGTTAGCCGGCTAAAGTTAAGGATTATGTTTGAGCCTCAGCTAATGTTGGAAATTATTTTCAATGCGATAAATGATTTTTACTTTAGCTGGTTAAACCGCAGCCTAGCCTCCTGCTGTTGTAGCTAAAGATGGGCTCAACAAAATATGATTAAAATTAGCAGCCTAAACATCGGTTACATTATGTTATAAAAGGACTAGTATTTAATCGCACTTCAAAATACTGATTTGCACAGCAAGAAAGGATCAACAAAAACACTTTATGTTTTAAATATTTATGTGTACTTGATGATTGATGATGATTATGAGGTGGGACGCCCGTTGAACCACAGGCGGGTGATCGGTCCTCTATCGTGACTATTTCACCCAATTCCCAGTGTTCGGGCACTGGTTACTGCCGGTTCAACAGATGCCCCTCCCTAAATCTTCTTGTTCGTTTAATGAATTCTAGGATGTCACTAAACTTTAAGTTTGACAAATCATCTGCTTTCATGGTATCCATCCCTAGTGTTCGCCATCTTATGTTTGAATACGTTACTCATTCTTTCAAGAAGTGCTTGCTACTTTCCTCCAAGCCACAGTGAGGGCATGATGGGTCCTGTAGGAGCCTCAATAATGATAGGTGTCTATTTAGTTTGCAGTGACGTGTGTCACCACACCTACCAGTATTGCTAAGTTTTCCCTACTAAGATTAAGTAAATACTTGGCCTGTTTGGGGGTCTTTCCTAAAGATAAACATCTTAGACTGCCTACCTAGACTAGACCTGCCTTAATTTGTTATATTTTTTTTTTTTTTTTTTTAATAATCATAGAAGCAACATACATTAAATAACACTTAATTGTAATCATAAAACTCAGTCAAATTATAGGGAGATATAGTTATTAAATAATCCCTAAGTCTAGTTGAAAATTTATTTCCTGACAGGTATTTTGGCATATCGCTTGCAGAGCTGTTACTCTACAGGTACCAGCGTGACATTGTGTGAGCACATTCTAGTGAAGGATTGACGCAGACAAGACAAGTCAATGTCCAACAAAAGCGAATCATAAAGAAACACATGCAAAAATAAAGAAAAATTAAAACATCATCATTTCAATTTCAACATTAGCCGGCTTACTGGTTAAATATGAAATCACTTATCATATCACAAATGAACATTATTTTGGACATTATCAATCAATCAATTTTCTTTATTTCTGACTTCAAGGTCCATAATAACAGTAGGTACATTAAAATATCAATTCGCAACTAAAATATATCAACAAATTACATATCCATTATAACAAGGCCAAAAAATAATAATAAATCCAAAATAAAATAAAATAACATGTCAAATTATGAAATGTCAAAACAAATTCCAATTATCAATTAAAAATCAAATTAACATTTTTATCCAGTGGAGGGTGAATGGGCTATCCCACTTCTCCGAGAGAGCATTTAAGATTTTGTTATGGCTGCCACGCATTCTACCTAGTAACGAAGCAGCCCTTTTCCGCATTATAGCGTGAAAACCGTCGGTGCGCGCTTCGACAAACATTGCCGATGCACTGCAGAAGCGCGGCAACCCCACCACCTAATAAAGCCATTATTATATTGGACGCGAAGGGCGCTGAGAGCTTTCAGCGTATATCTTTCCCACAGACTGCTGGTATAAAAAGATTGACAGTAAGCTTTAAAAGGAGTTATCTTTACTTGTACTGAACACCGAGCGAGCCAGCATATTACTTCTAACTGTCAACGCCCTACGCTCCCTTTCAATATCACACTCATCTCTCAAAGGTTCGTCCACTATGTGCCCCAGTTATTTAAATTCGGTTACCCGATTCTGACAGCAACCATTTAGACTCATCGACGGTACATTTTCAAGCGGCCTTGAGTATACCCTAAATATGAGATATTCTCTCTTTTTAACATTAAACAGCAGACCATGACTATTTGCGTATTTCTCACACACAGCCAACAGCTTTATAAGTGCACCCACCGTGGGGCTCAGCAGCACCATATCGTCTGCGTAGCTGAGATTATTTAAACATAAGCCGTCAGTATGGCAGCCGATATGTAAACTGCTGAGCTCCTCGATGAGGCCATTAATGTACAGGTTGAACAATATTGGGGAGGACAGTCCCCCTTGCCTCAACCCACATTCCAACCTATAGCAGTACGAAACGTGGTCGGACAATGTCACATAATTTGTTTGATTGTTGTACCATTAGCGAAAAACAGAGATCAGCTCAGGTGGTAGTCCCGACGACTGTTTGAGCTTGTTCCATAAGATATTGTATGAAACCATATCAAATGCCTTAGAAAGGTCAAGAAAGCACGCATATATAGGAGTACCTACCTCTGTCCGTATAATACCTAACGGTACTCTTTAGGGCTAAAATGGTACTTTCGGTTGATAGGCCCTGCCAAAAACCGAATTGTCCATCATGTAAGTGAATTGTTTGGTTCAGACGCCTTTCCATTAATCGAATACTTTCGCTATTACCGTGGCCAAGGATATAGGCCTATACTTTGCTTTATTCGATATATCGCCTGTTTTGTTTTTCACTATAGGTACAACAATCGTTTTCATCATGTCATCAGGCAGGTATGAATGAACAACATACATTGAGTAGAACAACGCTAACACCCGCGGCAGATGAACACCAGCGTACAGCAGGTGCTCGATGCTGAGTCCGTCGTGACCCGGAGACTTCCCTCTTTTCATACCCATGATCGCATTCTTAACCTCCTTAGCTGTAAACCTGGTCAAAATCCCGTCCGGATCACGGCCGATCTCAGCATCAGACTCCTGCTGCAAGGGCGGCCCTAACGGAGAAAACACCTTAAAATGATATTTTAAATGGTTAGCAATATCGCCCGGCTTACTGACACGCGCCGGCAAGCTCGGCCTCAAATTCAGTTTATTTGTGGCGCGCCAAAAAGAACCAAAATGTTTGTTCTCCCGATGAGTAGCTAAAATGTCCATCTTAAGCTGGTCTTGGTTTTTAAACACCACTTTAATTTTGATTTAAAAATGCGACGACTATAAGACATCTCATCATATTACCATGTAGGGTCCATAACTGTAAAGTAACCCGAGCCTGCCGGTGAGCATCATATACATGTCGGTTCCATCCCACAATATTTCTATTTCTACCGGCCCTCCTACTTTCAGGTCCCTTGTAACTTTCCACAGGAGCTCCCACTAAAATGTTTACAAGACGGCTATACATATTTTTCAAACACAATTTATGATCTGAATTGTTCCAAAAGCTAGAACAACAATCCTGGAATTCCTCAGGGAAGTCAATCTCTCTTAAGTTCTTATGACATAGCCTATTATAATGTATGATTTCATTCCGCCTGTCTCTGACCCCAAATAATTTTATTACATTGTAAAGTACTTTGTAGTTTTTTTGGAATAACAATACTTAAGTCACTTTCCACTAAAAGAGGTTTATGATCCGACCAGGTCACATCATATAAAATATGTGCCTTTTTGACACTTGGCCATGCAGATGATGTAACAACACAATGATCTAGCCATCTTGTACACCCGTGCGCATCACTAATGTACGTATATGATCCAGAGTCAATACCTAAAGTCTCCGTATCTACACAAACCCATTGTTGATCACTGGAAAACCGCAACAATTCATTCCAAAATAGTTCGCCAGGATGGGCATTAAAATCTCCAAGTATGAAAACAGACTCAACTTCATTACTCTCAATTAAAGCGTTTACCTCGCCCAGGCACTCCGTAAACTCGGCCATGTTTTCCGGCTTATCCGTCGGCATGTACACCGACATTATAACAATATCACGATCACAAGCCGATGCTCTAATCGCAACTAATCTATCACTAGTGCACTGAATCACTGACACAGACGAGAACGCATGCGGAGCGGCAACACATTGCACGCGGCAAAAGAGCAACACATTAGCGGAGGCTTGAAAATAATCTTAATAATTAGCCGGCTAAAGTTAAATGTAGTTTCACATCTATCTTTAGCCGTAAAATATATATTTTTGCTATAACTTATGCAACAATATTATTAAGTACTAATATTATATATTCTTACCATATATACAATTTATTTAGACAAGTAATTTAATACACACCAATAAATTTACTTCACACGGACCACCTGGTGACATGCAAAATATTGACACGAAATTTGTAAACCTGGGTTTAGGCAGCATACCAGCGGCACAGGGTTACCTGTGGCATTATGCTGAGTCTGGGCCCATGTGCAGTTGCGGCATGGGTACACGGCAACAATGCTTCTATTATATTCTTCTGAGATATTACTCTTTACATTTCGTTTTCAGTCAAACATCATCATAATCGGCCGCTTATTTCTGCAGACAGCTTCATATGTATTTGACGACATGTTTAGCCTAGAGGATAGTGACCCTGCCTACGAAGCTGACGGTCCTGGGTTCGAATCCCGGTTAGGTCAAATATTTGTGTGATGAGCATTAATATTTGTTTCATATTACAAATTATTATTATTAAATTTAATAAAACATTTTCCATCCAGCGGAGCGACGTGTCGAGGACTTGGTGAAACAGTACGAAGAGCTCAAAAGCGAGGGAGCCGGCCGCGTCCAGAGACATCTGAAGCGGCGCCAGCAGAAGGTCAAGAAGAGAAGCCATCGGGCACCAGTAACCGAAAGGGATAACTGATTAACAAAAAATACAATCAAGTGCGGGTCGGAGTCGCACCCGAAGGGTTCCGTAGCATCGTAGAAGATAATAAAACAAAAAATAAAGAAAATAATATTATTGTCCGTACGTACATTCGAACCCAGAACTTCAATATTGCGCGACCAATGGCACCTATTCTGAAAAGTTCATTGCAAATGGCCGCTGGTGTAGTTGGAGGCAGTCTATCTGTCAAAGTCTTCCAATTATATACGCTTCTTATAATATTTGCTTGCTTGCTGACCTCATTTGAGGTTAATGTTGCCAGTGTAAAATGTATGTAAAAGATCACGTGACGTGTTTTCGAATCTAACCTCAGATGGATGGAACTCTGCCTCTAACTACGCCAGCGCCACCAAGCGGGAGCAAAGGCGGACATGTGATAAACCGCGAAATCTACGATCATATTTTAATCATGTTATTATTTGTTATATCGCGGCTGTTGATAATACACGTCTCTTGTACGGGGACCCCTTTAATTTATAAAATTTCGTTTAGTTCATTATTTGTTGATGTAGCGGCAACAGAAACACGTTTCGGTATTACGGTTCATGAGATACAGCCCGCTGACGGACGGATAGACAGACAGACGGACGGCGGAGGCTTATTCATAGGGCGCCGTTGGTCACCCTTCGGGTACGGAACCCAAAAAAATAACCTTGTCACGGTCACGCCTTTACCCTTAAAATGTAGCAAAGGCACTTATACTCCTATGGTAAAGGCAAGTAGGTGACAACAAAGATGGCAGTTCGGCGATACCGCAGGCAACAAAAAAAATACTTTGTCAAAAAGGAATCTTTGGTTACTCTTGACGCCTTAGGAATTTCGACAACTGTCACTTCATACATTTGTTTGTTTACATTCTTTTAAATACCTACTTGTACCTTCTAATTGGGGTTTCGCACCCGAAGGTTGCCAAGCGGGACCCTATTATTAAGCCTCCGCTTTCCGTCCGTCTGTCCGACTGTCGGTCAGCCGGCTGTGTCTCATGAACCGTAATAGATGGAGAATATAGAAGCTTCGGTCAAGATATATTGACACCTTAAAACATAAACCGTGTTACTACAAAAAATGTCACACATAATTTAACCTCAAAACAAACGTCAAATCCTATATATTTTTGTCTTGAAACAAGTGTTGAACGGCAGTTGATTTTTTTGTTTTTTTGACCCAGAAGGTCCCCTTTTTGCACGTATTTATTTTATTAGGTAATAATTGTCTATATAAAATTATGAATTTACAGTAATGTCAAACATCACTTGTTTTAAAACACCCCATCCGAGGAAGTTACGTAATAGTTGTCGCCAGTAAGGGACAAACTATGCGTCAATCTGCCTTTCCTCTTCTATGCGAATGCGATTTTAGTTAAATTGTAGTATTTAACGTTTCAATTTGCTCGTGGTCTATTCGACATGAAGTACGTGAATATGAAAGGCTGGTATTTAATCGCACATCAAAAATACTGATTTGCACAGCAAAAAAGGATCAACAAAAACACTTTTTATTATTTAAATATTTTATGTGTGCTTAAGTTTGTTTTAAATATTTTTTGTTGTTTTTACATGTTCAACCTAACACGAAGGATAAAGGAGGCTTCGCTTCGCTCACCCCCTTTACCCTTCACCTAAGTAAGCTACCGCAGCATTTTGCCCTGATATTTGCTGTGCAAATCAGTATTTTTGATGTGCAGTTTAATATTTTCCAATATGAAAGCGAAAATAAAATCGAATCATGTATTCTATTGAATTTTTCACAGAATGTGTTTCTATATTACAACAAATAAAGTACACGAGATTTTATGAAATAAATGGGTCCCCATACAAGAGACGGATATTATAAACTAAAATTACGAGGCAGCTTTCATTACCCGTGGCGCAATCGATTTTACCGCGGATCCGCATATCAATAGGGTATCAAATCCCAGTTCATATTTTTTCTTAAGTTAAGTGGGACACCATGTAGGACATCAAAAAAAACTTCTACGATGATACGAAACCCTCGGTGTGCGTGTCCCACCCGCACCGCACCCGATTTTTGTTATAATATATGTGGTGTAATATAGTATCTGTAAGTACAATCGGTAGTTTCATTTCATTCGCTGTAGGTACCAACTCACAATTTTTGGGGGTATGAAGTGCCGAGAAAAGGAATAGAAATTTAAAGATGGAAAGGAAGTTATAGGGTAAAATGACGAGAAAGAGGAAAAGGAAGTTAAAAAGAAGGAGATGAAGATGAAAATTGTGCAATGAACAACTTTGGTAGGTACCAGTTTGCAACAAAGATTTTGTACAAAATATGTTGCAGTTGCAGCGGGTTTTTACTAATTAAAACTAGTTTTTTATAAGTACTTTAGTTACTAACTACTACTAATTATCTGTGCTACTACAAGGCTATCTAAACAAAAACTAGTATTTATTCGAAAATGTCAGTTATTTTGAGTTAAGTTAATTTTTTGGTTACGGCTCCTATCGTGTGTTGCCACATGTAGTTTCGCCAATGTCACGTGTTAGTTTTTTTAACGAAACCAATCCACCAAACAGTCATTCATTATACGCGGTGTAAATTTAAACAGTAGGTAGGTAGATTTTGTCAGTGATCGAATAGTTTTTATAGTTTTTAATAGTTTATATTAAATAAATAATGTAAAAATTAATTAGTTTTACTTTCACCGCGCGCAGTTAAGGCTCATTCACACAGAGGTTCTATCTATTAACGGCCGTCGCACGAGTCTTTACATTATTCTTGCCATCGCTGCGGCGGCGGCGGCCGCAGCCGTTGAGTTCTAGGGTGGCTGATCCGGGGGTCGTTGCGTCGGCTGCGGCTTACTGGATCCTTGTCCTTCTCTGTACAAAATTCCTTCTACTACCTACATAAGCGGAAGAGAATAGTCACCACGACTGGGAATCCTAGTGTGGGGTCTAGAGTAGTTGTAAATTACCCGTTAAACCTAAAAGTGCACGGTTAAATGCTCGCTATTAAATAGGTTTGATATTTATATATATTACATGCCGACACTACTGCAGACTGTTTACATAGTTACTTAGTTACAGGTGAACCTAATAAAAGTCTGTTAAAAAAATACCTGACATCACGTTCAAAACCAATGGCGCATGTAAGAAAAGGCGTTTTGTATATGATTTAGAACACACATAATTGTGAATATTTTTGTAAAATATAATTATAATATTTTACAAAAATATTTGTTTGAAAGTTGCAGTTACTAGTGACATGAACTACTTAGTTGACTTGTTTACGCGTGCCGGGGTGACGAGGAAGGGAAAGAGGCGCAGGGCTCGGACTCGTCTCAAACAAAACCTGTTCACGCTTCACCCTTTTCGCTGAATTTCGCTTGCGCCTCCGGATTGCAATTTGGTAGGTAGGTAATTAGTTTTACCAAAACAAATAAAAGAGATTTTGCTTTAAATTTACATTTAATTTTATAGTTTTACTATATATGAATATATTTTCATACATTTAACCCGGTACTTAGAAATTATTTCCAAACCGCGGAACAATATAGGTTTCAGAACCCTTATGATTATTTAAATCGATATTTTTCCGATTAGCGTACTAACTATCATCGGGAAATCCGTCTATAGAATTCTTTAACAATCCACGAGGAACTAACAACACGAAAAAATATAAATTAAACTCAAGTAAGTAGTTACGGTAAAAGATGAATTTAACTTAAAGCCCCGACCAAAACTGGTTTACCCGCACATGTGCGGTGAAATGTGCACAGTTGTCATTTAACCAATCGGTTAAATACCGGCCTTATATGTATATCTAGTAAAGAGTAAAATGCCATAAAATAAATTTTGTAATCTTATTTCACATTAAACGTTATTATTATTATTTACTATACTATATATGAAGCAAGATAAAAAGAGAAAGGCAGACAGTGCATTGGAACCAGATTTTAATTACATACATTAATACTTGACTGTATACTGAACGACGAAAGTAAAAAATACGATAATATGAAGTTAGGCGCATTTACCCTATGAGTAAGTCAACGAGTAAGCTTACCCCGCCCCCGCCCTCAACGCATCGGCCACCGATCCGGCCACCGTTGCCTAGACCCTTATTCACATAAAAACGAAGTAAACTGACAACATCAAATGTCAATTCTTGAAATAATGTTGCCATGTACAGTTTGGTAGTGATGTTCTCATTCATTCTAAATAGAATGAAAAGCTGTATATTTAGAATAGAGTGATTCTTTAAAATCAGAATTAGTAATGATTGTTTGTCACAATTTACTAAGATATTAAATAGCATTACGCTTTATTTCCATGTGAGGTAGCAGAAGCAAATTGTGTCCACTTTTTGTGAGTAATACTAATAATGAGTAAGAGAACCTGTGCACTGACTAATGCTATTCTCCTTCTCGTTAACCGTCATTGTTCTTTTTTGTTAGTTTGCTCAGCCGGTGTCCTTACGTGACTTAACTGATTACCACACACACAACCTAATAATAATTACATATTATGTATATTAGATATAATTGAGACAATAGAATGAACTAAATCATTCTTAACCTCATCACTATTATTTTTCTACCAAAAAAGCGGTACCTAACACTGGAACTGTCATTTGATTTCGTCGTTATGTGGATAAGGCTAGTATTGAATCGCACAACAAAAAATACTGATTTGCTCAGCAAAAAAGGATCAATAAAAACACTTTTTATGTTTTAAATATTTTTTGCGTAACTATCTACTTAAGTTTATATTTTAAGTATTTTTTGTTGTTCGTTCAACCTAACACGACCTAATTCGCTACCGCAGCATGTTGCCCTGATATTTGCTGTGCAAATCAGTATTTTTGCTGTGCAGTTTAATATTTCCCTATCTAAAGTAATGTAATTATCGGCCATGTGCGGGTTGCACTCGCACAAGAAGGGTACATTAAATCTTACGGACAAAAAATAGAAAACAACGAAAAAAGTGGTTTCTATAGTAAACCCTCCAAATGCGGAACCCAAATCCATCCAATTGCGCCGCGGCGACACCGATGAATTTTGCGATATGATATTAAATTATATACGGTACGGCATAGAGAAAAACAAATCGTTTACAGTTTTGTAGTCATACCCAACCAAAATGGTACGAAGTTTTCATAGTGCTCTGAGAGACTTGAAATACCATAAGAGCCCCGGCGGCGTGTAGTTGTATATTCACTTTAAAAATAAATAATTAAATTAAAATAAAATTAATATTTAAACCCCCACACAACAAACGTGATTTTTTGGTGATATGGAAACCTTCGTGCGCGAGTCCGATTCGCACTTGGCCGGCTTTTAACTCTTCATTTCTTCAATTCCCAGTAATTACATAGTCAGGTCATAAGTTCTGTCACATGTGCAATATGAAATAATTTAGACATGTTTATTATTTATGTAAACATTTATATAGCAAAATGAACTTAATAAAACATAGATTTCTATGGTAATAAAGTTTATTCAAAATGACCCCCGCGATTTTGAATACAGGCCTTTATTCTGCGCGGCCAGTCGTCTATCGCAGCACGAACGAGGTCCATTTCAATATCGGCGGCTGCCTTAATCAAGGATGCCTTGAGTGACTCCAAATCAGGATAAGGCTTTGAGCAGGCATTTTCCTCCAAGTGTTGTCATATCTTGTAATCTAACGGACTCAAATCTGGACTGGAGGAGGGCCAGTCTTCGTGCCGGATGAAGTCGATTTCACGCGCCGCCAGCCAGTCTTGTGTGCTTTTCGCTCTATGAGCTGGCGCAGAATCTTGTTGGAATACCCAGTGCCTGTTATTAAACATGGTATGAAGAACAGGTTCCACGAGATTCTTGAGGACTGTATTTTGATACACAACTGCATTCGTTTTTACGCCTTTCTCACAAAAATGTACCTCAGTTAAGCCCCAATAAGAGACTCCCAACCAAACCATGAGCGAGGATGGAAAATGACCTCGTTGGACACGCGGAATACGGTTGCTCGCTTCTTCACTGCTGTGTGCGTACACCTTATCATTTTGTTTGTTGTAGCTCTCTTCCACGGTGAAAATTTTTTCATCCGAAAAAAGAATTTCCCGATGCTTTTTACCCGCGTACCGCTTCAACAAAGCGCGGCATCTCTTCAGTCTCAGGTCCATTAAACGAGCGTCCAAACGATGTCCTGTTTTTCTTCGATATGCCCTAAGCCATAAGTCTTCATTTAACACCCTTTTCATCGTGGTCCTGCTTAACCCCATCTGAAGGGCCAACAGTTTCTGCTTACGTATGGGATTTCTTTGAATTCGCGCCTTCACAGCTTTTATCACTGCTGGAGTCCTAACAGAGCGAGGGCGACCACTTCTTGACCTGTCATCTACACTAGAGTCTTCATTGTATCGTTTTATGGTACGATAAACGAATCTTTTGGTTATATTCAAATTTTTCAGTAAGTCGAAAATCTGAATTGGCGCGTAACCCCAACGATGCAACGCCATAACTGCGACACGGTCTTCTTTAAGTGTCCACTCCATATTTAAAAATGAGGAAAATTCTAAAAAGTATACACATTTTTATTTTCATGAAAAATTCGAAATTCGAATTCAATAAACTTTTTTGTGGCCAGCGTTCTAAATTCAAAAGTTTTTATTGTGTGACGGAACTTATGACCTGACTGTGTATATTCAAATCACACAAATCCGACAAAACAACTGAAGAGCGCTTTGGCAAATAAGATATTCACAATGAGGTAATCTAGTTTATATACTGTGTCGATATGTTATATCTTTGGCGGATATAGTGGTGTAAATCAAATACTCAAAAACAGCAGAAATTAATTATATTCAAAAGGTATTGTTGGTTATACAGAGGTCGTGAGGCAAGTGAAGATGACAATCATTTTTGTTTGATAACAGTAGAAACGCCTGCGCGTTAATTCATAGCAAATGTTCACCGACACATACACTACACTTAAGTTTGATAGGCGTCAAGCCTGAACATGCTCCCGGCCGTTGAAAGATCGCTTTCAACCCTGAAGATCCTCCGCAGTCGGTAGTCTGCAAAGTCGTACAAGGGATCGGCGCACGCAGCCTTTGCTTGTGGTGACATCAGCCACTCTTGCTATTCCGTCGCAGCCTGAGATAAGACGCAGCACACGGCCAAGCTTCCATGAGAGAGGAGGAGCGTTATCCTCTGCTAAGAGCACCATGTCACCGACGTTCAGATTCGCGGAACTGCTCTTCCATTTAGTCCTTTGCTGCATTTCCGACAGGTATTCTCGCTGCCAACGCTGCCAGATATGCTGCTGTATTTTTTCCAGACGTTCGTAGCGTTGAAGATGGTTCTCTTTAGTATCGCCCAGGTACTGCGCTGGAGGAGCGGTTAACGGTCGCCCGATAAGAAAGTGCCCAGGTGAAAGGGAGAGGAGGTCATTGGGACACGACGATAGGGGGCATAAGGGGCGACTATTCTGAATCGCCTCCACCTGTGTAAACAAAGTAGAAATCTCTTCGAACGTGAGATGACTATTTCCAATTACGCGTCTTAAATGATGTTTTGCCGATTTTACGCCGGCTTCCCATAAGCCACCAAAATGAGGAGAGTAAGCCGGAATGAACTTAAACTGAATTAAATTTTGACTTGCAAAATCAAACAGAGGTTCTTGATTTTGCTTAATGAATGACCCTAACTCCCTTGCGGCTGCTACAAAATTAGTCCCGTTATCACTAAATATCTCGGTTGGTCTGCCACGGCGTGCTATAAAACGTCGAAGTGTCATTATGAATGCATCCTTAGTTAAATCACTGACAGCTCCGAGGTGAATGCATTTATAACGAAGACAGACGAACAGACATAAATAACATTTTATTAAACGACTTCCACGGCCCTTGCGATTGACAATTGTAAAAGGACCAGCGAAGTCTAGCCCCACTGACAAAAATGGAAAGTCTGGGGTTATCCGTTGAGTCGGTAAATTACCCATTTTAGGTTGCAAGGTTTTACCTCGTAGGCGTCTACACCTAACACAGTTGTTCACGACACGCCATGCGAAGTGCCGTCCATTTACTGGCCAAACTGTTTCCCTTATAGTCGAAAATAACAACAGTAGACCAGCATGCATATTATTGACGTGTTCTCTTTCAAAGTAAAGCCTTGTTAGCCGATGCGAAGCATGAAGTAAAATGGGATGCTTCTTTTCGTATGAATAATGATCTGATGCGTCTAGACGCCCTCCAACACGCATCAACTTATTATCTAAAAATGGAGACAGACATAATATTTTACTTTTATTGCTCAAAGGTTTCACTTAAAAGTGACTCGTATTCAAGTGGAAAAGATTGATCTTGAGCTATAATACATAATGAGTGCCACGATTCACGTAATTCATCAGTCGTTAATATACCCTTACGTTTATCGTCTTTATTCTCAATATTCCACATGAATCTTTGTACGTAAGCAAATAGTCTGATGAGTCTGTTGAGAGACGAATATTTTTCGAAATTAATGGCAGGCTCACTTATCACTGATGAACAAACTTTCAACTCAGGTAAAGGCTCGGATTCTTTAGATTTTAAGACCGGCCAATCAACTTCATTTCCGTGTAAAAAATTAGGACCTGACCACCAAAGAGCCAAAGACCAAATATTTTTTGGATCTACACCTCTTGAGATGTAATCCGCTGGATTTAAATCTGTTGGAACGTACCTCCACGATAGAGGTGAAGTCAGTTCCACTATTTCTCCTATTCGATTTGCCACGAATGTTTTAAGTCTAGTGATATCACCATTGATCCAGCATAAAACCACGCTCGAATCACACCAATAGATTGTTCTCTCTGGCTTGTATCTAAGAGAGCCTACGACGGCTTGGGTGAGTTTGGCAGAAAGCAATGCAGCACATAATTCCATCCGCGGAATGCTGGTGGGTTTTATGGGTGCTACTTTTGACTTAGCACACAATAATCTGACTGTGACTTCATCATTCGGGCCTATTGATTTTATATAAATGCATGCTCCATAGGCAGATTGCGATGCATCACTAAACGAATGGATTTCAATGCGTTTAGGCGAATCTCCTAACACTAACCTTGGAATGTGTACTTTTGTTAAGCATTTTATGTTTTCAGAAAACTTCATCCAATCGTTTTTAATTTCAGATGGAACAGGCTCGTCCTAGTCCAGTTTCTGTTGCCAAAGCTTTTGTAACATAATTTTAGGTATCACAATAACTGGGCTGAGAACACCTAACGGATCAAATATTTTGAAGGAATTTGATATGATGTAACGTTTTGTCATGACCGCATCTTGTTCCTGCGCCACTTTGATGGGAAAATGCAATGTGTCACAAGACGGGGTCCATCCGAGACCAAGCGTACTCGAGGACTCGCTGATAGTTAAATTATCTTGCTTGTTAATATCGAGGTTTTCAAAAATAGACGGATGATTGCTTTTATATTTTCTAAGATTAAAACAACCTGATTTTAATGCATTTGACACCGATTTCTGTATGTATAAAAATTGCTGAGGATCGTCTGCACCCGTTATTAAATCGTCCACATAAAAATCCTTTTGGATGATGGTCTTGATGAGCTCATCATCTTGCTCCTGCCCTAGTTGCCATAAACAACGAGTTCTAAGATAACTTGCACTTGCTGTACCATACGTCAACGTGTTTAATATCAACGTTTGCATAGGTCGTGATTCGTCCTCTCTCCATAGAATTAGCTGTAAATTCCTGTCACTTTCATTGACTATCACCTGCCTATACATTTTTTCGATGTCTCCAGTGAGCAGGTACTTGTACTGCCTTGCACGTATCAATATGGAGAAAAGTGTATCTTGGACATTTGGACCTACCATTAGAATGTCATTGAGCGAATATCCTGACGTGGAGGAGGCAGAACAATCAAAAACTACGCGTAGTTTAGTAGATTCGCTCTCCTGTCTTATGACTGCATGATGACAAAGGTGGTACGCTGTACTAGGGCCAGGCCTATCTGCATGATTGTAGTCAGTAATTGTAAGATGACCTAAATCAGCATATTCATTTATAAATTTTGTATATTCACTTTTAAGTGCTGGGTTGCGTTGAAATCGTTTCTCTAGATTAAGAAATCGCCTTTTAGCCGCATTGTAACTGTCACCTAAACAATCAGGTGATTCCTTTAATGGCAACTTTACACAAAATCGACCTTCCTCATCCCTTATTGTGTGAGTGAGGAAGTGTTTTTCACATTCATTCTCTTGTTCACTCATGATTTGTTTCTTTGGAACTTCTTCCAACTCCCAGAATTTTGACACTAAATTTTCAATATTTTCATTCTCCGTCGCAGAGACTATAGCATGATTGCAGTGTATCCTTTTGCTAGACACAGCTGAATTTATGCGGCCAGATACTACCCAACCTAGCTTAGAATTTCGTAACTTGGGATTATTTGGTCCTAGTGAACATTCTTCATTGCCTAGAATGTCCCAAAATAGATCCGCACCTATAAGTACATCAATGGGGGCTGGCTGATGAAACATGGGATCAGCCAACTCAATATTATGTGGCAATTTTATTGAAGTAATATCGACGGGCGTCTTTGGCAAACGACCGCTGAGCTCGTTTAAAACGAAGCACGATAACATTGCATTAAAATTGTTAATTGTTGACTTTAATTGAATATCACAACTTTCTGTCACGTGTTTGGAAGAAGTGTTCCCGATGCCTATGACCTTTAGAGTGTCAATTGGGTGGGGCTTTAATGATAGCCTGGTCTTTAGAGACTCAGATATAAATGAGGATTGGCTCCCACAATCCAAAAGAGCACGAACCTTGACCTTTCGTTGATCAAGTGGATTCGATACTTCGATCATTGCAGTAGATAATAGCACTTGACTGGTATTTGGATTACAATAGTTAACTTGTATTTCGTCTTGTTCTTCTACAAGTGCGAGGTGGTTTGAAGAGTGTGATGGACGATGGAGAAGACTGTTGTGCCGTTCGGTACAGCCGTGCTCACAGCATGGACCCATGCGGCATTCGCTTTCGAAATGACCTTGCCTCAGGCAATTTACACACAATTTATATTTTGTCACATCCATAATTCGCTCTTCAATCCCCTTTGCCTTAAATGTCGGGCAGTCATAAATCCTATGACGCTCATTGCATATAATGCACAAAAATATATTTGATTTCTTATTGTTATTATAATTATTGCTTGTGCTTGCAAACGACTTTACAACATTGTTTTGATTTTGTCTTTGATTGTAATTGTAGTTAGGTACGGATCGTGAAGGGCCACTAGGTGGCTTTGGCATTGACATATGAGTAACATCTGAAAGATTGTTACGATTTAAGGACTCGAGCACATCAGCACGGTCAATCATGAATTTATAAAATTGTTCTAAAGTGGGTACATCACCTTCCAAATTGTTTCGATATTCTTCCCATTTTAACAAAGTATTGCTATCCAACTTAGAGGATAGCATGAAAATTATCAATACGTCCCATTTGTCAGTGGGCTGTCCCAGGCTGGCTAAAGCGCGTAAGTTCTTGGTCACATGATCAGCTAAAAATCGCAAGGATCGTTCTGTTTCCCGTGGAAGCTGTTTAATATTGAATAACGAATTTAAATGGTGATTAATCAAAATTCTTTTGTTATCATATCGATTGCAAATCATCTTCCACGCTTCTGTATAATTGTTGGTTGACACTTCCAAATTCGAAATAATCCTAGCCGCGTCACCTTCCAAATAAGACACGAGGTAATGGAATTTATGGATATCCGAAATACGCTCATTCTTATGTATTAAATTTTCAAATGTATCCCTGAACTCTAACCAGCGAAAATAAGCGCCGTCAAATTTATTTATTTGAATCCGAGGCAATTTCAACCCTATTTCTTGGGAATAAGTAGGATCATCCACACAGCATGACGTATTGTGCGCGGAACTGCGCCTTCTTTCGCATTCCAACTTCTTAGAAAATCTTTCGACTAAAGTTTTAGCCTTTGCTAAGTTTAATATTATTTCGTGTTCAATATTGTCACGCTCCTCAATTTCAGCCGAAATATTTTCATGGTTGACAACCTCTATTTCACTTTGCAAATAATCAAACTTAACGGACAATGTTTCGAATTTACTAAGTTTTAAATTTAATTCCGTTAATTGTAAGTTGTTTAGGTCAGTTTTAGTGACCATGCTATCTAAGTAATGCATAAATTTTGTAATTTGTCCCTTGACGGACGATCTTTTTGTGCATAATTGACGCAACATTTCTTTTTCCTTTTCACTCAACATTGTGAACAACAAATAGTATAATTAGTTAACTGTTTATTATTTAAATAGCAATGTAATCAAATAGAAATGGCTCACGTTCCTCGTTCCGGTGGTACCTGCCGGCGTCAGGAAAGCAGGCTGCGCACGCTCAGTAGGTCAGCCGGGAGCTGTGCAACGTCGACCGCGTAATAACGGGTCCAGTACGTAGTTTCGATAGCCGTTGCTGCGACGAACGTTGCTGCGAATTATTTTTCCACTGCCTCATAGGTTCGAAAGCTTATTGACTCGAATAATGTAGTCGCGAAAGACGCTGTTTCGACTAACGTTGTTGCGAATTTGTTTTCCACTGCCTCATAGATTCGAAAGCTTATTGACTCGAATAATGTAGTCACGAAAGACGCTGTTTCGAAAAACATTTTCACTGCCTCATACGCTCGAATACTTGTCATATCGATTCAACAGTCTTTTTTTTGTTTAATTATTTTTCTTTATTTCAGACCATGTCCATATTTAAAAATCATAGGTACTATCAAATTATAATTTCAAATATCATAATATGTTATTAATTAATTATAATAAATACCTTGGACACCTTTTACACACATTGATCTAGCCCCAAACTAGGATTCCCTGTATCTTGGGTACTAGACAACGATATATATACTTATATAGAGAAAAATTATACTAAGATAGATAAACAACCATGACTAGGGTACAAACATTCGTTCTCATCAAACAAACATTTGCCCCCACCGGGACTCGAACCCGGAACCCTTGGTTTCGTAGGCAGCGTCACTACCGACTCGGCCATTCGGGTCGTCAATTAATTATTAACATACCTACCAAACATATGAAATACATACAGGGTGTTAATTTGTAAAGTTACGCCGAGCTCAGAGGTGGTTATATACACGACACTGAAGCTTAAATTTATATATATATATATAATATATAAAAACTCAGTAAAAAATATATTATATTTTTTTGATTAAAAAAAAAAACATGGATATGTGGTCCAGTACTTTTACTGTGTATTTACATAGACAAACAAATAACAAACACAACAAATTATACTTATTAACTAACTTAATCTTTAAACTTTTAAGTATTGATCTATAACAATTAACAATGTGATATAAGTATTAGTACAAACGAGTACTTAAAGCTAAAGCTCTTATAAATTCAAGAGTGCCCATTGTATTTTTCTTGTTCAAAGTCGCAGAAATAGCATTATCTGCAACTCTTTGCCTTTTTCTAGGTGGTGTTTGAGGCAGATTACCCAAAATTTTCTCGATTTTATGATCCATAATTTTTTGTTCCTCAATAAGTTTCCGTATACATCCATACAGTCCAAGTCTCTTATTATCTAGCAAAGAATTCCAGCGGCGATGCCAGGCTTCTACACTGTTTTGTGTACGTGGAAGGAATAAGTTGTTATTTCTTTCTATTGACCATAGGCTTGGTGGAAAAAGTGGTTGTTAGCGTGAAACGCTAATTTTTTCACCTATTTTGCGGCTTATCAGTCGTCCTAAAACATAGTTCTCTTCAAAATATCTAGTCACTTCTTCAGCTTCTTCTGGGAAGAGAGTATCTTTATATTGTCTGAAGATATTCGGTATATCTTCAGCAGGTAGATAGGCAAACGCTACGTAGCAGCGCAATTGTACCGCAAAATTACTATCTGTACCATATCGCGCACTTAGACCACAAGCTTGAATTTTTCTCCATATATTTTGACCTAAGTGAAACAAACAACCACTTTGTATTGTGTTTGGAAATTCGATTCGAAATGCGTTTATTATCGCTTGTTCATAGTCCGACATGATCTGCCCTGGATTCAACTGAATATTAAATTCAGCAGAATATTCTTTCAGTTGAGAAAAAAACTCAACATATGATTCTTCCGTCTTTCTGTCTAGAAACCCGTACACCAATGGCACTATGCGTCTGCAGTCACCAGTACCTACTATACAGTGAATAGAAAAAAGCTGAGTGAATATTGTAGGGCAAGTTTGAAAGGTACCATCGACAAACCACATTTCTGAATCTCTTAACCTCCTAAGATTCGATTCGGTGGCAAATAACAACAGGCGTTGGTTATTCCCATACTCATGGTTACGAGCCAAAAATTTTACTCCATTTATTTCTTTCAGATCATCAGGTACGTTTATTTCGCTAACACATGTGGGTTCTTTAGGCATATTCTTCTTCCTTGCTCTTTGTATGACTTGCCGCAGAGCATTCTTGTTAGGTGTCGATGTTGCGCTACTTGAAGGCAATGAAGATAAGTTTTCACGGATTATTTTTCCTGGTGTGTCATTGCTCTGAACGGCTGATTGTTTTATATTGTTCCTTAAATTCAATTCATCAATGCGATCTGCAAATTACCACAAAAATATAAAGTTACACAGTGGATCTATATATACCTATGTCCCAGTGGAGGTTATATACAGGGTGTAACAGAAAGGGGGGTACAAGCCGAAATAGGATTGTTAGGGACATCATTCTGAACAACTTTCACTATGGGACCGACTTGATCAGAGCAACTTTATTTTTCTCATCTCAGTACAATACATATTTCGGGCCGCGCGCACAGCTAATTTGTATAGGGGAGAAAAATAAACTTGCTCGGCTCGGGAGTGAAATATAAGTCGGCCCCATAATGAATGTTGTTCAGAATGATGTCCCTAACAACCCCCTTTCGGCTTGTACCCCCCTTTCTATTACACCCTGTATAAGTAGATATACATGGTGTAACAAAAGGCTGTAGTCATATTTTAGGGGGTTGTTATACAGACGATTCTGAGCAACTTTTACTATGAAACTGATTTGATCAGAGCAACTTTAATTTTCATTTAACATATATAGATATATAGATATTTCTAGGCAGGAACGGGAAGCAAAACTGCGCATTTATAATACCTATAAATCTATGTGGCGAGACTCACGAATAGTTAAGTATGTGTGATGTGATGAACGATGAAAATATAACAAACAATGTTTTAATTTTGTAGTGCGGAGTTTTTATAGGCATTTTATGAATTGCTGGAAGTGATAATAATTATTACTTGAATTTCTTTTACACGAATCATGGAAGAATCATATGTTGAGTTTTTTTCTCAACTGAAAGAATATTCTGCTGAATTTAATCCAGGGCAGATCATGTCGGACTATGAACAAGCGATAATAAACGCATTTCGAATCGAATTTCCAAACACAATACAAAGTGGTTGTTTGTTTCACTTAGGTCAAAATATATGGAGAAAAATTCAAGCTTGTGGTCTAAGTGCGCGATATGGTACAGATAGTAATTTTGCGGTACAATTGCGCTGCTACGTAGCGTTTGCCTATCTACCTGCTGAAGATATACCGAATATCTTCAGACAATATAAAGATACTCTCTTCCCAGAAGAAGCCGAAGAAGTGACTAGATATTTTGAAGAGAACTATGTTTTAGGACGACTGATAAGCCGCAAAATAGGTGAAAAAATTAGCGTTTCACGCTTACAACCACTTTTTCCACCAAGCCTATGGTCAATAGAAAGAAATAACAACTTATTCCTTCCACGTACACAAAACAGTGTAGAAGCCTGGCATCGCCGCTGGAATTCTTTGCTAGATAATAAGAGACTTGGACTGTATGGATGTATACGGAAACTTATTGAGGAATAAAAAATTATGGATCATAAAATCGAGAAAATTTTGGGTAATCTGCCTCAAACACCACCTAGAAAAAGGCAAAGAGTTGCAGATAATGCTATTTCTGCGACTTTGAACAAGAAAAATACAATGGGCACTCTTGAATTTATAAGAGCTTTAGCTTTAAGTACTCGTTTGTACTAATACTTATATCACATTGTTAATTGTTATAGATCAATACTTAAAAGTTTAAAGATTAAGTTAGTTAATAAGTATAATTTGTTGTGTTTGTTATTTGTTTGTCTATGTAAATACACAGTAAAAGTACTGGACCACATATCCATGTTTTTTTTTTAATCAAAAAAATATAATATATTTTTTACTGAGTTTTTATATATTATATATATATATATAAATTTAAGCTTCAGTGTCGTGTATATAACCACCTCTGAGCTCGGCGTAACTTTACAAATTAACACCCTGTATGTATTTCATATGTTTGGTAGGTATGTTAATAATTAATTAATTAATAACATATTATGATATTTGAAATTATACTTTGATAGTACCTATGATTTTTAAATATGGACATGGTCTGAAATAAAGAAAAATAATTAAACAAAAAAAAAGACTGTTGAATCGATATGACAAGTATTCGAGCGTATGAGGCAGTGAAAATGTTTTTCGAAACAGCGTCTTTCGTGACTACATTATTCGAGTCAATAAGCTTTCGAATCTATGAGGCAGTGGAAAACAAATTCGCAACAACGTTAGTCGAAACAGCGTCTTTCGCGACTACATTATTCGAGTCAATAAGCTTTCGAACCTATGAGGCAGTGGAAAAATAATTCGCAGCAACGTTCGTCGCAGCAACGGCTATCGAAACTACGTGACCCGTTAAACAACTTCTACTTCCGAGCGGCGCCGGCGCGAGCGGTGCCCGCCGAAGTTAGATATTAGCCTGGAATAGTCGGCAGAATACGCTAAATACTTTGTAGATAAGGAATTACGGAACCTAAAATGAACAAACTAACTCAACACGTAAAATAATTTTAACTTTCACTTCGATTGTACGAACTTTAAACCACTAAATACAGCAACTATATTGTTAATTATGGAATTTAAATGCTGATTGTGTTTTATTTATAAACTTTCAAATCGTATCTAAGCCATAAAATATAAATTTTCCTAAATTCTTTGTTCACTTTTTCAATGTAGGGTAGGTAAATAAGATGATGCAATGCACTTTTGCACTAATTTAAGATTTACGAACGTAATTATAGCTTTAAAAACACTTGATTTACACAAATGATGATTGATTCTTAATAGATTTATTGTTAGTTATTAGGATTAATGAAATTTTGATGTAGGAAGGACACTTATCTTAGCTGACGAATTCGTAACGACTCGATGTGAACTTTAGCTATTTCACTGGTCGAAACCTGGTCTGGTGATCTTCAAATTGAAATCCTGGTGACTTTAGGTACCCCCTGGCAGACTCCAATATCCACAGCAACAACTATTGATTTGTTTGCAGTGTAGAAAATCCCGTTAGCTTGTCGCGCCGGCCGGTGTCTCAACTTAGTTTCTTCTTGTTATTTTATGGTTTCTTCTCATTTCTTGATATTTCGCGGATTCTTGTTGTTCCCCTCATGGGCCACCATGTTATATCTTTGGCGGATATAGTGGTGTAAATCAAATACTCGAAAACAGCAGAAATTAATTATATTCAAAAGGTAGGTATTGTTGGTTGTACAGAGGTCGTGAGGCAAGTGAAGATGACAATCATTTTTGTTTGATAACAGTAGAAACGCCTGCGCGTTAATTCATAGCAAATGTTCACCGACACATACACTACACTTAAGTTTGATAGGCGTCAAGCCTGAACACGATACATGATTCGATTAATTTGCCTCGTTCGTAAAAATCCTGAACATAGTCTATATTTAAAATGAAAAAAACATAATTTTAATATATTGATAATACTGATAATAATTGGCCATGCATTTTTCTGATATATATATTTTTAGAAATTTTATTTTGAACTAAAATGTTCTAAATATAATTTCTAAAAATAAAGAAACTAATTTAAATATTTTTGGGTTTTATTCATTGCGCCATTTAAAAAACAAAGCAAAAATTTTACCCGCCAAAAGTAAACCTGACGTCACCAAGAGACGTAACGGGATAAATTTAGTTGCCTACCACAAAAAAAGTGGCAGTCGAGTCTACCAAAGAGTGTCAAGTATATGAGTAAACAAACATCACGTCACTCACGTCAGTCCTAACGTCACGTCGATAAGTGAAGAATTTGAGTAATGCAAAATTGATACGAAAGAAACTTTTCTGAAAAGGCCATGGGGTACAACGCTGCAAACGGCATAGAGCTCCATGTCATGAAAATATTGTATCGGACCAAAGGAAATGCCAAGACGAATCAAACGAGCCCAAAATCGATAGGGTTGCATCGTTTTATTACAGAGTTCCCATAGCCACCTTCCGGCTCCATCATCAGATCAGCTCCATGATATAAAAATATAATTGATAAGATGTACATATCCGTGCAAAATTTCAGCTCAATCGTAAATCGGGCATTGGGTCAAATTTGACCCGAACATACAACATACAGTGCAAGTTAAATACAGCGCCACAAACTTATCTGACCCGGTGGCCAAAACGAGAATAAAAGTCGCCGGTATGGAATGTCACTCGAATGCCATCGACGCTAACGACACCGTCACCGGATCAGCTCAGTTTGTGGCATGTCAAAGCTTTTATCTACACAAGTATCATAAAGCCTCTTTACTGCGTCCAAAAACCGCACGTTACGATCAGCGTAATGTTAAACTACTTGGTAAAAACACATTTCTTATCTGAAAATAAGTACATTATGACTATAATGTACAAAAATTTGTTAAATTATGACATTAAAATTTCGAACGCCGATGCCCGCCTGCGTGCCGCCCCTGGTTTGTCTGAATATCCCCTGGGGTACAACGCGAGAGATGCAGCCGGGCGAAGGAAGACTGACCGTCTGACCGTGCGTGACCCTGTCCCGCGCACCCGAAATACATCCCAAATCTCAACAATGTGTGAGGGTGGCGGTGTGGCGTGTGCTTACGCGGAACGGAACGTGGCTGTTTGTTCGCGGCAGAGCACCCAATTTTCTAAGAAGATTGCCATTGCGGCGGAGGCTTAGTGCCACTAGCTATAAAGCAGGAATAAGAGGTAACTCGAGTAAACTTTGATCACTCCATATAAATTTGTATGGAGTTGTAAAAATTTACTCGAGATAAGTCTTATTTCGCCTTCTAGCTAGTCGCTCTTAGTAATAGGATCCCGTTTGGCACCCTTCGGTTGCGGAACCCTGAAATGTTTTGTTTTTCTAAAACACGCTATTCCTGGTAAAAAAGAATGTTCAGGATAGGGAACAATCTTTAAATAAATAGATTTCTTGAAATTTGGCTTCGTTTTAATTTGCGTTGCAATAATATCACACAGAAAAGTATTAGAAATTAGGCATTAAATATTATATATAAAATTGGCACCACAGAGTGTGTTGGCGAGGTTAGGGCGATCGAGCAAGTGTTCTTGCGTGCCTGTCGTTCATTCGCTGCAGAGCGCACGGCGCGATGTAGCGGTCCTGTCATTGGTTAATGCCTTTATCGCGTCATCGATACGAGCGGCTATTGGCTGCGGCTGCAGCATACCATCCTGGTAAGTACTTGTAGGGTTGCCTCGTTCGGAAACAGCACGGCGCCAACAAAGAATGTTAATTATATTGTCTGCCTTCATTTGTATAATAATGGCAGATACCTTATATTTATGCAGGTGATTTATTAGCTGACCGAATTTCAGGGTTATTAATCCAACATATGTTAGCCCACCGCATTATTTCTCATATGGTTTATATAACTTACTATACCTACCTTTATATAGTCCAGATGTAGTGATATGCACTTAAAACATTCTTTTATTGCTACTATGTAATTATATTGTACTAGTGTAATTATTCTATAATATGGGTTGGTTTAGCCCCGAAATAGGTTGACCTGTAATGGGGCTAAATTGTAATATTTATAAATAAATAAATGTGGTAGATTATTTAAAGCATTACCTACAATAAAAAAACTATTAAATATTTTTTCTAGCATAAATCCATCCATCAAGCCGTCAAACAAATGTGATAAATTCTATACCTATACATTTGTAGACGTTGTTGTTGAAACGAACTAACTCAAGTCAACCATTTTAATAGTAGTTCAAGTGACTGCTACATAATGGAGGGCATTAATACTCGGCTCGTTTCATAATAATATCAATCAAAAGTCTTAATGTCTAATTATTTAGTTAAATACACTAGTTTATCTACACACATATCATAAGCTCTCTTTGATGTGTTCAGGAACCGCATGTTTGACCGGCACTGTGGCATTGATAATTGCTCAGCAGTTGTTTAGCTTGTTCTGTAGTACCAACTTCACAGACAAACTAGGGGCGGCACGCAGGCGGGCATCGGCGTTCGAAATTTGAATGTAATAATTTGACAAATTTTTGTACATTATGGTCATAATGAACAAATTTTCAGATAAGAAATGTGTTTTTACCAAGTAGTTTAACATTACGCTGATCGTAACGTGCGGTTTTTGGACGCAGTAAAGAGGCTTTATGATACGTGTGTAGATAAAAGCTTTTACATGCCACAAACTGAGCTGAACTGGTGACGGTGTCGCTAGCGTCGATGGCATTCGAGTGACATTTCATACCGGCGACTTTTGTTCTCGTTTTGGCCACCGGGCCAGATAAGTTTGTGGCGCTGTATTTAACTTGCACTGTATGTTGTATGTTCGGGTCAAATTTGACCCATTGCCCGATTTACGATTGAGCTGAAATTTTGCACGGATATGTACATCTTATCAAAATGCAATATTTTGATATCATGGAGCTGATCTGATGATGGAGCCGGAAGGTGGCTATGGGAACACTGTAATAAAACGATGCAACCCTATCGATTTTGGGCGCGTTTGATTCGTCTTGGCATTTCCTTTGGTCCGATACAATATTTTCATGACATGGAGTGTTATGCCATTTGCTGGAAGAAATATCTTTTTACAGATAAGCTCGCCGTTGTACACCTAGTTTCCATTTTGATGTATTTCGAATTTTTTCATATATTTTATTGCACATGAAAATTCACATTACAAACTTATAGTGATTAATTCCACGCCTCAACCGAACGGCGTGGAATCCTGAGGGGCTGGGTTTTTGCCAGCACGGGAGAGAAAAGCTTGATTGTTACTTTACCTTGTCGTCGTAGACCGGAAATCGAAAGCTCGATTCGAGGCAGGAATACGGGATAAGGGCACAAGTTTGGGTAGGATTGGGAATGAATCTCACTATTCGCTGCCCGACGCTGTCGCCGGCGTGCTGCCTGCCGACACGAGGAGTCGCCGTCCGATACGACGATGTCCAATCACAACACGGATCACTTAACCGCTGACGCGAATCTACTTATTTCCCGACGATGTGGTAGATTTACACTCCGACCAGGCTCGACACCTGTATTAGATGATTGTTACACCGAATTACAATCAATGGCCCGATGCCTGAGCAGACATGTTTTTTCTCCCGACGAGAAAAAATAACATCTAATTTTAAATCTCGTTTCGATACGAGTGACAGCTGCGGTTCCGTTTCCGTTCCGAGTCGCGCAACAAGAGGAGGTGCGTTCCGAAGCATAAATATTAAACAGTCACCCGCCCGGACAGGCCCGAACCTGTCCCTAATCAATAGGAAGGCGAGAAAGTGTTGCGACCGCTCTCTTGAGGACCGAGTCCCCCACCTTGACTTCTGCTGATCGAGGCGTGCCATCCCGACCCGTGTACAAATTGACGATCCGTCCTCGTCTCCATCTCAATGATGGCAGGTTCGCATCCTTAATCAGCACCAAATCACCGACTTGAGGGGGGCTCGTCCGGTCAGTCCACTTAAGGCGCTGCTGCAACATCTGCCACCTAGTTAACCGACTTAACTTAACATCACCGAATGGGTATTCTGGCAGGGCGTTAAGGGGCTGACCTATCAGGAAGTGACCCGGAGTCAACGCTTCCAAATCATTTGGATTCGAACTGAGCGGGCACAACGGACGCGAGTTCAGTGTCATTTCAATCTTACAGAACAGCGTCGCAAGCTCTTCAAAGCGTAGAGAGGTCTCACCTATGATCCTCGTCAGGTGCGACTTAGCCGATTTAACCGCAGCCTCAAATATTCCTCCCCAATGAGGACTTCCCGGCGGACTGAAAACCCATTCAATCCCTCGTCGGGAGCAAGCCGTACCGATGGCATCCTGGTTACCGTTCAGGAATTGAGTGACCTCCTGCAGATATCGCCTAGCTCCGACAAAATTTGTGCCGTTGTCCGAACGGATTAATGTCGGGAGGCCCCTTCGTGAGACGAACCGATCTAGACATGCGATAAATGCCTCTGTAGTGAGGCATTTATCACAATAACTGGGCTGAGAACACCTAACCGATCAAATATTTTGAAGGAATTTGATATGATGTAACGTTTTGTCATGACCGCATCTTGTTCCTGCGCCACTTTGATGGGAAAATGCAATGTGTCACTAGACGGGGTCCATCCGAGACCAAGCGTACTCGAGGACTCGCTGATAGTTAAACTATCTTGCTTGTTAATATCGAGGTTTTCAAAAATAGACGGATGATTGCTTTTATATTTTCTAAGATTAAACAACCTGATTTTAATGCATTTGACACCGATTTCTGTATGTATAATAATTGCTGAGGATCGTCTGCACCCGTTATTAAATCGTCCACATAAAAATCCTTTTGGATGATGGTCTTGATGAGCTCATCATCTTGCTCCTGCCCTAGTTGCCATAAACAACGAGTACTAAGATAACTTGCACTTGCTGTACCATACGTCAACGTGTTTAATATCAACGTTTGCATAGGTCGTGATTCGTCCTCTCTCCATAGAATTAGCTGTAAATTCCTGTCACTTTCTTGACTATCACCTGCCTATACATTTTTTCGATGTCTCCAGTGAGCAGGTACTTGTACTGCCTTGCACGTATCAATGAAAAGGGTATCTTGGACATTTGGACCTACCATTAGAATGTCATTGAGCGAATATCCTGACGTGGAGGAGGCAGAACCATCAAAAACTACGCGTAGTTTAGTAGATTCGCTCTCCTGTCTTATGACTGCATGATAACAAAGGTGGTACGCTGTACTAGGGCCAGGCCTATCTGCATGATTGTAGTCAGTAATTGTAAGATGACCTAAATCAGCATATTCATTTATAAATTTTGTATATTCACTTTTAAGTGCTGGGTTGCGTTTAAATCGTTTCTCTAGATTAAGAAATCGCCTTTTAGCCGCATTGTAACTGTCACCTAAACAATCAGGTGATTCCTTTAATGGCAACTTTGCACAAAATCGACCTTCCTCATCCCTTATTGTGTGAGTGAGGAAGTGTTTTTCACATTCATTCTCTTGTTCACTCATGATTTGTTTCTTAGGAACTTCTTCCAACTCCCAGAATTTTGACACAACATTTTCAATATTTTCATTCTACGTCGCAGAGACTATAGCATGATTGCAGTGTATCCTTTTGCTAGACACAGCTGAATTTATGCGGCCAGATACTACCCAACCTAGCTTAGAATTTCGTAACTTGGGATTATTTGGTCCTAGTGAACATTCTTCATTGCCTAGAATGTCCCAAAATAGATCCGCACCTATAAGTACATCAATGGGGGCTGGCTGATGAAACATGGGATCAGCCAACTCAATATTATGTGGCAATTTTATTGAAGTAATATCGACGGGCGTCTTTGGCAAACGACCGGTGAGCTCGTCTAAAACGAAGCACGATAACATTGCATTGAAATTGTTAATTGTTGACTTTAATTGAATATCACAACTTTCTGTCACGTATTTGGAAGAAGTGTTCCCGATGCCTATGACCTTTAGAGTGTCAATTGGGTGGGGCTTTAATGATAGCCTGGTCTTTAGAGACTCAGATATAAATGAGGATTGGCTCCCACAATCCAAAAGAGCACGAACCTTGACCTTTCGTTGATCAAGTGGATTCGATACTTCGATCATTGCAGTAGATAATAGCACTTGACTGGTATTTGGATTACAATAGTTAACTTGTATTTCGTCTTGTTCTTCTACAAGTGCGAGGTGGTTTGAAGAGTGTGATGGACGATGGAGAAGACTTTTGTGCCGTTCGGTACAGCCGTGCTCACAGCATGGACCCATGCGGCATTCGCTTTCGAAATGACCTTGCCTCAGGCAATTTACACACAATTTATATTTTGTCACATCCATAATTCGCTCTTCAATCCCTTTTGCCTTAAATGTCGGGCAGTCATAAATCCTATGACGCTCATTACATATAATGCACAAAAATATATTTGATTTCTTATTGTTATTATAATTATTGCTTGTGCTTGCAAACGTTTTTACAACATTGTTTTTATTTTGTCTTTGATTGTAATTGTAGTCAGGTACGGATCGTGAAGGGCCACTAGGTGGCTTTGGCATTGACATATGAGTAACATCTGAAAGATTGTTACGATTTAAGGACTCGAGCTCATCAGCACGGTCAATCATGAATTTATAAAATTGTTCTAAAGTGGGTACATCAATTTCCAATTTGTTTCGATATTCTTCCCATTTTAACAAAGTATTGCTATCCAACTTAGAGGATAGCATGAAAATTATCAATACGTCCCATTTGTCAGTGGGCTGTCCCAGGCTGGCTAAAGCGCGTAAGTTCTTGGTCACATGATCAACTAAAAATCGCAAGGATCGTTCTGTTTCCCGTGGAAGCTGTTTAATATTGAATAACGAATTTAAATGGTGATTAATCAAAATTCTTTTGTTATCATATCGATTGCAAATCATCTTCCACGCTTCTGTATAATTGTTGGTTGACACTTCCAAATTCGAAATAATCCTAGCCGCGTCACCTTCCAAATAAGACACGAGGTAATGGAATTTATGGATATCCGAAATACGCTCATTCTTATGTATTAAATTTTCGAATGTATCCCTGAACTCTAACCAGCGAAAATAAGCGCCGTCAAATTTATTTATTTGAATCCGAGGCAATTTCAACCCTATTTCTTGGGAATAAGTAGGATCATCCACACAGCATGACGTATTGTGCGCGGAACTGCGCCTTCTTTCGCATTCCAACTTCTTAGAAAATCTTTCGACTAAAGTTTTAGCCTTTGCTAAGTTTAATATTATTTCGTGTTCAATATTGTCACGCTCCTCAATTTCAGCCGAAATATTTTCATGGTTGACAACCTCTATTTCACTTTGCAAATCATCAAACTTAACGGACAATGTTTCGAATTTACTAAGTTTTAAATTTAATTCCGTTAATTGTAAGTTGTTTAGGTCAGTTTTAGTGACCATGCTATCTAAATAATGCATAAATTTTGTAATTTGTCCCTTGACGGAAGATCTTTTTGTGCATAATTGACGCAACATTTCTTTTTCCTTTTCACTCAACATTGTGAACAACAAATAGTATAATTAGTTAACTGTTTATTATTTAAATAGCAATGTAATCAAATAGAAATGGCTCACGTTCCTCGTTCCGGTGGTACCTGCCGGCGTCAGGAAAGCAGGCTGCGCACGCTCAGTAGGCCAGCCGGGAGCTGAGCCACGGCGACCGCGTAATAACAACTTCTACTTCCGAGCGACGCCGGCGCGAGCGGTGCACGCCGAAGTTAGATATTAGCCTGGAATAGTCGGCAGAATACGCTAAATACTTTGTAGATAAGGAATTACGGAACCTAAAATGAACAAACTAACTCAACACGTAAAATAATTTTAACTTTCACTTCGATTGTACGAACTTTAAACCACTAAATACAGCAGCTATATTGTTAATTATGGAATTTAAATGCTGATTGTGTTTTATTTATAAACTTTCAAATCGTATTTAAGCCATAAAATATAAATTTTCCTAAATTCTTTGTTCACTTTTTCAATGTAGGGTAGGTAAATAAGATGATGCAATGCACTTTTGCACTAATTTAAGATTTACGAACGTGATTATAGCTTTAAAAACACTTGATTTACACAAATGATGATTGATTCTGAATAGATTTATTGTTAGTTATTAGGATTAATGGAATTTTGATGTAGGAAGGACACTTATCTTAGCTGACAAATTCGTAACGACTCGATGTGAACTTTAGCTGTTTCACTGGTCGAAACCTGGTCTGGTGATCTTCAAATTGAAATCCTGGTGACTTTAGGTATCCCCTGGCAGACTACAATATCCACAGCAACAACTATTGATTTGTTTGCAGTGTAGAAAATCCCGTTAGCTTGTCGCGCCGGCCGGTGTCTCAACTTAGTTTCTTCTTGTTATTTTATGGTTTCTTCTCATTTCTTGATATTTCGCGGATTCTTGTTGTTCCCCTCATGGGCCACCATGTTATATCTTTGGCGGATATAGTGGTGTAAATCAAATACTCGAAAACAGCAGAAATTAATTATGTTCAAAAGGTACCTATTGTTGGTTGTACAGAGGTCGTGAGGCAAGTGAAGATGACACTCATTTTTGTTTGATAACAGTAGAAACGCCTGCGCGTTAATTCATAGCAAATGTTCACCGACACATACACTACACTTAAGTTTGATAGGCGTCAAGCCTGAACAAGATACATGATTCGATTAATTTGCCTCGTTCGTAAAAATCCTGAACATAGTCTATATTTAAAATGAAAAAAAATAAATTTAATAAATTGATAATACTGATAATAATTGGCCATGCATGTTTCTGATATATATATTTTTAGAAATTTTATTTTGAACTAAAATGTTCAAAATAAAATTTCTAAAAATAAAGAAACTAATTTAAATATTTTTGGGTTTTATTCATTGCGTCATTTAAAAAACAAAGCAAAAATTTTACCCGCCAAAAGTAAACCTGACGTCACCAAGAGACGTAATGGGATAAATTTAGTTGCCTACCACAAAAAAAGTGGCAGTCGAGTCAACCAAAGAGTGTCAAGTATATGAGTAAACAAACATCACGTCACTCACGTCAGTCCTAACGTAACGTCGATAAGTGAAGAATTTGAGTAATGCAAAATTGATACGAAAGAAACTTTTCTGAAAAGGCCATGGGGTACAACGCTGCAAACGGCATAGAGCTCCATGTCATGAAAATATTGTATCGGACCAAAGGAAATGCCAAGACGAATCAAACGCGCCCAAAATCGATAGGGTTGCATCGTTTTATTACAGAGTTCCCATAGCCACCTTCCGGCTCCATCATCAGATCAGCTCCATGATATAAAAATATAATTGATAAGATGTACATATCCGTGCAAAATTTCAGCTCAATCGTAAATCGGGCATTGGGTCAAACTTGACCCGAACATACAACATACAGTGCAAGTTAAATACAGCGCCACAAACTTATCTGGCCCGGTGGCCAAAACGAGAATAAAAGTCGCCGGCATGGAATGTCACTCGAATGCCATCGACGCTAACGACACCGTCACCGGATCAGCTCAGTTTGTGGCATGTCAAAGCTTTTATTTATTTATTTAATTTTTATCTACACAAGTATCATAAACCCTCTTTACTGCGTCCAAAAACCGCACGTTACGATCAGCATAATGTTAAACTACTTGGTAAAAACACATTTCTTATCTGAAAATATGTACATTATGACCATAATGTACAAAAATTTGTTAAATTATGACATTAAAATTTCGAACGCCGATGCCCGCCTGCGTGCCGCCCCTGGTTTGTCTGAATATCCCCTGGGGTACAACGCGAGAGAGGCAGCCGGGCGAAGGAAGACTGACCGTCTGACCGTGCGTGACCCTGTCCCGCGCACCCGAAATACATCCCAAATCTCAACAATTTGTGAGGGTGGCGGTGCGGCGTGTGCTTACGCGGAACGGAACGTGGCTGTTTGTTCGCGGCAGAGCACCCAATTTTCTAAGAAGATTGCCATTGCGGCGGAGGCTTAGTGCCACTAGCTATAAAGCAGGAATAAGAGGTAACTCGAGTAAACTTTGATCACTCCATATAAATTTGTATGGAGTTGTAAAAATTTACTCGAGATAAGTCTTATTTCGCCTTCTAGCTAGTCGTCGCTCTTAGTAATAGGATCCCGTTTGGCACCCTTCGGTTGCGGAACCCTGAAATGTTTTGTTTTTCTAAAACACGCTATTCCTGGTAAAAAAGAATGTTCAGGATAGGGAACAATCTTTAAATAAATAGATTTCTTGAAATTTGGCTTCGTTTTAATGTGCGTTACAATAATATCACACAGAAAAGTATTAGAAATTAGGCATTAAATATTATATATAAAATTGGCACCACAGAGTGTGATGGCGAGGTTAGGGCGATCAAGCAAGTGTTCTTGCGTGCCTGTCGTTCATTCGCTGCAGAGCGCACGGCGCGATGTAGCGGTCCTGTCATTGGTTAATGCCTTTCGTTCGGAAACAGCACGGCGCCAATATATTCCCGGCCGTTGAAAGCTCTAGGGTAGCTTTCAAGCTTAATTTAGCTCGGAGGTAGAAAGTAGAACCAGACGATTGAGAGCTCTCTTGATAGAGCCGTGAGCTCTATCAGCTACTCTAGGTGTCTGGTCAGAGCCAATGTAGAGCCTGCTGACTCTTCCTAGGCGCCAGCATAGAGGCGGCGTGTTGGCTTCCTTTATTAGGACTAGATCGTCGAGCTTGAGATCCCGGCACTTCTGTCGCCACTTGGTTCTTTGTTGGAGTTCGGCGACGTACTCGGATGACCATCTGTTCCAGAAGTGCTGCTTGGCTTGTTCTAGGCGCTGGAACCGGTCGAGGCGATGCGTGTTGGAGTCCAGGTAGCTCGGTGAGGGGAGCGCCGTCATTTGTCTACCGATCAAAAAGTGAGCCGGTGTGAGAGACTGGAAATCTTTAGGGGACGGGCTCAGAGGACATAGGGTTCGGCTATTTAGGATGGCTTCTATCTGTGTAAATACAGAGGTCAATTCCTCAAATGTTAGGTGAGATTGGCCTACTGTTCTATGAAGGTGGAACTTTGCTGATTTGACACCGGCCTCAGCAAGACCATTTAAATTAGGAGGGTATACGGGAGAGAAGCGAAATTCTATGTTTCGGCTGGCAGCAAAGTCACATATAGAGTCACGATTAGAATGTAGAAAGCTGCCAATCTCTTTGGCAGCGGCAACGAAATTACGTCCATTGTCGCAGTAAATAATCTTAGGCACTCCTCTGCGAGAAATGAATCGTTTTAATGTTAGTATGAAAGCATCTTTAGACAGTTCACTAACTACTTCTAGATGTAGGCACTTATATCTAAAGCAAACGAAAATGCAAAGATAGCATTTAGTCACCTTGCATCCTCGTCCCTTGCGATCTGTTATAAGAAAAGGACCGGCAAAATCAGTGCCAACAGTACTGAAAGGAAAGTCAGTTTCAACTCTATCAGTAGGTAAGTTCCCCATTATATTAGACATGGTGCTTCCTTTGAAGCGACGACAGACCAAATAGTTCCTTGCTACATCCCTAGCGAGCTTGCGGCCTCCGATAGGCCAGTAGCGCTCACGCATAGAAGAAAGAAGATGCTGCGGCCCAGCATGCAACAGCTGAGTGTGTCTAGATTGGAAGATTAGTTTAGTTAAATGGTGGTCTGATTTTAGGACAATAGGATGTCTTTTTTCATAGGGGTAAGCAGAGGTATCAATACGTCCTCCTACGCGAAGTAGACCTGCATGATCTACAAAAGGATTTAACAGCACAGGTGAGTACTAGTTTTAAGTGGTTTATTTGATTTTAAGTCGCTTATTTCTTTTTCAAAAGTTTCATTTTGAGCCAATTTAGTGAGAACATTCATGGATCTTTCTAGTTCATGAACATGTAGAGTTCCCGTTAGTTTGGCAGCAGGATTTTTAGAATTATTGATAAATCTATAGAACCAGGCATATACTCGTTGAAGAGTAAATAATTTTGAGTACCTTTCAAATTGTACTAAGGGCACCATAGGTGCATCCTCCGCCACCAAAGCAGGCAACGCTTTCAATTCAGGTAGGTCAACTACCTTACCGGCTGAAAGAGAAGGCCATGATGCTTCAGGTTCCTTGAGAAAGGAAGGGCCATACCACCATAGATCCGACCCCTTGACCTCTTGGGGTTCTACACCTCGTGAAGCGAGGTCTGCGGGATTCGCATTAGTGGGTACATGGCGCCAAGCTTTGAGGTCGGAGAGTTCACCTATAGCCGCTATTCGGTTTGCTACAAAGGTTTTAGTTTTTCTTAGGCGAGTTTAGCCAACCTAGCACAACACTAGAATCCGTCCAGAAGACGCAGCGCTTTATTTTTAGTCTTAGAGCCTTCTTGACAGCGGAAGCCAATTCAGCACCCAGTAGAGCACCGCAGAGCTCTAAGCGTGGGATAGTGCAAGCTTTGATGGGAGCTACACGGGCCTTGGCACACAGCAAGTTGACATGCACGTTGCCATCAACATCTAGAGACCTGAGGTAGATACAGCTTCCGTAGGCTAGCTGCGACGCATCACAAAAACAATGAAGTTCGACTTCATATGAATTGTTGGCTAGAACCTGTCTTGGGATTAGTAGAGACGATAGAGTGCTAAGTTGTCGACTGAATTTTACCCAAACAACTTGGATAGAGTCGGGAACGGGTTCATCCCAATCTATTTTTTCGGCCCAAAGTTTCTGGAGTAATATTTTTGCGCTAATAGTGCACAAGGACAATAATCCTAGGGGATCAAAGATTTTGAAGGTTGCTGATAAAATACTTCGTTTAGTGAAGATCGTGTCAGGTGAATAGGCGAGAGGGAAGTGAATATGGTCGGTATGAGAAGACCAACCAATACCTAGAGTACTAGAGGCATTGCTAATGATTAGATCTTCAGAATTGGTAGAGTCGGAAGCTAGAAGGTTAGGAAAGTTAGATCTATACTTTCTGAGTGGGAAGCAGCCTTTGGCTAGTTCATCGGAGACCGAACGCTGAATGTAACGTAGCTCTTCTTCAGTATCAGCACCAGTTAAGAGATCATCACAATAAAAATCTCTTTGTATAATAGTTTTAATTTTAGAGTCGTTACATTCCTCGCCGATCTGCCAGATGCACCTCGTGCTAAGGAAGCTGGAACTTGCAAAGCCGTAAGTTACCGTATTTAGCTTTAAAGTACGAAGATGTTCATCTTCATTATCGCGCCACAGTATGAGCTGGAGGTTGCGATCCGACTCTCTTATATTTACTTGACGATACATTTTCTCCATGTCTCCTGAGAGGACGTAGCCATAGTGACGAAATCTAAGCAGAATGTCAAACAATGTATCCTGAATTGGGGGGCCTACCATTTGGAGGTCATTGACCGATAGACCGGAAGTAGTGGGTTCCGACGCATTAAACACCACTCTTAGCTTGGTTGACTCACTTTTCTCTCGGATGACTGGATGATGCGGAAGAAAATATGAGTTAGGGGGTTTAGTCTCCGTAGACTCGGAAAGGTGGCCTAGGTCATCGTACTCATGAATGAAGTCTGAGTACATTTTTTTCAATTCTAGATTTTTCCTAAATCTAGCTTCTAGACTGAAGAACCTTTTTTTAGCTATGAAGTAGGATTCGCCCAGACAGTCTGGTTCGTCCTTTAGTGGGATACCTACACAAAATCGACCATCGCTTTCGCGACAAGTAGTGGAGAGATAGTGCTTTTCGCAAAGCATTTGTTCCTCGGACAGAGGTTGAATTTTTGGGACGCTTTCCAGCTCCCAGAATTTTGATAGCTCCTTCTGGATGTCGGTGTGATTTTCATTTTTTAGGAAATTACACATTAGGGACTTAGTCGGCGGAGTACGACATTGATTAGGCACAGGACCTGCGATTAGCCATCCGAGCTTAGAGCTTTGAAGATTAGGTTTATTGGAACCTAGGGACTGCTGTTTGGAACCTATCAAGTCCCAAAACAGGTCCGAGCCGATAAGCATGTCAATAGGGGATGGTTCGTTGAAGCTGGGGTCTGCAAGCTCAAAGTCGTTTAGTTGGTTTAGTGAACTTATATCAAAATGATGCTTGGGCAAGTCATCAGTTATAGCTTTCAATACTAGACAGAACATTACAACTTCAAAGGAAGTCGAACTAGATTGGAGTTTTATGGAACAACGTTCGGGGTTTAGGTCTAGGGTATTGTTACCTATGCCTACAATATTGACATTTGATGGCTGAGAAGTCAAGTTGAGTCTTTGCTTTACACGATCAGTGATAAAGGACGATTGGCTCCCGCTATCAAGTAAGGCCCGCACGGTAACAGTTTCGTTAGTTTCTGGATTAGTTAGTCGCACCTTAGCGGTACACAATAGAACCTCCGGGGAAGACAAGGCAGACATGACTACAGATTTTGGTTGGCTAGGGGTGGAAGAGACTGCTTCAGTTAGGTGTAGTAGTGAGTTGTGTTTTTGTTTACATGTTCTACAAGAACCGGGGAGCCTACAGGCCTGACAGTCATGCCCAGGTCTCAGACAATTACGACACAAATTTAGTGATGCAGCAATGGAATTCCTGTCCTCAGGTGTATGTAGTGCACTCATATACGCGATGCTTGCCTGAGCATACCATACATTCAGGCGGGGCTCGAGATGAGGGGGAGGATTCCTTGGATGTAGCAACAAACGATTTAGTCTGTGTAGTAGTCCTATGATAGGAGGCTGGGTTGGTTGGAACTTGTTCAGCTACAGCTGGTCTGTCAGTCTTGTTTTTGTTAACAGTCTCAAGAACGTCGGCGCGATTTTTCAAAAACGAGAAGAAATCATCTAGGGTAGGTATCTCAGATATAGTGTTACGATGTTCTTCCCACTTGAAAATAGTACTGTTGTCTAACTTTGCCGCCAGAAGGTGAATAATTAGGACATCCCACTTGTCAGTAGGTAATCCTAGTGTGCAGAGGGCACGTAGGTTTTTAGTCACATGATCAATAATGTATCTGAGTGACTTATCAGTTTCACGAACTGATTCAATAGTAAATAGAGATCTCAAATGATTATTAATTAATTGCCTCTTGTTGTCATACCGGTTGCAGAGAAGTGACCAAGCTTCGTTGTAGTTTTTCTCAGATACTTCTAGGTTACTTAGCAATCTCGCAGCTTAACCCTCCAAATAAGAGCCAAGGTAGTGGAATTTATAAATACTTTGTATTTTAGGATTATCATGAATCAATTAATCATAGATCTCTTTGAATTCCAACCACTTGTAATAGGTACCATCAAATTTAGGTATATTTATAGTAGGCAATTTGAACCTAAGTTATTGCACCCATCATGCTCATGATGGTGGCAACCATTGGTGTGAGAACTACTAGCTATACTTTCAGGTTGCTTGGGGGTTGAGCTGTGAGATTCAATCAAGTTTCGGGCGATAGCAATGCAAGTATCGAATTCTAGCTCAACTAGATCCCGCGTAGTTAATTCTACCTCTTGGTTAGACTCATTTAGTACTTCTATTTGGCTCTGCAACCCGTCGAACTCAATAAATAACGCTTCTATTCTTGATAACCTCATCGCAAGCGTACTTACTTCAACAGCAGAGTCACTGTCGAAGGTTTCTAGTGTGTCTAAATACTGTTTAAACTTAGTCACGCGTCCCTTAATGGAACCGCGCTTGACATTCAACTCTCTTAATTTAAAATCGGTAGCCATTGCGATGAAGTATCAGAATTGACGATTCAAATAATGAAATTGTATACGATACGCTCCTCGTTTCTTAGTCCTGCGCGCAGCCGACGACCGGTGTCTTAGCAGCGAAGCAGGCTATCAGCTGGGCAAGCAATCAGCTGAGCAGCGCGTAGGCAGTTAGGTGCTCAGGCAACCGCAGGAAGCGCGCGCGTTGCCGCTTCCCGTTCCGTTTACCGTTAGCTCGGTTGCGCTGGAATCAACGTCAGAAAACCAAACAGCTGACTGCGATAAGCGAGCAGTGAGGGATAGATAGAAGTGAATATACTTCTAGATAGGTAGGTACCTACGTTAAATAGGCAAATGATTCTTGAATGCAATGGATAGGCAGACAAGCGCAAACAATTGGGTAATTAGATGACTTGTAGGTAGGTATTTATGTTGATAGGTTATGTTATGATTACTTATAGATTTTAGACTTGCTCGGGTCAGAGTGTCGATAAGGGGGCGGAACTCCAACCCTTGCTCGACTAAAAATAGATAAGCATGCGTGAAATTGCGAATAATTTAGATCACAATGATTAGGCGTGAATAGAGGTTGGCTTGCAATTTCCCTTTGGATGATTAGGCAAATGCTTAGCGCTAAGTAGGTATTATAGGCACGCAATTTCACTAGCAGTAGATAGATTGAGAATGATCACCAAGCACTTAGAGGAACGAATCCTGAGCATGAACACAGATAGAAGAGGAGAGGAAAATGATAGGAACGGGCTCACGTTATGTTAGCAGACAAGCTAAGCAGGTAGGTGTCCAGGCTCCACAGCTTTATCCTTAGCTGATTAAGCGGCTACAGGACGTAGGCTCCTCCAATGTGACACGTAGATGGGTAGGTAGAACTGGTGCACTCAGGTACGTGGCAGTTTGTCCCGCCGTTCTCGTTCGTCTTCTCCGTATGAAGTCTTCGTGTAGCGGAACCGGGTTGGGTCTTATATAAGACACATTGAAATTTGAAGATTGGAGTACTTAGGTGGTTAGGGGGGGTCCTTAGCTATCCTCTGATACCATTTTCTGATTTAGGAAACATCATTTTAGCACTTTAATTATAAAATATGTTTACGCGATTTTTACAACTTGGCCAATCTCGGAACGACAAATGTCAAACCCAAAAGCTCCAACGTTGGATATTGGTACATGATTTTAGTACAAATTACAAGATTTTGTTGTAATGGTAGAAATTTGCGTCAGCAATTTTGTATTTTCTGACATATTGACTTGCTCATTTCATTCAGATTCCTTCCGTGTTTCGTGAATGTTCTGTTGCGCTCTCGTTTTATCCGTGATTCTCTGGATGACTGGCTTTGTTTACTTACTAACTACTTTATGGAGTTTATCAGAACCAAATTGGTTGCTTTAGGTCACTTCCTGTTTAAAAACTAAAGATAGGTTTGTTAGGTTCACACGTTACAGCAGACCCGGGAGCCGGAGCGAAGCGGAGCGGAGCGAGGCGACCCCCTACTTGCTCATTTCATTCCGATTCCTTCCGTGTTTCGTGAATGTTCTGTTGCGCTCTCGTTTTATCCGTGATTCTCTGGACGACTTTGGCTTTGTTTACTTACTAACTACTTTATGGACTTTATCAGAACCAAATTGGTTGCTTTAGGTCACTTCCTGTTTAAAAACTAAATATAGGTTCACACGTTACAGCAGACCCGGGAGCCGGAGCGAAGCGGAGCGGAGCGAGGCGACCCCCTACTCTTGGCAACCCCTCCTCCAACCCCTCTCCTCCTCCAACTCCCCCGAAATCCAAAAAATGTAGGCATTTTCTTCAATCTTTGGTCCTCCATAACATAAAAACTAGTGGTTTCCTAAAAGGGGGGGTAGGTGGGGGGACCTCCCCTCCCCCACCCCTCCCCCCCTCCACTACCCCCTCCCCCAAATTCAATGTGTCTTATACAAGTACTTACCCGCGGAACCTTCCGCGATGACGAGACCGTTGTTCTTGTGCAATCCTCTTCGGCTGGTGTAGGTTGTTGGTAAGGACGTTGACCTCGACAAAGGTTATAGATGCACGCCGGTCTAAGTCCTGTCACGGTCGCCAGTTTTGTTCAGGATAGGGAACAATCTTTAAATAAATAGATTTCTTGAAATTTGGCTTCGTTTTAATGTGCGTTACAATAATATCACTAAGAAAAGTATTAGAAATAAGGCATTAAATATTATATATAAAATTGGCACCACAGAGTGTGTTGGCGAGGTTAGGGCGATCGAGCAAGTGTTCTTGCGTGCCTGTCGTTCATTCGCTGCAGAGCGCACGGCGCGATGTAGCGGTCCTGTCATTGGTTAATGCCTTTATCGCGTCATCGATACGAGCGGCTATTGGCTGCGGCTGCAGCATACCATCCTGGTAAGTACTTGTAGGGTTGCCTCGTTCGGAAACAGCACGGCGCCAACAAAGAATGTTAATTATATTGTCTGCCTTCATTTGTATAATAATGGCAGATACCTTATATTTATGCAGGTGATTTATTAGCTGACCGAATTTCAGGGTTATTAATCCAACATATGTTAGCCCACCGCATTATTTCTCATATGGTTTATATAACTTACTATACCTACCTTTATATAGTCCAGATGTAGTGATATGCACTTAAAACATTATTTTATTGCTACTATGTAATTATATTGTACTAGTGTAATTATTCTTTAATATGGGTTGGTTTAGCCCCGAAATAGGTTGACCTGTAATGGGGCTATATTGTAATATTTATAAATAAATAAATGTGGTAGATTATTTAAAGCATTACCTACAATAAAAAAACTATTAAATATTTTTTCTAGCATAAATCCATCCATCAAGCCGTCAAACAAATGTGATAAATTCTATACCTATACATTTGTAGACGTTGTTGTTGAAACGAACTAACTCAAGTCAACCATTTTAATAGTAGTTTAGTAGTGACTGCTACATAATGGAGGGCATTAATACTCGGCTCGTTAAATAATAATATCAATCGAGAGTCATAATGTCTAATTATTTAGTTAAATACACTAGTTTATCTACACACATATCATAAGCTCTCTTTGATGTGTTCAGGAACCGCATGTTTGACCGGCACTGTGGCATTGATAATTGCTCAGCAGTTGTTTAGCTTGTTCTGTAGTACCAACTTCACAGACAAACTAGGGGCGGCACGCAGGCGGGCATCGGCGTTCGAAATTTGAATGTAATAATTTGACAAATTTTTGTACATTATGGTCATAATGAACAAATTTTCAGATAAGAAATGTGTTTTTACCAAGTAGTTTGTAACGTACTACCTCCTTGACCATATTGGCTACTGGCGGATTAGCCAGTTAAAAACTAAAACTATAAAAATTCGGAAATTCGGGTCTGGAATCTCGTCTGGCAGCTGATTGTTTTTTTGAGGCAGACATTGTTTGAGCTCTGCAACGTGAGGTTGTATCTTCTGCATCAATAATTTTTAAGTCACGCCTTTGTTGCGGCGATGGGCTAGTCCCTTTAGTACTGTAATGGAGCTGAATGTTTAGTTGCTGTAAAGTGCAGTAGTTGATATCAAACTTCCCTACTATCCCTAATCCATGGGTAAGCATTGGTTCGTAGTTAGTCTTTCTTATTTTCGTGTATTTTATACTCTCTATGTATTTCCCTTTTCTATACAGTGTCTATTGGACTGCGGCACTCTTAGATCCTAATTACCCTAGGGCCCTCGTCGGAAGTCTCCGTGTGGGGAGCCGTCGCCTGATAGCTGGGCGCTTTTGTATTCCTATCATTCACACTGGTCTCTTTCCAGGGTTCCACGCTGAGGAGTAATATCCTCCTGGCGCTAACGGAGCTCTGAATCGGTTCCACGCTGAGGAGTAATATCCTCCTGGCGCTAACGGAGCTCTGAATCGGTTCCACGCCGAGGAGTAATATCCTCCTGGCGCTAACGGAGCTCTGAATCGGTTCCACGCCGAGGAGTAATATCCTCCTGGCGCTAACGGAGCTCTGAATCGGTTCCACGCCGAGGAATAATATCCTCCTGGCGCTAACCGCATGATCACTTGTTGACGTCTGGAGAAGTGGACCAGTCGGATTGAGTCTACCAAGGAGCTGAAATCTACAAATTCCCGGCGACTCCCTATCCAGCGTTTCAACTATATCACCAATATTCGACTCACGACCCTGTGATTAATAAATGTATCTTGAGCCTGCCAACAATCTCTTTTGGTCAGGTTAGAGTCTCACTGTTTCAAGTTTAACATTATGCTGATCGTAACGTGCGGTTTTTGGACGCAGTAAAGAGGCTTTATGATACGTGTGTAGATAAAAGCTTTTACATGCCACAAACTGAGCTGATCTGGGGGCCAATTCTCAATATCTTCGATAACAACGCAAAATAGATAGCATATCACGACACCTTTATCGCACAGAAATATCGAATGTTGCACGTAAACCGTATTCTCAGTGACCGGCGATATCAATATCGAAGGTGATACAAAATATAATATCCGGTCTAGAGTCCACAGAACAAAACCACTTCAGTCCGTGTCTATGGAACCAAATTAAGAAACGTTCCATTTGTTCCATTTACTCGATTGATTTCAAATTTCTCGACTGAGTTATTTATAACCTTTTTAAAGAAATTTAACTTGTCTTATGTCTTAATAAATGCCACAAACTGAGCTGATCTGGTGACGGTGTCGCTAGCGTCGATGGCATTCGAGTGACATTTCATACCGGCGACTTTTGTTCTCGTTTTGGCCACCGGGCCAGATAAGTTTGTGGCGCTGTATTTAACTTGCACTGTATGTTGTATGTTCGGGTCAAATTTGACCCATTGCCCGATTTACGATTGAGCTGAAATTTTGCACGGATATGTACATCTTATCAAAATGCAATATTTTGATATCATGGAGCTGATCTGATGATGGAGCCGGAAGGTGGCTATGGGAACACTGTAATAAAACGATGCAACCCTATCGATTTTGGGCGCGTTTGATTCGTCTTGGCATTTCCTTTGGTCCGATACAATATTTTCATGACATGGAGTGTTATGCCATTTGCTGGAAGAAATATCTTTTTACAGATAAGCTCGCCGTTGTACACCTAGTTTCCATTTTGATGTATTTCGAATTTTTTCGTATATTTTATTGCACAAGAAAATTCACATTACAAACTTATAGAAAAAACATTTACAAAGGCAAGCTTATCCCTAACAAGAGATTTCTTCCAGCAAACCCAACATGATAAGGATGAATTTCATAGCAGTGACAGGTAGACCCTTGCGCAGAAATACAAGTAAATAATATAAATAAGTGTTTTTACTAAACTACTACATTTACTAGATATAGAAGAACATAAAAACCGTATATAAAAGTAAGTCTATATTATAAATAAACAGTACATATATAAAAGATTTTATTTAAATGCTTTAAAAAGAAGAAAATAAACTTTAAATTGAATAAAATCTAAACTAATTTAAAAATTAATTACTTGTAAGTGTAAGTGGCCGGTTCCTTCCCCTTATCGACATTCTGACCCTCGCACGTGCCAAGTTTATTGAGGAGTTCTCTGTGACTGAGTGTAGTGTGTCTGATGGATGTGAGAACCTACAGTCTTCACAAAATGAAAGGCCCGGTGACAGCGTCCGTGTATCTGACGTAATGAGGTTGAATTGAGTTTGGGCCACCGGGCCTTTTATTTTGTGAAGCTTGTACCTGTAAATTATAATGCCTGGCTATATATATCAATCATCGATTCCCAGGCATGTACCTATCTGCCTTCTCTGTTAATTTTAAATAAACTTTATCCGTGTTACTTAAAAAAATATTAAACATAGTTTAACCTAAAAAAAGCGACAAATCCCGGACATTTTTATCTTTAACTAATGTCCCCGCACGGCCTCTGCCCAAACGCAAGTAAGATTACGTCATACTCCACCACGTTGGCGCACTACGGGTTGGAGAGAGATTGTCACGGCCTAACAGCCAACTATTGTGGACTCTGACATAAATGCACATATCTACTAACACCTAATATATACAGAAAGAGGGTACGTATCATTTTTATCAAAAACAATAGACAAGCCACTAAATGTGATCAGGTTGTTGGCTTTAAACATCAAAACATAAACGTTTCGACTTGAGTGAGATTCACTAATGTCATGTAGACTGCAAAATATCATGGCAACGCACCAAAGAGTATTTATTTAAAACATCACGGGCACGCAAACTTGAGGTGCCAACAAAAAGAAAAAAAGAGCATTTCCGAACTCTGGGATTTATAAGAAAACAAAAGTAAAATTTGTCTCTCATGTCTAGTAATAGAGCATTTAATCAAATGGCTATCCATACAAACTTTAAGGACAATTTTTAGACCCTTAAGGGTCCGAATTCCCAAAAATCAAGTTAGAACTAAAGTTTAACTAATTCATCAGAATATCTGACCGTAATTTTTTACGGATATCTTACGAAAAAATATATTTTAGGAACATAAGTTCACATTCCCTAAAAATGTATTAGCTTATTAAAAATCACCCTGTATACATATAATCGATATTCAAAAGTCTTGTGTATACAACTGTTTTATATTACTACCTACTACCAACTACTTAAAGAATAAGATACGGACATACTATTAGAACCGTATATAAGGGCGGATCCAGGGGAGGGGGGCTCATGAGGGTAACTACTAACGTGACCATACGTCCCGCTTTCAGACTGTCTGCCCCGCTGTCCCCCGAAAAAGCAAAAATGTCCCGCTGTAGCAAATTGATTCATCCACGAACTGTTGACCATCATCGTCGACGTCTTTGTGGTCTTGGTAGGTCGATGAATGAGAGAAGCAGGCGACTACTAGGCACCTAGCCCGCTCTACGCCGCCGCCGCCGGCCAGCGCCACCGCTCGTTCAGTTGAAGTGCCGACAGCGCAGCCGCCGCCGCCGCCGCCCGTGATCTCAGGATTTTCATGGTCATCTCAGGATTTCAGGCTTTGGACTGAGATCTCAGGCTTTTCAGGTTCATCTCAGGATTCCGGCCGGATATAGGAATTTTCAGTATTTTTTGTTTTTTAGATCTGTTTATTAAAATTACAAACGATAATCTTCCTTAAAATTTTAATTAAAAAAACCCAGGTGTCTTGAAACAATCAATACATTTTAATTAACTATTTATGTAGTTTATTCTTTAAAATTAATACAATTCGTACAAGTAATATAACAATAATCGTTACATATATATGCAAATTAACCTAACTAAATATACAGGATGTTAAGCAGATGAATGTCCAAACGGAGTCAGCAGCAAGGAGAGTTCATTTGCTACTTGCCTAGCGCAAATTTTCTGGACTAGGCCCCACAGTTCAAGTATTATTTTTTGTTGATTTTTGAATGTCCGAAATTAATCGTTTAAACTAAAATACACGACACAAAAGTCAAAATTTTGTGGTTAGATCTGCCCAATTAAGGTAGTGTTTTAATGCTTACTCTCCTACTATTCTTGTTAAATTATTATATTGCGTAGATGACCCACAGAAAAATGATTAAGAGTCATCAAAGTCACAATAAAGGTTCACAAATAAAAAACAAATCTTTACATAGCATTTTAATAGTAGTTTATGTGACTGCTACATAATCGTGGGCATTAATACTCGAGAGTGGGTTTATGAAACTCGCCTTCGGCTCGTTTCATAATAATATCACTCGAGAGTTTTAATGCCTAATTATGTACAGTAACATACACCAGTTTATCTACACACTTAACATAAGCTCTCTTTGATGTGTTCAGGAACCGCTTGTTTGACCGGCATTGTGACTCTGCAGTTGTTTAGCTTGTACCAACTTCACGCAGGCGGGCGTCGGCGTTCGAAATTTGAATGTCAGTACTAACTTCACAGACAAACTAGGAGCAGCACGCAGGCGGGCGTCGGCGTTCGAAATTTGAATTTCATATATGTAGAAAAATTACACATTATGGTCACAATATGTAATTTTTCAGATAAGAGATGAGTTTTTACCAAGTAGTTTAACATTATGCTGATCGTAACGTGCGGTTTTTGTACGCAGTAAAGAGGGTTTATGATACGTGTGTAGATAAAAAAAAAACAAAAATCGAGACCTCCTAATTCTCTTAAGACATCTCCAATTTGTGCCCTTTCGAATGGTATACTACATACGTTAGTAATATCTTGTTAACTTCATAAATTCATTAACTTCGTAGACCCGGGCCCTTTTTGCCCAAACTCGATTTTCATCATCGAATTTGATTTTATTGAAGTTATACTATTGTGGACAATGTGGGTCTACTACCCACATTGTCCACAATAGTAAAACTATTGTGGAAAATGAGGCCATAACCTACTGTTAAAAAAATATTGTTTTACTCGTACACAATTGATATGTCTAAAAAGTGGTCTGTGGGGATTATGAAGATATATTTATTATATATATTTTGCTTCAGTTTCGTGTAAAGAATCAACCCTGTGTCGGGCGTCACTTTATCAATCGATCAATCAGGCACATACATTGCTTCTGGCCCCACACTAGGATACCCTGTGTCGTGGGAGCCAGAAACAGCGACGTCACACACATATACAAACATCCAAGACTTGTTTTTTATTTTAATGACGGGAAACTCAGTTCATTCGTATTTTTTACTATTTTGATACTAATTAGGAATTAGGAATTCGATGCTAACAGAAGAAAAAGAAGAATAAAATAAAATATTTACAATAAACATAAATGGTTTTAATTTTAGAGAAAAGCACTATACACGCTTCGACCATAAGTGCCATCCTGGCCTCGTATTAGAGCCGGAGCTCGCCTTTGGCTCGGCCGGCTCATATTTGTCCAGATGGCTTACTTACTGGTCTCCGCACTAATGTACTATAGCAATCGTCATTACAAAATAACAACCTGTATAATGATGAAGCGAAAAGAGACTATTTGGTACTTTTCTTTTATTATTCACATCTGCGTAGGTAGGTAATTCAAATAGGATAATAGGATAATAGTACTTGCTGCTGCTATAAATGGCCGGTCGGAGCTGCTTCAGTGTTCTGTCTATACTAAGTTGTCATCTGTGAGGTTCTTCATAGCAGGTAAAGGTACTACGCTACAAAGTTATCTTGGCCCCCACGAGCTATGTGTTTCCTCTCCCTCGATATCTGATTTATACGTAATAATAAAAAAAAACACCAAATTTGAGGTACAACATTTTATGAAAAAGCTGACTGGTGGTTTCTCGTTCCTTTGTTTTCCAATATTTTTAAAAACAAAAATACAGTATTTATCTACTCAACGAGCTCTAAATAACAGATAATGATAATATTTTTTTCGCACCCCCTTTAGCTGTATGAGAGCCCCTCTTAAAAACATGTAAATGATTTTTAGGGTTCCGTACCCGAAGGGTTCCAAACGGGACCCTATAACTAAGACTCCGCTGTCCGTCCGTCCGTCCGTCCGTCCGTCTGTCACCAGGCTGTATCTCAAGAACCTAGCTAGCTAGAGAGTTGAAATTTTCACAGATTATGTATTTATGTTGCCGCTATAACAACAAATACTAAAAAACAGGTTAAAAGAAATATTTAAGGGGGCTCCCATACAACAATACCACATACAAACTTATGGATGCACCTGGTTACGTACATGGAGTGTGAAAGTAACCGCACCAATAACTTTGTAAACAATATTTTGCTGTGTAAAATCCAAACTATTCACTCCACACCATCGCTTCTATTGGACGGTGGTACGGAAACCTTCGTGCGCGATTTAGACTCGCACTTGACCGGTTTTTTAAAAATTTGTATGGCTTTGGGTCTACAAGGCGATTTTTGAGGACTGTAGCTTCGGCTTAACTGTTTAACGGTTTGGCTGAAAAACCTGTGAGACAGATGACGGACGGACGGACGGACACGTGAGTGACAGCAATAGGGCTCCGTTGAGACCCTTCGGGTAGGGAACCATAAGAATTATCTTAAATTGTTCTTTTAACGCGAATCAAAATGTCTAAAATTATCTGATACGATCTTAATCAGAAGATAATATCGAACCGCCGATATAGGCCTACCAATTTCTTTACCCCCATATTATTTATTACAACCGCTTTCAAATTTAGTGTTGTAGTACATTCTCGGCGTCCAACATGAAGTATCTGGCTGTTCTTTCGCTGCTGCTGGCATCTGCTTACTCCAGGGAAACTGCGCTACGAGGTATGTTATGTGTGCTTCAACTGCTATCTCATGATTACCGAGCCGAATTCTAGAGGCTTCAAAAGTAACTAACTATCGAGCTAAACGCACAGCTCGAAATCTGCCAGCTCCTATCCGATTGCTCGCCAGGGTGTTGTTAATAGCTTGGCCCCTTTTCGTGCGAAAGGGATTAGTTACGGCTGGTATTTCATCGCACATCAAAATACTGATTTGCGCAGCAAAAAAGAATCAGCAAAAACACTTTTTGTGTTTTAAATATTTAATGAGTACTTAAGTTAATGTTTTAAGTATTTTTTGTTGTTCTTACATGTTGAACCTAACACCAATATAAGGGTTATTTGATGTGCAGATCAGTATTTTTGATGTGCAGTTTAAGGCCCAGTTCTAGCTGTTGAGGTGAGGGGCGCCGCATTCGCCCGTCGTCTTCTGGCGGGGTAGCGGAACTGGCGGGGTAGCGGGCGGCGCGGAATAGCATCGGGCCGCCCGGATACTTAAAAAATTAAGTGTTTTTTCGAATTTACTGAAAAACGGAAATAAGCTAATTGATAAAATTTAAGGATTAATACGAAGCTCTAAAAGAGGAACATTTAGGTATAAAAATTAAGATAAAAATCAGTAATTTTATATTAAAATTATAGAATCTCCTTTTAAATATAGACTATGTTCAGGATTTTTTACGATCGAGCCAAATTAATCCAATCGCGTAACGACATAGTATTTTAACTAGATTATCTCTTTGTGAATAACATATAATTTTTTGAGATTTATGGATTACTAGTGTAACGTGCTGAGTTCAAAACGTGCTTCTGCCACCTTGTATGAGAAATTGAGAAAAGCCAATATTCCAATAATGATTTTCTGTTTATTATATCTCTGTCATAGAATTGATAATTTCATGAAATGGCATTGATTTTGAACTTTTGTTGAACGAAGAAATATTTTAGGGCAAAACACTGCGGTTCCGTAGCTTAGATGAAGACTAAAGGGAATGCAGCGACATCTATAGATATAACACCCAACAACACCGTAGTAACTGAATAAAAATGCTTTTAAATATACATGTTTTCATTTCCTGACCATTTCATGAAATGCTCGGCCAGATCATGAAATGATCAATCCTATTTATGGCCACGACATCTGCATGGCTAGTGGACGAAATCACCTGGCTAAACGTTGGGCGTAACTGTGCCTTCGCCATCTCGTTTCGGAAAAAACACGACGCTATGTTTTCTGTTTCTGTTCAAAGTAAAATGGGGACTCCCCCTCGTCAATTCGGATTACTTCATCGAGATCCCGCGGGCGCTCGCCGACATCCAGGACGACGGCTGGGTGGAGACTTCTCGCCCTGACTCCTACCTGCCGACCCTGACCATGTACTGCATGGCGGACGACCTCACCTTCTGTGTGCTCTTTGATGCCGTCGGCGTGGTAGCTGGCTTTCAGATTGCTGTGAGTAAGGCGGCGCATTGGGCCAAAACAGCTTTTATCTATACACGTATCATAAACCCTCTTTACTGCGTCCAAAAACCACACGTTACGACCAGCATAGTGATAAACTTCTTGGTATAAAATCATTTCTTATCTGGATATTGATACAATATGAGCATAGGTACCAAAATTTGACAAATTATGACATTAAAATTTCGAAAGCCGACTGCGTGCTACCCCTAGTTTGTCTGTGGAGTTGGTACTACTGAACAAGCTAAACAACTGCAGGATCAATGCCACAATGCCGGTTGAACATGCGGTTCCTGAACACATCAAAGAGGGCTTATGATATGTGTGTAGAGAAACTAGTGTATGTAACTGTACATAATTGGGCATTAAAACTCTCGAGTGATATTATTATGAGCCTTCGGCTCGTTTCATATACCCACTCTCGAGTATTAATGCACTCCATTATGTAGCAGTCACATAAACTACTATTTGTACATCTCACGTCACGCAAAATAATGAGTATTAATGCATTTTCTTTACTCGTTTGTTAATCATGAGTGCCAGCATGCATTCACTAACATATAAATGTAATTTGATAATATTGTCTCGAAAGAAGTCTCCCGAAATAACCATAAAATCTGTTTGTCACAACATTATTTTTACAATTTCTGCGCGTAGTGCATTTTAGTTTACGTACTTTTTATTTGTTTAATCGTTATAAAAAATATATCTTGCTCTGTTAGTCTTATGTTTATTTATCGAACAAAAATCCACTACCATATAATTAAGGATCTTACTATGTTAGGACATCAAACATAAGTCTTTTTAGGATTCCGTAACTTAAAAGGAAAAAAAACCCTCTGTCTGTCCGTCTGCCAAGACCTTTTTTCTCAGGAACGCGTAAAGATACAAAGTTGAAATTAATATCGATTACGTACGAAAAATCAAACTTATAGGTCAATGCAATAATACCGACATAAATATATCAAATTTTTGATGAAATTGCTTGCTATATTGCTATATATGCTTGGTACTTTTCGTTGACCTAGAATCTTGAAATTTGGCGTGAAGCAAGGTCACAATAACACAAGTATAGGTTAAAATCCGAAAACTGTAATTTTCTGTCTGCCTGCTTGTCTGTCTGTCCGTCTCTCAAGAACCTTTTTCCCAGAAACGCGTAGAGGTATTAATTTGAAATTAATATTGCTTACTCAATTCTGTCGTCTCGTGAAGTTTTAAAAAAGCCCTATAGGATCACGAAACGATACCTTGTATACTGACGACATAAAATTGTATGTTCCTACAGAAAGATACTTACTAATTTGCTTACGTTTGGCACTGCCTGAAAATTGTGAGGATTTTTACGTTTCTTTATCTGCCACATCATCACAACTGGGTATTTCCCTCCAGCTGTCAACCGCACTCTTCACGGAACTCCCTATCGAGATGACGACAATTGGCTTCTCCAAGTGGAATGCCAGCGACAGCTCTGAGTACTGGGTCACTCAGCAGTACTTCGTGTCTGAAGGTAAGCTTTGCGTTCTATCTATTTAGGAAATATCTAGTTAACTTAAGGCGGGGCCTTAGGCCAACACAGCCTTTTGTATATCTCAAATTACGCATAATAATGAGTGTTAAAGCAGTTGTTTCTTTATACTAGGTTGTTGATATGTAATGAACCGTAAATTCCCTACTCATGTGCTAATAGGTAGAGAGTCGAAATTTTCAAAGAACATTGTTGTTGCCGCTGCAAAAATAAATAATGACCTACACGAGATAACAAATTAAAGATAAAAAATTTGGGGACCCAAACAACAGAGACGTGTTTTAACGCCACTCGTATTATACCAAACCATAACATGATTCAAATGTGATCGTGGGTTTCGCGGCTTATCACATGGATGTGTTGGCGAAATTGGTTTGATATCGCAATCTTAGGGTGCTGAGTTCAAACCCACGTTTGGACGTAATATTATTCTCTTTTTGTTTTTTGTTTAATATAGTTCAGTGGTTAAGTTCTCTTGTATGAACCCTTCATGTGCGTCTCCGACCCGCAGTAAACCGATATATTTAACATTTGAATTCCGATTCCTCTAAAAGTAAGCTGAAGGTGAAATTATAAGTTCCGCTATCGGGGCGCCCCACCCTTAACAGAAGGGCGAGAAGCAGTGATGATGTTTTCGATTTCTGAAGTCGTCAAAACGATAGGTAATTAACATACAATGACTGACGAACTACACTCAGCCGTTGGAAGAACACGAAGAAGATATAAAGTGCTTTATATCTAAATTTATATTATCCTTGTTCCGCCTGAGGAAGGACCGAAAAGGATATTCGGAGCTGACTGCTAACCTCCAGCATTAGAATGGCAAAAGAAGAATATATTATCTTTGTACCTACTTGATTTATATTTTATAGCAGTTAGTATTTTCTTGCTATTGTTTATAAGTATTTGCTTCTAAATCCATATCTTCTACCCACAGAAACAGTAGCAGCTGGCATCACGGAGGCAGCTACAGAGACACTCCGGGAAGGCGCCATCTGGGTCGTCGGCCTCGACGGCAATCTGACGAGGTACGGCGCGACTGGCGAGGATATGGCCAACAGCGATTTCTACACTGAGCAGGCCTGCATTCCATCTATGGGTAAGAGAAGAACCTAAATAATACTCTGGACCCATACTGTAATAATACCTAGTGTCGACACACACCCTCAAAGATGACACGTTGAGTTCTCATTGTGGCACTTGTGATGTTACATTGGCGCGTTTAATTGTATGTGACGCATCATAACTTGTGACTGTGTGTCAAGGTCATATTTAGGCACAGGCTGTCTAAGTGTCGATCTCCTCCCCTCTCAAATCCCCACTCGCATTATTTTGTGGTTACGATGGGTGCCTATATTCCTTTTTTGGAATAGATCCTACGTATCTAGCTTTTATGTTACTTGTTTTGATCACCCGCCTTTGTTTAGCGGGCTTTCTACCTCATCATCAAACTAACTAGATAGCTACTTGTGGTATTCGGTATTCCCCGAAGTCCAAATGGTATTCCGACCCAGGTCGAGGGTAGCTCTGATATTCCTTAAATATCTATGGAGTGTGAAAGTTGAGCCAAGATTACTTGATTACCCAAGAGCACTCGCTTTTGATTTTTCGGCGCTGAATCTACATGTCGTATTCAGGTCTCCACTACTTCCCCGGCGTGTACCCCGAAGCGAGCTGCGACAGGCTGTACCCCTGGTTCACGCTGATAAACAATGACACGCTGGTCGGCAGTGGTATATCTGTGATGGGCAAATTCGCGGGCGTGTCGGACGATCAGAGGCTGTGGTTTGAGCAGCCGCCAGTACTTGCTGTTAAGGTAGGAATTAAGAATTGACAGTTAGATAATAGCTGGCCCATCGCATCGCTCTAAGTGCACTTTCTCTGCGTATTTGTCAAGCGGGAATCGGGGTGCCAATCTGAAAGCACCTGATACGGGGAAATCCCATAGTAAATCCCGCACGCACGATGCAACCCGCATGACACTTAGCGGCCTACTACTAGCATTACTAACCTAAATACTGGCATTCTGGAGACGTCAAAACTAAGTTACGAACTTTATAAACATTTGTCTGGTGGCCATGGTTCAATTTTCAAAATCTTTTTGATATGTTTAGTTATGTCGCCTCTGGAATGGCTTTGAGTTATTTAATATTCAGTTCCGTGATTATCGTTATTATTATTGTTTATAGTTATTTTCGGGAACTTACCTTATGCTCAGTAGGGAGCAAATAGCCGAAACGAAATGACGTGACTCCCAATCTCCATGTTTTATTAGATAAGGTAACTGCATTTCATAGATACAACCACCACCATTTTGGTTACCAGGTGATTGCGCCCCGCGGTCCCGAGTGCCTGTACGACCTCGCGGGAAGCCCTGGCATCACCACCATGCACATCTTCTACAACGACAGACACCCTTGGACTATCTTCTGCTAGACAACGACGTAGAAGTATCTTGAGTGTTGGTAGACCATGACGACACTCCCACAAGACTCGAGGAGGTGCAACATTTCTTTGATTATCAGAATACAATAAGTGTCCTTATTTGCAGTCTTATTTCTTTTATATCTTAAAAGTACCTATAAATAAATTCATGTCTTGGACACAAATGGAAGATCAGAAATGCGTTTGAACTTGAACATCGAACAATCTTAAATCAATTTTAGGGGTAAATAGAAACCCTTGAAATAAGAAAAACAAACAAGATTATATTTTTAAACGCATTTATTATAAAATTGAGGACTGGATTGATATAGTGTATCCTTCTTATTCAATGTAGTAGAATAAAATGCCTTCTATCCGCTGAACAGCTTCTTAAACGAATCGCTGATCTGACTAGCATATCTGTAACCATTGAGCATCAGCCGATCGAGGACCGGAGCCGGCTTAATGCTGTCTCCGTTTACACAGCGAATCTTCCAGGGCTCGTTGACGTAGTAGATGTGGAGAGACACCACGCCGTAGGTAGACGCCCAGTCGTAGAGGCAGGGCGGGGCGAGGGGGATCGTGATCTGTGGGAAGAATGATTGATCATATCATATCATAGGCTCTGGCCTTATTGTCCATTCGCAGAAGACCTGGAAGCTTATATCTCCTACTCCGCTCTTCGCAGAGCGCGCTTTGCCAAATAGGTACTACTATAGTGTTACCTATATACTTTCTGTGGTAGTAGTAAACAGAATTGTAATTACTGGCGTTTTTCGTCCCCTATCTTATCTTAGAGCTAATTCACACGAGCAGGTCGTCGGCAGTCTTAAAACGTGTCGGCAGCAGTTGACAGCAGCTGCCGTCGGCTGCTGTCGATTGCTGCCGACACTTTTTATTGCGCTGCTCGTGTGAAAGAGCTTCATCAAAATATCGCTGATCAGTGCTGTGGTTGTCAGGCGAAACGTTGACCATTATTTGTATCAATAAAATACCATTAATAGGATAAGGATTACCTATAATCGGTAAAGACTATTAGATATTCAATCTGTTTTGTATAATTATTAGGGCTTGTTTCAAGAAGTCCCGATAAGCCCAATTGAACAGATAAATCCTACTTTTTGGATGTAATAGTACATTACTGTCGCGGTCTGTAATGACTGCGTTGCTGGTCGCACTGTTGGTGGCCGAAAGCGCAGCACAGCGCAGCTCAAGGCCTACACAGCGCGATCATCAGTGACCAAGCTTATAGGCCGAGAGCGTAGCTAAGCTAAGCTCGAGGCCTTCATAGTGTGGCCAGCAGTGCAGTCATTGCGGACCAAGACTTGTATAGTACTTCACTCAAATAATGCGAATAATTAAATAAAACCAGCCTATTCTAAAATTGAGAGTGAGTTTTTTTTTTGTCACACATAACCAAATTCTGAATAAAGTCTTTTTTCAGTACCTTTTTTAGTGGCAAGAATATCTCCCGCTCTTTTTTTTTCTCACACATAACCAAATTCTGAATAAAGCCTTTTTGCGCTACCTTTTTTTTACTATTTTAGAAACAAAGCTCGATAATCATGGAATTTGACAGGAAATTGCCGGTCGCTAAAACACGACAGTAATAGATTTTCACAGGAAATTTTCGGCACTTTTTCTGGCTCCTCCAAGTAGCGCGGTAATGTCGACTTTGCTCAAAGAAGGTTGTCAAAATAATGAGCACATTACTAGCTTTGTTTGAGTAAAATTATTTTATACTACACCTGCTCGGAAAGTACCTTGATACTTTATCAAATTTACGGTAGAAAGTACGTCATTGCATATCGAACAAATATGCGGGGAGAAAACGCATCTCAGCGGGAGAGAAAAGTGTATGAAAATCCATTTATTACGTAGTTTTTTTTTAATTTTGGGTAAGACTATGCGCCGGTAACCTAAATATCAAAAGCCAAAAAGTTTTTACAGTGAGTTTTTATCTCCAAGTTCGCAAAATGACACTGGCCACTAGCTGTGTGTTGGATGGTGTCAAACAATTTGAAAAACCGGTCAAGTGCGAGTCTAAATCGCGCACGAAGGGTTCCGTACCACCGTTCAATGGAAGCGATGGCGTGGAGTGAATAGTTTGGATTTTACACAGCAAAATATTGTTTACAAAGTTATTGGTGCGGTTACTTTCACACTCCATGTACGTAACCAGGTGCATCCACAATTGATGTAAGGGAGCCCCCTTAAATATTTCTTTTATCCTGTTTTTTAGTATTTGTTGTTATAGCGGCAACAGAAATACATAATCTGTGAAAATTTCAACTCTCTAGCTAGCTAGGTTCTTGAGATACAGCCTGGTGACAGACGGACGGACGGACGGACGGACAGCGAAGTCTTAGTAATAGGGTCCCGTTTGGAACCCTTCGGGTACGGAACCCTAAAAAGAACATGTGAAAATTGCAGACGCCATTGGCGCCATTTTCAAATAGAACTGAAATGTCTTTAAAAATGACGTTGAGGTTCCTGAAACCATTTTTCCCCAAAGTAAATCGTTAAATTAGTAAAGATTTAGTTTTTTATTTTCATCGTAGGTGTAGTATAAAGCAATATGTATCACTCGAGAGAAAGTGCGATTCCCGATCTCGGGTGTTTTAAAGCCCTCGCCTACGGCTCGGGCTTCAAACGACACCCTCGACGGTAATCGGTCACTTTCTCCTCTCGGTGAGCAATGTACTATTGTCGGACTTCTTGAAACAGGCTAGTACAGATGTAGTGAATAATCCTTTCCTTTCGTATTTTCTCGGAAATGTTCGTTTTTGTCTTACTACTTTGATACATTTGACATTGATAAATAAAGTATGCGATTTATTTGATACCTACACGTAATTTAATAATACAGTAATTCATAGACACATCGGCACCATTCGGGTGTTATCGTTGTTCCGAGTTTTGCCGATAGGAAAGGATTATTCACTACATCTGTACTGTATTATTAATTTGAGGATTAACCTTGCGGTCCGAAATGAAGAAAATCGGACCACAGTATAAATGTGAAATATCAGACTCTGGTCACAGACCAGAATAATATTACTCTGTCTCTCTCTTACTTATTATTACTCTGTGGTAGATCCTCAAATTCAACGACGGCATCTGGCGAGCTGCTTTAATAACTTTGAGCAGCTGTTCGTCAATGTAGCCAACATATAAAGGGAAATATTAAAATGCACATCAAAAATACTGATTTGCTCAGCAAATATTGGGGCAAAATGCTGCGGTGGCTTAGGTAAAGGGCAAAGGGGGTGAGCGAAGCGAAGCCCCCTTTATCCTTCGTGTTAGGTTGAACATGTAACATCAACAAAAAATACTTAAAACATAAACTTGAGTACACATAAAATATTTAAAACATAAAGAGTGTTTTTGCTGATCCTTTTTTGCTGTGCAAATCAGTATTTTTGATGTGCGATGAAATACTAGCCAAATATAAATAGTGCATTACCTCTGCGCTCTGCTTCGGCGCAGGCGGTTGTTCGAACCAGTCCTGTTCCTTCAGGTTCTTCCTGTTCAGCCGACCGAACATCTGGAAGCCGCTGCCCACCAGGTCGCCGCCGGAGACCAGCGCGAACCACGGCAGCATGTCGCTGCAGCGCATCTCTGTGGTCATGTTGTAGTAGTAGTGGGTTCCTGGGGCGATCAATAAACAAAACTAACATAACGTCACGACTTTTCCCATACGGGGCGTAGAGGCACATTGGTGCCTACTTTTGGGCAGTAATTAAAAAAAATGGCGTGACAGGGGGGGGGGCTAGAGCATTGCCACGACTAAAAATAAACTAGGAGTACAAAACAGTTTCAATGTAGATGGTCTCACCGAGGGGCCATTAGTCGAAATCGAGTAATATTGAGCCATTCTCTCCTAAGCTAGATCAGTGCGATTTGATGGAGGATGTCGGGTGTCAGCCTAGTGGCATTTTCTGCTCAGTTTACGCCTGACCTTTGGGGCCTCCAACTATAACATATCATTACGTCACTACAACCTGGTAGGGATGTTAGCCAAAGACAAACCAATGCCACATAAACATAACATAAACATTTATATACAGGCACATATATTGCTTCGGGCCCCATACAAGGATGCCCTATATCGTGGGAACCAGAAACAGCGACATCACATACATATAAACATCCAAGACCAGTTTTTTTCTGCTTTTATCTCCAGCCGGGGATTGAACCCGGGACCTCTCGCATGGTAGGCAGAGCCACAACTACCGCACTCTGCTACTACCGCAGCACCACGGTCGGTCACCCATCCATTTGCCCTATCTGCCAGATGTTAGACTCACCCATGTTAGGTATGCAGTTCTGTTTCTTGAAAGCTGTGCTGTTCAGCTCGACCTCCGTGCTCGGTATGCGCAGGAGCAGGTTGTCGAGTCCCTTCACCCACACGCCGCCATCTTGGAGAGTATCGCCTTGCTCTATCTGGGGACCCGCGCCGGCTTTCAGAGATTCTGGTAGAGAAACTGGAGTTAACGAACTACGTTTTTATTTTGGTTTAAACAGCATCACCCTGTTTTATTTTCTTCAGCCTTCTGCAATGATTTGGGGGAGGTCTTTACCTCCTGAAATATTTCAACAGAAGCAGATCTTCTTAGTAATGGATCGAAGTAGTCGACTAATCAGCTCAATGGAATCATAGGCTAATTGTCCTATAGTACCTTGGAGATAAAAAGAGGTCCTACTAGGAATACCTAGAAATATCTAACCTTACGATACCATTATTTTTCTCTCAACTTACTCTTACCAGTTGGTAATTGTCACAAACCTGCAGACACAAAGTACTGTGTGACGGTCCAGTACTCTCTGGCCGGGTCTCCCTCCTGACCCTGGGCCCTCCACTTCACGAACTTCTTCTCTGGTCTGATGGCAAGGGATTCAAAGTCGTCTACCGGCAGCTGTGAAAGATATGCATTATGGTTGGCAAATCTGGAGAAACTTTGTTGAAAACAAGTGATTTGCAGCATTTATAGACAGGAAAAGCTGAACTTGCCCATTTTGCCAAAATTAAATTAAGAAAGCTCTTTTCCTGTTACAAAAATCGGTAAAATGTGTTTAGGCGCATAAATTAATTAATGATCAAAACCAATTGGACTAAGCGTTTCTTGCCCAACTCATCAAAAAGGAGTATTGGGGATGGTGTATGTCCCCCAGCGGAGATAATTTGACGATGACGATGATCATGAATGATCAAAAATATGTACCTGTATGGACAATTGTAGTCATTACATTTGTTCAAATCAAATACAGAGCTCCTTGCAAAATAAATGCACAGCGCTGTACCAGCCAGATTGGTCTGGCTGGACGCTGGACCCTCCAATGTCAAGTGTTACGCACTCCATGTACCAACACAAATTACTTATTCTGCAGAGAAAGGGCTATTCTACGAAGACAAGCAGTGAATTAAAGTTGTTTAAATAACTAGGTAGAGGGAGATCTAAAGAGGCTAAATCCAACATACCTAGATCATAAAGTAAATTGGATTTGATCTCTGTGATTGAGTAATGTTGCGCATGCCAGAACTGTTCGGTTGAGGAATCACCATCGCGAAACCTTGGGGTATCAGGTACCGACGTGCCATCCCCATCCCCCATTATTGCATTATAGTTAATTTATTTATTTAGAAAGAAATAGTCTTAAACAAATTAAATAACATGAATTTCTTAAGTGTAGACCAATAGTTCCCTTAACTAACTAAGTAATCTAAAATATACATTATACACTAGAATAAAAATAAAAAACACAATACATTTTAACAGCAAAGTGCATTCTTAAATCTTTTTTTATTCAATTCAAGTAGCTACTGAACAAATCAATTTCAACAAGCCCATTGTAGGTAATACAGTTGTATTACCTACAATGGGCTTTTAACGGGCTTTATTTACAAATTAAAATTAAATTGGTACTAATAAATACCTACAGCTGTTTTAGTTAATAACGAATTATCAAACGCTGTCGAGAATTTATTTAATAATAATCTGGTAACACTAGCCTGAAGCGGCTGCAATGCGTTTGTATTCTTTTTCAAACGGTATTATTGGAGCATTTTACAGCTTTTCTGCATCAAAGAATAAATTCATTTTGAGAATAATTTCTTAAAACGGGCTTTTAAATTTGTGTAACGTCTAATAAAACTATTAGAGACATAACAACTTCTACTAAGCGCAATCGAGAGAAGGTTTTTATTACGACAGCCGCGTTCCTGCCTACGAGGTACACGAAGAAGAATACAGCGTAGTAATTCCGGGTCATCAATAATATTATTAAGCAGTTTGTGTAAGAATATAATGTCTATACAGTCACGTCTGTTGCATAACTTCATCATTTTGTGACGCTGTAATGAGGTCGGATAATCTACTATAAGAATGATATATGCTCGCTCAATATGATTTAAAAAAAAAAGGGTGCCAGACTGTGCTTCCAAATTCAAGGTGACTCCTAACCTAACTGTTATTTAAGAGCTTATAGGTCAGTCCTTTTTTGAAGGGTACGCTAACACGTAAAATGATACCTAACTGTTTATAAGCTCTTTTTAAGCCAGCTTCTATGTGTGGTACAAATGTGAACTGGCGGTCCAGCTGTACACCCAGAGTCTCTGTAACACGCCTCAAAGCCCCATTACATAATTTATATTCAAATTGTATTATAATTTTCTTCCTGGTGAAAGATATGACATGACATTTATCAGAGTTTAAAAATAGCTTATTTGTGCTGCAGAAATGCAACAGATAGTTTTGAAGAGCTTTACCGTCATTGTTGTCACGTATTATTCGAAAGATTTTTGTATCATCTGCGTATAGAAGTGAAATGGAGCTTTTGATGGATTTTGGTAAATCATTAACATATAAAACAAATAGCAACGGTCCCAAATGTGAGCCCTGTGGCACTCCTGAGCTAATGTATTTGTATGAGGAGCAAAGACCACCCAAAAGAACCGCTTGACATCTGTCTTCCACATACGATTTTATCCACCTGAATAAGTCGCCCTGGATACCCAGACTTCAACAATAGTGTTCGATGTCAGATTTTTTCGAACGCCTTGGCAAAATCTTTATATACCATGAGAACCTGACAGTTGTCGTTCATGGCATTCAGAGCATATTCTGTAAGCCTGAGAAAATTTGTTTCAACACTCCTAACCCTGTAGAAGCCGTGCTGACTTGGAGAATTATGGCGAACTACAGCTGCGGATAATTGATTAGCGACTATTTTTTCAAACTGTTTGCTATATTGACACAATTTGGAGATTGGCCGATATTTCTCCACATCTTTACTGACAGTGCCCTTGGGAATAGGTGTGATCCAAGCTCGTTTCCACATTTCAGCAACACACCCAGTTCCAAGCGAGCTCATAAAAATTAATGTAAGAGGCAACGCTAATGTATCAACACACCGTTTTATAAGAAGTGGGTGTATACCGTCGGGAACGGAGCCCTTATTTGTATCTATTGTCTTTAAATATTTGAGAACTATATCTTGTGTAATTTCTATAGAACTGGCATCTAGAACCGCATCTATAGGAGGATGCAGCGATTATCTATATTAATAGGATCAGAGCTGAGTTTTTCAAAAACAGAGTGGAAGTTATTATTAAAAAGATTACAGATCTTCTTAGTCTCAGTTGTGGAGATACCTTTTTAAGACATCAATTTTGGAAGTCCCTTGTTTGAACGAATAGATTTCAGATATGTCCAGAAAAAATTAGGATGGGTTTTAATTTTTTCTTCTAAATACTTTATGTAATCATTATATCAGGTTGTCTCCAATTTAACGAATCTTTTTCTTAATAATTTATAACTTTGTAATCTAAGGGATTACCATACCGCTTCCAGAGTCTGTGATATTTAACTCTTTCATTTAGCAATTTTCTCAGTGGTCTATTATACCAGACTGAACGCGATGTAAATGTACTTAACCCAGATGTAACTGGATTTTTGAAAATTGGATCGCGATTTTGAACTTTAACACTTTAAGATAAGGTTCAAATCCTATGAAACAAATTTGATCGTTTTAACGACAGGTAGTAATATCTGGGTTAAGATACGTTGAGGTATGTATTTAATTATTAAATTATTTAATACATCGTGAAACTTGTGAACGATATCCTCAGTTCCCAAATTGTAAAAATTGTGAAATTACAAAAATACTCAATGTCTCTTCACACTCGGCTCGCTGGTTTGACTACTACCTGAGAGACCGCCAGCAGCGCATCAAGTCTGAAGAAGTCACTACGGAATGGTGCAAGCTCTCTACTGGTGTTCCGCAGGGTGGCATCCTTTCTCCTCTTCTTTTCTCAGTTTTCATCCATTCCATCTCGGATGTATTGTCTTCCTCGTATCATCTCTATGCAGATGACCTTCAAATTACCGGCATTTTCCCCTGTGTGATCTGACTTCGACTGTAGAGGCTTTGAATGCTGACCTTGATAACATCAGGAAATGGGCTCTTTCGTATGGGCTATAAGTCAACCCGGATAAGTCTCAGGCGATGATACTGGGTACACGGCACTTACTTAATTTGTTGCAGCATAGGTCAGTTGCTCACGTGCTTTATGACGGTACCATTGTCAAGTACAGCGAGAAAGCCAAAAATCTTGGGGTTGTTTTTGATACTCTTTTATCCTGGTCGCCCCACGTTTGTGAGGTCAGCAGACGAGTCTTTGCATCCTTTCATTCCCTTCGGCGTTTGCAGTACTTCTTGCCTAGGCAGACTAAAATCATGCTAGTTCAGACCCTTCTTCTGCCTTTAATTGACTACGCCGATGTTTGCTGGGCCAGCGCGAACGAAGATCTACTGAACAAACTCGAGCGACTTCAAAATCTCGGGATTCGGTTTATCTTCGGTCTCCGCAAGTACGATCACGTGTCCCAATATTGCAGGGAATTAGGCTGGCTCCCGATCCGACTTCGTCGTGATATGCACATTCTCTCCTTCCTCTTAAGTATTTTGAGAAATCCGCGCTATCCCGCATATCTTCGTGAACATTTTGAGTTTCTTTTCTCTGGGGATAGACTTCGGAGATCTCACACGGTGTCACTTTTGTCAATTCCTCAGCACAACACTGTTGCTTACGAGCACTCGTTTAGGTTAAGGGCAATACGTTTGTGGAATGCACTTCCTTGTGCTATTAGGGATTGCACATCCTTGTTCTCTTTTAAGAAAAAGTTGAAACAGCATCTCCTCTCTTCCGCATAGTGGGTATCTTATAGTATGTATGTGTATCTATGTATTTATTGTATTCTATTTATTTCATAGTATGTGTAGGATGTATTGTGATTTATCTGATAGTATATTGACTTTATTTCTTTCTTTTAAATCTTAATTGTACACTAGGACTACCTCTCTATAAATATTTTTTCCTTTCCTCACAGGTTAGCTGTAAGAAATTTCTTTTTAGAAATAAGCTCACCTTTGCATATTGTTCGTTGTATTTTTTCCATTGTGTTTTCTGTGCAATAAAGAATGATTATTATTATTATTATAAAATAGACTGACTCAATCTATACCTGTTAGCTCGCTATTTAGTAGATCTATTGTAATCAGCTGAATCAAATTTAAAAACCCTTTCTGGGATACCCCTAATGGGAGGTGTGAATGATATTGAAATTTCCACAAGTAACGCTTTATGGTGTACGTCTTCACCTGTTAAAATGATTTTTTTATCATGTCATCTAATTAGCTCTGGATCAACTTAGTGGCAGAAATGGGCCAGACTTGGTTTGTATTTCAACATCGGAATGACAGCAGAATATGCTCACCCCGGGGCGCTCAAACAAGACAGCAGTTGCGTGCGAGGGGCCATTTCGACAAATTAGATAAGTGCGCGCATTACAGAGCGTTGCATTGACCGTCAGGCGATCATCTCAAATCAGTGCCACTGAATACTTACAACTGGCTTTTACCCGCGACATGTTACCCGCAGATCATCTGACGCCATACTGTAGATGAACTGACCCCATTACTTATTTGAGAACAGTTTTGGAGGAACAACTTACCGATTTTACTACTGCTACACTGCAGTTAACACTTTTCTGTAATATTCTGCAATAGCAGTTGGATATTTAGGGACCCATACAATAAGGGAGCTGTATTTTCCCGATGCTCCGTCACCCTTCAATCTTTGTCTGGCTGGAGAAGACATGTCCATAAACGAAAAATACACAGGAATATTCGGAGCTGACTGCCACCTTTAATACTGGAAGAGCACCTTCTTTTCTTTTGTGTCGATGATTCAAGTCGGAACAAGTGGTTAATTGGCGAATACATTTTGTGAAAATGGCTTACTTTTGTATACCTGCCTCAAATATTCGAGCTCTGTAAGCAACCCTGCAAATAAATCAACTCACCGCCAGCTGTAGCCCAGCTACGAACCCAGCTGTATACAACGGGCAGACCTGCCTCCCTGGAGGACAGTACATCTTCAGTTCAGGCAGGGGCCCCGAAGGTCGCTCCGTGCGGGTCCAGCCCTCGTTCTCAGCCTGGCTGAGTGTGCGCGGGATGCTGAAGAAGTACTCATTTTCTTTGAGCGCGTCCGACCAGCCGAACTTAACTGCGGGGCGAAAGAAGACGACTGAGTTTAGGAATTTCTTTTTTTGCGTGGTGGCTCATATTAGCATCGTTTTAAGAGGGAAGACAGCTTCAAAAAGTACCGACTTCTTCGTCCACAGCAAAAGTTTGCACCTGGCAACTCTTTGCAGTTCTTCCTCGATCGTCCATTGAGGACATATTCGTTCCATTCAAACTCACTCAAACGCTTATGTTTTATTGTAAATAGACAAAAATAACGCAATTTACAAATCAGACACTTATGGAGATAAATAAAAATAAATCAAATATGATCAACTAAACTCATGAGTAACTGATTATGATTAGAATTTGAAAAAGGAAATTTCCCTTTCAAGTGGTGATTCATGGCTGAATCTCGCACAAGAAAAGGAAACTCCATTAACTCTAGCAATACTTCGGAAATACGCCCGTCAGAGAAAATATGACAAAGAATATCTACGGGATGTCATTTTAAAATGTTCGCCATTTGCATTTCAAAATGCCGCAATGTACTATCGAACCATCTGAATCATGACCCATCATAAGCTTATTTTGCTAAACTCCTTAAATGCAAGTAGGTTGAAATTCGCTTGAATGTTTATTTCCTTGGTAACGAACTTGTTATCATTTGATTAGACACTGACATTTTGATAGATCTTACAAGTTTGAAAGTTTCAAACGAATTATCAGGCAAAAGGGTCATGATTCAGTTGGTTCGATTGTACAATATAAAAATAATCTAATACACAATATCATAATGTAATACCCAAAAACCCGTTATAGGTTTTAAATTTTATTACCATGGCATAAGGTTCATAACCCCAAAAAAAATTATTATGAATCGAGGGGCTATGTTTATTTATTAAATGTACAATATAATAAACAAAAGCTGTAATGAAAATAACTTATGAGAAAAAGACTGGGCCAGTTCCCGTCATCGAGCAGCACCCGTTCACGAGTATGATTTGTGCACCAGCACCTTCTATGCACGCTCTGTCTTGCTCACGCGCTTATGCAACACGTCAGCAGGCAACGAACGGCCGTCCGGCCACCGACTCTTAATTGGAATCGCATATCGAAAGCATATCGATTGCTACGAAGGGCGATATATGACGTATTTAACAGACAGTCTCCTATCAAAATTGGCGCCCCCCGCCAAAAAACCAGATGGCATATAGCGCCCTTGGGATCAATACAATGGCGGCTTGCTGATTTTCTGTGTAGGTTGCCCAGCTTATTCCTTTTCATTCTGTACGTTGGTACGCTGTGTGTGTGTAGCTCTTACCTCGGAGTCCGTCGTACTTCACGCCTGGAACAATGATGTTATGTCTTAGCTTGAACAATATTATTAGCTAACCCTGCCAAAACATTCACATATCCACTATTATTTTTCTGAAACACTAGTGGTGAAACCTAACCGTTTTTAAAGCTTTTATTTAACTTGCAATGTATTTTGTATGTATGTATGCATTTGTACATATGTATGTTGTATGTTCGAGTCAAATCTTTCGGGTCAGAATGACCCACTTCCAGATATCGAATTGAGCTGAAATTTTGCACGCATATCCAAATCTGATGACAATACAAAATTTTGATAAGGAACAAATATAATAATCACCAAAAAAAAACTTACCCAAAATGGGTAAATGCTACCCAAAATGGGTAAATGATCACCAAAAGTTGCAAAAAATATCAGAGCAAAACACTGCGGTAGCTTAGGTGAAGGATAAAGGGGGTGATCGAAGCGAAGCCCCCTTTATCCTTCTTGTTAGGTTTAACATGTAAGAACATACTTAAAAACTAAACTGAAGTACACAAAACATAAAAAGAAGTTTGGTGATCATTTATCCAAACACAATTTGGTGGTCGTTTACTAATTCTGGTGATCTTTTCGAATTTATTGGTAGTAAAAAAGGTGCGTTTTTGGTGATCGTGTAACATAAGCCTTTTGATAACATGGAGCTGATCTGATGATGGAGCCAGGAGGTGGCCATGGGATCTCTGTAATAAAACTAGGCAACCCTATCAAGTTTGGGCCTGTTTGATTCGTCTTGGCATGTCCTTTGTTCCTAATAATATTCTCATGACATGGAGCTGATCCGATAATCGAGCCGGGAGGTGGCTATGGGAACTCTGTAATAAAACGACCCAACCATTTCGAATTTGGGCGCCTTTGATTCGTCTTGACATGTCGTTTGTTCCTAATAATATTCTCTTGACATGGAGCTGATCTGATGATGGAGCCAGGAGGTGGCCATGGGATCTCTGTAATAAAACTAGGCAACCCTATCGAGTTTGGGCTTGTTTGATTCGTCTTGGCATGTCCTTTGTTCCTAATAATATTCTCATGACATGGAGCTGATCCGATAATCGAGCCGGGAGGTGGCCATGGGATCTCTATAATAAAACTAGGCAACCCTATCGAGTTCGGGCACGTTTGATTCGTCTTGACATGTCGTTTATTCCTAATAATATTCTCATGACATGGAGCTGATCTGATAATGGAGCCGGGAGTTGGCCATTGGATCTCTGTAATAAAACTAGGTAAGCCTATAGAGTTTGGACACGTTTGATTCGTCTTGACATGTCCTTTGGTCCTATATAATATATTTATGGTGGATGATGGAGCGGGAAAGTAATAGTATTTACTGTCGTAATTCATGGCTCCTAGAAATTCAGAGACGGATATCAGAACACCGGCGGTTTGTGGTTTTCAAACATTACAGTCAGAGCCTCTTTTAATATCATCCCCAGTTTTAAAAAATGTGTAAAATAGATAGATAACTAACTAACTAACATCTACACAAGTAAATCTCGCGGCATTTGATGGGTTTGATTCAGTAAAAAAAAAAAAACGTCTTTTTAAAGCATATAAATAAAAGCTTTTTTTCCCACTTTAAAGATTCTCAATTAGTTTTTTTTTGTGTTTGTTACGCGATTTCTTCGTCGATTATGAACTGATTTTGATAACTCTTTTTTTGATCGGTAGGTCATACTTCAGAGATGGTCGCACATATATTTTATCAAAATTGAAAATTTGAAAAAATCATGAAATGCAAAAAATATAAACACAGATGTCGTTTTGGTTTGTGGTCCCGTGAAGAAAAACTTTGACAAGGACTTTTCATGTACATTGTTCAAGTACATAGACTTCAATCTGTTTATAAGTTTTTAACTTGGTCATTATTGTAAATATAATACGGTAATTTAGAAACACGTAAATGTATTTAAAAGTATTTTAAAGTATTTCAAAATGTTTCAAAGTATTTTAAAGTATTTCAAAGTATTTTAAAGTAATTCAAAGTATTTTAAGTATTTCAAAGTATTTAAAAGTATTTCAAAGTATTTTAAAGTATTTCAAAGTATTTTAAAGTATTTCAAAGTATTTATTCAATAGTTGTTGAAAGAAATTACAATGGTTTCTTGTGGCCCCACACTAGGCAAATTCTGTATGGTGGATATGGCCAAATAATCAACGATAAGCCCATAGCCTGCATTATACTAAACATATTGCCTTATATAACAACTGGCTAAGCGTGGGCACAATTGTGCCCCCCCAAATTTTGGGGAATGGCGTGCCCATTATTATGAACAACTTTCCCCTAGAAAACAGTGATCGCAAACGAAAAAAACATTTGTGTCTTACTATGGGAGTATTCAGCTGATCGGTTCAATGTACTAAGGTTCCGTAAAACTTTTTTTGCGACCTTATGTTCTTTCGGGAAAGTTGTTCTTATTGATGGTTGAATTTAGTTGGTCTACTATCATTACCCAAAGTATGGCCAGCTAATTAAAAGTCACCGGTTTATTGCCTTTTCATATGCTAGGTGGCAATAACATGGGTAATGAATGTCCGATGTGTAAAGAGGATGAATCTTTTGAAGAACGAAAAGAAGAAAAGTACATAATACTCCATATCTGAAAGGTATTGCGACTCGAAATTTGATTGCAATTTAAAATGACAACCATCAAACTAGCGATTAAGTTCATTCAAATCCTTAACCCTTTACTGCATACTAACCCATATATCGTTTCATAGGTTTTCTTTATTACCAAGCAATAAGGTTGAAAATAGCGATCCATTACGGGTCAGGCCATGCATTAAGGGGTTAAAAAACAATCTCAATCGCAATGAAAATGTGGTCTGAAGGAGCCTACCCTTCAAAATGTCAATTTTAATTGATGGCAGAGATAGAGATTGAGCTCCGATCAGTCATGCACGATAAACTACAACAATGATACTAACTGTATTTTATAGGTATTTAATTTATTCCTAGGCATTTTATTTATAGTATTTATTGTGCACTGCCGACCCTTTTATGATACCAATTCCTATAATGCCTTGGTTTGCTGGAAGAAATCTCTTTTTAGAGATAAGCTCGCCTTTGTACATGCATTTTCTTTTACTGTAACTTTTTTAAAAATTTGTGTGCAATAAAGAATTATGAATTATGAATGATGACAATGGTTTCTTGGTGAAAATTCGACGTGAAATCATCCTGAATACCTTACGATTTTCTCGGAATAGGGGCTGTTCATTTATCTTACGTAATAAATGAACAACCCTTAAGTGACAAATCAATTATGGTAATATGATTACGAATTTTTATTACATTGATAACATGAATTAGTATCTCTAGAATCTAGATCTATTAGTTTTGATAACCAAGTTATTCATTATAAGCGGACCGTACTAATCAGCAAGATCGTATCATAACACACGTACCTAAGCAGGTCTCAATTTCACTGGAGATAAAAGGGCCGAAGCGAAACGACTAGTCCATGAATTACAATAACAAAACAACTTACCATAAACGAAATTCACTATCGACAGAAGCACAAAAGCCCTCATTATAGCTTCACACAGAAGACTATTTAAATCCGCAAGCGCTTTCCCATTAAGTTTGGAATAAGCCTGATGGGGATATGATTTTCTTATTAGGTGCGCAAGAGTTGACGCGCTATTCCGCCGCCGCTACGCAGCGTGATGTGTTGTGTCGGGTGCAGGCAGTCACAAGACCACAATGGAACTCCAATCATGTGTAAACGGCTAAGGCCCACCTACTTCGAACGCGACTCAAAACTTTTATCTGAATAACTTTGACGATTCCATACAGTATGGAGTTAGAGTGACGCCTTTTCCCATAAGGGGTGGCAGAGGCACAATTGTGCCCACTTCTAGTTCCAGTTATTCAATATTATGAGTAATGGTGGTTCTCTCACGATGTTTTCAATCGTCGTTAGAATGTCCGTATATTTACTTAAGATAAATAACTTATCTCATTGGTACATGGTCAACCCCAGGATTCGAACTCCTGCATGAGAAGCAAACCCACTAGACTATGGAGCTCTGTCACAGTTATTAGAGAAATAGTGCCTTTTTGATCACAATGCCTACGCCGCGAAACGACTTTGAAGGATTACGCTTACACCGCTATAGGTGTTAGTCGCAAAATAACTCACATTTTAAACACCTACAAAGCAAAATGCCTCAAATCAATATCTCTAAAGTGGTTTGCCAATTTGCAATACGCCTGCATTATTTCATGTCTAGGCGGCATAACGTCTTAAAAATTAAAATGACTTTAAAGGATAGTACATAACACGCCATAGGACTAAGAATCATAATTACTCGCAATCAAAAACGGCTATAAATCAAATTGCCTCAAATTAATATTATACCTATAAAGCAGCAAGCAAATTGCATAGAAAATGTATGTGAATTCCCTATTTTCAGATTAGATACTGGCCACTTCAATTTGAATTGATTGTTATCTATTACAACTTCACTGTCTGTGGGAAAAAGACCCTTCACAACATGGCCGGTAAATCACCCCAGCTTTTCGCAGATGGGACGTTTAAGCGAACACCAACTCCGGTTTACCAGCTATATTCAATACCTATGAATATAGCCAGCGGTGAGGAAATGACTAACATCATGCCATTGATCTATGCCTTACTTCCCAACAAGACACAGGAAACGTACGTTAGATTATTTCTTCTCATAAAAGAACACTTAAATATCGAATTTCATAAAATGAAATGCGATTATGAATTGGCCCAAGTAAACGCTTTACAGAAAGTGTTCCCTTACATTCATATAAGTGGATGTTATACCACAATAATAACGCTATTTGGGAGCAAGCTGACAAACTCAAGATGTTGGAATCAAAAGAAGGCCGTTATACAACCGCTCTGATAGTCCATGGCTCACAGTTAATTCTTACTAAGACAACTGTTAAAAACAAAGGGGTTGTTTTTAGTCCATATACTACACGAGCTGATGCCCGCTCAATATGTGGGGACCCGGACATAGCAGGGAGGTCTGACTCCTGGGCATGGGTAATTCCATTTTTTTCCCCTCCAAAAAAAAAACCGCTCTGATAGCAAATTTGCCTCTTCTACCAACACAACATATTATGGACGGTTGGTTGGCAATAGTACAAGATCACACCGAAAATAGAAATGCTATGAAAAATTTCTCGATATATTTTGAAAGACAGTGATTGAAATTAGTACCAAAAGATCTAAGCTGTGCTTCAGAAACGAACCGCACGAATAACGGATTGGAAGGATGGCACCGTAGAATAAATGCTCGTATACCACCAAATGCAACATTTATACTTTTTCTCGAAAAGTTGTTTGTCGAAGCAAAATGGCAAAACGTGAAAATGAAGGCTGCTTTGTTTGAAAAAAATAATAGAAAGAGAACTGACATTCAATTTCATAAGGAACACAAAAGAGAACTGAAAAAACTAGATGAGTGCGGTGGGGGCAAATGTTTGTTTGACGAGAACGGATGTTTGTACCCTAGTCATGGTTGTTTATCTATCTAAGTATAATATTTCTCTATATAAGTATATATATCGTTGTCTAGTACCCAAGATACAGGGAATCCTAGTTTGGGGCTAGATCAATGTGTGTAAAAGGTGTCCAAGGTATTATTTATTTATTTATTTATTTATAACACCACTCACATTTATGAAAAATATAATTCAGATAAAAAGGCAAATTTTTAAGAATTAATCATGAGTGTGGAATAAGGACGTAATAGTGTTAAATGCGTATTAGAGCAAGGAAGGAAGTTATTTAAGTTAAGTTTATTTTACAAACTAAAGTGCTAAAATAGCTCTCTTTCTCTTATTATAGTTATTATTATTTAAATAATTAAAATAAGAATTTTGTGTTTATTTATTTTATTCTAATGCCGACGATGTTGTAATCTGCACGAGTAGGTAGTTATAGTACATTACGGCAGATACCAGTAAGTAAGCCATACTGGCCGAGTAGAAATTACGGTCGAATGTACTACAATGAATGACATATTTCCAAGTCCCTGACACAAAGATAAAATAAGAAGTGCGACAGAGATAACGTCATAAGAACTATCATTAATATAAGCGAGATGCAATGGCGATTACCTGTCCCTTACTCGAGTATATGTTTTTTTTTGTAAGGTAAATTTTTTAAAAGGTAACCTCCGTTTTGGTAATAGATAAGGCCTGTATCTATATTATAAGAAGTAGTCTGGTATAAGGTAACCCTTACACCAGATTACTTCTGAGGCAGTTGACGAAACTTAACTGCCATTTTGCAGCTGGGTTGTAGTTCAAATTCTGTCCTTCTGTACCGGCGCCCAAGAAAGCCCGTTTTACAATCGAGTACCTAACTTTATACATTAACCCGACCATCAACTATGCTTGTAACTCAAACTTGATTTGAATTGTTGTATTTTGGAGCATTTTGATGTTTAGGACCTAAAACTAATTAGTTGTTTTGCATTTGAGATATTATGTTTGTCTCTAGGCATCTTCATATACATGTATTTTACTACTGAGAGGTTTTGCGTTAAAGTCACATTGCATTGGTAGCCATTCTGATGTTTAGAAATTTTACTATAAAGTCCGTTTGCATTAGAGGTACAGTAATAATAAGTCGTTTTGATTTGAGGCATTTTGCTTTGTAGGTGTTTTAAATGTGAGTTAATTTGCGACTAAGACGTATAGCGGTGTAGGCGTTATCCTTCAGTCGTTTCGCGGCGTAGGCATTGTGATCAAAAAGGCTGGTTACGTACATGGAGTATGAAAGTAGCCGTCCCAATAACTTTGCAAACAAATTTTGCTATGTAAAATCCAAACTATTCACTCCACAACCATTCCTACCATTGTACGATAGTACGGAACCCTTGTATTGTACGATAGTGTGCGAGTCCGATTCGCACTTGACCTTTTTTTTTCAATTTTTTATTAGTTTACTAGCCTGTCACCGCGTCCCTTCAACTTCCATCTTGGGCCATGCTTGATCTAGGTAGCTATATAGACGGAAATAATGAAAATTCGCTGGTACCTAGGTTTTATTTTTTAAAACATATGTTGCAGAAATTTACATTTGGTGGTGACTGCTGACTGTACTTTGGCAAGTATGTAAATAGGTGTGAGTAAGCATGTACAAGTACGCTGGTGTGTATAATCCGAGCATTGTTTGCTTTAATTTTAACACATAGCTACATGAGTTTGTAGGTTTGGTACTAACGTGAAAGGAAATGACTGACAGATCGTGATTGGATTTCAGTATCGTAATTGATATGAAAGCCAATCACGATTAGAATCAATTAATTACTTACATTATACTTATCTACATACTCGACACTCGTACGTAGATCTGTATCGCTCTAATCCCTGAGGATTATGACATTACTTTAATCTATTCCGATCAGGAGCAGTCAAAGCATCATTATTATGGACCTACCGCAAATATTTATATCGTATGATTTATTACTTTTTCAACATAATAAATCATACATAAATCACGATGCTTCCAGAGAAATACATCTGAATATGTCCATTGCAATACGCCTTATAAAATGCAAAGAGCAATAAACTGAACTGCGAAAAGCGACTTGGCGCCGAGCAGGCGTTGACTTTTAGGTTTTGGCGAAAAGCCCGTAGGCAAGAAGATAAATTGATAGATAACTTACACTGGTAAATATTATAGGGTTTGAAAGTAGATGTTTTATGTGCAACAGGAAGTATGAAATAAAATAACAATGCTTCAGGCTCATTGTTCCAATAAACTATTGCCAGGGCAAGGGGCAAGTATTTTGGCAGATACTCCTTTAAAAAGTGTAGATAACGAACAGGGTTGAAGAGGATCAAATAGTATCGACAAAAAAAAATATTTAAAATAATCCCCCTCCCTAATTTTACTATAAGGCATTTTAATTATCTTTATAATATTAAATTCATTCACTATGTACCAACTGCAAAAAAAAATAGATTATCAATTTTAGTTATCTAAGTTAGATAACCTCGAGATGGAAGGGTTTGTCGGATTCAAATTACCTGGATAATGATGATGAAGAGCAGGCGGTACTGCAAGTATCAAATAGTTAATAAAAAGTGTTAACTAAAATTAAATAACGCTTTGTTTGGGAAAGAAAATAAACCTAAAAAAATAATACTTTTGTAGTAATTGCAGTTTTTCTCAAAATTTTGCTACCCAAAACAAAATTATTTTGCTATGGAATATTATTCAAAAGACTCAAAATATGTTTGTAACCAAAACACTTTTGACGTGTTAAAACGCGGTCGGTAAAGGGTTAACTCGCAAAAACCAAATAGAAATAGAAATGTTGTTTATTCATGACATGGGTAAATTAAAAAGGTCTTTATAAACACATTCCAGTGCATTCCATACTGCCCGTATGGACGTGTGAAAATTCATGTAATCATGCAATAATTTAAATAATTGTCGTTATATCAAAATGTTATAATACCTTATAATATAGGGTAATAATTTAATTTCAGTTTATATAAATTCGTAAAGAAATAAAATAATCCATACCAAATTTATCCTCTAAGAATTCAATCATGCATTTATATTAACCAGTAAAGTGTATATCTCCTTTTAATAGATATTGGCTGTTTTCTGCCATTAACCAAGTAATGGCTACATTCCTCCAAAAATCGTATGAAAATTATTCCCGAAGGCGAGATTCTAGTCGACCAAACATTATACAATTTCGTTACATTTGGTATTTGTTAGTTAACCGTCTACTAACCGAGTTTGAAAACGTTAAAACCACATTTTTGATGTCTTTTGAAATCTAATGTGATTTCAAATAATATTCTTAGCAAAATAATTTTGTTTCAGGTGCAAAATTTTCCGAAAAACTGTAATTACTATATATAAAAATAATAATACCCAAAGCGTAATTTAAGATTTCAGCCAACACTTTCTAGGGACTATTTGATACTGGCAATACCGTCTGTCTATCGTCGTCGCTATGCAGTTCATTTGAACCCGACAAAACTTTCCATCTCGACGTTATATATGTCACAGATAGGTAGGGTATATGTCAAAACCGTTAGTTAACTAACGGTTAAAACCGTTAAATAGTAAACAGGTTTAAACTTGAATTTCAAATGAAATACTTACCAGGGCAAACACTGCGGTAGCTTAGGTGAAGACTAGAGGGGGCGAGCGCAGCGAAGCCACCGAATAGTCTTCGTGTTAGGTTGACATGCAAGAACAAAAGAAACGTAAATTCTAAACCCTGTCGGTCTGGTTTACTATCTGACGATAGTTGATCAACTACCGCGTTAGTTTAACAGCAAACGGTTTTGGATATCTTCCGGTTACATATACATATATATGTTTTTGCATATGAAAAATATATAAAAATGCCTTTAAAAAAATAGGGATTTAAAGTTTTTATTTTTTTTATTTTTTTAGTACAACGTGATCCTCTTCATCCCTGTTCAATATGTGCACTTTATGAACACTCGTGCTGCATGGCTGCCTTGTCTAATGCTTAAGAACACGGAATGAGAAAACTTCACAGTTCCAAAACATTAAGAAAAGTCGACCGTACGTCTAGTTAACTATTCGGTAGACGTAGTATACTTTGTTATTGTGAAAACGGAATCGATAACATTGTACTGCAACGACGAATGAATATTGTATAGGTTTCCACTTGCTTAACACCGGATTAGCCGTTTTTGCAGCAACGAACTAGGAAAATAAAAACAATAGAAATCTGCTTTGAAAATATCTATTGTCAACATTTCCACAGGCAATTTTCATTTCAATGATATTGAGTAAAACCCTTCAAACCTTCCTAATTGTTTAACAAAGGTTCGGTACGCCAACATCCTTCTTGTTACCACCAATCGAGCGACACCAGTGGGCAGAGTGTAAAGATGATGCAACCTCCGGGATCAGACGACAACAATAGTTTGTCGCTTGGCGCTTTTCGACACCCATCACATCATTTCACCTTGAATAAATGGTAATGACGTCAGTAGAACTTCATTTGCATCATGAGGATCCGTTTTGCCGTCCGTTTGAAGTTGCTTCACGTCTGTCCCAGTCATGGAACGTGAAACATGCTTTCGGACTATCCATCAAGGCTTTCCCCGAGCAATTTTATTCAGAGGGGTAGCTATGAGCTGCCGGAACTAGGAAGACAATGATTGATCACGCAGCCAGGTTCAGCAGAAATAAAAATGCAGTAAAGCTAGCTCTACAGCATATACCATTCCTAGCTCTTTCTATATCCTTATATTTCATATAGGAAACGACTGTTGGTTCCTAATCGATTCTCCGGAGGACTTAAATTAAATCCACTTTCAAATAGCAATATGTACTCGTTTTAATGTAGAGTAGAGTAGTAGAGAGTAGACCGAAGGATCGGTTTCGGTTTCGGACACGTTTCGGCCAAAAGGAGGTTTCGGCCAAGGCGTTGGTTTCGGCCGAAAACCGGCCGAATGTTCGCAAAATATATGATTTATACTTTCATTACGCCGAATAACATATACAATATTGTTGTACCAAAAGTAATTTGCTCTGTCCCAAATAACACGTAGAAAATTATATATTTTTTTAGTTATTGAGCTTACGCTTTAGGCGGATTTTTGATAATTTAATTGACCGAGCGAGCGAAGTGAGCGAAGCGTCCAGTTTCGTGATTGGCCAAGAATGCATTTGTCCTTCTGTCTGTCTATTCTTGCCTACAGATCGTATTTCTCAAACCGATTATCGTGAAATTTTGTGAGCAGGTTCAATAATTATATAGCGAGGAGTTTGCTGTAACAAACGGATTTTAGATTTTGATTTTATTTCGGAAAATGTGTACCTAATCAAACTACGCAGTTCCCTCCGCCTCCGCCGCCGCGAGACGAACCCATAGGCACCAGGTCCGTTGACCTCATAGGACTGGTCCTCGGAAACGCGATTTAATCGCCAAAAAGTATGCCCCCTATTTTGCTCAAAAGTCTCCATAGAAATTGGAAAATTCAAGTACCTGAAATTGAATTTAAAATTGGACTTTCTTCGTTAAATTGTTGCGCAAAATAGACTTGTACCGCATGGTAATAAAGCCTTTTGTCCGTCGGTCGTTTCAATATGTTTAAGTATCAGTATATATGTCGAAGGGCTCGCGAGGTCTACTGTTCTCACAGAACCACTAGTGTGATTTGTACCTACTTATATATGACAGATCTACGTTGTCCAAGATATTTCTATGAGAGTAAAGCTCTAAATTTCAGGAAATTGTGTACATTTTCACAAAAGTTTTAAAAGTTTCGCTTTCTGTTTCGGAACGTCACGAATGTTGAGTAAGTTTAAAATACTTATGTAATTGTTATATGCAGTCCCCAGCCAGTTCCATAGTATCGGCCCAGATTACTAAATAGTTACGTATCGGGGGAAGTCCCAATGCCGTCCATTCATTCACGTCGTGAGCAAAAGGCCTTTATCAGAATAAGCCGCGCGTGACACGAATCATCAGCAAATCCGGTGTAATAACCTCTCAATACCGTGCCTGCTGCGTCACCGGAGAAATGAGCACAAGGTAAAAGCAATAAATGCATTGTGGATATCTTATGAATACCTTACGGGAGAGCGCACAATGTTGTGTGGGTAGGTTTGGTATGTAGCTCCATGCCTATCAACCGGGTATATAAGTCAAAACTTAATAAAAAAGTATAATAATAATTAATTTTAGTTGATTTTTATCTTTATTAGCGAAGGTCTTTCCACTGCAGTGCGAAGGCCACTCTTTACGCTCCTGGGATCTTTCCAACTAGGTCTTGTTGTGGTCCCTCTTCGTCACAGCTCGTCACTTCAGCGCATCCTGCAGCAACCACGTCCTCGTTTTGAATTTGGCACCCAGAGAGAACTTAATCCCACTTCAATTCGGCCGCGTTTTCCGCGACGTCTTATACTTATTTTAGTTTGCGCAACTACTGGTCCCCAGAATACTATGCGCTCCATATTTCGCTGGCGACCTCAAGTCTGGTCTTTTGGATGTCAGTCAAAGAACAACTCTGAGCTCCGTAGGCAAGGACGGGAAGAATGCACATGTCCAAAAGTTTACGCTTCATAGTTAAATTGTGATTTCCTTTCATCAGCTTTTTCATCGACGAGTAGCTCCTCCAGGCGTTATAAATTCGTCTTTCGACCTCCTTGTCTTGTCTGGCCTGGACTAGACTATTTGGCCCGGGTAGATGGATGGATTCTTCGACATATGCAATGCTTGAGCCATCCACGTCCACTGCATGCTCAGTGCTGTTTGGCATTGCGTTGGTCTTTTTTATATCCCTCGCAGTCGTACTTTTTATGCGGGTAATAGTTTCATTAAGAGGGCATGCAGGTTGTATAATGATAAGTTTGTACATTTAGATATTTTTAGCAGTAAGTTAAGAAAACTCAAAAAACTAACCATTACTTAGGAATCAATTTAGGCTGTGTCATATATATATGCTTTATTTTTGTTTTTCATTTGTGTTCATGGGCGTACATACACATATTTACATCTAGACATACATGTACGTATGTTAGTTGTATGTAGCATTTTAATTTTGTATCCCCTTATTTTAGATTTTAAACATCAAAAATAAAATTAATATAAAAAATCGCCTTTAAGTACCTTTTAAGTTGTCATGCACAAAAGCAATTCTTTCATATATATTTTAGATAGATATATATATATTTTTTAAATGTTTTGGTTTGTAATATTATTGTTAGGAAACTGTAAGTCTACTAATTATAAGAATTTGTATGTATTACTTAAAACTATGTGAGACTGTTTGTTTCTTTAATATAAATAAAAAATAAATAAAAAACATCTACAGTCCCACCTCGAGGCTTACCGCGCTTGGGCATAGACTGTATTTAGTTGGGGATTTAATTATTTTGCTACGTTTGGTGAAAGAAGTCTGAAAGTTTGAAGTAAATCTATGAGAGTCCAAAGCTACACAAGTTGTTACGAGCAGGTGTGCAAACGCAGTGTGTTTATTTGCTCGTAAATCAGTTTCACCGTTCTTCTTTCCTAATTACCTGCGTAGGGCTAAGTGTCCTCAATAAGGGATGAGTAGTTGAGGGTCGTAGGTCGCCCGCAGGCAGGCACTGTGCCATCAATCCCTGCCTACCTTTACCGTAGGGGCTGCCGCAAACAAGCATTAGTAACTTGTCTGTTGTTTTTTGCGAAAGCTACTGGAGTTACTTTGTGCAGTACTGAACGCGACAGAACTAATGAACTAAACAGATCTAGGTCGAGGCGAATCTCACCCAATCTCACACGGGGAGTGGGGGGTCTCGGCAAATATCACGTAATTTTCCTCCTTAAAAATAGTGTAAGATTGCAAGAAAGGTTGGTTAATTTAAATAAAACATGCTTCTTGACTAAAATATGGCAAAAAAACTAGACTTACTATTTACACTAATAATACAAATTTTGCAAAATATCACATGAATTTTGAGAGGAGGGAGCCAAATCTCACGACATCTCACCTGGGGGGGGAGGGGTCAGAAAATTGTCAAAAATGCCTCACATAATTACTGGACGCCCCCTAAGGGCATGAAGATGCCTGACGGGACGCCTCGAGTGATGGAAGGAGCCCTTCATCAATCTTGTCAAAGATTCTTCAGTAGAACATCGCTCTTTTTGCGTCGATTGGGGTTCCTATTGCATATTTTCTTGCTTCGTAACAATACGTATAGACGGAAATAGAAGGGCTGGCCTATACACTAAAGTACACACAATTTGTTGCTACAAGTGTAGGCTACAGGATTATAGCACTTTAATCCTGTAACCTACATACACTTGTTTGCTGCCGGGCCAGCTAACTTCCTTTGCACTAAACTAAACCACCAGAAGTTAGCAACAATTTGTAGTCGTACTGTAATCAGATCTCAGTCTTGACGGGTCGACGGGAAATCGTAAACGAGTTTTAAGGTAGAGTGAGATGAGAGCGAGCGACAAATTACCGCCTATATATCACATTTTCAGCGAAACCCGAGCTTTTGAGAAAGTAATTTATATCCCACCAAAAACATTCTGTAAAAAACTAGCCAAGTCTCGATGGAGCTGCTTGTTTATCTCTAAAAGGTAATGAATTCTAGACAAAGTCGTGCCAAGTCTAAAGTTCCTTACTGCGATTTCTTTATTATTATAGTTAATGTTGTGTGACTTGGCCGTTGAACATTCTTTATACGTTAGTGGGTACAAGTCAATTTTGTTAGCACGTAATGTTATATCTGTTGTAACTACCTATGTTATATCTGTTACTCTCAATGTCAATAAAAAATAAGTCATGGCAAAGTTATTTTTATTTTACATACTATTTTGCTTAAAATAGAATTCCTTTGTATACCCTTAACGAGCAGCATAAAACGATCACGGAAGGCGCCTGCAGTCTTTTTCGAATATTTCATAACGTTTTCCTATCAGGAAACTTGCAGCTTGTAATTTATGGTAATTAAATACGACGCAGTTCAAAATTGACGTGTACCCACTAACGTATAAAGAATGTTCAACGGCCAAGTGTTGGACATTAAGAACGCAACCTTCTTGTTAGGCTTATTGTCTTAGCAACCATATGTGACATGTTTGTTGACTTCAATACAAAGAATACGTTTGTGCTTTACGTTCACGTTTTATTTCAACTCTTATTATCTTCCAAATATATCATGGTAGCAGAGCGTGGTTGATAACGGATAGAGTCCGGAAATATAAACGCAGTGAGAACAAGAAAATTTGGCCAGCGTAAATTTTGTGTTCGGTTATAAATACGATTTGAACTTGACGTATAAATTTTCTGGAACGGCAGTGGTATATTCTGTCATATGTTTATCGAAATATTTTTTCCACGCAAAAATGTCTTCAAGCCACAACAGTTTTCATATTGATCGCCTTGTCGGAAGAGAAAACTACGCGAGTTGGAAATTTGCCATGCAAGCATTTTTTGAGCTTGAAGAATTGTGGGATTGCGTCATTGGTAAAAATACAGACACCAAGAAGGAAACAAAAGCTAAGTCAAAGCTCATATTACTATTAGACCCGATCAACTATGTACACGTGCAGAGCGCAACTACATGCAAGGAAGTCTGGGATAATTTGGAGCAGGCATTTGATGACAGCGGATTATACAGAAGAGTTGCTTTATTGAGAGACCTCATAACAACTACTTTGGATTCCTCTAAATGTGTAGATGACTATGTAAATAAAATAATGTCCACCGCTCACAAACTCCGGAATATTAAGTTCAATATCGACGATGAATGGCTTGGAACGCTGATGTTGGCTGGCTTACCTGAAGCGTATAAGCCAATGATTATGGGATTAGAGAGTTCAGGCATAAAAATCAGCGCAGATTCCATCAAAACAAAACTCCTGCAGGAAGTTCAATGCTCAGAAAGCACCGCGTTCTTCGCGAGAAATAAGGCCACTCATGGAAGTCATAACACCACAAAGGTCAATAAAGGACCCCGATGTTTCAAATGTAACAAGCACGGACATTTTGCGAAGAATTGCCGTGCTCCGATTAAGAAGAACTCTGAAAAAGTTGAAGATAGTAAAGGTTTTATTGCAGCATTTTCAGCTTCTTCACAGACCATGCAACCCGATCTTTGGTATGTGGACTCAGGTGCATCAATGAGCATGACCAACCAACGTGATTGGATGTATGACGTCACAAGTTCACCGATACCAACCATTACTGTCGCCAGTAAGTCACCGCTACCAGTCGAAAGTATGGGAAAGGTAAATTTAATATTGAATGGCAATGAAGACAGCAAAATCCAGGTAAGACAAGTTCTGTATGTACCTAAACTTGCCGCCAATCTCTTATCTGTCAGTGCTATGGTGAAAAATGGCTGTGAAGTAAATTTCAGGGACAAAGGCTGTGATATCTATAACAGAGATGGGAAACTCTTGTGTTCAGCCACATTATTAAACAACTTGTATCTGTTGAACACTCACCGAGAAGTTTTTTCAAACCTGACTTATTCAGCTAACTTAAATGATGCTGTCCTATGGCACCGACGCATGGGACACCTGAATTTTACAGATGTTAGCAAGCTGCTGGAGTGTGCGGAAGGAGTAGATCCATTTCCTGAGAAAAGTAAGAGTCCTATCACATGTACTACCTGTCTCACGGGGAAACAGATCAGACTACCCTTTAATAATACAGGCAAGAGAGCAACGCAACCCTTGCAGCTGATCCACAGCGACTTATGTGGACCGATGGAACAAGAATCTCAGGGAGGTATGAAATATTTTATTACCTTTGTAGATGACTATACAAGAAAAGTTCATGTTTATTTTTTGAAAAACAAATTGAATGTGCTTGATGTTTTCAAAGATTACAAAAGTAGAGTTGAGAATGAACTCGAAGGCAAATTAAAAGCGATTCGCACAGACAATGGAACTGAGTACTGTAACCAAGGCTTTGAGAGTTTCTTGCGTGGACATGGTATTGAACATCAGACGAGCACTCCGTACTCTCCCCAGATGAAGGGTCTTGCAGAGCGCATGAACAGGACCCTGGTGGAAAGAGCTAGGTGTATGTTGTATGATGCTGATTTGTCAAAACAGTTCTGGGCTGAAGCGCTGGCAACAGCTGCTTATGTTGTTAACAGGTCCCCCACGAAATCGATTGACGGTAGAACTCCCATGGAAATGTGGTCCGGCAAGAAATCTAATTTGTCAAATCTTAGGATTTTTGGCTCCGAGGTGATGGTACAGCTACCAAAAGAAAAACGCCAAAAATGGGATTCAAAGTCCAGAAAGCTGATATTTGTCGGATACTGTGAATCTACTAAAGGCTATCGATCACTTGATCGTAAAACGAATAAAATAATTAAGAGTAGAGATGTGGTATTTTTAGAAAATGTTCAGAAATGTGACAATAACATTTATATACCGTGTGCATCCGACAGCAGTACGACAACAGTACAGCATTCTGAAGAACCCTACAAGAAAGAAGTAGAGACAGAGAGCAACGTCGAACAATCCTCAGGCGATGACTACTTTTCTGGTGACAATGATGACCCTTCCTACATACCAGACGAACCGATCGAGCTTGAAATACCAGCGTGTAGTATAAACTTACGTCCGCGTAAAGCTGCTCAGTATGAAGAGAAGGATGAACATAATTTAAGTTATTTTTGTCCGATACTTGATTTAAACGATCCTCAGACTGTGGATGAAGCCCTCTCATCTACTCAGGCAGACCAGTGGAAGAAAGCCATGCAGGAAGAATACGAGTCTCTAATTAAAAATGAAACATGGTCACTGGTGGATTTGCCTGCGGGTAAAAAGGTTTTGCCATGCAAGTGGGTGTTTAAAACCAAAAAAAATGAGAAGGGAGAAGTCGTTCGTTTTAAGGCAAGATTAGTCATTAAAGGATATGCACAGAAAAAGGGTACAGATTATGATGAGGTATACGCTCCTGTGGTACGACTTACGTCAGTCCGGTACTTGATTGCTCTAGCTGCTAAATATGATTTAGAAATATCCCAGATGGATGCTATAAGTGCATTTCTTCAAGGTGATATTGGCACTGAGATATATATGTCACAACCCGATCACTACAAAGAAAATGCTCAAGTGTGTCACTTGCATAAATCAATCTATGGGCTCAAGCAGGCTAGCCGGCAATGGAACCTGAAATTGAATGATACTTTACTTAAAATTGGACTGGCAAGATCAAAGATTGATCCATGTGTTTATTATTTAGTAAATGATTCAATAATATTTATTGCAGTGTGGGTGGATGATTTCTTAATATTCACTAATATGAATGAATGAATGAATGAATGGTGCTTCTCCAGCCAGGGTTCTAAACCTGTTCCGGTCTTTCGGCCGGCATACCAGAGAGCACGAGTTTTGAGGGGGGGCGGAATGACCTGCTCGATAGGAGAGGAAGGAGCGTGAATTCAATCGACCGACTCTTCAGCCTGAAGCCAATATAGGATATGTGGAATGGGGAGGATATAGGATTTGGAGAGCAGCTGTTGTTTTCTTCAACTTCATGTTTTACTTCTATTTTCAGGTATTGTTATAGGTTGAGTTTCCTGTCCTGTCGTGTTCGTTTGGGTTATCCGGTAAGGTCTCCGTTTCGCTTTCGCTGTCTGTTTCTGGAATATGGTATATTTGGCTCGATGCCTTTCTGACTTCGTCCCTGTTGTGTGCTGATTCTGTCCAGTAACTGTGTTCTTTACCGTAGTATTTGATGTCATGCTTAAGGGAATCTTTCCAGGTGTAAATGGGTCGGCCAACTTTCTTCTTCTTTGCTTCGTATTTCAATGCAGCGTGGAGTAGGTGTTTTTGTGGGCGTCGTAGAATATGTGTATAGTAACACATCCGATGGTTTTTTATTTGTTTGGTTATTGTTTTGCCCTGTAGTAAGTCATGAATTTTGTGGTGTCTTGGATAGCTTCTGGCGTTCTCGAACATGTCTCTGAGGATCAGGCGTTCATATTTTCTTAGTCTAGAACGGTTTGCTTTGGTGAGGGCTGCCGCTTTAAGTCCGTATGTTATACACGGTGCTATAACCATTTTGTAAATCAGGCGTACTATTTTCCAGTCCATGTTGGATTTCTTTATAAAATGCATTAGGGCCTTGGAATTGCCTATGGCTTGCCGGCATCTCTTCTTTATTGTGTCTCTCCTACTATGTCCTGCCGTTATATATGTGCCGAGATATTTTATTTCGTCTACGGGTCGTATTGGAACTCCGTCCAATACGATCACTTGTGGGCGCTGGGTGTTTATGGGGTCTCTTATAAGAATTTTCGTCTTTGTTTCGTTAGTATCGAGCCCTACTGTTTTTAATAGTGCTTTCAAGTGCGTGACGATTTGGTCAGGGTGTTGTAAATCTTGACAAACGATGATGAGGTCATCCGCGAAGGAGAGAATAAGTGGTAAGACTATTTCTTCATCTTGGTCCAGTTTTATGTTGGGAATTTCTTCTTCCAGTGTTTTGAGGACATCATCCATTAATATTGTAAATAGTCTTGGTGACAGTGGACAGCCTTGTTTTACTCCTTTTCCTTTGTTGATCAAGTTACTTTGCTGTCCGAACCATTTGATGCAGGTCCGTTCATACATGCAGGCTTTTATTATCCTATTGGTTAAAATCTTATTGGTCCTTGAAAGGAGAATATCCTTGAGCACGTTTAGGTCTATAGTATCAAATGCTTTGGCGATATCTAGCGCCAGTACATATGTTCTGTTACCCGCGCGCCATTCTTCGTCTAATACTCTGCGTAGTGTGAAGATGTGGTCATCGGTGGATCTATTGCGGAGAAATGCTGCTTGGTAGTTCCCGAGTTCTTTTGTTATCTCGTCTAGTTTGATGAGCAGGTATGTCGCGTATATGCGATATCCTGTATTACACATTGTTATACGGCGATAGTCATTGGTGTCTTGCGGGTTTCTGATTTTGGGGATAGGTACTTGGACCGTTTCATTTCAAGACTCCGGTATTATATTTTCTGTCCATGCTCTGTGCATTGTTTCGGTAATAACCTTTAACAGTTGTGGCGGTATTCCTTTGTACAGTTCCGGGACTACCTGATCTGTACCCGGCGCTGTTCCGTTACGCATGCGGCTGATTATCGTTTTTATGTCGGCTATTGTTGGACCATTTTCTAGATAGTCAGGGTTTAATGAAGTTTCGTTAGCGATAATCATAATTTTAGGGCCTTCTGATTTCCTTAATTCCTGTTCCCAGCGTGACATTGGGATAAATCGTTGTTTTTTCCACCGTCTCGATTGAAGCTGGTGTCGTCTGTAATAGTGGTACACGATTTGCATGCGTTTGCTTGGGTGTTTTTTTCCTAGGCCTTCAAAAAATGCTCTGCATTCTCGTTTTTCTTCATTATCAATGATTTCCTCAAGACGTCGTCGGCATTCTTTGAGTTGTTTATTGATTGTTTGGTCGGTTGGTCGACGTCTTTTAAGGAATTTGGCCTTTTGTAAATTTGCCAGAGCAATTCGGTGTTCCCGCGATCTAGCGGGTTTTACGGAAAGTGTTTTTTGGGCTACTGACTTCATAACCCCTGTAATAGATTCCCACGGAATGTCGGGCGTATATTCGTCGTCATTTTCTTTAAATTTGTAGTTGTTCGCCGTAAGTTCTTCCATAATCCCGTTATGGTATTTTACTTTTGTGTCATTCATTTCATCTCGTGCTAGGGCGGTGTACGAACACTGTTTATAGTTGAACTTTAAAGCTGTTATCGCTTTGTACTTAGTTTGGGTTGTACTCTTTGTTGATTCCATTTGCGTGTCGCCAGTTCTTGGAAGCAGGTTTAGTGGGTCTATTTCACCCCAGATTATCTTGTGGTCGGAAATATGCAGGTAGCTCCATTGTCCTCTGATGGAGTTAAATGTGTGTGGCGCATTATTCGAGATAATTATATGGTCTAGTTGTGATTTTGTTTTCCCGTTAGACCATGTGGCCCGACATGACTTGCGAGCCCAGGTGGTTTCTATTTTTAAGTTTTCGCGGGAACAGATATCCATTAGCATTTCTCCGATGATATTTGATGATTTGTGTAGGAGATTTGTTCCTATAATTCCCTTTTTCCTGTATTCCTTTGTATCGCCTAGTCCGATATGCGCGTTAAAGTCACCTAGCATTAATATTTTGGCTTTGTTTGGTTTCTTTTGAATAATCTTTATAAGTTGCGAAAACGCTGCGGTTGCTCTCGTGGAAGAGCTGGGGATATGTGCGTTTATTACATATAGTGTATTAGTGGCCGATGTTATTGTTGCTGCCATGGTTTCCAGGTCGCGATTTATATTGTGGACCGTTATGTTCAGGTCCTTTCTAATTAGTATAGCTAAGCCACAGTGTGCGATGCTGGTTGTGCCTGATAGATACCAGAGATAGTGTTTTGACACGTATGTCCCCGATGTCATGTTTGTTTCCTGTATACAGGCTATATGTATGTTTCTGTTTGTCAATTCAGCATCAATGTTGAGTCTCTTAGGTATTTCGGCGCATCCTCTAACGTTCCAAGTAGCAATGCGCATACGCTCGCATGTGACTTTTGGTTTATATATGGGGCTGTGTCGTGTCATCGTATATCCGGTGTTGTCAGGGATGTCATCTATTGATGTTGTGGTTGACCCTGAGGAGGTCATGGGTGTTGCCTTAAGTATTGGGGAAGGTATGTTGTTATCAGTTTGGCTGTCGGTTGCTAGATTCGTGGGTAAATTTTGTGATTCAAGCAAGTATACGCTGTCGTAGTGGTTTCCTGTGAAGTTGAGGTTGATAGATCCCACTGCATCCGCGGGATTCTTGGGCCTGTATGTGAGCGATGGTGTATTTTGCTGCTGGATTGTTACGTTAATTAGAAAGTATTCGGCGGCTGCTATTACAATCTCCTCTCCAGCCCAAGTGCCGTAATTGCGCAGATTTTTAATGTAGTCATTGAGGGTTTCTTCAGGCTCGGCGATTGCAAACTTTATGTTCTGTTCATCGCAGTTTTCTTCTACATATTTAACTAGGTCCTTACGAATGTGGGTGTGGTCGAGTGTTAATTGATATAGGTGATTAATTTGGTCAGCAATTGCGTGGAATAGGCAGTTACCATCTCTCGGCATTGATAAGGCTTTCATCTTTTTGGAATGTTGTTGAAAGAAAGAACTTGATTAATTTGAACTACCTACGTACCTATTGTTTATGGTACGGGTTGTGGCTGTCAAAGTTTGTGCGTATCTTTGCGCACTTATTCTCGGTATTTTCTAAGAGAATTGGAGGCTGGGCCTGGAAGCTTTAAAATAGGCGTGAGAGAGACCCGCTTAGGACAAAGAGTCTTTGATTTTATTTTGTTATTGTTCGTCAGCTGCCTTTCGTTAATTGCCGGTTTTCTGCAAGATGGTAAAATGATCCTTTTATGATGTGCAAGTGTTGGCTTTTACTCGCTATTTCTCAGAATATGCAGTAGGCTTGCATTATTGTTTATTTTATTTTGTAACAGGTCAAGATGGGCTGGTTGGACCGGATGGTGGCAAATAGTTTAGTTTTGTTTTATTGTGCTTGGGTAGGTTCCTGCCTAGTTTTGTATTTTCATATACCTATCACCTACCTATTTGTACGGGACTAAGCCTATGGAATAGTTTAGAGTTGGCGTAGTAATTTGGGGCGAGAGCGGTATCTGTTTATGAAATGGTAACCAGCATTACGAAGGATGTTACCTGCCAGATATAAAGTTAGTTTTGCTGTTTGATCTGATACAGGGCTATCTTAATCGGAGCAATCTCACCAGGTTGTTGCTCAGCTAGTGATACTCTCTGCACTGATATCACCTACTTCAGTTCACTTCCTTAGTGCGTAGTAGTGAGGTCCGTGACACGGGTCGAGGTTCAGTCCCTGTGCAAGGCCCTATTGTTTATTGCTCGTTGGAATTCGTTATTTCTTAGCTCGTTGTCCAGAGAGGGGCTTGTTGCACAAAAAAAAAAAAGACATATTTGCTTCGCCGTTTTGCAGCTGTGTTAGTTTGAGGAATGTTTTTTTGGCGTAATTTATCTCTTTTGTTTAACTTTTTCTGTCCGGTATTGTTTGGGTTTTAGTGTCCTTATTCACGTGCCTGCAGGAAGTGCATGAAAGGGCCTGCCTCCTGGCGTGGGATGACACCACGACTCGTTGCGCAACTCTAGTTTCTATTGACTTAGTATTTATGATGATGTATCAAGCACCACGAATGTCTGTGATGAAATGAAATAAGCCTGTTTCCCAGGTTGTTGCTGTTGAGAGAGCTTAATTTTATGGGTTAGATTCACTTAAGAAATACCTTAAATAATGAAGATTCTACGTCCTATGTAATCATTTGTGTGTCCGGAGAAAGCAATTCATTGATAAGGTTAGGTTACTGCTGAGGAGATATCCCAGTGTCATGACACACCTAATGTGCTGGATAGGGTCGGTTAATACTCCAGGATAACGGCGTGTCGTTAGAGAGTACTGTTATGTATTGCGTGAGACGTAAACTCGGGGTCTCTTCTAGTAGATTCGTCTGTGGAGATAAATATTGGTTGCATGCGTTAGGACACTGAATAGGAACGGGCTCACCAGGCAATATTCGTTGAGTTGTCTCAGCTATGTGCACCTATTGACGTACACAATATTGTACACGTATTGTCACAGCAGCGTGGCGTAGCCTATTATCTGGTAGGGCGCAGCTCAGAACCTATCTAATTCACACTTTATGCACTCTACTTTCATACTTGTAGCTATATTAGACACTCTCATATCATCTCGCTGATACAAAATCTCCGAAACGCGAGAAACCAGAGACAGAACAAAGGCGCGCGCCGGGTTGTAAACTATTGTTTGTTTAAATGCGTTTGCAAGATGTCGGAGGTCTATAGACACGTCCGTTCGGTCCGGCAACACAAACGCCACTCTCTGATTTCTTAATATTCACTAATAATAAGAAAACTACTTCAGACATAAAAGAAAAATTGATGAAGGAACTCTGCATGAAAGACCTTGGTGAGATGAAGCATTGCATTGGTATAAATATAAATAGAAATCGTGAGGCAGGTGTGATCATGATGGACCAAGAGAAATACATCAACCTGATGTTGGAACGGTTTGGTATGTCTGATTGCAAACCAGTTCGCACTCCGATAGAAGTGAATGCTAAATTTGAAAAGAATCCTGAAGACACAGATAATACCTTTCCATACAGGGAGGCGGTTGGATGTCTTATTTATCTGGCACATGTTACACGACCGGACATAAGCTTTGCAGTGAATAAGTTAAGTCAGTACTGCAATTGTCCAGGAAATCAACATTGGCTTGGAGTGAAAAGGGTCATGAGATACCTTCAAGGAACGAAGAACCTAAAGCTATGTTATGTCAAAGAGGACTCGAAAGGAATTATTGGTTATTGCGATGCGGACTGGGCCAGTGATCCGTTGGATAGAAGATCGTGCACAGGTTACGTTTTTCTGTTTCAGAATGGATGTATTTCGTGGAACTCTTGCAAGCAACAGACAGTAGCACTTTCGACAGCGGAATCGGAATACATGGCGATGGCTTCAGCCACCCGGGAAGCTCTTTGGCTGCAGCAACTGCAGGCTGAACTAGGCCAAAGCGATGATGGTGCTCTTACCATACATTGCGACAACCAGAGTCGTCCAGAGTGCAATTCGATTGGCAACTACCGACTGTTACAAACCGAAGACTAAGCATATAGACATTCGTCTGCATTTTCTCAGATAGTGTGTTGTTAAATCTAAAGTCAAATTTGTGTTTGTGAACGGGTGCAATATGGTGGCTGATAATTTAATAAAGGGAACTTCTCTTGTGAAGCATGTGTACTGCGGCGGTAAAATGGGTTTGCGTTCTGTAGGGAGTGTTGGACATTAAGAACGCAACCTTCTTGTTAGGCTTATTGTCTTAGCAACCATATGTGACAGGTTTGTTGACTTCAATACAAAGAATACGTTTGTGCTTTACGTTCACGTTTTATTTCAACTCTTATTATCTTCCAAATCTATCACCAAGTCACACAACATTAACTATAATCATAAAGAAATCGTAGTAAGGAACCTTAGACTTGGCACGACTTTGTCTAGATTTAATTACTTTTTAGATATAAACAAGCAGCTCCCTCGAGACTTGACTAGTTTTTTACAGAATGTTTTTGGTGGGATTTCACTTCTTTTTGTAGAAACATGTGCATATTGATTTATTTTATTAGATTTTCGGGAGATATCCGGGAGTTATGAAAACGGTATACACCGAATCTATACCAAGAGAAAACCAAGCTCTTGTGTTTTCTAATCAGGGTCACTAGGTACTCCAGATCTTCGATTATCCTAGTTTTTATAGTTTTCCCTTTATGTGGCCCTTAAACCCTAACTCTGTACCAAATTTCAGCTCTATGGGTTTATAGGAAGTATAAGTTTTCTGATGATCATGAGTGAGTGAGTGAGTGTCATAAATGCGAAACTTTGCTTTCGCTTAACTTCGGAACTACATGACCTACAGACTTGAAATTTTGGATTTTAATTATGTGATTATAGCTTACTGGATGACGAAAATTTCTGCGTTATGGTCTTATCCAGAGGTTCCCAAATAGAGCCCTGAAAATGCGGCGAAATGGTTCCAGTAAAGGATGGTACGGCAGTGTTTGCTTCGCGCTCGACTTGGCGGGGGCACTGCCGTGCCCCCCGATTTAGACCGGTCCTGTTTGATGGTGTTCAAGATTTGAGAAGTGCTCTTTTAGGGGATACCTAGTCCGTGAAAAGGTCCCCGTTACTCCAGGCGGAAAGACCCGCAGTGTGAGAGGGACGGAATTGGGGGAAAAATGACATTACGCAGCGCCAAATCACGGAAAATTTGTTTAAAAATAAACTACCCTATTTTGTTAAAAATATGTTCAAGGAGAGTTTACAAATACATAATATCCACACTTTGAACGCAGCTCCACAATAAAATTAGGTAGGATTTCAGAATTACAGGAAAAAAAAAATTAGAGGTCTTTTCGTAATTTAATTTTATCGAGAAAATTTCATCCAATCGCGTTTTCCTTAAGTGAGAATCTTAATAAAATACTCAATCAACGTTAACCCAAAAATCAAAATTGGAGATGACTTCATGGTGGAGTAAATAGATTCGAAAAAAACGTCAATTTTTTTTCGTATCGCCTTAACAAAGAAGTCCAAAAACAACTGGAATATAAACAGGTAGAGCTGGGAGAGTCATTTTATTATCAGGCTCAACCTATAGTGTAGACTTGGCTATGAGTAGGACTGTGTGGGTACGAAGTAGTTTCTTGAGTGATGCTCAATATAAGGTATATGTACATATAGTACATAGTAAATAATAACTCGTAACTCTATTTTAATTACAAACAAGACAAGGTTGGTATTTTAGTTCGTTTCATTGGCGATAATTAAATTAGATTATTTTAATATAACCTAATTAATAAGCAACTCTCGGCAAAATCTAAGAAAATTTGAGAAGGTTTGAAGTTAAATCACTTTCGGCATTTTAATGATTTAGCTACACACGTATCATAAACCCTCTTTACTGCGTCCAAAAACCACACGTTACGACCAGCATAATGATAAACTTCTTGGTAAACTAATTTCTTATCTGATTTTTGGTAAATTATGACCATAATGTACCAAAATTTGTGAAATTATGTCATTCAAATTTAGAGCGCCGACGCCCACCTGCTTGCCGCCCCTAGTTTGTCTGTGAAGTTGGTATTGCTGAACAAGTTAAACAACTGCAGAGCAATGATCAATGCCACAATGCCGGTCGAACATGCGTTTCCTGAACACATCAAAGTGAGCTTATGATATTTGTGTAGATAAACTAGCGTATGTACTGCTACTCGCGAGTGATATTATTATGAAACTCGCCTATGACTCGTGTCATCAATCCACTCTCGAGTTTTAATGCCCTCCATTATGTAGCAGTCACATAAACTACTATAAAAATTCGTCTACCAGCCACTTCTCTCTCAACCGGAAGGAGAAACAAGGACAACAGCTTCTCTTACGGAATTATAGAAAATGTTTTTCCAAGCTGCAAACTTTTCCCGATTGAAAGCTTTTAGCGATTGTTTACCTTCGAAGCTTTGAACAAAGCTGCTTACTTAGATATAGGTATGCAGTTGCTGAATGTGGGGTGAAAGTTGATTATTTATTTCGCACCGAAAAAGATTAGCAGGAGGTAATATTACCACGAGGCGTGAAAGAAAAAATGCTCTGTAGGTGGCATATTAGACTTCTAACTCACAAAGAGTTTATATAAAATTGCGATTACGTGGTAAAAACGAATTAGAATTAATGTAGGTTGTAAACGGTGTTCAAGCCCCTCAGAATTTTTTAGTAATTTTACGTGCCGTTTTTAGTACTTACTCGTACACCACGTTTCAACGGGTCAACTTGTAGGGTCTCAGCCACGCTAATTGTAGCAAGTAATTACGTGAAATGTCGTAATCATTGGGAAAGCCCACAATGTTGTCAGGCGTTTGCACAACTTTAAAGAAAATGCTGGCAATTTGCGAACACTTTCCCTACTTCCTAGTTCACATTCTTGTGCTTGTCTGACGGCTGGACAACTCAAGCCACCTGTGAACAAGTTAGGTAACTGTACCCCTAAGTTAGTTAGTTACAAGGTGTAAAATGAAAGGCTAACTGAATAAACATTAGTAAGACGACTTCTGTGGCGCTGCGTTTGTGGATCTGCCTATTATGCGAAATGTGCCGGGTTCAATCCCCGGCTGGGGATAAAGAAAAAAAGCCCAGGACTTGGATGTTTATATATGGCGCTTTTTTGGTTCCCACGATGCAGGTTATCCTAGTGTGGGGTTAGGAGCAATTATAAGGAAGCAAGGAGTAGGTATGTGGCTGTTTACATACACAGTCAGGTCATAAGTTCTGTCACACAATAAAAACTTTTGAATTTAGAACGCTGGCCACAAAAAAGTTTATTGAATTCGAATTTCGAATTTTTCATGAAAATAAAAATGTGTACTTTTTAGAATTTTCCTCATTTTTAAATATGAAGTGGACACTTAAAAAAGACCGTGTCGCAGTTATTGCGTTGCATCATTGCGGTTACGCGCCAATTCAGATTTTCGACTTACTGAAAAATCTGAATATAACCAAAAGATTCGTTTATCGTACCATAAAACGATACAATGAAGACTCTAGTGTAGATGACAGGTCAAGAAGTAGTCGCCCTCGCTCTGTTAGGACTCCAGCAGTGATAAAAGCTGTGAAGGCGCGAATTCAAAGAAATCCCATACGTAAGCAGAAACTGTTGGCCCTTCAGATGGGGTTAAGCAGGACCACGGTGAAAAGGGTGTTAAATGAAGACTTAGGGCTTAGGGCATATCGAAGAAAAACAGGACATCGTTTGGACGCTCGTTTAATGGACCTGAGACTGAAGAGATGCCGCGCTTTGTTGAAGCGGTACGCGGGAAAAAAGCATCGGGAAATTATTTTTTCGGATGAAAAAATTTTCACCGTGGAAGAGAGCTACAACAAACAAAATGATAAGGTGTACGCACACAGCAGTGAAGAAGCGAGCAACCGTATTCCGCGTGTCCAACGAGGTCATTTTCCATCCTCGCTCATGGTTTGGTTGGGAGTCTCTTATTGGGGCTTAACTGAGGTACATTTTTGTGAGAAAGGCGTAAAAACGAATGCAGTTGTGTATCAAAATACAGTCCTCAAGAACCTTGTGGAACCTGTTTCTCATACCATGTTTAATAACAGGCACTGGGTATTCCAACAAGATTCTGCGCCAGCTCATAGAGCGAAAAGCACACAAGACTGGCTGGCGGCGCGTGAAATCGACTTCATCCGGCACGAAGACTGGCCCTCCTCCAGTCCAGATTTGAGTCCGTTAGATTACAAGATATGGCAACACTTGGAGGAAAAGGCCTGCTCAAAGCCTCATCCTGATTTGGAGTCACTCAAGGCATCCTTGATTAAGGCAGCCGCCGATATTGACATGGACCTCGTTCGTGCTGCGATAGACGATTGGCCGCGCAGAATAAAGGTCTGTATTCAAAATCGCGGGGGTCATTTTGAATAAACTTTATTACCATAAGAATCTATGTTTTATTAAGTTCATTTTGCTATATAAATGTTTACATAAATAATAAACATGTCTAAATTATTTCATATTGCACATGTGACAGAACTTATGACCTGACTATGTATATAGTTCACTTAGGAGGTACCTACCTTCATTGCTTAAATAAAGCTCGGAAGGTGTATGAATTGCTTTGACTCAATGGTGAACTTAACGAATCCTTTTGAGAGCATGTTCTTTTAAAAAAATACACTGGTCAACCTTGTTTTTTTTTGCGGAGATGTTATGTCAGATTTAGGATATATCTAGTGCGCTGATTACGTGAAAAAGACTTGTTTCTTTCTAACCGCTTTGTTTTTTATTTAACATAACATAACATCGCGTCACGCCTTTCCCCGTACGGTATCTGAGGCACAGTTATGCCCACTTTTAGCCAGCGATTCAATACTCCATTTTGCGTGACAGGGGGCTGGCCCATCGCCGCAGATCGAGATTGATGGTTTCCTCACGATGTTTATTCGTAATGCTGGCATGATTTCACGGAGAAGCACCCGTGGCAAGCGGTACTGGCATATCGGAAATGATCGGGCGGGTTCAGCAACATCTGGCTGAGACAGGAATTGGATGGGTGCCCGTCTCTATGTGCCATTTGTTTCGGTCGCTTCCATGTTCTGTGTTTTGGATGGCACGTTAAGCAGGAGGTCCCTGCTCACTATCACTGCTCGGTGGTAGTAGTCGCAAAGATCAGTCAGAGACCCCAATAGGGTAATTTTAAAACTTCTGACAGTCGGGTTGTCTGTTGCAATGCACTGATCCAGCACTGGTGCAGTAGGGTTCAATGTTACTCGAATACGTGCAAAGACGCCTGTGCCCTATGTGGGCACATTAATGGGCTAACATTTATAATTGGGGATTTGCATGAAGGTTCCAATTACACGACTTAGACTTAGAGCGCCCCGTTATCAATTATTTGCTCTACCTTCGTGCAGAACGAACCTGTTGAATTTGCCCCGTTGACTGGAGAGCCCTTCGCACCTTGAATTATATTGCTATCGAAGTTGACATTTTAATTGCTCCCTGGCGAGATTCACGAAAAGGTTTATAATTATTTGACTAAATGACTGATTTTAATTTCATTGTGTTTGACATTTTAATTATGTCTAATGCTGAGTAGTTTGTATGCGTGTACTATTTGAATAATTTTATTAACTCATGTGAATTGTCATGTGGTGTCTATTATTATATTCCGTAGACATTTCAACTTCATTTACTATGTTATTAACTTCTATAAGATATCGACTTGGGTTAGACACCTGTAATGATATCACGAATTGGTATGTAATAAATAAATAAATAATAAAATAAATAAAATATATATGATTGATGAGGTAAAGATTGAAAGATCGATTTCATTCGATACACTTATAATATGAGTTATAATATTATTCCCGGGCCATCTCACAGAGCACGAGGTCCTTGGCAATTCTCAGTCGTTTTTATATTTGTAAGCACTTTTTTTCCACTATGTGACAACTACCGCAGATATACAACACAGTTCTGCCATACACTATGACATATCAATGCTATTTCTTGATCCCCATTCGGAAAAATTAAACGACGCCTCCGGATCCTTTTCACACGAAAAGTTCAATAAATAATAATCTAACTGGTATTATCTTTTGAAGATGAGGGTGGTTCAGTAACCAAAGCTTTAAAAAAGAAAAAGATTTTATATTCGGAATCAGCTCACTAAAATAAATCAAAAACAATTAAAATACCGAAGGAAAAAAATGTATTCATATACTTCATATATGATTTTTGTGAATGCCAATCCGCTGCAGTATCTGTGGTTAGAACACAGTAAACTACTACATAGTTGTAGGAGGTACCTACTTAGTATACCAAGGTTAGATAATTGTTAAAAATGATTGGTAAACTAAGCACCGACAGTTCGTTAATTTACTGCGATTCCCGCTGTGTTTGTTTGGTGCGAGTTCCGACCAAATTGAACGCAGCATTTTTTTGTAAAAACAAAAAATATATGACAATACTTGGGCCACATGCTTACTTACTACTTCCTGACTATGCTGGTATGCATCTGTAAATAAAGTTGTACTGTAATAAACTCTTAGTGTTTCATATTGCACATCGAATTAATATTGAAATCGAGCAGATCAAGAGATTGATAAGTAAAAAGCTAATAACAGCTTTGTATTTATTTCTTTTTTTAAATTGTCATTTTAAGACACCTTATTGGTACTTATAGATAAGATGTCATAATGTTATTGTCTTAGATTAGATTATTTTTATATAGTACATTGTAGTGTAACAAAATATGAAGAAAATTTAGAAAATGTACAACCATCTACAGTTTCTTGGTGCTATCTTCTCTGACGGGCGTATTACCGAAGCACTGGTAGAGTTTATTGAGTTTCCTGTTCCTGAGCGAGATTCAGCCATGAATCACCACTTGAAAGGGTTGGAAAAGTGAGTATTATGATTTGAACCCAAAGGGAAATTTGCTTTTTCAAACTCAAACCATAATCAGTAACAGTAAGTAGTTGATCTTTGTTTTTCTCCATTTAGGACACGCGCGGTCTCCAATATATTTTTGTTAGTTATTCTTCGTTTTCCATTTAATTTCCATTGTAATATATGAATGGGTATAGATATATAGTCCACAGTACATTTGCAGTTTTTAGCCTCCCGCATCCCGGGTATTTGATTCTCAGTAAAAGTGCATTATTTTTGTCTACTTGCAACAAATTGTTTGAGTTTGAGTTTAAAATTGTATGTCAGAATGTTGCAAAATATATCCGATAAGTAGATAATAATTCGTGTTGTATATGCGTTTCGCGCTTGCTTCTCACACAGGAGATGCAGGTTCGATTCATGACCATGTACCAATGAGATCATTAATTTATCTTTATACATTATCGGACGTTCAGTGTTTCGGTTGACACGTTAAGCTGTATATCCCGGCTACTATCGCTAGGTGGTAGTGCTCGTAAAACCCCTCCATCAACCCGCACTGAGCCAGTGGAGTGGAGTATGTCTTTATCTTACCCGTACCCAGGGTAAAGGCCTGTGTCCCTCGTTGGGGACATGAGTGGGCTACATGTATTATTCAATATTATCAACCTATATCTATTTAACAGGATTAAGAACCAATCAGTTTCCATACGGTCGAAAGCTGAAGATATGAGGCAACAGTCAAACACATAGCTCCTATTGTACCCTACGTCTACGACTACGAGATAATAATAATATTAATAATAATCATACTTAAAGTGACCAATGACATTGAATCAGCAATGGATATCAAGCAGATCACTGTGTTAGCGTTACTAGACTTTAGCAGTGCCTTTAACTGTGTTGATTTTGACATCCTCGTTGAGATACTGAAGTCCCTGAATGTCTGCTCGGCCGCTGCCAGCTGGTTCGGCTCCTACCTGAGAGGTCGTCAGCAGCGTATTAGGTCCGAGGAGACTTCCACGGAGTGGTGCGACCTTTCTTCTGGAGTTCCTCAGGGTGGTATTCTTTCCCCTCTTCTTTTCTCCGTCTTCATCAATTCCATTTCGGATGCCATTTCTTCTTCTTACCATCTTTATGCCGATGATCTGCAAATCTACCGCCATTTCTCTCCAAGTGATATGATTTCTTCTGTGGGTGCATTAAATGACGATCTCGAGAACATCAGGGGCTGGGCTCTGTCTCATGGACTACTTGTCAATCCCAGTAAGTCGCAAGCCATGATTGTCGGCTCCAGACACTCCCATAGTGTATTACAGCATCTGCCTCTTGTTCCTGTAACTTATGATGGAACCATAATTCCGTACAGTACTAAGGCAAAAAATCTAGGAGTTATCTTTGACAATCAGCTTTCATGGTCTGCTCACGTCTGCGAAGTTAGTAGACGAGTCTTTGCCACATTTCACTCCCTCAGGCGCCTTCAAAACTTTCTGCCTCGTCATACTAAAATTACTCTGGCCCAGTCTCTTCTCCTTCCTCTCATTGATTACGCAGATGTCAGCTGGATCAGCGCGAACGAAGAGCAACTGAACAAACTCGAGCGACTTCAAAATCTCGGGATTCGGTTTGTCTTCGGGCTGCGTAAGTATGACCATGTCTCCCAGTATCGTAGGGAACTGCAGTGGCTTCCAATTCGTCTTCGCCGGGATACCCATGTTCTCATTCTACTCTTCAATATTCTGCACAACCCTCGCTACCCCAGCTTCCTGCGTGATCGGTTTGAGTTTCTTTCTTCGGATAGGTCTCGGAGATCAAACACTCGGTCGCTGCTTGCAACTCCTCAACACAACTCAGTCGCATATGGGCAAGGATTCAGGATCAGTGCTATCAGGCTCTGGAACAAGCTCCCCAGTGCCATCAGGGACAGTCCGTCACTTAACGTTTTTAAGATTCGCTTGAAAGATCATTACCTCTCTCTTCCATAGTATGTATATATAATTTGTATATGTATGTTATGTATGTATATAACTTGTATGTGTATGATATGTATGTATGTATATAATATTATATAAATTAGGTGTAGTAGTAGTATTAGGTATATGTACCTACTTATATTATTATTGTGTATGAATAATTTTGTTGTGCAAATAGGTTTTACTCTCACAATCCACTTTCCTTTCCTATCTGGGTTTGCTGGTAGAAATCTCTTTTATAGAGATAAGCGCGCCTCTTGTACATATATCTTTCTTTGTATATCTCTGTATGTTTGTTTTGTGCAATAAAGTATTCATTCATTCATTCATTCATTCATTCATTCATTCATTCATTCATTCATTCAATCATACCTTGGACACTATGGACACCCATTGATCTAGCCCCCAAACTAGGATTCCCTGTATCTTGGGTACTAAACAATGATACACATACTTATACAATGTGACATTTAATTAGCTGACCATATTTTAGGGAATGATACTACGCCTCATTATGAATAATTTTCCACAGGAACCATAAGGGATATTTCGGAAACGAAAAAAAAAAATTGGGTCTCCCATACCAACTTGTAATCAGCTGATCGGGTCAATGTACTGAGGGACAAATATTTTTTCCACTTGTGACCATATCTACCGTGGGCAAAGTTGATCATAATAATGGGTACTACCATTCCCCAAAATTTGGTCAGCTAATTAAATGTCACCCTGTATAGATAAATATTATACTTAGCTATTTAAACAACCATGACTAGGGTACAAACATCCGTTCTCGTCAAACAAATATTTGCCCCCACCGGGACTCGAACCCGGGACCCTTAGGCAGGGTCACTGCCGACTCGGCCACCTCTCAACTTAGCTCAGACGAACTGCCTGTTTCCTATGCGTTCTGCGGTAAAAGATAAAAATGTCGTTTCAATAGATATTTCCCGAGTATTTCGACATCAGACGCGTAAAAACTCGACTCGCAACTGTGGTATACAATTGAATGAGCCCGTGGTTCTCAGAAGTATTAGAGAGAGAAGCAAATGGCAGTTTTTATGGGTTGAACTCTTGGGTTGTTGTCGCGGTGAGTTTTGATACTGCACTGTCTATCCATCAAGCATTCTTCTCACGCACCCATTCTGGGGCGTGGGGAGTCAGGGTCAGATCATCGGATCTCTTCCTGAAGAAGCGCCTCTGTCCACTCCTATGGACAGGTCATCGGGGGGCCCTCGCGGGCGGTGGAGATGCACTGTCTAGCGGTGACTACATCCGTGTCTATCCGTCTTTGTTTCACATACACCTGTCAGATGGTGACAGATATTGCACAACGGATCAACGAACTCACGAACTATGTATTCCTATTCATGTTATAATAATAGCAGTACTTATAATAAAAAACTTATTTATTGTAGTGTAAAGTACGAACGGATGCTTATGTCACAATATCTCGCTCGAAATCTAAACATAAAAGTATCAAGTTTATAATTGAAGAGTAGGTAGATACCTAGATGTCTAGTTTGATCCCGTTTCCGAAATAATTTTGCAGATTTTAAACGTTTTGAAGACTTAATTTATTTATTTTCTCATTTCGGCGGCGCATGTTAAACATACCTTACTTACATTACATACATATCTACATTTTCGAGTGATTATGTCGGGCTCCATAAGTACTTACCCCTAAAAGTCATAAGCAAAACATCAAATAACTTTTTTTTTTAGAAAACAATAATATATTTACCAAAAAACACTACAAACACACTAATAACTAAAACATTTAGTAGTTTTTAGAAACTGTGTTGCAGCAGGGCAAAATCACGATGCGAGTACTAGCTAGCTAAGTAAGCCTGTACTCGAATATGTACATTATGTATACTTTTTTGGACTTAAGGGTACCCATGCGAGGTATCTAGGCAGTTGACTGAGTGTCACTCACTTGAGAGTCTGTCAAGTGAGGTCAATGACCCTTGAGCGGCTTGAGGTCGCTTGGTTCACGATGAAAGCGCTATGCTCTGACTGGTGTGGTGACATATGAATCTGAAGAGATCGACCAGGCACTGTTGGCAAAGAGCGAAAAAAATTAACTAACCCACCGTAGGTTATGAAGTAGGGCAGGAAAGTACGTGAACATGACGACCTCTGTGGTGTAGAGGTCGAGGTTGTGCTTCCCAAACGAGAGGTCCCGTGTTTGAATCCCGGCTGGGCAGGCAGACAAAATAATAATACCCAGGTCTTGGATGTGACATGTTTGTGACGTCGCTGTTTCTGGCTCCCACGACACAGGGTATCCTAGTGTTGGGCCAGAAACAATGTATGTGCCTGTATGTAAATGGTATGTTATGTTATGAATTTATGATGGAGTAGTTTCCACATGGGCATATGAACATCATCATATTCTAGGGCAACAATAATTGTAGAGCGAAGTTAGAAGACGGAGGTACGCAATATCCGGTAGAGCCTGATTGGTGAGTTCATGTAAGAGGTAATAAATAATAAATAATATTGTGGACGACGCAATAAGTAAGTAGGTATGTGTAGGTACTAGGGTGTATGCGTTACGTTAAAAGCTACTATCAAATCTGGCTTTCTGCATCATAAACATATTGCAGACACTATGCTGGTAAAGCTAACCTAAGGTATTAAAAACTTACTAGATACCTATCTGCGCATTCACCACGAAGCCCAAGTTAGCCTGTACATAATTATTTTAAAATATTCTATGCTACGGGACGCCAAGAAATGAATTGACCCGCGCCGCGACCGCGATGAAATCGAAAGGACCAAAAATAAAACGGCGACAACGAATCCGTGTCAGACGTCCACACAATCAACAATACGTTTTTACTTTTTCTTTTCAAACAAAAGTGGCGCACAGAAAACCGGTTCCCTCACTTTCCGTATCGTCGTAGATAACTGATGCGATCGCTGACTCAGACAGAGCTCGGAGGCGATTTTTTTGGGTGCTTTCTCCCACACCTGACCGAAAGGGGCACGGTTCGGCTCGCGGATACAGACACTTTCCACTGGGAAAATGGGAGCGACCAGCTCTGCGTGGCCTTGATACCGGCGGCGAATGAGCCGCGCAAGAAAGCAGCCGGAGTCGGCATGGCATGAGTTGGAGTTAGTTAGAGCCAGTCAGTTCCGCTGCCAGAGCAGCAGTGTACGCCCGACTACCGCACTGTGCAGAGCGCCGCAAGCCAAACGGAATATAGTAAAAACTTTCCGAAACTGTTCTCTGCATATTTCCCCCCCACATCGCGAGTGGCCGAGTGTCCAGTGAAGTGAGAAAACAGTGGCTGTCGGAAATTGTGAGGATAATTTGCAAATCTGGAGGGATCACATTTTTTCGCCAGGTTCGTTTGTTTTGTTTACCGCCGGCGATTGTCGCTTGTTTCTGTCGCCATTGTTTTCGGGTGTGTTTTGTTTCAGCAACCGGATCTACTAATAGGCAATAACACGTAGTATTGATTGTTATTTTATTAAAATGTAAATAAATTCGCAGTGTGATTTTTTATGTACTCAAAATAGGAGAAGACATTCTAATAAAAGTTAAGTGAAAGTTAGCGAATCTCGGTGCTAGCTCGAATCTTGATGTGGTCACGCGAGGGTAATTAACTGAACTCCACACAAACTTTTGAATTGTATCGTGGTCGGTCGGCACAATGTTGGAACTTGAAATCGTAAGCATTAATTTATCTACTACGATATGACCTATGATTGGAAACGACTGCCTTCATACTTTGCCCTTGCCTTCTATTGTAGACTATACTGACTTGATCGGGCTCGTTAAAAACCACAAAAACTCCAGTTGAACCTTATTCCTATCATGCGAGAGCGACGAGAATTTCGTCGTAGCTTCTGATGTACTTACCTTCCTGCTACTATATTAACAGCACCAATGCCATTTTCGCATGCGATCTCAACAATTAACGATTAGATAGAAGGTACTCCATAATTTGCTAAAATGTAATTAGCATACAAAAACATTTGACTCAAATTATACTCATTAATCACTATAATAATAAATCACTGTCACAACATCAAATGAAAGCCGCGAAAGGCTCGTTTTAACCCCCAACGAAAAAGGGGGTGTTATAAGTTTGAAGCGTCTTTGTCTGTCTGTCTTTGTGTCTGCCCGTGGCACTAGCACTCAAAGGGGTGGCCGGATTTGAATGCGGTTCTTAAAAAAATGGTAGTAGACTTCACTGCGATGGTTCTTAGATACATTTTATTAAAATCGGTTCTGCGGTTAAATAGTTATCAGCGTAAGGGGCGTCAGATATCTTCATTCGACATTTCACTCGTACAAAATTACATCTTTAGAAACCCCCCACACATATATTTTTTGCTTTCAGTTCCATGTATGGGGAGTCCCCTTTAATTATTGAAATTTTTAAATTTTTGTATAAAAATCGTAAAGCGGTTTACAAAATACATCTACATACCAAATTTCAACTGTGTAGTCCTAATAGTTTCTGCATAAAATTGCTGTGAGATACGGACGGACGGACGGACGGATAGACCGACTTGACGAAACTATAATTGTTCCTTGTTTCTCTACGGAACCCTGAAAATCGGCCGTGAATAGGATAATAATAGTAAATATAGCCTATAATGTCCCCACCGAGGGGCACAGGACTTTACCCAGAAACGAGTAAGATTAAGCCATACTCCACCAAGCTGGCTCAGTGCGGGTCGGTGGAGGGGTTCTACGACCACTATCACATTGCGATAGTAGCCGGGGCCTACAGCTTAGTGTCATCCGAAACACTGAACGTCCGATAATGTACGATAAATTAATTATTTTATTATATTATGGTCAGGAATCGAACCTGCATTTCCTGTGTGAGAAGCAAGCGTGAAACCCATTAGACCACGGAGCTCGTGAATAGGAAACAAGTGAAATTTATATCTTCCGACTACGTAGGTATGGGACGTCCATTAATTACGTGAGGCGTAATTAATGGACGTCCCATTGACAATTTTCTGAACCCCGCCCCTCTTGGTATCCTGAGATTTGGCTTGAATTCCTCCCCCCTAATTTCACTTGACACTTTTCAAAATTTTTGTTATTAGTTTTCATTAGGATTCATTTAAACAAATCACAATTCGGTTCAGTATATTTATTAAAGACTACTGTTTTACCATATTTTAGTCGAGAAACATGTTTTACTTTACTCTCCTCCACGTGAGATTTAGTGAGACCTGCTCCCCCCTTCAACACCTCACGTTATTAATGGATTCCCCTATCTGGGAACAGACTTACTAGCCTTAAGGACGAAATACACAGAAGGGATTTAGAAGAAATAAGAACATTAATATGGCTGTCTTCGATTTTTTAACCACGATAATGAAAAACCTAGATAACGGCAAAAGAGTGTCATCGATATTTATGGACCTCACAAACGCATTTGACTATGTCGATCACAAAATCTTAGCAAAATTAAATAGTTACGGAATAAGAGGGAATGTTCTTAGTCTACTAGAATCATACTTGAGTAACCGGTCACAATTGACACAAATAAACAAAATCTGCCCTAAGACAAAAACAGATCAAGTGTATTCTTCTGACGTAAAGGAAATTAAGTATGGTGTTCCACAGGGATCCGTATTAGGACCTTTACTGTTTATTATATATATAAATGACATCCCAAAAGCTATAAATCATCCAATAGTTTTATTTGCTGACGACAGCACAGTGACATTTATCGGTCATGATTTAATAGTATAGTATGAAAATGACATTAATAATAATTTAACACATATAATTGAATGGCTAACAAAAAACAATTTTTTAATTAATCTGGGAAAAACTAAACTAATAAAATATAGGCTAGGGCACGGACAGCAATACGCATTGAATATTAAATACTTGAATGAGCAAATTGAATGTACAGAGACAACAAAATTCTTAGGTCTCCATATTGATTCCAACATGTCGTGGAAGACACACATCGAACACTTGCAAAAGAAGCTAAATCAATATGCGTATGCGTTACACATGCTTACAAAAATTGTGAACACTGATGCTGTACTTGTTTCGTATCATGGTTTTGTAGAGTCTTCCGTGCGCTACGGTATAATCTTCTGGGGAAATGCGACGGGTAGAGAGACTATTTTTAAAGCGCAGAAGAAATGTTTGAGGGCTATGTGCAAGCTGGTCCAAACTGACAGTTGTAAACCCTACTTCAAGAGTCTCAACATTCTTACGATGCCGTCTATTTACATATACAAAACCTTGGTTTTTGTCAAAAGTAATATGCATCTTTTTCAAAATGTCAAAAGCAGGCGTCACCATATGATGCTCAAAATGGAGTGCCACAAGTCAGCCTATTTTAATAAAAGTATATTTGTCATGGCTATTAGAATATATAACAAACTCCCACAGTCTGTAAAAGAAATACAAAATATACATACATTTAAAAAGAAAATAAAGGGTCTTCTAACAAACAAGGTTTATTACAGTGTCGATGAATACCTCAGTGATGTTTTATAAAGATGGCGACAATGTATTATTTGCCAGATGCCTAATATCATCTAATATAGTCATATATGTAGGTAATTAGTAATTCTACCCTAATTTTTATTGTTTATAATGTAATTAATACTTATAATGTAAATCATATTCATATGCCCTCCCATGGCAGAGCATAGAGACCCATCACTCAATGTCATTGATTAAGATCTACATATTACCTATGTTCCTGAATAAATGATTCTTTATCTTTATCTTTATCTTTACACGGCTGGCAGCAACGGCAGCCAGCAAATAATTGCAGCAGTTTATTACGTTGCTTCCAGCCAAATTTTATATGACCTCTAGACACCCTTGGGCATGCTTTGCCAGCAAGCTGGCAGCAGCGTTGGCTGGATGCAGTGTAGTCACTTGGTGTCAGCCACGCGCGCGAACAACACTTGCGCTTCTGCAGACGACGGGTGCAGACGAACGCGTCGCTCTGCGCACAAAATGGCTCGAGAGAACAGTGAACGTACACTCTAGAGAAAAAACTTTAATCATCTCCAGCGCGACTCCCATTCTTTGTTATTCCTAGTTAAGAAATTCACAATCGTAAAGTCGCGAGTGTAAAGCTTGGTCCAGATATGTTCTTTTGTCCGTACCGTACCTCCGTTTAGCACTAGCATTGCGATCCAAAAACGCTAGTTTGGACGCCCACACGGTACGGTACGGAGGTATGTTACGGACACTCCAGAGAAAAAAGTTACGGACAAAAGAACATATCTGTACCCAGCTTAAAGGGATAGAGTGATCTCGTAACTTCTCGAGTTGTACAGAAATTTGCCCTGCATTGCATTTATCATCCTAATCATATATACGTGTATATTCTACTCAGAAAAAAATGCTTGGGATATATTACACATGCCATGACGTCGTTGTAGTGAATGTACGGTACGCGAGCGATGATACGTCTTCTCTGCGCAACGTTCGTTCAAACACTGTCGGCTGGAAGCTTGCTGCAACCGTGTATTTCGTCCTTTATTCACTAACTCAAAACGACGGAAAATTGTGGAAATGTAAAATTTCCATATGCATTAAAACGTCAATTTGATATAAATTGCCTCGCTTTGCTGTATTTTGATTGGTATAGTTTCAAATTCAACTTATTTTATTTTGGAGCATCCAGCATTCCTGACTGTACGACCAAGCAGAAATGATACTTTAGCTGCTGCGGGATAAACGTGCAATAAAGTACAATGACTCGCTCAGAAAATATACACGATTTTACGTTGGCCGTCGTCGTGAATTTACGCGTCAAATCGCATAGGGTGGTTGTGGGTTACTGCAGCCCCCCCCCTCTAAATGCAGCCCCCCCCCCCTCTAACTGCAGCCCCCTTTTATCGCTCGGTATGAAGGGTTCTATTATCCAAATCATTATGCAAAAACTGGCAACGCCTGCCCGTGTCAGCTATGGCTATGCACAGTGACATTTCAAAGTGCGAAACGAGAGGTTGTGTTAATTTTTGCCCAAAATTGGCTAATTTTGGGAGCCCGGAGTCATATTTCACATTATTTTATCTTCTTTGTTTGTTTTTCTTTTTAATATGATTTTTAACAGACAAATGCATCGATTGGTTTTTCGAGTTTCATGTTGTCAATAAGTGAAAATTGCCCTCCGGCCGTTTTCGCAACTATGATTCACAACCAGTTGAGAGTTAAGAATGTTTATTCCTTGTTCGCAACCAGTTGCGAATCAAGAGAAATATTTCCTTAATATAAGATGTAGTTTCCCTCATTAGAAACCTTCGATAATAGTTTGATGACACGATATTCTTGGGGAAAGGGGGGGGGGCTGTATTTATATAACATGAAGCTTCTTATGACGTCCGCTTGTATTGTGTCAAGGTTGTCAAAAATTTTGATTACAGATTTTTGTATGGCAAAAGGCGTGAAATTATATTTGGTAGTATATTTCGTATTTTTTTAGGATTTTAAGCTAGAAGGTAGATTACTATTTAGGTACTTAAATATTGTATTGTACCTAGATATCGAAACGTAATGTTGTAGTGAATGATTTTATTAGTCCTGGGTGAATGCCGAAATTGAAAAAAAAAATAATATATATACCGCCACGGATACTGGTAAATCGACCTACATATGTTTGAAAATATGTATGCATGGAGAAAAACTAATCATTGTTACTTGCACCACCCTACCAAAAAAACACCGTTTACAAGATATCTATGGATTGGAAAATATACACTTTTACACAAATTTCATGACCAAATTTTAAGATAGGAATAAAAATGCGAAGGCATATAATTATCAAATATACAAAAAAATATTAATGGGAAACAACATGTCAAACTAACATTAATAAAAGAACAAACTATTTAGTCTCATGTGATGACCCTAGGAGGGGCCGCCATTAGAAACACAATTATGGCCGGAATCAGCGACATTGGGACTTTTTGACATTTTATTATTTTATCTACACAAATATCATTAACCCTCTTTACTGCTTGGTAAAAACTCATTTCTTATCTGAAAAATTACACATTATGACCATAATGTGTAATTTTTCTACATATTATGACATTAAAATTTCGAACGCCGACGCCCGCCTGCGTGCCGCCCCTACTTTGTTTGTGAAGTTGGTACTACTGAACAAGCTAAACAAGTGCAAAAAAATTATCAATGCCACCATGCCGGTCGAACATGCGGTTCCTGAACACATTAAAGAGAGCTTATGATATGTGTTTAGATAAACTGGTGTATGTAACTGTACATAATTAGGCATCAAAACTCTCGAGTGATATTATTATGAAACCTCTCGAGTATTAATGCCCTCCATTATGTAGCAGTCACATAAACTACTATTAAGTTGTAGGTCCAAAATTGTATAAAAAAAAACCTGCTTATATTCTTGAATAAATTAAATATCGATGAAAATACACCAAATACTTAATAATAATACTATAATTACAACTAAACGATTTTCTAAAGTTGAAAATTGCGTTAGGTGGCTGCAGATACCCACAATCACCCTAAGTTTTCTTAGCGGGTTCAATGGTCTTTAGTGCACTTTTATCTGGCAGTAGCTATCATAGGGCAGATGAATAAACATAAACATTTACACACAGGCACATACATTGCTTCTGGCACCACACTAGGCCACCCTGTGTCGTGGGAACCAGAAACAGCGACGACACACACATGTATGTAAACATCCAAGACCTGTAGCCCTATGGCGTAACTCTCTGAAGTTCATAGCGTGTGTCTATGGTCCATCTCATGCTCATAAAAATAAATCGATTGCGGGGTATCACCGAAGGCTTCTAGGCTTCATTCAATGAGCTTGGGTTTGGCCTCCATTATGATGTTATTTGCGTGATACCAATTTGACTGATGAAGCTGGTGCAAGGTGTCAAACGTAAAAGTCTATATGAAGTTCATTGCTCAGACGACTTACGCCATAAGGCTGCTGGGGTCTTTTTTTCCTTACCCCCAGCCGGGGATCGAACCCGGGACCTCCCACATGTAGGCAGAGCCAAAACCGCTGTGCCATCGAGGTCGTCGAATGATAATGTTGCAGTTGGTTTGCGGCCCATTATACCAGACATATCATAATTTTGAACATATTATAACTTCGGAAGAAGTTAATAATATTTTTTAGAAAGCCTTAAAAAGCGAGCTTGTGTATATACATACATATTATACTAAAACCTTCATTAGGTAGAGTAGGTCACATTATAATGAGTAATGACTTTACCTAACCGCCAGCAATTTAGGAGAGTAGACATTTTTGCGATCAAAGCTCTTACTTTATAGTGTTATTATTAATTACTTAAGTTTAGCTTCATCGAACAAAAGCAATTTAAGAAATAATCGTATAAGAGGCATTTTGCGTAAATTGGGTCGATATTAGCATACGCAAGCTTTCCTGAAATGTTTTTAAGCGTTTGCTTAGGCAAAGTGGCAGTCTTTTGTTTAGCTTACGTGCTCAGAGTCTGGTCTCAACATCAGTTGAAGTGTTTGGTGTGTAGGTATTCTGAATAATTCAAATAAATATTTGAGGGTGATTTCGTAACATCTTCGAGGTCATTAAAATTTATATACCAGTGGCTCTGTGAGCTGTAGACCTCGCGGGTGACACTTTCTTTAAATAACGCATACAAACTTATGAATGCACGTGGTTACGTACATGGAGTATGAAAGTAGCCGCACCAATAACTTTGTAAGCTACATGTTGCAATTTTTCACAAAAATGATATAGTCTGTGTCACTCTCACGGTTACCACGAATCCAACGACTTGTCATTTGTAAAAATCCGTCAAGCCGTTTTGGTTGTAGTTTGGGCTGTAGTTTTTTTTTTACATTTTCAAACCCCATATCTCCGCCATTTTGAAAAAAAATCCAAAAACTGAATCGAATAAAAATTATATTTAATTATCCAACCTGCTCACAAAATTTCACGAGAATCGGTTGAGAAATGAGACCTCTAGAGGAGAACAACCGGACATACGAAAGCATTTTTGCCCAATCCTGAACAGAGACGCTTCGCTCGCTCGGTCAATTAATCGAATATTGTCTGCTTTGATATTTTCTCAGACCTCTGCACAATATGTTTGCATCGTCAACCCGAGACCAGTGTCTGCCTCACCGTTTCTTTCTGTCCACCGTTTTTATATTCTTCACGAAGCGTAAAGTAAAGCTAGCTGATAGCTTTACAGCTTCGCCTGTGCTTATTTAGTCAAGGTTGAGCAAGATCGATGGTTACCGGCAGTGGCATTCCTTCCTGCTGGTGCTGGGTACCGTGAACTATAAATGCATTTTCGAGAATCGAGAATCTCGCGTAAGTAATTGTTGTTTCTGGGTTACAGTTTGCCAACCTTTGAGGCTGTTTTATTTTATTTTGAGTATTTTTTTAGCCATGCATATTTCTTGTGTATTTTACCTACCATTTGTTTCTAGCTATATAGGTACATGGAATATGGTTCCATGTGCTTCGAAATAAATAAAGATCCAATCCTGAAAACTGTTTTAAATTAGTAGGTATTCAGTTTCCAGGATTTCTGAAATATTTTTCGGTAATGGTTGGGCAATTTTCGTATATATGCTAACAAGAGGTATTTTTTATTGTTCCTTGTTATAAACAGTAACAAAGGTCCGTTGTTTACACACGTATTTAAATTATTAGTTGGATCAATAAATTTGCCTTGAAAGCCAAGCTCCAAAAAGAATAAAACTGTTTGATAATCTGAAAAAATCCTTTAATTTTATTGAAGTCAAAGGACATAATGAAGGTAACGATCAGAAACTTTAATATTTAGATATTGGTTCTTAGAATTAGTATAGAACTTGGTTCTTAGGAACCAAGTTTTTACATCTTCTGTACTTATTGTAAAAATTGGCGCGAAAGAACGGGTAGGTATTGGTATTGGAAAATAGAGTGACAAGAAAGTATTTTTTGGTCCAAGTTGTATGGCGCAGTTTTTCTATCTTTATTGACCGAGCGAGCTAAGCGAGCAGAGTGTCCAGTTACTCAGATTGGCCAAAAATGCCTTTGTCCGTCTGTTCTCGCCCACAGGTCACATTTTTTATCCGATTTTAATGAAAATTGGCACCCAAGTTCCTGGTAGTTTTTGTTAGTCGATCGCAATATTCTATTGGGGGAAATAGGGAGGAGTTACATTTTAGAGGCACACTAAGGACTTCATTCTACAGAAGATGTTGCGAAAAAAAATCCAAAAGGGGGGTTAGAGGGGGAAGTACTTCGGGTTATTTTCGTGGATGGGGATGAGTCTTTTCTACTTTCTCTCCAAGATCGGTATAGGTTGGTTTCAAAACTCTGAAGTGGCTTTCAGGTGAAAAGGAAAAGTGTCGGTTGTTGAATGGTTATAAGGGCTCGCGAGGTATTCTTTTCACAGAACCACTATGTAGTAATACTTCAGTCAAAACAAGCCCCCATATATAAAGTAAATGAAATCCACAGTAACGCATTCATGAGAACGGATGTGTGTACCCTAGTCATGGTTGTTTATCTATCTAAGTATAATATTTATCTATATAAGTATGTGTATCGTTGTCTAGTACCCAAGATACAGGGAATCCTAGTTTGGGGCTAGATCAATGTGTGTAAATATTATTATTATTGTAAAACTGACATTTCGTCTATCACAGGAAAACTGTCACTTCTCCAAAATCTATTTGAGTTTACAGAGTAAGGAGGCAGCAAACAGACCGTGTTAGTCTTTTAAATACACGCCCGTTCATTCCGACTTTCCCTCACGTCTGCAATGGACGTTTTGTAGCGAAATCTACCGCATGCGCGCTGCTATGTAGCGTGCAAACGAATGCCAATAGGCTGCTTTACACGTCATTTAGTTGGTAGTTTAGTTGGCATGAAGACCAGAAATTAATTTTTGGGTACTCTATGCTATGTTCTCATTGCTCAGCTAGTGAGCGGCCGACTATAGCACATAAATTTGACATATCACCAGTTAGCAGCGCGGCGTTTCTATTTAGCCCCCTTCAGAAACTCAAATCCACAGCAAATTCATCGAAGTTTGTGTAAAATTGATGTTTTCTGAATGGGAAAATTCCCTTGGGTCTTTTCAACAGTTTTTGGTAATTTTAATTTACTGAATAAAGCCGCAGTATTTCTAAGTCAGTTGGTTCGGTCACTGTCAGACCTTACTCCTTGTGGAGCATTGGGCCTTCCTTTTCGGTCGGTTATTAGCGGCCTCAGTAATTTCCGGGGGTAGAGCAATAATCTCGAACGATTTGGCTTGGTTTGCAACTGGATAGAATAGAATAGAATAGAAATATTTATTGGCCTCGAAGTAAAATAATTTACAGGCAAGTCATTTACATTTTACACTTACATACTACTTGAAATTCCTATTCTAACTTAAATATTTCAAATTTTACATTACTTAAATATTTGACATTTAAATTACTGCATTTAACTTTTTACATTGAAATGATAGTTATTTTATTTATAATTTTTCCAAGAACAAAGATTCTACAAGTTCCATTGACATATATTCTTTGACAGTATAAAATGGATTATTTTCAAAAAATATTTTTAGTTTTTGTTTGAACAAGTTAAATTTTAGAGTGGTCAGACTTTTTGGTAATTTATAATACATCAGGATTTTAAAGTAACGACCTTGTTTCTGTACTTTAGCTAATCTTGTTTTTGGTACTATACGGGTTCCATTATTTTTTATTGTTCGTTTTTTATTATCACGGAAAGTATAGGGTAAAGCAGTATCTTGCTTTTCCGGAATTTCCCTATCTTCGTGAACCTCTAACAAACTATTGTAAATGTAAAGAGAAATAACTGTCATAATTTTATCTTTTTTAAAGTGCTCTCTTGCGTGGCTGCGTTTTTTTAAACCATTGATTGTTCTGATTGATCGTTTTTGACATTTTAGGACTCTGTTAATTTCTGTAGCATTACCCTATACAGTAATAGAATATCTAATAATTGAATGTATATACGCATAATAAACAGATAGAAGTGATTTTTTATCTAATAATGGTTTAAGTTTAAAAAGAGCATAATTGCTGCTAGCTAATTTCATACAAATTTTATCAATATGCCCTTTGTGACTAATCGTATTGACTATTGTATATCCTAAAAATACATTTTCTTGAGAAGTCGAGTTACCAAAAACGCCTAATCTTGATTGATAATACATTACGATACTTTTATTAGAGTTGAGAATAATGCCGTTAGCATCAAACCATTCTTTAAGCAAACTTATGACGTTGTTTAATTTATCATCTAACTGCGACTTACTTTTGTCTCTCAAGCCAATATGTGTATCGTCAGCAAATAAGCTCAAATGAGCTTCACTTGGAAATATATTACAAAGATCATTTATATATATTAAGAACAATACGGGACCCAGGATTGACCCTTGTGGTACCCCGATCGACATCTTTCCTGGGTGAGAAGTATGATTATTTACCGATACAATTTGTGTGCGGTTATTTAGGTAACTTATCATCATACTGAGTTCAACGCCTTGAAACCCATAGTACTGCAATTTTAATATTAATATATCGTGACGCAAACAATCGAAAGCTTTTGAAAGGTCACAAAAAATACTGGCACATCTATTTGAAAAATCTAACGAATCAAGAATGTAATAAATTACTTTTCTAATTGCCATTTCAGTCGATTTACCTTTTCTAAATCCAAACTGTGCTATTGTAAACATGTTATTATCCTCGAAGTATTTTACAATTCTAGATTTTATAGCTGCTTCTAAATTTTTTGATAAAGTTGGTAATACACATACTGGCCTTTAATTGCTAAGATCTGTGACATCTCCTTTTTTAAAGAGCGGTACTACCCTACCCGGCTTAAGTACATCAGGGAAAATGCCTTCAGATAAGCAAGAGTTGACAACAAGAAGTACTAATTCAAATAAGTTATTGTTATTTATTACAATATTTCTTAACGTTTTCGTACTCATGTCATAGATATCTAAAGTTGCTTCATATTCGTTAATATCTTTCTAAACTCACTACAACATAATGGATGAAATACAATTGTTGTTAGAGGCTTATTCTGTATATTTAAGTATTTTAAACAATTTTGTGCATTGATATTTAATTTAGTTGTTAGTTTTTGTGCAATGTTACGAAAAAAGTCTATATTTTTTCAGGTTCTCTAACATCATTTCCCGTTTCATCTTTTAAGAGTTCTATGTGTGATTTTGTATTTTGTCGCTTTTTATGTCCTACTTGTTCATTTACGATTTGCCACGCTTCTTTAATTTTATTTTTCGATTTAGCTATCCATCTCCAAGAACATTTCGCGATAAAAAATCAAAGTTTCATGGCGTTCAAGCCTGTAAATATTTTGGATCCAAATTCATTCCAGTTTCTCGCTGGGTGATGGGTAGCGGACGACCTCATTTAATCCAAAACTTGACCTTCCCATTCCATGGATTTCAAGTCAAATAAGACTATCTATTCCTTTACCGAAGTTAGTAATCTTTATTAATTATGAATAATTATATTAAGAAGATGTGAGGAAAATTATTATTATTATTATTAGCCTACATCATCCCACTGCTGTAAGGAAAAAAACCGACTATTTTTCATGGGAACTGGTATCTTATAAAGAAGATTCTTTCTTCTACCGTAACTGGCTACGAATAATAAAGTCGGTATCATGTAAGGAAAAAACTCTTTTTTGGAAACAAGTATCGTATAAAGATATTTTTTTCTTTTTTCGTAGCTGGTTACGAATCTCTGGTAGTTTTGTTGTACGTAACAAGGCCGAAGGGAACAAAACTACTAGTTTAGAAAAAGTAAAATACTAACTTACTATAGCACTTTTCAGCAACAATGCTTATAGCTTTACTATGACTATAAATGAAGGCTAAATAACTAGAGTTGGAATAACTGCGCAAAGTGTAAACCATCCTTTAGAATGCACCGAGGACACGATACAATATGCTTATATGCTTTGTATGCATCAGCGCTACTTAGTGGATTTAAATTCTGCAGCTTGCGGTTTTGGATAGCCACGCAAAATCGACGAATCACGATACTCTCACGATGGTACCGAATGTTTAAAATGGATGATGGAAAAAGTATTGAGCTAAGGCCCGTCATATAGAACGTGAGTTAGCGATTAGTAAATGTGCCCATTACTGTCCCCGCCGAGGGGCAAAAGCTTTTACGAGTAAGATTTAGCCATACTTCACCACGCTGGCTCAGTGCGGGTTGATGGAGGGGTTTTACGGCCACTACCACGTAGCGATAGTAGCCGGAACGCATGTTCATATACACCCGACGCGATAACTACTCGGGAAGTTTCGGCTGCTGCTCGGGCGTGCAAAAATCACTTCGGGGTCTTGTAAATAGCTGACGCTAGTATGACGCGTCTTCTATTTCTATCTATATTACCGCACGAAGCAACTTCGGGCGGTTAAAAAGTTGTTTTTATTTGCATAGGCTTCGCTCCGCCCCGCTTCGCTACGCTCCGGTTTTGCTTCTTCTGAGTTCTAACCTAACCTATAACCCAATTGAAATCTAGCCACAATAACCTACTCTAGCGAAATTGGCTTTCTTCGTTACACGTGACTTCAAACACTTATATACAAACACCACACGTGCAAAACGTGTTAGTCAGATACGTCTACTATTAACGAAGCTACGTCGGGTATTTACGAATATGCAGCCGCACGCTAAACGTCTCGAACCTGCATCTCCTGTGTGAGAAGCAAGTCTGAGACCACGGGGCTCTTGGGTTAGCAATATCCAAAGGGGAGTTAGCACTGTCCCCGGATTAACTTTGACAACTCCTTACAAGAGTATGTAACATTACTTAAGTAGTACTGAATTATCCGCCCTAATATAGAAAAATCTTGATTATATTTAAACAAACAAAAAACACCGTGGCAAAAAACAATAAATAAATGTAGCCCATTAATGTCCCCACCGAGGGGCACAGGCCTTTTCCCGGATACGAGTAAGATTAAGCCATACTCCACCACGCTGGCTCAGTGCGGGTTGGTGGAGGGGCTTTGAGACCACTACCAGGTAGCGATAGTAGCCAGGATCTACAGCTCAACGTGTCATCCGAAATACTGAACGTCCGATAATGTACTTAAAAAAAATTAATCATCTCATTGGTACATGGTCAGGATTAATCTGCATCTCCTGTGTGAGAAGCAAGCGTGAAAGCCAATAGACCACGGTGATCTCCAGAAAATGCTAGAAAATAAACGATGGCAATATTTGCAGACTACTGCGTGTTTTTAGGGTTCCGTACCCGAAGGCTCCAAACGGAGCCCTATTGCTGTCACTCACATGTCCGTCCGCCCCTCCGTCGTCGTCTGCAAAACTGTTGACCCAAAAACATAAAATTATTAAAAAAATAGGGGTGCTTAAGGGAGGCGCGAAAAAAATATTTTGATTTTCCCTTCAAGTGGGGTATCGTTGCTTAGAGGTCGTTAAGTAAATGTATTCATACTGTATTTTTTAAATATTGTAAAACAAAGAAATAACAAGCCACCAAAGTCAAGGAATTTTGATCATAGGGTTTTCAACGTGGTATCGTAGTCTCCATACAACAATTCCATATAAACCTATTTTATATGGAATTGTCAAAGCTAATCAGAGACTAGTGCTAGGTAATTCGCGTTTTATCTGTTGGACTTAAGTATTCTGCGCCAGCATAATGCTAACTGGATTAGATATTGTCTTACGGAATTCTTAACAAAGTCTTGAAGTTTATCCTTTCATTTTATATAGCCATTTTGAGCGAAATGGGCCGTAAACTTTCCAGATTTAACCATTGCCAATTTTGTGACCAACACGATATAGCCTTCAAAGTACGAGTAATATGAAAGTAAAGGGGTTATTTATGGGAAAAATTAAACTGCACATAAAAATACTCATTTGCACAGCAAATATCAGGGCAAAATGCTGCAGTAGCTTAGGTGAAGGGTAAAGGGGGTGAGCGAAGCGAAGCTCTCTTTATCCTTCGTGTTAGGTTGAACATGCAAGAACAACAAAAATACCTGAACATAAACTTAAGTACAAATAAAATATTTAAAACATAAAAAGTGTTTTTGCTGATCCTTCTTTGCTGTGCAAATCAGTATTTTTGATGTGCCCACTTTGAGCCAGTTTTTCAATGCTCCATTTTGCGTGACAGCGGGCTAGCCACAGATGGGCTAGCCCATCGCCGCAGCTATGGAGAAGTAGAGGTTGTTTTTTTAGGGTTCCGTACCCAACGGGTAAGAACGGAACCCTATTACTAAGACTTCGCTGTCCGTCCGTCCGTCCGTCCGTCCGTCCGTCTGTCACCAGGCTGTATCTCAAGAACCTAGCTAGCTAGAGAGTTGAAATTTTCACAGATTATGTATTTCTGTTGCCGCTATAACAACAAATACTAAAAAAACAGGATAAAAGAAATATTTAAGGGGGCTCCCATACAACAATTCTTTCAATACCACATACAAACTTATGGATGCACCTGGTTACGTACATGGAGTGTGAAAGTAACCGCACCAATAACTTTGTAAACAATATTTTGCTGTGTAAAATCCAAACTATTCACTCCACACCATCGCTTCCATTGAACGGTGGTACGGAACCCTTCGTGCGCGATTTAGACTCGCACTTGACCGGTTTTTTTTGTTTCATTTCCTCACGATGTTCCTCATCTCATTGGTAAATGGTCAGGAATCGAACCTGCATCTTCTGTGTGAGAAGCAAGCGACCACGGAGCTCTAATGACCTTCTTGACTGTATAAATCCTTAATTTTCAAACAACTGATAAATCTAAACAAGAAGATGTTTGGATCACTTTAGAGCAAGTTATCCAAACTTTCTCGATAGATTGTCCAAGTAGCGAACAGGGGGGCTTTGCTATATTGCTAAGATTCACCTTAAATCTATCAAAGAAAGTTAATGGCAGAATAAAATGAATACATTTACTTACTACTACATCGAGTGTTTTATATGAGCTTCAAATTTATTTAAGTTATAGCTGGTTGCTAAATTAAGGATTCAATGAAAAATCTTTTTCGTATAATGAAAACGCGCGTAATACTCTGTTTATAAAAGTTTGTTAAATAAGCATAAAATTTATTTAAGTTATAGCTGGTTCATAAATTAAGGATTCAACGAAAAATCTTTTCCGTATAATGAAAACGCGCGTAATACTCTGTTTACAAAAGTTTGTTAATACAAAGGCCTCTCGGGGATTTATGTATGGATTTTTCTTTCTTAATTTATTAAAATTCTGCGCTCTAGACGTTTGTAACATAAACCGCGTGGCTCTTTGGGGTAATATAAAAAGACCCCAAAGAGGTAAGATTACCGAGAAAATACTTTTTAAAGGATGCTTAGTTCTAAAAAGTTTATGTAGGGTAGGCATCCTCTTTTGAGAGGGCTTTGCAATCATAAATTAAGTGCTCTCCTTGTCCGTCTTCGGAAGCAGAAAATGGCTACAAATATATGACCAAGTTCAGCCATTCGGCGACCCCTATCAATCTGAGGCTCCTTGTTTGATGAGGTTTTTATTTGGTTAACAACCTTCTTACGTTTGGCAGCTGACCTCTTTACCGCAAACTGCTTGGATTTATAACACGGACGGAGCGGACAGGCTCACAGCTAACAGGGTACAACGAGTTAAGCTTGGTCTATTCAGCACTGACTCTGACTCCCAGGTATAGAACTGAGTGAGCCTAACAGAGTTAGCTAGTTCCTGATGAAAAAATAAAACTCAAAACATTAATTGTAAATAGGTAAAAATAATGCACTTTTACAAGTCAAACACTTAATTCTCATTTATATGGAGAAAAATAAAAATAAATGAAATGTGATCATATAAATTAATGAGCAACTGATTATTGTTTAGTTTGAAAAAGGAAATTTCCTATTCAAATGGCTGAATCTCGTACTGGAAAAGAAAACTCCATTAACTCTACCAGTACTTCGGAAATACGCCCGTCAGAGAAGATAGCACCAAAAAACTCTCCGGGATTGTCATATTTTTTTTCAAATTTCATGTTTTTTATGCACATTATAAAAATAATCTTATGTAAAGACAATAATATAACATCGTATCTATAGCTCGATGGGACCTCGCTTACCTATAAGAATTATGGATTAGGTATCCTGGGTTAAGATTTAACGCTATCTCGGATCTCGTTGATTCTTTTCCGTTAGTAATCTTTGGATCCGGAGTGACCCTAATATTTATAACCACGATCATATTGAGCAGTAGCAACAACACTCCCAACAAACCTACTCTGGTAGGATCCGATCTGATCGGAAATCATTATGACTATCCCAGGAACGTTCAGAACAGATTATTCAGCAGCGCAGAATGTCTCCTGCGAACTGCAGCTCGCGTGTTAGTTAGCAGGGCGCCACGCCAGTGCGCGGGCCTGAGTTGGATGCGGGGCATGTCGTTCCGTTACTTGCGCAGTTTGTGGAATTCTGGTTTTACGGTTCCCAAGATGATGCTGTTAATTTCTGGTGAACGGTGTTGTGAATTTAAGGGTTGTCACTCGCCGGTCCTTCTCTATAAAAATAACAACAACAATATCGTTGCGTCACGCCTTTCCCATACGTGGTGAGAGAGGCACAATACCATAGCATAGGACTACATGATCAGATCTAAAGAAAAAATAACCACAAAATGTGTTGGTAAGCGTAAATCTGGCAAACGGCTGGACCGATTTGGATCAACTTATTTTAAAAGTATTCGTTGAAGTCTTGCGAAGGTTTGGAAAACGCACAGGGGAAGCCTCTGTGCGTGCCTCAAAAGCGGGTCGGGTTCGCACACGTATCAGAAAACTTTACCACTAAAAATAATAAAACAGAAACAAAAACAGAATGTTATATCTGAACGTAGATTCGAACCCAGAACCCTAAGATTGCGAAAAGGATATCGAACCGATAGGGAACATCGATATGGTTTGAATTTGGCTGAAAGTATATTTTTCTGAATATTTATCGTCCTTACAATCTGTCTATGACATATTTTTTATTTAGTCTCCATTTAATTGTCTAAAATATTGAATTAAAATTGCAAAATAAAGACAGGAAATTAAAATTTGCGAAATGCATTACATTCGGTCCAAACGGGATGTTACATCAGATGCCACGGGGCGACTAACGCCACATCCCGTTTCGACCGATTGTCAGATGAATCAAACTCTTTGCAAGTACTACTACTTATTTTGTGTCTTTAGTAAATACTCCTTACCTAACTCCTTTCTTAACCGGTCCATTACCGCGCTTACGCGCAAGGCATCGACGTTTTGAACCTTATGCCATGGTAATAAAATTCAAAATCTATAACGGGAATTGGCATTTCTAGAAATGCCAATTCCCCTTATAGTGGAGTACTTTCTTAAGCCCAATTGTCACTTTTCCCCGTGCTCTTTCATTAGATTGTGCATATTGATGTACCTTTTCTATTCACTATTTACATCCAAATATCATAGAAAACCATAAAAATACTGCTATAAAAAATCATTACAACTATTAAAATCACATTTCAAATCACGGAGTAAAGGACATTGTCCTTTTTCGGCTAAGCGTGGACAGAATGTACGAGGTAATACGAGATAACCACTGATTATAAATAATTCCATTACGAATATTTTCGATTATCTAGTTGTGTAAATCGACAGTTAAAACTTAAAGGGAATTTATGTGAAACACAGTCTTTAATCGGTCGACCGAAGGACATTTTAATTTCGGTATTGCCATGTAAAAAACTTAATAAATTACCAATTACACATAAATCACTTTGTGGTCTCTAAAGTAGCACTTTTAGTACCAATTTTTCTTTCACATAAATAAAGTACATCAATGCAAATGCATTAATACAATACATGCGCGATTCGTCGCATTTAATCTTTGATCAAATTGACAAAAAAAAGCTCGATTTGTGGGTAAACTACTTATTCATGGAAATACTAGACAAAAATAAAAATAAACAATTGTCACCGGCGGTCAGGTCACTCACGCCACAATAAAAACCTTTCGTTCTGTGTTTGCCGTTTCGATAATTCGCGAATATGTTTGTTTTCTACTTTGGCTTGTTATAATGGACCCCGATTCCGCGTTTGTTGATGTGTTATTGTTATTGAAATGTTAATTTATTTGAACATAACCTCTCAGTAGACATACAGGAAAAACTCACGACGCAGGCATATTGACACAAAATAATTACTGTTATTGGTTTCTTACCAACCTGTACTACAAAACCTAATAGTTAGTTTCGATTCAAATGTCTGTTCACGTTTAGCCGAAACGACCATACAAAGTGGACAGTGTCCTTTAGGACATTTTAGGACACAGAAAATTAGCTGTGTCCTCCTTGACCTGAAATAAAGTTTTAACCGCTAAAATTTACTCCGTGATTTGAAATGTGATTTTAATAGTTGTAATGATTTTTTATAACAGTATTTTTATTGTTTTCTATGATATTTGGATGTAAATAGTGAATAGAAAACTTACATCGATATGCTCTAGTGCGCGCCCACAACCATGTGAAGCCGCGAAATCTAAGATCATATTTGAATCATGTTATGAATAGATATAACAACGGGTGGTGTTAAAACACATCTCTTGTAATAATGGCGACCTCCTATTATAAAATCTCGTTTAGTTAATTTGTTGAAATACACATTCTGTGAAAATTTCAACTCTCTATCTAGTACGGTATCAGATACAGCTAGGGTTACCATATCTCCGGAATTGTCCTGAGATCTCCGGACTTATAGACCAATCTCCGGAACTCCGGAATTGTCGTAAGATCTCCGGAATTCAGGAATTTTCAATAAAACCGAGCAAATCGACAATATCGTTCGTGTAAACTCTCCAGTAACTAAGAGATCAAACAGCCTAACTAAAATCACAAATTACATTATTATTTTTTTACATATTTTTTGATATATTAATTGAAATTACGACTAAATCTCAGGAATTTCCAATACAAATCAGGCCTAATCTCCGGAATTTTCATTTTTCCATATGGTAACCCTAGATACAGCCCGCTGGTGGACGGAAGGACGGACAGCGGAGGCTTTGTAATAGGGTCTGGCTTGGCACCCTTCGGGTACAGAACCCTAACGAGGAAAAATCATTTAAGTAGTATAGTATAGTATAGTAGTATAGTATAGGTGTTGGGATTTTCATAGACATAGACAGACAGAGGACGTTGAGGGGTCGGCGTCCAATTCGAAATTTGGTTTTTGTTTTTGCTTCCAAAATTCAAAACGGCCAGTTCCCCTGAAACCAACCGCGGGCAGCTAGTATTGTTATAAAGTGTATTCATTACCTATATTCATACCTAGATCACAAAATAAGTAGGTACAGAAATCAATCTACATACAAGCAACGCACACATAGATACTGCTCACGGACACGATATCTCAGAGCAGTTCAAACCAGTGCGAGCGTGAGTGCCATCCGCTTGACAGGCGCGTCTGTTAATGCAAATAATGCAACAATAAAGCAACGGAAAAGTTATTATAACTGTTCAGTGGACGGTTTAAATAAATAACAGTTGCCTATTTTACAATCAGTATAATAAAATAAGTATTAACAATATTTTTGTTAGGTAAATTCACGCCACCTTAGAGTTACGTATTATACGTTACGTGTAGATATTGTGTTGTTTTTCGTGTCATTTGACAGGTGTAGGTCTAAAACGGAGACGGGAAATAGAAATTTTGTAACTCGGGCAGTCCGTTTAGAAGTTTTCAGGGATTTTCGATAGTGAAAATTGACAAACGTAAAATTGTGTAGGTATTTTTCTGTTCTGTAAACCTTTTGTATTGTAATAGTAGGCAGGTCTATTGTTTTGTTTTTTGGAGCGCCAGTACCCTGATAGTTTTTCGTGCATAAACCGTAGTGGACAACCCTAGAGCGATCGTCGAGCGTAGCTATGAAAAGTGAAGTACATACTTGACTTCTGTACCTATTTATTTTGTGCCTAGATCCAGTTGTTCCCTCAATGGCCCCTGTATCCGCCTTTGCTCCCGCTTGGAGGCGCTGCAGGCGTAGTTGGAGAGTTCCGTTCATCTGAGGTTAGATTAAAAAACACGTCACGTGATCGCAAAATTAACCTCAAGTGACGACCTCTGTGGCGCAGCGGTTGTGGCTCTGCCTACCGTGCGAGAGGTCCCGAGTGCGATCCCCGGCTGGGGATAAAAAAAAACCCCAGGTCTTGGATATTTATATGTGTGTGACGTCGCTGTTTCTGGTTCCCACGATACAGGGTATCCTAGTGTGGGGCCAGAAGCAATATATGTGCCTGTTTGTAAATGTTTGTGTTATGTTTATTTTTATGAGGTTAGCACGCCGTATATTTTAGGAAGAAGGAAATCGAATTTGACAACTTTGGCAGATATGCAGCCTGTACTACACCAGCGCCATCGCCAATGAGCTTTTGAGATTAGGTGCCATTCTATCGACATCAAAACAATGGGTTCTAACTCTGCTTCTGTGCTGCGCGAGGTGTATAACTTTTAAAGCCTGTGTCCTTTGTCGTGTTAAGAGACCTGACTGCATCATATCAGGCAGTCTGCCATGATCTTCGTTCGTTTGATCGTCGTTCTTACAATTTTCACCCGAAGAAAACCATTTTCAAATCCTGCCGCCCATTTCGAATTTCCGACCTCCGCGAAGTCGCGCAGAATCGCGTGTCATGCCGTCGTAATGTGGCGAAGTTAATCTGAGCCAGTAATCAGGCAATTCGGCTGCATTACCCCTCCTCCCCACCCCTTCTAACACCCCTCACCCCCGCATTGCCCCTTTGAATTGAACACTGGTACAACCGACAGCTTATGAAGCGTCACTTGCACAGGTATATTTCATCAATCAGTGCGGGATTTGAAACTGCGAGTTACGAAATAACAATGTCAATCCCGCATTTTAGTGGTGAACGCACACTCATTGGCACCGGACGCACCGGATGGATCGGGTTAAGGGATTAAATATGGCCAGAAATGCATCTTTAGCTTCAATTCTAGGCTAAACTAGACAACATAAAAATATAGGATAAATATATGTTATAAAAAGTCTATTAGAGATAAGAATGGACTTTTAAAATTACCGGATATTATTATTATTTTCTATAATTTTCTCGGTCTCGGAGCTCGGGCTGCCCCGCGGGGCTCTGCGCGGGAGCATGCGTCAGTCTGGTTCGACGCGATGCGACGGGTATTTGTTTTCTTTGTCTAATTTTCAATGCCATTGGCCTATGTTCAGCCCTTAATTGTTTGTTTTTTTTAATAATTCCACTTGTTCATCCGATACACTGTAAGGGGTTCGCGAAGCGATGGGGTAGAAAATAATGAAAAAAGACGCAAGACGCTTAAAAAAAGAAAAAAGAGGTGGACATTTTTATTTAATTTAACACTGAATTATGATAATTTTATTGCTTGTTTTGGGATTTTTAGTGCATCACTGTCGGGTTTCTTTAATTCTTTTTAGTACAAAATTAAGAAAATATATGTTAATGCTTAGTTTAAAGCTAAGGTGTATTATCCACACATGATATGACATACATACATATATTGAATGAAATCCTATGAAACCTCGCACATCGTACGCCTCGAAATCGTCCGATCTGGAGAATCTTAGAAATCTTGATGACGTCATCAGATTCGGCGCGGGCCATGCGGACGAATCGTCGGACATTGCTGCGTGCGACAGAGCACCGCACGAGCAGCGCGGTAGATTTCTTCGGCGTGGCCGATCAGTTCGTTGCGGACGGTGTGGATAGGTGTGCGTTCACCATAGTGCGCTATTGCTTTACGATTTAAGTCCCTAATGGTCGGTCGAGTGCACGGACTACTTACCAAATAAAGTGCCGCTTAACCCTGTCATTTCCCGAGCGAAACTATGAAAGCATGACTGAGCGTTCGTCAACTTATGTGGTTTTGGTTTTATATCCGGGCCCAAAACTCAGTTGGTAAGTGGGACAACGTTCAATAAGTTCAGCTCAATGAGAACTCGACCCAACTTTCTCGATTATTCTCCCCTGAAAATGGATTCCTCCCCGAAATTACCCCGTTGTTGTTAGGACTTTGCAACATTCGGCTTAACATGTGAAACTTGGTAGCGACAACAATAATTTGTATCGGCGAATCTTGGTCACGTTAAATAGCAATAGTAATCTGGACCTAACCGAATATCCTATAGGTAGAACCTATAGGATCTAGGGGCCTATAGGATATAGAGCCTAGGGGCTACCTATCACAATTATTTTGGATAGAATTTGAAACAAAATTACCCTAATACCCGATTGCCGCGACGCGGAAAAGAAGAATGTTTGTATACCCTCGTAACTACTCAACGGTTCAACCGACTTTATTTAGTGATATGTCGTTAGATTTGTCGTGGTGGCGCAACTGTCACTGGATAAAATTTAAAAATATATATAATGCGTGGGCTAAAATAATGACCATCGAGTGAGGCATAAAAATAAACTACTAATACTAAAAATTATTAAAAATATCGACTGTGATACACTAAAAAACACAAAACAACCTATGAAATTATTATAGTTTAGTATTAAATTAAATTAAATTTCCCACCTCGCAAGCTACACAGGGAAAGCGTCTTTTTTTCATAATTTTCTAACCCCTCGCATTGCCAACCCCTTACAGTTTATCCGATGAACAAGTGGAATTATTATAAAAATTAAATAACCCGTCTGCATTTTCTTTCAATACCACATAAAAACTTATGAATGCACGTACATGGAGTATGAGAGTAACAGCACCAATAACTTCGCATAGGATCGCCATTAAAAAAAATACAAAAAAGCGAATAGACAAAAAAAAACATACAATTATAGAAAATTCTCAGAAGAGAACTGGAAGACGGAAATAAGGACATACGAAAGCATTTTGCCCAATCTGAAACGGAGACGCTTCGTTCGCTCGGTCAATTATATTTGTATCATCCGGGAACCCGACCCATAAAATCTTATTAGGTTTATTGCATGTTAGCAAACCATTTATCAGTCGAATAAATTCGCGGAAAACTTTCAGAACAGAAAGTTACAGAAATGGCAATAAATAAGTTATGCAGAACGTAGAAACAGAATTCGTTTTTCCGGCCTCCATACTAAGTTGGTAATTCTTTTGTGGTTTATAGGCCGACTTTTACTTTTTGACAGACTCTAAAAAACAGTTTAAATACAACGCTCAAGAACTCTAAGGATATCCCTGTTGCCTCTCATGACAGATGATTATAGTATCTACTAAACTCAGATCATAGAAGTATAAGTAGTACTATAAGTAGTACTACTATAAGTACTTACTTCTATGATCTGAGGTACTATCCTGTAGTGCGTTACAGATAACTTCAACCTTGACCGTTAAGTTGGCTGTAGTGCACAACTGTCAACAAAATGGGGAAAAGCAATATCCTTTTGAAAGACTCAGATCACATTCCCCGCTTTCATAAAATAAGATAGCAGGTCCAAAGGTAGCTACAACCTCGTCACAATAAAAATATCGCTACTTAAATACAAGTGATATGATACCTATGAGAATTGGCAACTATAATTACAACCGACACGACCCGCGAGCTCCACTTGCCTCGATAACATTGTCCACAATATACGCGGATGCAAAAGCGAAGTTATAGAATTTGTTTCAGACCATTCAGCGCAAATTTTACAATGCCCCGTGATAAAAGTTATGCTCTTAACTATTGGTACATCAAAAAACGAGACTACTGCCCTGAAAACATGAAAAAGTTTGCCAAACATTTGAATTCTTTGTCTTTTAACGAGGTTTATGAGTCAGACAATCTAAGACTAGCATTTATAAGGTTCTTTGATATGTTTACCTTGCTCTATAAATTATGCTTCCCAGTTATAAAAGTTAAGGTATCTCTGCTTCAAAAGCAAAAATGGATATCAAAAGGAATTCGACTATGTTGTAAGAGGAAACGAGAATTACTGTGGCAGTATAGAAGATCTCGTAATGAAGAAAATAAACAGACATTCAAAACATATACGAAACGGCTAAAAACATAATTAAACTTACACAAAGATCACAAAATAATTATAGAATCAATACTGCTGGAAATAAATGCAAAGTAACTTGGGATATTATAATAAAGTCACTAAATAACACACCAAAAGAAAACATAGATAAAATGAATAAAGCAGGTATAACCATAACAGAACCAATGGACATCTCACAATCATTTAACAATTTATTTATTGACCTTACAAATGACACACCAATTAAATCTAATAATAATTCAAATTTGACATCTAATAATTCTAACAATTTAATTAACATTCATTGTAAATCTATATTTGCGAATCCTGTAACCTCTTTTGACATCTCGCAAACAATTAAATCTTAAACTTGTGATTTAAAAATACAAATAGCGCAGGTTACGACGAAATAAACAGGTTGTAAAGTACGTGGTAATTGTAATTTCGCCTATTCTGTGTCATATCAACAAATGCATAGAGCATGGTAAATGTCCAGAAGAATTAAAAATTGGAGTGGTAAAACCTTTATTTAAAAAACAAGACAAACTAGATATGAAAAATCATAGACCTGTTGCACTATTACCTGTCATTGGAAAAATATTTGAGAAGATGGTATATCGGAATATCTCTTTGAAATATATAATCTATTCGTACCACAACAAAAAGGGTTTAGGCAAAACAAAACAATAAATATGGCCATTTATGATTTTCTTGCTCCTATATTAGCAAATGTAGATAAACGGAATCCAATGGAATAGATACGGAATACGAGGCAATGTGACAGAACTGGTAAAACCGTTCCTGGAAAATAGACAACAGATTACTCAAATAAACAAAATATGCATTATGTCTAAAACTGAACAGAATTACGTATCCAATCCAAGAGAGTTGAAGCACGTGTTCCACAAGGTAGCGTTTTGGGGCCGTTATTGTTGCTAATATACATTAATGACTTACCTAAAGTGGAACAACATCCCATGGTATTATTTGCGGATGATAGTACAGTAATTATTTCCTGCGATGATCCAAATTACTTTGAACTTGACATCAGCACCACTCTACATAAAATAATTCAATGGCTTGACAGTAAACAATCTCGTAATAAATATTGATAAAACTAAAATATTGAACTTTAATATTAACAATGACAATACATTAGTTGATAATTTTGACATTAATTACATTGGCAAAAAAGTCGAGCAAACGAAGCACAACATTTTTAGGAATCTGTATCGATAACAATCTTAAGTGGAAAACACATATCGAGAATACATGTAAAAAGCTTAGGAAATTTTCGTATGCATTGTATAAACTTTCTACAACAGTCTTTGAGGATACAGTTTTATTAGCATATAATGGATAGACACTAATTTACGATTTGGTATAATTTTTTGGGGGAACGGGGTCAACAATGAAAAAGTTCTCATAGCACAAAAAAGCTTTATTAGGCCCATGTCTGGCTTTCGTCGCAGGGATAGCTGTAAGCCTCATTAGCTGTAAGCCTCATTTTAAGAGGCTAAATATACAGACGTTGCCCTCACTATACATTTACGAGCTAGCTAATTTAGTCAAGCTATTAAGTTAAGCAAACGTCACAAATCAAACATTTATAGGCACAGACATCAGACAGCTACATTCAAAAAGAATATATTTGGAATGGCGCCAATCGTTTTCAACAAGCTGCCGGAGGTGTTAGAAACATAGATAACTTAATACAATTTAGGAAAGAACTAAGAAAGTTGCTTATCAATACGACATACTACTCGATTAATGAATTTATAAATGACCCGACAATATAATATAAAATAATTTTAGGAAAAATACATTGATACCGAGTTAGGCAATCCTGGTTTCCGAAGAGGTAAATATAGTGTTTTTCTTAAACACTGTGTTGAAATAATGCAAATGTGTTTGCATTTTTGTTTGCCTTCCATTGCTTACATAAATTGCTCGTAAACTCGATTATATCTTTCTCTTGACTTAGCGGGTTAACAGCAAGTTTTGCATTGCGGCGTTCGCTTCCGCCTTGAAATTAGGCGGAGTGCCGCAACTTTCATCACTCGAACTCATTTTAGTTGTATTTAAAATTTAAATTCATTAAATAAATCCACGCACTATCAACTGAAATTGCCACCTATTTATTTACTTATAAACGTTCTGTTTATAACCATAGATAAATTAAAAAGAAAAATTTAAAAAATTAAAACACTGTGGTGAAAAACGAGCGGGTTGCTTGGCTGAATGCTTCCAATTTAAGTCTTACCGAATAAATATGAAACTGTCAGATTATTAAAAAATAAAACGCAGCGAGAAATAATGGGTTTTGATATGTGTTAAAGTAAGAGTTGTTGAAGTAAGAGTTGTTTTTAAGGCTCTTCGCGTGTTCTTTTTCAAACAAAAGACGAACATTTCTGAGGATGTTTGAGAAAATATATATTAATCTTGCACAAGCTATGCAATAATACACATTGCATATGCAATACACATTCGATGTAAACTAAGCATCAAAAGATTTTTCGTAATTTTGTCCCAAAAAGCACGAAATAATTAACGTAATTAAAAATACAAAAAATATGAAAGTAAGTAAGCTGAAAGTGACATTCTATATTTAGCTGTCGGGGTGCCCAGCCTTAAACCTAGTTTATTTATCTGATTAAACTGGAGCCTAAGTTTGAGTGCCTATTTAAATGGTAGATTTTCAATCAGTCATATTTATTAGAGTCTAATGAATCAACGAAGTTTGAGTAAGCAGTTGGCACGACACTGATATTTGGCAGCACAGTTCACTGAATCCGTGTTTTCGCTCCAATAATCTAGCAATGATAGATGACCCAGCGTTGACCAGCCTCGGGAAACAATTCATTTTGCTTGATACACATATGTATAGGTAGGTAGGTATACTATCGAATAAATCACACCTGCCCTCTCCGACCTGGGCACAATAGCACAGTAGGGTATCTAGGTAGCACTAACAACAGAACATAGTTTTGGGGTTCCGTACTTTAAGACGAGCGAATGGCGACAGAACTTGGCGCGAGTAGGTATTTACCAAAATACAAGCTATCTCAGAGCTATAAGAGCGCAATTGCCTAAATTTTCGGCCGAATTATGCTTTTGGGCGGTAACGTTTTTCTACCCCTAAACCTTTATGGAATAAGACAAATTTGGTCTCATTCGTTTCCACACATCATAAACGATGCTTGTAGTTTTTTCTTTTTTTGAAAATCTGGCTTGATTGTTTAAAAATAAATAAAATGCTGGAGGGTTTTTTTTGGTAAAAAAAGTGAATGTTTAGGTACTTATATTTACTAAAATACAAAATATTTCAAAAAAAACAAAACGCACGAGCATAGTTTTTCATAGCATGTCAAACATGTGAAAAAATTGTGAAAATCGGACAAGGTTTAAGGGGTGAAAAAGGTTACCGCTTATTGTATGGAAGCTCGCGCCCACACGAAAAATCAAATCAAATCAAAAAATCAAAAATCATTTATTTCCATAGGATGTTGTTACATCACTTAGATCCGTCATTACATTTTTTTGGGTGAGTTCACTAACCCAATGGCGGAATCTGTGGAGAAGAGCTCACCGAAGAAACTCCACAGTCGTCGCATCTTTTGCGTTTCCTTTTTTAAATAAAATATTGTCAAATTACAAAATGAATGCTAATTATATATCGAAACAGCCTGTTACTCAAACAATCTATTCCCATGGACATCTGTCCTCTAAGTAATCAGATATCCTGTAGTAACCTTTTTTATACAATTTCTGTTTTATTATTATTTTAAACTTGTCTAAAGGTAAGTTTTTAATATCAGTAGGGACCTTATTGTAATAGCGTATACAATTGCCTTTAAAAGAATTACTAATTTTATGTAGTCGGCTTACATAAGCAACCAACTTGTCTTTATTTCTAGTATTAAAATTGTGTATATCACTGTACTTCTGAAAATTAGTTATATTTCTTTTTACATACACAAGATTGTCATAGATATATTGAGACACAAATGTCAGAATATTGATTTCTTTAAACTTTTCCCTCAGTGACACTCTAGGCCCTAATCTATAAATTGCACGAACAGCCCGTTTCTGCAGAATAAATATACTATTAGCATTCGCAGCGTGACCCCACAATAAAATACCATAGGTCATTAGACTATGAAAGTAACTAAAGTAGACTAGTCTAGCGGTGTCTACGTCGGTAAGAGCTCTAATTTTTTTAACTGCGAACGCTGCCGAACTCAGTCTGTTCGACAATTTATTTATATGAGGATCCCATTGTAGTTTGGCGTCTAAAGTAATGCCCAAAAAGACAGTCGACTGCACAAGGTCCAATCTCTGTCCTTTTATAAATATGTCTGTAGTTACCGGGTTCACATTGGGTAACACGAATTTAATACATTTAGTTTTCTTTTCATTAAGTAATAAATTGTTAACAGTAAACCAGTTCACTATACTAGAGATAGCATTGTTTACCTCGTCATAATTTGATTGCTGTCTTTTAACTTTAAATATCAAAGAAGTATCATCGGCAAACAATACTAACCCATGTTTTGCTTTAACGAGGTAAGGTAAATCATTAATATATACTAAAAACAAGAAAGGACCAAGAATTGAACCTTGCGGTACGCCCATACTTATTGAAGACCCAGGTGATCTTTTCCCATTAACATCGACCATCTGAACCCTATCTGTTAAATATGACTCCAGAAGGCCAAGTGCCTGATCTTTTACACCATAATGGCGTAACTTCCTGACAAGAGTGTCATGATGGACGCAATCAAAAGCCTTGGATAGATCGCAGAAGACACCTATTGCATCCATTGCGTCTTCCCAGGCATCAAAAATATTGTCGATTAGTTCAACACCAGCATCGGCTGTTGAACGACCCTTTGTGAAACCAAACTGAGCAATATGAATTAAATTATTGAGATAAAAATGACTTTGCAATTGATTAAGTATGAGTTTTTCAAATATTTTGCTAAGCGTTGGTAGTATCGATATGGGTCTAAAATTGGTGGGGTCTGATGTACTACCAGCTTTGAATAAAGGTATAACTTTACTTAGTTTCATCAAGTCAGGAAACACACCACTATCTATACATTGATTAAATATACAACAAAGGTGAGGTGCAATACAATCTACAATGGAACTAATAATTTTTACTGATAGACCATGGGCGTCAGCTGTCTTTTTCATTTCCAGGGATTTAAACGCTTTTACAATGTCTTCATTATTTACGTGCCTAAATTTAAAATCTGTTTTACATTCCTCAAAGTTTTGTTTAAGTATAGATTCAGCAGCAGCGGGAGATGAATTTAAAGACTTGGTTGTTGAAACTGGAATGTCCGTAAAGAAATTTTCGAAAGCTTTTGCTACTTCTAGGTCTGTACTTAGCAATTGATTATCTATCTTAAGCTTGAAGTTATTATGTGTAGCTTTGGCCTTTCCAGTCTCTCTGTTTATAATTTGCCAAGTCGTTTTCATTACATTGCTACTAGATTCAATTTTGTTTTTAATGAAATTAGATTTAGCTACGGCACAAACGCGTTTAAACATTTTTGAATAACTACGAACATAATCTAGAAAGGCCGTATTTTTGTTATATGATTTCTCTTCATAGAGTTCATATAATCTTCGTCTGCTCCTATGAATTCCAACTGTCGCCCAATCACTAAACAAAGCTTTGTTATTAACTTTTATAGTTTTTGATTTAAATACCGTATCATATTCATTTTTGACAAGGTTAAATACTGAGTTGTACAACAAATTTGGATCGTCACTGTATGGTATTTCCCATAGTTTATCTAAAATATTATTCCTGTAGTGTTCAAGCCGAGTGTCACTAACGGGCACACATGTAATATCCTCTTTTTGGTCCTTTTTTATTTTAATATTGAATATACCTATCTGACCAGAGTGATCAGAGGTTAATTTATTGATGACCGATTTGAAAATGGGCGTAATGTTAGTAAATATATTGTCAATGCAGGTAGCAGATGTTGCAGTAATTCTAGTAGGCTCCAAAAACAGATAGTTCATGTTGTGACATAAAAATAAAGATTTTAATCTAGTACAAATATTATTATCCTCTAACAGATTAACATTAAAATCACCACAAATTATAAAAAATTTGTTTTTATCGCTGATTTTAATCAACACTTCATCCATTTTCTTTTCGAATAAATCAAAGGATGCATCTGGTGGTCTGTATACGCTCATTACAATAAGTTGTTCAAGTTCAATACAGGCTATTTCCATGGTACGCTCAACAGACAGGCTCACTATGTCAACTCGTTCCTTATATTTAAAACTATTATTTACAAGTATTAAGGAGCCACCGCGATCAGCTGTTTTTCTGTTGAACGAACTAGCAACGTGGTGGTTATTAAAGTTGAACATGAACTGATAACTCTTTAAAAAGTGCTCTGTTATACATAAAATATCAATATTATTACAGTTCATGAATAACTCAATTTCCAGTTCTTTACTTAACATGCCCTGTATATTTTGATGAACCACGTTTAAAATATTCTTACTTTTACATTTTTCATTACTAGTAACTTGATTTAATGGGCAAGATGAAGGTATATTTATACAAATATTAATATTACTGCCAGAGTTACTCTCTGTTGTCCTATGGGTTAATTTAAAGAGCTTGGAACAGATTCCAAGGAGTACATGTCATTATTATTACACTGCTCAATAGAAGCAGGCGTTTCATTAGTCAAAAACTTGACTGAGTTCAAAATAAAATAAGATAGTGACTGTGCTATCTGTTTTGTATAAAACCTAGATAGGTAATACCTATCCTTAGTCAAATAAAAATATTTTCCAATACAAATATTGGTGTCTATGAAATGAAATTTTTCAGTATGACGACATGTCAATGTGTGTATAAATGTATTATAATCATGTCTTATATGATTTTCATGTTGTGACAAAGATTGGCTGAAGGGAAACGCAAACAAGATTATTCTATCTACATTTTGTAAAGAATTTAATTTGGAAAAGTATTTAGTAATTAGTTTTTTAGATACATTGTCCCTTCTACCAATTAACACGATTCTCTTAAAAAGATAAAATAGGATCACTTAGTTCTTTTTGTCCTGTGAATCCCCATTTCCTCAGGAATGCGTGGAGGAATCTAGTAGAAATTAATACAATCGACTACAGGATGCAATACAAACATCACGCTATTTCCCTTAAGGGAGTGGCAGAAGCACAGTTCGCATGCCTGACAGGGGTCTAGCCCGTCGCCTCAGCTAATGCACACATGCACAGATGTGTGTTATAAAGTGTAATGTTACTTCAAGATGTGCCTATTCTCCTCGAATCAAACCAACATACAGAAAGATTTCCCTGCCTGACTAGCAACACTAGTTTCGCGGACCGGTTTCACCTGCTTCCGTGTGTCCCACTGACCGGTGGTATAATCACAGAAGTATAATGCAACCAGTCGAGTTGGTATGGTGAGCCAAAACAGCATTTACTATCTAAATAAAAATAAACCCTATGCTAAATGTAGATAGCCTAGCCCAGGCAAGTGGCTGAAACAAGGCACAGCAGTCAGGTCAGGAGGTCCGAGACTGATAGGCGGACTATTGGAAAACGAAAGCCTGTGAAAATCTTTCGTTATCAATAAAACAGCACTTTACTGGAGGTAAATTACTATACCTACACACATATCATAAACCCTCTTTACTGCTTCCAAAAACCGCACATTACGATCAGCATAATGTTAAACTACTTTGTAAAAACTCATTTCTTATCTGAATATTGAACATTATGACCATAATGTGTAAATTTTCTACATATTATGACATTCAAATTTCGAACGCCGACGCCCGCCCGCTTGCTTTTGTCTGTGAAGTTGGTACTACAGAACAAGCTAAACAACTCAATGCCACAATGCCGGTCAAACATGCGGTTCCTGAACACATCAAAGAGAGCTTATGATATGTGTGTAGATAAATAAGTGTATGTAACTGTACATAATTAGGCATTAAAACTCTCGAGTGATATTATTATGAAACTCGCCTTCGGCACGTTTCATAAACCCACTCCCGAGTTTTAATGCCCTCCATTATGTATCAGTCACATAAACTACTATTATCTACACACGTATAATAAACCCTCTTTACTGCGTCTAAAAACCGCACGTTAAGACCAGCATAATGTAAAACTATTTGGTAAAAACTCATTTCTTATCTGAAAATTTGTACATTATGACCTTAATGTACAAAAATTTTTCAAATTATGACATTCAAATTTCGAACACCGACGCCGGCCTGCGTGCCGACCCTAGTTTGTCTGTGAAGTTGGTACTACTGAACAAGCTAAACAAGTGGAGAGCAATGATCAATGCCACAATGCCGGTCAAACATGCGGTTCCTGAACATATAAAAGAGACCTTATGATATGTGTTTAGATAAACTAGTGTATGTAACTGTACATAATTAGGCATTAAAACTCTCGAGTGATATTATTATGAAACTCTCCTTTGGCCCGTTTCATAAACCCACTCTCGAGTATTAATGCCCTCCATTATGTAGCACTCACATAAACTACTATTTTAACCGACTTTTAAAAAGTTCTCAATACGGTTGTATTTATTTATAATTTTTTATGTTTTAACTTAAAAACTGGTATTATTTATGAACCGATTTCAAAATATATATTTTTTGTGGCAATTTGGTCACATTAAAAAAATACTGCGGTAGCTTAGGTGAAGGGTAAAGGGGGTGAGCGAAGCGAAGCGAAGCCCCCTTTATCCTTCGTGTTAGGTTCAACATATAACAACAAAAGAAAAACTTAAAACATAAACTTAAGTACTCATTAAATATTTAAAACTTTAAAAGTGTTTTTGTTGATCTTTTTTTGCTGCGCAAATCAGTATTTTTGATAAGCGATTAAATCCGTTAACACCACTGTTATTTTTAAAGGCTAGCCTTTAAAAACAACAGTGGTGTTAACGGATATTCATTCGATGAATTCTGGCTAGAGGTGGATGGCTATATTTGTTTACTTCATGTAATAGAGGTGGCTGGCTATATTTGTTTACTTCATGTAATATGTGTGGACTTGTCTGTCAGACCTCGGTTTCCTGTAAATAGAACTTACATTACAGGAAGAAATAGGACTTGAACTTGAAGTCAGTTTTTTTTTAAAGTTTTTACCTCGGTTATTTATTACGGGAAACATAGCCTTATTTATGAATCGGTTTGGCACCAACTTTGGCCCTTATTCAAACAAGTTTCATGAACTTTCATAACAGCGGGATAATTTTTCTCTCTCTCCGTAAAACATGTTTTGTTTTTAGCTTTTTGCTCTCCGAGTGCTGTCACCTCTTTAGAGTATAAAACATTTATACAATGACCCGCTTCTGAATGTGGTGTGAAATGCATTTTCCTGCACAACTGTTTCATTTTGTTTCTGTTGCATATATATTGTTTGCTGGTATTTTTTTGATTCTCAGTTTTTAGTTGATCTACTTTTGTATAAAGCTAAACCTTACGGTTAAAATGTGCATCTTATTTATGACACCCCAAATACGCAGAAGCAAGTGATTTTTTTCTTTAACAGACTTTATACGATTTCTTTTACGAAACATTACTATAAACTGGTTTCTTTGTGAGCTGTAGACCTCGCGAGCCTGTTGGTGGACAGCTGAAGTTCTAACGTACAAACTTATGAATGCACCTGGTTACGTACATGGAGTATGAAAGTAGCCGCACCAAAAACTTTGTAAACAACATTTTGCGATCTAAATCACACCTAAATTATATAGCATTTGTAAATCTTTTTTCCACAAATCCAACGACACATAATTTGACAAATTCTGTCAAGCCGTTTGGAATGAAGCGTTTTTTTTTAAACATTTCCAACCCCATATCACCGCCATTTTGAAAAAAATCTAAAACTGAATCCATGAAAAATTTCCGAGGCTGCTTACAAAATGTCACGAAAAACCGTTGAGAAATGCGACCTGTGGGGGAGAACAGCTGAACAGAACTCCAGACGTACGAAAGCATTTTTGCCCAAGCTGAAACGGAGACACTTTGCTCGCTTTTCTCGATCGGTCAATAAAGTCTTTGTTTAGATTCCACATAGAATATTACTGTGTAACGAGTTACTTTACTTATTACCCAGTATGGTTCAAAATCTCGGGCCATTTTTTAATGCTCCACAGATGTTCTACTTTGTTTATTTATTAGTTTTCAGATCATATAAAAAGGTAAGAGGAAATGAAAATCGATGAGAAAACCATTAGATATTCATATAAACGGCACTGCAGTGCCGTAAAAGAGAAAACGTCTGCAATGAAACACAATCGAGAACTTTTACTGCCAGAATCATTATTATTTATCAAATAGCTGAGCAGCGAGTAAGCAGTGAATCATCATCATCATTGGCAGCTTTTTTCCGCCCACTGCTGGGTATAAGCCTTCTCCAATTTGTGCCAACCTCTCCGGTCCTGTGCCAGACGAATCCAGGTGTTCCCCGCGATGTTAGTAATATTAGCGGAATATTTGGTTTATATGGTTATAAAGCAGTGAATATTTGGTTTGAATTCGACCCGAAATCCGTTTAAATTTTAATTTTCAACCTTACCGACTGACGGTCTATTCTGCATCTGGTATTCTGTTCTGTTTAAGACATAATACAAATCATCAATCAACCTGGACTAGATCAGTGCTCGGTACTGCAATTTTATCAAACTTGCAGTACTCCAATTTTCAATCCTTTCTACCGAAATTCGGCCGAATGCCGCCCAGTGCCAAACTGCAGTAGCTCAAATCCGCTATTGTTATCTCTCGAGCCGGATACCGTGCGTGCTCAACGGGGCGTGAAGGCATAACCCTGTTACCGCCGGTGCCGTGTTACCGTGGTAACGGACCGGTCCAGTGATCCAGTGCAGCAACGGTCCAAGATGCACGGATTTGCGATCATATTTGCCTGCAGTAATGAGGTTGGAGGTTTAGGAGTACTTTCCGAATTGTCCGCTATTTTTTTAAACAAATGTAATTTAATCACACCACAAACAAACCCCAGTGGTTTAAGTAGTGTTCCCATAATGAGTAACGATGTAAAATTTTGCGTAAATAAATACATAAATAAAAAAAAAACTGTATTTTACTATCATACATGTTATATATACCTGTGATTAAAACCTTTCAAAAACATTTTTTACCCCTCAAGCAAGCACAGCGGCGTAGGTGTCAAAATAAAATTACCGACATAAGTGTTTCGTAACCTGTTACACAATGCAACTTGATTCGTCATTAATATACAAACAACCTTAACATACAATTATGAGTATCAGAATATACATATACTGATTATTTAATTGCCCACTTAATCATTAGTAGTTATTATATGCCGCTGAAGTGCCTTGTGAGTAGTTAGAGTTGAAAGATCTACCGCAAATTGTTTATGATTGGACCAACGCCAAATTTCAGATCATTCCGATGCAGTCAGGATAATCACATATTTACGAGTGAGCGTATCTTACTCCAGCAGTCAGGGAAAACGCTTCTCTTTGAGTTTCGATTCCAGTGGCGCATTTGGCTTAGAAAATTCAGTGAAATAGATCTCCGAATGAACCATTTATAAGGGTTTGTCCACTATTTGCCCACCAAATTTTTAACCGTTTGGCTAGGTAATAAAGACGTTTAAAGGGTTAATAACTATTAATTCGGATATCTATTTCACTGAATTTTCCACAGAGTGACATTATAACTTTGAGTTGAGCATCTGGGTTGAGCAAAAAGAGAAGGGTTCTCTCGATATCTTTTACAAATCAAACAATTACTTATTTATACCATCTGTCGGCTTACTGACAAAGCAAAACAATACGAATAGACAGCGACGGTAATAACTGCTAAAACTAGGCTACCAAATCCGCTAGCGGGCAAATTAGCTGAGTCTTGGTAGACCAAGACTGCTCGGAAATTGATATTGAACGAAAGAAAATGGTAATTTATTGCCAAAACACATTATAAAAGAAAAGAGTAGTTTAACTTAGACTAACTTATAAATAGAACAGTTCAACCTCCAAGAAAACCGAGGGCCGTTGGGACGGATCGCGATTTTGAACCTTATGCCATGGTAATTAAATTTAAAACCTGTAACGGAAAAGTGGCGTTTGCTAATGATTATTCAAGAGGTTAAATTTATAATATCATAATTTAAATCTATTTAAAAACTGGCAAATGGATACATGCTCAGCAAATGCTGCCTATTTAAAGTGAACAATAAAAAAATGGTGCTGGTTGACAGCATGCACCATGGCTAATGTGATGACATATATTTCGCTGATTTCAGTGAGAGCGAAACGCATGCAGAATACTGTCCTTAAAAATACCAAATTCCATCATACTTTGTAAGAAAAATAATAATATAATAATAAATATATTGAACAATGAATGCTATGTACCCCATTACCATAAAATTACATTAATCCTAAACATAGCGAGAGGGCTTATAGGCAAAATAGACATTTAGTTCAGACAGTCGGTTCTAGAACTGCAAAATATGAAACACATGAATTCTACGGTTTCTGGTTTTTCATGGCCTCGATCGATTTTGATGCGGTTTTGATTCTGACATTACACTCCTCCGCCCCATGTACCCTATATGGAACGTTAACCATAACTTCATTACCACCCAAGATTTAAAAAACGCCCAATTTTCACTCTGGGTGCGAGTACCACGTACCAAAAACTTAACCCCAGGCATTAAAAAACTTGCCCAAACTTTATATTATTAAAAAAAAAATACAAAGAAATTGTCGCTCGCATAGGGAACATTGGGCAATAACAATATAAACAAACAAAAGAAACAATGGGCAGCAGGAGATAATCATCAATTCATCATAGTCAATAAGTTATATCCATGGGCTCTTTTAGAAATCACCAAGGTTATTGAATTTTGGATAATTTTCTCAACCTCTGAGGCTTTGGTGACTGGAAGTAGGTTGTTGGCTTTACTCAGTTTCTACGGTAGGATCAGACCCACCAAACATTTTCCCTATTTCCAACAGTGGTTTTCCCCGTGAGTGGCCGCCGCCGCATCCGTGTAGGTCAAACGCTCGGTTGGTGCTGCGGTCGGCTCACTCCAGTTGCATCGAGGTTGAATTACTCCACTAAACTAACCATAGCTTAGAACACTGCAATAACGGATCCACTAGGATTAGAATGTGGACCAAGCCTTTATGATGTAGGGGTATATTAACTGCGCTGTTAGCCACCAGTTGACCAATCGCTTGTTTGCGTTATTTACTGGCTGAACACCAATGGTAGTGGTCCTCCTGTAATACAAGGCTGACTTAGATCCCTTCTCCTTAAGGGGACTAGGTTTTGAAATGTCCCAATACCTAAATGTTGTCGTTCTGTGTTTTAAAAAGCTAAGATGGTAAGCTAGAAATACGAGTGGATTTCTATGACATGATATTTATGATAACCTTTTGTTTCCCCTTTATTTACATTGCAATGAGTCCTCTTGGAATGATTCTTATAACTTTACTAGGTTTTGCCCGCGGCTCCGCCCTCGTGGTATTCGGTTTTACGTTATACTTTGGAATATGCAAAAAAGTGTAAAAGTTAGCCTATGTTAGGTCAAGGTACAAGCTATATAAATTCCAAATTGCATCCAAATCCATCAGTTTCAGCGTGAGAGAGAAACAATGGAGTTACAAGGGTTTCTTGGGCTTTAGTAAACAGTATTCCCATGTGAATTTGAATAATACTTATTCTACTGGAATTTTCAACAATATACCTATGTACGATGAACATTACGATTATTCCAGGGTTTACTGAAGAGTTGAGCTTACGTAAGTTAATGAAAAAAGATTTTTATGGGTTAGCCATGATAAACTCTGAAAGACTTTTCATAGTTTATCATAGCTAACCCATAAAAATCTTTGTGAGCATCGGCATTGCGGTTGTACCACCGGATAGATATAGCAGCTCCTTGTTCTTTATGACAGAATACTAAATAGTGCGGAGTGCGAGGGAAAAATTCAAATGTGATAAGTAATATAATACTTATCATTAGATTTATAGAACCACAAATCCGTGGCTCCAAGTATGATTCAATAATATTACCAAATAAGATTTCTGTCATAAATCCATTTACCTCAAAGGTTGCTAACCTACCACGGATTTTTGAATCTGATATGTCTCCAATATACGTCGGATATGTACAACAAAACATACCTAATGCAATCCCGTTGCACGTAAGAAACATAAATACAACTTTTATAGAATTTGCTTATTATCCAGCATAATAAAGAGAAATATCCACAAATGCTAAGCATCGCTTCTTCCTTACCGGAGCGTTCCAACCGCTCCGATAATTGTTCCAACAAACCGACCTATACTAATGAGTGAGACGACCCATTCCATCCATCCATCCACGAGCCCTTCATGTGGAAGTCCAGCCTATACTCATACTGGTCGTCATTGCTGATATGAAAACTAGAAAACAAAAATTATTCTATGAAAAATTTCATATAAAAGAGCAAAATGAATGAAAGGAACAAATGTAATAATTTTATAACCTTCAAAAGCTGATAACCATTGTGGCCCCATAACTCAGTAGTTGTGTTTTTTCAACAATTTTGCTTCAAATGCAATGTTACACATCGACTGAACCCGGTATTATGCATATTGGTAGGCCTTCAGATTCTATATCGTTGTCTTCATTTATATTGTTGTCGGAAAGAATATTTTCAAAACAGTTGTGTAAACTATTGTATAGTCTATTGACATTATTTAAATTCTAGAGTAAATCTTATTTTAACAAGCTGGTCCCCGCGGTGTTACCCGCAGTTTTACAGAAATTATATCATTTGTTTGTTATCAAAGGAGACTGGCATAAGAAGATTTGTGCTCATAACCATTTTTACGCTGGCCTATTTTCATATTCTATATCTATTTGCGTAGTATAAAAAGAATCTAAAGCGCTGAAACTTATCGAGGACTGTGAACGGGAGAGCTTGCGAAAATGATTTTGTCTCGGGTCTTAGAGATCCAGAAATCTTTTTACTTATTGTTTTCTGAGTAAATAAAAAGATTTCTGCTTATTGACACTCGCGAGCAAACCACGTGTGCTCGTGGGAGAAGCAGGGGGTGCCCAGGTGGAAGTCGGCTACTTTTAGAGTTTGCTCCTGACTTTAATTTATCGTAATAGAGAAAGCCACCTTCAGAGGAAATTGCAAGCGCTTGAACTGGAATGGCAAGTTGGTGGGTATTATAAGGATTCTGGGTATCAATACCGTCTCTCCTTTCGCCTCCGGTGAGGATTGTGGCCTGCACGATGTGCCGTCTCAGCTCTGTGACGCGTAACCTGGTGCAGTTACACAATCTTGGCGCGTCCAGGATACGTATCAGTATGACAGGCACACCAACCTTGAGCTCCATCTTATGGGAGGGCACCCCTGACAGGTCGAGGAATTTAAGAACTCTATAGGGTATGTAGTTGCGTCGTCAGTTGTCTTCACCCTGCCTATTGACATGTAAGTCCAGCAACACGTTGATATAAGTAAATGATACGAAGTTTCTTTCTGCATTGATAGCAAATTACAGTGTATATAGGTATATTTTAGTTACTTTCATAATATATAGGTATATTTTAGTTACTTTCATAATGTCATGTACTATGGTATCTTGTTGTTGGGGAAAGCAGCGGATATTCAAACTATTTTTATTTGAAAGAAAAGAGCTCTTTTAGCAATTTATAATTTAAAACGCAGAGACTCATTAAGAGAGCTTATAATTAAATTGGCATAGGAACTGTAGCTAGGCAATTTATTTTCGAAAATATAATGTATGTACCCTTTACAAAATGTTCCAAACTTAGCGATAGCTTAATGTTAACCTTAGAAATAACCACAGACTAGTAGCGCCCCGTTTTAGACTCGCAAAGGTTAGCAATTATTTCAAGGATCTGTGCATTCTCTTCTACAACAAGATACCTCTGGAGATTTTGTAATTGCCATTTGAGCAATTTAAAATTTAAAAGCGACTTTATCAAAAAGGGGATATTACAATGTTCAAGATATCTTAAATGACGGGACTGTATGTGGTTAATTTAACTCAACATGGAACTTGCGGTTATATTATAATAATGAATATTGTAATATTTGTATTAGTTAAACCCAACCAAATTTTAAAAGATATCTAAAAATCTCCTTCTCCCACAATGGTCCGATGTAGATATAATAAAGAAATTTGAACTTTGAACTTTGATTCATGACAAACCTCTTTCGTAAACATCGTAAAAGAGAAAAAAAACTTGAAACGCCAACTAGAATTTTCATTCAAATAAGACATCCAAACAACTCCATGAGGCGGGTGAAACAGTAAAGTCACGGATATAACGCTACATTGAATCTCAAGCGGGCAACTTCTTACGTTATTTTATGGCCCAGTCCTGGCTGTTGAGGTGAGGGGCGCCGCATTCGCCCGTCGTCACTCGTCGTCTTCTGCGGGGTAGCGGGCGGCGCGGAATAGCATCTGGCCGCCTGGTGACGTAAAAATTTGGTGTTTTTTCGAATTTTCTGAAAAACAGTAAAAATCTGATTGTTAAAATTTAAGGATTGATAAGGAGCTCTAAAAGAGGAAAATTTTGGTATAAAAATTACGAGAAAATCTGTGATTTTATATTAAAATAAATTTTATTTCCTTTGAATATAGACTATGTTCAGGTTTTTTTACGATCGGGGCAAATAAATCCAATCGTGATACATTTGTAACTAGATTTATCTCCTTGTAAATACCGAAGAATTTGGTGTATTTTTTTTTTGCCCAAGCGCTCTTCAGTGATTTTGTGTGATATAGGGCTTTAAGATGATACGAATATATATATATATATATATATATATATATATAAAAGGAATACAAATGTAAACGAAAGTGACAGCGTTAATTATTTCCACATACCTAAAAAAGAAAAAAAAATGCAAACAATGCGCTTGACTCAAACTAAAATAAAGTAGCGCCAAACCACATAAAAATTGTTTAAAATTAACTACTTCATTTTGTCAAAAATATTTTTAAGGAGAGTTTATGAATACATAATATCCACATTTTGAACGCAATTCCGCAATGAAATTAGTTAGGGTTTCAGAATAACAGGAAAAATAAAATAGTTTAGAGGTCTTTTCTTCTATCAAGAAAATTTCATTCAGTCACGTTTTTAGTCAGTGAAAATCATAATGCTCAATAAACTTAAACACAAAAATCAAATCTGTAGATGACTTTATAGTGGAGTAAATGGATTCGAAAAAAAACTCATTATTTAGGTTTCCGAACCCGAAGGGTGCCAAACAGGACCCTATTACTAAGCCTCCGCTGTCCGTCTGTCACCAGGCTGTATCTCATGAACCGTGATAGTAAGACAGTTGAAATTTTCACAGATGAAGTATTTCTGTAGCCGCTATAACAACAAATACTAAAAAAGGAATAAAATAAATATTTAAGGGGGCTCCCATACAACAATTCTTTCAATACCACATACAAACTTATGAATGCACCTGATTACGTACATGGAGTGTGAAAGTTGCCACACCAATAACTTTGTAAACAATATTTTGCATGTAAAATCCAAACTATTCACTCCACACCATCACTACCATTGTACGGTGGTACGGAACCCTTCGTGCGCGAGTTCGACTCGCTCTTGACCGGTTTTATTTTCGTATCACCTTAACCCCCTGAGCCCATTCCACGATGTATGAGAGTGCCAGATAGAATGTTTTTTTGTGACCAAGTCTCTCTGGAGCCAAGTCACGTCGCCATACTAAATAGAAAGTGTATAAACAGGGTTATGTCATATATAAACTGTTTCTGTGACGCTGTAGAGGTGGCAAATTATTTTGTGCCTAAATTCTTGGATGGAGTTTTGTTGGCGATAGTACTGGCCAGAGAGCAGTCTAAAGAATGTCTAAAGAAAAGATGGGTTTTTAATTCGTAATATTATTTTATTCAATATATTTTAGCTTTTGAAAGGTATGCTTTGTCATAGATATTTATATACTTTATTGCATAAATAATGAGTACAAACAAATGAACATTTATGCGCAAAGGCGAGCATATCTCTAAAAAGAGATTTCTTCCAGCAAACTAGGCAGGACAGGAAAGTCTATTGTTAGTAAGAGCAGTCTAATGCACAATAAATTAAATAACTACCTACTAACTACTACAATATAATATAAGTTTAATAAAAGTCATATCATACTTTTTAGTACATACATACATCAATGTATAATACCTATATATATATATATACATATTAACATAATACTTACATACTTAAACTTAATACGCAAGAGAAAGGAGATGCAGTTTCAATCTTTTTTTGAAAATAAAAATGGATATCCCTAATTGCGCAGCGAAGTACTTTCCACAGTCAGATTGCCCTTAACTTGAACGAGAGTTCGTAAGCAACAGTGTTGTGCTGAGGAGTTGAAAGAAGAGTCATCGACCGAAGAGACCGTGTGAGATCTGCGATTCCTGTATATATAGATACGAGGACCTACTTGCCAGATGTAATTAAATTGCTTTTGTTTGAGTTATTTTTGATTTTCGGATGTGTAATGTAAATTTAGGTACATAGAAGCAAAAAGTACCTAATAGTTACATAACTAATTAGCTTTTTAAGTGCTCCTGGTGATTTTTTAAATAAATAATAAAAAGCTTTCAATAAATCTGAGCAACCAGTTTGAAGGCATTATTCTAAAACAGTCATGGATGTTTGATTAAAGTTGTGATTTCTACTAAGTGGTTATTCGATAAGGACCTATAGCATTAAGTAGTAAATAATAGCAAGGTTACCAAACTTCAACAATCTAAACCAAAGTCTTGCGTAAATACGAGTTAGCAGACATCATTAGGAGTTCCGTCGTGTATTTATTAGAATTTCACAAAACATGAGCTACGCGTGTTTGGTCTTGCACGGAGAGGGCCGCCGCCGCATGCTCTGTGGCCGCCGCGTTACACAATTCGTGGACGGAAGTGCCTAAAGTGGATTGTAATCTGCTAACTAATCTAATCAGATAAAATACTTGTCTTACATACATAAAATCTTAGTAATCTGAAGACCCCAATGGCCGAGTCGGCAGTGACTCTGTCTACGAGGCCAAGGGTCCCGGTTGCGAGTCCCGGTGGGGGCAAATATTTGTTTGATGAGAACGGATGTTTGTACCCTAGTCATCGTTGTGTATCTAAGTATAATATTTATCTATATAAGTATGTGTATCGTTGTCTAGTACCCAAGATACAGGGAATCCTAGATTGGGGCTAGATCAATGTGTGTAAATAGTGTCCAAGGTATTATTATTATTATTTAGTATAGTAGTTCTGAAATCGTAAATATTTATCTATCTGCAGCGATTCTGATTTTGTTGGTTTAGAATTCTGCATGCGGTTAACTTATTGGGAACTTACTTTTTTAAAGACAAAAAGAGGAGGGTTATGTGTTTGTCCTGTATGTATACAGGTGACATTTAATTAGCTGACCATACTTAGGGGAATTAAAGTACCCATAAATATGAATAAACATAAGAAACATAAGGTCGGAAATGAAAAAACAACGTTCGTTTTTCAATACATTGACCCGATCAGCTGATTACAAGTTACCATGGGAGGCCCAATTTTTATTTTCGTTTGCGACCATATGTTTCTTAGGGAAAGTTGTTCATAATTATGGTTACTATCTTGTATATTTATGTATTGTATTGTATGTCTGTTCCTGTGTTCCGATTTTGATGAATTATACTTCATTGAATTGGCCTTGATTGTCAAGTAAGTAATTAGTAAATCAAATAAAAGTATAAATGGCGGATTTTAGGATCTTTTTTTGTGGGCTATCAAAATAAAGGGCTTTAAAAGACGTGTGTGGAAATAAATACTCATTTTAAACAAGTTCTGAATAATATACACCACAGTTTAAAACTAAGCATTTACAGATTTTTCGCAATTTTCAACGAAAAAGCTTTAAATGTATGACGTAATTATAAAAACTTAAAAACCCGACTGCGGTACACTAAAAGCACAAAACAAGATAATATTTAACTTTATTAACTTAATTATTGAGATTCGTTAAAATTATAACAGTACAGTGCTGAAATTCGCTGTAATGGCACAAATACATAATGTAATAAATAAATAAAATGCAGGCGGGACTAATTATATTAAATTTAATTTAACTCTATAGATAGGTATATTTTTATGCATACATACATATGCTCACGCCTATTGCCCGGAAGAGCGGTAGGCAGAGGCCAAAGACCTCCACCTGCTACGATCCTGACATACATTTCTCGCTTCCTCAACATTCATAAGTCTCTTCATGCAAGCTCGCCGGTTACGGGTACTTCGTATTTGCCCCTTCACTAACAAATCGCCGATTTGGTCTTTATAGGACCTTCTTGGGCGTCCCCGCCCGACGGCTCCATTCACACCCGAAATTTTATCGAATTTCAATAAACACGTTAAAACTTATCTGCTTGTTTTCTGTTTTTAGAGAAGCGCAGCAGGTTTTCAAGTTTATATAGTTACGTCATTTATTTGAAATTATCTATAATTCTATAGGTATCCATGAGAAGTAGCACAATCCTAATTTGATGTGAGTTGTAGTTGATCTTGCTCTGGCGATAGAATGCATGACTCCATCAGACTTCAGATAAACTGCTGAACTAAAATGGCAGTACAAACTATAATAATGACCAAGTTATTGCAAATGCCGTGTTACTACTTAAAATATTTAACATAGTATAACCTCAAAACAAACGTCAAATCCCATACATTGTTGTATTTAGAGGAGTGGTGAACAGGAATTTATTATTTGCAGTTTTACCCATGATGTTCAGATAAGAAACCGAGTCATAACATACAGATTTGCCACTGACCTGACGTCATGTCGGTGATCATTCGGCGAAGAGAAGCATCAACATCATTGTTGGCGGTGGTTCGACGTAAAGCAAACCATCTTGAGAAAAATACTAAGAAAAGCAGATGCTTTATTGAACATTGAATCTCTATGTATAACAATCTGGGTACCAATATCATTGTTGGTAGTAATTCGAGGTAAAAATACCATCTAGAGACAAATACATTTGCGTACATAAATCTCGCACATACGTCTCTTAACAAGGCGTTATAAAGTAGGACGGTATTATTTTAACAACTTTCACAATGAAACTACTAGGATCTGACCAAGATAAACTTTACATTCATAATTCTTTATTGCACAAAGATAAATAAAAAGTTACATTTGTGGAAAACATATGTACAAAGGCGAGCTTATCTCTAAAAAGAGATTTCTTCCAGCAAAACAAGGCATGATAGGAAAATTTACCATGAAAGGGTAGGCAGTGCACAATATCTAATAATTTATGTATAATATATAAATAAAATATCTATAAAATATGGAAAATAAAATGAATATATACCAAACTATACCATATAAGTACCAATATATACATAAACTTGTACATAAAGTAATAATATACATACTATAACCACTATCATGAAAGAGAGAGGAAGTGCTCTTTTACCCGGTTTTTGAAAGAGAAAAGAGAGACAGACAGAATGCTCAGACGGATAGAAGTATAAAGCACAAAGGAAAATGTCTTGCGGTCTTTTTTCTTTTCTTTTCCGATATCGCTGACGAGTTTGCAGTTGACAGATGCATGACTGAGCAAGAAAAATGGTTATCTATCCACAGTGCCACTAAGCTCCCCATACCCACTTATTGGTAAAATGCAATTTTTATCCCTCCTATTTTATCCAATATATCTATATAACTTAGTATCATGCTTTACAGGTTTTAATATAAAGATGTAGAGTATGTGTGTAGGTTCTTGGAGACGTCACTCTAAAGGTGGGTCCAGACATGTTCTTTTGTGCGTAACGTACCTCCGTATCGTATCAGCGTCGCGATCCAAGAACGCTAGTTTGGACTCCCGTTAGGTACGGTACGGTGGTACGGCGCGTCTCGATCGCCGCCGATCCGGGACAAGCATGCTTGGATCAAGACGCTGAAACGATTCGGAGGTACGTTACGGGCAAAATAATGTGTCTGGATTAGTCTGGTCTGGACCCACCTTAAACAACTATAACTATTACACTGATTCGATCGGAGAAACTAAAATGTTGACATCTTCATACATTTTGGGCCGGGCGGTCAGCTGATAGTTAAAAGTAAAGTTGGTCTGATCAAATCGATTTCATAGTAAAGATCGTTCAGAATGATGTTCCTAGCAACATCCTATAATAATACTAGGGTTATTGGATGGCTCGATGGATCTTTATTTTGTTACATTTTGCTGAGATTCGAAACACGGAATAACTTATTACTTTTTACTAATATGACGAGCAATTCAATAGCAAATATCTGCGGTCGGCCAAGGCTCACTTTCACCGCGGCGCCTACACGTAAAGTCATGCGTCACACACACACACACACTCATAGCTCATACCACATACCTCCGGGGTTTCACTGTCGCACGAGGAGCGAATAGGGTATTATTTTAAACTGCAGTCTTGGACTCTTTGCGTTCTTTTCTTTTGGAATGTCCCATCGGTTCATATTTCCAGCATCGAGAAGACTTAGCAGGTTATGGGTTCTACTAAATTCTTGATATTTGACCGATCGAAGCGTCTCCGTTCAGCTTGGGCAAAAATGGCTGGCTGATTCTCCTCTACAAGTCGCATTTCTCAACCGATTCTCGTGATTTTTTGTTACTAGGCTTGATAATTTTATGTTTTTTTTTGTCGATTTAGGTTTTGGAAAATTTTCAAAATGATGACGAATTCACCGCTACGGACCAAAATGTTCGACAGATTTTAACAAATTAGGCGTCGTTGGATTTGTGGAGACCGTATTTGCATAGGAAGGAGATGCTCATGTCCGAAGCGGATACTTGGAACCTACAGCCCTTGCGGTACTGCTACGGAGAAACAAATCAACACTAAAATTTCGGGGTTCTCGAAAGAGAACATCTCAAAATACAGTGAAATCTATAAAAACACGTGACTTTGGCAAAAATGACCTTGTTGTTAGACCGCCTTGACAACTGGCTATATAGTTTTAGTGAATAGTCAATAGGTTGGCTTGTATCGCAAAATGTAGTTTACAAAGTTATTGGTGCGGCTACTTTCATACTTCATGTACGTAGCCAGGTGCGTTCATAAGTTTGTATGTTACACATTAAGCTTTCCACAGAGCCACTTGTTCTAAACTTGGTTTTCTAAAAGAGATCTCTTGTTACAGACAAACTTGCCTAGAGGCAAGCAGTATTGAATTACTTACCATTATCTCGCTACTTTTACACCGTATTCCGACTTCTGTGAAATTTTCATAAAATGTAGCAGTTTGTAAAAAGTTCAAAAGATTCCACACAAAAATGAAGGTAAGGATAGGATAAGGATTTGTAAACTTTAATTGAATGGGAAGTACTCGTGAACACATAGAAAGTAATATAATATTTTGAGGATAAGCTAAAAGAGCCTGGATCGGTTTTATTATCCTTCCGCTCGGAGGGTATTGTTTGCCATGCCGCTGAGGATATTGATATTGGATGGATTGGACCCTCAAAAAATACCTAAATATAGTAAACTTAAAGGGAGTAGATGTAGGTAATTGTCCATAAAAAGTTTGATGGCCATTTTAAGTGAGGTACCTAATGTCGATGGTTACCAAAAAGGCAATCGTCAAAAATAAAGTTGAAATTTTTTTTTTACCTACCTACCTACCTTTTTATTTAAACTAATATTTTATTTATCACGTTCAAAATCAACTGTATATCAATCGCAAGAAACACCTATGGAATCTTAGTTTATCACTGGACACTTCGACTTCTAATGATAAAATCTTCCATTTATTTTTCTATTCCTACATCATTTAATATTGGGTACTCATTTTCTAGTTTCTAAACATGTTTGTCGAAAAAAAAAATTGACGATAGGATTTTACCTTTTCATATAGACAAAGAGGCAGTTGATGACATTTTTAATACACAAATACATATGTAAGATTTTACGTGAGCAAGATCTTCAGGCCCAGTTCTGGCTGTTGAGGTGAGGGGCGCCGCATTCGCCCGTCGTCTTCTGGCGGGGTAGCGGAACTGGCGGGGTAGCGGGCGGCGCGGAATAGCATCGGGCTGCGCGGAGACGTTAAAAATTAGATGTTTTTTCGAATTTACTGAAAAACGGAAATAAGCTAATTGATAAAATTTAAGGATTGATACGGAGCTCTAAAAGAGAAAAACTTAGGTATAAAATTATGACATTTTTTTTAATATAGATTATACGATCGAGGCAAATTGATACAATCGCGTAACAACATAGTATTTAAACTAGATTATCTCTTTGTGAATAACATTTTTTTTGAGACATGAATACAGTGGAAATAATTTTATTAAAATTTTTGCCAAAGAGCTCTTTAGTGGTTTTGTGGTATCTTGGGCCTTCATCGATAGACATGGTCGCTGCGGACTTGCGGAGCACTATGATTCTTATGTTTAGTGCAAACGGGTGTAAAGTCTCGGTATGCGACCAACCTCGAACACGCTCCAAGAACCAATGCAATACATTTTATGAACCAATGCCCCCAAAAACCCGATCGCCTCTTTCCTTTCCCGCCTGACCGATATAAAAGACACTCAATTGACACTTCCGTCAGTCCGTCAGTGGCGCCAACATACCGAAACTAAATTGAAAAACAAATACTATTTACATCAATATAAGTCTATAAACTAATAAATAGTTATACTAAAGTTCAAATATACCGTTTAAAGCATTACAAATTATACAAATCGACAAAATATAATCAAAGCCTAACAATTGCTTGACAATAACGATGCTAACCTATTTTCATATAATGTTGGTGCATCTGCATCTACCTACGCACTGCGGTAATGCGTTCTCTTGTACAGTCAGCATCAGATATATGTGAGCACGCCAGCTGCTCAAATAGATCTTCACATTAACAAACAATCATAAACATCTATACAGTGAAAGTGTCAAAATAATCTCCATAAGCCATACTAGCACAGAAGCTGTTGACACAATATTGACAGTTGGGTATGGTTTGGTTGTGTAGATATTTCTTTGAGAAGCTTGCGTGTACTTATCTGATGCTGACTGTACAACGTACTTTTAGTCAACCAAATGCCGGCATTACCGTTTTTTTTTAAACAGATCTGAAAGTTAATATGTGGGTATTTCTTCGCCCCCCCCCTCCCGCAATTATCCAGTATAGAGAGGAGAGGAAAATAAAACCGGTAAAGCACGAGTAGGACATCGGACCCGCACATGAAGGGTTCCATACCATTGTACACGGAAAAACGTAAGACGACAGTCTTTTGTACGAGTACATATAACTATTTAATTTTTAATAATAAAATATTAAATACTAGGTAGGACTACATTCAAGGCCGTACATCGAAACATTGAAAAATAGTTTTGTGTATGTAGTATGTAAGTATTAAACTATGTACTCAAGGTAACGAAACTCTTTGCTCATTAAAATCGGAAGTGGATAGAAATTCAGTAACTTATTTACAGAAATAAAATCAAATATGCTAAAATACTTTATATTATTTATTATAATTTGAATAAGCAATTATTAATCATATAATGACAAATAACTAAGCACAAAACTCAATACCTGCAATTAAAAATATTTTCCGATAAGGTCGAGAGAGTTCATTTTTCACCGATAAACAATTAAAACAAAATGGCTAAGGCTTGGCTATACCAATCATTTCCTTCTTTTATTGCTTGAAAATCGGTATATTTCATTATTTGTTGCTGTTGCGGCAACAGAAATGGACATTCTGTGAAAATTTCAGCTCTCTATCTATTTCGGTTGATCCGAAAGAGCCCGGTGACGGATGGACGGACAGACAGACGGACAGCGGAGGCTTAGTAATAGGGTCCCGTTTTGCACCCTTCGGGTATGGAACCCTAAAGATTACGTTCCTATGTTTTAATTTGAATGGCATCAAAATATCACCAAAATATTTTTATCCTACCCAAAATGGATAAATGAACACCAAAAGTTGCAAAAAATATCAGGGCAAAATACTGCGGTAGCTTAGGTGAAGGCTAAAGGGGGTGAGCGAAGCGAAGCCCCATTTATCCTTCGTGTTAGGTTGAACATGTAAGAATAACAAAAATACTTAAAACATAAACTTAAGTACAGAAAACATAAAAAGAATTTTGGTGATCATTTATCCAAACACAATTTGGTGGACATTTATCCATTTTGGCAGTCATTTCGAATTTATTGGTAGTAAAATAGGTGCGTTTTTGGTAATCGTTTAAACACAAGCCAATTTGAATTACAACCAATACCAATACAAATATTTTATTTTCCAAAAATAAATGCACATAGAGAAGGGAGCGTAATTTAGGTACAATGTATCCTATATTTTAGTTAAAAAAACACAAAGGAAAATAAGACCTAACTTGTGTACATTTAGGATGGGAGACGAGCTGGTATCCTAGCCAGATTATATACTAATCTGTATTAAGGTATACAAGGCCCATCCCTCTACATATGGTGGTTGAAACGTCTTTTATTTCTTATCTCAGATAGATTTTGTTCCATTTAATTTAACTATAAAAGAATATCCTGTGGGTATGGGATGCGAATAATCTAGGGTAGCAATTCTAAATAACCCATTGTATCCTACAGTGTATAACAGAAAGGTATACGTATATTTTAGGGAGTTGCTAGGGACATCATCATCTGCACTATTTTCACTATAAAACCGATTTGATCTGAGCAACTTTATTTTCACTTCTTCATACTGATCGGCTGACCGCCCAACCCAAAATGAATGGACGATTTTGTATGTAAATTCAAATTTGAAATCGGATTTATCCTTTTTTAAATGGCTCTGAGCACGGCGGTAAGTCATCAAGTAGGTAACGTGTCAAACGGCATATTGTGTTGCAAATTTGCAAAACGTTTATTGAGTGTAGTTGGCGTTGGATCAAGTAGATAAAGTGTCAATCGGAATATTGTGTTGCAAATTTGCAAAACGTTTATTGAGTGTAGTTGGCGTTGGATCAAGTAGATAAGGTGTCGATCGGCATATTGTGTTGCAAATTTGCAATACGTTTTTTGAGTGTAGTTGGCCTTGGGTCAAGTAGATAACGTGTCAATCGGAATATTGTGTTGCAATTTTGCAAAACGTTTATTGAGTGTAGTTGGCGTTGGATCAAGTAGATAACGTGTCGATCGGCATATTGTGTTGCAAATTTGCAAAATCGTTTTTTGAGTGTAGTTGGCGTTGGATCAAGTAGATAACATATCAATCAGCATATTGTGTTGCAAATTTTCAAAACGTTTATTGAGTGTAGTTGGCGATGGATCAAGTATATAACGTGTCAATTGGCATATTGTGTTGCAAATTTGCAAAACGTTTATTGAGTGTAGTTGGCGTTGGATCAAGTAGGTAACGTGTCAATCGGCATTTTTGTTGCAAATTTTCAAAACTTTTATTGAGTTTAGTTGGCGTTGGATCAAGTAGGTAACGTGTCAATCGCCATATTGTGTTGCAAGTTTGAAAAACGTTTATTGAGTGTAGGTGTCGTTGGATCAAGTAGGTAACGTATCAATCGGCATATTGTGTTGCAAGTTTGCAAAACGTTTATTGAGTGTAGTTGGCGTTGGATCAAGTAGGTAACGTGTCAATCGGCATTTGTGTTGCAAATTTGCAAAACGTTTATTGAGTTTAGTTGGCGTTGGATCAAGTAGGTAACGTGTCAATCGGCATATTGTGTTGCAAGTTTGCAAAACATTTATTGAGTGTAGTTGGCGTTGGATCAAGTAGGTAACTTGTCAATCGGCATTTGTGTAGCAAATTTGCAAAACTTTTATTGAGTTTAGTTGGCGTTGGATCAAGTAGGTAACGTGTCAATCGGCATATTCTGTTGCAAGTTTGCAAAACGTTTATTGAGTTTAGTTGGCGTTGGATCAAGTAGGTAACGTGTCAATCGGAATTTTGTGTTGCAAATTTGCAAAACAATGCAATAGTCTTTGATCAGTGGAAAGGTACGGCAACAAAACAAAAGGGGCGATCGAAGCGAAGCTTAAGTACACAAAACATAAAAAGAAGTTTAGTGATCATTTATGCAAACACAACTTGGTGATCATTTACTATTTCTGGCAGTCATTTCGAATTTATTGGTAGTAAAATTTCGAATTTTTTGATAATCGTTTAAACACAAGCCGAAAGGTACACCGCTAATATGTCGACTGTACTGTACATATAAATAAAGGTCAGGGGAGTGCCTGTTGGCACAAGTCTTAGCGAAAACAAGCAAAAAGTGTAATCTACCCGGTTCCGGTTCGACGCATTGCGTGGGGACTCTGGGGCGCTGGTTGCCATGTTTTTTCCCGTGTCGCCAGGTCGCAGGCAAATTTTAATATTTGTCACGTCATTTTTAAACAATAAATAACATTTACATACAGGCACATACATTGCTTCTGGCCCCACACTAGGTTACCCTAATAATAATTTTAGGCCGGGCTTTGATAAAGAAAGTTTTTCAGAAGACCCTAACAAACACCCCTTACATAGGACTACAACTTTCTTATACACTCTGTATACAAAAGGAGATTTTCTTTTAACACTCTCTTTAGGGGCTACCTCCTAAACATAAACATAAACGTAAACGTTTAAATATAGGCACATACATTGCTTCTGGCCCCACACTAGGATACCCTGTGTCGTGGGATCAGAAACAGCCACGTCACAAACGTGTAAACATCCAAGACCTGGGGTTTTTCTTTCTTAGTCCCCAGCCGGTATTCGAACCCGCTTGGGAGGAACAGCTTCGACGGCAACACCACAGAGGTCGTCAAACGGGGCATAGATAGTAGACATTTTCTAAAGTCGCGCATGATGTCACTTTCAAAACGTGTACGAAAAACCGGATTATTCCGGATTGGCTCAAGTGGGTATTCAAACAGATTTTTTGTAGTTTATCATATTTTTGTGTTAATTTGACAGCCCTTTTACCCCAAAGATTCGGATTATTTGCTCCAATTCCTCAAGACACAAAACACTTTTGAATCGTTCAAAACTACGGCATTTTTGTAATCCGGCGGGTTTAACACTACTTATGCCCGATTTCACCAACAGTTAAGGGACACTTAGCTCTTTTTCTTAGCTGTCTAGCGGTTGTTTCGGTGGCCGGACTCTTATATTTAGGGGGTCCCTAAGGAGCCTATATGACCCTTACAATTAGGTCAAATCGAAACAACCGCTAGGTGGCCCCTGAAAGAAATAAAGTGTCCTCTAAAAGATAGGGATCGCTGGTGAAATCCGCCATTAGACAATTTGCCTGCGACTCAACGTCTTGAAAAGTTAACAAAAGAAAGGTCAACGAAAGCTGGTCGAGATGACAATTGAAACGTCTTTCTTGCGTTGTAATTGTAAAGTAAGTATGTTAATCTTTCTTTAGAATACAAACATGCGTTTCATATGAATAAATAATAATTTTATTCATGGAAGCGAGAGTCGGGATATTTTCGGCGTGTCATAATAATAGAATCTGAGATAACCAGTAATGGCATATATGATCATATAATGAGTCATCTCATCTGACTCATTTGGTCTGATGGGTTCTCTTCCTATCTCTAGAGCGTCGATGGGCTAGGGTGCTATCTCTCTACATTTTAGAGAGATTTGAATACTTGGAAAGTCTCTAGTTTGACGACCTCTGTGCCGCAGCGGTTGTGGCTCTGTCTACCATGCGAGAGGCCCCGGGTTCGATCCCCGGCTGGGGGTAAAGAAAAAAAATCCCCAGGTCTTGGATGTTTATGTTTGCGACGTTGCTGTTTCTGGTCCCCACGACACAGAGTATCCTAGCGTATTTGCCTGTATTTATACGTTTATGTCTATGTTTAGGAGGTAACCCCTAAAGAGAGTGTTAAAAGAAATTCTCCTTTTGTATACAGAGTGTATAAGAAAGTTGTAGTCCTATGTAAGGGGTGTTTGTTAGGGAATTCTGAACAACTGTCTTTATTAAAGCCCGGCCTAAAGTTAATCCAGCAGTGAAAAATAAATTTGCTTATATCAAATCGGTTTGATATTGGAAGTGGTTCGGAATAACATCCCTCACAATCCCCTTGAATATGACTAAATTCACCTTTCTGTTCCACTCTGAATAGCGTATTGGCTAAAGATATATTTAAAGATGTATCCGAGGATTGCGTCGCAGGCGCTGGCCCCACCGAGGCGGCGTCACGTGACTAAGACAATACAATAACCAGGCCAGGCCCGACAAAGCGCCGTAGGGTAGGCATGCCTTCGTTAAATTACTGCTTAACCCTTTATAAGGCGTAAGACAAATAAATTTTCATTGATTTTAGAGTTTATTACCAAGCCATAAGTTTGAAAATATGGTGGCAATATAGTGGACAGACTCTTACAAAGGGTTAAAACCATTACAGGAGAATAAATTGTTGTCTGCAGTGAAAGACGCTGCGTCATAGGTACAGTTGAGCAAGAGCCGCTGTCTCCAATGTTCAACTCTATCTGCGCGCAATAGAGTTCAAAAGCAGTGCAAGGTACCGCCAGGACCCTAACACAAAACTTACTTATTAGTAATTGTTACAAATTCTGTAAAACTGTTAAGTTGTCAACAAAGTTTGACGTTTCATTTAAAATGTTGTATTCTATTAACAACGGCGTTCGACCGGCATTGTGGCATTGATCATTGCTCTGCACTTGTTTAGCTTGGTCAGTAGTACCAACTTCATACACCAACTAGGGGCTGCACGCAGGCGGGCGTCGGCGTTCGAAATTTGAATTTCATAATATGTCGAAATATTGATACATTATGGTCATAATGTATCAATATTCAGATAAGAAATAAGTTTTTACCAAGTATAGACCTGCATATTATCATTAGGTGCGGTTTTTGGACGCAGTAAAGAGGGTTTATGGTACGTGCGTAGATAAAGGTATTTAATCGTCATAGCGTACCGAATTTTAATTTTTAACTGGACTTACTTACAAAGTATGAAAGTGAAAGTTGCAATATACCTGGTAATTATGTAACTCTAACCGTTGACATTTTCTTTAATTCTAAAAGGACAAAGATAATCATGATGATAATCACGATTGAAATTCACTTTTTTTCTTTGTCACGTCGAACCACTTACCACTACCACTTTAACGCTTATCATCACAGATAAATAGTAAAATTCTGTCACGCCTACAATAAAGATGTTGGGCCTCAATTTTAGTGTTGAATCGCGATCAAAGAAGTGTTCGCGTTCATTGCTGTTTTAAATATTATTATTTTGACGTGATAACGTCTTTAAAATCGTTTTAGTCGGGTGACATGTTCAGAAACTTGTGTCACACCAAAACCTCACGAGCGCGATCGCAGGTATAACGAGAGAGAGACGGACCGATCTCCCGTCTCATCTCGAGCGCTGCCAGTCATTCCGTGAAACTTGTCACGCGGAATCCTCACGAGCGGAGGCTGGCATAGCGTTCGAGTGAGTGGACCGATTATCACGTAAACATCTCGATCGTAAACCTACTTTACAAACAACCAATTTTTTTAAGTGGTTGCTATAGATAGGTATATATTCAATTATTCATTGTTGTCATACACACAAATACAGTTTTCAATACAAATTGATCACAATATTTAAGTAAGCTTTACATTGTAAATACCCACAGTGAACCTGCCCGAGGCCCTGGCTCAGCATATGGTGCAGATATCTGCACCGCTGTAGTAATTCTGCCAAAACCCAACATGACGTTCATCGTATCCTGATAAAGGCCTGTACCCCTCGGTGGGGACATCAATGGGCTACATGTCTTTGACATAAAGTACTTTGACTTTGACATGTCATGTCAAAGTCAAAGTACTTTATTACTGTAGATATTTACATATACTTAGCAAACGTAATTTTTTGCCTCTTCTCTACATTGGACCACTGTGGGAGAAGGAGGGCGTAGAAACTCCCACAGATTGATTTTTAGATCTCTTTTAAAAATAGGTTATGCTTAACTAATACAATTATGTTTTTTTTTATTTAATAAGCAGGCAATAATAAATAATTACAAAATTATTAACACCGAGGTCTGTGTTGAACTAGATTAAGTCCTGTCATTTAAGTAATCTCGAACATTGTAATATCCCTTTTTCGACAAAGTCGCTTTAACATGCTTTTTAAATTGCTTAAATGGCAATTTCAAAATCTCCAGAGGTATCTTAATATAGTAGAGAATGCACTGACCCTTGAAAGAATTGCTAACCTTCGCGAGTCTAAATCGGGGCTCACACAGTCTTTGATTATTTCTTAGGTTAACATTGCAACGTTATATAACGTGCATATTGATCCTCGGAGATATTAATTAGATATGGCTACTTTTGGCCGGCTCGCTAAGTTTCTAGTTTTCTACGCAACACGTAAATAACTATCCACCTAGCACCTTTCACTGGCTTCGTCATGCTGTATGAACCTTACGTCATACCCGTCTGACTCACTAATGTTACATTGGCGATGTATATTCATTTAGTAAACTAACAACCAAAAATCTAAAGCAAAGCAAGTTGGGGTAAACACCGGAAATGGGGCCGTACTGAAAATCCCAATTATCTTGCACTTTTTGGCTAGTGGTAAATCAAAACAAATGGGCACATGACAGGCATTTCCTGTCTCATGTCGCACGCCTTGAAACATGTTTTGTTTCACAGGTGTGACATGCGGCGGAAGATGCCTGTCATGCGCCTAAATGTTTTGGTCGGGAAGTAATACAAAAAAAAAAATATTTAAACATCATTACGATCATCGTTACGTCGTCAGCGTAAGCTATCGTGTAAAAGCCTTTCGTGCTTAATTGCACTATGAGGTCTCTGGCCACTATTACCCACAAGAGTGGAGATAGTACTCCCCCCTGAGGACAATCCTTTGCTGCTCTGCATTTGATTTTTTCGCAGGTGAATATACAAAATAGGTGATCATCCTATTTTATTTATTCAGTGTATCAGGTGCGAACTAGTCCCTAGTTGTTCTAGCCCCGTTCTGATACTACTGAAGTTGGTTTTGTCAAACGCGCCCTCGATGTCTATGAACAAAGGCATGATTGTTGGTTTAAAATAGAGATTTCTATTTCCCAAACCACCGCGCGTAGCGCTGTTTCCGCTGATTTCCCAGCTTGGTATGCATGTTGGTTTGAGAGAATGGGGTTTGTGTCCATAGTTCCGTCCCTTATGTCCCTGTCACACAGTCTTTCTAGCGTTTTTAGAATGAAAGATGTCAGGCTTATTGGCCTGAAGGATTTTGGTTCTGTGTAGTCGTCCTTTCCAGGTCTTAGAAGGAACACCACTTTCACTTCTCTCCAGCTTTTTGGTATGTAGCCAATTGCTATACACGCCCGGCTACAAGTCGCGACCTGACCAGCTTGTTCCCCCATTGTAGGAGGGCTGGGGTTATGCCGTCAGGTCCCGGCGATTTGTATGGAAGAAACGAGTTTATTGCCCAGCTCACTTTGTCTTCATTCATTAGGTTCTCTGCTCCCGCCCATGCCTCTGGTGTGGGGTTGGATGTGAGCTGAGTGTCTAGTACCCCTGCATTTGTTATTTCTCCGTCAGATATTATTGAACAGTCTGGGAAGTGTGTCTGCAGCAGAACGCTACTGAGTTCCATCCCGATTTTTGTGTATGAGCCATCTGTTTTTTTTTGTGATCCGAGCTGGTGTTGTGGGTCTTTTCCTATAAGTTTTTTTATTCGGGAAGCCTGTGGCACACAGTTGATGGAGCTGCAGGTGTTTCTCCATGATTCTCTGAAGTTTTTTGTGGTTTTCTTTTTAAACCGGTTTCATTCTAGTTGGAAGGTTTTCCAGTCTTCCTCCAGATTTGTGTTTAGGCCCCGTTGAATATTTGCCGCATGCTTTTTTGCGTCTTGTCTAGCTTGCTGCTCTACCAGCTGTATTTAGATGGTTTTGCATTTATTAGGGGACACGACCTATTGCAACAGCTAACAACTGTCCTGTTTAGATGTTCAAAAGCTTCTTCTATTTCCTCTGAGGTTCCTAGCTGTTCGCGAGTTCCTTCGAGGGTTAGTTGGTTTGTAAGTATGTATTCGCTTTTGTTGATTGTCCTTGGGTTTCTAAATTGCCGAGGTGTTAGTTTATGGTTTTTATTTCAAAGATAATCCATCTATGATCTGAGCTTGATATCTCAGTTGGACCTTTCCAACTTCTAATTAGGTCTGCAGCCACGTAGTTGGCCATAGTAATGTATGGTATGGTTTGCGCCCTTCCTGTTACTAAAGTGGGTTCTCATCCTCTGTTTAAGATTGACAGTTTGTAGTTCAGGACAAAATCGATTAAGTCCTTACCTTTCTTGTTCGTTGCCTTTTCTCCCCATACGGTGATGTGTGCATTGGCATCACATCCTACTACCAGGAGAATGTTGTTCTCTTCACATTCTTTGATTAGTGGCTCCTGTTCTCCCGTGGGCACCACACCGTAGCCGTCAACATAGCATACACCACCCAACTTTCTTACCCCTTTGCGACTAATGTGCGACGGCCACGCACGTCACGGTACGTCCAATGACGTGCCTAAAGCAACCCGTACACAAGCAACGACGCCAGTAAACATTCGGCAAAAAGGTAAACGAACTTGATACTAGAAAGTTTCGTCCGTGAAACTCGGGGGAATTGACCAATTACGCAATGTTTGGAGATGATAGAACAATCGATTTATTTGCTGGCTCACTATTGTTGTTAAGGTCATTGCAACAGAAAGCGAGTCGACGGTGACGCTTTACAAACACGATAGTTTCAGGAACCATAAATCACTATCATGATCGTGATATATGGTTCCTAAAACTTTGGAAAACGATATTGAAGAAGACGAATAATTCAAATTGTCTGGGTAATAGAGCCAGCGTCTTGGGCACCCTCGCGCCCGGCAGCGAACTCAGGGAAATTTCTAATTTAGTTTAGTGTAGTTATAGTTTAGTTTTAGTTTATAATATATAATAATTATATAGTGTTAATAAAGTATTATAATTTGTCTGTAACTTATTGATTTGGATGTCAATATCCTGACTTAACTTAACCTTTGGTCAGGGTTCGCAAAAATGATGTACAGAATTGTTTTGTAAAGTTACGCCCGACTCGGGGACGATATATTACGTATCACCGAGTACCCGATATTGCCAGCACGATAGCAAGCGATATAAGTAAGGTCATAATTTAATGATTATTAGGTACTTTTAACTGTTGTTTGTTTTTATTTATGTGTTTTGTAAATAACTGCCACTGAGCCGGGCGTAACTTTACAAAACAACACTCTGTATATCCGAGATATATCAACATCAAAAACAAGAGTAAGTTACATTCTGTAAGTGGTTCGAACTGTCAAAAAATTTAGTCGACGACAGTAGTAATTTTCATCCTTACTTCCGCAAAGATTGATATTTCAGGGAAATAATCTCAAAAATGTGTAACCCGTGCGTGCGGACTAAGCAACATCTGACTGAGTTCAGTACTGGATGGGTGCCCCGACTCCATTGTGGTTTTTGTTTCGGGCGCTTCCGTTTGGTGCCGGTCCCGGCTACCTTGCATTGCCATTAAACATTATTCTGCTGAATTTCTTACTAGAAAAAACAGTGAAATATCAATGGGTATATATGTCACCGTAAGATTGTCAAAACCTCTAGGTTGTAATCTAACGTTTTTTTCTCGTTAGTTTACAAACTATCGATAAACTGTAAACTGTACCGTACTGCTTGCGATATCACGCGTTAGTTTATCATAAAAACGTTAAATTGTGAACTGGTTTAAACTTGAATTGCAAAGGAAATAGCAGGGCAAACACTGCGGTAGCTCAGGTGAAGACGCTCAATGTGAAGGGAATCTGGTGGGATCATAATTTTTTTCGGGAAATATTAAACTGCACATCAAAAATACTGATTTGCACAGCAAATATCAGGGAAAAATGCTGCGGAGCGCAGCGAAGCGATCGTGCGGATAGCAACATCTGGCCGAGACGGGTACTGGATGGGTGTCCGTTTCTATTTGGCCTTTTTCTAGGGCGCTTCCGCTTCGGATATCACGACATATTCATATTAATTATTCGAAATATTAAACTGCACATCAAAAATACTGATTTGCACAGCAAATATTAGGGCAAAATGCTGCGGTAGCTTAGGTGAAGGGTAAAGGGGGTCAGCGAAGCGAAGCCCCCTTAATCCTTCGTGTTAGGTTGAACATGTAAGAACAACAATAAATACTTAAAACATAAACTAAGCACACATACAATATTCAAAACATAAAAAGTGTTTTTGTTGATTATTTTTTGCTGTGCAAATCAGTATTTTTGATGTGCGATTAAATACTAGCCTTTTTTTTCTACTCCGATATAATAATAATAATAGAGCGGGCAAGCGCGTCTTCTTGTTAGGTTGGCATGTAAGAACAAAATAAACTTAAATTCTAAACCCTGTCGGCCTGGTTTACATGCGTTTACGTTAGTTTATAAACTAACGGTTTTGACAATCTTACGGTGGCATTATATATCCACATATATGTCATAAATATCACGATATAAGTATATGGGATTATATATTAGCAGTGCCTGATTTTGGAGCAGTGTTAAACCCATTTGAAATCATGTGAATCCAACTGTCTTCTCTTCTACGGTAGATTTCTCGCTAGATTAATCGCAAATATTTAATATTTTTGCTCATTTTCCGATTTTGGCCAGCAACGGACTTGTTATTGTTTGTTTTTATTCGATTGATTTGAATACGAATTCAAACTTCATTGTTTCGAGCCGATAAATTGGTCGGCAAATGTAAAGAAATGAAATCGATTCTAAACAAAACGAAATGTTTTCATTCGTAGTTTACGCAATTCCATTTTGGTTATTTACAATAGTTGTTTCGAGTTTTAGGAGTCGGGTAGAGTATGTAAACTCGCATATTACTTTCACTTTGTAGGTAAATTACATAGGTATACGTCCCACTCACTTATATGTGATGATATAGCGTCACGCCTTTTTCCATACGGGGTGGCAGCGGCACAGTTGTTTAGCCAGTTATTCAACAGGGGCTAGCCCATCGCCGCAGCTATGGAGTAATGAAGATTTCCTCACCGCTAGAACGTCCTTATAATTTACATAATATAAATAAATTATCTCATTGGTACACGGTCAGGATCGGGATTCAAACCTGCATCTCCTGCGTGAGAAGCAAGCGTGAAACCCACTAGACCACGGAGCTCTTAAACGTAATGTGTTTTCTATATCTACTATCTATACCATTGTTCACGAGAGATAGTCTTACCACTGACTAATTACTCTATGGTTTAACGCAATTTTTCTACCTTATACCATAATTAACATACCAACCAACGCATGGAATTAATATTCAGGAAACCGTGATTGGCTGCGTTATCACTAGTTGTTGATTGCCAAGGAAGTAAAGAAAGTCATGCCCATCATTTGTGGCTGGCTGACTGTGGCAAAAGCGCTATACCACAACCCCTTACAGTTAGAAAATAAGTCATTTCTTAGTAGTTTTTTTTTCAAACTGGTGTCGTATTATTGAAGTTTACACGATTAATCATTCTTGCCGCCCGCCGCTGCATTGTAAGAGGTTTTTTTACTATTGTTGCTCACTAGAGCTTTCAATAGGGACTACCAAGGAAAATATACATAAAACATAAATCTAAATCTATCATACTGATACTTGTTGTACCACAGAATCACAACAACTAAACACCTTGTTCTGGTAAAAAAAATATTGCTTGCGCAATGCAGGACTGTACGAAAATTATATTTGACCACACTAGCGACATCTGTCGTCTACCAGAAGGGACACCAGCCCACGTAGCACTGGCAGAGGTTCTCGTTGCTCGTCGCCTGCTGTATAAGCAACTCGACTTGCCTCTGCACAGTGACTATCTCGTCAATGTGCGGGAAGTCGCGCCCGGTGAGCTTGTCGCGCACCCGGTTGACGATAGCGAGCGCCTTCCGGTTTAGGTTGTTCCCTGCGGGCGTGTCGAGCGAGTACTTGAAATATATTTGTACCCACAGACCATTTAAAAATTATATAGTATCGATTGTAGTATGATACGATTTTCATCACATTAATTTAACACACATTTAACAGGTAGCAAAATAGCACTTCTGCCTACGGAGGCAAAGTAACTTTTTATTTTTTGTTGCCAGTACAGAAGATATCTACATTCTAAGATATGGCTCCAATCACCAAAGAGATTGATCTTGAAACACAGATCAAATTAAAAAAGAAGTTTTAATTTTTTATTTGCGTTTTCGGTACAAATTAAATAATCACTACGTTCTATTTGTCAGTTCCAACCAGTAAACATTCGAAAGGCGCCGACCAAATAAAAAAAATGTTGTGAAAAAGTAAAGAATGCGCTAAAAGCCCGCCTTTCTTTGTTTAACATTTCTTTAAACTTGAGTGATGTACTTTAAAATCCCTCGCTGCGCTCAGGATTCAAAAAACGCTCTCATCTTAAAATCTTCTTTACTCCCTTGTTAACCCCTTACTTTATCTTTACTAGTTCAGATATTTGACACCTAGAGAAAAATAAATATCGATTTTATTATTATTTCATTTTATTTTTGCCAATTTTTCAGAGCAACTAAGTAAAAGGAAAAGTATTTCCCACATAGAAATCACGTAAGAGTTAAACAGACAGCTCGATACGCTTACTTAGACGATACGTAAACGATCGTGCTTAGACCACAGGTCTATAAACGGATTTAACCCGAGGACAGTGCATCGAACGCCGTCAGAATCCAAATGTTATTGCATTGTTCACTCAATTTCTACTTAAGATACCTTGATTGGAAGTCAGGACACGTAATTACAATAGATTGAGTTCAAGGTATGGCTGTTGTCTGGTATGGCCCAGTATATCAATTGAATGAGCTTAATTTGAATACACCATTCGCATCATGTATTAATCACTCCATAAATACATGTTTATATTTTATTAATTGAAATCATCTGTAATATTGCGATAAGAAAGACATATTCGAATGTAGTAAGCCAGCAAGAGCCTAGACTCTATTAAGTCCCTCTCTCTAGACTATCAAGTAAGGACTGAAGGTTAGTTGGTAGTGAGCTCCGCATATCATCATCAACATACTCAGCTCACATCGACATCCGCTGGGCCGATGCTCAGCTCACATCGACCCTTTGCTGGACCGATGCTCAGCTCACATCGACCCGCTCCTGGGCCGATGCTCAGCTCACATCGACCGTCTGCTGGACCGATGCTCAGCTCACATCGACCCTCCGCTGGGCCGATGCTCAGCTCACATCGACCCTCCGCTGGGCCGATGCTCAGCTCACATCGACCCGCTCCTGGGCCGATGCTCAGCTCACATCGACCGTCTGCTGGACCGATGCTCAGCTCACATCGACCCTCTGCTGGTCCGATGCTCAGCTCACATCGACCCTCTGCTGGACCGATGCTCAGCTCACATCGACCCTCCGCTGGGCCGATGCTCAGCTCACACCGACCCTCCGCTGGGCCGATGCTCAGCTCACATCGACCCTCCGCTGGGCCGATGCTCAGCTCACATCGACCCTCTGCTGGACCGATGCTCAGCTCACACCGACCCTCCGCTGGGCCGATGCTCTGCTCACATCGACCCTCCGCTGGGCCGATGCTCAGCTCACACTGACCCTCCGCTGGGCCGATGCTCAGCTCACATCGACCCTCCGCTGGGCCGATGCTTAGCTCACATCGACCCTCCGCTGGGCCGATGCTCAGCTCACATCGACCCTCCTCTGGGCCGATGCTCAGCTCACATCGACCCGCTCTGGGCCGATGCTCAGCTCACATCGACCGTCTGCTGGACCGATGCTCAGCTCACATCGACCGTCTGCTGGACCGATGCTCAGCTCACATCGACCCTCCCCTGGGCCGATGCTCAGCTCACATCGACCCTCCGCTGGGCCGATGCTCAGCTCACATCGACCCGCTCCTGGGCCGATGCTCAGCTCACATCGACCGTCTGCTGGACCGATGCTCAGCTCACATCGACCCTCTGCTGGACCGATGCTCAGCTCACATCGACTCTCTGCTGGGCCGATGCTCAGCTCACACCGACCCTCCGCTGGGCCGATGCTCAGCTCACGCCGACCCTCCGCTGGGCCGATGCTCAGCTCACATCGACCCTCTGCTGGACCGATGCTCAGCTCACACTGACCCTCCGCTGGGCCGATGCTCAGCTCACATCGACCCGCCGCTGGGCCGATGCTCAGCTCACACCGACCCTCCGCTGGGCCGATGCTCAGCTCACATCGACCCTCCGCTGGGCCGATGCTCAGGTCACACCGACCCTCCGCTGGGCCGATGCTCAGCTCGCATCGACCCTCCGCTGGGCCGATGCTCAGCTCGCATCGACCCTCCGCTGGGCCGATGCTCAGCTCACACCGACCCTCTGCTGGGCCGATGCTCAGCTCACACCGACCCTCTGCTGGACCGATGCTCAGCTCACACCGACCCTCCGCTGGGCCGATGCTCAGCTCACACCGACCCTCCGCTGGGCCGATGCTCAGCTCACACCGACCATCTGCTGGGCCGATGCTCAGCTCACACCGACCCTCTGCTGGACCGATGCTCAGCTCACACCGACCCTCCGCTGGGCCGACGCTCAGCTCACACCGACCCTCCGCTGGGCCGATGCTCAGCTCACATCGACCCTCCGCTGGGCCGATGCTCAGCTCACATCGACCCTCTGCTGGACCGATGCTCAGCTCACACCGACCCTCCGCTGGGCCGATGCTCTGCTCACATCGACCCTCCGCTGGGCCGATGCTCAGCTCACACCGACCCTCCGCTGGGCCGATGCTCAGCTCACATCGACCCTCCGCTGGGCCGATGCTTAGCTCACATCGACCCTCCGCTGGGCCGATGCTCAGCTCACATCGACCCTCCTCTGGGCCGATGCTCAGCTCACATCGACCCGCTCTGGGCCGATGCTCAGCTCACATCGACCGTCTGCTGGACCGATGCTCAGCTCACATCGACCGTCTGCTGGACCGATGCTCAGCTCACATCGACCCTCCGCTGGGCCGATGCTCAGCTCACATCGACCCTCCGCTGGGCCGATGCTCAGCTCACATCGACCCGCTCCTGGGCCGATGCTCAGCTCACATCGACCGTCTGCTGGACCGATGCTCAGCTCACATCGACCCTCTGCTGGACCGATGCTCAGCTCACATCGACTCTCTGCTGGGCCGATGCTCAGCTCACACCGACCCTCCGCTGAGCCGATGCTCAGCTCACGCCGACCCTCCGCTGGGCCGATGCTCAGCTCACATCGACCCTCTGCTGGACCGATGCTCAGCTCACACCGACCCTCCGCTGGGCCGATGCTCAGCTCACATCGACCCGCCGCTGGGCCGATGCTCAGCTCACACCGACCCTCCGCTGGGCCGATGCTCAGCTCACATCGACCCTCCGCTGGGCCGATGCTCAGGTCACACCGACCCTCCGCTGGGCCGATGCTCAGCTCGCATCGACCCTCCGCTGGGCCGATGCTCAGCTCGCATCGACCCTCCGCTGGGCCGATGCTCAGCTCACACCGACCCTCTGCTGGGCCGATGCTCAGCTCACACCGACCCTCTGCTGGACCGATGCTCAGCTCACACCGACCCTCCGCTGGGCCGATGCTCAGCTCACACCGACCCTCCGCTGGGCCGATGCTCAGCTCACACCGACCATCTGCTGGGCCGATGCTCAGCTCACACCGACCCTCTGCTGGACCGATGCTCAGCTCACACCGACCCTCCGCTGGGCCGATGCTCAGCTCACACCGACCCTCCGCTGGGCCGATGCTCAGCTCACACCGACCCTCCGCTGGGCCGATGCTCAGCTCACATCGACCCTCTGCTGGACCGATGCTCAGCTCACACCGACCCTCCGCTGGGCCGATGCTCAGCTCACACCGACCCTCCGCTGGGCCGATGCCTCACATCGACCCTCTGCCGGCCATATAACGACCACCTGTATAACGCCAGTCCCCACGATCCGGTACCAACCGCTTTCAGCGTATTTATTGTGACGTCGCTATTTCCGGTTTCAACGACACAGGGTATTGCCTGTGAGGCCACAAGCACTGTGAGAAAGTACCTACCTTAAATATTGGGTGCTTACCTATGAAATTGGCGAATTTTTCTTACAGATTCAGGAGTTCATAATTCGAGTAATTCAATAGCAATTTCCAGTTTTTTTTTATTGTTTTAAAATAAATTTCAATATTTTACATATACTTATTAAATTTTCTTATAATTTTCAGTTTGATAACTAAAATGTTATCTTCAAAATCAGTGCCTCCTAAATGTCATCCATTTTCATGATAATATTAGTAATATTTTTTTACAGATGACACTTTTCAAAAATTATATAAAATTTTCTGTTAGCTAAATGTTGTCTCATTCATACACAAAATGTTTGTACTGAAAATTGAGTTAACTTCAATTTCTCCATACAAAACGCCAATTTTATATGTAAGGACCTAATATTATACATAGAACATTTTACTAAGAGAATATGTTTTTGAGTTTAAAAACGATTTAAACTGCATTCAAAGATTTCTTAAAATCGCCT